>CM060452.1:12680547-15080547 GCA_030545235.1 Helianthus tuberosus | reverse complement strand
CAAACGAGACAGAGAAGTTTCCTTGGGAGATATCATCAGTTGGGGGTATTTGCCACAAGTAAACGCCTATGCAATTCGAAGAGAGTTTGGCGTTCAATTCTTCGAGTACATTCAAGATATTATGTCTTTGCCCTGGTGGGATGTCGAAGAATTACCTAAAGTCAGAACATTGACTTATCCTGTCAGAGAGCGTGATATGCCTACATGGGGATTAATGAAGTTTGAAGCTTTCAAAGACTTTAAACACTAGAAGCCACATCAACCGAAGAAAGTGAAGATGGTGGATCCAGTTACAGGCATAGAAGAAACGATCTTGCAGATTAAGAAGCCCAGGGTGATTAAGAATATCCCGTTGCCGAAAATGGAACAGGATTTTCACAAAGGGTTCTTATGTTGGGTGTACAGCTGTATGTCAACTGAAGCTGTGATCACATACAAAGTAGAGAATGAAATCAGATACATTCGCTTGTATGATCCTATATGGATAGTCAACTGCTCAGCGAAGGATATCGAGTGTTTATTCGTAAACAAGATTGGATACAAAGCTGAAGATAAAGATCAGGCGTTGCAGTTTCAGAAAGTTACAACGATATGTTTACAGAAAGGAATCAATTCTGAAAATGCATGGTCGTCTAAATGGAGGAAGATTGAGAAAGAAGAGGCTTTGAAAGCTGAAAAAGAGAGAAAGGAACGTGAAGAGCTTCGAGGTAAATGGATGAAGATTCAAGCTGAAGAAAATCTAAAAGCTACTAAAGAGAATGAAAAACTGAAGAGTTTGTTGAAGAAAAAGCCGAAGCAAAGAGAAGAAAAGTTCAAGTCTTTGTGAAAGGAAGTTTTGAAGACAGCCTGACTGAAGACTCCGGAAATATCCAAGGGGGAGTTTGTTGGTACACAATGTCTATCGCCTACGTCAACAGTCTAGGTCGTGTTAGTAGCTTGTAATAGGGGTTAAAGTGTAAAAGTTTAAAGTTATTTGTGTATTGTACCATTTCGTACGAAATGGATGTGTAATGGCCATATCGCACGAAATGGACTTTGCCATTTCGTGCGAAATGGATCATGTCATCTAGTGCGAAATGGAAACCCTATAAATAGGGGTGTTGGCTTTTCCATTTGATACAATTTGGTGAGATCTGTCACGAAGTGCTGTCAAATTCTCTGCGTGTATTATCGTCTAAAATCAATGGAAAACAAGTTTAAAGTGTATTTCTATGCTTCTACTCACATTCTAACACCGATTCTCAGTTACTAGATTGTTTCCGCCTCTCTAGTGACTTAGATTTGACTCAGACCGACTCATTTAGGTCGAATATCGATCCTACAATCCAAACCAGGTTTCATTCCTTCATGAATTCGACAATCTCATGCCTGCATTACATTCCAAACTCAAAGCACATCATTAGTAATCGTAAGTACTCCGACGCCTTGATAACGTTCATACGTATATCTTTAGCATCGTATATTCATACACACATGCATTCACACTTACGCGCCTATTATCACATACACCTATATGCAAACGTACCTTCATACATGTCTATGTCCCACACAAACAATCATTTACGAATTTATATACACTAGCTCATGCTTACCACTTCATACACATACGCTTATGCCGAAATGGCATATTCACAACTTAACATAATATAGGCGATATACAAAACAACCTACGTGCCTACTAGATTCCTAAACATATTTACTTATACAATTTCTTACACTAACACGAAAACAAATCCATTCTTTCACTAACCGACGACCCTTAACATCTCTTGTATACAAAACCAATCCTTAACATAAGTTATGAGAACTTGGAACACCATTTAAACAAGTCCAATGTATAAAACAACAAAAATCCAGCAAATTGCCTGCAGCACGGTCCCTCGCGAGCCGCGTAAGCCTTGGCTTACTTCGTTTATTACTTCTAATTAGTACCTGTTCTTTCATGATGTTTCATAAGCATAAGTATTAAAAATTTATTAAACCTACTAAAAAAGTGAATCGAGATTAACTTACCTTGAGTGCCCGTCTCGTGTATGCTTCCTCATATCCTTTATGTAGCCTTCCATGTCTCCCCCAACTTGAAATGATCCTATACTTTCATGTCATCATGGTTACCATTTCATTAGTATAAACACACATTCTAATATTGCATTCATTTTACATTCATATCCAACATTATACTTTATTTGTCAAATTCCAATCAACACAAAATATAAGCTTGAAGTCGCATATTTTCATTCCGCATAATTCTTCATGTTGTTACATTTAGCACATATTGATATAGCATGTATTTAATGATTTCACTAATATAACTCTTGTGACAAAAGCTTAATACACTAATTATGCACAGTTGACTTTCAGAAAGTCAACTGTCCACCTTGTGATTTATCAGTCTAACTTCACACGTCCACATTATTATAGTCGATTATGTTACGGGCATTACATACATTCCCAACTTACTTAGTAAAACACATACCACCACAAGATCATATATGCACATTCAACATAATCAAATCCTTCCATATTTTTCATCTCATAATCCCACAACTATCGACATCATTTAGGATTGACCAATTTTAACACTACCCTTGAACCCAACTTTAGCTTGCTAGAAAAATCCACATATCATACAACCACATCACCCAACTACAAAATAAACTAAGTGTATTTGGTGTGCCATAACCTTATGCATAGAATACAAGCTACTAAGGCACGCTTCTAGCACGTCATACTAACAAATCAAAGTCCCATATGATCTCTACTTAAATCACACTTTTCATCTTAGTTCGCTAACAATTATGTCATTATCACTTTTCACACATAATTACCCGCAACTTGCATACAATTTCACATATTTGTTCTCTTAGGCATTTCATCGAACACTTGGCGGGTTTCGCATTTATTAAATATTATGTACAAGCTTTTAAAGCATGATTCTTACTAATTCTTCACATAACTTTCATTTTAATTCAGATTCAAAATCAATAATCTATAACATCCATTGTTATACACCTCAAGCATCATCAAATTAACATAAAGTACATCATCATCATCCTACATAAGAACCACTACAAATGGATTTTTCATAAATATACCTAACAATCAGAAATCTAAGCATAATTCAAGTTTCACAAGGCGTTTCTATCACATATCCATCCTAACTTCACTTAGATTCACGAGTTCATCAACACGCAATTCACCCAACATCACCAAATCATAAAATTTAACTTACTTGATATTGAAGAACACTTAGGAGACCGATAATCTTGATACAGGCATCCTAAAAACCTTCAATTCCCTTTTTGATTTGGAGATTTTCTTGAAATTTAGGGTTTACCCCTTTTTTCCTTTGGCCTGGTCGATCTCAATCATGCACACAGTGCGTGTGTTTTGAGTTTTGTTTATTTTAAACACAAGTTCCATCCATCTTGTCAAGTTTAGTCCCTCTAGATTAGGTGTTTATTTATTTCTAGGCATTTTCCATTCTTAGGCATATATCATAACACATTCTTTAACTAAATAAATTTAAAAATAAAATTCTAACAATTATGCATAATTTATCACTTTTGGGGTGTTACAAATCTACCCCCCCCCCCCCCTTAAAGGAGGTTTCGTCCCCGAAACCTTTCTCACGCTTACTCTTATCTTTTCATTGTACTCATTTAAGGTGCATATTACGTGCTAGATACACTCGGGATCTTGGATAAAGATTTCATCCACAAACAACATAATTATATGCATTGTTCCTACCTTCTTGAATCAAGTAATTTACTTTCACATACACGTAAATGATCAGAAATTTTATCCAGAGCTCTTATTAGTGTCATTACACTTAATAGTGCTAGTTCCTAGCACATTTCATTAGTAACGGTTCATTCGTTATTCCATTGGTTGTACATCCTAAGTTTACGACTTTTTTATACCTTTCTTAATTAAGCATAAAACTTTCTTACCTTTACTAATCATAACGAATCCAGAAATTCCATTATAACATCCTCTCAATTAATATTTACTCGAGTCTGACATCAATTCCTCGAGAGTCCGGCGTTCCCATACCTGCACTCCATTTATTTCATTCTCAATAGTAACATGGTTAGGAGTACGTAATCTCAAACATATTGAAAACCCAAATCTTCACATATACGTATACCAGTGACCTACAATCATTAGATTACAACACGTGTACACACTTTAATATATCTAAGTAAATTCATACGTATCCCATTCATATGTACGTACATACAAGTTCACACTACTTACACAAGCTACAGTTCCATATCTACATACATACATACATACATACAAGTCACATTCACTTATTGTAAGTTGAGCCTTATCTACAAACATATCAACACAAATCAATGCAATTACAAACAAACATAACCGACTAACTTCCAACAAACATGATGAACATTCCATTAACACCATGAACATTCAGCAACATAATGAACATTCCATTAACCCGATGAATATTCAGCAACATAATGAACATTCCATTAACCCGATGAACATTTAGCAACATAATGAACATTCCATTGACACGATGAACATTCAGCAACATAATGAACATTCCATTGACACGATGAACATTCAGCAACATAATGAACATTTTATTGACACGATGAACACTCAGCAACATAATGAACATTCCACTAACACGATGAACATTCAACAACATAATGAACATTCCATTAGCACGATGAACATTCCATTGACACGATGAACATTCAGCAACATAATGAACATTCCATTGGCACGATGAACATTCGGCAACATAATGAACATTCCATTGACACGATGAACATTCAGCAACATAATGAACATTCCATTGACACGATGAACATTCAGCAACATAATGAACATTCCATTAACACGTTGAACATTCAGCAACATAATGAACATTCCATTGACACGATGAACATTCAGCAACATAATGAACATTCTATTGACACGATGAACATTCAGCAACATAATGAACATTCCATTGACACGATGAACATTCAACAACATAATGAACATTCCATTGACACGATGAACATTCAGCAACATAATGAACATTCCATTAACACGATGAACATTCAGCAACATAATGAACATTCCATTAACACGATGAACATTCAGCAACATAATGAACATTCCATTAACACGATGAACATTTAGCAACATAGTGAACATTCCATTAACACGATGAGACTATCATCTTAATTTACATTAAGGATAGACGAAGTTCATATGAACTTACCTTGGTACTTACCCTTACCCGTAAATTCTTACATGGTTCCCTATATACAACATACCAAAATTCATTTATAAATAAGAAGTGATTCCAGAAATCACTTACCTTAAGTGTCCGTATCAAAACCGGATCGATCCCTTCTTCCATTTAATGAGCTTCTGCTCGTGCACATCCTTTCACCAATTCGATTGGTTTCATCACATTAAGAGTTCTACCACTATCATCTACAAAATTGGCGGTTAGCACGCTTCATTTAAACATTCATTCTACTAGGTGATTATTCACCTAAGGCTCTTTTACAAATTTCTTACATACATGCTTAAAACATATTACACATTCCATTTCTCACATACTGTTTCTTGCTACTACAATAGCTTTCATCGGTCTTACCTACTTGGCGAATCAAATACTTCATACTATTTTACTAATACCAGTTTAATAACTATCCACTTACTTTGTTTGACTTTTTGGAAGTCCATTTGTAAATACATTCTGACCTATGCTTACTAATTATCCAGTCCTGACACATCCTTCTCTAGTCGAGCTATAAGCTCCTATTAAAAATATAATCTTTATACATACCAATGCAAGTCAATTCCATTGACTCGTTATCCATTCCTTGTGTTGGTTATTTCTTTCCAATTTGTGGTATTAGATGGTCATGCATTATGCCCACCTACAGATGCAAGACTTGAACAATCAAAACATTAAATACCGGGTTCAAATGGTAATCATCATTTGACCCGTGTGACTCATTTGCCCTTCTCAACCATCTTGCATACAACGCATTTACATAAATATATTTATATATATAGTAAAAAGTTTAGAACATAACTTGGTTAATATCTGCTTTAAGAATATTTACTTCATCGGTTCGCATTTACTTACGAATTCGGACCTTTCATTCCACTTTCCATTCCTTTCTATGTTTTGAATCCGTCTCGCGAATTCAAACATCTCATTCATATTCGTCACTCCTTCTATGTTTCGAGTCCGTCTCACGGATTCTAGCATATCATTCATACTTTCTCATTCCTTCTATGTTTCGAATCCGTCTCGTGGATTCTAACATATCATTCACACTTTCTCATTCTTTCTATGTTTGGTACTTTCAATTCTTGAGAGTCTTACATTTTCCATTCACCCTCACGTCCACCTACTCCCTGATTCTAATGGACACACATGTAACAATTATCACGGTCTCACGAACGTCGTATGTTTCTTGTGTACTGGCCATGTACACAATCCACATACTAGTTTCGTGTCTTCGTGTAACCGTCACCTTATGTCCGAAGAATTAGTTTTCAGCACGTGTAACATTTTCAAAACTTCATTACTATTCCATTATTATCTTTCATTTAAAATTCTCCTTCCATTGATCGGTTTTACCGTTACATGTACTTACATATAATAAATATACATACCTGGAACCAATTTATCTTACTACGTGCCTTGGTGTCGGTCTAGACCGCACTCGCGGATCATCCACTCCATCCACTATGCTTATCTTTATATATTGATCGAGTCTTGGATTGTACGGGTTCCTTGTCACAAGAGCAAACAGGTTTGAGTTCAAGTATCTGTCTCCTCATACTTGATTTCCCTCAAACCAGGGCTCTAATACCAACTTGTAACGCCCAGATTTCCTAATCCGAAAAAGTAATAGTATCATACTATTATTTAACAAAATTCGGGCATGACCCGTTCGTATTATGAACAATTCCCTGTAAGACCAACTTGTAAGAACTTAAATATGACACAGCGGAAAATATTAGCCCAAAAATTTCGTTCTTAAAAAGTCAATTACAAAATGTAATACGTTCATTAGAGAGGATTCACAATGTTACATCATATCAAGGCTTCATGACCAATTTAAAACAAACTATGTGACCTTTCTTTTCCGTACAATCCTTGCTTT
The DNA here is from genome assembly GCA_030545235.1 of Helianthus tuberosus. Lineage (NCBI taxonomy): Eukaryota > Viridiplantae > Streptophyta > Magnoliopsida > Asterales > Asteraceae > Helianthus > Helianthus tuberosus. Next base: position 15,073,393 of record CM060452.1, on the reverse strand, counting down.
CAACTTGATCTATATCTGCTTCACTTCGCTAGTGGTAGAGGAAACCCGAGCGATACCTGTGGACACCACGTACAACCCAACCATTAGTCATTAACACACCATACACATAAAACCATATAATAGAAATTCGTAAAGCATTCTATGAAGTAAACATGGAATTGTCCAAGCGCTTTCTTAAATCCACTTTATCCAAACCAGGTTTCATTCCTTCATGAATCCGACAATCTCATGCCTGCATTACATTCCAAACTTAAAGCACATCATTAGTAATCGTAAGTACTCCGACGCCTTGATAACGTTCATACGTATATCTTTAGCATTGTATATTCATACACACATGCATTCACACTTGCGCGCCTATTATCACATACACCTATATGCAAACGTACCTTCATACATGTCTATGTCCCTACCTACACACAAACAATCATTTACGAATTTATATACACTAGCACATGCTTACCACTTCATACACATACGCTTATGCCGAAATTACATATTCACAACTTAACATAATATAGGGGATATACAAAACGACCTACGTGCCTACTAGATTCCTAAACATATTTACTTATACAATTTCTTACACTAACACGAAAACAAATCCATTCTTTCACTAACCGACGACCCTTAACATCTCTTATATTCAAAACCAATCCTTAACATAAGTTATGAGACCTTGGAACACCATTTAAACAAGTCCAATGTATAAAACAACAAAAATCCAACAAATTGCCTGTAGCACGGTCCCTCGCGGGCCGTGAAAGCCTTGGCTTACTTCGTTTATTACTTCTAATTAGTACATGTTCTTTCATCATGTTTCATAAGCATAAGTAATAATAAATTCATTAAACCTACTAAAAAGTGAATCGAGATTCACTTACCTCGAGTGCCCGTCTCATGTATGCTTCCTCATATCCTTTATGTAGCCTTCCATGTCTCCCCCATCTTGACATGATCCTATACTTTCATGTCATCATGGTTACCATTTCATTAGTATAAACACACATTCTAATATTGCATTCATTTTACATTCATAACCAACATTATACTTTATTTGTCAAATTCCAATCAACACAAAATATAAGCTTGAAGTCGCATCTTTTCATTCTGCATAATTCTTCATGTTGTTACATTTAGCACATATTGATATAACATGTATTTAATGATTTCTCTAATATAACTCTTGTGACAAAAGCTTAATACACTAATTATGCATAATTAACTTTCAGAAAGTCAACTGTCCACCTTGTGATTTATCAATCTAACTTCCCACGTCCAAATTATTATAGTCGATTATGTTACGGGCATTACATACATTCCCAACTTACTTAGTAAAACACATAACACCACAAGATCATAATGCACATTCAACATAATCAAATCCTTTCATATTTTCCATCTTATAATCCCACAACTATCGACATCATTTAGGATTGACCAATTTTAACGCTACCCTTGAACCCAACTTTAGCTTGCTAGAAAAATCCACATATCATACATGTCACACCCCGAATTTCCACGTGTCACCGGTGGGCCCGGTGGGGAGTATCGTGACGTAGTTGATAACATCATAGTCAAACAACACAATATATAAATGCACAGCGGAAGCAAAAGATAATATTATTACAATCCGAATATAACGTAATATCAAGGTATTACAACGGAAAGTAAAGGATCCACAGGCGGATCTTAAAACATAAATATTGTTCAACAGACTTTAGACGCCTAGAACTTGCAAGATTCCTTATTAACGTCCTGAGCAGCTTCCAGCCTATTACGTACTTGTACCTGTCACTTAGACTTTTGAAAATACATCAGTTTTCACTGGTAAATACACTCAACTGACTCATTTGAAAAAGAGTTTAAGAAAATTGATTTAAATGCACCAGGCACAAAATATTTTGACACTTTGATTAAAATGCACAAGGCAAAATTAATCTTTTATACTTGGGACAAACTATATTTCATGTTATCAGTTTTACATAACTTGCTCTACATACGGGGCCCGGTTCTATGCCGGTTCAAGATTAACCGACACACCACTATTCCCTTATTGGGAATCCCTTATTGGGTATAATTAATTAATAAACATATGGCATCTGTCAGGTGTATGCCTACACCCCGTGCTTAGGTCGTGGCCATTGCAATTTAATGAGTCAAGGATATCCAGGACACGGTCGCATTAACCCCCAATGTTTCAGTCAAGCAATACGAATTAAAACAGGTTATTTGGATTTCCCGACTCATTGGTCTTTGAATCCCATACCTGACCATGCGGTATTTATATTACCGTATCCCAAGCCCATAATAGGGAAAATAAGTTAAGAGTATTTACCTGAGCTAGCTCCTGTCTTAAATAGCAAGAATTTAATAACTCAGCCGTATTCACTTAAGTAAGCGTAGGTACAATTTACCGGAAGGCTCTAGTCTGGAATGATGGTATAAATAACCAATTAGAATACTAACGGGTCTTTAATTAAGCCTAAACTTAGACCGGTTAGTTTTTAAGGAAAATATACGGTTCAAACGCATGATTAAGCGAAGACCGGAATAGAATGTGATTTAGACCCGACAAGTTTGAAGACTTGTATAATATGGGTAAACTAAACACATTCTGGATTTTGAGATAAAAACGATAACGTTTGACCCGTTTCGGCTAATTTATGCAAACTAGTTACATAAACCGAACCGTACGCGTAATAAGCGTGACGGGTATTCATGAGAGCCATGTACAGGTTTCCTGAGTTAATTATTCCTCAAATATGTTGTGACATCAGTAAGATATCTTTCATTATGCCCGAAACGTATTTAAACACAAACTAGGCCCCGTAGGGGTAGTTTGGTCATTTAAAAGTTTATAAAAGAGTTTAAGTGTTAACCTGAGTTACAGGTCTGATGTAATCAGCAAAAATACATAATTTGCTAAGTTATATCAGTAGGTAAAGTGTATATGTGAAATTTCTCAATTATAACCAAACTATGCACCGTAGGGGCATTTTGGTAATTTCACATAAGCCGAAAAGCTCAAAACTGAAGTCTGAGTTAATCAACCTTTGCTTACTGTTAAAATATTATAATTTGCCTCAAATATCAGTAGGTATCAACCCTTGTATGTTTAATATGATTATAGCACATACTATGCGTTAAAAACGCTTAAAAAGGCGATTAAAGGCCATTTCCGGGTTCGATACATAAATCTGATATTTTATATTTCCAGAAGGCTTAAAATAATTTATTTATCATATGTGATCAGTAGCAAAAGGTTTGGAGTCGTTTAGATATGTAAAACTCATTTTATAGCCCGTAAGGGCAAAACCGACAATTACCGGATTAAGCCTACGACTATAAGTTATGCTCAGCCTAAAATTAATTAAAAATCTTTAAAAATCCCAAAATATTATTTTATATCAGTAGGTAAAAAGTTTGGTATCAAAAATTGGGTTTAGATAGGATATACGCTAATTACGCCGTTTAATTAATAAAAAGGCTTTCTAATTACGCTATTGAGCATAACTCCTAATCTAGACCTCAAACTGATGTCAAATTTTAGGGACAAGTTTATAAATCAGTAACTAAGGTTTCTACTCTTTCACATTTTCAAAAATCACGTTTTAAGGTCAAAAGGGCATAACGGTCAACATTTAGGCATTTAACGGAAACATGCATGAACTAGGATTTCTATGGAACCAAGTTGTATAACCTCGGAGGGTTATACTAACTTATAATATGGTCCTAATGGAATCCTAAGGCATATCTAAACTAAGCTAAATCGGGTCAGAACTGAAAGTCAAAACAAAAGTCAACTTTTGCGACTTTCGGTTCCGAACCGAGCCTATACTTAGAATTGTCGGGTTGAACATGCTTAGACATGTTCAATTAATAATTAACAACTTATTAATATGAGAAAACTGATTTTATGGCTTCTATATTAATAGTTATGTATTTATTTAAAACTAACCCGTTTGACTTTCATTTGACCCGACAATTTAACTAAGTAATCGTGGTAATTAGGAGGCGCCCTTTTGAGGGTTAATTACCTACCTAATTACGGTCACGTAGCCATGTTCGTTACGAACCATGGCTTAGCCGTTTAAAAGTCAAAGCGTTTATCGAAACGCTTGACTTTTCGGCTTTAACCGCTAAATAATTAAACTAAACACAAAAGGGGACTTACAAAGGTCCAATGGACCGAAGGAGGTTCTCAAAAAGGGTTCAAGATCCTCACAACTTCAGAGAATAGATCAGATTAGAAGGAGGGGTGCAAATGAGCCAAAAATCAAGTGGGTTTATATAGGAAAACAAGGACCGTTAGGATCGTTTCTTGATAAACGTGATCGAATCTGGACCGTACACCTTTACCCATGGTTTTAGCAATCTATGGGCTGCCCAAGGACTGAAGAAAACCATTTTCAATTGATTAAAACAGCTGTAACAGCTGGTAACAGCTGGAAATCAAGTTTCAGAAATGGCAGTTTTGGTCCCTGCATGCTTCTAGCCCCTTTCTGTTACACCCTAACACATATTTGACAAAAGTCGCAGCGGAAATTCGTGCCATAAAATTTCTTTCTTTATAAATACTTCAACTTATTTAAACTTTAACTTTATCATAACTCTTATTATAAATCTGTCATCCTCTTATTTACTAATTAAAGACATAGCTTATGTTTTCTACATTTTACATTCAACGTCCCCGTACAATCTCTCTAGTGACTCGGTCTTCGATCCTTAATCTTCGTGATAAACGCTCATTATCCGTACAACCTGCATTACCACATACATTCAACACGTTAGTATACAAGACATAAACAAGAATACAATACATGTACTCTTTCCATTCAGCTTCTCTCTCATTTTTAAGCATATCATTCGCGTATTCATTCTCTTGTGAGCCTTCAATAATATACCTGCGTAACACTTCGTTTTACAGGCACACGATTAATACCATTAACACTTAACGTATCCAGAATCATACTTGTATATACTCGTGCATACATCCATACCTCAACACATGCATGCATACACTCATACGTGTCTTCATATGTACATAAATACACACCTGCATACGTACATACATCCCTATGCCTTCACATATATACATACTATCATACGCATCTTCATATATACATAAGTACGCTTCGTAAGTATCTACATTCATACATCTCTACATACATGCATACATTCATATATATCTTTATATAAATACGTACATATCTTTCCTACAACTTACGTGCGTGCATACACATGCTTTATACAATCCTGCATACATACTTACATACATATGTACATACATACACATTTGCATAGGTGCATACCTTTCCTACATCTTTACGTACATACATGCCATTATACGTATTTTCATATATACATAAATACGCATCTACATACACGTAACACATCTTGCATACCTCTCACATACTCATACGATATTTACATGGGACTTAAACCTTGATTTATAGCCCATAAATATCTAAGGATTGATGCGTGGTTAAAAACCGGTGCTCGTAATTATATAACTTTATGATTTCATATGAGTCTTAGATCTTGAACGACCTACTTTTAATTAGGTATTGCATTTATGCAGGTTTGACAAAGTTAAGGAGCCTTTCGGGAGCTTTACATGCTACCGGGTCGAAAACCGGAGCACCAGAACACGTTACGGGTCAACCGGAAACACCAGACGCGAAAAATAAAAGCTTACAAACAAGTGCCCGTCGCCGACGGGCTCCAAGCCGTCGGCGACGGGTTGTAGATATGCCCGTCGGGCCATTTAACCCGTCGGCAGTGTGTTAACCCGTCAGCAAAAAAAGTGGTTTTCCCTTGCCCGTCGGCGACGGCCTCCTTGCCCGTCGGCGACGGGCTCTCTAAAGTGCATTTTTCTGCAGCTCCGTTTCGACGTCCGAACGCACTAAAACGCGCGTAACTTTCGAACCGTTTACCCGTTTAACCTCCCGTTTCTTCCTACATGCTTGTAAATTCACATTCTATCATATAAACTTAAAATCCCACATACGGATTAAGGAAATTCTTAACTTACATGCATTCGGCTTATTGTCATTCTCTAATTATTTGACCCGTTATGGGTATTTGCGCATTAAATGGTCTATGACATACAAAACCATACTCTTCGCTTTCACACATGACTATAACATTATTCTAATCGATTAGCTTATTTCCAAATGGGCATTTAAGGTCGTTCGCCCGATATACCTATCAAGGGCGTTTTTGTCAACATTGCTCAATCCTTTACAACCAAGGACCTCATTGCATATTTAACCAATCCTACCACTTAACTTCAATTCTAACGCATATACCTTACTCGGATCAAAGCTAAGATCCGTTTAATACTTCATCGATTTCATTCAACTCATTCCTTTTTGACCTCAATTAACACATTTACTTAAAATACATATAACTTTACATAAACAACTAAGAAGTGATTACGGAATCACTTACCTCATGAATCCGTGTCCACATCCGTTTCCACGCCTCTTCTTGATCCGTTAGCCTTTCGCGCTTGAGTCCGTCTCCACATGATTCCTATACTTTCATGTCATAGAAATCACGCTATCATTAGCATACTCATTTGTACATGATAACAATCGTATCAATCCCATATTTCACACTTAACTTTCATCAATCATTTCTAGCAAACATAACTCATATAATCATGTTCGCATACGTTTAACTCATGTAACTCATCATGTCATTACATTTAACACGGATTGACATTACATGTACCATACGACTTCTCGTTAACCTATATTTATGACAACGAGTCAACTCATGTTGCTTATACTTAGTTGACTTTCAGAAGTCAACTATTAGCCATACATATTTATCGACTTATCAACATATTCCCGTAACATCATAATCGACTATACGGACGACATTATATACGTTTTATCATTCACTTGATGTACGTACTACCTTTTAAGCATAACGTACAACTTATTCATACAAAATCTCCTAAATTCATACATAGTTCACCAAATGCTTCTACAATCCAACATGGGTATTTGAATTAAACATCAAACATGTTATCATCACATTTCATTCACTTCATCTACAACACTTCATCATTTCTTATCCCATTTCTTTAAACATTCACACACATGTATGATTCCAAACATTATTAACATAAGTGAATCATCATATTACATTACATCATCTAAAACCCACTTCATAACTACTTGTTAATCACCTACAAGTGATTTAATCTAAAATTCTTCATAATTCATCATACTTTTGATATATGTACTACCTTGTAAGCATAGTGTACAACTAGTTCATGCATATCATTCTAATCTCATACAAAGTTCATCAATTTCTTCCTCCTAATCAACATGATTCATACATGCATAACATCAAACATACTAGTATCACATTTCTTTCAATCCTTCTAACAAGAATACATCATACAACTCAAAATACATCAATATTAAGCAAGAACTTAAACATAGATGATTTACTCATGTCATCTTCTTCACCATAACAAATGGGTTTCACCCTTAAACATCAAATTACCCCAATTCATGCATAATCCATGTTCCAAATGATGAATCTAACACATACTCATGCTCAATTTTATACAAATTCGTGATTTACAACATAACCCATTTCGTGCATCATCACCAATCTAGAATCTAAGACATACCTTACGATCCCCTTGAGAAGGTGATCATTAATCTATGCTTGGTTATGAATTTGAGCTTCGTTTAGCCTTCCAATTTGAGGGAATTGATGAAACTAGGGTTCTTGGCTCCATGGGAGCTCCTGCTCTTTCTCACGCACACACCATGTGTGTTTGTGTGTGTATTTTGTTAATTAAAACATAACTTTCCCCCTTATTCATCTTTGGTCCCTCAAGTTTGTTTCCCTTGTTTGCTTTACTAAACATTTTACCACATTCCATCTTTTAATAATTTTAACCATACATTTAACTAGGTTAAGTGGCCTAGTTATTTATTTCTTGATGTATCATATCATAACATTTTAACGAATATAAATATTCGGGTTTTGGGGTGTTACAAGTCTACCCCCTTAAAGGAGGTTTCGTCCCCGAAACCTGTCTCATTTTATCTTACAAACACACATCTATGTTTGACTTCATAGTCACATCATAACCATAAGTAATCATCCTATCTTATTTCATAATTATTAATACCCTTGACTTATTCCTCCTAACAAGTCTATACTTTCCATAGCATACTTTCACATAACATTTTTATTTCCTTTTTGACCCGTTAATAACAGGTCAATATACATACTTACTCAGACTTACAATAATGCTTACACTCATATGATCCGTTTATATACTTTCATTTCTTTCACGCATTCTATTACCCACTTAATTGGGTAATAGCATATACTCTCATAATGAGATTTAAGCATACCACTTACGACCCGGTAACATCGGGTTAATTACCTTCAACATAAATCTTCCGTTCTATCCATATAACGGATTGAACTTCATACATTCGTTATTGCATTCGCGACCACTCGATCTAAACGGACAGTACCTTATCCTCACTCGACTTGTTCAACTTGAACCGGTCGACGTGCCTAGCTTATTACAGCTTTCGCTTATCATAACCAAATCCGCAAGGAATTTGCATCATTCATATCTTTCATTCCTTGAATCCGTCTTGTGGATTCAAACATTGCATATACGCTTTTCATCCCTTGAATCCGTCTAGCGGATTCAAGCATTGCATTCATACTTTAACCTCTTTCATGTTTCGAATCCGTCTCGCGGATTCTAGCATAGCATTTCATGTTTCGAATCCGTCTCGCGGATTCTAGCATAGCATATCATGTTTCGAATCCGTCTCGCGGATTCTAGCATAGCATATCATACTTCGAATCCGTCCTGCGGATTCTAGTATAGCATATCATATTCCGAATCCGTCTCGCGGATTCTAGCATAGCATATCATATAGCATATCATATTTCGAATCCGTCTCGCGGATTCTAGCATAGCATATCGTATTTCGAATCCGTCTCGCGGATTCTAGCATAGCATTTCATATTTCGAATCCGTCTCGCGGATTCTAGCATAGCATTTCATACTCTCATTCTTGAGAGTCTTACATATCTCTTCACCCTCACGTCCACCTACTACTTACTCCTAGCGGACATACCTGTATCAATTATCACGGTCTCACGAACGTCATATGCTTCACGTGTACTGGCCAGGTACACAATCCACATACTAGTTTCGTGTCTTCGTGTAATTGTCACCTTATGTCCGTAGAATTTGGTTTCGGCACGTGTATCATTTTTCAAAACATGTTTACTATACCATCATGGTCCTTCATTTAACATTTTTCTTCCCTTAATGCATTTTACCATTTCATATACTGACATATTAAATTTACGTACCTGGGTTCAACTTTATCTTATTTCATGCCTTGGTGTCGGTACTTGACCGCACTCGCGAATCATCCTCTTCAAACGCTTATACTTACCTTGCATATACAAAACAGTCAGTTTCTTTTTGCGTATACACAAGTACATACTTACATTCTCTTTTACCTTTGGATCTTGACCGAGTCTTGGATTGTACGGGTTTCTTAACACAAGAGCACACAGGTTTGAGTTCAAGCACTTACCTTCTTACACTTGATTCTCTCAAACCAGGGCTCTGATACCAACTTGTTACACCCTAACACATATTTGACAAAAGTCGCAGCGGAAATTCGTGCCATAAAATTTCTTTCTTTATAAATACTTCAACTTATTTAAACTTTAACTTTATCATAACTCTTATTATAAATCTGTCATCCTCTTATTTACTAATTAAAGACATAGCTTATGTTTTCTACATTTTACATTCAACGTCCCCGTACAATCTCTCTAGTGACTCGGTCTTCGATCCTTAATCTTCGTGATAAACGCTCATTATCCGTACAACCTGCATTACCACATACATTCAACACGTTAGTATACAAGACATAAACAAGAATACAATACATGTACGCTTTCCATTCAGCTTCTCTCTCATTTTTAAGCATATCATTCGCGTATTCATTCTCTTGTGAGCCTTCAATAATATACCTGCGTAACACTTCGTTTTACAGGCACACGATTAATACCATTAACACTTAACGTATCCAGAATCATACTTGTATATACTCGTGCATACATCCATACCTCAACACATGCATGCATACACTCATACGTGTCTTCATATGTACATAAATACACACCTGCATACGTACATACATCCCTATGCCTTCACATATATACATACTATCACACGCATCTTCATATATACATAAGTACGCTTCGTAAGTATCTACATTCATACATCTCTACATACATGCATACATTCATATATATCTTTATATAAATACGTACATATCTTTCCTACAACTTACGTGCGTGCATACACTCATACATGCTTTATACAATCCTGCATACATACTTACATACATACGTACATACATACACATTTGCATAGGTGCATACCTTTCCTACATCTTTACGTACATACATGCCATTATACGTATTTTCATATATACATAAATACGCATCTACATACACGTAACACATCTTGCATACCTCTCACATACTCATACGATATTTACATGGGACTTAAACCTTGATTTATAGCCCATAAATATCTAAGGATTGATGCGTGGTTAAAAACCGGTGCTCGTAATTATATAACTTTATGATTTCATATGAGTCTTAGATCTTGAACGACCTACTTTTAATTAGGTATTGCGTTTATGCAGGTTTGACAAAGTTAAGGAGCCTTTCGGGAGCTTTACATGCTACCGGGTCGAAAACCGGAGCACCAGAACACGTTACGGGTCAACCGGAAACACCAGACGCGAAAAATAAAAGCTTACAAACAAGTGCCCGTCGCCGACGGGCTCCAAGCCGTCGGCGACGGGTTGTAGATATGCCCGTCGGGCCATTTAACCCGTCGGCAGTGTGTTAACCCGTCAGCAAAAAAAGTGGTTTTCCCTTGCCCGTCGGCGACGGCCTCCTTGCCCGTCGGCGACGGGCTCTCTAAAGTGCATTTTTCTGCAGCTCCGTTTCGACGTCCGAACGCACTAAAACGCGCGTAACTTTCGAACCGTTTACCCGTTTAACCTCCCGTTTCTTCCTACATGCTTGTAAATTCACATTCTATCATATAAACTTAAAATCCCACATACGGATTAAGGAAATTCTTAACTTACATGCATTCGGCTTATTGTCATTCTCTAATTATTTGACCCGTTATGGGTATTTGCGCATTAAATGGTCTATGACATACAAAACCATACTCTTCGCTTTCACACATGACTATAACATTATTCTAATCGATTAGCTTATTTCCAAATGGGCATTTAAGGTCGTTCGCCCGATATACCTATCAAGGGCGTTTTTGTCAACATTGCTCAATCCTTTACAACCAAGGACCTCATTGCATATTTAACCAATCCTACCACTTAACTTCAATTCTAACGCATATACCTTACTCGGATCAAAGCTAAGATCCGTTTAATACTTCATCGATTTCATTCAACTCATTCCTTTTTGACCTCAATTAACACATTTACTTAAAATACATATAACTTTACATAAACAACTAAGAAGTGATTACGGAATCACTTACCTCATGAATCCGTGTCCACATCCGTTTCCACGCCTCTTCTTGATCCGTTAGCCTTTCGCGCTTGAGTCCGTCTCCACATGATTCCTATACTTTCATGTCATAGAAATCACGCTATCATTAGCATACTCATTTGTACATGATAACAATCGTATCAATCCCATATTTCACACTTAACTTTCATCAATCATTTCTAGCAAACATAACTCATATAATCATGTTCGCATACGTTTAACTCATGTAACTCATCATGTCATTACATTTAACACGGATTGACATTACATGTACCATACGACTTCTCGTTAACCTATATTTATGACAACGAGTCAACTCATGTTGCTTATACTTAGTTGACTTTCAGAAGTCAACTATTAGCCATACATATTTATCGACTTATCAACATATTCCCGTAACATCATAATCGACTATACGGACGACATTATATACGTTTTATCATTCACTTGATGTACGTACTACCTTTTAAGCATAACGTACAACTTATTCATACAAAATCTCCTAAATTCATACATAGTTCACCAAATGCTTCTACAATCCAACATGGGTATTTGAATTAAACATCAAACATGTTATCATCACATTTCATTCACTTCATCTACAACACTTCATCATTTCTTATCCCATTTCTTTAAACATTCACACACATGTATGATTCCAAACATTATTAACATAAGTGAATCATCATATTACATTACATCATCTAAAACCCACTTCATAACTACTTGTTAATCACCTACAAGTGATTTAATCTAAAATTCTTCATAATTCATCATACTTTTGATATATGTACTACCTTGTAAGCATAGTGTACAACTAGTTCATGCATATCATTCTAATCTCATACAAAGTTCATCAATTTCTTCCTCCTAATCAACATGATTCATACATGCATAACATCAAACATACTAGTATCACATTTCTTTCAATCCTTCTAACAAGAATACATCATACAACTCAAAATACATCAATATTAAGCAAGAACTTAAACATAGATGATTTACTCATGTCATCTTCTTCACCATAACAAATGGGTTTCACCCTTAAACATCAAATTACCCCAATTCATGCATAATCCATGTTCCAAATGATGAATCTAACACATACTCATGCTCAATTTTATACAAATTCGTGATTTACAACATAACCCATTTCGTGCATCATCACCAATCTAGAATCTAAGACATACCTTACGATCCCCTTGAGAAGGTGATCATTAATCTATGCTTGGTTATGAATTTGAGCTTCGTTTAGCCTTCCAATTTGAGGGAATTGATGAAACTAGGGTTCTTGGCTCCATGGGAGCTCCTGCTCTTTCTCACGCACACACCATGTGTGTTTGTGTGTGTATTTTGTTAATTAAAACATAACTTTCCCCCTTATTCATCTTTGGTCCCTCAAGTTTGTTTCCCTTGTTTGCTTTACTAAACATTTTACCACATTCCATCTTTTAATAATTTTAACCATACATTTAACTAGGTTAAGTGGCCTAGTTATTTATTTCTTGATGTATCATATCATAACATTTTAACGAATATAAATATTCGGGTTTTGGGGTGTTACAAGTCTACCCCCCTTAAAGGAGGTTTCGTCCCCGAAACCTGTCTCATTTTATCTTACAAACACACATCTATGTTTGACTTCATAGTCACATCATAACCATAAGTAATCATCCTATCTTATTTCATAATTATTAATACCCTTGACTTATTCCTCCTAACAAGTCTATACTTTCCATAGCATACTTTCACATAACATTTTTATTTCCTTTTTGACCCGTTAATAACAGGTCAATATACATACTTACTCAGACTTACAATAATGCTTACACTCATATGATCCGTTTATATACTTTCATTTCTTTCACGCATTCTATTACCCACTTAATTGGGTAATAGCATATACTCTCATAATGAGATTTAAGCATACCACTAACGACCCGGTAACATCGGGTTAATTACCTTCAACATAAATCTTCCGTTCTATCCATATAACGGATTGAACTTCATACATTCGTTATTGCATTCGCGACCACTCGATCTAAACGGACAGTACCTTATCCTCACTCGACTTGTTCAACTTGAACCGGTCGACGTGCCTAGCTTATTACAGCTTTCGCTTATCATAACCAAATCCGCAAGGAATTTGCATCATTCATATCTTTCATTCCTTGAATCCGTCTTGTGGATTCAAACATTGCATATACGCTTTTCATCCCTTGAATCCGTCTAGCGGATTCAAGCATTGCATTCATACTTTAACCTCTTTCATGTTTCGAATCCGTCTCGCGGATTCTAGCATAGCATTTCATGTTTCGAATCCGTCTCGCGGATTCTAGCATAGCATATCATGTTTCGAATCCGTCTCGCGGATTCTAGCATAGCATATCATACTTCGAATCCGTCCTGCGGATTCTAGTATAGCATATCATATTCCGAATCCGTCTCGCGGATTCTAGCATAGCATATCATATAGCATATCATATTTCGAATCCGTCTCGCGGATTCTAGCATAGCATATCGTATTTCGAATCCGTCTCGCGGATTCTAGCATAGCATTTCATATTTCGAATCCGTCTCGCGGATTCTAGCATAGCATTTCATACTCTCATTCTTGAGAGTCTTACATATCTCTTCACCCTCACGTCCACCTACTACTTACTCCTAGCGGACATACCTGTATCAATTATCACGGTCTCACGAACGTCATATGCTTCACGTGTACTGGCCAGGTACACAATCCACATACTAGTTTCGTGTCTTCGTGTAATTGTCACCTTATGTCCGTAGAATTTGGTTTCGGCACGTGTATCATTTTTCAAAACATGTTTACTATACCATCATGGTCCTTCATTTAACATTTTTCTTCCCTTAATGCATTTTACCATTTCATATACTGACATATTAAATTTACGTACCTGGGTTCAACTTTATCTTATTTCATGCCTTGGTGTCGGTACTTGACCGCACTCGCGAATCATCCTCTTCAAACGCTTATACTTACCTTGCATATACAAAACAGTCAGTTTCTTTTTGCGTATACACAAGTACATACTTACATTCTCTTTTACCTTTGGATCTTGACCGAGTCTTGGATTGTACGGGTTTCTTAACACAAGAGCACACAGGTTTGAGTTCAAGCACTTACCTTCTTACACTTGATTCTCTCAAACCAGGGCTCTGATACCAACTTGTTACACCCTAACACATATTTGACAAAAGTCGCAGCGGAAATTCGTGCCATAAAATTTCTTTCTTTATAAATACTTCAACTTATTTAAACTTTAACTTTATCATAACTCTTATTATAAATCTGTCATCCTCTTATTTACTAATTAAAGACATAGCTTATGTTTTCTACATTTTACATTCAACGTCCCCGTACAATCTCTCTAGTGACTCGGTCTTCGATCCTTAATCTTCGTGATAAACGCTCATTATCCGTACAACCTGCATTACCACATACATTCAACACGTTAGTATACAAGACATAAACAAGAATACAATACATGTACGCTTTCCATTCAGCTTCTCTCTCATTTTTAAGCATATCATTCGCGTATTCATTCTCTTGTGAGCCTTCAATAATATACCTGCGTAACACTTCGTTTTACAGGCACACGATTAATACCATTAACACTTAACGTATCCAGAATCATACTTGTATATACTCGTGCATACATCCATACCTCAACACATGCATGCATACACTCATACGTGTCTTCATATGTACATAAATACACACCTGCATACGTACATACATCCCTATGCCTTCACATATATACATACTATCACACGCATCTTCATATATACATAAGTACGCTTCGTAAGTATCTACATTCATACATCTCTACATACATGCATACATTCATATATATCTTTATATAAATACGTACATATCTTTCCTACAACTTACGTGCGTGCATACACTCATACATGCTTTATACAATCCTGCATACATACTTACATACATACGTACATACATACACATTTGCATAGGTGCATACCTTTCCTACATCTTTACGTACATACATGCCATTATACGTATTTTCATATATACATAAATACGCATCTACATACACGTAACACATCTTGCATACCTCTCACATACTCATACGATATTTACATGGGACTTAAACCTTGATTTATAGCCCATAAATATCTAAGGATTGATGCGTGGTTAAAAACCGGTGCTCGTAATTATATAACTTTATGATTTCATATGAGTCTTAGATCTTGAACGACCTACTTTTAATTAGGTATTGCGTTTATGCAGGTTTGACAAAGTTAAGGAGCCTTTCGGGAGCTTTACATGCTACCGGGTCGAAAACCGGAGCACCAGAACACGTTACGGGTCAACCGGAAACACCAGACGCGAAAAATAAAAGCTTACAAACAAGTGCCCGTCGCCGACGGGCTCCAAGCCGTCGGCGACGGGTTGTAGATATGCCCGTCGGGCCATTTAACCCGTCGGCAGTGTGTTAACCCGTCAGCAAAAAAAGTGGTTTTCCCTTGCCCGTCGGCGACGGCCTCCTTGCCCGTCGGCGACGGGCTCTCTAAAGTGCATTTTTCTGCAGCTCCGTTTCGACGTCCGAACGCACTAAAACGCGCGTAACTTTCGAACCGTTTACCCGTTTAACCTCCCGTTTCTTCCTACATGCTTGTAAATTCACATTCTATCATATAAACTTAAAATCCCACATACGGATTAAGGAAATTCTTAACTTACATGCATTCGGCTTATTGTCATTCTCTAATTATTTGACCCGTTATGGGTATTTGCGCATTAAATGGTCTATGACATACAAAACCATACTCTTCGCTTTCACACATGACTATAACATTATTCTAATCGATTAGCTTATTTCCAAATGGGCATTTAAGGTCGTTCGCCCGATATACCTATCAAGGGCGTTTTTGTCAACATTGCTCAATCCTTTACAACCAAGGACCTCATTGCATATTTAACCAATCCTACCACTTAACTTCAATTCTAACGCATATACCTTACTCGGATCAAAGCTAAGATCCGTTTAATACTTCATCGATTTCATTCAACTCATTCCTTTTTTACCTCAATTAACACATTTACTTAAAATACATATAACTTTACATAAACAACTAAGAAGTGATTACGGAATCACTTACCTCATGAATCCGTGTCCACATCCGTTTCCACGCCTCTTCTTGATCCGTTAGCCTTTCGCGCTTGAGTCCGTCTCCACATGATTCCTATACTTTCATGTCATAGAAATCACGCTATCATTAGCATACTCATTTGTACATGATAACAATCGTATCAATCCCATATTTCACACTTAACTTTCATCAATCATTTCTAGCAAACATAACTCATATAATCATGTTCGCATACGTTTAACTCATGTAACTCATCATGTCATTACATTTAACACGGATTGACATTACATGTACCATACGACTTCTCGTTAACCTATATTTATGACAACGAGTCAACTCATGTTGCTTATACTTAGTTGACTTTCAGAAGTCAACTATTAGCCATACATATTTATCGACTTATCAACATATTCCCGTAACATCATAATCGACTATACGGACGACATTATATACGTTTTATCATTCACTTGATGTACGTACTACCTTTTAAGCATAACGTACAACTTATTCATACAAAATCTCCTAAATTCATACATAGTTCACCAAATGCTTCTACAATCCAACATGGGTATTTGAATTAAACATCAAACATGTTATCATCACATTTCATTCACTTCATCTACAACACTTCATCATTTCTTATCCCATTTCTTTAAACATTCACACACATGTATGATTCCAAA
This sequence comes from Helianthus tuberosus, assembly GCA_030545235.1. Classification (NCBI taxonomy): domain Eukaryota; kingdom Viridiplantae; phylum Streptophyta; class Magnoliopsida; order Asterales; family Asteraceae; genus Helianthus; species Helianthus tuberosus. The sequence continues at coordinate 15,055,946 of CM060452.1, read as the reverse complement.
CATTATTAACATAAGTGAATCATCATATTACATTACATCATCTAAAACCCACTTCATAACTACTTGTTAATCACCTACAAGTGATTTAATCTAAAATTCTTCATAATTCATCATACTTTTGATATATGTACTACCTTGTAAGCATAGTGTACAACTAGTTCATGCATATCATTCTAATCTCATACAAAGTTCATCAATTTCTTCCTCCTAATCAACATGATTCATACATGCATAACATCAAACATACTAGTATCACATTTCTTTCAATCCTTCTAACAAGAATACATCATACAACTCAAAATACATCAATATTAAGCAAGAACTTAAACATAGATGATTTACTCATGTCATCTTCTTCACCATAACAAATGGGTTTCACCCTTAAACATCAAATTACCCCAATTCATGCATAATCCATGTTCCAAATGATGAATCTAACACATACTCATGCTCAATTTTATACAAATTCGTGATTTACAACATAACCCATTTCGTGCATCATCACCAATCTAGAATCTAAGACATACCTTACGATCCCCTTGAGAAGGTGATCATTAATCTATGCTTGGTTATGAATTTGAGCTTCGTTTAGCCTTCCAATTTGAGGGAATTGATGAAACTAGGGTTCTTGGCTCCATGGGAGCTCCTGCTCTTTCTCACGCACACACCATGTGTGTTTGTGTGTGTATTTTGTTAATTAAAACATAACTTTCCCCCTTATTCATCTTTGGTCCCTCAAGTTTGTTTCCCTTGTTTGCTTTACTAAACATTTTACCACATTCCATCTTTTAATAATTTTAACCATACATTTAACTAGGTTAAGTGGCCTAGTTATTTATTTCTTGATGTATCATATCATAACATTTTAACGAATATAAATATTCGGGTTTTGGGGTGTTACACTTTCTGATGCGTTTGAGGCCCGTTAAACCATTTTTAAGCCTCTATAATGATTCCTAAACATGAGGGACATGAAACATGCTCAAAAACATGTCGGATGTCGGTCCGTTTGGCCGTACGGTCACGTTGTTCGTCTAATTACGACGAAACACGAACGGACGCGAAAAACGGTCCAAATTACGCGACGAATGAAATTTTATCAAGGAGATCACTAAAATAAAATATTTTAGTGCTTACATAAATTTTTGGGTGTCCGAAGATATACAGAATGTGAGATATGCGCGAAAATGCAAACTTGTGCACTTTTTGACACTTTTAGTCCCTGCATGACATAAAAGTTTATTTTTGCGCACCGAACACCTTTAAGCCCATATCTAAGCTATAAAAAGGATATTTAGGTCATGTTTAACTTAGGTTCATCTTCCGGAAGGTCCGTTACCCTACGAATCGACATACTTTTGCAGTTTGACGCAATTAGTCCTTTAATTGCGCATTGTAGCGCGAATGCCGTTTAATATTACCCAATCCTTCCATGGCCCATATTTATCCTTCCCAAGCATATACTTAAATATTAATACGCTCTCGTTCGCTTAGATGGTCACCGAAAGGCGTAGATTCAAAAGTTGACGCTTTAGGCCCCTCTATTGCGCAAACTTACACATCTCATCATTTATTAGCATTGAAGCCTCATCTAAACCATATTAGGCATTCTTGGAAATATTATTAATCATCACGATGCTTCGGGTTCGCTAAAAGGTCATTCAGATGTATAATTAAACATATTGACACTTTTAGTCCCTCTAACTTGCAAAGCTGCGCGTAACTTTACTTGTAGGCATAAAAACCTTAGATGGCCATTATTTGGCATCCCCGAGAGTATAATTAAATATTATTAAGCTCTCGGTTTGTTAGAAGGTCACTCAGAAGTAAGAATTAACATGTTGACGCTTTTAACCCCTTTATTGTGCAAACTTTCAATTAATTTCGCAAACGGCTACACTTATTCATCAAGTGGCACATTTGTGAATATAAACATCATAAGAAACTTATTTTTTTTGGTATGTTATCACTTCCAGTCCTTTCATAATCAAAGTTTTCGATTTTCGAAAAATTAGTCCCTCAATTTCAGTGTTTGACTTCATTAGGGTTTATTACACGTGTCAATACATCATTGGACGTGATTTTACGAGGTGTTACAATACAACCACATCACCCAAATACAAAATCAACTAAGTGTATTTGGTGTGCCATAACCTTATGCATAGAATACAAGCTACTAAGGCACGCTTCTAACACATCATACTAACAAATCAAAGTCCCATATGATATCTACTTAAATCACACTTTTCATCTTAGTTCGCTAACAATTATGTCATTATCACTTTTCACACATAATTACCCGCAACTTGCATACAATTTCACATATTTGTTCTCTTAGGCATTTCATCGAACACTTGGCGGGTTTCGCATTTATGAAATATTATGTACAAGCTTTTAAAGCATGATTCTTACTAATTCTTCACATAACTTTCACTTTAATTCAGATTCAAAATCAATAATCTATAACATCCATTGTCATACACCTCAAGCATCATCAAACTAACATAAAATACATCATCATCATCCTACATAAGAACCACTACAAATGGGTTTTTAATAAATATACCTAACAATCAGAAATCTAAGCATAATTCAAGTTTCATAAGGCGTTTCTATCACATATCCATCCTAACTTCACTTAGATTCACGAGTTCATCAACACCCAATTCACCCAACATCACCAAATCATAAAATTTAACTTACTTGATAGTGAAGAACACTTAGGAGATCTATAATTTTGATACATGCATCCTAAAAGCCTTCAATTCCCTTTTTGATTTGGAGATTTTCTTGAAATTTAGGGTTTACCCCTTTTTTCCTTTGGCCTGGTCGATCTCAATCATGCACACAGTGTGTGTGTTTTGAGTTTTGTTTATTTTAAACACAAGTTCCATCCATCTTGTCAAGTTTGGTCCCTCTAGATTAGGTGTTTATTTATTTCTAGGCATTTTCCATTCTTAGGCATATATCATAACACATTCTTTAACTAAATAAATTTAAAAATAAAATTCTAACAATTATGCATAATTTATCACTTTTGGGGTGTTACAGGAAGAAGAACAGAAGAAGATGACCGGAATGGGAAAAGACAATAATGTCCTCATGTGCAAGTCACATGCCATATTTAACTTAAAAGTTTAACCCTATTAGTGCTAAAGGACTTACGGTGTAATGAGTTTTACAAAAAAAGGACTGTGACTGTAATTATTGAAGTTAAAGGTCATCCATTACAATCTGTTACAAACATAAAGGACGAAAAGTGTAGTTTACCCTTTTTTATCAATAATCCTAAAAAATGAAATTTTCAAAAAACAAAAGAAAAACTTGTTTTTTTCTTCATTTATGGCAGCCGTAAATGTTGTAAAAAGTGATGTCATGCTTATGTTATCAGCTTTTTACAGAGCTATTGTAAGGAGCCGAAAAACACGACTTCGATTTTTTTACGGCAGTCCTTCTAAACATTTTAATCTAGGAGTGTGAAAAAAATGGGGGGTAAAACTCGCATGGGAAGTCCGAGTTCTCTAAGTTCTCACAACTCGGAGGGGTTTTACTTTGATCTTAATCCTATATATATAGGGTCAGGATTTAGGGAAAACGGTGAAAAGTGTGAGAACGGTTATGGATTGTCATATCAAAACAATCTATGGCCTAGATTGGCGTGGTGGCGTTATCGTAAATAACATCAGTTTTATTACTAGAACGTGCTTCATTAAGGGTAAAAGGGTAAACATACTTTCATACATAAAACACCATGAAAATACAAAACGCCAAGTAAATACAAAACGCCAAATTTATTACTGCGTAGTATTTTCTGTGTTTTAGTTAAGGTCTTGCCCTACAAAAACGCCATAAAAATATAAAACGCCATAAAAATATAAAACGCCATAAAATATAAACGACAAGCTTGAAAGATGGGACGTGTTAAAGATTTAGCAGATAAAGCTGAGCAAAACCGGACACTTTATTAATTGCATTTATCATTATAATAATATTCCGCCTAAACTACGCGCCAAAAATATCCTGTAAAGAGAAACGTCTCAGCACCTTCAATTGATCACACAAAAAAAACAAAAACACCATGCTTCCTAAATACCACTCACTATAAAACCCCAAAAAGTTAAAAAAATCATCGATGAAAAACATCGTTTCTTGTATATTCAGTATTGGTCTGCATGATGTTTCACTAAATGGTTTGTTAGGTGAGGGGAGTAAGATTTTGCTGAATGAGATAGACAAATTTTAAGAAAAAGAGACTGATGACACCGATGTGTCATTTGGTCTTCTTTGTTCTTGTAGAAGGTTTGGATGAGGAGAAGAGACCAATCACAGTGTAAATGCCATTTTGGGCTCCAGGATCATAATGAAGATTATGAGCAAATAGCATCCACCCACACGGCGTCGATCTATGTCTCCAACATCCACAAAGCTACTTCAACACATGAACAACAAAAAACCACACCAAAACCAAAACGCCATTTATTTGTGATAGTTCTTGTAGTTTCAAAAGAAGAAAGAGACTGATGACAGTGAAGATTTGGAAGATAAATTGTTTCTATTTTTTTTTAATTTTCTTTTTCTGTTGTTTGTTATGTAATTTTCAGCTAAGAAAAAAAACACATTAATTCTCTAAAAAAATATGATAAAACGCCAAACGGGTAAATGCTTGTGAAACGCCATCATGCCATAAAACGCCAAACTACCAAACTATAATAAAATTGCTTTAAACATGTATTGTTATAATAAAACGAAAAAAAGTATAAAACAGTGTGCAAGAGAATAGAACAAAGTGCCATTTTTATCTAAATACCATTGAAAATACAAAACGCCATAATTACAGCCATAAAGATGGGACGTGTTATAGCCATAAACAAATGAAGCTGAAACAAAACAGTAACTACAAACAGTAAAATGAAGCGACAGAAACATTATTACTAACATTTATTATATTAAAAGCCACTACATGGGAAATTGAATTTATTTATCTTTTCAAAACGCCATAATTACCTGTCACTTTATAGGACTGCATCCTACATGGCGAGAAAAAAAAGTCATTATAAAAGGAGAACATGTAAACACAGCTTAACACGCCACACATTGTCTAAAACGCCAAACATTGTCCAAAACGCCATACAACTTAGAAAAATGGCTAAGGTTATTGCATGGAGGTTTGAGAGGTCGGAGAGACGTTTCATCCTAAAGTTCTCTGATAGGAAAAGGGTGAAGGTCAAGACAATCAAAGCCATACTTAGTATGGATGAAGGGGTTCAGAAGTATATTCTGGCCCTTGGGGTTCCAATGGTCAACAATTGTGAAAAAACTCAAAAGGTAATAAAAAGATTGGAGAGAAAATTTCCAGTAGAAGATGATGATGATGATGATATTGACGATACTCCTCTACCAACAGTTAGCAGTTGGGTGGTACATGAAAAAGCAGGAACGGTTGAAGTGACTTATCGACACGGGGCGAAATATTCATTGCCGATGGAGGAAAAGTTGAAGATATAGAGGCTACATCTCCTTGAACAACTCTGTGTTTTAGAACCTTCGAACGATGCAAGATCCAGGGTTGCAATGATATTTAAGTATAGGCTGCAGCAAAGAAGAGACGAGATGATGGCGTTATACGCCAATGCAAAATATGATGATGAATCTGAAGAAAGTGAGGAACAAAGCAATGGGTACATCTCTGATGTAATCCCATACACAGAAAACTATTAGTTTGTTTTGATTTAGTCTTATTGTAATCTTATGAAATACTAATCAATGGTAATGAAGGATAACGCCACGAACGCCAAAAAATATACCTTTATAACATATATGGGATTAATTCAACTGGGAACACCATAACGCCAAAAAAATTATCTATGTGTGTGACAACCCTCACCAAACCAGGTATCCGTACGAATTAATTAATATTTAATTACTGCTTAATTTCTGTGCTTGCATACAACTGTGATTAATCGACTACTTGGATTCTGATACATACTTATACATGCATCATACTTTACTACTGTCACTCCATTATTTACACAAAACTTCAGTGACAACCTTGATGCACAAAAACACAGTGAGCACACTATACGGGATACCCAGTAAACATGCTGACATAGCCAGCATCAGACAGTTACTGTCTCTAAGGCCAGTATGAGCCGGGAATAGTTTACTACACTAGTAGGGAGTGTAGGGAGGTGAGGATTGTAGAACTGCGTCACTAGGTCATATCTATAGTGACCGGATGTGCCTAAAACGTACATTAAGTACAAAATTCAGCACTTTAAATAAAAAAATTCAGCAATTAGCTAACTAGTAAAGTGCCATAACATGAGAAAAATATTACTAGATACTTTCCAAAGTGTCGGGGATAAACTGTGTCACTAAAAATATTATTATCGACACTTTAAATACTTATTTAGCGCTTTAACGGAGTAATATCCAACTGTACAACCGGACTTAACCCGGGACATAAAAATATTGTCATTGACATTGTCTTCTTTTTCTGAGCCAGTTAGGGTCCCCGAACACCCTAACACCCGTTATAATTTACTACACACATAATACACTAAATTAAATTCTTAACCAAAACCAACTAAGCACTAACCATTTAGTTCACAACAAACCAAATGCCCCCTTGTCTATCCGTTCGGTTTCCCCATGTGGGACAATCTACACAAACCTTTGATTATTATAATCAAGGTGGTCTCAAATCTAGAAAGCACTTTGTTTAGTGGACAAAAATATAAAGTTGGATTATAAATATAACCAAAAGACTACCATTTCATTTATCAAACACTTAAACAAAAAATTTGATTTCTTCCACTCTTGCCATACTCACGGCCGAGAACCAAAGCCAAGCACACCCACATTTTTTATTTCATTCAAGCAATTCCAAGTATATTCAAGTGTGAAGGGTCACATACGAGGAAGCCCGGTGCTTGCGGATTGCTAAGGACCTCACTACGTTGCTTTTAACCACCTATTTTTTGACTAGTTTCTTCCCTAGCCTCGAGCTAGTAGTAAGTGACTCTAAACGCCTTTTTGATCTATTCTAAAGTGGTTAATAAGAACTTTGTCGGTTGAAAATCATGAACATATAAGATCATAAACTAAAAGTTTATTAAAATGATGAACTTGTTGGATAAAAGCAATGTAATGGTGTAAAACTTATAAAACTAGTGTTGTTATGATTGTTTATGGTTGTTGATTGCTAGTATGGGAATGGATCGTCATCAAACCCTGCTAGATCTTGTTCATGAAACATGAACTAGCCATAAGTTAAGACGTAAAGTTTTTAGATGACGAACCCTTACTACTTATAACCATGAACTTGTGTAAAAGAGATTCTTTTTATAAAATAGAATTCTAAACTAGTGGATCTAAAGATCTACAAGAGGTATTTTCGAAGAACCAAGTGTCAAATGAAACCATATTTTTAGAAGCCGGATCTTTCATAAACTAAAGATGCTTTTATGAACCCACAAGCGTGTAGGCACTTGTGTAACAAAAAGTTTTAACAAAAGAATTATTTTTTTGAAAATTTTGACTAGAAGATGTACAAATGCATTTTCTGTAAAAATGAGATTTTCGAGAAACCGATTTCATTTATAGAAGTAGAAAGATCTATTAAAAATAATGGGAAGTTACTACACACTCTTACACAACCCACAAGTTCATGCGTTTGTGATATTTTTGAACTAGTATGATGTTGGAATATTGTTTGTTGTTGATTGTGAAAATTGTTGTTTGAATTTATAAAAGAAAATGATACGCTAGAAAGCGTGGCCACCTCCAGTTACAGAGGAAACTCTGGCGAAATTTTTCCAAAAATCTAACACTTGTAAATATTTTTATCACAAGTGTTATGGATATATTTTTAACTTGTTTTCCCAAATAACTTTCGCCACGATTTTTATTACGAAACTTCCAAGTGTCGGAGGTGGGATTTTCACAAAATAAAACTTGCTAAAATATATAATTAGTATATATTTTTCATAACAACACTTGTGAGATTTTTTATGATTATTTTGTGAACTATACAAATATTATTTTTAGAGTAAAAATAATATAACCCGTACACACTGAATATTCACGGCTCCAATATAGTACGAACGCCTTCACAATAAATATTTAAGTTACACCGGTATTATTTATACCACCCGAACCTTACAACGTAACTTACGTATTTTCAGAAAATACTCATAAGTGAGTATTTTGATAAGGATATTATTTTGGAAAATTATATGGAATAAAATATAATATTTTTGGGAAAGAATATTTATATTTTGGAGATAGAATTTAAATATATTTTAAGTGAGACTTAATAATATATTTTGGTTTTACAAGAAAACGCACATGTATCAAAACCCTCATTCTTGGGAAGGAATATATTTATCAAATAATTACGAAGTGTAAACACGAAATAGTTGCCTAACTATTTCCCAAAGACATTAAACCTTAAACTAAGGCACGGCCGTCCGTCTAATAGAAGTTAGTACGTGTAGGTCGTCGCACAGCAGACTTTCTGGGAGATACTTTTTAGAGACGCACTTCGGTGAGTTCATGTCCCCCCCTTTTCTCTTAACTGTTTTCAGTTTTTAAACTGCGGGGGTGAAATACATGTTACATTTACTACAAACGTTTTATACACGGTATGATTAGCTAAGGAACCTACTGCTAGATCACGTGACTGGATAGGCTATTATCGTAAGACCATTAATCCTTGTATAAGGACCGAGAGGCATGAGTGATAGATCTATCGGGTGTTGCGAGCCCCACACATGGGCCAGCATGTGGCTGCATGTGGTGACTATGTCGTTCCACCGGAAGGACCGGTATGAAATCCGCGTTACAGGTTTGAGTGCTTCCTAGGCCATGTCACTTATTAATGTATTAGCTACATATTAATCGATCTCTTTTTCCTTATTTGCTACATACCAGGATTTTATACTTACAAAGGTTTTACTTGCTCACTTACGCATGAACTCGCTCAACATTATTGTTGATTTTTCCAACTTACATGTATTTCAGGGAACTAAGGATCTGGCACGGTATGCTACGTTTTCACGCTGCGTTAGAGTATGGGATCATCCAAGTTTAGGGGTTGTGGCTTTTACCTGGACGAGTCACAGTTCTTAAACTACGTCTACCTTAAGTTTGTGGCTGTGTCTTTCAAACAATGTTTTTATGTTATTAGGTTGTAATTTTTGTTGCGTGTGTCAACGCCTTAAGACAATGTTGTGGTATTTTACTTTTCAAACTTAAATCAATGGATGATCTGCACGGTTTTATTTTCATATAGATTTGTTATTATTAAGCTATGGTATTAAGAAGTCACACCAAATAAACCCACGCTTCCGCAAAGCCAGGGTGTGACAGCTTGGTATCAGAGCCTCGATTATAGCGAACTAGGATTCTTTCTCGAGTCTAGACTATGATCACTAGGGCTCTCACGAAAACATTTTTACATTGCATACCACTTAAGTCCAGATCCAAAATGCTTTTACAAACAAAGTTGAGCACATTTTAATTGTTAGTTATAGGCTCAGTCTGGGAGGCTGAGGCTCAGTCTGGAAGGCTGAGGCTCGGTCTGGGAGGCTGAGGAAGTAGGCTAGTGGGACTAGGAGGACTATATGATTGCTTATTGGTGACTAATATGTTTATTTGACTATATGATTGATTATTTGTGCATATGTGTGTTTGTATTACAAAACGTCATGCCTTCATCAGATACTGGAGAGTCGGACACTATAGATCCCATGGCCATAGTATCAGGCGACATAGTTTCATCGGAGCACGAGGTGTACATTTCCGATACTACCAGCACAGACAATGACGACTTTCAGCCCTTTGCGCTGCCTGATGTCGTAGCAGAGCCTGCTGATGGCCATCTTGTTGGGGATTTGCCACTCGCGGTGATCCCTGCTCCTGTGCCCCTTGCCGCTTATCCCATTGTTCATATGCCCCCGACGTTGTCTCTGACGACGATGTCGAACTATTAGAGGAGGACCCACTTGAGGGCGAGGCCCTATTGCTGCTGGTGGTAGCCTACTGCTTGCTGACGCTCCTGCAGAGGAGGCTCATGCTCATTCACCTGTCCCAAACTCATTTGAGTCTGTGGCGTCCGCATCTTCGTATATACAGGGAGTGCAGCACCACTCACACGACGCCGACCCTGATATGGCGTCATCAGCTGCACCGGTTCCCGCACACAGCTTTGAGTTTGATCACGATATTGAGGATGATCCTGTTTTTTCCACCTGGTTTTGACCCAGACCATGACATTGAGTTCATACACTTAGACCAGCCCTTGGAGGATCCTGTAACCCCTGTGTTTGTTGATCCAGCTGATTTTGAGATGGAGTTTGTTGATCCGGAGCCAGCCGTGGTCCCTGAGCCAGGCATTGCTCCTGACCCCGCATTGGAGCATGACCCTGTTCATGCCGATGCACCTGCTGTTGCTCCTTGATTGATCATCTGCTTGGACGAGAGAAAATTGGGGTAACTGTGCAAGACAATTTATTATTACGGGGGCCCACGTAATAACGACTTGTAGTGCACAGAAATCCTGGTGGACTCTGTGGGTCAAGCTAATGAAAACCAATGCAGCAGGAAATAACTAAAACACGAATGACCAAGGCGATGTAGCCTCGAGTTCATTCTATTACAAGCAATAAGACAATTTGGCAACCCTATGTGAAGGCTCATAAATTATCTCCTCGTTCATACACTAAGTATATATACGTGTGAAATTGGGTGATTACATGATGGCTTATCGTGCTGTGTATCTCATAGGCAATTGAAATGTTGTCTAACCCACTTCATACCACTTCGACAGAAGAGAATGTCACCCAGACGTTGCACAGTCACCAGTACGTTGCCAAGGACAGAAGCCGAGCTGCAAGAACGCATCTCACAGGCAATTGCACGACATGAAGCCCTCCGCTCTAAGCACAGCAATGGCACTACTGGAAATAACCCTCCAACTGGCTGCACCTATAAGCAGTTCCTGAACTGCAAGCCTTTGAACTTTGACGAAACAGGAGGCGCCGTGGCATTTGTTCGTTGGTCCAAAAAGACTGACTCCATTCTAAGAATGAGTAATTGTTCGCCCCAACAGAGCGTTACCTATATCTCGGGGTTATTTCTAGATGGCACACTCTCATGGTGGGACCTTCAGGTTCAGACCCTTGGTACAGATGCTGCTTATGCACTGAGCTGGGACGAGCTCAAAGAAATGATGGAGAAGAAATACTGTTCTAGGGCCGAAATCCAGAAGCTTGAGGTGGAGTTCTGGAATTTGAAAATGGATGAACCAAAGATTCCTGAATACGTCCAGCGATCGCACGACTTGTCTAGGGTCGTCCCCTACTTAGTCAAACCGGAGTTCAAAAGGATTGAACGATTCATTTGGGGACTTGCACCCCAGATCAGGGGCATGATTACTACCTCGAAGCCCTCAACCATTGCAGAGGCTATCGTTATGGGTAATTTATTTATAACATGAGATGTTATGTGTTGATATTGTTGAATACATACGTACACTTTACCTACCATGACCTGACTCAAGTAAACCATCTTTTAGAAGATGCCACCGAAACGCGATCCACGCATGCCTGCCAACGAGGCAGAACTTCAACAAATCATCGTTGCCGCCATTGCACAGCACGCAGCCTCACAAGGAGGAACTAGCGGAAGTAATTCCAACAATAACGGCAATAACAATCCACCACATGGGTGCACTTACAAGCAGTTCCTAGACTGCAAGCCCGTAAACTTCGACGGCACTGTAGGTGCTGTTGCTTTTGTAAGATGGGCCGAGAAAACGGACTCTGTTCACCGAATGAGCAAGTGCGCTCCAGACCAGCAAGTTACCTACATTTCTGGGCTATTCTTGGAGGGAGCCCTGTCTTGGTGGAGCTCACAAATGCAAACTCTTGGTGAAGCCGCTGCTTACGCATTGACCTGGGCTGAGTTAAAGGAGTTGATGAGAAAGAAGTATTGTTCTCGTGCTGAGATACAAAGGTTGGAGACTGAGTTTTGGCATTTGAGGATGGACGGTCCCAAAATCGCGGAGTACGTTCAGAGATTCCACGACCTATCTCATGTGGTACCTTATATGGTGACACCGGAATTCAAGCGAATTGAGCGCTTCATTTGGGGTTTAGCTCCTCAAATCATAAGTATGGTGACCTCTTCAAACCCAGCAACAATCACTGAGGCGATCGATCTAAGCGTAGCTCTCACTGAGGAGGCGATCCGCCTAAACAAGTTTTCTGATGGTGAGCCAAAGAAGAAGGAGACCCACGTCGAGTCGTCCGGGGGTAACAAAAGAAAATTCTCGAACTTCAAACAAGGCACAAGCGGTGATGGCAGGAAAGGAGAACCAAGCGCACTAGTCCAAGCTACAACTGGTACTGGAAGGAAACGAAAGGGATATATGGGGACACATCCCAAGTGAAACACCTGCCAGCGTCACCACTCAGGCCGGTGTGGTTTAAAAGTATGTGAAGCTTGTGGAAAGACTGGTCACTCGAAGGATTCTTGTTGGGTTATGGCTGGCCGGGGAGGCCAAGGAGGATTTGGGAATAGAAACAATAACCGGGGTGGATATGGAAATCGCCCACAGGGAAACAATGGAGGAAATGGGAATCGAGGCAACAATGTGAATCAAGCTGGTAATGCGAACCGAAACAACAACAATCAAGCTGGAAATGGTGGAGGAAACGGGCAAAGACCAGGTTGTTTTTACTGTGGTGACATTGGGCATTATAAGCGGAACTGCCCAGAATTGAACCAAGCACGGGGAAGGGTTTTCAATATCAAAGCAAGGGAAGCGCGCCAGGATCCCAATGTTGTTACTAGTACGTTCCCTATAAACCAACGCTTTGCATCCGTTTTATTCGATACTGGTGCCGATTATAGCTTCGTATCGTTAGAGTTTAAGAATATGCTCGGGTTAACCGCTAGTAAATTAGATATTCCTTACTCAATTGAATTGGCTAATGGAAAGTTAGTAGGAGCCAATGAAGTGGTCAGAGGTTGTGTAATCGAGTTGGGAGAACGTGAGTTTGCTTTGGATCTACTACCAGTCCAGCTGGGGAGCTTCGACGTGGTAGTAGGAATGGATTGGTTATTAAACAACAAGGCTGAGATTGTTTGTCATGAAAAGGTCGTTCGTATCCCAACCGAAGATGGAGAAACAATTGTGGTTCATGGGGAGAATCGTGATACGCCCTTAAGAATTATCAGTTGCCTGAAAGCTCGTAAGTGTTTACAAAAGGGATGTGCTGCCTTCCTGGCACACATCGTGGATAAGAAAGCTGCTGAGCCGAAAAGGGAAGACATCCCTGTCGTAAGGGAGTATCCTGAAGTCTTCCCTGAGGACTTGCCAGGATTGCCACCCCAGAGACAAGTGGAGTTCCGTATAGACTTAGTTCCAGGCGCCGCGCCTGTAGCTAGGGCACCTTATAGACTTGCACCGTCAGAGATGCAAGAACTGTCGACACAACTTCAGGAGTTGTTAGACAAAGGATTCATCGGACCAAGCTTCTCACCTTGGGGAGCTTCGGTCCTGTTTGTCAAGAAGAAGGACGGTAGTTTTCGTATGTGCATTGACTACCGGGAGTTGAACAAGTTGACTATCAAGAATAGGTATCCCCTGCCGAGGATCGAAGACTTATTCGATCAGCTCCAAGGTTCAAGCTTTTACTCTAAGATCAATCTTCGATCTGGGTACCATCAGCTAAGGATACAAGAGGAAAGTATTCCGAAAACAGCCTTTAGGACTCGTTATGGACATTACGAGTTCCTAGTTATGCCGTTTGGGTTGACAAACGCGCCTGCAGTTTTTATGGACTTAATGAACAGAGTTTGCAAGCCGTATCTCGATAAGTTCGTGATTGTATTCATCGACGATATTTTGATTTATTCAAAGACAAAGGCTGAACACGAACAACACATAAGAGCTATTTTGGAGTTGCTGAAAAAGGAACAGTTGTATGCCAAATTCTCAAAGTGCGAGTTTTGGCTACGCGGAGTCCAGTTTCTTGGACACGTGGTTAATGGAAATGGAATCCATGCTGATCCCACAAAGATCGAAGCGAACAAAAATTGGGAACCCCCAAAGACGCCAACCGAGATTCGACAATTCTTAGGTTTGGCTGGCTATTATCGAAGATTCATTGAGGATTTTTCTAAAATCGCTCAACCCCTTACCGCGCTCACACAGAAGGATAAGAAGTTTGATTGGGGAATCAAACAGGAGGAAGCATTCCAGTCACTGAAAGACAAGCTTTGTAATGCACCAATTTTATCGCTACCCGAAGGAACTGATGATTTCGTGGTATACTATGACGCCTCACGTCAAGGATTGGGTTGCGTGTTGATGCAACGCCAGAAAGTTATAGCTTACGCGTCACGCCAGTTGAAAGTTCATGAAAGGAATTATACCACGCATGATTTAGAACTAGGCGTAGTGGTATTTGTGCTGAAGATTTGGAGACATTATTTGTATGGTACGAAATGTACAATCTTTACGGATCATAAGAGTCTGCAGCACATATTCGACCAGAAAGAGCTGAATATGAGACAAAGACGTTGGGTCGAATTGTTGAACGATTACGACTATGAGATAAAGTACCATCCAGGGAAGGCGAATGTGGTCGCCGATGCCCTAAGTCGTAAAGAAAGGATCAAGCCCATAAGGGTTAGGGCTTTAGAAATGATTATCCAGACAGGTCTCTCTCTACGCATTCGTGCTGCACAGAGAGAAGCTTTTAAAGGAAGGAATATTGGAGATGAGTATCTCCGTGGGATGGAGAAGCAGTTGGTGCCAAACGAGGAAGGAACTTTATGTTTTATGAAAAGAATTTGGGTTCCTCTGTTCGGTGGGTTGAGAAAAGTTATTTTTGATGAGGCACACAAATCACGGTACTCTATTCATCCCGGTGCGGATAAGATGTACCAGGATCTTAAGGATTATTATTGGTGGCCCAGGATGAAAGGCGGCGTTGCTGTTTACATGAACAAGTGTTTAATGTGCGCCAAGGTTAAAGCTGAATATCAGAAGCCTTCAGGACTTCTGCAGCAACCTGAAATTCCCAAGTGGAAATGGGAACAGATTTCAATGGACTTCATAACGAAACTGCCCAAGACGCCCAGAGGCCATGATATGATTTGGGTAATAGTTGACCGCCTAACAAAGTCCGCGCACTTCTTGCCAATCAAAGAGAAGGACAACGCGAGTAAACTTGCTGAAATATACATGCGAGAAATCGTTGCACGTCATGGAGTGCCTCTCTCGATCATCTCTGATAGGGATAGGAGATTTGTATCAAGGATTTGGCAATCCTTCCAAGAAGCTTTTGGCTCGCAATCGAACCTAAGTACTGCATTTCATCCGCAAACTGATGGCCAAAGTGAAAGAACTATTCAGACATTGGAGGATATGCTGAGAGCATGTGTAATGGATCTTAGTGGTAGCTGGGATAAGCATTTACCATTGGCCGAATTCTCATACAACAACAGCTACCACACCAGTATTGGAGCCGCGCCATTTGAAGCTCTTTACGGACGCAAGTGTCGATCACCCCTATGCTGGGCTGACGCAGGTGATAGGCAGCTTGTTGGTCCCGAAATCATCCAAGAGACGACAGACAAGATTGCGCAGATTCGAAAACGAATCGAAGCGGCTCGCGACAGACAGAAAGCCTATGCAGATCCAAACCGGAAACATTTGGAATTCCAAGTTGGAGATATGGTTTTATTGAAAGTTTCACCCTGGAAGGGTGTGGCACGCTTCGGAAAGCGTGGGAAGTTGAATCCGCGTTACATTGGCCCTTTTAGAATCCTGCAAAGGATTGGGCTTGTAGCCTACAAGTTGGACCTACCTGCTGAACTCCATGGTGTTCACGATACATTCCATGTATCAAATTTGAGAAAGAGTCCAACACAAGATACAGTGATCATTCCTGCCGACGAAGTACATATCGACGACACGCTCCACTTCACCGAAGAACCCGTCGAGGTTACGGATTGGAAAGTTAATAAAACTCGCAGGAGCAGTGTCAAACTCGTCAAAGTTCGTTGGAATGCTAGGCATGGACCTGAATTCACGTGGGAACGTGAGGATCGGATGAAAGAGAAATACCCCCATTTATTTCCTAAGAACCCTGCATCTAGTAGCAGAACTTAAATTTCGGGACGAAATTTCTTTAACGGGGGGAGAATGTGACAACCCTCACCAAACCAGGTATCCGTACGAATTAATTAATATTTAATTACTGCTTAATTTCTGTGCTTGCTTACAACTGTGATTAATCGACTACTTGGATTCTGATACATACTTATACATGCATCATACTTTACTACTGTCACTCCATTATTTACACAAAACTTCAGTGACAACCTTGATGCACAAAAACACAGTGAGCACACTATACGGGATACCCAGTAAACATGCTGACATAGCCAGCATCAGACAGTTACTGTCTCTAAGGCCAGTATGAGCCGGGAATAGTTTACTACACTAGTAGGGAGTGTAGGGAGGTGAGGATTGTAGAACTGCGTCACTAGGTGATATCTATAGTGACCGGATGTGCCTAAAACGTACATTAAGTACAAAATTCAGCACTTTAAATAAAAAAAATTCAGCAATTAGCTAACTAGTAAAGTGCCATAACATGAGAAAAATATTACTAGATTCTTTCCAAAGTGTCGGGGATAAACTGTGTCACTAAAAATATTATTATCGACACTTTAAATACTTATTTAGCCCTTTAACGGAGTAATATCCAACTGTACAACCGGACTTAACCCGGGACATAAAAATATTGTCATTGACATTGTCTTCTTTTTCTGAGCCAGTTAGGGTCCCCGAACACCCTAACACCCGTTATAATGTACTACACACATAATACACTAAATTAAATTCTTAACCAAAACCAACTAAGCACTAACCATTTAGTTCACAACAAACCAAATGCCCCCTTGTCTATCCGTTCGGTTTCCCCATGTGGGACAATCTACACAAACCTTTGATTATTATAATCAAGGTGGTCTCAAATCTAGAAAGCACTTTGTTTAGTGGACAAAAATATAAAGTTGGATTATAAATATAACCAAAAGACTACCATTTCATTTATCAAACACTTAAACAAAAAATTTGATTTCTTCCACTCTTGCCATACTCACGGCCGAGAACCAAAGCCAAGCACACCCACATTTTTTATTTCATTCAAGCAATTCCAAGTATATTCAAGTGTGAAGGGTCACATACGAGGAAGCCCGGTGCTTGTGGATTGCTAAGGACCTCACTACGTTGCTTTTAACCACCTATTTTTCGACTAGTTTCTTCCCTAGCCTCGAGCTAGTAGTAAGTGACTCTAAACGCCTTTTTGATCTATTCTAAAGTGGTTAATAAGAACTTTGTCGGTTGAAAATCATGAACATATAAGATCATAAACTAAAAGTTTATTAAAATGATGAACTTGTTGGATAAAAGCAATGTAATGGTGTAAAACTTATAAAACTAGTGTTGTTATGATTGTTTATGGTTGTTGATTGCTAGTATGGGAATGGATCGTCATCAAACCCTGCTAGATCATGTTCATGAAACATGAACTAGCCATAAGTTAAGACGTAAAGTTTTTAGATGACGAACCCTTACTACTTATAGCCATGAACTTGTGTAAAAGAGATTCTTTTTATAAAATAGAATTCTAAACTAGTGGATCTAAAGATCTACAAGAGGTATTTTCGAAGAACCAAGTGTCAAATGAAACCATATTTTTAGAAGCCGGATCTTTCATAAACTAAAGATGCTTTTATGCCACAAGCGTGTAGGCACTTGTGTAACAAAAAGTTTTAACAAAAGAATTATTTTTTTGAAAATTTTGACTAGAAGATGTACAAATGCATTTTCTGTAAAAATGAGATTTTCGAGAAACCGATTTCATTTATAGAAGTAGAAAGATCTATTAAAAATAATGGGAAGTTACTACACACTCTTACACAACC
Source organism: Helianthus tuberosus (assembly GCA_030545235.1). Taxonomy (NCBI): domain Eukaryota; kingdom Viridiplantae; phylum Streptophyta; class Magnoliopsida; order Asterales; family Asteraceae; genus Helianthus; species Helianthus tuberosus. Next base: position 15,037,934 of record CM060452.1, on the reverse strand, counting down.
CACAAGTTCATGCGTTTGTGATATTTTTGAACTAGTATGATGTTGGAATATTGTTTGTTGTTGATTGAGAAAATTGTTGTTTGAATTTATAAAAGAAAATGATACGCTAGAAAGCGTGGCCACCTCTAGTTACAGAGGAAACTCTGACGAAATTTTTCCAAAAATCTAACACTTGTAAATATTTTTATCACAAGTGTTATGGATATATTTTTAACTTGTTTTCCCAAATAACTTTCGCCACGATTTTTATTACGAAACTTCCAAGTGTCGGAGGTGGGATTTTCACAAAATAAAACTTGCTAAAATATATATTTAGTATATATTTTTCATAACAACACTTGTGAGATTTTTTATGATTATTTTGTGAACTATACAAATATTATTTTTAGAGTAAAAATAATATAACCCGTGCACACTGAATATTCACGGCTCCAAAATAATACGAACGCCTTCACAATAAATATTTAAGTTACACCGGTATTATTTATACCACCCGAACCTTACAACGTAAGTTACGTATTTTCAGAAAATACTCATAAGTGAGTATTTTGACAAGGATATTATTTTGGAAAATTATATGGAATAAAATATAATATTTTTGGGAAAGAATATTTATATTTTGGAGATAGAATTTAAATATATTTTAAGTGAGACTTAATAATATATTTTGGTTTTACAAGAAAACGCACATGTATCAAAACCCTCATTCTTGGGAAGGAATATATTTATCAAATAATTACGAAGTGTAAACACGAAATAGTTGCCTAACTATTTCCCAAAGACATTAAACCTTAAACTAAGGCACGACCGTCCGTCTAATAGAAGTTAGTACGTGTAGGTCGTCGCACAGCAGACTTTCTGGGAGATACTTTTTAGAGACGCACTTCGGTGAGTTCATGTCCCCCCATTTTCTCTTAACTGTTTTCAGTTTTTAAACTGCGGGGGTGAAATACATGTTACATTTACTACAAACGTTTTATACACGGTATGATTAGCTAAGGAACCTACTGCTAGATCACGTGACTGGATAGGCTATTATCGTAAGACCATTAATCCTTGTATAAGGACCGAGAGGCATGAGTGATAGATCTATCGGGTGTTGCGAGCCCCACACATGGGCCAGCGTGTGGCTGCATGTGGTGACTATGTCGTTCCACCGGAAGGACCGGTATGAAATCCGCGTTACAGGTTTGAGTGCTTCCTAGGCCATGTCACTTATTAATGTATTAGCTACACATTAATCGATCTCTTTTTCCTTATTTGCTACATACCAGGATTTTATACTTACAAAGGTTTTACTTGCTCATTTACACATGAACTCGCTCAACATTATTGTTGATTTTTCCAACTTACATGTATTTCAGGGAACTAAGGATCTGGCACGGTATGCTACGTTTTCACGCTGCGTTAGAGTATGGGATCATCCAAGTTTAGGGGTTGTGGCTTTTACCTGGACGAGTCACAGTTCTTAAACTACGTCTACCTTAAGTTTGTGGTTGTGTCTTTCAAACAATGTTTTTATGTTATTAGGTTGTAATTTCCGTTGCGTGTGTCAACGCCTTAAGACAATGTTGTGGTATTTTACTTTTCAAACTTAAATCAATGGATGATCTGCACGGTTTTATTTTCATATAGCTTTGTTATGATTAAGCTATGGTATTAAGAAGTCACACCAAATAAACCCACGCTTCCGCAAAGCCAGGGTGTGACAATGTGACACAAAAACAATTAATTCAACGAGACAGATCCGAAAAACAGTAAAACGCCAGGTAGTTGTTGAATCTAATTAACGCCAAAATAATCTTAGACGCCAAAAATAAAGCAACATTGTGACACACGAAATTGGGAAAAAAGAAGATTAAAATGACAAAAAAGCCCCTCCCACCCTGATTATATCCTGCACCCCGTGTTCCATCAGTATGCGTTCTCACCGTTCTCACACTTTAGGGCGTTTTCTCCTGAACCCGTTTATATATATATATATATATATATATATATATATATATATATATATATTAGTTTAAGGATTAGTACTTTTATTATTTGTGTCTTTTTTCCTTTCTTTTCTTTTTTTTTCCTTTTCATTTCTTTCTTCTTTTTCATAGTAAACTAGTAACAAGGCTTACGCGCGTTGCGGCGCGGGTACATTGTAAGCATCGAATAGATAAATTCAAGAGTTACGTGTTGCGTTTATCATATGAAAACGCGCGTTTCGACATAACCTATTGGACTCAATGTAACCTATATAAGCATTGTGATTAGATCAAAACATAAGGTAAATCGAATTTATACCGTACACTCACACCGTATTGTACGTGATCCTACTCATACATAGAAAGCATAATAGGTATAAAAGAAAAACTGACATATGTAATCAAAAGGTATTAATTAAAGCTTAAAATAAAGAAACCACATTTGACTCCACTCAATTCGGAACAAAATTTACAAAACGTATTTAAAATAAGCATGAAAACGTATTATATTTTATCTAAGTCGTTTTCCAAAAAAAAGTTACGTCAAAACGTAGAACAATTCGAATTTATACCGACACGTATATAAAAATATGCACGTAAGTCTTTTTAAAGTAAATGAACAATAGTGGTAAACAAAAGAAATTGGAGAACAAAAGTTATTGAAGGAAAATTTAGTAAAATACTTAAGGTTAAAAACGTATATTATACATTCAATAAACTCTCTACTTTGATTAAATAGTTTTTAAATTACAAATAAATAAAAGGATATCAATTATTATTGTAGAACTTTACCAAATTAATTTGTTATTAAAAAGTTGTTATTATTTAAATTTTAAGATAGAAAATATCAATTATATATTTGTTGAATTTGCGGGTAATATCTTAGAACCTCACAATTCCTTTTGAAATGAAGTATCTAAACAATAATAATGCAGAGGGAATATAAACAATGTAGAGTATCAAAGCCTAAAAGATGAGACCTGGAGGGCAAGTGGAAAATAAGCTTGAGGGACATAATATGTAAATTTCACCGACATTTGTATTTAAGTTAATATAAATTTTATGATTTTTTTATTTTTCTAGAAAATTTGATTTTTATAATATGCCACAAAGGTTAAATGAATTTTCTTTTCGTTAGTTTTTGTTTACGTTTTTTTAGATTTGGTCATCGTTTGCTTGATAATTGAAATATTGTTTGATGGTCATATTTGGTCTCTTAAGTTTTTTTTACCCACTGACTTTCTAATACGTGTCGGTGTAAATTCGACTTTGTCTACGTTTTATGTCACATAAGTCACTTGCTGTCAAAAATTCGTGTTTCTATTTTACGTTTTTTACCGGTTTTGGCCGCCATTCGGTTGCACGCTCCACGCCCGCAACAACACGATTTTAGGCCCCCACACTACAACGCTTAGGCTAAGACTAGTTTGAATTATGTGAGTCAACTAAATTGTTTCTCAAAGGCCATAGATTTTAGGTTGGTTGGTTTGAGTTTTGTCCCGTACGCGTTAATTGATGAACAAAACTATAAAGAGTCAACCAAGTAATATTATATAAATGAACATGGTCTCTCCAGTCTACATACTCCACTCAAAGAAATTGATTCATATATGACCAAATCCAATACAGATTATTTAAGGCTCCTGTAGTCATATTTTCAACGAAAAACAAACGACACACGTATTATCTTCGAAGGTATTGACTATTAACTGTGATATATTAGTTATAGTTACATATCAAGCATTTAACTATGATATATTATAATTATAACATTACCTATATATTAAAATTTGAAGACAATGAACAGTAACATCATCAAGGGGATTAGCAAATGGTATCGGGTACTGGTACCGGTATCAAATTTACCAAACCGGGTATATTTTCGGTACCGAATTGGTACCGACTTTTGACATTTTCGGTATCGGTTCGGCACTGGTATTCACCGGTTTTTACCCTCAAATACCGGTACCGTACCAGTACCGACCGGTACCGAACCGTACCGTGCCAGGTATATTCGGTACCGGTACCCACTTTTAGGGATTTTTGGTAACGGTATTTTCTGTACCGGTTGGTACCGAGCTCATCAAATCCTGTAGCAACGTAGCAACGCAAGTAATTGCACCGTTTAGATTACTTTTCATACACAACCCAATGAATAGTAACATCATTAAGGAGATGTGCAAATGGTATCGGGTACCGGTACTGGTATCAAATTTACCAAACCGGGTATATTTTCAGTACCGAATGGTACCGACTTTTGACATTTTCGGTATCGGTTCGGCACCGGTATTCACCGGTTTTTACCCTCAAATACTAGTACCGTACCAGTACCGACCGGAACCGAACCATACCGTACCAGGTATATTCGGTACCGGTACCCACTTTTAGGGATTTTCGGTAACGGTATTTTCGGTACCGGTTGGTACCGAGCTCATCAAATCCAGTAGCAACGCAAGTAATTGCACCGTTTAGATTACTTTTCATACACACTATAAGTAAATTGTATTTCGTTTGAATGAGGTTTTATATACACAACAACTTATTTTGTTTTCTTTTTTGTCTTTTTCTATAATGAATGAATTGTAGCATGTAAAATTAACTTGGATATTTAGATTATTGATGAGCAAATCATATCAAATCCTGTAATTAAACCGGTATCGTATTGGTACCAAATTTACTATACCAATCATTTTCAGTACCGATTTGGTACCAACCTTTTGCCGTTTTCAGAATCATTACTTTCGGTTCGATACTGGTCTAGCACCATACCTGTATTTACTCATTTTTACCTTCAAATACCATACCGTAAGGTAGCGAGCATTTTCGGTGCCGATACCTAATTTCGATGATTTTCCGGATTGTTACTTTTGGTGACGTTACCTGTACAGAGCTCATCCATATTTTAAATGTGTTAGTACCGCAATAACTAAACTTGAAGTATTTATGTGAATTTTGAAGTATTATTTTTATATTATTGGGTATATATATATAATTTTGAAAAAATACATATAAAAATCCCAATCCGATTAATCCCGATTAATCCCTAGGCGGTACCTCACCGCCCGACTAGCGCCTAGCGCCTTCTACAACACTGGTACAAACATGTTGACAATCATTTATTTAGTTTTTTTTATTTGTTTTTATTGTAATATTATGGTTAGTTTTACCTAGATTTTATTTTTTTCCTTATAACTTTTAAGCTATTATATTTTTGTCCAAATATATCGTTGTAATATGCTCATTTTAAATGCATTTCCGTTTAAATTTTATTCAAAATTGAGCCTGTCTACGTTTCTACGTTAACTTTATTAAAAACCATGCCAATTCAAATATGATATGTTTTTACTTTTTTTAATATGTTTTCGTGTTTCCTTACACTTATTTTACAATGAGTAACTTTTTATTAATGTTTCGAATATACCGTTGCAACGTCTTCTTTTAAATATGTTTAGATATTTAAACTAGAGTTGTTGCAACTTCTTGCACTTCTTTTTATGCACTGTCAGCGTTTTAATGTAAATTTTATTCAAAAGCGAGCTGGATTATTATAATATTTTTTTTATTTAATTTATAAATATGCCTCTCTGTTTCTTAACACTCATTTTTACAAAGATGTAACATTTTTGTGATTTCCGAATACACTGTTGCGAAGTGATATTTTATCTACATTTCAGTATTTAGCAAGTGATCCGCCACAATGCGCGGTATACCCCATATACCTTGTAAAACACTAAATGATTAAAAATGAAATTAACAAAGACTATTCCTCCACAACATCAATAAAGTTATGAAACCTTTAGATTATCAAAAGCAGCCATTGACTCCATCATTTCTATATGTTTTCCTAACAATTTCCACTACTTTACACACAGCAGCCCCATTCACCACACTTCCTATATATACACTATACACTTGACAACATTCCTACACAACTCCCATTCATCACTTCTCAAACCAAAACAAAATGGTTGCCGACAGAAAGATCATCGACCAAGTCTCCGGCTGGCTCACGGTCTACGACGACGGTTTCGTCGATCGGTCATGGACCGGACCGCCACAATTTAAGTTCATGTCTGACCCCGTCCCACCACACCATCATTTCATTGATGGAGTTGCCACCCATGACTTGTTGATTAATTCCAAGTCCGGTCTCCGTGCTCGGGTATATCTACCCGAGGTACCAGAGACCGGAAAGCTGCCAATCCTCCTCCACTTTCACGGAGGAGGATTTTGCATCAGCCAGCCTGACTGGTACATGTACTACAACATATACACACGTATCGCCCGCGAAGCGGGCGCAATAGTCGTTAGCCCCTTCCTCCGTCTCGCCCCGGAGCACCGCCTCCCTGCAGCCTTAGATGACGGGTATTCAACCCTTCTCTGGCTCAGAGACGTGGCAAATGATGAAACGTACGATTTAGAGCTGTCCACTAAGGGAGACTTTAACCGTGTCTTCCTTATTGGAGACAGCTCTGGTGGGAACATAGTCCACCAGGTGGCGAAAAAGGCAGCCGAAGAAAACCTCCATCCGGTAAGACTAGCCGGAGCGATCCCCATCCATCCGGGGTTTGTCCGGTCGGTGAGAAGCAAGTCGGAGTTGGAAAAACCGCAATCTCCCATGCTAACTCTTGATATGTTGGACAAGTTTTTGAGCATGGGGCTGCCGGAAGGTAGCACGAAAGACGGCCCGATAACATGTCCGATGGGGGAGGAGCTGCAGGGGGTGGAGCTGCCGCCGTATCTGCTGTGTGTGGCGGAGGAGGACCTTGTGATTGATACAGAAATGGAGTTCTATGAAGGGATGAAGAAAGATGGAAAAAAGATTGAGTTGTTGGTGAGTGAAGGAGTAGGACACAGCTTTTATCTTAACAAAATCGCCATTGATATCGACCCAATCACCTCCCAACAGACTAGTAAAATGATCCAGGCGATCTCCCACTTTGTTGCTGATCATTAATATTATTTTGTTATGATTGTGTTGCACCTTTATCTATCATATATATCGTGCTTCCTTTGTTGAAATAAGGACAAATGGTTTGATTAGAGATTTTCTAAGAATCGACTTAGCGAAGTCACCTATTTAATATACCGGAAAAAGGAACGATCTGCCGGGTTCAGGATTATCTATATCTATATATCATTGTTGGTATGAATAAAAACATTCACTTTTCATAAATTATGATTATTCTTGTAACAAGTGTTGTTGTAAAAATTGTTATTTAATTAGGGGTGTTGAAAAAATGGCCTAATGAAGTCAACACTTAATGATTCAAACAATGAGAACTCAAACATATGCACAAAGACAAAACATTATTCAAGGTACTTAACACGTTTCTTTTGGTTTTAAATTTCACCAACAAGCCCTTGCAATTGTTTCGACTTTAGTTGGGTCATCTTTTTACATTAATATACTCCATACAATTTTTAGTTGGTGGGTGGTGGGTCAAAAGGACAAACATAAGGAATCCTGTCGAAGGCCAATTGTTGATATCATATCAAACCGAAGCGACGCGGACTAAAAAACATGAGTACCATTATTCATTTTAATGGTTTGTGAAATCGATACCATACTGCTACCTAACTGAATCGAACCGATGATTACCGACCAACATCGATGTCAGTACCTGTTTCATATTTATGGTTTCGGTTTCAATAATATTTCATTCATAAGTGAATTTGAGTTTTTTTTTCTTGCGGCCGTACCTATACCGTAACAAGCCGAACAAAATCGGTACTGGTATTGGTATTCATTTTATAGTTTTCCAGCGATGTAAAACACGTGCCGATACTATTTTCGGAGACAATCATTACGTAATTTAAGCTGATACCATTGTAAATAAATAGAGGTGGACATGCGTTCATGGGTACGGGTGGACCTAACCATATAACCGTTTGTGGTTCAAGTTTGCCTAGCTACACTTTTTGAAAAACAAGATACTTATACTTATACCTGACATTTTTCACCCAACTTTTAATAATTCAATGAAAAACCATAAAGAACTATTCAGCATCAAAAGTTGAGGTTGAGAAGTTGCATTAACACATGATCAATAATCTATATATGATTCTATAAATATGTGAAGAAACAGTGAACTAATTATGGGATTAATCAGTTTGGTTTATGTTCCTATCATAGTGGTTAATCTTCTTATAGGAATTCTGAGCTTCTTGATGGTCTTCTACTCCTGCAAAACAGAACACCGTTACTCGTTAAGAGGGGAATATGGGGGTTTCCCTCTTAACCGGGCTCCGGCGTGAGAATAAGTGACCGTTTAGAGGAGATAAGTGTGTATTAAGAGTGAGAGTAGAGGGAGTAGAATGTTTAACCTGTGAAGTAAGGTCTCTATTTATAGCCGGAGAGGTGTAAGAGGATGTGGGCTGATGGGCCTTGGGCCTGAAGGCGACAACATAGAGGATATGCTCCTTGTCTCACTGGTGTCGACCGTTAGTGGCTTCTAGGAGCTTTCTAGAGTTGGCGCAATGTGGTTGGAGCCACGTGTCACTGTTGTCGGCCTAGCCGCCCCTCTGCCATCAGCAGGTAAGTGGAGATCGTGGGGTAGTTGTCTCTGCCCTGTGATTGGTGCCATGTAGGCGTCCTTAAGTACTTTCTGTCTCCTGCATGTCAAACGATCCTGGAGCACGATTGAGCAGGCCCAGAAAAACGCCGATTGGCCTTTTCATTCTGCCACTTGTACCTTGTGTACTATCTGAAACAGCCTTGCACCGTAGTCACGCGCGATTCTTGCTGAACACGTAACTACCCTGCGCAGGGCATGGGCCACTGGATGCTCTTTTAGAATGCTAAGTGTCGCAAGTGGAGCTTCCTATTGCCCAGACCTCGCGCCAGATCAAAGGATAGTGAAGTAGCCCGCGCAAGGTTGGCAATAAGGAATGTGTTGAATAAGGAGTATGGTCCTCCGCGCGACCTGAATAGGGTTTGTGCGACTTTTCTGGGACCATACCCCTTCAAGTCCCCCCAGTCCAGTGCTGCACCATGCGCGAGGCGAGTGGTTGGAGCTCTGGACTTAGAAAAAGAAAGTTGCAAAAAATGCTTATTTGACTTGGGTAGCCTGCGCGCGTGTAAGTTCTAGTTGATTAATACGGCGCGGCTACCAGGTTTGGCTCCAGGTGGTTCACTGCCCTTTTGTGTAGGCGCGCAGAGGTGTTGAGTTTTTGTTAGTCCTGCGCGGCCTTATTAGTAATCTGACGGTTTGGTGAGGATTTTCGTTGATGGTGACGTTTGAGTTGACCGCTCACACGGTTGTCATCATGTTGTCTCTGACGGTTTCACTTTCCGTCAGGAGAGTGAGGTCCACGCGCGCGTGGTAACCGTCACTCCGAGTTTCACGTCTTACGTGGCGTCTTCTTATTGGTCACGTGCACGGCGGTTTTGGCACGTTTACCCATCGCATTAAATGCGATGGGTATATATATCCGATAAGGGGTGAATGCAATTCACTTTTCCTACTTCTGCTGACATATTTCTTTCTCTTTTCGTATACTTCTTTGAATCTTCAAAATCTTGAAGAACACAAGCAGATCTTCAAGTATCTTGAACAGATATTCAAACTTCCTTCTTTGTCATCGATGGCTGAAGAACATCCGGAGGAGAATCCCGGTGAGGAAGGCCCAGTTCCCGTCCTTAGGTGGGACTTGGGGCTGTTCGAGCAAATCACGAGGAGTTTCCGGTTTCCCCAGTAATGGGATGCTAGATATCCTGGTCAAAATCAGACGGTCGCCGATGCACCGCCGGGTTATATCACGTTATTTGAAGATTTCTTTAATCTGGGCAACTTCCGGTTGCCGGCGACGAATTTTATGGCCCACATTCTTTAGTTTTATGGGTTCCATATTTCACAACTGAGTCCTCCTGGGATGGTCAGGGTTCGACACTTCGAATTTCTTTGCCGACCCCATGACATAGAGCCAACTGTGGAAAGATTAGAGTCTTTTACCAGCTGATCAGAAACATGGGATTTTACTCGTTTGCCAATCGAGGGGCCGCGAAGAAAATACTCCTGAACCCTCCCAAGAGTTTCCATGACTGGAAGCCGAAGTTCTTTTATATTCGCGAGGAGGTGATCCCGATCGCCATGACTTTCCGTGCATGGTCTGAACCAATCTTGAAGGAAGATCTGGCGATCCCCAAGACTGAGGCTTGGTATCAGAAGCTTACTGCCACCCCAAACCGAGTGTTTGGTGAGAACGTCTTGGTAGCGGCGCGGATGAGCGACCAGTGGCCGGCAGATAGCAAGGACGTTCCGATTTTGATGTTCAGCGATAGAGGTTAGCAATTTTCTTAGTTTCTTTGATTTCTTGTTTCGTAACTTTTGTTTATCTATGTAATTTGGCGTCTAGAGGCGCATCTGTATCAAGCTGCCTTCCCCACTTTTGGCGGATCTATGGGTGTGCGCCCGCTGAAGGCTAGAGAAGAATACTGGTATGACCAGATTAAGGATCATTTTATGTACCCAGTTGTTGATGCTTTCGCCGATCCACCTACTGCAACCGAAGGTGCGCATATACCTAACCCTCGTCCCTTGCGCGCTTTGACTTCTGCTGGGAAAGAAATTGTTTATCTTTCTAGCGAGGAGTCTGTCGGATCTTCCAATGGAGAGTTAAGTCCCTGGTCTACTATCTTTGCAGGTGTGCTCCGCGACTTGGGTATCGACCCCGAAGAGAAGAAGAAGAAACCCAAGAAGAAGAAGGTTATTACTATTGATGCCGATGTCACCAGTAAGAAGGGTGGAAGTAGCCGCGCAGCCGCTGGTGTTGCTGATAAAGGTATCCTCCACCTTCGTCAAAGTAACTTAGAAGATTACGTTATTATTAGCGACTCATTTGAAGGTTTATCGCGCGTAGGTGAGAAGAGGGCAGGAGCTGCTGGTTCAAGGAGCTCAGGGAGCGCGGGTTCTCGCAACCCTGACGCTGGGGCCACTCCATCTTCTCTCGCGCATGAAGAAGAAGGGGACGAAGAAGTAGAGGAGGAAGAGCCTGCTGTGAAGTTGATCAGGAAAAGGAGTAGGGAGGCTGCGGTTGGTGTGTCTGTAATGCCTAAACCTGGTGAGGTCCCCCCGATCGGGAAAAAGAGCAACTTGCGCTCTCTTTACAGATTTTCTCCTGGTTAGCTTCCTGGATCTTACTTTTTATGTTCCTTTGTCAACTCTTTTAACACTCTTTTTGCAGAGGCTCAAAAGAAGACCCCTGAAAAGAAGGGAGTAGTCATCACGGAGCCCTTAGAGCCGGCGCTTAAAAGGCCCAAGGTCACCGTCAAACCCCTCAACGCTGCTGAGTCTGAGAAGGAGAAACAAAAGGCTGGCGAGAAACCTGTTAAGGAGAAGGAAAGAAAGAGAGCTGCTGACAAGCCTCTTACTGAGCCCAAGGAGCCCGAGGCTATTGTTGTAACCCTTCCTGAGAAGGCGCAGGGTCCGGAGGTCGTTCATATCACAGGGCTTGACCAGCTTATTCCTGAGAGAAGGAAAGAACCAGAAATTGAGAAGGTGGTGCAAACTGCGCAGCCTGATCCTTCCCTTCAGGCAGTTAAAATAATTTCCACTGCTGGGGGATCAAGCACTGGTGTTCATCAAGACAAATACGCTGCTGCAGGAGGCGCGAGTGCTGGTTTTGCTGCTGGCCAGACTGGTGCGGGAAAACAAGGTGCAATGCCACTCTCTCCGATAGGCCCCAGGGATACCTTGGGGGATATTTACTATAAGTCTTACACAGAAGAGAGCCGTGGTGATGCTCCGCACCAACCGCCCTGGGGTTTGAAACAAAAAGACACTTTCCTTGAGTTCGCGCCTTGCCGCGACTGGTTTCTGAACTCCATTCCTCCTGGTGAGGTTATCCGACAAAGGGCGCGGACCCACAATGGGTTGTATCACGCCTATGTTGTTGGTGAGGCCAACACCCGTGCTGCTAACCATCAAATTGTTCGCGAGTGGCAAACTATGGTTAGGGAGAGGGAGGACTGGGAGAAATACCGCGAGCGGCTACTAAGGCATGTCAAAGACTTTGAAAAGTCGAAAGCTGCCTTTGATGAGGAAAAGGCAAAATTCAAATCTGACAAGAAATCGGAGGAGTGGGGGCGCGAGGGCCTGAGGAGCAGGCTCCGAGCTGCCGAAGACCTGCTTGCGAAAGAGAAGGCGGAATGGAAGAAGATATGTGAGAAGGATAACCAGCGCGCTTATGCTGCTCGGAATAAGATTACTGAGCTTGAAGGCAAGGTTGTTGAGCTGACAGCGAAGGTCGAGGATGCACAAGCTGCGCAAGCTGCCAAGGAGTAGGCTGAGGTTCGAGAAACTTCTTTTTTCACTTTATGCTTTTGTTAGCAAAATTAACTGAGTCATTTATCCCTTGTAGGTTGAATTGGCCGAGGTGAAGGTGCAGCTGTCAAGCAGAGACAAGGACTTGATTGCCAAGGACGTCGAGATTGCTGAGTTAAGACGTCGTTTGCAAGAGCAGGTTGACCAGAGCGAGTCCTTGGAAATTGACCTTGAAGCTGAAAAAGTTAAGGCAACTACTGCTGAGGAGGCCAAACAGAAAGCTGAGGAAGCGCGAGACATTAGCACATCGGCTCTCAATGTGGCGCAAAACAACTACTCCGAGGCTCAAGGCATCGTTGATACCTTGGTCTCCGAGGCTGAATGGCGGCAGAGGATTAGTTTTGGTATGATTTTCCTCTTAACTTTGGCTTTATTCACCCAAACCTGGTGTCTTATGTATTGCGTTTGTTGTAGATGGCCAACTCCATCTTAAATGCAGGAGAACTAGATAAAGCTGTCGCTGCTCTTATAGATGCTTCCCGCGCTGTCGGTCATCGCGGGGGCTATCTTGAGTGTGCGCAACATGCTGCAGAGGTTTTTGGACAGGAGTTCGACATTAGTCATTGCTCGGTGACTGATCATGCTGATGCTGAGCTCGCTCGCGCTGAAGATGCTTATGACCATCTATCAATACCTGTGATGGATTTGGTGACGGATGCGCTGAAGCATGATGACTGGTGTCTACGGCTAAAGACTATTCTTGACCCACCAGAAACCGTTGAATTATCTGATGAGGAGGAAACTGCGGGCGATGATGGCGATGGTGAAGGCGATAAGCATGACGAAGATGATGATGGTGATGGATTTGAATAGGTAGTGTTGACAGGCTTTGTGCCTTGTAATTTTAGGTTTTGGATAGTTGCGCTTACTTTGCATGAATGATGGGTTTTATGTAACCGTCGCGCGTTTGCGCTTTTTTAAATATGATGTTTATGCTTACTCTATTCCGTTACAATTATTGCACTGTTGTTAGAAACTTTGGTTAAGTTAGCGCGAATGAATGTAAGTGTGGCTCTCATGTGAGTGTAAATACCCGGTCTCGCGCTATGTTCGCGGAGTACCTTGGAGGCGTAACCAATGTTGTAGAAGGCGCTAGGCGCTAGTCGGGCGGTGAGGTACCGCCTAGGGATTAATCGGGATTAATAGGGATTAATCGGGATTAATCGGAATGAGAATTTCTATATGTAATTTTTCAAATTTATATATATATCTTGGTAATCCACTAATAGCTTCAAATAAAACTAAAGTTATTAATATAATTAGACAAAAATCCAAAACATACATAGATAAACATACATGATACATCAGTAGAATTAAAAAATATAACATTAATAAACTAACAAAACATCAATTTAATAACATTAAATGTCTTTTAAGAAAATAAAATATGATATCTCTGATTCTCTGGATATGTGCCTTCTCTGGATATGTGACATTCAAATGTTCAACAATAAAGTAGAGTCACTAATAATAAACAACAATAAACTAAAGTTATTAAAGGAGTCGGAGGAGAAGGCTCTAGAAATAATTAAATGGTCATTCAATATTCACACTTACTTGCATACATTGAACTCTCGTTGGAGAAGAAGGATCTAACAGTCAGAACACTCCGGCGAATAGTCAGAAGAACGCCGGCGAAGGGAATGTTGCAGAGGTTGGTGGTGTGCAGCGGAGAGTCAGAAGGACGCCGGTGAAGGGGAGGAGGTAATTTTTTGATGGCTATAATATTAGGGTTATAAATTAGAACATGTATAACCCTTTAAAACCATTGGCCGGATCTGAAATTCGGGTTTAGTGAGTTAAAAAATCCTTGTCCGATTAGCCCGATTTCTTCCGATTAACACCGACTAGGACCGATTTCTTCCGATTTTGACCGACTTTGACCAGGACCGATTTTATTGACCGATTTGCTTATTTTTAGGCGATGACTTTCCGATTACCGACTAGGCGCCGATTAATCGGGCGCCTAGACCGACTTCTGCAACATTGGGCGTAACTCAAGAGCTCGTAATTCACTGAAGTGTTTTCGTGCTAATCAAAAGTTTAACATGCATTTGTAACTCAAGAAGCATTTATGATAAAAGAAAACATGTCGTATGCTTTCAATAGTTGAGAAACAGGCGCTTAGGCCAACATACATTGCATATAAGTAACATAAGGGGCGTTTAGCCAACATAGGAAATTAAAAGGCGCGTGGCCAACATTAGTGAAGAAAGGCGCATGGCCTAGGACAGTTACATATAGCACTTGCGCAGTTGTTGCGCATTCCATGTGCGCGGGATGATGTGTCCATCCAGGGTGCGCAATTTGTATGCCCCTTTTTCCTAGCACTTCGTGAACCAAGTACGGGTCTTCCCATTTGGGTGCTAGTTTTCCTGGGCGTTCAGCGTTTGAAGCTTCGTTGTCTCGGAAAACGTATTCTCCTGGAGTGAAGGTACAAATGCGAACTCTCGCATTGTAGTACCTTTCCAGTTGTGTCTTGTATTTCGCTTCTTTAATACGCGCAATCTCGCGTCTTTCTTCCAGTAGATCCAAATCGAGACGGCGCTCTGCTTCATTATCAACCGTGTTGACTGCTGTCAAGCGCGGTGAGGGGAGTCCAACTTCCGCCGGGATAACTGCCTCCGAGCCGTATACTAGGCTAAAAGGAGTTTTGCCGGTGCTTGTCTTCGGCATGGTTCGATGAGCCCACAGGATGCTTGGGAGCTCATCTACCCAGCCTCTTCTCTTTGTGACCAGTTGGGCTTTTATCCCCTCGACGATACTTTTGTTGACGCTTTCCACTTGACTGTTGCCTTGAGGATGCGCAACGGAGGAGAAGGTATGCTCAATCTTCATTTCCTTCATCCAATTTTGAAGATCCTCAGAAGCAAAATTGGTACCATTGTCTATGACGATTTTGAGTGGAAGGCCAAATCTGCAAATGATGTGCTCCCAAATAAACTTGCGCACCATCATTGCAGTGGTTGAGGCGAGAGCTTTGGCCTCCACCCACTTAGTAAAATAATTAACAGCCACGATTATGAACTTTACGGCTCCTGGAGCATCGGGGAAAGGTCCCACCATATCAATTCCCCACTGCTGAAAAGGCCAAGCAGTGGATACAGGGATAAGATCATTCTTTGGGCACATGGTTTTTGGAGAGTGAAGCTGGCAGGAGTCGCATTTGCGCAGCTCCTTCAGGGCGTCGACATGCATCCCTGGCCAATAATATCCCGCGTTCATAATCTTCGCGACAACCATGCGCGAACCTGCATGGATGCCACAGATACCTTCATGAATCTCTCTGATTAAGTAGTTCGCGTCCTGGGGGTCCACACAGCGCAATAAGGGCCCCAAGAAGGACTTTCGGTATAGAATACCGCCGTTCATCTCATAATGCAGGGCCTTTTTTTGAATTTTCCTTGCCTCTGCCTTGCTCTCCGGGAGTATCCCTTCTTGCAAATATTGAATTATAGGGGTCATCCAAGATGGCTGCCCAATTTCTATCACATTTACTTGGCGCAGCAGGACTGATGGATTTTTGAGTACTTCAATCCTTACATCTTTTGCGAAATGTTGAAATGAAGTTGAAGCAAGCTTGCTCAAGGCGTCTGCTTGTTTGTTCTCAGAACGATTGATGTGTACTACCTTATATGACTTGAATTTCTGAAGCAGGTCTTTCGCCTGATCCAAATATAAGGCCATAACTTCGCCTTTTGCATCATAGATTCCGTTGATTTGACTGGCGAACAAAAGTGAATCAACATGGGCTTGAAGATTTTTAGCTCCCATTTTTATGGCGAGGCGTAAGCCTGCCAGAAATGCCTCGTACTCCGCCTCGTTGTTGGTGTTCTTAAAATCCAACTTGATGGCGTAAGTAAATTTATGCTTTTCAGGGCTCACAAGGCGCAATCCGGCTCCTGCGCCATCTTCGTTCGAGGCCCCATCGGTGTACAACAACCACAACTCATTAGATGTGTCCTTCACGGGAGTTTCGACAATCTCGCAATCCTTGATTTTCTCCGCTGGGACTTTTGTAATAAAGTCTGCAAGGACTTGACCCTTGATGGCTGGGCGCGGCCTGTACAGAATGTTGAGGCCCCCCAGCTCGATCGCCCAGACGTCTCTGGTTTTTGCAATATTGTTCCGAAGTGAAAGTTGGTAAGTACTGTGATTACGTGCCCCGTAAAGTATCTGCGCAACCTTCTAGAAGCATGAAGTAATGCAAGTACTAATTTTTCCATTGTTGAATATCTCGTTTCTGGGTCGGTGAGTACCCTGCTGACGTAATAAATTGGAGTTTGGACTCCATTTCTTTCCACCAGTAATACCGATCCAACTGCCTTGTCCGACGATGACAAGTACAAGATGAGCGGTTCTTTTTCGAACGGTGCAGTCAGGGTAGGGAGCTCAATCAAACACTCATTCATT
This sequence comes from Helianthus tuberosus, assembly GCA_030545235.1. NCBI lineage: Eukaryota > Viridiplantae > Streptophyta > Magnoliopsida > Asterales > Asteraceae > Helianthus > Helianthus tuberosus. The sequence continues at coordinate 15,021,223 of CM060452.1, read as the reverse complement.
TGCTGAAAAATGACCTCTGCTTCAGGCGTCCACTTGAATTCTTTCTTCTTCACACAATTGTGCAGAGTGCTTATAAAAGGATATGACTTCGCGGCGTGGTTTGACAGAAAACGGTTGAGCGCGGCTAGGCTTCCGGCCAACCTTTGCATCTCCTTGATTGTTCGTGGTGATGGAATTCGCTCTATGGCTTGAACTTTTTCTGGATTCACCTTAAAGCTGCCAATCGTGACTATGAAACCCAAGAATTTCCCTTCTTCCATACCAAAAGAACATTTGGCTGGATTCAATTTCATATTCACGCTTCGCAACGAGTTGAATGTTTTTTCGATGTCTTTCAACATTTGGTCCTCTTTGGGACTTTTGATCACCAGATCGTCGATGTAAACCTCGATATGCTTCCCAATATCTCCAACGAAGGTCTTATCCATCAGGCGTTGATATGTCGTGCCAGCGTTTTTGAGGCCGAAAGGCATCTTTGTGTAACAGAAGATCCCTAGATCGGTTCGAAAAGCTGTCTTGTCATCGTCTTCAAGCTTCATTTGAACCTGATGGTACCCTTTGTAGCAATCTAAGAAGCATTTCCATCTGTATGGCGCGAGAGAGTCTATCTTTTCGTCGATCTCAGGCAAAGAGTAACAATCTTTCGGACATGCCTTGTTGAGATCGGTATAATCAACGCACATTCTCCATCCTCCACTGGACTTCTCTACCATTATTGGATTCGCCACCCAACTTTGATAACGCACCTCCCGCAAGATCCCTGCCTTTAGCAGCTCACATACCTGCTCATTCATCGCTTTGGTTTTATCCGCCCCTAAGCTGCGTCTCCTTTGCACTTTTGGTTCGACCAAGGGATAAGTATTTAGACAATGCTCTGTAATGTCGCGCGGGACACCGGTCATGTCGGCCAGAGTCCTGGCGAAGATATCCATATTCTTGAACAGGAGTTGCTTGAGATGCGTTCTGATGTTTGGTGAGATTGTGTGGCCTATCGTCACCGTTTGCTCCGGGTACTTGCGGTTTAACACCCATTTCTCTGGCTCGGTTGTTGAAACCTTCGCCGCTTTCGTTGGGCGCATCTCTTCTGTCGACATTACTTCTTTCTTGGCATAGATAATTGCCACCCCCGTCTCAGTTGGAAACCCTATCGCTGAGTGGGGTGTGGAAGTTACCATGTTCAGTTCGCCTTGGGTTTCTCTCCTAATCAACACATCATGCCTCGATTTGACAGGCATCACCATGAAGTTTACATTTGTTGTTCTTGAATGCTTCCCGTCAGAGAGCGTGACGGGGAAGCTGATTTGGCCTAGCGGGAAGACCATTTCGTTGCAAAATCCAGACAGTGGATAATCAACTGGCTCAAGTCTCGCTTTATCATCCTCATCAAATTGATTAAAACATTGCTCGTAGATGATATCAGCCGTACTTCCTGGGTCAATGAAGACATACTACGTTTCATAATGACCGATAATACCGGTAATGACGATGGGTCGAGTGGCGCGAGGATCGCCGCGCACTATCGGGAAAATGACTTGTTGCTCTTGCCATGAGGGTTCGTAAGGGCGCTTGCCTTTTTTCCTTTGCGCTGTACCTTTGGTCCATTGACCATATGGGTTTCTAGGCGTCGGAATTTCTTGTGACTTCCCTCATCATGGCGTTGGATCTGTCGAGTTTCTTTGCGCACGTTTTTCACCAGGTGGCTCAGCCTTCCGCTTTTTAGCGCTCTCTCGATCTCTTGACGTAAGCTGATACAGTCATCGGTCAGATGACCTGTATCCTTGTGGAAATCACAATACAGGTTGGGGTCCTGCCCCTTTTTGTTCGTCATAGGCCTTGGAGCCTTGAAGTCGTGATTCTCCGTCATTAACACCTCTTTTGGTGTCTTCGTGAGCGGAGTCCAATGCTTTTCTTGGTTATCATCCCTGACTGCTTTTCGATACCCGATTCGATCAATTGTTTCACGCGCATCTTCTCTATAGCGCGGCCTCTCTTCATGGCCCCTTGATCTTCCGGGTTTCCAATCTTTACTTTTGTACTTGTTGCGCTTGTTGTTTTCGCGTGAGTTTCCCTTGGAAAATCGATCTTCAGTATACGAGTTCTTGTTTCCGGCCAGTGACTCTTTAGTTTGCGCGACTATTTTCGCGATGAGCTTATCCCATTCTTTGGGCATTCCATCTTTCCCAGTGATAGTTCTGATGAGACTGTCGCAGCGAATGGCTTTCTTGAAGTGGCAACGCATGAGTTGTTCACTTACGCCACCAATTTCCAAACACTCCTTGTTGAAGCGAGTGATGAAATCTTCTAGACCCTCGTTTTCCCTGCGCCAGATATCCGCTACTTCGGACGTATCTCGTTGATAGCGTCTTTGCTGGCTGAAGTGGTCCAGAAACTTAGTTCTGAAATCAACCCATGAACTGATTTTTCCAGGCGGTAGGCTGTCGAACCATGTGCGAGCAGCCCCGGTGAACGTCTGGATAAACAAATGACACCACATTGGCATATTCCATCCTCCCATGCAACCAACACTTGTGAATACTCTGACGTGATTGTCGGGATCAGTCAGACCATTGAACTTTCCCACTGTGGGAGGCAACTTTTCTCTTGATAGCGGCGCAAGAGCGATCTTCGGGATGAATTTCGAATGTTCTACAGCTTCAGCTGGTCGATAGGCGAGGCGGAAGTCGCGCTCTGCCTCTTCGGTGTACCCGACGTGTTGTCGTGGTCTGTAATTTTCATGGTTCCTTTGTAAACGATTGAAGACTGAAGATCCTTCATCGTCTTGCCAAGTTGGGTCATTTGGATATGTGTTATCCCAATCATTATTCAAATTGCGCGGCCCGAGCCGGCTATGAACTGGACCCCTTTGGACGTGTGACGGATTGTCATAATAGCTTTATGTTTCTCCCCTTGTATCGTGCGTGTCATGCATGCTTAGCCTTCTCGCGGGGGGAGGTCTGTTAGCTCTTCCTTGGATGTTTTGTTGTGGGGGTATCTGGCGCGCCCCCTGACTCTGTCTCTGAGGTGTAATCAAGGATGGTTATGCTATTAAGACTGCTTGCTGTGCGCTCAAAGACTGATACGCCGCATTAATGGTGGCAATCTGCTTGGCGTACCACGAGGCTACAGTCTCGCCCTCTGGTAGCCCTAATAGCGTCGAAATGTTCTGAGGTGGAGCTGGATTTGAAGGTCCAGCGCCATTGTTTCCTGGGTTTACCGTCTGAGTGATGCGGGTGATGGTACCGCGGGGTCCCCCGGTGTTGGTTACTTCGATCTCACCGATTTCTTCGATAGGTTGGACTTGGACGTTTTGATTGTCCTCCACCAACACAGCATTAGAGTTTGCTCCGAAACCAAACTCGGGAATGATTCCTTGACCAGCCATGATCGAAGGAAGAAAAAACAACGAAAACTCAGAAAAAAGAAGATGAAAGTGATTTGTATAAAACCGGTGGGCGCCAATGAAGAAACAGTGAACTAATTATGGGATTAATCAGTTTGGTTTATGTTCCTATCATAGTGGTTAATCTTCTTATAGGAATTCTGAGCTTCTTGATGGTCTTCTACTCCTGCAAAACAGAACACCCTTACTCGTTAAGAGGGGAATATGGGGGTTTCCCTCTTAACCGGGCTCCGGCGTGAGAATAAGTGACCGTTTTGAGGAGATAAGTGTGTATTAAGAGTGGGAGTAGAGGGAGTAGAATGTTTAACATGTGAAGTAAGGTCTCTATTTATAGCCGGAGAGGTGTAAGAGGATGTGGGCTGATGGGCCTTGGGCCTGAAGGCGACAACATAGAGGATATGCTCCTTGTCTCACTGGTGTCGACCGTTAGTGGCTTCTAGGCTAAGCAGTTAAAGCGGTAAAATAGCGGATAGCGGTCAAGGTCCGCTATACGATATATAGGTTATAGCGGTGGTATAGCGGTAATTTTTATACCATGCATAATTTATGTATTGTTATATATATTATATACATATACCATTAATTTTATATTTTTTATATATAAATTCACAAGTATGAGGACTAAATATAAACTAATGAAGATGAAGGGGGGTTAAATGTTAAAATACCCAAACTTAAATAACCCTAATCATCCCCACTTTCATTATACGCCGTTTTCCCACTCCCCTCCTCTTCTTCATCAGGCAGACTACCCTGTTATCTCTACAATGGTTCAAAATCATGGAGCAACAACTGATTTTTGTTCGAATGAAGGTAACAATTCGTTTCACTTAACCGATTTGGTCAAATTTGGACTAATATCTGATCTAATTTTGACCGATTTGGTCCGATTATAGGTGACTTTTGACCGATTGTTTCAAACTTTGACCTAATTTGACATTGACCGCTATACAGGTTTCCAAATAGCGGCAAATAGCGGCCAAATAACGGGCTATAGCGCCGCTAATAGCGGAACCGCTATGAGCCACCGCTATTTGGACCGCTACAAACCCAGACGTCCGCTAACCGCTATAGCACCGCTATAGCGCCGCTATTAACTACATAGCTTTTAGGAGCTTTCTGGAGTTGGCGCAATGTGGTTGGAGCCACGTGTCACTGTTGTCGGCCTGGCCGCCCCTCTGCCATCAGCAGGTAAGTGGAGATCATGGGGCAGTTGTCTCTGCCCTGTGATTGGTGCCATGAAGGCGTCCTTAAGTACTTTCTGTCTCCTGCATGTCAGACGATCGTGGAGCACGATTGAGCAGGCCCAGAAAAACGCCGATTGGCCTTTTCATTCTGCCACTTGTACCTTGTGTACTATCTGAAACAGCCTTGCACCGTAGTCACGCGCGATTCTTGCTGAACACGTAATTACCCTGCGCAGGGCATGGGCCACTGGATGCTCTTTCAGAATGCTAAGTGTCGCAAGTGGAGCTTCCTATTGCCCAGACCTCGCGCCTGATCAAAGGATACTGAAGTAGCCCGCGCAAGGTTGACAATAAGGAATGTGTTGAATAAGGAGTATGGTCCTCCGCGCGACCTGAATAGGGTTTGCGCGGCTTTTCTGGGACCATACCCCTTCAATATGTTTAATGTTTATGAGTTTGAATTAGACAATTATTGTTGTTAAATTTGTTGAAACTTGAATGACTAAGGTGGTGTTTGTTTTTCTAAAAAAGATCAGCGCAGTCTATTCTGTCTGCGCCTTGTAGATCACGCGCCGACATTGCCATCTGCAGACTGTTTGTTTTTTCGAAAACGTTTTATTAAAAAATGTCTACGCGAGCTTTTCTTTGTGCAGACTTGGGCAGCAACTTTTAAGATTTTCTAAGGTCTGCAAAAGGGTTAAACATATTCTTGTATCGAATCCAGTGATATCAATAACGATAGTGATTGTTGTTCGGTCAAAACCACTTCAATTCGTCACAACTATACAAAAAACCTACTCTCTTTTGAATAGAACTCTATTTTCAACGATTGTATTTACCAATTTAATGAAAATAAATTTAAAAGAAAACGTTACTGTAGCTAACGGTTACAAATTAATATAAGAAATACTAATGTGTTCCTATTTTGTTTTATATAATATGAATATTTGACAAATTAAGGGATGAAATATTTAAAGGTCATCCAATACTTAATTGTGTTTGCGAGTCACCTACATGTCAAATTATCTTTTAGTGTAGCTAACAACTTCTCCAATTATATATAATAATTGGGCTGCGCTTGTCAGTACATAAATTTTATATTTATAACTTAAAAATACTCATGTTAATATGATATATAAATCATAAGATTTCCAACAAATTCCATGGTCTTTTATTGTACATTTCAAGTCACAGTGAACACAGGGACTCACCAGAGACTAGTTTAAAAGTACAGACGGATATAGCCGAGATCACTTCTTGTCGAAATATTTCTTAAAAAGTGACTTCGAAATGGCTAAGGCATCTCCTTCGGCTTTCACAGGGTAAACTTTTGTATCTTGTTGCCATTTATTCGAGTATGATATCCATTCCTTTCTCCATTCCACAATCTCAAACGTCTTGTTGTTTCTCAAGCTTTCTGACAAACGGTTAAAATACATCGAAGCTCGTGGTAGATAATAATCCACTAATAACCCGCTCCAAAACTTATTAGCTGCGCATAGAAAAAGTCAAAAATGAAATGATTACAGTCGTAAACATCAAACGAAGTTTGAAAGTCGTCGTTTGGGAAGAAGTTACCATAATCATGAAGCTGGCTCTGGTTTGTTTTTGTTGTATCGTACCACATCGTTACTTGTGTTCTCACGTTCCACTCGTACTGCAATGGTTATGGAGTAAGGAAAAAGTCAAGAAAACTTATTTTCCTCACATCATGCATGCATGCAAGTATGGAACCATAAATAATGTGAGAATTACGAAAACCAATCTGAAAAATTCATAAGTATTCATATATGCTTATGCGCAGATAATTTTTTGTGTATTCATAATTTCATATATATTATTTTTCGTCCTTTATGTTTGTAGCTGGTCGCAATTGATGAAGAGAAGCCATCAACCAGCTCTGGTCCTTATCTTCAACATTTATCTCAGATTTATCAACAAAAAAATTAATTCTCCTAGTTATCTGAGCAATAAAAATATGTTTAGGATACTTCTGATAATTTTACATATCGAACTCACCTAAAAGTATCATAAGGTCAAAGATAGGTTACCTGAAATGTTTCATATGGAGCATTTAGTGGCGAACCATTATGCAGGAAGAACAAAATGATAATAACTTATATATGTTTTTTACTTTTTGTTTTCTTTTTTAAGTTAGATTTTGATTTATTATAAAATTATACTTTTAAATGAAAAGCTATAGTAAAATGACTGAAATACCCTCATGTGCCTTGCACATGATTAGACTTAACTGATAATTTCAACTGGGTTCGTGTTAAAGGACCTAGGGTGCAATGGGTTTTCCAAATAAAGGATTGTGACTGTAATTATTAAAGTTAAAGGTCATCCATTGCAACCCGCTACAAACACAAAGGACGAAAATTGTAATTTACCCTATATATCTACAAACGTCTAGATTGACAATAGCTATTCACTTATTTGATCTATACATGTGTACGAAACTTGTTACAAAGAGATAGAGAGAAAGTATGGAAATTAATTAATTAGAGAGAGAAACCATTTAATATTTTACAATTAAACCATTTTTATTTATCTATACAAATAAAGGTTTAAATAAATTGATTCTCACCTGTCGTTTTTCGGAAGGGGTTAAAGCTAACGATTTTGCACTCTCGAGCCAAGTTCCAAGGAGGAAATTATCATCTGATGCAAGAAGTTCATCAACGTCGGTAATTATTTGCTCAAATTTTTGGCTATGAGATTCGACAGCTTTCACGTCTTTGTGTTGGAAAGCAGATAACACATCTAAATAGACTTGATTTGCTAGCTTTGATAACACTTGCCGTGTTAGATCAACCAAATCATACCTATAAAAAAGATCCCATAAAAAAACTTTTTTATGAAGAAATGACGAATGATTCCAAAAACAAGCATTAAAAATTTAAAATTAGATACCTGTAAGTGAGGCTTCCGGCAAGATCCTCACCTGCATCGATGAAGAGTTTTAATGCATCGATGGCATCATTAGCTGAGTACCACATATGTGGTTGAGGTAACGTTGAGTCAGACTCGGTTAACATAAATCTTCGGTTACTATACATTGTGTTGATATTTGGTTTTCGGAAGCTAGAGTAGATGTTTTGATACGGGTCCCAATCTGGAAATTTAACTATGTAATCCGTGTTGTGGTCCTGAAAAGATTAAGAATACTGATTTAGAACAAGTAGATTAAACAGAGGTAGTAATATCGACCCGTATAAAAGTTAAACATACCGCGATTCCGTCACTACAATTATAAATTGATCGATGAAGAATTTCCCATGCTGACTCAGCTTGTTTCACTGCTTTGCCATACCGTCTACGTGAATAAATTCTCAACCATTCCTGCATTAGTAAATACAGAGTAATGAACACCGATTTCAGTGGTTAATATTAATTGATTGTCATGGAGATATTTTGTGAACAAAGACTAAAAACAATAAAAAGATGTTTAAACATTAATCACCTCAACATGAACTTTATCCTTTCGAAATGCCATTTCAGGCATTAATTCATAGACAACTGGATTATGCTCTATTCCTTCCATGCACATCCCAACACCAACCTGTATTTGAATAAACAAATAAAAATAAGAAGAAAACACATCGTCAAAAAAAATATAAAACCGTTTGTCTACCTAAGAAGTTATAAACATACCATGGTTGAATTTTCACTGACACGTGCGACAATAGGGCCTGATGCAAGTGTATCCAATACGCCATACATCTCAATGTTCCCTCCAAAATTGTGTAACATACACCTAATATATATACAAATCGCAAAATAGGATATAATCAATATAATTATACAAACAATTGATAAATATATGTAATTTAGTGTTAGAAGATGATGTTACCACACATAAGGAGTGCCATAGAATTGAGATGATGATTCCCATACGGGTTTTACATCAGCAAATAGATCAAGAACTATCATTTTCCCAAATGGAACCGAATGCAAGAGAGCCTGTAATTCAAAAATGAAATCTTTTATTCTAACAAAAAATCAAACAATAAAAATGAAAAACGAAAATCATACTTTCATTTGTGGCGGTTTCCAGAATGATGAGTCTGAGTAGAACAGCCAGCCCTATACAAAATATAATTACATTATATATGATTTAGAAATTCAAAAGTCTCACAATGCTAGAAAATAAATATACAAAAAAAAAATAAAAATAAAAACCTGCATAAGCCAGACTGCATCCTTATTCACTTTGGACATTGCTTCATAAACAGCAGAACCGAGAGTTGATATATACGTTGGATCACTTGTTGGAGGTTCATTCTCATTGAATGTATCACTGTACAAAAAATCATAATCATTTAAGATACAACATTTATGTGTAAAGTTATAAAATAAAATTATATAAGGGTTGCAGAAGCTACCAGTTATAAATATCCGTCACATCTCCATACTCTGCAACAATTATACAAAAAATGTGTAGATAAAGGATGCATGGCTCAAACAAAGGATACGATCATACGATTAATCAATGCATGTGTTTACCTTTAATTTGTTTTTTGATAAACGCTTCCCCAATTTGTATAAATAATGGATCAGAAGGATCAAGAAGGTAGGTACAGCACCACCGAGGATTACCGTTAACAGTATTCCTAAAATAATAAGACTAATGAGCTCGATTAACACGAGTTTAATAACTTATTTTTAAATCATGTGATGTACCAATCTCCAAGTCTGGTGATATTTGCAGATGGGAATATGTCTCTAAGCGCAGCGGGAACATTTCCAGAAAATGACGGGAGCGCTGTAAAGAAAACATTAGTCTCTTTTTATGACCATAATTATCGAAAAACACATCAACTATTTTAATAGAGTGAAATGCCATTTTTGTCCCTGAGGTTTGGCCAGTTTTGCGACTTTCGTCCAAAGGTTTGTTTTTTCACATCTGGATCCAAAAGGTTTGAAATCTCGCATCTGGATAATACCCCTGACTTAACGGAAAAAAATGGATGGAATTAAATGAGCCGGTTGAAAATGGCAAGATTTCAGACCTTTAGGTTCCAGATGCGAAAAAAAAAACCTTTGGATGAAAGTCACAAAACTGGCCAAACCTTAGGGACGAAAATGGCATTTTACTCATTTTAATGTTATGCAACGATTACCGGGAGTCATGCCAAGCTCGATCATCCTGGATAATATTTGTTTTTGCAAGATTAACTGTTGATCCAGCCAGTTCTGAGATAACGGTCCACCCCATCTGATACATTTAATTAAAAATAAAATTCAACTCAAGTTTGTTGAAAGAATCAATAACGATTTTCTTTCACCAATACGATAAAAAGATAAAGAAATAACGATTGATGAACGAAATTCACTCACGCGTGTAAGTTTCCCATCCGAGCCCATGCAAGAAAAGCAGGTCCACCAAAAAAATTGTTTAAATCTTGAGCACTAATATTAAAATCCTGCAATGAAACCAATGTATTGCATAAATAATTTGTAGATATTAGTATAACAACTCAACCCACAAGTGAAATGGCTACAAATGACAATGAAGTAAATTGCATTTTCAGAATTTGATATATTGACGTCATATAATTCAAGATAACAGTAAATGTTAGGGCTGTAAACGAACCGAAAGTTCAACGAACAGTTCCTGAACCGTTCGGCGGGAAGTTCATTTATGTCCGTTCGTTTAATAAATTAACAAACACGAGCAATAAATTCCGTTCGATAAGTTAAACAAATGAACATGAACAGGGGCAGTGTTGGTTCGTTTATGTTCGTGAACGTTCGGTAATGTGTTCATATATGTTTTCTCGTTTATGTTTATTTAAAGGTTTTTTATGTTATGTTTTTTTAGAGTAACTTACGTTTTTGGCCCCTGTGGTTATATCACTTTTACTATATTAGCCCAAAATAGGATTTTTTAACATATGGGCCAAAATAGTTAGTTATAGAGACCATGGGTGCACATATGTTAAAAAATCCTATTTTGGGTTAATATAGTAAAAGTGATATAACCACAGGGGCCAAAAACGTAATTTACTCTTTTTTTATGTTTAGTTTTTATTTCAATATCAGTTTGTGTTAAAGCTTGACAAACTTCTTAATTTTTGTGTTAATTATGTTAAAGATAATTCTGTCAACTATGTTCCGAGAGTTATGTTAAGTACTTATTTATTTTTGGTGCATTCTTCGTAACCAACCTTTCTGATGAAAGATACAACAACCATACCCAGTAAATCCCACAAATAACAAAGCTACTTATAGCGTCTGATGAAAGATACATATATTATTTCAAAATGAATATATAACATTCGAATGTATTCATTTATGTTCATGAACATTTGTTTGGGTTTATTGGCGTTCGTTTACGTTCGGTAATGTTCATGAACATGTTCATTCCCTTAGTGCACGAACACGAACAAGAAATCTCGTTCAGCGATTGTGAATCGTTCATGAACATGTTCATTCTTTAATGAACGAAAACGAACAAGGCCATGTTTGTTCAGTTCGTTTACAGTCCTAGTCAATGTGATTACATAAACAAGCTATTTAGCAACATACGTAATAAAAATTTGTTTTTATTCACCATAAAAACTTTCTGCCAAATGCTTTCTTGCCCGGTAAATGCAAGAGGGAGGTTAATTCCTTGAAGTGCCATCCAATCAATCTCCTTCTCCCATCTTTCCCAATCCCACCAAACATAAGAATCTGTTAATTTAAGAAATTAGAATCTTCGTTATTATGGATATAATCCAAAATTTATAATCATATGTTCATACTTACAACTAGATGTGACTACATTCTGATAATAGTTCCATGGAACCGGACGTTGAATCATAATTCCGTCTTTTACGACAGATGGCAAGTTCCCCGGAGGAGGGATGGTGGCTATCTGAACGCCACCTGTCTTGTCCCACGACACATGAGCACCACATGAATACTTTATGTACCAATGGAGACCCGATGCAATTTCAACTGCTGTAGTACCTTTGATGCTGATATAACAAAAACGTAAGAAGAACCAAGTATAAATAAATATGGCAGTTATATTCCATACAGAGAACTGGGGATAACGTTAACAGGTAGTTGAACATACAGAATCTCTGGTGAATTGCTGCTTGAATTCTTGTAATTTGTTATCCAAAAGCAGCTGTATCCACCACAAGCATCCTAAATATTCGAATCGAATTTTAAAAGATTTAAATGAATTTTATATGAATCGGTGATATTTGAGTGTAGTTCACATTTTTTAATATATGGTCATAGATAGTAAATTAATATGCCAAAACAACCGATTACAAACAGTAAACGGGCAACAAACTGCGCCGCAACCCCCTTTTGAATAGCAAAATCGATCCTACTAAACACGAAGGGAGCCTTAAGGGTCGAGAAATTACTATGCACGACCAGTTGGACCCTGTTCAGGAATTCCACGACCTCCGGGGCTAGTTCACATGAATTTTAACAAATGGCAAGATGTACAGTTTTAAACGCGAATCGAGCCGAGCTCGGTTCAGTTCGAGCTTTGTTTACAGAGCTCTAGCTCGGCTCGTTGGTAGTTTCTCAAGCTCGAGGTCGGCTCGTTTATTATCTATTAACTAATATATTAAATAAAAATAATATAAATAATAGTCTCGTTTAGGCTCGTGAGCTCGATAAGTGAAGCTCGGGCTTTTTTACTAAACAAGCTTAGTTTTAGGTTCGGGCTCGGCTCATGAACAAGCTTAAATAAGCTTTGCTTGTCTCGTTTACTAGACAACTTTAAACCAAGGTTAAATGTTATTAAATATTAATAAAAAAAATAATATTACATTAAGGCTCAATGGGCCTGACGAGCTTCACATGTCAGGCTCCAGCCCATCCTCGATAAATAAACGAGCTTTATTTTAGGCTCAAGCTCGGCTCGATAAGGCTTGCCTCATTCCGACCTTTTTCTCAGCCGATCTCGACCCGCTCGGCTCGTTTGCACACCTAACTACCAGGAATACCTAAAATTTTAAAATCTAATTCATTCATACCAGCAACACAAACCATCTAATTAAACTTCACGATCCCTAAACATTTTTAACTCTCATGACACAAAACTGATAAAAGGTCAATTTTGATATGTTTTCTCCTGTTAGTCATTAAAGAAGGATTTTTTCGCAATTAAAGTCAAAATTAACGAGTACCCATCAAGCAAGATGCATAAATCATAAATAAAAAAGATGTAAAATTGAACCTTGGGGATTATCTTGAAGTCGAAGCTTGACAAATGGGTAGGAAGCAATCTCTTAAGAAGAGCTTTAATCGCTGATTCTTGTAGCAATGGAGATGGTTTGTGCGCATCCAGACGGTTGATTACACCCTCTATTGCGTCAAGAGATGATGATGATGATGATAGGGGTAGTAGAAGAAGTAAAATTAGGAAAGAAAACTTGAAGAAATTGAGCATGATTTGGGTATGATTACAAGTGGAATTTTTGTTGAAAGTAAGTAAAAAAGAGTGAAATTGATGCGTTAGGTGAAGCAAAATCCAGCATGTAAATGCTTCCACCGCCGGCACAAACTACCAAAATCACGAATAACGGATTTAGGTTCCTTTGTTTCCAAATTTTGTTATTGTCATCATCTATTATAACTAATAAATGAAAGTTTTTTTTTGTTACGTGTCACTTGTTTAGGGCATCCTCAATTCCATTTTCTCGCCTAAAAGTACCAAACTTCCATCCCCTTTATAGAGTTTATACTCTCTCCTAGAAAACCCTAAATCTTCTCCAGTACTCCTCTTCTCCCTTCTCTTTTTGTGTACGCTTCATCCACAAACCCTACATATATTCGGATCAAGCCAAGCCACCAATATTCTTTTCTCAAAAATTAAGGATTACATACATTGTAAGTTTACAGGTCGGCTTCATGATTTCCGCTTCCTAAATCACATGTAAAATGGAGCATTCAGAATCTTCATCGTCATCATCCTCACACACGGCTTCATGATTTCAACCCCTAAAGGTACGATCTTTGACTTCATTTTTTGAATTGGGTCTTTTGTATTTCAAGAAAATAATCAATCTATTCATTCTGTTCTAGGGTTTTAAGTTTTAACTAAAATGGGATTTTCTTGACTGTTCAAGTCTTAAAGGTATGATCTTGACTTCAATTGTTGTTATAATTTTGGTATGGGTATTTTGTAGTTCAAGATAATAGTTATTTGATTTACTTTTATAGGGTTTTAACTAAGTTGGGATTTTCTTGATTGTTCAAGCCTTAAAGGTACAATCTTGACTTCATTTGTTGTTATAGTTTTAGTTTGTTACAGAGATGGCATATTGTTCAAATTAGTCAGATTTATAGCTTTTAATCGATTGTTCTTTCAAGGTATGATTTCTATTCTGATTATCTTTTTTGTTCTTACAATGAAGTTTGGGCAAACATTTGGCAGGTACATATAATATTTATATACATGAACACTTGTATTCTTCCACTTATGTTTGTGATATGCTATTTTCACCGTATGAAACGGACAATATTTTTTTTTCAGAGTGATTGCATAGCTAGAATCTCACCTGTAGACGGGTCGGTGATTGGATGGGTTCTTCTTCCAGAATTGAGGTACCTTCATCATCGATTTCAGTTGTTGCATATATGATTTAACTAATTATATCTTTTATCAACTTTTTTTCAGAGCGGAAGTACTATCAGCTGGAAATAAAGTAAGCATATGTTCATGAACTGATTGTCGCTTCATGTTATTAAGTTATGAAAGTTATAGTTGTCGTTTAATTTTCACTTCCGTAATTAACTTTGGTTGAATCTTTGCTGATATTCAGATTGATGTGTTGAACGGGATAGCATGGGATGTGTTGATAAAACTTATTGGAATGGATGAACTACTAACTACGATTTCAGATTGATGTGTTGAATCTTTGTATTATGATGATTTAATTAGTGATTTATGTGTTTGCAGTTTTGTTTGTGTTAGGCCCTTTTAAGGTTTATGGATAAGATAATTAGTGGATTAGTTTGTGAAATGGGTTAATTATGGGTTTTGGGCCTATTTGGGTAGTTATGGGCTTAGGGTTTAGGGAGCACACTCCCTAATCTCCTTCTATAAATAGAAAGTGATGTAATAGGTGCATGGTTGGTGATTTTGGTAAATCTTGTATTAGACAAACACTTGTATGCAAGATTTGTGAATCATTTGAATATCAATCATCCTTCTTCTTCATCTTTTATTTCTTTTACAACTTGTTTGTGTGATTCCGCCACCTTACGAGTTGTGCGATATCATTGTGATCTCGGTTTCGGGACTTACAATTGGTATCAGAGCCTGTTGAACATGATTTCCAGGCTCGGATCTGATATCGCGTTGGATTGTTTCGCTGTTACTGTTCCGGTTTTGCTACTGTTCCATTTTCTGGAGTTTCTGCTGCATTTCGGTCTGTTTCTGCTAATCTCGGACTGTCTTCAGAAGATTTCGGACCATTTCGGATTGTTATTAATCATCATGGACTTGAAGTTTGCTTGATTTTGGATCATAATCATCAGATTTCGGATCGTCTTCATCAGATTACGGATCACATCATCAGATTTCGGATAGCTATCATCAGATTTCGGATTGCAATCATCAGATTACGGACCGCAATCATCAGATTACAAATAAGATTATCAGATTACGGACAAACATCATAAGATTTTGGATTAAGATCATTAGATTTCGAATCACAATCATCAGATTACGGATTAAAGTTAGCCATTTCGGATAGAAGTTAGTGATTACGGATCTCACTGTTTGAAGATTGCTTGTCTCATTTCGGACTCATCATCACGGATTAGAATTCATTTCGGATCAAAGTCATTTCAGACCACTGTTCACTTCGAACTTGTTTCATTTCGAATCAGTGATCATTTCGGACCTCAGATTTCATTTCGGACCTCAGATTTCGACCTCATTTCGAACCACATTTCAATCATGTTGAACCAATCCGGTGTTATGAACGGTGTTGTGACTGCAGTCGATCTCGCTAATGCCACTCTTGCTGCAATTCAGACTCAGTCTTTGGCATTTCATCAAGAACTTGACCAAGTTATCGGCACATCCACCAAAGTCCCAAGGTTCTTGTACGGTGATGACTACTACGAGTGGAAATTTCGTTTTGAGCAATACTGCAAGGCAAAAGAGCCTCATGTTTGGAGAAGCATAAAAAACGGGCCACGTACTATCATGTACGCAACTAAAGATGACCCTCAAACTCAAATTCCAAAGCCCGAAAACATTTACACTGATGATGACAAGAAGGTCATTGTAGATGATGAAGCTGCTTATGGAACTCTATCAATGGCACTTGGCCCAGATATTTCGATTGGAGTCAGAAACTGCAAAAGTGCTAAAGATATCTGGGATCAACTAACACATCTGTTTGAATGAAATGCTGATATGAAAGCGAGTAGGATCAACATGATGAATCAGCAATTCCGTTTCTTCAATCATATCTATGGGGAAACGGTTGAAAACCAGATCAGAAGGTTTATTAAACTTGTATCTCAAATGGTGAGTGCTGGAATCAACATCTCAAACAGTGGAATGAATCGTCAATTGCTTAACTCTCTACCTAAAGCATGGGATGCCGAGGTTTCTATGAACAAGCGTACCAAAGATCTGAATGAAATGACGCTAACAGAGCTGATTGCCACCATTAAATCTTGCGAGATTGATAATCAACAAAGAGAAATCAATCACAAGAACTCTCTGATGGCTGCTGGAGTAACTAGTCCAAACAATGCAGCACTGATGTCTCAAGCTCATCCAAATCTGGTTTTCAGTCCTATTCATGGCGTTATGAATCACAACCCAAACATTGTCTTCAGTCCCATTGCTGCACCAAAGCCAAACTATGTGTATGGGATGGCTGCTCCTACCTCTCAAGCACCGCTATTAATACCACAAACACCCAGCCACAATCTCAGCCTCAGCCACAACATGTAAATGCTGCTTTCAGTTCAAACACTCACTCTGCTCCTCAGAACACTCCGTCAGTAGATCACATGGCTTTCTTAACGAAACAGAATGAAGAAAAACTTGCTCTTCCAGCCTCTATGATCAACAGTTTCAATGCCTTCTTGGCAGAAGAACTCATACCTTCAACAGAAATAACACCAGAAGTGAATCAAGTCGTGGAAGAGGACTTGGATGAGCTGGATGTGGCTTGGAACATGGCTATGTCAGCCTTTAAAGCTGATAAGTTTGCAAAAAGATATGGACGTCGTCCTATGTCTGCTAGTCCAGGTTTTCTGAAAAACAGGCTGAGGTGCTACAGATGCTATGAGCTAGGGCATTTTGCTAGGGATTGCAAGAAGGTTCTTACAGGGTATGAAGCTACTCAGGCAGCTGTAGCAAGGAACAAGGAAAGGTCAATGGTTCCCGTCACGCCTGCTGAAACTGCTACCTCAAGTGGACAGGGTAATTCTGGAGCTGGAAGAGCTTTGATCGCTCAAGAGCATAATGGTTTCAACCGGGCTGATGCAGTTGCTCAAGTGGAATCTATGAAGCTGTCTGAATCTGCTGCTGTGGACAAGGTTCATCAGTGCTTGATGGCCATGACCGAGGAACCAAAGTCGCTCACTAAGACGGTAAACTCCCTTTTATGTACTGAACATTGTAGGAAGAAAGTTGCTATGCTGAAATCTCAAAATTCAGCATTAATTACCGATTACAATACTGTGATGGGAAAGTACATCAGTCTTCGAGAGAATAATAAAATTCTCTATGAAAAGATTGAAGCACTTAAAAAGGACATATCTCAACTTCACAGAGACGTGAATCAACAGCAATGTTGGGTTCATGACTATAAACATAGACTCACAGTCAAAACTCTTAAATGTGACCCTGTGAAGGGTGAGTTAGAGCTCCTCACTGGAAAGTACAAACAAAATGAGTTAAACATCAAGAAGTTTGATACTTCCAGTGCCACAGTTCAAAATTTGTGTAATGTGTAACTTGCTTATCAAGAAAACAAGGGAAAGGGTTTGGGATATAAACAAGTTCTGCCACCATATAATCATAATTATTCCAGATTGCCAATCACTGAGCAGGAAATGGAAAATTATGACACTATGATGTATGGAAAACCTAGTGATTATGTTGAATATGATCCATCTAAGTCTAAAAGAAATCCACATGCTGATTTCAAAAAACCAATGAGTTTTGTTAAAGATGAAAATGTTCAAAACAAATCAGCAGATAATGAGTCCGATCAGATAGATGAAACCGTGATAAATGTAGAAGTCGAAACTGAAACAAAAATGGAACCAGTTAACAAATCCGTAGAGGAGATGAAGGAAAGTTCATCAAATTCTGATTCTGTTGAAAATACTGACTGTTCTAGTTTGTGTGCAGAGACAGTAAGAACTGAAGAGGAGTCTAAGAAGGATGATGAATCACATCGAAGTGCTGCTGATAATGTTGTTTCTGATAAAAATGGCATTTATGCTTGGAACTGTGTTTTTTCTTGGTTTGCTGAGACTAGGGGTGTTCCCACTAAGACTGATGAATTTGGTGCTATTATCTTAGATTATGCATGTGATAAAAATGACTGTGTTGAAAATGCTGAAAATATTGAAAATGTTGAGAATGATGTGGCAGGAGAGCCTGATGTGTCATTTGAGGAATTTGAGACGTCTGCTTCAAATAACTCAGAAAACAATTCTGATAATTCGGAATACCGCACTTGTATGTCTGAAGCATCGAATGACACATCAGATGCTCCCTGCAGTAATGATGTTTTTGATATGACTAATTGTGAAAGAAAAGAATTTATTGTTGAGCAGGGATTATCTGACGATCTTGGCAATCAAACAGAGGATTCAGGAATCTCAGATAACGAGCTCAAATCTTTGAGCATTTTCGATTGTGATAATCAATCAGAATCTAGCAGCATTGCGAAAGAAGATAGCCAAACTGTCTTAGACACAGACTGCTCATCATCTGAGTTACCAGAATCATCTGATGTCGAGAGCTCAGAAGCTGATCTGACTGAAGAAGAGACATCCATAGAATCCAATTCTGCAGAAACCCATGGAAACATGAAACCTATAGAGAAGGAATTCATAGAAATTAATTCCACAGTAGAATCAGATGATGAAACTGTAGAAGAAATTATTGTGGAAACCTTCTCTACAGATTCTCTTGAGAACATGGTCTCTAAAGAAAAGGAGGATGTGAAAGTCACTTCCACAGACAGTTCAGCTATCGATCCCAAAAGTAATCTTAATAAAACAGAGTCAACTGAATCTGTTCCCCCTAAAAGAAAGTGGTCACGTAGAAACCGAAAGCCGAAAAGGAAGAATGTCAATAGGGAAATCTCAAATCTCAAGCAAACTGAACCCAAGCTCAAGGGTAAGGTTGTGGACACTTACTCTTGTGCTGACAGCTGTAAGGCGGGTTCCTCCAAGAACAAGCACACTCTAAAGCACTCAATGTCAAATGAATTGAAAAGACGTGATCAGTTCTCGAGAATAACGCAAGCCGAACTGGATGTCTTTTTCTCAAAAAGGCAGACTTGTTTTAACTGTGGAATTCCGGGACACATCGCAAGAAATTGTGTTCATCGTCCCTACTACTCTGGGAACATGTACCATCAGAAGGCCATGCACTCAAGTTTTATAAAAAATAGACATTTCAAAACAAGGCCTTCTGACATAGACTGGAATCTTGCTAAACAGGAAAGGCAAAAGTTTTTTAAAACAAACAGGTTTCAAGAAAAAACAAAATCCTTTTCATCAAACAGAAATGTCTCAGACACCAAAGATTGGAGACCAAAAAATCCTGTTAGATCCCAGTCTCCGTGTTCGCAACCATCAACTTCTACCGCGCCGCCGAATGTCACAAACAACAATAAAAACCATATGATCTTTCGTGAAGTTACCTACTCAGATAGCGATGGTAGACTCAGGTCTTCTATGGCCTGGGTTCTAGTCTCTAACTGATTCCGTTTTATGTGCAGGAACGGCTATGGAGGGTTATCTTTAGACTCTGGTTTATCGATAGTGGTTGTTCTAGACACATGACGGGAGACATATCCCAGTTGAATGATATCAAGATATTCGACGGTGGATGTGTCAAATTCGCGGGATGAGAATCAGGAAGAATCACCATGAAAGGCACTGTCAAAAATGGCGTCCTCACCTTTTTAGATGTTAACTATGTCCCTGAGCTTAAGCATAGTCTGCTGAGTGTATCGCAGATGTGTGACAAAGGAATGGAAGTTCTCTTCACTAAGAGTGGATGCGTTATCTTAAAACCAGGAATCCTCATACCTGAAGACTGGTTTCTGATAGAAGCTGAACGAAGAGGAAATGCCTATGTTATTGATATGAATAAAGATCCTACTGATCAAGTTACTTGTTTGTTTTCAGAAATTGCTGAACATGATGCTATGCTGTGGCACCGTCGGTTGGGTCACCTGAACACGAAAAATTTAAATCGATTAGCAAAAGGAGGTCTCGTCAGGAACTTGCCAATCAAGGATTTCATGCAGATAGAGAAATGTGAAGCATGTGCTCGAGGAAAGCAGCATCGTAGGCCTCACAAGTCCAAACCTGTTCACACCACTTCAAAGGTTTTGGAACTGTTGCATATGGATTTATTTGGTCCGGTCAATGTACTCAGCATCGGGGGAAAGGCTTACTGTTTGGTCATCACAAATGATTTTTCACGTTTCACTTGGGTATTCTTCTTAGAGCAGAAAAGCGAGACAACTGGTTTAATTAAGAAATTTGTAATTCTCATGGCGAATCAATCAAATGAACGTGTGAAGATTATTCGCTGTGACAATGGGACATAATTCAAGAATGCTGAGCTGAATGAATTTTGTACTCTCAAAGGAATCGATCGTCAATACAGTACAACAAGATCTCCTCAACAGAATGGAGTTGCAGAAAGACGCAATCGCACTCTCATTGAAGCTGCTCGCACAATGCTGATAGATTCAGGGCTTCCTCTTATATTCTGGGCAGAAGCAGTAAATACAGCTTGCTACGTTCAGAATCATGCCTTGATTAACAAGCGTCACATGAAAACTCCATACGAGATAGTTGAAGGTCAAAAACCATCGGTGCAACACTTCCGCACTTTTGGTTGCCCATGCGTCTTTCTTCTCATGGATTCCAAAGGAAAATTTGAAGCTCGAGGAGATCCATGCTATTTCATTGGTTATGCTAAAAATACTTCTTATCGTGTGTTCAACAAGATCAAGAAGCAGGTTGTGGAAGCATATCATGTAGATTGGCTGGAAGAAAATCCTAAAGATGCTCGCATTAGCCCTGATTGGCTATATGATTATTCCTCCTTGTTCAAATCCTTTCCTATTTTGTCTGATGAAGCTGTTGTTGCAGGAAATACAGCAGAAGAAATGCCTATTCCCGTTGAAGATGAAGATGAGAATGTGCCATTGCAGAATTTAATCAAAAAACTCACTGCGAATCCATCAGGATTTGCCAAAGAAAATGCAGCACCAAGTCATTCCTCAACTACTCAAGAGTCGATTCCGGTTCCTTCAACAAACAACCCCAATGGCAAAGGCAACAACAATGATGACTCTGCTGGACCATCAAATGTTCAAGGAGCTTCTTTTCAAGAATCAATTCCATCTGATTGCACTGTAGACACGCATGTGATCAACCCCACTGCACCAAGTGAGGGGGAGCCATCTGGAATAGCTTCCAGAAGTTTTTCAAATTTGTAATCTAATTTGCAAGCTCCTACAACAGCAATTCCACAGCGTGTTCAGAAGAGTCACCCAATCACGAATGTCATCGGCCCAATATCTGCTGGTGTTCAAACCCGCAACAAATCTGGAGACATCAACACATGCTTGTATTCTTGCTTCATATCACAGATCGAGCCTAAAAATATTAATGTTGCTTTGCAGGAACCTGGATGGGTTGATGCAATGCATGAAGAACTCAATCAGTTTGAACGGCTCGGAGTATGGAAACTTGAGAAGCTGCCCCAAGGAAAACGAGCCCTTGGCACATGATGGGTATTTCGTAACAAGCAAGATGATTCTGGTGTGATTGTAAGAAATAAGGCCAGACTAGTAGTCCAAGGATTCAGTCAAGTTGAAGGCCTAGATTATGATGAAGTGTATACCCCAGTCGCTCGTCTAGAAGCCATCCGTATCTTCTTGGCATACACATCTTTTATGAGATTTAGTGTCTATCAAATGGATGTTAAAATGACATTCCTTTATGGGAAGGTCAAGGAAGAAATTTATGTTGCTCAACTGCCAGGCTTCATTGATCAAGAAAAGGAAGGGTATGCTTACAAGCTGGACAAGGCTCTGTACGGATTGCATCAAGCACCCCGTGCATGGTATGCAACCCTAACAGAACATTTGCTCGCTCATGGATACACCAGAGGAATGATTGATCAGACACTGTTCATCAAACGTGTTGACAAGGACATTATCCTTGTTCAAATATATATTGACGACATCATTTTTGGATCGACTAATGATGCTCTTTGCAAGGAATTTGAAGAAGTCATGAAGAAAAAGTTTGAGATAAGCTCTTTAGGAGAATTGACGATGTTTTTGGGCCTGCAAGTCCGTCAGAACAATCAAGGAATATTAATTCACCAAAGTAAATATGTAACTGGCGTTCTTGCAAAGTTTAGCATGACAGACTCAAAGCCAAGTGACTCCCCAATTGCAGAATAACCATTGTTGACTAAGGACCCAGAGGGAAGTCCTGTCAACCAGACACTGTATCGCTCGATGATCGGCTCACTAATGTATCTGACTGCAAGTCAGCCAGACATTCTGTACGCCGTGTGTCAGTGTGCTCGTTATCAGACTAACCCTAAACTCACTCATTTAACTGCTGTTAAGAATTTTCAGATATTTGAAGGGAGCTCCTAAACTCGGACTCTGGTATCCCAGAGATTCGAACTTTGATCTGTTTGCCTTTTCAGATAGCAATTTTGGAGGAACTGATAGGGATAGGAAGTCTACATCAGCTGGATGCCAGTTCTTTGGAGACAAACTCATTTCTTGGCAATGCAAGAAGCAGTAGACAGTATCTCTCTCCACAGTGGAAGCAGAGTACGTTGCAGCATCTGCATGCTGCTCCCAGGTTCTTTGGATGCAACATCAGCTGGAGGATTACGGTTTGACTTATCTTGATACAACTATTTACTGTGATAACGATGCCGCCATCCAGATCACTAAAAACCCTGTTTTTCACTCCAAAACCAAGCACATTGACATTAAAATTCATTTCATAAGAGATTGCTTTGACAGAGGTCTTATTAAACTTGAACAGATCCATACTGATGCTAACACAACGGATTTTTTTTACCAAACCTGTCAGCATCTCTAGGTTCAATGTGCTTGTAGACCTCTTGAAAATGATTCGCTTCACCGACTGAGCTTTAAAAAAAAACTCTTGTAAATAATAATAAGGGTTTTTATGTGTTCCATCTGGTAAATTTGAGCATAAAGTATTCTACTTTTGCACAAATTTAGGGGAAGAAAAGTTGCGGGAAATGAAATGAGCTTTTGTGTTAAAGAACTTGATTAACACATGTAAGGTTTCAATGTTAAACAAGTTAGGCTCCACTGTGATGTGTTGATAGGTCTGCCACTCGAAAAGCAAAAAAAAAAAAAAACAAAAGCAAAGTGATACAAACAAAATGAACTGGACATCTCGTGGGTAACAGACCAACGGTGTATGATTTCATGGTCTTAAATCCTGCGTTGATAGATAGCCAACATCTGAGGTTTCAGGTCTTTATACTGATAAATCATCCGGAATATCAGGGCTGTCCCTCTGTTGCATCCAGACTATATGCAGACCTGGGCACAGTCAGGATATCTTGCTAAAAGAGCCACAAAAAGGTCCAAAACCTGAAAACGGAAGAAATCTCACAAAAGAAGAGAATTCCGTGTGCTATTATAGCCAAATTCGTACCATTTAAGGTATCTGTCTCGCCCTCGTCAGAACTTCCTTGGTCTCTCTGCTGTACGGAAGTACTGACCTGTTCACCAGGAAGTCTGGCGTTGAAAAATAAAAAGGATGATCTCAGTATACTCACCTGCTACGATGAACCGTTGTGCTTACCTTGATCGCGGGGGTATGCCTTGGAATGGGACACACAGATGTTACAGTATAATTCTACCTAAAAGCGTATCACAAAGCAAAAAAAAATTGAAGTTTGAGCGGTGGATTTAAGAGGACAAACAAATCAACAATTGCATGGACCAGCCTAAGTAAACGAAGAGCTGAAAAGTGTCCCTTAATCAGTTCGAGAACGATTTGATCCCGTGACAGTCTTCCCAAAATCACCCCTATGTTGGTATTTTGTGCATACTATTTTTGTTAATTATTATTATTATTATTTTAATATTTTTTAATGATTACTCAGTAGGGTGTTTTGTTGATTTTGAAAGGGGGTATTTTGCTATTTTGAAAATGCTGAATAAAATAATGATAAAATCTTTGAATCTGGATGGCCCACTGTTCGAAATGAAGCCCATTAGGATTTGACTTGGTCAATTCTGAAAAGGCCCATCATTTCAGATGATCCGAAATGGGCCTGGCCCATAATCATTTCGGAGTATATAATGGAAACGGACAAGAGTCCGTATCACAATTCCGGACCATCACGGACGCGACTAAAAAATTCTCTCTCAACTTGCTTCATTTCAGACTGATTACGGATAGATCACGGACCAAAGGTATATCATTCCGGATCATCAATGAGCATTACGGATGATTCCGGATCATTACGGAGAAGTAGTTCATCATCACGGATGATTTCGAATGATTCTAGATGATTCTGGACCAATGAGGCTCATTACGGATGACTACGGACGGAATTCCATTCCGGATGAAAAAGTTCATCCGAAATGAACCCTATTATTGTGACCTTTGACCGTTTGACCTGATCATTTGAACCCTTTTCTAATGAACCTTTGGACTGCTTACTTTGAAAAGGTTGCTTATGTTTAAGTTTTCGACGTGTTGACTTTGTCGTCTCGTTGTTAACTCAAATGTAAGTAAAATCTTCAAAATCATCTAACGACAATTTGTAAAGTGCAGAAAATGGCAGGCGCAATGTTGCAAGAAGGAAATCAACGGCAATTAGAGGTGAATGAATTCCATAATCAAGCAGGCTTTCTGTCAGATCCTCCAGTAGATCAAGCGGAGTTGTTTGGATCGCTAATCAGGGGTCTGAACAACTGTCCTCTCACACATGCCTTAAGAACAAATCCTATGATCTGCAGCAACTGCATCAACGCATTTTGGAATACTACAAAGATTGACAGGCAAGGTGCAGGATCTATTGAAGCTACTGTACAGAAGACAAAGATTATCATATCTGAAGCAGTGTTTCGAGAGGTATTAAGACTGGGAGATCAGCCGCATCATCCTACATTATACGATCAAGCTAGAGTTGAAGCTGCCTTAAGAAGAATGAGCTATGAAGGAGGATATCTTACTATGCTGAAAAAGCTATTTCTACCATACTGGAGGCTGTTAGTTCACTTTTTCCTCCAATGTGTTGTTGAAAACAAGGGTGGATTGGATCAACTAAACAAGACGCAAACTTCAGCAGTTGTAGCACTTGTGAATGAATGGGATTACAACTTCTTAGCATTCATCTTTGATAACATGAAGAAGATGTTGGAGGATCCAAAGAAGAAGATATTCATGCTTTACCCGAGGTTTATGCAGATGATTCTTGACGAGAGATACCTAGCGCTGGTCAAGGGGCCAAACTACATCAATTTGAAGCCAATGGGGCCAGGATGCTTTGAGAATGCATGCGGAAACAAAAGAGCCAAACACCATAATTTTGAAGAAAGATATGCTCTTGAGAAGCATGGGAGGTTTGCTGACATTGTACAAGGAGCTCCTGTTGCACCAGCTCCTCCAGTCATCCCTGTTGCTCCAGTTCCGCCTCCACTAAATGCACAGATAACAGAAGAGCATGACGTGCAGCTCATGCAGCATGTACAGCAGGCAGGTGATGATGAAGAAGTTCTTATAGTTGATACTGAATAAGAAACAGACTTCAGTGAAGAAACTGATTCCGAAAGCGAAATAGAGATAGTGACGTCTGATAAGGAAGATGATGTTGTTCGTGAGCCAGTGCCAATGACCTCTGATAATCTTGCAGCTTTGATTCGAAGTTTACAGGGTGGTGATGGAGACCCTCCATCCATTTCCACTACTGATATTCAAGAAACAGCTGATGTGACTAAAGAATCAGCTCCAAAGAAACAAAAGACCGACAATGCACCTGACAACACTCTTTCTGGGCCCTCAACTACCTCCAAGTCCACTCCTGCAGTTGACCCTCAACCTGATCCACCAACAACTGATGCATCGAAGAAAACAGACCTGGAAGACACAGACTTGTATGATTTCAACTTCGACTTTGAAACCACCCCCTCACAGCCAGGCAGTTCAAGTGGTGGTGTTCAGTTTGAAGCAGGAAGCTCCAGTGGGGCTCATACAACAGAACATGATGAAGCTGCATTTCGATATGCAAGCGAAAAAAGATAAGTCTATGAAAGCGATAGTGATGAAGAAGATTATGTTAAAAGTTTGAAAAGGCGTGTAGTGATATTGGAACAAGATGGAGAACTGAAAAGTGCTCAGATTGTTTCTCTACAACAAGACGCTGCATTAAAAGAGGCCCAGATATCATCTCTACAATCTCAACTCACAAACAAAGATCTCACTATAGATCAACTGCAAGGGGATGTAGGGATGTTGATGTCAACTGTTTATGATCTAAAGGCAAAACTTAAAAAGAAGTTTGGAAATGAATTTGCTGATAAAGAGGATGAGCAGTTCTATGTTGGAAGGCCTGAGCAGACACAGGAACAAAGAGCAGCAGCTCATGCAGCAGCTGAAGCTGAACGTGCAGCAGCCCTAGAAGCTTATTTGGCTGCAAAACCAAAGAAGCTAAGCAGCAAGACCAAGAAGAAACGTGAGCAGAAGTAGTTAGAGAAAGAACAAGAGAAGCAAAGAAAGAAACAGTTGCTGGTAATGAAGAATCAAGATATAAATCCTTTGGATGAAAACTTTCAGCTAAAGGATCCCACAAAAAGTCCTGACAGACTAGTGATGGAATTGTGATCTACTCACTACGATGAAGTGGGAAACAAATCCGAGGTGGCTTGCTGGAGATTTGAGCCAGAGAAGCAGATGTGGTTGGTTACTCGCAAGAGTGGGCATAGGGAGTATTACGGCAATGAAAGCCAATTTGAATCATGGACCCCTATTGATCTGAAAAGTTTGCTACGCGCTCCTTACTATGATCCAGATCTAAGTAATAGAGGCAGGGGTTGGGCTTTCCACTCACATCTAGAAAAGGAAGTAAGAACTAACTTCGCAACCATGAAGACTGCCGAGCCAATAGTAAGACAAAATCCTGGTGTTCGTGATTCCTTTACCAGGAGGACTGTAAAATCAATCATCTGGCCTCCCATTGACAAAGAGAAGATCATTCCACTCACAAGAAAGTTTGAGAAATGTATATTGAGGAAGTTCAGGTTCTGGGCTTATGATCCTGTTCTGGCAGAGGCTGTTATTGTTACTGAAGAACAGTCGATCAGGATTCCAAACTCTTACGACCTGATGAGCTTTCATGAAGAAGACATCTTGGTTCTTACGCGCCATCAAATCCGAACCAATGAAAAATATGAAGAATGTGCAAAATCGTGGACAAGTGCAACTGCCAACATTTTGAAGAACTATATCTTTGCTGATCCTCCTCCAGGTCCTCTCGATCCAAGAGTCTGATGCGTCTGCTTATCCAATAAACCTAGAGGGAGATTGTTAGGCCTTTTTAAGGTTTATGGATAAGATAATTAGTGGATGAGTTGGTGAAATGAGTTAATTATGGGTTTTGGGCCTATTTGGGTAGTTATGGGCTTAGGGTTTAGGGAGCACACTCCCTAATCTCCTTCTATAAATAGAAAGTGATGTAATATGTGCATGGTTGGTGATTTTGGTGAATCTTGTATTAGACAAACACTTGTATGCAAGATTTATGAATCATTTGAATATCAATCATGCTTCTTCTTCATCTTTTATTTCTTTTACAACTTGTTTGTGTGATTCCGCCACCTTACGAGTTGTGCGATATCATATTGATCTCGGTTTCGGGACCTACAGTTTGTTAACAATAGAGTTTTCTAATTCAGATTCCCCTTTTTACGGTTAGTAATATGTTTTTTGGTGTTTTATTTGGCATTGACAGGAACCTTGCATACAAAGGCTGCAAACCCGTTTTGACATAGCCTATGATGGTTCGATTCCAGAACATCAGGTACATTATGTTTCTTCTGGATATCTGTTTTGTTAGATAAAACGCACGTTATGGATCAGGGCTTTTAATTTCAACCATTCGATGATGTTTGATATGTGTTTTTATTTTCAATCATGATCCTGTTCCTGTAAATTTTTTATGGAAATAAATATCCACCTACCTAACTCAATCTATTATCTATTACTTAGAATTTGCAGAAGAAATTATCGACGATTATGCAGTAAAACCACAAAGTGGGTTAAAACCACTATCTATTATCTATTACTTAGGATTTGGTAGATTTATATATTAAGACTTTGTTCTAATAGTATACATATTGTTGTTTCGTTGTGTTTTTGGACTAATAAAGTGTCGATTATGCAGTAAAACCACAAAGTGGGTTAAAACCACTGTTGGGTTAAAACAGTGTTTTGAAACCACTTTTGAAACGACTGTTCGGTTAAACAGTGTTTTGAAACCACTGTTAGGTTAAACAGTGTTTGAAATCACTGTTGGGTTAAACAGTGTTTCGAAACGAAACGACTGTTAGGTTAAACAATGGTTTCAAAACACTGTTGGGTTAAAACAGTGTTTTGTGGAGAAAACAATGGTTCTTTTTTTCCAAGTAGTAGTTTGACTTTGGTCAAACAACGTTTTAACTTTGGTCAAACAGACTTTTGAACCACTAAGAATCATATTTTTGCAAGCGAAAGAGAGTCTTGCTATAATTTCATTTTATTCACTATTTTGTACAGAATTTAGTTTGTTTTGCGCCTATGCTAGAAGATGCATTGTTTTGAAGGTAATTTCCTATTATTTGGTATTCTTTCGGTTTCTTACTAATTTGGTACTTCATGTAAGATCTTGAAAACACAATAGAAGTGAAGAAAACCCTGGAGTTTTGAATCGTCGTTTGCTGCATTCACTAACCGATTCCCTTCTTTGACTCTGAATCAATCGCCAGTTTCTTAACCTTCGTTTACTGTATCATTTGTTGTAGGTTTTAATTAATAGACGTCGTTTGATATCATCTTAATGGCATTCGATAATGAATCATTGTCGAAGACCCAAGAATCCGAAGTGACTATGCACTTTATTATTCAGATGTATGGAATTAAGGATCTAATTCTACTCGGATGTCGGGGGGAATGTTGTAAGTTTTAATGTTCTGTCTCAAAACTCCTTTCTTTTCCTTTTGTTTTTGTAATGTAACCAGTACCGGAACTCTAAATCCCTAACGTTTTATTGGCTAGGCAATATATATTAGGTTGTCAACCATGATATAGTGGATTCCTGTATTTATGTATGTAATGATTTTAATATTAAAGTCATAAACACCCCTATTGAACATCAGAGTTTGGATGAACTTCTCTCTGTTCTTATAACCATCTATACTATCTATAATAAGAGATTATGAGCTGATGTAAAACTCCCTATGTGTCAATTTCTAAGGTATGCCACATGTAATCGCTGATGTCATAATTCCTTTTTCAATATTTAGATATGTATAAATCTTTCTAAAATATATAATCAGATTTTATTATTAGTAAATAAGAGATTTCTTTAGGAGGGAAGTTTGAAATTGCATGGGGAGAAGAAATCAGCAATTAATGCACTGTAAGAAGTAATCATATCTATTAATTAATAATCTATCTAAAATATATAATCAGTATCTAAATGGGCAAAAGGGCAAACACTGATGATCATCCAAACCACTGGCCAACTCCAAAAGTCACGAACTGATGATTCAAAATCAACCACTGATGATTCAAAATCAAAATTATGGCTCCAAATTCAAAATTCAAAATTATGACTTCAGATATATAACCTATCATCTTCTTCAATCAATTACCCTCTCTAATCAATTTCTCTCTCAACTCTCTCTCTCTAAAATTCACCGTCTTTTGAAAGATAAATCATTCGGTTCACAGTAGCAGGCCCCTCTTTTGAAAGATAAATCTTTCTTCTTTGGCAAGAATCTGGAATTATTTCAATTTCTTCTTCATATCGAAATCTTCTGCCCTAATTCTGTCTGCCGTCCTTCAGCCTTACGAAATCTTCATCACAAAGGTACAATTCCATCTCTTTGGTAACATTCAATCTTGGTTTTCTTGCCTTTTCTTTCGATTTCTTACTTTTTATTTACTAGAACCATATTAGGGTTTTTAGAGTCATCAGGGCACAAGTAGTTGAATATTACACCGAATCTTGACCCTCATGTACTGTTTATTCATCATCTTTACCATCGATTTGAATATTATTGTATTTGTATGACCTGTTGTTAATCGTTACCTGACCCTCGATGTGTAGATTATGAGCCCATAAACAAACATATATCATTAATAACCTAGGGGATAAAAAGCATTTATGTTTGGCAGAGTATTATGAGCAAATTTCACTAGGTTAAAAAGCATTTATGTTTGGCAGAGTTTTATGAGCTGATATTTGTGTAGTATAATCTTATACAGAGTTAAAAAATATGAATACCCCGATCTTACAAATGGTGATGAATGAGTTTTTTATTGAAATTACTGATTACTATGGTTGTGAGTAACAAGTTGATTGTTAATTTAGGTAATGGGGATTTCCGTGTCATCAATATGTATCTGTGGTAGAAGAAGAAAGAGTTTCAGGTATGAGAACCAACTTAAGAGTTATTAGTTATTATAAAGGAAGATATGTTCTTGCTTATAAAGGTGAAGTTAGAATTGATGACAACGTTATCGGAGAAAGGTCTGGTGGCAAGAAGAAAGACTTTTAGGTATGAGTTTCAGTTTTATATATAGATATATAGATCATTATAGTGTCGGTGTATAACGTTTCAATATGCTAAGCGTAATGGTTATTAACGTTTTGGTTGAATTTTATAGGCGTAGAGTGGAAACTGTTGGAGAGGTGGAGGCTTGCAAGCGATGTAACTGTAAGAAATCCAAGTTTTTGAGGTTGTATGTAACTTTGTTGAAGAAGCAACCAGTGAGAGTGTTTTGGTGGAAAACTTGGAGGGGTCGGTGACGTTGTCGAGGTTGTCAGGAAATGCAAAGTGATAGCATTTCCTGACAACCCTCGACAATATCACCGACCTCCTAATCTGAGCGTGACCCTCTGAAAATATAAATTTTTTGCAACTTCACCATGAATAGAGAAGAAAGAGACAGTTGGGTTTCGAGCTCCAGTTGTGTTGCAGCCGAATCAATGGCAAATTCAGCAGCAGTAGTTATTGATGCATGAATATGAAGATTGAATTTGTGAGGTTTGGTTAATAATCGACTGATTGAAATTATATTATTTATTGTATTCACCATTGTTAAACCAAAATGATTGAATTTGTGAGGTTCAGGAATATGAAGATTGAATTTGTGAGGTTCAGCAGCAGCAGTTGTTGATTCAGCAGCAGTAGCAGTAGTTGTTGATGTAGATGAGTTTTGCAAAGGTTTGCAGGTTGAAATAAAATTATTTATTGTATTCACAATTGTTAAACCGATTGTGCTTTATGTTTATGATTTGAACTTGTGATAATTTGTGCCTAATACTCGACTGATTGAACGGATTTTGATTTTTAATTAAGTTTATTAATGTGAACCAAAAGTTTTGGTAAACCAAGGTATGTGCTCTCACGTATTCTTGGTTCAAATTAATTTCATGGGATGATAACATCTTCATTTTTATTATTTAGTTTAGGGATTGAATTTTGTGTAGAGATGGATGGATGAAGTGGGCACCTGTTTCATCGGACGAGTTTTGGTTTAATCGAATCAAATGGAATGTTGGATCCTTATGCTAATCTCAATGGAACTGTTAGCAGCGAAGAATCTTATTGGTGTTAATCTGAATGGAATGTTGGATCCTTATGCAATCATCACTTGTGGTTCAGAAAAGCGGTTTAGGTAATAGATAGTATAAATTAAGTTTGTTGTGAAACATGTATTTGGCAAAGGTCTGTTTTATGTTTGAAACCTCTATTTGTTGTGAACAGATGTTAGAATATAAAACAGATGTTTCAAACGACTGTTGGGTTAAACAATGTTTTGTGTAGAAAATAGTGGTTGAAACCACTGTTGGGTTAAAACGGTGGTTGAAACCAGTGTTGGGTTAAAACGGTGGTTGAAACCACTGTTGGGGTTAAAACGGTGGTTCAAACCACTGCTTGAAACTACTGTTCGGTTAAAACGGAGGTTTGAAACAATTGTTGGGTTAAAACAGTGGTTGGAACCACTGTTTGGATGTGTGTTGAAAGTGTGGAAGCGAAGGGTAATAAAGTGGTTTTGTGATTTGGTGGTTTCATATCAATGTAGTTCTTTCCATTTACATTTTTTTTCTATTTGTATGTAGTGAAATTGGCTGAATTTATGAAATGTTTTTAGAGCTTTATTGGAAGAACCGAGACGTGAGGGTTTTTGAACTAAAGTATATGGATACATCAACACATCTCCTGGAAAGTATAAAGGCAGAATGAAATCATACCGGTGGATGGTTAAAAGGAGAAAAATTGCGGATCTCACCTTAGATAGCTGGAACAATTTTGTAAAACTTGGATTTTGTATAGGCTTCTCTGTAGTTTGTTTGTTGTTTTTGTTCTATTTGGGGTGTATTTGTTCTTATGTTATGGCTAATATAGCAGTTATCAGATAGAAGCATTAGCTCAGGCAATTAAGGAGAACACTATAGTGTTCTTGGAGACGGGATCAGGCAAGACGTTGATCGCGATTATGCTTTTATGTCACTACGCTTATCTGCTGAAAAAACCCTCCCCGTGTATTACTGTGTTCTTGGTAGTTGGTACCCACTGTTGTATTGGTCAAAGAGGTATGTCGGTTGACTTAGTTGTTTCCTGAACATGTTTTCAAGATGTGGTTAAAGCATACTAATGGAAGCTTTGTCTGTCTTATTAGCAAGCGGAGTATGTGAGAAAGCACCTTGATTTGAAAGTGGAGGAGTATTGGGGTGAAAAAGGTGTTGATTTTTGGAATGCTGCTGATTGGAAGAAACAACGATATCAGAATCAGGTATGACAAGTCAACATTTGACTATTTTGTTGACCGCATACAATCTCATCAGAATTTTGACTAATGATCAAATACGTAAAGTACCCCTGAGGCAGACAAATGCAGTCTTGAGTAATAAACTTTTATTGTGTTACTCTTTACCTTTGTTGTATCATGTAGTTTTTATTTTTCAATTTAAACTGAACACACGTATATGTTATACATCATTCTTACAGCTATTGGTCATGACCCCTGACATTTTAAGGAATGCATTGAGGCATAGATTCTTAACGTTGGATATTATCAAGGTGTTAATATTTGATGAATGCCACAACGCAAAGAAAAATCATGCGTATGCTATCATCATGAAGGTATATTAATGATCGTAATTTTTAACGTTATTAATTTGTTTTAGTTGAGTTTAAAAATTGAAATAATATTTGTTCAAACCACTGCTTGAAACTACTGTTCGGTTAAAACGAAGGTTTGAAACCATTGTTGGGTTAAAACAGTGGTTGAAACCACTGTTTGGATGTGTGTTGAAAGTGTTTGGATGTGTTGAAAGTGTGGAAGCGAAGGGTAATAAAGTGGTTTTGTGATTTGGTGGTTTCATATCAATGTAGTTCTTTCCATTTACGTTTTTTTCTATTTGTATGTAGTGAAATTGGCTGAATTTATGAAATGTTTTTAGAGCTTTATTGGAAGAACCGAGACGAGAGGGTTTTTGAACTAAAGTATATGGATACATCAACACATCTCTTGGAAAGTATAAAGGCAGAATGAAATCATACCGGTGGATGGTTAAAAGGAGAAAATTGTGGATCTCACCTTAGATAGCTGGAACAATTTTGTAAAACTTGGATTTTGTATAGGCTTCTGTGTAGTTTGTTTGTTGCTTTTGTTCTATTTGGGGTGTATTTGCTCTTATGTTATGGCTAATATAGCAGTTTTATATTAATTATGCAAAAGAACAATTTCATCAGCATTTCAATATTAAAGTTTTCAAATTAGAAGAAGAGGTACCACCATCTTATTTTTCAATATCATAATATTTTTATTAACCATCGAGATAGTGTTGTTAATGATGTTTTTTTATAGAATGTTAGATGTATTTTGATCTTATCCACTAAAGAAAATCCGTTTTTACACTTAACTAAGAACAAGTTTTGTTTGGGCCAAATAAGACTGCTTTTAATGAAAGTTTGTGCGAATGTCAATTCATCAAATATTTGTTCACATGATAGTTTACATAGACAAAAACTTTTATCATAATGGTTATTATAATACTAATACATACTGTATTTAACATTATTTTATAAAGATATAGAACTAAAGACCACAATTTAAATGATATATTATAATCTGAATTTGATGCGCCTCTTTTGTACACGCCTCTTTTGTTGGGATTGAACCCTATCAGATGAACATATAATAAGAGCCAAAAATGGTTCACATCAGTGGATTCATCATAAGCAGCTGTTTGCATTAGACTATCCCCTTGAAAGTGGTTATAACATCTGATGGCCCTCATCCATTGTTTGTATACTACAACTACTGTCCATTAAGTATTGCTTGTGTACAACAACTGCTGAAGACAAGGTGCTGCTACTTAATCTACTGTCCTAATTCAAGTGCTGCTAAAGAGCAAAGCCCTGCTTGGAATGAAGCAGTGGAATGTAAAAACTGCTGACAAATTAATACAATTAAAATATGAAGTATTAAGAAAGTAGCAATTACATACAAAAAAGAAAACTAATCAGACACGTCTAACTCTAATAACAAGAATCAAGAAACTTTAACTTCAACTCCATGGAGCGCTGAACCTCTCGATGTATCTCATTGATCTTTCTCATGAACTCCAGGTCTCTTTCTCCACATTCTATATTACTCGCAACACACAGGTCACGAACGGAAGTAGTCGGCATCGCCCTCAAGTCCCTCGAAACCTGGTCTCTTGTCAGCAGACCAACTTCCAGACCGTTAAAACACCTCTTCAACTCTTGAAGAGTATACCTATCAGCCAAAACTTGGTCTTCGATTTGTTTAATAAAACGTTGCTTGAAATCGTCAGATTTTGCAGAAGTATATGACTCCATTTTAGTATATTTATAAGAATTAAGGCAAAAGAATAATAGTTGCTCTTCTGTTTCACTGAACACTACAAGAAATTTGGTGCTTTACCAACACAAAGTATGTGTGGGAAAAAGCATATAATGTGTTGGTAGTTGTCTTTACCTACACATAAATTAAGTGTAATCATGTGTAGGCTCGTGACTGTAGATATAGGCCATTACCCACACATAAGTTATGTGTAGGTATATAGCAAGCTATACCTACACATATATGTGTGGCTAAAAGACAAATATATGTGTGGTTAAAAGTACCTCAATTTGTTTAAAAGACAGATGACGTGGCAGGTGACGTGGCATCTGACGTGGCAGGTGATGTGGCATCTGACGTGGCAGGTGATGTGGCATCTGACGTGGCATGTGACATGGCGGATGACGTGGCATGTATATATGTGTAGGTAAAAGTAATTTTGTATGTAGGTAAAAGTAATATTATGTGTAGGTAAATATTGAAGATGTGTTAGTATTGATCTTAATATGTATTGAAACAAATGTAAACTAAAAGGCAGTAAAATCATACATAATGTCACAAACGTCACCATTGATTAATACATGAAACAAATTGTCAATTTGATTAATACATGAAACAAATGTAAACTACAAGGCAATAAAATCATAAATAATCAAAAGGCTTGTCAACTTAACAAACAAAAGAATAATCTTGAAACATAAGATGCTCATTTAAACTATCATTAATTAATGTATGATCAACCATTTTGGCCAAGGAGTCGATGTCGTGGAGTTGTTCCAAATCATCATCATCATCATCATCATCGTACTCAGTATATCCCACCAATAGCAAAAGCTAAGGTAGGGTCTGAGGAGGGTGGGATGTAGACAGCCTTACCTCTACCCCGTAGGAATAGAGAGGCTGCTTCCAATGAGACCCCCGGCTCGATTGTGGTTTTGCATCAAGCCTTGGACATAAGGCACATAACACTCAGCAATTGAGACAAGCGCCAATTGGTGCATGTACCCCCTTGTCTTTCGGCTATCAACGCCACCACATGATGCATGATTAACCATCCCCTCTTTTAACGTTATTTTCACGAAATTAGTAAAATAACGTTAAAAATTAGTGCACTTTTGCTTTTGCCCCCCGAGCGCCCACACATATATACATTATATGTGCATACCGCAAGCGGGGCGTTGTGGAGTTGTTCCAAATAAAACCCATAAATCGTCACACAAGCAGAGTGCTCCCATAAATTCGAGTGCGCCTCCTCACGAAAGCCCTCCATGTTTGGCAACCTGCTTCCTCTTCTAGTAAGCATACATAATCTCCAACTGGAAAACCATATCCCCATCATTCAACAACCAGTGGATTAAAACCAAACATTTTAACTCAACGATCCAATCACGCATCTTGCTCACACGTGACCCATTTAGAATCTGAATTCCATGCTCCCAAACACAGTTCCAATTTGGGAGCTTCTTCGGATCATCCACCAGAACTACAAGTCTAAAACCCACAAAAAAAAAACAAATTAATATTAAATCAATAAAAAACCTTCTTACAAATCTAACTAGGATTTTACCCGCCGGCTTCCAAACATCTTCATATCAGACATTCCAGCTTCCAAACATCTTCCAAACATCTTCATATCAGACATGGGTCGCACCAAACACCTCCTAAGCATCCACCACCACCACTGCTATGGTAGTTCAGGTTGAATCCTGCCAGCCCCCCTGTAAAAAAACATTTCAGATTAAGTAAAAAACAAATTTAAATGTAACTTAAATATGCGGCTGCTATGTTACTATGTAGAAAATAGCAATAGATTCATCCAACTTAATAGCTCCGGTATAATAGGCTACAACTTCATTTCATTGTCTTTGCTTGTATGCAACATTTCTTTGAAACAACATACCAAATTATATATATAAAGAAAACTAAAAACAAAAAGAGATATAAATGACTAAACGGAAAGGTGATTTGGTTGAGTTTGGGGTTTTGCTGACATTGAAGATGCCTTTTTGAAGAAGTAGGTGGAAACCGGCAGATGCCGGTTAAAAGCAACTTGGAAGCGGGGACTGTTCCTAAGAGGCTTCATCAATTGTTATTATACTAGTAAATTCGCCCGCGCTTCGCGGCGGGTTTCATTTTACATTAGCTATTATGCCTATACCGACTCTTTGTTATCATAAGAGACCCTGGAAAATGAAGCAGTCACCTATAAAGGTTGCAAGTTGTATACATACTCAAAATAAACAAAATCCGGATGATACTTGAATTGGAGCTGTGAATTGTTACGCTTGCGGCGAATAGAGCTGTGAAAAGTTGGTCAGAACCTGTTAGTGTATGACTTTTCAACCTGCATCGTTGCATGTCGCAGGTGACATCGTCTCTAAGCCAGATCGGCTATGGTATACGGTAACCGACCGAAACTCTGATTCCAGTTTCCGCAGCCAGTCAACCTCGTACAACACCTGGACCATAGGAATAGAACCATTGTCGCTTGTACCATCGAACGAACCGACATCACTAATGGAACCCTTGTCCTCCGGTCAGCGAGTTGTCATAGTGTACGATCCGGATTGTGATGTCATCGCCAGCGCGCCTCGGCATAAAGATTGGCGGCCGGCCCCTTTTTCTCTTTTACTCATGTTTCTCTCTTGTCTTTTCCTTATACCTAAGAAATGGCATAGACGTAATTATCATTCTTATTTTGTCCAATAAATGTACTGTCATTACCTAATAATGTATGTTCGTGTAGTCTAGTTTATAATACACACCACGAGGCAAAAATGACTTTTTATGACCTTCCGATAACTGTTTCTTTGACAAGTAACTACGTACTCTAGTCTTTGGGCTTTTCTTGTACAGCTACCCATTTTGTTTCATCTTCATAAACAGTGGACAGATTAACGAAAGATTGTTAATCGAGGTAAACAAACAAATCCTGTTAATAGGAAAAAAAAACAGCAACTGTCAATAAATAAGGTAACACATGAATATTTTGTGGTTTGATATGTGTCTCAAAAGGGGTAAAGCATATAAAACAAATCAACAGAATGATTCCTCCTTCTCTCTATCTATTATCCCTAAATTTTGATTCTCTCTGTCTACTATCCCTAAATCACCACCAGCCAAAACCAAGTTCAAAATTTCTTTTTCCAGTGAATAGCACCAGCCCCCTAACTCTAGTCCTTCAGTCAAATTGAAATCAGTATATGTATGCTTTGATTTAATGGAAGTAATTTATGATGATTGATAAGTAGTTGAGTACCGATGGTTAGGCGATCCGTAGTTCGTTTTCTCGTCGTACTTCTTCCATGAATAATCGTAGGCCGGAATGCCTGTTTGTAAAATATATTCCAGCTATGGTCAGAACCATAAAATAAAAAAAAATCACATAAAACAATCTAGAATCATGATTGGTAAGATACTTACTGAAACTCATACATAGTTATGAACCAAGTTCCATTTTTATCAAAAAACTCAAAGGGTTGCATCTCTCAAACCAAAGTGTATATATAAACTGAAGTAGTTGGCATTAAAACTGCCACTTACTATACCATAAATTACTATAACTAAGCACTTAACATGTTACACCATTGTTCAAAATAATGCATACCCACAGTTGAAAGCAACCATCTTGCCCAGGTGGAACCGTTTTTCATGATATAAGTATTTAAAACCCATTTTAGAGATGATATATCTAACAAATTTATTGAAAAAAATATACACAATCAAACCATTGGCATATACATTGGCTTTGTTTTTTATATATTCAATACTACTGCTACTAAGATTTACAGTTGCGAAATACATTTAGCATAAAAAAACATCAAAAGGGATGGAAATTGTAACCATACCTCACCAATAGCACCATTACCTATCATGGTTCTCAAAATCATCAACAGCAACCAATTTGTTCTCTTAAGGAAAATTAGCCTACATAACAAAATTGAAGTTATAGTTGTCTTCTAGGAACATAGCAACAAATGATTTGCTATTCTCTGTTCAGTACCTTATCAGAGGTGTGAGTGTGGAGGAGGATGTTGACGGTGGAGGTGGAAGATGCAGACGGGCGTTCCACAATAACCATCGGAGAGCTAATAGTTTGGAAGATGATCGTCTCCACATGATTATGATTTCAGGTTCTTCTTCACCGAAACGAAACCCTAGGTTTGGAAAGAAAGCTTTTGATGAAATTGAGGGTCAGGATTGTGTTTCAAAGCGTGGATGGGGATTTGAATACACGGTTTAGATCACGATCCGTGTGATGCATTTCTATTGGGCGTGTTTTTAGAGCTTTATTTTATTTTTTTATTTTTTTGAAAGGTGTAGATCAGCTGGCAAACCCCCCTACTCCATCCCTCTTGATCGGGAGTAGGCACAAGCTCGAGTCCGGGCACCCCCTAAACGGGAGCGGATGAGACTCCAGGGCGCATCACATGGGACATAAATGCCTCCACATGGGGATCGAACCTGTGACCCCGGGAAGGAAACCCCGAAAGGAAAACCTACCCACCTCCGTGTAAACCAATTGGTCTACACCTCATCGGCCAGTTTTTTTTTTATAGCTTTTTGGGTTGGGGCGTGGGTTGGGGGAAACGCCCAAGCCACCACCCCGAGTGGGCTTGGGTTAGGGTGTGGCCCTTGGGGCTTGGGTTTGAAGCCGGGCGTGGGGCGGGCTAGCGATCCGGTGTAAATTTAAACTATATTTATAAGTGTAAAACTGATTTAATTAAACTCATTATATATATAAGTGTAAAAATTTAAACTATATTTATAAGTGTAAAACTGATTTAATTAAACTCATTATATATATAATGCATTCTGAAACTTAACACATGTGGTGAAGTGGTTCAAGTAGTTTGGGCGCTTGGTTGTGTCCGGACATGCCCGGGTTCGAGTCCCGCTTGGGGCAATTCATTTTGGGATTAAATCCCTTTTTATTTTCAGAATATAATTAATATAAATATAAAAATCCTAATTAGTATATATAGGAAATAAGAATCAAGATATAAACGGATGTGGCATGCCCGGCCGAGTGGTTACGATGTCGTTTGTTAAGAAAAAGGTCGCGAGTTCGAATCTTGAAGGGGCCGGTTCTCATGCATAGGAGACCCCCTTTTTATTCAGTATTTTGAAAATTTACACTTTGCCCCCCCCCCCCCCCTCAAGTTTCAGTTTTGACGGTTTGGTCCATGTGCTTTGAAAAGTGACACAAAAGGTCCCTGTTTAGTTCAGTTAATAAGACTAACTAAGTTAAGTTATGCTGAAGGAATCCTTTATTAAAACACTAACTCAGTTAGTGTTTTTAGTTAATTATAGTTTAAAAATGGCACTAATGGCCCCTAAAGTTTAACTTTAGAAAATGACTATATGAACCCTAGACTTTAAAATAAAATAAGCTATATTTATTTCCTTTATAAATAAGTTTTAAAAATGTTATAAAGGACCCTAGACTTGTAGTTTGCAAGAATAGTACTTTTAACCCCCGTATTTATATAGTTTCAATAATGACAATTTAGTCCCTAAACTTTAAAAGCAAACTTATTAAGCAAGTTTCAAAGAATGACAAATAGGTCCCTCAACTTGTACTTTTACCCTCGGACTTTAAAAAATCAAAGTTTTAAAACAAGTTTCAAGGAATGACAATTAAGGACTCCAATTGACCGTAAAACCCTAATTAACGATATTTGATAATTAATTAACTAATTTGATTAGAAACTAACTTGTTTGTATCTATCCAATATCTACATATAGTGTACATTTTTAATATGTGTAGGTGTTTATTTTCCATGTCATTTTCAAATTATATAATAGAATTTTACTTACATAATATATCTACATATTTATTTACAAATATTATGTGTTGGTAAACATAATCAATTACCAACACATATTTGGTGTTTTTACATATATGTAGATAATATACCTACACATAAGGAAAATTTGTTACATGTGTGGGTAATTACCATCGCCAAGTGTGGCTAAAACATACTACCTACATATATTAAGTGTTAGTTATTGTGAAAAGATATCATTAACCACTACCCACACATATACAAACATGTGTAGGTAGTTACCCACACATTTACATATGTAGGTAAATTATGTGTGGGTAAACACCCATATTTCTTGTAGTGGAATGAATCTGTTTTGATGAAAAAACTTTTTATTAGCAATGCTATTATATAGAATATATGTAAACAGGCCAAAGGTCAGATTTAAATGCAATCATTAAATAAACATTTATACTTAAAAACCATGTACATTTAATGATTTAACGGTAAAAAACGTGTATATGGGAGATGCCTGTTCAGTCACCCTATCAAACATTTTAATGCAAAACCTTTGAAAAATGAGTTTTCATGGGAAAACAAGTAAAATTAAATATCTAGAAAACCAAAGAACAAAATTGAAACCTTCAAAAAAAGGTTATCATAATTAGGAGACGTCTCTTCAGTTATCCTATCAAACATTTTAAACACTATAAAGGATCATTATTAGTTTACTTGAAAACATCAACACTTCAATTTAAAAAAAAAAACGTTCATCCTAAAGCAAACCGTCCAAAAACACTCACATTCTTCCTAAATGGCAAGGAAAACCTTCTACCACTGGTCGGATACTACTGATCTTAAAATAGAATTTTCAACATGGTCACTCCAAGAACAGAGAAACGCTGAAGAACTCAACAAAAAAGTTGGTATGGTTAGTGATAAATATTATAAGCAAACCTGGAGTAGCATTGCACTGCTGGATGAAGTTGCCTCTTCTACTCCAACAAAATTTAAAGAAAAAGCGGAAGAGTTTATCACAAATTTGCTGAAACAGGATCTGAAGACCTGTGATATGCTAGCTGATCTGCAAATTAAAACAAAAAATGAAATTGGATGGAAGAAGGCGAGAGAACGAGATATTCCAGGAAGTGTTAATTGTAATGTTTAATGTTTAATTTTTATTATTTTTCAAAATCATAATTTTGTAATACTATGGTTTATTATTGAATGAATGAAGAAAATTCAAACTTTTATAAGTTTTACAGTACTAAAAAATAATCTAAAGAGTATTGGGATTGAACCCTATCAGAGGAACAGATAATTAAAGCCAAAACTGGTTCACAACAGTGGATTTATCATAAGCAGTAGTTTACACCAGGCTTTCCCCTTGAAAGTGTTTATAACATCTGATGTCCTCTATCCACTGTCTCTATACAACAGTTGTTGTCCTTCAAACTGCTGATGAAGTCCTGAAGACTGTTAAGGATTAAACACTGGTGGTTCAATCTACTGATGCTATCTAAGTACTGCTGTTGATTAAAGTACTGCCCACTTAAGGACTGATCAACTTTGAAGAAACCACTGGGTGTCAAACATCAGTTCTTGACATGCAACAATGGAAGGAAGAAGCAGTAGTTTAGTTTATCACTTATATTGTATAGAATCAGTGGTTAAGGTTAGCAGTGTTTGAAACCACTGTTCGGTTAAAATAGTGTTGTTAATGATATTTTTTGGCGCTGTCGTGGAAACCTTCTCAGGTGGATTTGATAACTTGTGCCTAAATTCAGTAACTGTATGGTGTATAGAGTTTTCTTATTACTATTAATTATTCATCATAAGCAGTAGTTTACACCAGGCTTTCCCCTTGAAAGTGTTTATAACATCTGATGTCCTCTATCCACTGTCTCTATACAACAGTTGTTGTGCTTCAAACTGCTGATGAAGCCCTGAAGACTGTTAAGGATTAAACACTGCTGGTTCAATCTACTGATACTATCTAAGTACTGCTGTTGATTAAAGTAGTGCCCACTCAAGGACTGATCAACTTTGAGGAAACCACTGAATGTCAAACATCAGTGCTTGACATGCAACAATGGAAGGAAGAAGCAGTAGTTTAGTTTGTCACTTATATTGTATAGAATCAGTGGTTAAGGTTAGCAGTGTTTGAAACCACTGTTCGGCTAAAATAGTGTTGTTAATGATATTTTTTGGCGCTGTCGTGGAAACCTTCTCAGGTGGATTTGATAACTTGTGCCTAAATTCAGTAACTCTATGGTGTATAGAGTTTTCTTATTACTATTAATCATTCATCATAAGCAGTAGTTTACACCAGGCTTTCCCCTTGAAAGTGTTTATAACATCTGATGTCCTCTATCCACTGTCTCTATACAACAGTTGCTGTCCTTCAAACTGCTGATGAAGCCCTGAAGACTGTTAAGGATTAAACACTGCTGGTTCAATCTACTGATACTATATAAGTATTGTTGTTGATTAAAGTAGTGCCCACTCAAGGACTGATCAACTTTGAGGAAACCACTGAATGTCAAACATCAGTGCTTGACTGTCACACCCCGAATTTCCACGTGTCACCGGTGGGCCCGGTGGGGAGTATCGTGACGTCATGGTTGGCAACATAATAGTCAAACAACACAATATATATGAATGCACAGCGGAAGCAAAAGATATTTATTATTACATTCCGAATATGAAGTAATGTTCAGTATTACAACGGAAGTAAAGGATC
Source organism: Helianthus tuberosus (assembly GCA_030545235.1). NCBI lineage: Eukaryota > Viridiplantae > Streptophyta > Magnoliopsida > Asterales > Asteraceae > Helianthus > Helianthus tuberosus. The sequence goes on along the minus strand of CM060452.1, from coordinate 14,977,768 downwards.
TACAGGCGGATCTTTAAAACATATCATTTGTTCAACAGACTTTAGACGCCTAGAACTTGCAAGATTCCTTATTAGCGCCCTGAGCTTCAAGCCAATTTCGTTTAGTACCTGTCACTTAACCTTTTTGGAAAATACGTCAGTTTTCACTGGTAAATACACTCAACCGACTCATTTGAAAAGAGTTTAAGAAAATTGATTTAGATGCACCAGGCACAAAACCTTTTGACACTTTGATTAAAATGCACAGAGGCAAAATTAATCTTTTATAACTTGGGAAAATTATTTGTATATAATCTTGTATACAGTTTTACTTATTTGTCGTCCGTTAGGGCCGGTTTGTAGGGCCGGACTAGATTAACAGACACGCTACAGGTATAATGCCCACGGGCTATCATCCTCTAAGTGGATTACCAGTTCCGGTATAATGCCCACAAGGATGATACCTCAGAGTGGATTACCAGTTTTTACATAATGCAGCTGTCAGGTGTATGCCTACACCCCGTGCTTAAGTCGTGGCCATTACTTCGAATGATGCCAAGGATATCCGGGACATGGTCATTTAACCCCCAAGGGCCATACATCAAATAATTAGTAAAATAATACATATTAAACAGGTTATGTAAGTACATCAATCACAATCCGATTTAGATGACCACATACACCCGACCAAGCGGTACTTTTATAGTACCGTATCCCAAGCCCGTATAGGGAAATAAGTTAAGAGTATTTACCTGAGCTAGCTCCTGTCTTAAATATCAGAAATTAATAACTCAGTCGTATTCACTTAAGTAAGCGTAGGTACCATTTACCGGAAAGCTCTAGTCTGGAATGATGGTATAAATAATTAATTAGAATGCTAACGGGTCTTTAATTAAGTCTAAGCTTAGACCGGTTAGTCTTACAGGAAGATACGGTTCAGACGCATGATTAAGCGAAGACCGGATAGAATGTGATTTAGACCCGACAAGTTTGAAGACTTGTTTAATATGGGTTTATTATTCACATTCTGGATTTTGAGATAAAACCGATAAGGTTTGACCCGTTTCGGCTAATTTATGTAAACTTGTTACATAAACCGAACCGAACGCGTAATAAGCGTGACGGGTATTCATTAGAGCCATCTACAGGTTTCCTAAGTTAATTGTGCCTCAAATATGTTGTGACATCAGTAAGATGTATTTCATTATGCCCGAAACGTATTTAAACACAAACTAGGCCCCGTAGGGGTAGTTTGGTCATTTAAAAGGTTATGAAAGAGTTTAAATGTTTAACTGAGTTACAGGTCTGATGTAAACAGAAAACATACTTAATTTGATGAGTTATAACCGTAGGCTATAGCGTATATGTGAATTTTATCATCTTTAACCAAACTATGCCCCGTAGGGGTATTTTGGTAATTTCACATAAGCCGAAAAGCTCAAAAACGAAGTCTGAGTTTATCAACCTTTGCTTACTGTTAAAATATCATAATTTGCCTCATATATCAGTAGGTATCAACCCGGGTATGTCCAATGTGATTTTAAAACATACTATGCGTTAAAAACGCTAATTTAGGCGATTAAAGGCCATTACCGGGTTCGATACTTAAATCTGATATTTTTATATTTCCAGAAGGCTTAAACTAATTTATTTATCATAATTATTCAGTAGCAAAAGGTTTGGAATCGTTTAGATGTGTAAAACTCATTTTATGGCCCGTAAGGGCAAAACCGACAATTACCGAGTTAAGCCTACGACTACGAGTTATGCTCAGCCTAAAATTAATTAAAAATCTTTAAAAATCATAAAATAATATATTATATCAGTGGGTAAAAGATTTGATACCAAAAAGTATGTTTAACTAGGCTATACGCTAATTACGCCATTATGTTAACATAAAGCATTAGTTTTGCGATATTGAGCATAACTCTTAATCTACAAGTCAAACTGATGTCAAACTTTGCATACAAGTTTATATATCAGTAACTAAGGTTTCTACACTTTTACATTTTCATAAATCTCGTTTTAAGGTGTAAAGGGCATAATGGTCAACATATGAGCAATTAACGGAATCATGCGTATTAATCGGATAACTAATGAACCGAGGCGTATAATCACAGAGGGTTATACTAGCATGTAACCTGGTCCAAATGGAGCTCTAAGGTATTTCTAAAACATACCTATACGGGTCAGAATTGAAGTCAAAGCAAAAGTCAAAGCTTTGCGACTTTCGGTTCCGAACCGGGTCTAAACAGGAAATAGTCGGGTCGAACATGTTTGGACATGTTCTTACACTTATTACTAAGTTATAACAATGATCAAACAGGTTGTATATGATCTAGATAGCTAATTATGCATAAATGACATTTTAAGCTTCCTGTTGACTTTTTAATTAAAGGTTTGACCCGACATTTGACCTGGTTAGGATGGTGATCAGGGGAAACCCTTTTGGGGTTTTATTACCCTCATAAATACCAACCTATAACTACTTTCAATTCGAGATATGGCTGAGCCATTATAGACTAATCTCGAAGTCAAACCGTAATTACGACGGTTTGACTTTTAGCTAATTAACTAAGCTAAAAGCAATTAGAGAAAGATTAGAACACTTACTGAAGTCCTATGCACGAGATAAGATCACTTGGAAGCAAGCTTGAGCTCCAGAAATGATCCAAGAGTGCAGGAGAAGTTGTGAGGAAAGTGTGGAACAATGAAGGCCTTTTATACTTGTTCAAACACCACAACTAGTTGACAACAAGGTCTATGATCCATCCATAACTGATTAACACTTGTTACTAGTGCCTAGGGATGTCTAGGGGTCGTTTACAAGTGAGAAAAACCGGTTTAGTGGGTCAAAATCGCGCATAACAGGCAACAGCCTGTTTTTTGGTGCTGGGGACATGGTAGCGCACCGTTACGCTACCATTGTAGCGGTGCGCTAGCCATCCTGCGCATCGTAGGGTGAGTTTGGCTACGGTGCGTATGGGTTCAACATGGGCTGTTTTGCTTGTTTCTTCATTAATTCGAAAGGGCAACCCTATTATCCGCATATAGGGCATTAATTATCATCTAGGGACCTCTAAAAATGTGCTTGAACGGTTCTAAACCTTACCCTTATGTATTGTTTCGTTTGTATCCATAAACAAGACCCGAAACAAAGGGTTACCGCTCTTTTTCTTCGTAGGAGTCCACCATATCAATTTACGAATCATTTAATGTTATAATTCACTGAACTTGAACGTATACTAAATGTTTTTAACATGTTTGAGTCTTGGGATTTTTCTACGAGGTCGTTCAGAGGTGCAAAAGTTAACATGACGACACTTTTAAATCCTGTCAAACATTTTTATTAAATCCGAGTTTACAACGCGTTTTGTCTTACATGACACGTGTCGTTTTATTATTGAACCCGAAATTTCTGAGGTGTTACATTGACATGTAACAATGGAAGGAAGAAGCAGTAGTTTAGTTTGTCACTGTTCGGTTAAAATAGTGTTGTTAATGATATGTTTTGAAACCATTTTTGGGTTAAAACTGTTTGAAACTACTGTTGATTTAAGGACAGTGTTTGAAACCAATGTTTTAAGCCAAAAGTGTTTTCAAAACAATTTTTTAACAACACTAAGTATAATTCACCAATCTATCATTGTTTGTATCTTCAATGGTCACACAACTTGAATTGTCAAATCATAACATTGAGAGCAGCCCATTAACAAATATTACAAACTGTATTCTCTATAGAGTTTTCTTATAACTATTAATCATTCATTGAATGTTGATTTATCTAGTGTAACTGATGAAAGGAGGACATCTTCCAGAAGAGTTGCTTATTACAGAAAAAGTTGATCCAGTTGGTTCTCTCATATCATTCACATAACCTGATATTTAAGGAGAGTTGTTGATGAAAGTTGTATTGGCATTGTTAATATTTTTTATAACAAATTATTAAAGCCTAAATTGTATATTAAATGTAAAGTTTTAATACATACAATACAGAGACAAAACATCATACCAAATTCGTTGACTTGACGGAACTTAGACTAGATAACAAAAGACTGTAACATACAATACAGAGACAAAACGTCATACCACCACAAGCAATTCTGGATCTTTACTGACGGTGCACTTCGGAATGTAGCAGATATGAATGAATATAACCCTAGTGTAGCTAATTACATATCTGCCACTTGGGTTATATTCATTCATATGAATGAATATAACGCCAGTGTAGCTCTTAGATTTTCCTTGAAATTCCAGGCTAATTACATATCTACCACTGGGGTTGTATTCATTCATATGCAATTGATCGTTTTGATCAATCACTTCCTTATGTGCACCGTACTATCTTCTTGGAGGTTGTCAAGTGTTCTCGCCTTCGTAGTTGGTGTTTTGCGTATCTTTACATCCACAGCCATTCTGTACAAAATTTTCACAAAAAACATCACAAACAAACCCGAACAAAGAAAAACAAATCAACCCTCTATTTTTTCAAAGCAAAACAAACAAAACAAACAAACAAACATAACAAAGCAGAACAAAAACAAAACAAACAAACAGAACAAAACAGAACCAAAACAGAACAAAAACAGAACAAACAAACCTGATAAACTGAAAGCAAAATACCCAAATCAACCCATTCACAAATAAGTGATTATCATCATCATACGTCATTCAGATTATCAAAGAACTGATTATCAAAAACTGATTATCAAAGAACTGATTATCAAAAACTGATTATCATCATCATCATCATGCGGCATTCAGATTATCATTATCAAAAACTGAAACCTAAATACCCAAATCAACCCTCTGTTTTTTCAAAAAAAAAACATTCACAAAAAACTGATTATCATCATCATCATGCGGCATTCAGATTATCATTATCAAAAACTGAAACAAAATACCCAAATCAACCCTCTGTTTTTTACAAAAACATCACAAATATATATAGATAAGATGATGATTCAAACCTCTGTTTTCAAGATGAAGATGGATGAAGATGATGAAGAAGATGAAGATGATGAAGCTGGATGAAGATGATGAAGATATGTGTTGACTGTTGAGAGTTGAGAGAGATATTTGGAGATTTTTGAAGAAGTGTGATGATGATAATGATCGGTGATGATGTTAGTCATTTCATACAACTTATAACAATCAAGTTGCATTTTTGGAGAAGTGTGATGATGACAAGGAGATTAAACTAAAAATTATTATCCATAAGAAATTAAACTAAATAATATTTAGTAGGAGGATTATATATAAATTAATTAGAAAAGATTAAACTAAAATAATACTTATCTATAAAACATGGTCTAATATAGTATAAATAGAACTAAAGACCAAAATTTAAATGATATATTATAATCTGATGTAAATCTGCCTATGTTACGGGTATTAAGGGATAAGGGTATTAAGGAATATTAAGGGATATTAAGGGATAAGGGTATTAAGGACATTTCATACATGTCTTTAACAAATCTAATCCATATTTGATAGAAGGGTTTTAACGGGCCTACAAAATCTAATCCATTAGTAAGCTTAATTGGATCAAATATAAGGGGCTTTATTAAACTGATTAATAACATTTGGTTATTTGAATTAGGTCAGACTTTAACTATTAGACAATATAAAATTAGGTCATGCTTTCAGTTTATACAAGAAATTTTGAGTTAGTTAGCTAATTTCTATATCAAACATGAACTAAATACAAACAATTTAAATGATGTATTATAATCTATTTCGATGGTTATTAAAACTACCCGTGTGGTCACACATACTGTCTTCAACATTACATTATAAAAATATAGAAATAAAGACCAAAATTTAAATGATATATTATAATCCGTTTTTTAGTATTTGATTTCGATCATTACTAAACCTACCCGTGTGGTTACACGGGTACTACACCTAGTTTGAATAATAGAACATACACGTGAATATTAGGAAAATAAGCACATCTTACGGCTTTATTTCATCTTTATTATTATTTTATTTTAAAATTTTTATTTTTTCAGTGGGTAGAGTTCTTACCCGAATTCGTAAGGCAACAAAACCATGAGTAGTAAGAGAATGAGTAAAAAGTGGGATGCAAACTGTTGTAATGCAACAAAGAGCAAAGGAAACGCAAATGGAGCTACATTCCTTGCAGTTTGTCGAGGAAATGTATCTTCATGTGTACTTCTTTATTTTGAAGAAGGTCAATTGCGAGGATTCCTTTTCCAAATGTGTAAGCCTAACTTCCTTTTCCTTTTTTAGTACTTCTTTATTTTTATCAGTTGTAGTAAACAACATACAAGCACATGATTGATTTGGTACTCACTTTTTGGCGTTTTCAGTACCGATTCATACTAACTTTTTTGGGGTTTTCAGTACAGGTCCTTTTGGTTCGGTACCGGTTTGGTACGGTACCGGTATTTTATCGAATTTTACCCTCAAATACCGGTACCGTCTCAGTACCAGTAACCGTATTTACTGATCTTCGGTATCAAGTATGACATTTGCTATTTCGACCCGTTTGCTTATAAAGGGACGATTTGAGTTCTTTTTTAATGGGCCGAATGAGTAAAATAAAAGGTTTAAAAGGAAACGGGTCAGATTTTTCAAAATTGATTTATTAAAAGTTTAGATCATGGTAATAAACTAATAATATAGTTTTAGTAATTATCTTCATCACACTAATTATTTAAAAAAAATATGGTCAAAAGTGTTTCGGTCAACCAACTGGGCTCGACCCGCAACACAAAATGTTGCGTGATGTCCAGATATGTCATGTTGACCTTCGACAAGCAGCATGGTTTAGTGCTGTTCCTTGGAGTATGATGGCATTAGTGGGCTACTTCGCTGGTGTTTTTTCGAACAAACTGATTCAAAGTGGCATGACCATAACTTTGACTCGCAAAATTATGCAGGTGTGTTGATATTTATTATGTAGTTCTTGATACTACAACAGGAGTTTGGTGCGATACAAAATTTGTTGTGACGTGTCCAAGGACTGGTAGATACAGTGCTGATCCTACTGGCGGAGATGCCGTGGTTGAATTAACAAGGCGGTGTAGGAACGCGGCTGCTGCTGTAGGGGATTTAATTTTCATTTACGGTGGTTTACGCGGAGGTAAGACCTGATCTATCTTTTTAGTTCTCTCGATACACTAATAATTCACATTTTCAAAAAAATCTGGTACTATGGTGTTTTGTTTACTGTTGCTTTGTTAACTGCATGGGTATTGTTAGATGATCTTTTAGTTGCTGAAGACCTGGCTGCTGCTGAGATGACATCAGCAACGTCACATGTAGCTGATGCAACTGTAGACTCTAATGCACAGGTAGGCGAGAGGCCACCTGGTCGCTATGGATTTGTTGAAGACAGAACGAGGCAGCCAAATTCTGAAACAGATGCTGATGGTGCAGTCGTACTTGGGGATCCTGTTGCTCCGCCTGCTAACGGTGACATGTATACAAATCTCAGCAATGAGAATGCCATGCTCCCTGGCTCAAGGTAGTTTATCAACAAGAATTGTGCTTTATTTCAGCCTGACCAGTTTAACCTGTTACCAAAACTCACTTAAACCGCACGTTTAGACTTATATTAGTTGAAGGACATGCATAAGCTTGATATTGAGAATAGGCCTGTAATAGAACCGAACGAACACAAACACATGCATGTTCGTGTTTGTTCATTTAACTTTAACCGAACACAAATGTATAATCAAACGTATTTTTTTTTTCGTGTTCGTTCGTTAAGGAATGGGAATGTTCGTGTTCGTTTATGTTCGTTCGTTTAAAACCTAAACGAACAAGTCATGAACGAAAACAAACATAAACAAGCAAACATAAACAACACCAATGACCAAACATGAAGTTACATTTTTCTATAAATTATTGATTAATTACAATAAGTTATATTGGAAAGCCCGTTCTTATTATTGGAACGTCCATTTCTACGCCGATAATCGTTGAAGATGTATTATCGAGTAATTTAAGTACATTAAGGGTTTTCTTCATAAAGACAGTTATTTGGTAGAGCAATTTCCACTACTTTCCCACTTAGGTTTGAGGTTTGTTTCCATTGATCTTTTAGGCCTTAGTTTATTTAGTGTGTGTGAGTTGTTTTTGATGCGGAAGTTTGAATTTTTCACTTGCAGGATGTGAGCAATATTCGTGAAGTTTCTGATCATCAGGTTTGTTTGTTTCGTGGATTCGGTATTCATTTTCCAACTTCAGTTCAGTTACTCACTATTCGAAACAATTTGCCTTTAATAAGATCATCATCATCATCATTAGGTTCAATTATGCTTCAAACTCTTTTACTTTTTCATTATTGGATTTTCTTTTTTATTTTGTGTTCAGGAGGTGTTTGTGGACCCTGCACGCGACGAGAGCCTGATAATCGAGCTTTTAGAAATGAAGCATGACTTAGCAGACAATGCAAGTGCCACTTGGTTTCTACAAGACCTTGCAACAGAACAAGCAGCTGAGGGCAACATCGTAAATTTCCTCTCTTTCTCCTTCTTTGGAATTTATTTCTTCTCTTCGTCTACTTTACTATTTTTCAAAGATTTGTAAACAAAAAATCTTTGTTTATTTTTTTCGTTCAGGTGACTGAACAATCGGCAGTGTTCGAGGCGCAAGGATTGGGATATAGAAACATACCTTCTGTCATAACAATTGCTACTGCTCAAATGGTAAACAAAATACCAACTTTGACTTTGCATATAGTTTCAGTAAAATGTTTGACTATTTGTCAAGTAATGAAGTCAAACTAAACACATTTTGTTAACCGAAATAAATCAAATCAAAATTTATTTTTGTTATTATTTTGTCATTTTTCGTAGGCTATATCCAAGGGACGCCAGGGAAGAGAAGCACAAAATCTTGTTAAGGTTATCTTAACATTTATTGATCCTCAGTTAGATTTTTTTTTTATAAATCTTGAAATATACATTGGCAAAATATATTATTAATATACAAGTTAATACTACCATGTTTTGGTGTATACCATTTTTCAAATATATGTGTTGGTCAAAACTAACTCCTTGTGTGCTTCCATTCAGGTATATTTGGCGAATTTGCGACTCAAAGGAGTTGGAACAGATGTACTCATCACTGCATACGAGCCTGTTTTCATAAAGTATGTATAAACTATTTTTAAAATGAATTTAAATTATGGGGGGCTATTGATTAACGAATCAAGTTATGGACTATGGTTTGTTTGTGTCGTGGTTGCAACCCGTCTAACGAAAGTGCAAGATAGGTTGGAGCCAGTTTAACCGTGCCTGCTGCAGAGTTGGGACGTAGGCCAATGGCTGATGTTTTTAAACAAGTGGTTGCTACATTCCGAGTCAATGATTGGAACCTGTTTGGTGCTTCTGCCCTTTGAAAAGGCTATTTTGTTGGGGGTTCTTTTTTTATTACATTAATTGATGATAGGGTTTTTAGTGATGCAAGTTTAGTAACAGGGATTCGGTTTTTTCCTACTAAATTTAGTTCATTTTCATACATCTTATTAATCTATGGATGCAATAGTATATATGTAATTATAGTTCTTTAAGTCATTGTTTCATTTTCTTGTGTTTCATGTTGTAAAAACCAGGGAATTGTCAGATAATAGATTACTTTGCCCGATTAGATTGGGTGTTAAATTATAGTTCTTTAAGTCATTGTTTCGTTTTCTTGAATTCTATGTAATTTTGTGAAGAAGTACAATAACAAACAATGGTTTGAACATCTGTTTGACTTTTGGTCAATAGTTGATGGAAACCCATGTTAGGTTGAACAGTGTTTTGAAGAGGAAAATAGTGTGAGAAGACAATAGATCTGGTTAAGTTAAACATCTGTTCAGGCTTAAACAGATGTTTGGCCTTCTATATCAGATGTTTGGACTTAAACAGATGTTTGACCTTAAACAGATGTTTGGCCATAAACAGATGTTTGACCTTAAACAGATGTTTTGCCTTAAACAGATGTTTGACCTTAAACAGAAGTTTGGCCATAAACAGATAAACCAAACATCTGTTTAAGGTCAACATCTGTTTGACTATTGGTCAACATCTGTTTGAATTTTGGTCAACATCTCATTTAGTATTCAACAGAACTTTGAATAACTCAACATCTGTTTAATTCGTTGTTTCATTTTCTTGAATTCTATGTAATTTTGTAAAGAAGTACAAGAACAAACATTTTTACAAAATCTCAAATCACCCGATCATGTATGTGCATTGAAGTAAAAGTTCAAATGATGTTATTTATGTGGTCCTGTTGCACTTTTGTTTGACCTCTAATATGGGTTCATGATCTAATATGGTGATATGAAGACATTGTTGTTGAATCCAATGAGATGCTTGATGTAATGAGTTCGTATTAATAACAAATAAAAATTAATATAACTAAGTTTCCCGAGCCCTGGAAGCAATCCCGGGTAATAACCTAGTTTGAAAATAAATAAACTCAAATAACTATTAAATATAATTAATAAATATAACTAGTTATGTTATGTATATTTAGTGTTTCGTATTTAATTGTTTTTAGGGTAGTTTTCATCGTTTGAAGTTCCTCGTTCATCGTATGCTTATTCTTAAGGAATCATCAAAACGCAACCCGTAAGTAGATCTTTGTAAAACCTCAGAATTTTATATCGAATCATATGGCAACACATGTCCAATCAACTCTCAAATATGCCAAGTTATTTAGACGAGAGGGACAAAATGTGCAAAATGGTGGAATATTGGATGTGGAAGAACTAAATATGTCAACATGCCAAAGTTTTAGCCACTGAGTGACCCTTACGGACCACAAGGACTAAAGCCTTATGGACCGTAAGATAAATATAATATTGTTACAGGCATTCGGTTACGAACCGTAAGGCTTAATAGCTTACAGACCGTAAGCATGTAAAAACCAGGGGCTCGCATAAGGCTTACGGACCGTAAGCCTTGAACCCTTACGGTCCGTAAGGCACGGACTGGCAGATTTTATTTGCTGCCCAAGACAGCCTGCACGTGTGACACCTTGCCCACGATTTTGCCACTTCTCTCTGGTTATTACACCTCACATCTGAAAACATGTACCAACGCTTGGCATGACCTTATGATCATACTTCAAGTATAAATAGCACCTCTAGTTCACTTCATTCCTTGCTCATTCACTTCTTTCTCTCTAATCTGCTCTTGGAGTTGTTTCCTGACCAAAAGAAAGCCTCCCACTGAGTTCATATTCCTCCTAGAACACTTGTAAGTGTTCTTCTATAGTTCTTTTATTTTGTAGGCTAAGTTATTAGCCGAAAGTCAAGCAATTTGACTTTTGTTTTGACTTTCGGTTATGACCATTATGGTCAAGCCTGTGTTCGAATCGAACATGGCTACGTGATCATAATAAGGTAGGTGATAATCCCCTATGAGGGCACCTCCTGACATGGTTGTAAAAGTCCCGCCTAGGCTCCGAGTACACCTCGAGTACTCGCTACAAGGTAGGTTGCCGAGGCCCGAGTATTGTTTGCCGAGGCCAATTACTCCCTGAGTAATCTCCGCCTAGGCCGAGTACCTCCTAGTACTCTAAAATCCGAATAGGGAGCGCCTAACGACTTTTGCAACCATGCCTCCTGAAGATCACGTTAAGTTGGTCAAATGACGGGTCAAAGTTATGTTTAAATAAAAGTCAAAATGCAGTTTTACGAACAATGTATAAAATGAACTTATAACTATTTAAACACATATTTTGACATTATATCAATTAGTATAACATATTAGAACATGTTTAAGCATGTTCAACCCGTCATTTCCTGCTTATAGTCCGGTTCGTAACCGAAAGTCAAACAATTTGACTTCTGCTTTGACTTTCGATTCTGAACCATTTTAGCTTAGTTACCTACTGATTTGAAGTTGCCTTATGATCATATTAATGTATGGAATAACCATCTGAGGTTATACCATTTGATCATAATCAGTTGTCGGGTTTTATGCAAGTTCATATATTATGCCTTAAAAATACCAAACATGCCCTTATGAGCATAAAATGATTATAAACCATAATAAACTTATAAAAAGGAATAGCTACTGATATGGTAATGTAATAATTATGTTTTGGCATAATGAACTTGACATTGACTCATCCGATCACTCGATACCGCCTATGCGCGTACAGTTGACTTATGTAACTTAATTTATATAAGTTAACCGAATTCGGTTAAATTCCTTCAATTTCTTTTATAATCATAATCAGAATGTATTATTGTTTGCCCCGTATTATACAAGTCATAGTACTTGTGAGGGTTCAAACTACATTCTAACCGGTCACCGCTTAATCTAGAGGGACCGTTTTCCTTATATTATAGTTAACTGGTCCAAGTCATATGACTTGAATAAGACCCGTTAACATTCTAATAGATAATAATTCCATTCATTCCAGACTAAGGGTGTCCAGTAAATTGCAACGTTACTTGTTATTTTGTTTGAACGGTTGTGCTTATATTTGTCTTTGGATTGTACAGACTTAAGCCAGGTAAATACTATTAACCTATTTTCCCTATACGGGCTTGGGATACGGTAAATTATTACCACTTGGTCGGGTATGGGATCAATGACCTATGTGTTCAAGAATCCAAATAACTAGTTTTAATTCGTATTGCTTGATAACTTAAACATTGGGGGTTAATGTAACCGTGCCTTGGATATCCTCGGCTTATTTAATTGCAAATGTCCACGACCTAAGCATGAGGTGTAGGCATACACTTGACAGCTAATGCTATGATAAAATATTATTATAACCCCATATGGGTTTGCCCAAAAAGGGTATTTAAGTGGTGTTGGGATTGAACCCTACAAAGGAACAGTTGATTAAAGCCAAAACTGGATCAGATCAGTGGATTCACAATAAGCAGTTGTTTAGATCAGTCTTTCCCCTTGAATGTGGCCTAACATCTGATGCCCTCTAAAGTACTGCCCTTCTACAACAACTGCTGATCTACAACAACTGATGAACACTAAAGACTGATGAAGACAAAGGACTGTTGCTCAATCTGCTGCTATGGTTCAAGTACTGCTGAAGACACAAAGCACTGCTGGGGCTAAAGCAGTAGAATGAAGAAGAAGTAGTTTACCTTCCTTATTGTATTATATTTGTAATCAGTAGTTAGAAAGCAATGTTTGTAAAGAACAGTTGTTAGAGGTTGTTAGGAGGTTAGACGTCACTTTCATGGTGACGTCAGCAAAGATGCCACACTGGTTTGTTCTGTACTATAAATAGAATAGTACCCTGTACTGTTCTATTAGCTCTCTTCATCACAAAGTCATTCTATACAAACATTCACTTTGAGCTCAGGCTGAGGGGGAGATTGTATGCATTCATGCATTGTAATTGAAGATTGTAATAAATATAATCATTCGATTTCATGTTAAACATGTTTGCTGAAAACAACTCTCTCTTTGATTGTGTGTTGAAAGTTTGTTCCATTTAAATTCCACTGCACTTAACTCTATTTCATCTTCCTTATTATCAAACAAGCACAATCATAAGAAACTCAGATCCTAACAATTGGTATCAGAGCTTGGACAGCCAAACTTGATCTAACAATCATTTTGGCCTAAAAGTTCAGCTCAAAATCATTGATACTTTTAATTGTTCGTTTTAGTTGTTAAACAGAGTAAGGTATAATCACGTACAAAGTTGATTATTCAGTGCCTGAAAAAACCAGAATGACGTCACAATCACAGGATGTCAATAATAACATTGGTTCACTCTTTAAAGCACCTATGTTGAAGAGATCTGAATTCAACATCTGGGAGCGAAGGATGGGTCACATCCTAGCTCAACAGAATATCGGATGTTGGAAGTCGGTTATCTTTGGACCACATGTTCCAATGGTGCCGAGTGCTGAGGATCTAAAGGTCATGGTTCCTAAGAAACTTGAGAACTATACTGAACAGGATTTTCAAAAAATTGAACTGGATGCCAAGGCATTTAGCATCGTTGCATCTGCACTACCAAATGAGATCTATGCTGGACTGTTGCACTGTAACAGTGCCAAGGAATTGTGGGATGCACTTAAGGAACAGTTTGGGGGGACTGAAGAAGTAATTGAAAATAACAGGGAAATTTTAAACCAACAGTATGAAACCTTTTGTCACATTAAGGGTGAATCATTAACACAACAGTTTGAGCGATTTAGCTGTCTCATAAGTGAACTAAAACTTGTTAAGGTTGAATTTCCAAATGCAACACAAAATAGCAGGTTTCTTAGGTCACTTCCTGATAAATGGGACATAATTGCATTTGTAACCAGGAATTCAGTTGGGTTCAAAGATCTGGCCCTAACCCAGCTTCATGGTAGACTCCTAACCTATGAAAGGGAGTTGAACCAGAAAAAGAAGTTACAAGAGTCTGGAAAAGTTACAGATGATTATTCATTTGGCAGCACAACTCTTTTGGGTCAGGAAGAATCTGGTAGTAGTAAGGATCAGGGTTATGATCATTACATTGACATAACAGTTGGTGGAGCTTTTAATGACTCTGATTCTTATTCATCCAATTATGCTTTTACAGCTAATGGAGAAAACCAGAATTTTGACAATCTGTGCTTTGAACTCAATGATCTCTAGCATTTTGATCCAACTGATTTAGAGGAAATGGACATATTACACCAACTTGCACTGTTGAGTGTTAGAACCAGCAAGTTTTACAAAAGGAAAATGGAGAAAATTTCCAGGGTTGCATGGGAATATAAAAGTAGGGTTGGATAAATCAAAAATCAAATGCTACAAGTGCAACAGGTTAGGTCACTTTGCTAGAGAATGTAGGAGTCAAAACAGTGGACCAATTATCACACACCCTAGCCCTAGACCACAAAATAACCAAAACTCTGTGCAGTATTCCCAATATGTCCCTGCTGCCCATGTAAACACTGCTCATTATGCACACCCTGCAACCCCTGTTCCTGTGCATTATGTCCAAGCCATTGTTCCTCAAATTCAGTATGTCCAAGCCCCTGTCCCTCAGGTTCAAGTGCAACCAGTTGCACCTCAACAAGCTACACCAGCAGTGGTTTAACCAGATCAGCAAAGCTTTTTCACTCAAGGCTTTGTTGACTGGAGTAGCTTACCTAATGAGTTAGGTGATGAAAAATTTGCACTCTATGCTACCAATGATGCTTCTAATGATGATTACTGTTTTGTAGCATTGGAGTCAATACTAGAAGGGCTGGAAACTGAAGAAGGACAGTCAAATGAAGAAACGGTGGATGAAATTGCTGAAGTAGTGGTTACTGCTGTTGCTGGTGAAATACTGTTTGGAGAAAATTCAGAACCCCTATTGGAACCACTGTCTGACCCTTGGTCTGAAAAAGAGGAGAAGAAACAAGGTGAAAAAGAAGAGAAAGTGCCAGAAGAAAATGAGCATGTTTGTGATTGTTCCATGATGGCTGCAACTAAGGTATCACCCCAGGTTCTTAAAAATCTTTGTTCAGACAAATGCATCATAGCATTTGCAAACATTAAGGAGGTGAATGAAAACCTTAGAGATAGATTGTTAACTGATGAATTACAATTTGAAAAGTCTTTAAAAGAATTAAAAATCAAATTGTCTGAAAAAGAAAATGAAATTTGCAGCATCAAACAAGAGCATAGCATAACCAAGGACCACTCCAGACCATGATAGAAAAATATCAGGTTTGTAAAAAGGAGTTGGAATCCACCCAAATCACTTGTGAAAAATGGGTGGAATCCTGCAAAGGTTATGAGATTATGCTTGAAAAACAGCTTGAAAGCAATGTAAAATTTGGCATAGGGTTTAGGAAAAATGACCAAGTTGAAAACACTGTTGCAAATCAATCTGGTTCTGTTGAAATCATACCCACCAACAAGGATGGCCAAGAAGTTAAAGTAACTGATAAACTTGGTAACAAAATCACTTTGGAAAGATCTGTGGGATCCTCAACTTTTGAGGAGATTGAGAAATACCAATTCAAACTCACATGGTCTGATGAGTGTGACATCGTTGAAAATTTCAAACCCATGAACTTCACAACTGTGGATGGTGTCAAAGCTCCTAAGGCCAAAGTAATTCCTCTTAAGGACATCCCAACAGTGGTTCAAAACTCTGTTGCAAAGGAGTCTGAAAAGAAGAAAAGAAAAGAAAAGATTGAAAACTTGTTTTGTGACTTTTGTGAAAAGAAAAATCATTTGACCAAAGATTGTTTTCACTTAAAAGCTTATGATCTTAACAAAACAAGTACCATTGTGCCTTCAAAGAGCTGCACCATCTATGGTAAAACAAACCATTCTACTCAGCAGTGTGTGTACCTGAAATCCTTTGAGGTAAAAAAAGGAAGAGTACATTTCAAAAACACCAATGAGTTCATCAAACCACAAGTCTAGAAACAACCACTATTTGTGCCAGTTCAAACAACTGTTACAAAACAGCTGAACCAAACCTCTGTTAAAAGAGAAGTTCAGGTGACTGATGCACCCCCTGCTAACCAATACCAAAGAGGTAAAGGTCAACCACCATACCCAAGGGTCCCACACGTTTATGAGGTTTACAAAAAGCCTTCTAAACCTAGAGTGAATAGGCATCCCTTTGGGTATCAACAGCTGATAGGACAGGACCCCCAACAGTGGTTAGAGAAAAACAGTTCTAAAATTGTCCAAACACCTGAGCTAACCACTGCCCATCCACCTGAACTTAACACAGACACTGTTGAGACCCCATCCAAAGCCTTATTGGCTTTGGAGACCCTCCTGAACTAATTATTTACTTGATGTGCAGGGAGCTTCTACATGCTTAGATAGTCTTTGGTATGTAGATAGTGGAGGCTCCAGGCACATGACTGGATGTAGAGCCCTACTCAAAGAATTCAAAACTCATGGAGGGGGTGATATATCTTTTGGTAATAATAGTAAAGGGAAGGTGATGGGTTCTGGTACAGTACAGTCTGGAAATGTTAGGTTTGAAAATGTCAATCTGATAGACAATCTAAAATTCAACCTCCTTAGTGTTTCACAAATGAGTGACAAAGGGTATGGGTCATTCTTTACTAAGGAGTGTTGTAGGATTGTTGGACCATAAATGGTTAACAAGATTGAAGAAATAATAAAAAATGGAAAAACCCAACTTGTTGCTCAAAGGAGTGGCAATGTTTATGTTGTCAAAAGAGAGCCCCAGGACTGATGCTTGTCTGTTCTCAGTTGCCTCTAACAAAGAGACAGAACTTTGGCACAGGAGATTGGGGCACACAAATCTCAAGACAATCACTACTTTGTCAAAACAGGGACTTGTAAGAGGTCTACCTCAAAAACTGTTCACTTGTCCTAAGCATTGTGTTTCTTGCTTAAAAGGAAAACAACATAAAAGCTCATTTAAGTCCATTAAAGAGTCCAAAACAACCAAGTGCTTGCAAATGCTGCACATGGATCTGTTTGGCCTAGTAAAAGTCATGAGTCTTAAAAAGAAAAGATATTGTTTGGTAATTGTAGATGACTTTTCTAGGTTTACATGGACTTATTTCTTACATTCCAAAGATGAGACCGTAGGCATTCTGCAAGACTTTGTCAAACAGGTTGAAAAGCAGTTTGACTTGCTAGTAAAAGTCTTCAGGAGTGACAATGGCACAGAGTTCAGAAATAGGGAGTTGGATGAGTTTTGTGTGTCAAAGGGAATTGTAAGGCAGTACAACATTCCAAGGACACCAGAGCAAAATGGGGTTGTTGAGAGAAAGAACAGGACACTGATTGAGGCTGCCAGAACCATGCTTGCTGATTTAGGTTTGCCATTAACTTTCTGGGCATAGGCAGTAAACACTACTTACTATGTCCAGAACAGAGTTTTAATCAATCCCAGGCATCAAAATACTGCCTATGAACTTCTGTATAAAATCAAACCACTGATCTCATACTTTAAAGTATTTGGCTGCCCATGCTTTATTTTGAACTTAAAAGACTCAATTTCAAAATTTACAGCCAAAGTAGACAGTGTATATCATTTGGGATACTCAACCACTGCTAAGGCCTACAAAGTGTTTAACACTAGGACTAAGACAGTGGAAGAGACTTTGAATGTAAAGTTCAATGAACTTTCTTCAATGAAAATCCCTGCAAACCCTGCAGAGTTATTTGATCTTGATAAATTTACTTTTGAAAATGTTTCTGTCAAGACTAACAGTGCAGGTCCATCTCAAAATCCTCCATCAGACAATGGCTATGAAGTGATCATTCCACAACAAAACTTCAAATCCATTGCCAGAGCTGCAGATATTCAAAACAGCTGTCAAAGCTCAACCACTGCTACCTCAACAGTTGTTGATCAAAGTAGCCCTTTAAACCCTGCTTCCACATCACAAACACTGTTGATAAAAGTCCTCAAACAGTGGAAAAAGTCAACATGTTTCCACACCAATTCCACCTATTCCTCCACCTCCATTTCAAGACACTGTTGGATCATCAAAGTCACCAAGAGTTGTTAGCTCAGATGATTCACATCTGCAGCCTTCACCTTTAAATGTCATTGTTCCATACAAAGGAGATCTGATCTTCTTGAAGTCTCATCCACCTGACCAAATCATTGGCAACATCAGTGAAGGGGTGCTCACAAGAAGTCAATCCCAAAACATCTGTCTTTTTGCTAGCTTTCTATCTCTCCATCAGCCAGTCAAGTACCAAGAGGCACTAAAAGGCAACAGCTGGGTAGAAGTCATGCAGGAAGAGCTCCAACAATTTAAAAGACAACAAGTATGGGAGCTTGTACCACTGCCAGAGGGTGTGAGTCCTATTGGCACAAAGTGGGTCTTTAAAAATAAAACTGATGAAAGGGGCATTGTTGTCAAGAATAAAGCAAGGCTAGTGGTTCAAGGTTTCAGACAGGAAGATGGCATTGACTATGATGAAACTTTTGCCCCTGTAGCAAGATTGGAAGCTATTAGACTGTTCTTGGCCTTTGCTGTCAACCACAACATCAAGGTGTTTCAAATGGATATCAAATGTGCTTTCCTCTATGGTAAAATTCAAGAAGAGGTATATATTTGTCAACCTCCTGGCTTTGAGGATCCATTTTATCCAAATCATGTCTACAAGCTAAATAAGGCTTTGTATGGCATGAAACAAGCACCAAGAGCCTGGTATGAAACTCTTTCCACCTTTCTTCTTTCCATTGGTTTCACAAAAGGTAAAATTGATAAAACATTGTTTTTAAAATGGTGAGGGAAAGATTTGATGATTGTCCAGATTTATGTGGATGACATCATCTTTGAAATCACATGTTCTAAAATGTGTGAAGAGTTCAGACAAGTCATGACAACTGAGTTTGAGATGAGTGCAATGGGTGAACTACAGTGCTTTCTTGGCCTCCAAGTAAAGCAACTGCAAAATGGTACATTCATTCATCAAGGCAAATATGCCAAAGAACTTTTAACAAAATTTGATATGAATGACTGCAAACCATGTAGTACACCCATAGCAACCACCAAGTTAGTCATGTCTGATGAAAAGGATGATTTGGTTGATCAAACTCTTTATAGAAGCATGATTGGGTCTTTATTGTACCTAACTGGATCTAGGCCAGACATCATGTTTGCAACATGTGTTTGTGCAAGATCCCAATCAGCCCCTAGAAAGTCAAACCTTATTGCTGTAAAAAGGATATTCAGATACCTAAAAGGTGCTCCCACACTTAGTATCTAGTATCCATCTAATGGAAATATCAAGCTTTCAGGTTTCTCAAACAGTGACTTTGCTGGCTGCAATACAACAAGGAAGTCCAATTCAGGAGGGTGCTAATTCCTAGGTAATTGCTTAGTGTCTTGGCAAAGCAAAAAGCAAGTAGCTCTTTCAACATCCACTGCTGAGGCAGAGTATATTGCTGCTGCAAGCTGTACAGCCCAACTGCTATGGCTTCAAAATCAACTGCTGGATTTTGGTATCACTGCCTTAAAGACACCTTTCATGTTGGACAGTCAGGCAGCAGAAAATATGATCAAAAATCCAGTTTCACACTCAACCACCAAGCACATTGATATCAGACATCACTTTGCGAGGGATTGCTATGAAAAAGGTTTGATTTCTCTGCACCATGTTCCAACTAAAGATCAGCTGGCAAATGTGCTAACAAAGGCTTTAGACACAACTACCTTTGAAAGCTTGATCTCTAGGATTGGCATGCTGAACATGGAATAACAGGTAAAATCCTGTTTTTATATGAATAAAAGCATTAAAATGTTTTCAGAAAATCAAAAATTCATCCGAGGGAAGGAAGATCCACATTGCGCCCCGCGGACGTTTTAGTTTTCGGGTGGGATGCAGGTAAACACGCTTGTGTTGATCTTACCGGGGTTTCCCCCCTTGTAGGCTTTCGGGATACAGGTTTTGTCCCTGGTCAGGCGATTGCAAGGGCGGCAGCAAAGAAAATGGACAAACATGCCAAAGCCTGCGAGGATAATCAACATTCCTTTATCCCTTTTGCCTTTGATACCTTTGGCTCGCTAGCCCCAGAAGCCATCAGATTTCTTGAACGGGTCCAACGGGTTGTTCACAGCAACATTTCGTCTCCTAGAGATCGGGGTTTCGTTTTTACTAGGTTAGGTTTCGCTATGCAAAAGGGGGTAGCGGCGCAGCTTGTTGCCCGCTTACCGGCTATCTTGGTGTAATTTGTTTGACCTTATATATATATAAAAAAATTCATCCTTAAAAATAGCTAAAAATGAAAAAATTTCATTAATCCTTAAAAGTCTGCCATAACCATTGTTTTGGTTCAAACATCTGTTCTGCTGAATGTTGTCTACTGCTGAAAGTCAACCTTTGTTCTCTCATTTTCCTTGTTAATCACTGTTGTTAAACCTCAGTGTTTTAATTCTCTGATAGGCTATCCACTGATAGTTATAGTCAGCCACTGTTTTCATTTTTACCGTTGTAAACCACTGATATTGCTCCATCAGTGGTTTCCTAACAACTGTCATCCAT
The DNA here is from genome assembly GCA_030545235.1 of Helianthus tuberosus. Classification (NCBI taxonomy): domain Eukaryota; kingdom Viridiplantae; phylum Streptophyta; class Magnoliopsida; order Asterales; family Asteraceae; genus Helianthus; species Helianthus tuberosus. The sequence continues at coordinate 14,956,856 of CM060452.1, read as the reverse complement.
TATTCATCAGAGGTTGTCACGTGGACAGTACTTAGCCATCAGATCTTTTGTAACCACTGCCATGTCAGCATACACCTTTTCACCCTATAAAACCCTGATCAAAACCCCAAACAGGGTTTTCTCTGTCGAATCGAATTCAAAATTCCTTTCAAAAGCAGTTTTCATCAAATACTCTCAAATCACTCATCTTCTTCCTTCGTTCTTAACCACCTTCGATTCATCATGGCTCTTCCATTCAAAACTCCTCATAACTACCTATGTATACTTGAAAAACCAAGTCAAAACACAACCTTCAACTCCGTGATTGATGCGCTCTCGTCTTCAAAGTACAAAACTTTATTGACCTGTAATGCACCCATCTTTTTGGATACCCAACAAGAGTTCTGGAAAAGTGCAAAACTTGAAACTAAGGACAAAAAGCCCTTAGCTGTTATTTCATTAATAAAGGGAATTCCAGTTACCATCACACCTCAAACCATTTCAGAGGTTTTTGAACTCAATGATCTTACAGGTAAAAGCTCTTTTCCAAAAACAGAGTACCAAACTGATTTAATTGAGAGGGGGTATGAAGAAGAAATGAAAAAAGATACTTTACAAAAGGGCAGTTTTCCACCTGCCATGAGGTTTTTATTCCATACCCTCCTCATGTGTGTGTCAAATAAAACAACTGCTTTCAATGAGATACCATTGAAAATCCAATACCTGGGCTATGCTATAATGAATGAAGAAAATTTTAACTACTCCCAGGAGATTTTCAATGATATGGTCAAGAATGTTAATAAAAAATCATTTTTATTGTTTCCAAGGTTTTTAAGTTTTTATTTTCAAAAGAAATTTTCAAAGGATAATGCTCATGTGCTTATCCAAGGAAATCCTTTTCAAATAAATAGCCTAACTTCTGAAACATTCACAAGGCTGTCAAAACCTTCAAAAACACAAACAGAGGTACCTGAGCAGAATTTAGCAGCAACAACTGTTCCGCAGGCCCCTGCTGTTGAGCCCACTGCTCCTGGTGATCACAGCAGCACAACCCCTCCTGTGAAACCCACACCAAAAATCACCAAAAAACCCAAGAAAAAATCCCAAAAACCCCCCAAACCCACCAAAAAGGCAACTCTGGAAGATGAGGTCCCAGAGGTTATACATGTGACAACACAAAAGTCACCAATAACCACTGCTGCTACTTCCTCACAGCAGTTGGAAGAAAGACCTCAACCTGAGCCTCAAACTCCTCCTGCATCCTCTCAAAAGGATCAGGTTGTATCCACAGGGACACCACATTATGAAGCTCTGGGATCACTTGATTCCATCTTCCACAACCCTCCTCCTGGGGCAAATTCTCTTTCTACCCCTATCCTCACTGCACAACTTCCACCATCAATGATACCTCTGTTGGATGCACTTGATATAGCCTAGACACAAATCAGTTCTTCTCAATCACCTGTCAATGAGAATATACCACAACAAGTGACTGAGTCGGGTGTCTCTATCTCTGCTAACCCACCAACAGTTGAGGAGGCTACACTGCAGGAATTACAAGTAATTCTTGTCAGTAGTTCAAGTGGAGCAACTACTACAGGTGTTGAACCCACTGGTTTACACCTGGACAGTAGTTTCATAAGTAAGACTCCCTTGAAGGCAATTTCTTCTTTGGGAACCATAGTGTCCACTGGTGTGTTTCCATTATACACTGGTGACCTTAAAATGGTAACCTCTGCTGAAGAAAGAAGTCCCCAGTACCAAGAACAAGGGGCATCAGTGGATGATTTTTGGGAAACTTTCCCTAAGTTAACCACTGATACAACCACCACTGGTGGGAAATCAGATGATCCCATTAACTTGGGTGATGGTTTAAATTACAAAAAAAATGACGGAGAGGGTTGATAAACTTGACACATCTGTTGTAGAAATCAAATCTATGCTGCAACAGGTCTTACAAGCTCAAAAGGCTACACCCACTGCTGCAACATCTGCTCCATCCCCTACTGAGCTATGGCATCTGTTTCAACCTCTGCTTCACAAACAAAGACAGTATGCAGATCAATAGCATGAAGTTCAACTTCAAATGGTTAGAAATGTCATGGAAGCTAGGTACAAAGATACTCAAGCAGATATCAAAGCCATAAAAGCTCAGTTGCTTCAAACCACTGGCACTGCTCCTCCTTCAATAATCTTTGTTGAAACCATTGATGATGCCAAAAAGGGGGAGAAGGGTAAAAAGGGAAAAGATAGTCTATACATTAAACCAGATCCAATGTCTAAACTGGTTGTAGAAATCCCAAGGCCAGACGGTTCCAAAAAGGTTGATGAGTCTCAAAATGCTTTTGCTGCATTAAAGGCAAACATGAAAGAGTATATGGAAATAAAAGGGTCAAAAATGTTTGCTCAGGAGAAGAAAGTTTTGATGGAAAAGGAAGAGCAGGGTACTTCTAAACCTAAAAGAAGACAGCCTACCAGAAAAGTAAGCCAACCCAAAACCACACCTTCCAAAACCACTAAACAAAATCCTCAAATCCCCAAAAGTTCCTCTCATCAAACCTTCAAACCAACAGATGTTAAGACACCTGTTCTATCAACAGTTGTTGGTATTTCAGTGGTTTCAACATATGTTATCCGAACAACTGCCATCACTACTACATAAACCCACACTCAATCCACTGCCATACCAAAAACAACCTCACCACCACATGCCAAAAAGCAGAAGACAACAGTTGACACATCAACTGTTGTAGTCACAACAGTGGTTGAAACACCAGTTGTTTCAACAGCTGTTAGTCAGACACCTACCACTTCAATCACCACCACTAAACCAACAAATACACCACCAACTTCTCCAAAGCACAAAAGGAGAAGGATAACAAACATTGTATTGGAAGATGACACTTCCCCAACTCCAACATCTATACAACCACTGACCCTTGTCACCATTCCAAACCCTGTTCCATTATCTTCAGTTCAAGCCTTCAATCAAAACACTGCCATTGTCCCTACAGGAGTACAATATCCTCTAGATCTTCCAGCAGTCAGGGAGGAAATCAAATCCTTCTACTCTGAAGATGATCCTGAAAAGAGGAATCTCCCATCTGTTTAAGGTTATCCTTTTCCAAGAAATATAGAAGAATATCTCAAAATAAAGGCCCAACAAGCAGAGGATATATCTTAAAGAGACACAGAGGGAAAGTATGACAAGGAAATTCAAAGAAATTTTCAATACTTGCTCACCAAAGTTAGAACTTTAGAGCAGTTTTCAAAAGACCTTTGTTAGAAATTATCAGAAAAAGATGATGAAAGCATGAGAAATGACTACCTTGAATACATCATGGCATACAAGAAGTACAGGACAGAAAAGTATCAATACAAAGAATGGACAATCAGTGAACTACAAGAGGAGATAGCCAGAATTCAAAAGATGATTCAAGACAAGGTAAAGAAAACTCCTCCAGTCTGGGCCAATTACAAGAAAAATGTACCAGAAAGGGCCTTGAAACTGAAAAGAATGAAAGAAGAGCTGATAACTGCTGATTATGGGTCTAGGAACCAGGTTACAAGGTGGTCAGAAGATAAGGTGTTAGCTACCTACAAAAAGTTGGAAGAATTAAGGAATAGAGATCCCAGTGCTCCTCAAAAGCCTGATTATCCAGAAGTAGTGGTTCCAGTTAAACAACAAAAGTTACCAATCAGGAGACCCATTGTTCCACCTGCTACCATCCTTTATCAAAGAAGGAAACAAAAGCAGATGGATACAATGACAAAAGAAGACATGGCTCAAGAAGAGTATATCATGAAGATGGTTCTTCAGACACTTATGGCAGAGAAACAAGACTCAGCACAATTTCAAGACCCTGCCAAAGTTGTCATCACCAGGCCTCAATCTCCAAACTCATCAGCAATAAAAACTCTCCCAAGAAACCTAAAGGATTCAAAAATACTAAAGTGGAAGTCTAATCAAAAGACCCACGTATTGACTCTGCTCATATCCAATGGTGAAGTGAAGCATATATCAAGGGAACAAGCACAGGGCCTGGGTGTTGAAGATCTACAAGATCTCCTTGAGCTTACACTGTGCAGGGATGCGAATGATGTAGATTCCATGAACTTTGAATTACAATTCAAAGGTCAAGTCAGGGAATTATTGATGAGACAATAAAAATCCAGAATAATGAAGAGTTTTGGCATCATCTGTTCCAGGGGGAGATTGCTGGGATTGAACCCTACAAAGGAATAGTTGATTAAAGCCAAAACTGGATCAGATCAGTGGATTCACAATAAGCAGTTGTTTGCATCAGTCTTTCCCCTGGAATGTGGCCTAACATCTGATGCCCTCTAAAGTACTGCCCTACTACAACAACTGCTGATCTACAACAACTGATGAACACTAAAGACTGATGAAGATAAAGGACTGTTGCTCAATCTGCTGCTATGGTTCAAGTATTGCTAAAGACACAAAGCACTGCTGGGGCTAAAACAGTAGAATGAAGAAGTAGTAGTTTACCTTCCTTATTGTATTATATTTGTAATCAGTAGTTAGAAAGCAGTGTTTGTAAAGAACAGTTATTAGAGGTTGTTAGGAGGTTAGATGTCACTTTCATGGTGACGTCAGCAAAGATGCCACAGTGGTTTGTTCTGTACTATAAATAGAACAGTACCATGTACTGTTCTATTAGCTCTCTTCATCACAAAGTCATTATGTACGAACATTCACTGTGAGCTCAGGCTGAGGGGGAGATTGTATGCATGCATGCATTGTAATTGAAGATTGTAATAAATATAATCATTCGATTTCATGTTAAACATGTTTGCTGAAAACAACTCTCTCTTTGATTGTGTGTTGCAAGTTTGTTCTATTTAAATTCCGCTGCACTTAACTCTATTCAATCTTCCTTATTATCAAACAAGCACAATCATAAGAAACTCAGATCCTAACAAGTGGTGTGTCAGTTAATCATGATCTCGGCATAGTTTCCGGGCCCTATACGTATTGGCAAGCATGTAATACTGATAATAAGAGAAATAGTTTGTCCCAAGTTATTTATGAAAATATATGTGCCATAGTGTACATAAAAATGATTTTGAAATATTTTCAAAATGTGTCAGTACGTTATTTGTATATTTACCAGTGAAAACTGACGTATCTTCAAAAGACTAAGCACAGGTTGCAAAGAACATAAATAGGCTGGAAGCTGCCCGGTAATTGCTTAAGTGGAATTTGCAACTCCATGCTTGAAGCCTAATGGTCTTACATAATCTTTTGTTATCCGATCCTCCTAGGGATCTTTTATACACTTTGGTCTGTATATTATTTTATGAACTTTCGGACAACTGTAACTTGTAATAATTATTTTATACTCCCAAGACTTCCGTTGTGTTATTGTGAATATCTATATCAATTTGTCACAAATAAACCCCAAGTCCGGGCCCATCGGGAAATCAGGGTGTGACAGGTTGGTATCAGAGCCAACATTTCAGTGAATTAAACACTAGCCTTTTGTGTTTAATTTCAAATATCACATTAACATAATCCTTAGACTTTTCCGAGTCTAGGCAATGACCTAGGATCACTCATATTTATATTAAGTTATTGTTATTGTTTATGAAATGTAGCAGGTAATACACCACCAAGAATTAGAGGATGAGGAAAAGGTACCATGAGGGGAGGACCATCAAGACAAATACCATCTAAGTCCCATAGTTCGGACCACCAGCAATATTTGAACGAGTCTCACTCGTCCCAGCCAGTGAGACATCCTGTCTCACACTATTCATCTCATTCTCACCACTCACATCATTCTCCTCACTCCCATTCACATTCTCATCATGACTCTTTTGACCCTAGCCAGTTTATAAACACACCACCTGTTAGCCTAAACCAATAAGACGATGATTCTGATCCGGAGATGCCGCCATCTGGATCCAACATACATCCAATTGAACTGTCATGTGATACTGTATCTTATGAAGGATCACCTTATCAGGGTCCCAATGAGTGGGACCAATATTTTAATCAGTTTACTTTTGTTAACACACCTCCTTATCCTCATCCGCAAACGTCGCCACCTCCACAGGAGGATGAACCAATGGAGCCTGCGGAGCAGCAGCCTCAACTACCACCATAATCGTGGAAGCCTCGTGGTACACGTATGTCAGTACGTGCGGGGCAAAGGTCGGGTTCGCTACTACCTTTGCCTCCAACTTATCCTACTATCCCAGAGGACCCACAAATGGGTGGACCCTCTAACACTGAACCAGTTGTTGAGCCACCTCAACAACCACTTTTGGGTTTTGATAACCCCATTCCTACATATCCAGATATGACTGGATGTGATACATCTTTTTTAGTAGCACCTATGGATTATAATTATCCAGCTCCGTCATACGACCCCTACTTACAGGCGGTTGTACATAATGCACTTTATCCATCACCATTTTCTCCTACTTATCCAAATGCTGGATATCCTAGTTATGGATACAAGTATCCGATTATTCCACAACCACAACCACCACAACAAATCGAGGCTATTAATCAAGCCTTGGAATGGGCGGAGCAGATTCAGCAACAGGCTGAAAAGAATGAAAGGAGGACAAGCAAGGCCATGGAAAATTTTATGGTGAATTTTAAAGGATCGGGTTCGACCCATCCAAAGTCCCAATCAATCCCACATCCTTCCACACATAAATCTGAGAGCTCACATTCTTCCTCAAATGAGAGGAGTGAGCCTAAACAAGTTGCCAAGGAGAAAACCCGATCTATTAAAGACGGGTGTACTTATAAATATTTTGTATCATGTAAAGCTAGAGACTTCACGGAGGAGAAATGAGCCATCGATGCCATGACGTGGCTCGATGAGATGGAGACTGTTGTAGACATCAGCGGCTGTGCTAATAAAGACATTGTCAAGTATGTATCTCAGTCATTTAAGGGCGATGCCTTGACATGGTGGAAAGCCATGATCCAGTCCATAGGGAAAGTGTCCCTGTATAATAAGAAGTGGTAAAATTTTGTGGACCTGATCAAGGAGACGTATTGTCCTCCTTATGAAGTTGAGAAAGTGGAGTCTGAATTCTTGACTCTCACTATAAAGAACCAGGACTGTCGGAAATATGTGTCAAACTACAACTCATTGTCCAGATTAGTTCCATATTTGATCACTCCCGAGTCTAAGCGCATTGCACATTTTATTAGTGGATTAGCACCAGAAATCAAGGGCATGGTTAAAGCATCCAATCCCGCTACTTTTAGATCTGCTGTAAATCTATCTCTTTCACTCACTCAGGATGAAGCGAGGTTGAAGCCAGTCAAGACTGAGACTGACGGGAAAAGGAAGCGTGATGATGATCACTTCCAGAAATAGAAGAAAGGAAAATTTGGGTTCAATAAGAACCAGTAGAGGTCGGATGATAGACCTGTTTGTGAAACTTGTGGGAGACGACACTGGGGACAATGTCGGACTAACCAACAGTCAAAGCAGTGTGGTATCTGCAAGAAGACTGGTCATTAGTCCCATAAGTGCAGGGACTTAAAGAATGTTGTTTGCTTTGGATATGGCGAGAAGGGTCACATAAAGACCAATTGCCCTAAACGAGCTACCGAGGGTAATGTGAAGCCTGGGGAAGTAAAGAAACCGAATGCAAGAGCTTTTCAGCTAACTACAAGAGAAGCAGTCAATGATGCAAATGTCATTACGGGTACGTTTCTCGTTAATGATATATTTGCTAGAGTTCTATTTGATTCTGTAGCTAATAAAAGCTTTGTAGATCATAAGTTTAGTAAACTAATAAACCTACCCCTAAGAGCTTTAGATATTAATTACAAAGTTGAAATGGCTGATGGTAGTATAGAAATAGCCTCCACGATTCTTGATGGATGCGTTATATCCATTAAGAACATTCCTATCTCTTTTAATCTTTTGCCAATCAATTTGGCGGGGTTCAATAGAGTTTTAGGCATGGATTGGTTAGCTCATAACCAAGCCCTTATTACCTGCGATAAGAAACTTATTGAAATAAAATCCCTATCCGATGAAGTACTCACCATTCGTGGAGATCAACACTATGGATTGCCCGAGAAGGTGTCTCTACTTAAGGCATCCAAGTATTTAAAAGGAGGATGTGTCATCTACATGGCACATGTGACGATTGATGATCCGAAGCCAAAGATTGAAGACATACCGGTCATCTTAGAATACCCAGATGTTTTCCCAGAAGATTTACCCAGTCTACCCCCAGAGAGGCAAGTTGAGTTTAGGATCGACATCTTGTCTGGAGCCGCTCCTGTAGCTGGAGCTCCATACCGATTAGCACCAACTGAAATGAAAGAATTGAAGGCTCAACTAGATGAGCTATTGGAGAGAAGCTTTATTCAGCCTCGTTCCTCGCCTTAGGGAGCTCCTATCCTGTTCGTTAAAAAGAAAGATGATTCAATGCGGATGTGCACTGACTACCGCGAGCTGAACAAGATAGTGATAAAGAATCGTTATCCATTACCAAGAATCGATGATTTGTTTGACCAATTGCAAGGAGCTAGTTATTTCTCAAAGATTGATTTGAGATATGGTTATCATCAACTGAAAGTTAGGAGCGAGGATGTTCCAAAGACGTCTTTCAGAACTAGATACGGCCACTATGAATTCCTAGTGATGCCTTTTGGGCTCACGAACGCACCTGCAGCTTTCATGGTTCTCATGAATAGAGTCTGCAAGCCATATTTAGATAAGTTTGTCGTTGTCTTTATAGACGACATACTTATCTAGTCTCGTAATCAGAATGATGATGAGAAACATCTTAAATGCATTCTTGATTTGCTAAAACAAGAGAAGCTTTATGCAAAGTTCTCTAAATGCGAGTTTTGGCTTAGAGAGGTCCAGTTTTGGGATATGTAATTAGTGAGAGTGGTATCCATGTGGATCCTTCCAAGATTGAAACTATCATGAATTGGGAAGCACCCAAGACTCCATCTGAAATTTGTAGTTTCTTTGGATTTGCTGGTTATTATAGAAGGTTCATTGAGAACTTCTCAAGAATTACCACTCCTTTGACTACGTTGACCCGCAAGAATGTCAAGTTTGACTGGGGTCCAAAATAGAAAGAATCCTTTGAGATTATGAAGCAGAAATTGAGCAATGCTCCCGTCTTAACCCTACCTGAGGGGATTGAAGACATTGTTGTATACAGTGATGCTTCGCACACATGAATAGGTTGTGTACTCATGCAAAGAGGCAAAGTGATTGCATATGCATCACGACAACTTAAAGTTCACGAATAGAATTACACCACCCATGATTTAGAATTGGGTGACGTTGTATTCACACTAAAGTTGTGGAGACATTATCTATATGGCACAAAGTGTATTATATATATGGACCATAAAAGTCTCCAGCATCTATTTAATCAGAAAGATTTGAATATGCGACAACGCCATTGGATGGATACTTTAGATGATTACGAATGTGAGAGTCGATACGATCCCGGTAAGGCAAATGTCATTGCTGACGCCTTAAGTCGCAAAGAAAGGGTTAAATTTATCAGGGTTAACGCCAAAAGCATTGAGCTACGTACTAGCTTGAATGAGAAGCTGCTTGATGCTCAGAAACAAGCCTTATTAGAAGCAAATGTTTCTAATGAAGGATTAGGTGGTATTCTTAATCAGTTACACCTGGAAATGATTGAATCCTAAGATTGAATGATCATATATGGGTTCCTATCTTTGGAGGACTCAGAGATCTGATTCTCCAGGAAGCTCATAATTCCAGATATTCTGTACATTCTGGAGGAGACAAAATTTACTAGGATTTGAAAAAGAATTATTGGTGGATGGGTATGAAGAAATCCATAGCCACTTATGTAGCTAAATGTCCGATGTTTTCGCAAGTTAAAGCTGAATATCAGAAACCGTCAGGGCTACGACGACAGCTTAAAATTCCTGTATAGAAATGGGAGATGGTAAATATGGATTTGATTACCAAGTTGTAACACTTCGCTTTTTCGTACCTTTCTATTTTTAGCATGTCCTGTCGTGCTTTCTATTTTAATCAGTTGTACCTTCGATTGTAATTCGAGACTTGAAATCATAATGGAAATGCATTGTTTTGATCACATTCTTGTTATAATTCTATGTTATGCATGCACGACTTGTCACTTTTGAAAACACGTTAAACTATTTCAATCATGTGAAAACAGTGGAAAAGCATTCTAATCCTAACCTCGAGAATCAAGAATTCGTGTGATTCGGAGAATTTCCCAAAATAAAATATATATATATATATATATATATATTTAATAAATAGATTACATAAGTTATAAATAATAAAATACATTTCATTTTGTTAAAAAGGTTAAAAAGTTAAATTGGATTATTCAAGTTAAATAGTTAACCAAACTAACCAATTAACTAAGTTATATAAGACCTAGGTTAGTTAGTAAAAGTCAACTAACTAAGTTAAGTTAGTTCAGTTAACTCAGTTAACTAAGCAGTTAATTAACTGATCATTCTGGATAACTCGGTTAGTAAGAACAGTTAAGTCCGGTTAGTTCAGTTAGTGAAAACATTAAAAAGAATTAATACATCAAAAGGTGGGCAGCGCCCAGAATCGAACCCGGGTCTCCTACTTCACACACACGCGCACTAACAAGACGGGCTACCGTCATCGCTGGTAAACAACCCTTACTTAATTATTCTTATACGCAAACTTCGCTGTTTCCTTTTATACTTTCCCGCCCAGAAACACATCACCGACTGTCAAACTTTCCTTTCTTCTTCTTGCTGAACTGGCGAAATTAACAGCAAGATCATTTTTTTTTTCAATCATCAATCAATTAGCCAATCAACCTTCATTCCTTTTTCCGTTATCAATCAATCAATTCATATCCAAACATAATCGACACCCTCCATCCCTATATAAACCGACCCTCAGTCACTCGATCACCCTCACTCGACTCCCATCTCCACACACCTGCACTCACTCGAACCTCACATCCATTCGGCACCTCACCTCCGTTCCGTTTCTGGTTCGTCGCCGGAGCTCACCATCTTCACCGGAGAAGACGACCGCACACGCCGGAGCCGTCGGATTCGACCTCGGCCGTCCTAGGATTCGGTACGACCTCGTTTCGTTATGGTTCTGTTAATTAGTATTATTCGGTTTATAATTTTCCGTTTCATTATTATTATTCGTATTATTATTATTACTAAATCATTCTCATTAGTATTATAATTATAAATTGCCTTTCAATAATATTATTAGTGTTAATATAATTCAGATTTATGTATAGAATAAAATCTAATTTATTCGGATTAGTATATATAAAATAAAATCTGATTTATTATTATGTGGATTTATTATATATTATTATACTAATTAATAATAATATTATCATTATATTTAGTATTTCTATAAAAATCAGGTTTATAAATCATTATTATTATCACTATAACTAATATTATTTAAAATATAATTATTATAATAAACTCATTATTATTATTAATAACATTAACCTTATTAACATTTTTTTTATTATTTCTATTAATGCCATTATTATTACATATAAATAGAAATTTCAACTATTTTAAGAAATCGTAAATTTCAAATATGGATCAAATTAATATTTCTATTCGTTACCACTAATATTACAAATTCTATTAAGAAGACCATTAGCACTACTTTTATCACTTTTGACTATCATCAGTAATATTATCTTTTTGGTTATAAATACCAAAATTCACATTATTAATATGAAACCTTATTACGTATGTTATGATTATTTTACCTTCATAATTAATTGAGTTGTAGACATATACGAATCCTACACTAGGTATCAATCCATATTAACCCATGTTCAAACCATCTAGGGTAATACCTACAATACTTGGGAAATCTCCATCTTCTCTTTACAAGAAAACGCAACGCAATCACTGTGAGTATACATGACCCATTTTCCATTTTAACACTTTTGGGTGCAATATGTATTCTATATCAATCACATTATTCACTTCAAACAGCTTTATGCACACTCTATCCAAATTGCACGTTATACATTTGATTCATGTTATACATGTTATGCTATTGTAAACTCTCATGACTATGTGTTCATTAACTTTGCAAGCCTCCCCTAACAATGGTAGCGCTATAGGTTGAGAAACGCCCCTCTCGTTATATTAACGAGTATTGTTAGGTTAAACTATGTTAAAAACCACCCTTATACTTTTGGGTTGGACACGTTAATTGCGTTAAACTTTGGTTTGGACATATAGAGTAACATCGTTTCGAGTATATACTGTTGACATGATATTGTATTTCACATTTGGATATGAGCAACATTTTAAACACGTATATGCTATGTATGAAAACTTGTATACTCGCCAACATGCTTTTGTTGATTTTATTTTAATACATATTGCAGGTTGAATGAATCAAGAAAACAAGAACCAAGCTAGGATGGACATTAGAAACCCACTTAGCATTTTGATTATTGTTGAATAGTATGTTTATTTATTTGGAACTACGTACCCCACTTTACAATTTATGAAATGAATTTAATATTTATTGTCACAATAGTGTTATGTTGTTTTGAGCAATTTGTTCGTCTCATCCCGATGTTTCCGCCATCGGTTGGGGTGTGACACAAGTTACCAAAGACCAAACGTGGCAATGACACGATTTGGGTGATTGTCGATAGACTGACAAAGTCAGCCCATTTTCTGCCAATAAAGGAAACTTATAGTTCTGAAAAATTGGCCAAATTATATGTGGACAACATTGTGTCCTTGCATGGTGTGCCAGTATCTATAGTATCTGATAAAGATACGAGATATACATCTCATTTTTGGAGAAGTTTCCAACAATCTTTGGGCACGAGATTAAATTTCAGTACGGCTTACCATCCACAGACTGATGGAGAGAGTGAGCGTACCATTCAGACATTGGAAGACATGCTGAGAGCATGCGTGATTGATTTAGGTGGTAGTTGGGATGATCATCTACACCTAATTGAATTCTCCTACAATAATAGTTATCATACTAGCATCAAGGACGCTCCATTTGAAGCCTTGTATGGGAGAAAATGCAGAACACCCGTTTGTTGGGCTGAAGTTGGGGAAGGCCAAGTATCAGGACCTGTGATAGTCCTAGAGACCACGAAAAAATAGGCCTGGCATGTCGTGTATACCTGTACACGATAATACATGATACACGAAATCCCATACACGAACACGACACGATAAGGTTTCGTGTCCAGTTTTCCATACACGAACACGAAATATTTTTTAACAGGTATACACGACAATTACCTGTTAATACTTGCTTATGAATGTTTCAATAATTACATATGTAGGAACCTGTGTAGTGAAACAAATGTCACACCCTGACTTTTGCGGAAGCGTATGATGTGTGACTGGTTTAATATCATTTCATTCAATCGTAATAAACAACTACATGATCAAAACGATGTTCGTCCATTCATAAAATTTGAGTATTACATACACTGGTTATTTAAGTTTTAAAACACAACCTTCGACTGGGTTACAAACCAACAAAAGTGGATGACATCTAAACTTGAAGTCTACTTCTAGTTATGACACCCGCGCCTAAGATCCATCCTGTCACCTGAAATACATGTAATTTTGGAAAACATCAACAAAAGTTGAGCTAGTTCAGGCGTTTTGTTTGTGAGTACTGTAATCTTGTAAATCTTTGAGAGACTCCTTTGTAAACAGGTATGAAAAGCGTGTATGAACATGAATGTTTTACAAGGACTTTAAGGAATGTGAGGACATAGGGAGCACTCGTAATGAGTAGGCTTATACCCTTGTCGATTTTCCTCGACTGTGTCGATTAACCTCGACTGTGTCAATTTACCTTGACCGTGTCGATTACCCTCGACCGTGTCGATTACCCTCGACCGTGTCGATTAACCTCGACCGTGTCGATTAACCTTGACTGGGACTCCGAAGCACTACTTGGTACTAGTTGTGACCATGAGTGGAGTTCGGCCGTACCCGTTAGATCTAACCCTCGTCCCTAATTAAGTATTAATGGCATTTCAGTATTTAGTCTATGCTCACATGATCTAGTATTTCATAGGCATTCCATACCGTTTAAGTATTCGTAACATGTATTCCACCCCCGAGAGTTATTAAACCAAAAACAGTTAAGAGAAAAAGGGGAGCATGAACTCACTGTTTTGCGTCTTCGGTACTCGTAACTCAAGTCTCGTTAACAAACACGACTACCTACAATGTGTTAGGGTCTATTAGACGAGCGGGCCATGCCTTGCCTTGCCTTAGTATTCATGTTTTGAGTTATGTTTCCTTTATGTCTTTAACATTATCCAAAGTTATAACACTTCTCAAGTATTTATTTTCGTATTTCCTTCCCAAGGATGAGAGTATTTCATACATGTGTACTTGTATTCTTTTATTTGTAGTTTCCAAAATAATATATTTTCAAGTCTTACTTCAAAAAATATATTTAAACTTGTTTTGTCCCAAAAATAATGTATTTCAAGAAAGTATAATTTAACTTCCGAAAATAATATGTTTTCTACTTGTCGAAAATATGATACACTTTGTAATGATAATAAAATCATACTTTCATTTCTTTTGTATCCAAAACAATGTTTACCAAAAATATATTTGTTATGGTATTTTCCGGAATATTTTATAAGTTACGTTCTTGTTTGGTTTGCCAATATTTAAGTGTGTAACTTATATACTTTATTCCTTGTAATTTTTGGTATTATTTTGGAGTTGTAAATTCTTGGTATTTGTAAGTTATATTATTTTACCCTAAAATAATATAACTATTCCACAAAGTAAACAAATGTTCACACAAGTGTCTTAATATAAAATATGTATTCTAAATATATATTTAACCACTTTTATTTACAAAAACCAACCTCCAATACTTGTATTTTTGTATCAAAATTTATGGCAAAGCTTATATTGAAAAACATGGTTTAAAACATACCTGTAAACACTTGTTTAGAAAATATTTTCTAAGTGTTTGAATTTTTAGAAAATTTTGCCATAGTTTCCTTTGTAAATGGAGGTGTCCATGCTATTTAGCATATCATTTTCTTTTAAAAAATTAACACAAAATGATCAACATTCAACCCTAAACAACATTACACTTACCAAGTGTAAAAACTATTCAATTTACATACTAACATGAACTTGATCTTTCACAAAAATGCGTAGTAACTTGGTAATGTTTTTAGTGGACTTAGTTACCCTCCAAAATATATTTACTTCTTGATAAATCTCATTCTTGAAAGTTTTAGATGTTTACAACTTGTAAACATATTTCACAAAAACGTCTCTTTATTAAACCTTCTTGTTTCTCTAGTGTTTTTACACTTATTTCATCACCAAAAATAGTGTAAGTTAGTAAAAACCATGATCTTTCAAGAATCATATTTTGAACTTGGTTTTCTTGGAAAATCATTCATAAGTCTTGGATCTACAAGTTTACTAACTCACTTTGTTTATTACTTTTCAAGAAATGATTTTGTTTTCAAGTTCATGTCTATGTATGAGGATGATCTTCTTGTGTTAACACATAATCATCCTCTAACTTGCTAGATCATGTGTTTAATCACAATCTAGCAAGCTCCATGTAGTGATCAACATCAATATCTCTAGTAATCAACAAGCAATCATCATACATATTCTAAATACATCATTTCAACAAGATTTCATCATATTTCATCTTATGTTTCAAGATTCAAGTTTATGTCTTTTATGTTCTTGTTGTTTTCATCATACTACATCTTTTAACCATTAAAAATAGAAGTAAACAAGAGTTATGAGATATCTTACTACTAGCTTTAAGCTAGGGAAGAACAAGATGAAAAATGGAGTGGATAAAAGCTTGCAACGGAGGTCCTTTAAGTTCCGTGAGTACCGAGCTTCCTAAACCACCTTGTAACACCTTGAGATCACCTTGGATTGCATGGATGATAATCGAAAAATCGCGGTGGTGGTGGGGTTACCTTCGGCCGAGAGCAAGGGAGCAAGGGTGAGAGTTGTGTGTTGTTGAAAGTGATGAGTTCTAGTGTTCTTATAACCACTAGATGCTATTAACCAAAGGGTTATGTGCCCAAGAAGTACACTACACAATCTTGCTCAATCCAAGAAGAGATCATTGGGAATTTAGTGAGATCTTATGGAGATTATGGTGGGGCCCTAATTGTGGCTGATTACAACATGGGGGGGGGGTGTGTGTTAAATGTAAGTTTGTGATGGATAGTTAGGAGATTAGTTAGAGACTAAGTGTAAGGTCTAGTGTTTCAAGTGTATGATACATTATATAGTGTGTTAGGGTGTTCGGGGATCATAACTAGCTCAAAAATAATAAAACAATGCTTCTAGCAATATTTTGGTGTTCCGGGTAATGTCTGGTTGTTCGGTTAGATACCGGTTCGTTAAAGTGTCAAGTTACTCCGTTTAGTATTCTTTAAGTACCCTTTTGTGACTCTTTTAATTCCCGTCACTTAGGAAAGCATACATGACCATTTTGCCATATTTTTGCACATTACTAGCTTGTTAAAAAGCTGAATTTTTGCTGAAATATGCAGAATTCTGCACTTTATGTGGGTTTTAGGCACTTTCCGGCACTTTATCTTTCACCTTGAAAGGCAGTTTTGTGGTCCTTACTTCCCTACACACTATACTAGTGTAATACATAGTCTCTGTCTCATACTGGGCCTCAAAATATTGTCTGTCTATGTACTGAACTTCGTCAGCATTTTTAGTGTGTCTGGTAATGGTGCCAATTTTGTTCTGTGTATCATTAGAACTATCTCGTGTTGCATGTAGCAACGATAAAAGTCTTGCAACATGAAATGCCATTGTATGTATATAACTGTAATCAAAAATTCATTTTTCTTGTAAACTAGATCATGCACAGTTATTAAAGCACAAATTACGGTTCAATTAGTGTACGGAATGTACGGATTTCGTCCCGAAATTCAAGCGATGCCATCGGTCACAGGGGAGTTGTGAATCAAATGTGGTCACTTATGTTTAAAATTTGTCTTCATGTTCCCATGTACTCTGGGTCATGATATGAATTCTATCGTACTCATGTAATTCAATTACGTCTTCTCTGTATCTCGTGGACACTTGGTCCGCAACCTTAACAGGTTCTATAGTAATTTTGTCGTTTTTTATTGACGTGAATCTTATTTGTGGGAACAACGACTGTTCGTTGAGTCAGACTCCTCTAAAGACTAGACACATGGAATGTATCGCGATCACTGCTGATCTTTTTCTGGAAGTTTCAACTTGTGAGTAATGGTTTCGATCCCTACACCGGGGTCCAACCTTTATGTTTTCCAAATCACACCACGCCTTCTCTAGGCGAGGCTCCCATTATGGTTATACTTCTTATCTCAAATTTCTACGATTTCTGCCGCTCGTCGGCGCAATCTTTCTGTATTCCGCGGGCTGTCTTGATATGATTACATATCTGAACGATCTTGCCTCTAATTTTTTCTGAACCAACTCAGGCCAGTAGATTTTTTATCTCCGGTCTCCGTTCAACATGACGGGGATCGACTTATTATGTTTCATCTAAAGCTTCACACAAAGCGGTTTAAACGGCGGTGTGATAAATACTGTTGTAGGAAAACTCCACTAAGGGCAAGTGTGTGTTCCAACTTTTCATCAAAGTTTATCACACAAGCACGCAACATGTCCATACAGTCTGCATCGTTCAGCAGCTTAGTCCATCTACGTTATTATTCAAGTTCTTACGATCAACGGTGTGCTGCAACCCTTGTGATTAATAGGTCGTGCAACGTTTTCTTACAGGTAATGATGCCAAATTTGCGGTGCGTAATCACTGTACCTAGATCATGGTTTCTTCTCATGATCTTTTAATCAACGTGACGCGTAGGCAATGCCGTGGTCTCGTTGCATTGACGCGTAATCGAGACTTTGTCGAGAAGCGTTACATAATTGCAACTCTAACTCCTTAGCTCTTGATTGCAGGGTTGGTATGAATCCCGTTTTTATCCACCATGTACCCTCAAGTTCTTACCTCGTGGATTTGAAATCCGCTTTTCGACATCTTAGCACATAACTGTTCTTTCTCTAAGAGTTGCAAGGTAAATTGCAGCTGTTGCTCACGACCTTCCTTGGTCGTTGGCCATATAAGAATGTAGTCAATAAATATAATCATGATCTATCCAGGTATGGCTTACACGTTCGATTCATGAGGTCCATGAATATTGTCGATGCATGTGTTAAGCCAAATGGTACGACAAGGAACTCGTAATGCTCAAAGCGAGTCCTAAAGGTCGTTTTAGGGATATTTCCTTCTTGTATTCACAGTTGAGGACATCCTGTCCTCAGGTCAATCCTTGAGTGGTAACTAGGATCTTACGATTTATCTGTTTCATGTCATCAGTCATTGGCAAAGGATTCTGATTCTCAATTTTCTGAAATTTATGCAAAGTGCAGTCTATCAACTTTCTCCTTGTGTCCTTAACTAAGGATGTCATATCCTTAATTTCCTCTGTCTAGCAGCTCTTGCAGTTATATCGGAGGTTCATGCTTCGTGGACGAAGCTGGTTGGTATGGCGTCATTCGGCACTGTTGCCGCTCCTGGCACGAGATTTATCCTAAGCTCCTCTTGGCGCTGTGGAGGTATTCCTGGAAAGTCTTTAGAAAAGGCTACTGGAACTTCCTCCATCACGGGGATGTTTTCAGGCTCTGCAGTCTACTTGGAGGCGCTTCTGTGTCTCTTCGATCAATGAGAGATGTCGCAGATCCGCTGCCTTGTGGGGTCTAGCACCCTAGCACCTATTACAGGAAGGTTGTGTACTATAAATATTTTATCATTCGCGAGAGGGACGCGACTGATATTCCTTACATCGAACGACTTCAGCTCTATACTTGGATTTCCAATCCATGCTGACTATCATATCATGACTTCCTAAGTCAATGGTAACAGAAGGTTCCGGCCTTCTGAGTCCCCAAAATACAATCCTTAATTGCTTCGTCTGCTTAAACTAGTCTTCTATATGCCCATTTCTAAAGAATACGGGACATCTATTTTACTCGAAACTAGGCCAAGCAGTTTCTTAAGTTCTAAGCATACAAGGTTAAGGTTGGTGCAAGTATTAATAAAAAATAGATGCATAAGGTTGGTTAATAGGGAACGTACCCGTAATCGCATCTGGATCCTTGCGTGCTTCACGAGTTTCGATCGTGAAAACCCTTCCTTGCTTGTTTCTTTCTAGGACAATCTTTCCTAAAGTGCCCTGCTTCACCACATCTGTAGCAACCTGTTACTCTACCATTATTTCTTTTGTCTGGATCCTTCGCCCAACAGGCATCCTTGCTGTGTCCTTCTTTTCCATACTTTCCACACTTAGGCCTTAGACATCGACCTTCATGGTGAAAATTGCATTCCCAGCACCTCGGCTTAGTCCCCGAGTAGACCTTATCACCAACCTTATTAGTAGCTCCAGAAGCTTTCCTGTCATGCGGCGGGTTCACTTTCTTTCTTTTGTTTGCTTTATAGCTTCCATAGCTAACTTGGGTGCTTATCTGTAGATTTGAGGACTTCCTTTTCTTGTTGCCTGATGACTCCACATGAGTCTCTTTCTTGTTATCCTCAGATTTCGAAAATTTTCTCATGCGTAGAGCTTCTTCAGTAAGAGTGACACTCAAATCGATAGCCTCCGTGATGGTTGAGGGCTTTGAGGTAGTAACCATGCTCCTGATCTGAGGTGCAAGTCCCCAAATAAATCGCTCAATCCTCTTGAATTCCAGCTTGACTAAGTAGGGGACGACTCTAGACAAGTCGTGAAATCGCTGGACATATTCAGGAATCTTCGGTCCGTCCATTTTCAAATTCCAGAACTCCACCTCAAGCTTCTGGATTTCAGCCCTAGAACCGTATTTCTTCTCCATCATTTCCTTGAGCTCGTCCCAGCTCAGTGCGTAAGCAGCATCTGCACCAAGGGTCTGAACCTAAAGGTTCCACCAGGAGAGTGCGCCATCTAAAAATAACCCTGAGATAAAGGTAACTCTCTGCTGGGGTGAACAGTTACTCATTCTTAGAACGGAGTCAGTCTTTTCTGCCCAACAGACGAATGCAACGGCACCTCCTGTGCCATCAAAATTCAATGGCTTGCAGTCCAGGAATTGTTTATAGGTGCAGCCAGTTGGAGGGTTATTTCCGGAAGTGCCACCGCTGTGTTCGGAGCGGAGGGCTTCATGTCGTGCAATTGCCTGTGAGATTCGTTCTTGAAGCTCGGCTTCTGTCCTTGGTAACGTACTGGTGTTTGTGTCACGTCTGGGTGGCATTCTCTTCTATCAAAATGGTATGAAGTAGGTTAGACAACATTCCTTAATTTTCTATGAGGTACATAGCACCATAAGCCATCGTGTAATCACCCAATTTCACATGTATGTCTAATCAACAATGTATGAGCGAGTAAACAATTACTGAGCCTTCATAGGCTTGGCTATTTGGCTTATTGTTTGTAATCGGAAAAATGAACTCGAGGCTACATCGCCTTGGTCATTCAAGTTTTAGTTATTTTCTGCTACATTGGTTTTCTTAGGTCTTTAGCTTTAGTGATGTGTATATTTTCCCAGAGATGGGGTTGTTCATGTAGGGGTGATAGAGAGTGTAACGTCACTGAATCTTTTCGAATGTTATCCATCTTCACTTGTTTAAATATCGGTTCTCAAACGTCTCGCACACGGGTAGAAGTAAGTGCTAAGGCAATGGTCTATGTATTGTTCTACCAGATGAAGGTGTGAACACTTAGAGTTTATTTTTGTGTAGCGATCATTAGCTTGACCCGCAGAGTTCACCAGGATTTCCATGCACTACAAATCGTTATTACGTGGGCCCCCGTAATAATAAATTGTAAATTGTCTTGCACAGTTACCCCAATTTTCTCTCATCAAAGCAGATGATCAATCAAGGAGGAGACACTACTGTCCTTATACCTCTGTCATGGAAAGGACCATTGCGGTGGTCCACGCGCTAACACTCGTTATCGTTATGCACGTATAGGCATGGCGATTAAACGAAATAGGAATAAGGAGAATTCCTAGTAGTTGGAGGGGCACCTTCAAGATGAATACTTCATCTTCCTTGTCTAGTCAAGTGTATCGTCAATCTCGCTTTCACAAAAGTCACAGGGACCTCGTCCCGCTGATTCAGAAGTTGTTCAAGGTTGCCACCTCTGCCTCTCCGTCACTACCGTAGTCAGGCACCTTCACGATCGAGAGGGAAAAGCAGCCATCTCCTATGGAAGCAAGCTCAGAATTTTGTTTGATAATCACTCCAGTCATGAGCTTTGCAATGAATGCGAGGTCGATAGCTTCATCGTGCGAGTAAGAATAATAATAGGAGTCGAAAGTATCTTATTCACGTCAATAATCATTTCGTACACTTATTTGTATGTATATATCGATAAACAAATATGTTACTTAGCATAAACAGGCAATTCTATGCATCATATCACGTATAACTCTCGTTTTTGGGGGAGTCATTTTGTCTTTGGCAAGTCTAACTCGTGTAGACTATGCCTTGGTTGGCACCTTATCTTGAGGGTATTCCCTACTAATGTCCTTGCCTTGTCTTTTCTTTGAAAAATGTTTGACTCATGGATCTTGACGCTTACGTGAATGCAATGAAAAACCTTTTTGTAAAATGTTTTTTGTGAGAGAACTCTAGTGATTGTAGTCTAGACTCGAGAGGGAATCCTAGTTCACTACAATCGAAGCTCTGGTACCAAACTGTCACACCCTGACTTTTGCAGAAGCATATGATGTGTGACTGGTTTAATATCATTGCATTCAATCGTAATAAACAACTACATGATCAAAACGATGTTCGTCCATTCATAAAATTTGAGTATTACATACCCTGGTTATTTAAGTTTTAAAACACAACCTTCGACTGGGTTACAAACCAACAAAAGTGGATGACATCTAAACTTGAAGTCTACTTCTAGTTATGACACCCGCGCCCAAGATCCACCCTGTCACCTGAAATACATGTAATTTTGGAAAACATCAACAAAAGTTGAGCGAGTTCAGGCGTTTTGTTTGTGAGTACTGTAATCTTGTAAATCTTTGAGAGACTCCTTTGTAAACAGGTATGAAAAGCGTGTATGAACATGAATGTTTTACAAGGACTTTAAGGCATGTGAGGACATAGGGAGCACTCGTAATGAGTAGGCTTATACCCTTGTCAATTTTCCTCGACTGTGTCGATTAACCTCGACTGTGTCAATTTACCTTGACTATGTCGATTACCCTCGACCGTGTCGATTACCCTAGACCGTGTCGATTACCCTCGTCCGTGTCGATTAACCTCGACCGTGTCTATTAACCTCGACTGGGACTCCGAAGCACTACTTGGTACTAGTTGTGACCAGGAGTGGGGTTCGGCCGTACCCGTTAGATCTAACCCTCGTCCCTAATTAAGTATTAATGGCATATCAGTATTTAGTCTATGCTCACATGATCTAGTATTTCATAGGCATTTCATACCGTTTAAGTATTCGTAACATGTATTCCACCCCCGAGAGTTATTAAACCAAAAAAACAGTTAAGAGAAAAAGGGGAGCATGAACTCACTATTTTGCGTCTTCAGTACTCGTTAACAAACACGACTACCTACAATGTGTTAGGGTCTATTAGACGAGCGGGCCGTGCCTTGCCTTAGTATTCATGTTTTGAGTTACGTTTCCTTTATGTCCTTAACATTATCCAAAGTTATAATACTTCTAAAGTATTTATTTTCGTATTTCCTTCCCAAGGATGGGAGTATTTCATACATGTGTACTTGTATTCTCGTATTTGTAGTTTCCAAAATAATATATTTTCAAGTCTTACTTCAGAAAATATATTTAAAATTGTTTTGTCCCAAAAATAATGTATTTCAAGAAAGTATAATTTAACTTCCAAAAATAATATGTTTTCTACTTGTCGAAAATATGATACACTTTGTAATGATAATAAAATCATACTTTCATTTCTTTTGTATCCAAAACAATGTTTACCAAAAATATATTTGTAATGGTATTTTCCGGAATATTTTATAAGTTACGTTCTTGTTTGGTTTGCCAATATTTAAGTGTGTAACTTATATACTTTATTCCTTGTAATTTTTGGTATTATTTTGGAGTTGTAAATTCTTGGTATTTGTAAGTTATATTATTCTACCCTAAAATAATATAACTATTCCACAAAGTAAACAAATGTTCACACAAGTGTCTTAATATAAAATATGTATTCTAAATATATATTTAACCACTTTGATTTACAAAAACCAACCTCCAATACTTGTATTTTTGTATCAAAATTTATGGCAAAACTTATATTGAAAAACATGGTTTAAAACATACTTGTAAACACTTGTTTAGAAAATATTTTCTAAGTGTTTGAATTTTTAGAAAATTTTGCCATAGTTTCCTTTGTAAATGGAGGTGTCTATGCTATTTATCATATCATTTTTTTTCAAAACTTAACACACAATGATCAACATTCAACTCTAAACAACATTACACTTACCAAGTGTAAAAACTATTCAATTTACATACTAACATGAACTTGATCTTTCACAAAAATGCGTAGTAACTTGGTAATGTTTTTAGTGGACTTAGTTACCCTCCAAAATATATTTACTTCTTGATAAATCTCATTCTTGAAAGGTTTAGATGTTTACAACTTGTAAACATATTTCACAAAAACGTCTCTTTACTAAACCTTCTTGTTTCTCTAGAGTTTTTACACTTATTTCATCACAAAAAATAGTGTAAGTTTAGTAAAAACCATGATCTTTCAAGAATCATATTTTGAACTTGGTTTTCTTGGAAATCATTCATAAGTCTTGGATCTACAAGTTTACTAACTCACTTTGTTTATTACTTTTCAAGAAATGATTTTGTTTTCAAGTTCATGTCTATGTATGAGGATGATCTTCTTGTGTTAACACATAATCATCCTCTAACTTGCTAGATCATGTGTTTAATCACAATCTAGCAAGCTCCATGTAGTGATCAACATCAATATCTCTAGTAATCAACAACCAATCATCATACATATTCTAAATACATCATTTCAACAAGATTTCATCATATTTCATCTTATGTTTCAAGATTGAAGTTTATGTCTTTTATGTTCTTGTTGTTTTCATCATACTACATCTTTTAACCATTAAAAATAGAAGTAAACAAGAGTTATGAGAGATCTTACTACTAGCTTTAAGCTAGGGAAGAACAAGATGAAAAATGGAGTGGATAAAAGCTTGCAACGGAGGTCCTTCAAGTTCCTTGAGCACCGAGCTTCCTAAACCACCTTGTAACACCTTGAGATCACCTTGGATTGCATGGATGATAATCAAAAAATGGTGGTGGTGGTGGGGTTACCTTCGACCGAGAGCAAGGGAGCAAGGGTGAGAGTTGTGTGTTGTTAAAAGTGATGAGTTCTAGTGTTCTTATAACCACTAGATGCTATTAACCAAAGGGTTATGTGTCCAAGAAGTACACTACACAATCTTGCTCAATCCAAGAAGAGATCATTGGGGATTTAGTGAGATCTTATGGAGATTATGGTGGGGGTCCTAATTGTGGCCGATTACAACATGGGGGGGGGGGGGGGTTAAATGTAAGTTTGTGATGGATAGTTAGGAGATTAGTTGGAGACTAAGTGTAAGGTCTAGTGTTTCAAGTGTATGATACATTATATAGTGTGTTAGGGTGTTCGGGGGATCAAAACTAGCTCAAAAATAATAAAACAATGCTTCTAGCAATATTTTGGTGTTCCGGGTAATGTCCGGTTGTTCGGTTAGATACCGGTTCGTTAAAGTGTCAAGTTACTCCGTTTAGTGTTCTTTAAGTACCCTTTTGTGACTCTTTTAATTCCCGTCACTTAGGAAAACATACATGACCATTTTTCCATATTTTGCACATTACTAGCTTGTTAAAAAGCTGAATTTTTGCTGAAATATGCAGAATTCTGCACTTTATGTTGGTTTTAGGCACTTTCCGGCACTTTATCTTTCACCTCGAAAAGCAGTTTTGTGGTCCTTACTTCCCTACACACTATACTAGAGTAATACGTAGTCTCTGTCTCATACTGGGCCTCAAAATATTGTCTGTCTATGTACTGAACTTCGTCAGCATTTTTAGTGTGTTTGGTAATGGTGCCAATTTTGTTCTGTGTATCATTAGAACTATCTCGTGTTGCATGTAGCAATGATAAAAGTCTTGCAACATGAAATGCCATTGTATGTATATAACAATAATCAAAAATTCATTTGTCTTGTAAACTAGATCATGCACAGTTATTAAAGCACAGATTACTGTTCAATTAGTGTACGGAATGTACGAAAAAGTGACGGTTGTCACAACAAAAGTTGCCAAAAGTTCATGTTGGTGCAATTGTGTCTGTACTTTGTCTGTATTTTGTCATGATACGAAACGATGTCTTTGTTAGTCTTGTAAGTTTGACCAAGTCAACCATCCTCCGGTTTGACTTGGCCAAACAGTTAACAAAATGGTTGTAATTTGTCTGTGTCGAAGGATGTGTCATCGAAGGATTGTTTGTATCCTTCGATGAGCTCGAAAGATAAACCTTCGATGGATAGACCTCGAAGGATATCATCCTTCGAGGTATATGTGATCTTTCGGTAGGCTTCTGATCGACAGATGATCTTACGATCAGTCTGTCTGATCCTTCGACCAGACGAGCTGTGTTGGGTATAAATACCCATGTGTTGTGTTCACTTCAAAAAAGTTAGACAAAAAGATAGACACTAGAGTGCAGAAAATACAGAGAACACACACACACTGAGAGAGTTTGCAAAACAGATTTGTAAACGTTGCTTTGTAACCGGACCTTTCATACGTATTAATACAAGTGGTGTTAATCGGTGAAGTTTGTGTGTTGTGTTTGTGCTTGTTCTATCTCGGTTTGCATGCTAGCTTGGATTCCGCACTTGCTAGTGTGTTAGACATAACAAGGAATAGGTTAACCTCAACCTCCGAGGGACCTACAAGTGGTATCAGAGCCGTGGCTCTTTTCCTTGTTAAAAACCGGGTTTTATACAAGATTTTGGAGTGTGTTGGACAAAAACTCACTTGGTTTAGCTCCCATTTTTACTGTTTTTCTTGCATTTCAGTTGTTGAAACGTGTTCTAAACTAACCGGGTGTGTTAAAAGACGGGTTGGGTAATTTAAAAACTTGTTTTTGAGGTGTTTGGTAATTTCCGGCCAAAATTCCGGCTTCTCCGGTGATCGGTTTCTGGGTTAGATCTGTCCTTTTTGGGGTATATTTTATTTGTTTCAAAATCTGCTTTGGCAGAAAGTATGGTCTGAACATACCTTCTGCCGAAAGTTTCTACCAACCCATCAACTTTTTCACCAACCTGTCACATTTGTCAACTGTGTCAGTGCAGTTCGAAAGATATCCTTCGAAGTCGAAAGATCATCTTTCGATCAAAGGAGGTTCGATAGATAATCATCCTTCGAACATCCTTCGAAGTCTGTGACTTATCCTTCGATCCAAGGAATATTTTCGAAGGATACATCTTTCGTTTTGCTGCTCTTATTCGAAAGACAAGGATCCTTCGATTGGAGAGTCTTTCGAAATCATTGTTCGAAACTCAACAGTAATCTTTCGAACACTGTTGATCCTTCGAACAAGTGTTGATCTTTCGAACTTAGTCTGTTTATGTTTAACAAGTTTGTGAGTTTCAGGTTTTATTATTCTTGATAAAAAATGAATCCAAGATGGGGTACTCCGGTAAATACATACATGTATTTTGGTACTCCGTCTCCTGCACCGGTATCTTCTCAAGCTAATGCAACTTCTACCAGTCAATGGGCATTCATATCAAATCAAACTCCAAGTATTCAAAGCATTCTCTTAAGCGAGAGCGAAACCGGAAGTTTGAATCGGCCTCCAAAGTTGATGCACTTATACGAATATCCAGGATGGATTGATAGATTTCATACATACGTTCTTGGTCAAAATACAGAATTGTGGTTGCGGTTCATTACAGATTTCGATCAAACAATAGAGGTTGCCGCATCATCTGCTGCTACGTTTGCAGATCTCACGGAAGATCAGAAGAAGGTCTATGATTTGGAAAAGAAGGCATATGCCATTCTTACTCAGGCGTTAAGTAAAGATATTTATCATCAATTTGTCAGTTACAAGACAACGAAGAGGTTGTGGGACGCATTGAAGACAAGGGGCGTAGGAAATGAAGCGACACGTCAATTGAGAAAAGACCTGCTAAAGAAAGAGTATGATGGTTTTACTTGTATGGAGAATGAATCTTTAGGAGATTTGACAAGTCGATTTAATCATTTGCTGACTGAATTGGCAAATTTTGGGGTTGTTACAACTTCAGCAGAGATTGTAAAAAGGTTTGCAGATGCGTTGCCACCTCAATGGAATACTTTCTTGGAAATCATGAAGTACAATGGTACTTTAGCTACAACGAGCTTCAACGACTTTGTTCAACTCCTGGAAAACAAGAATCAGGAAGAAACTCTCAAGGCAAAAAGAGTTCCCGTGCCACAAAATCCTGAAATGTATTATGGAACTTCTAGCACTTCTACAAAGCCTTCTTCACACGCTCCAATTCAAACAGCGTTTGTGTCTAGCACTGATATGTATGGCAATACTATCCAAGTTCCGGTCAAGCCTCCTGCAACAGACATGTATGGAAATCCGCTTGAACCAGTTCCCCAACCAGCACCACAACAGCAAAGCCAACGACCTATCAGAGCAACTGATATGTTCGGAAATCCATTACCTGTTCGATCTACCGGACCAACAGACATGTATGGGAATCCACTTCCTCCTCAATCTACCGTACCAACAGACATGTATGGGAATCCACTTCCTCCTCAACAGCAAGCTTGTTATGGAAGCACATCATCTGCTGGTCAACAATCAAAGCCAAATACAGTACGGCTCGACACCTCAAGCTTTTCTAAAGTCAGTGTGGAAGTAGCAAAGGAACACATGGAGCTGCTGAACACTTTGGTGAGCGCATACTGTGGATTAGTGGAAGGTCAGATTGGTAACATTAATCTGACACAAGAAGACTATCAGCAGATTGATAAAGAGGAGATGGAGATGATGGACATCAAGTGGGCCTTTGCCAGTGCTGTTAGGCGAGCAAAGGATTTCATGGAAAGAACAGGCAGAACCAGCTTGGAGAGCAAGAAAGACACCAAGTATGGGTTTGATAAGCAGGCTGTTAAGTGTTTCAATTGTGGTGAACGTGGTCATTTCAAGCGTGAATGTACGAGGCCATCTCAACATGGGAACCAAAATCCTTTCAGAGGTCAAGGCAACAGGGCAAATCAGAACCAAGTAAGGAACAACGAGCGCACACTGGTGCCTGTCAACAACCAGACTCAAGCAGGACCATCTAATGCCAACCAGGCACTCGTGGTTCAAGTAGATGAAGGCTGTGATTGGTCAATCCAGTTGGGAAATGATGCTCCAGATGGAACAGCGTGTTTTGCTGAAGTCGTTAAGGATTTAAATCACGCCAGTGGTGGAGAATCTTCCACCAATGGTGATGAACATTCTGAGGATGAAGACAGTTCTGGTTATAGTGGAAGCTCAGATGAAGAATCCTCCACTTCAGGCAATGATCAGGTGGATGAGACATCGAGTGAGTCAGTCGATGCGGACATTGATGAGATTTTGGAAGAAGCTGCAGCAGGAACTCAAAGAAGATCTATTTTGGTGGATCAAGCTGCTTATTCTTCGTCTTCTCTCCATTTAGCCTTTATGGCTAATGTCGACAGTTCATCAAGTCAGGTATGTGTCGATGAACCCACTGCTGCTATTTGTGATAATTGTGATAAATTGCATGTTAGATGTGCTGATTTGGATGCAAACATGTCTGAGTTGCAAGGCAAACATGATGCTTTACAAGCTAGCTTGTTTGACTTGCAAGACAAACATGGTTCGTTGAATGATAAGTGGTGTGAATTGCAAAGCAAGCACGAGGCTTTGCAAGAGAAATATGATGTGACATTCATTCACAACCAGAAGTTGACCGTTGATCTTTCTAAGTGCACAGAAGCCAACATGTTTTATGAAAACCATGAAAAGGAATTTAAATCGATGATTGAAAAATTAAAGAAAGATAAAACCGAGCTGACAAAAATGGTTTCCAGAAAACAAACTGACATTAATTTGTATATAACTCGTCTTGAGGTAATGCAAAAGGAAATGGCTTGTGTTAAAACTGAAAGTGAGGCGATCCGACTCAAGTTAGACAGTTATTTGAGCTCTAGCTATGTGTTGGATCACATCATTGACGTTTAGAAAGAGAAACGGGATGTCACATGCATAGGTTATAAGAAATGTCCACCACCCGTGAGAAACAATTATGATGCCATGCCTGATGAGGAGTATAGAACTCACTTTGAACCATCTGTTCCTCTAGATGTTAATGAATTTGCAGCAGGACTTGGATACAAGAAGGAAGTATCATCAGATTCGGATGTGTCAGCAGATACATTTGTAACTGCTGAACAGAATCAGGATCCTCCAGTTGTGATTGAGGATGCTGATTCTTCTGATGATGAGTCTGATGATACTGATTCAGCAAAGTCTGATGCGGTGATAAAAGAAGAGGACATACCTCTTGAGAATCATATTCTGTGTGATCCTCCTGCAAAAACCGCTAAGACTGTTGCAGTCGAGTCCGTGTCTACACAAGAGTCGGAGAGTGTGGATTTGTTGTACACTCTTGTTGGTGATGATAAAATTTATTCTGACAAAGATTTTCCTATTAAGAATGTTAATCAATCATTAATCAGTAAAGTCTTTGAAAATTCGACAAGTAAGTTTTTAGGAAAGACAGGATCACGTGTTACAGTAACACAGTGTCCTCCTATCCCAAAAGCCGAAGTTCGAAAACAATATGGCAATCAGAAATTACCAACCGTGCAAAAACAGCAAAATCATACCAAACCAAGAGGTAAAACGCCGACTGAAAGTCAAAGGAAGCCGAATAAGAAGAAGAACAAGAATGTGAACTTTGTGAAATCTAAGGGAACGGACAAAATTGCAACGTTTGAAAATCAATCTAACTTAGATTTTGTCAAGAAAGCAACAGTGATGAAAAGGAATGAACCAAATAGTTCAAAACCTAGTACCTCGGGATCACAAAGTTCATCATCGGCAAGACGATCACATGATACTTCGGGGTTTGTTAAACGAAGATCATGTTTTGAATGTGGTACAATTGGGCACATTGTCAGAAATTGCCCGTATCTTCATAAATTAAAAGCCAAAGAAGATGATCCCCGTGAACACAATCACCAAAAGCGATCGGTTTCTGTAAAACAAGATCCCCGACTTGTAAAAGAAAGGGAAAAGAAACAGAAACGCCAACAAGTCAAGGTGATTGAAAAGGCACTTAAAACTGAAGTGATTCAAAAACAAACGGTTCCAGTTAAACCAGAAAGTTCAAAATTTTCAAAAACTTCAAACAATCACGAAGTTAAGTTTTCAAACAATCAAACTGGTAAATTTCAACAGACCTGGAAACCAAAAACGGTTAAAGAATCAGGGGGACCATCACAATTTTCGAATCATCAAAGAATAGAAGTTATTGTTGTTGATGAAAATGGAAGACCCAAGACCACAATGGCTTGGGTCCCCATCTCCAACTAATTATGTGAGTTCATGTGCAGGGTGTTCCAGGAGGAACTATCAGTAGTCATTGGATTGTTGATAGTGGGGCATCCAGGCACATGACAGGCGACATGAAGCTTCTCTACGACGTCAAATCTATCAGAGGAGGTTATGTTGCTTTTGCTGGAGATAAAGGCGGATATATTACGGGTGAAGGAATGATTTCCAACGGGGTTGTTAGCTTTGATAAGATAAACTTCGTACAACAACTTGATCACAATCTTCTTAGTGTTTCTCAAATTTGTGATAAGCAGTTCTCAGTACACTTTGATGCTAATGGATGTTATGTGCTGAAACCCGGCTTCAAAATTCCGAAAGAATGGATTCTCTTGTCGGCTCCAAGGATAAATGATTTGTATGTCCTTGATATGAGCCAAGCTATCACTACGTCTGCACAAGCAACTTGTTTCGTTTCCAAAGCCACAGAAAAAGACACAATCTCTTGGCACAGACGAATGGGTCACATTCACTTACGCAAAATGAATCATTTGGTATCAAATAAATTGGTGAATGGTGTTCCTCTTAAAAACTTCCATCTTCAAGACGTCTGTGTCTCGTGCCAGAAAGGAAAACAAACGAAGAAGCGACACCCTACAAAGAAAATCAACACGGTGGCTGTTCCTCTTGAACGTTTGCACATGGATTTGTTCGGTCCTGTCAAGCACAAAAGTATTAGGAATGATCAATATTGCCTCGTGATAACTGATGATTATTCAAGATTTTCTTGGGTGGCATTCATGGCACATAAGAGTGAAACCTTCGGTATTATCAAAAACTTGATCATTCAGATTGAGAATCTCTATAATTTGAAGGTTAGGCGGATACGTAGCGATAATGGTACTGAATTCAAAAATCATGCCATGGCGGAGTTTTGCACTTCAAAAGGTATTCTTCACGAATTTAGTGCAACTTATTGATCGAGACTGCTAGGACTATGTTGGTAGAGTCACAATTGCCGATTCCATTCTGGACTGAAGCTGTGGCCTCTGCATGCTATACGTTGTACCGAGTCCTTACAGTCAAAAGGCACAACAAGACCTGCTTTGAGCTCATTAACAAACGGAAACCAGATCTGTCATATCTTGAACCGTTTGGAGCTCCGTGCACAATAATCGATCCTAATGGAAAGTTTGGGGCAAGAGCAATTGATGGATACTTTCTTGGGTATTCCACCCCGAACTTAAGAGTCTGGAATCTAGAGACTAAAAGGGTCGAGGAATGGTCTGAAGTCAGAGTACAAAGGCACACTTTACCAGTCAAATGTCCTGGTCAGCCTTGGATGTTTGAGTACGATGACTTTTTCAATTCGATCAATGTTGAAGCAGTTGAAGAAAATGCTGCGGCAAGGATGTTTTTCGAGAGTGATAATGCAACAGATTCACCGTTGGTTTGTCCAATTCTTGTCAATCAAGAACCATCTTCGGTGAACAATAATGCTCTCGACAATGAGGATTTTCACGATGCTACCGAATTGAACGAATCTTCAGAGGATGATGAATTTCTCGATGCAGATCAAGAAGCTCCAACGACAGCAGTACATGGTACTTCAGAGGGTACTCCTCCAGTGGATGTCCCTAGAACAGCTGAAGCTACTGCATCATCCTCTTCGTCAATTCCGGGCCTTGAATTGATTGTTGATCTCAATCTCAACAATCTGGGTACAAATATTCCAGTTCAAGATAATCCAGAAACAAGGATTCACAATACCCATCCTCAACAAAACATCATCGGAAATGTACAGAGTGGCGTTCAAACAAGAAACATGTTGCGGAACAACAACAATGCAGGCTTGTATACAGATATCCGAGAATCTGGTCAACAAAATGATTGGTCTTTCGCGTGTTATGTCTCACAGGAAGAGCCAAGAACTTGGAAAGAAGCTTTGAAAGATAACTCATGGGTTGAAGCAATGTAGGAAGAACTGCAACAATTCCAGAAGCTTGGTGTCTGGAAACTCGTAGAGAAACCTGCTGGTTACAAGAAGATTGGTACCCGTTGGGTGTTTAAATGCAAAAAGGATGACCGTGGAGTCATTATTCGAAACAAAGCAAGACTAGTCGTTCAAGGTTTTCGTCAGATTGAAGGGATCGACTACAACGAAGTGTATGCACCTGTTGCACGTCTAGAAGCAATTCGGATCTTTCTGGCTTATGCCTCATTCAAAGGTTTCAAGGTATACCAGATGGACGTGAAAAGTGCATTCTTACATGGTGTGGTGGAAGAAGAGGTGTACGTCGAACAGCCTCCAGGTTTTGAAGATCCTATCCATCCCGATCGGGTTTGGTTGCTCAACAAAGCTCTCTATGGTCTACATCAAGCACCGCGAGCTTGGTACGCAACCTTATCTAATTATCTGCTGGAGAATGGTTTTCGCAGAGGTCTTATCGACTGTACTCTTTTCATCAAAGAACAAGATGGAGATCTTCTTCTGGTACAGGTATACGTTGATGATATTATTTTTGGTTCTACTAATGATGTTTTGTGTAGGGATTTCGAGCGTGTAATGCAGGATAAATTCGAG
Organism: Helianthus tuberosus; assembly: GCA_030545235.1. Taxonomy (NCBI): domain Eukaryota; kingdom Viridiplantae; phylum Streptophyta; class Magnoliopsida; order Asterales; family Asteraceae; genus Helianthus; species Helianthus tuberosus. Next base: position 14,923,629 of record CM060452.1, on the reverse strand, counting down.
ATGAGTGCTATGGGGGAAATGACTTTCTTTTTGGGCCTACAAGTGCAACAAACTGAGTCTGGGATATTCATCCATCAGACTAAATATGTTGGTGACATCTTGAGCCGGTTCCAGATGTCTGATGCAACGCCCATCGGTACCCCATTGCCGCAAAATCACGGAATTACTCCAGACTTGAAGGGTGAAGCTACTAGCCCCTCATACTACCGCGCGATGATCGGATCTCTTATGTACCTCACAGCATCAAGACCAGATATAATGTACCCAACGTGCCTGCTTGCCAGATATCAAGTGAACCCGAAGGCCTCACATCTTGCAGCTGTAAAAAGGATTTTTCGTTATTTGAAGGGTTACCCTGACACCGGTCTATGGTACCCTAGGGATAATAACTTTGACTTGATCGCATTCAGTGATTCTGATTTTGGCGGATGCAAAATCGACGGTAAATCCACAATGGCTGGATGTCAGTTTTTGGGAAATCGCCTAGTCACATGGCAGTGCAAGAAGCAGACGTGCGTCGCTACATCAACATACGAAGCTGAATACATTGCTGCCTCAAGTTGTTGCTCCTAAGTCCTATGGATCCAACAACAAATGCGTGACTACGGTTTTGAATTCCTAACTACTCCTATTTACGTTGATAATTCTGCTGCCTTACAGATCACTAAAAATCCTGTGCAGCATTCAAAGACTAAGCACATCGAAATTAAGTATCACTTCATACGTGATTGCTTTGAGAAAAGGCTAATCGATGTTGCTTACGTCCACACCGATGACCAACGTGCCGACCTTTTTACCAAAGCTTTTGACAAATCAAGATTTGACTATTTATTACTGGTAAACGGCATTAAGGTCAAGCAAGAGTAAAACCAACATCGGAAAATCATTTTTGTAAATACCTTTGTGTTTTAAATTTGTCTTAGTTTATTGATTTTAGGGGGAGTAAATCCAAAAATTTGAAAAATCCAAAAACATTAAAAAAAATTTCAAAAACACAAAAACAATAGAAAAACAAAAATGAGTTTCCTGGCGAGCAAAAGAGAAAGTGATAGTACATCAGTGGTCTGTCCAAACCTCTTTAAACCTTAAATGAAAAACGATAAGCAGCTCTATATACGATGTATCGGTAGGCTCACAATCATTTTAAAGTGTGCAGGGTGATATAAACTTAAATCGACTGAAGACCAGGTGGGAACCATTCATTGGCATATGGTCTTAGTACCGAAATTTCGTTTGAGAGATTGCCGAGGTTCTGAGATATTCGGTCTTTATGCTGCTTATCATCTGGGTATCATGGTTGTATCTTTTTCCGAAAAATAACGGGGATGCAAGTCTAGATCTTCCATGATACTATACATACGTGTACATACTGCATACGACCTCAATAAGTGATCAACAATCACATGTCCGATCAAAATAAGTGATAATATATCACATTTATCCGGGAGTCAAGTTCGTCTCTCTGCTGTACAAAAGTACTGACCTGTTCACGGACTTGCTCCTGTGCCCTCATGCATCGAAAATCAAGTTCCTCATCAATAAGTGATTATATCACATAGGACTTGTTTTCAAATCAAAATAAGTGAGAATCCCACATCATATACGGTCAAACAGATGATAATCGGTATACTCACCGGTAAGATGAACCCTCGTGCATACCTTGATACGGGAATGTGTCGTGATGTGGATGAACACCGGTCGGTAAGTATAAATCATACCTTAACGTATCCCCTCGCCATGATTACATCTGATAAGTTGAGCTTTAGTGGACAACAATACCGATAATTGTTATAGGATGCTTATCTAAATATTCAAAATACCAAAAAGATTTTAGGTGTGTTTTAATATAAACTTTATAAAAGACAAAAAGATTTTATTTCTATCTTATTTTCGATCGTACGATGTTGGAACTCGAGTCTTCGTTACCTGAAACCTGAACGAAAACCGAATTGACTAAATCTTCATAAACGGCCGAAATTTGAAAGTGTTGAAAGTTAAAATTGAAATTGATAAAATTTGTTAAAACTTTCAAACTGTCGGACGGTGTTTGTTTGAACAATGGTCACATGTGTGTCACTTGCTTATGATATTCCAGGCAGTTGTTCTCATTACGCGTTTAGATTTCTTGCATGTGCAGATTCTAAAGGCAAGGAGAACATGGTCGATGACAAGCTTCGGAATGAAGACACAACGTGAAGGCACTCAAGTGATGAAAATGATCGAGTTGCCGCTGGCCATCATCAACACCACAAGGATCTCAAGTTGTAAAGATCAAGACATTCACGAGCAAAACTCAAAGGGGAGCTTATGTTAAGGGGGAGTTTGTCAACACACTTCCTACATGAAACGGGGAGTTTGTTGGTACACTTTCTGCTTTCAAGACGTGAAGACTTTAAAGATCCTCCGACATTGAAGACTTGACAAGACGTCAAAGACTTGAAGACACGAGGGACCTACAAGAATTAAGATCGAGATAAAGATCGAGACAAAGCTACAGCCAAGGGGGAGTTTGTTGGTGCAATTGTGTCTGTACTTTGTCTGTATTTTGTCATGATACGAAACGATGTCTTTGTTAGTCTTGTAAGTTTGACCAAGTCAACCATCCTCCGGTTTGACTTGGCCAAACAGTTAACAAAATGGTTGTAATTTGTCTGTGTCGAAGGATGTGTCATCGAAGGATTGTTTGTATCCTTCGATGAGCTCGAAAGATGAACCTTCGATGGATAGACCTCGAAGGATATCATCCTTCGAGGTATATGTGATCTTTCGGTAGGCTTCTGATCGACAGATGATCTTACGATCAGTCTGTCTGATCCTTCGACCAGACGAGCTGTGTTGGGTATAAATACCCATGTGTTGTGTTCACTTCAAAAAAGTTAGACAAAAAGATAGACACTAGAGTGCAGAAAATACAGAGAACACACACACACTGAGAGAGTTTGCAAAACAGATTTGTAAACATTGCTTTGTAACCGGACCTTTCATACGTATTAATACAAGTGGTGTTAATCGGTGAAGTTTGTGTGTTGTGTTTGTGCTTGTTCTATCTCGGTTTGCATGCTAGCTTGGATTCCGCACTTGCTAGTGTGTTAGACATAACAAGGAATAGGTTAACCTCAACCTCCGAGGGACCTACAGTTCACAATAGGCTTAAATAATGCATAAACGCATAATCCGTAACAAGCTTGAAGCAAAATCCATAAATGACAAATCAAAAAAGGTTTAAATAATTCATAAGATCCATTCAAAACAATGGAAAGTTCACATGGGTATTTCTTTTCAAATCTTCAATTCAAAGTTCACATGGGTCTTTCTTCTCGATGGCCGGTGGTTGGGTGGTGTCGTTGGGAGTGGGGCTGGAGAAGGGGAAGAATTATGGTTTTTTTAATATGTCCATTGGAATGGGAATGGGAATGGGAAGGGTTAGGGAAACTAGAGAGATAAGTAACAAGATCAAGTTTTCAAATCTCATGGTCCCACTAAATTATCTTTTTTTATTATATTAAAATTGTTAACATGTATTAACAGGTAAATAGGTATTTTACGTGTTTGGACATGAAAATTAACAGGTATTTTTGTGTCTACCTGTTTAGTACTCGTTACCTGTTAAGGCCATACACGATACCTGTTAACTTCGTGTAGGTTCTTGTTGTGTATTCGTGTACGTGTCTAAAATTGCCAGCCCTATGGAAAAGATTATTCAAATCCGTGACAGGCTCAAAGCTGACCGTGATAGGCAGAAGAGCTATGCATATAAGAGGCATAAACCTCTTAAATTCAAAATTGGGAACAAAGTTTTATTGAAAGTATCACCCTTGAAAGATGTGATGAGATTTGGAAAGAAGGGCAAGTTAAGCCCGAGATACATTGGACCGTTCGAGATAATCGAATGTGTCAGTTCCGTGGCTTATAGACTTAAGCTACCTGAGGAACTCAATGGAATCCATGATTTATTCCACATATGTAATTTAAAGAAATGTCTAGCCGATGAGTCGCTAGCAATATCGCACCATGATGTGCAGATTGATGGAAACCTGGGGTTCATTGAGAAACCGATTTCGATCGAGGATCGACAGATTAAAAAGCTCCGAAAGAAAATGATCCCCATTGTTAAAGTTAAATGGGATGCCCATCGTGGCCCAGAATATACATGGGAGGTTGAATATAATATGAGACAAAAATACCCTGATCTTTTTTAATAACATCTCGAGAACAAGATTTCTTTTAAGGGGGCCGGGATGTAACACCTCGGAATTTTATATCGAATCATATGGAAACACATGTCCAATCAACTCTCAAATATGCCAAGTTATTTGGACGTGAGGGACTAAATGTGCAAAATAGTGGAAGATTGGATGTGGAGGGACTAAATATGTCAACATGCCAAAGTTTTGGCCTCTGAGTGACCCATACGGACCGCAAGGCCTAAAGCCTTACAGACCGTAAGGTAAATATAATATTGTTACAGGCATTCGGTTACGGACAGTAAGCCTTAATAACTTACGGATTGTAAGCATGTAAAAACCAGAGGCGCGCATAAGGCTTGCGGACCGTAAGCCATGAACCCTTACGGTCCGTAAGGCATGCTACTGGCAGATTTTGTTTACTGCCCAAGGAAGCTTGCACATGTGACACCTTGCTTGCGATTTTGCCACTTCTCTTTAGTTATTACACCTCACTACATACTTGTTAACATCTGAAAACATGTACCAACACTTGGCATGATCCTATGATCATGCTTCAAGTATAAATAGCACCTCTGGTTCACTTCATTCCTTGCTCATTCACTTTTTTCTCTCTAATACGCTCTTGGAGTTTTTTCCTAACCAAAAGGAAGCCTCCCACTGAGTTCATATTCCACCTAGAACACTTGTAAGTGTTCTTCCATAGTTCTTTTATTTTGTAGGCTAAGTTATTAGCCGAAAGTTAAGCAAATTGACTTTTCCTTTAACTTTCGGTTATGACCATTACGGTCAAGCCTACGTTCGAATTGAACATGGCTACGTGATTGTAATAAGGTAGGTGATAATCCCCTATGAGCGCACTTCCTGAAGATCACGTTAAGTTGGTCAAATGACAGGTCAAAGTTATGTTTAAATAAAAGTCAAAACACAGTTTTAAGAAAAATGTATTAAATGAACTTATAAATATTTAAACACATATTTTGACATTATATCAGTTAGTATAACATATTAGAACATGTTTAAGCATGTTCAACCCGTCATTTCCTGCTTATAGTCTGGTTCGTAACCGAAAGTCAAACAGTTTGACTTCTGCTTTGACTTTTGATTCTGACCCGTTTTAACTTAGTTATCTACTGATTTGAAGTTGCATTATGATCTTATTAATGTATGGAATAACCCTATGAGGTTATACCATTTGATCATAATCAGTTGTCGGGTTTTATGCAAGTTCATACATTATGCCTTAAATATACCAAAAATGAACTTATAAAATGGAATACCTACTGATATGGTAATGTAATAATTATGTTTAGGCATAATGAACTTGACATTGACTCATCCGATCACCCGATACCGCCTATGCGCATACGGTTGACTTATGTAACTTATTTTATATAAGTTAACCGAAATGGGTTAAATTCCTTCAGCTTCTTTTATAATCAGAATGTATTATTGTTTGCCCCATATTATGCAAGTCATAGTACTTGTGAGGGTTCAAACTACATTCTATCCGGTCACCGCTTAATCTAGCGAACCATACTGTTTTCATTATATTATAGTTAACCGGTCCAAGTCATATGACTTGAATAAGACCCGTTAACATTCTAATGGATAATAATTCCATTCATTCCAGACTAAGGGTGTCCAGTAAATTGTAACCTTACTTGTTATTTTGTTCGAATGGTTGTGCTAATATTTGTCTTTGGATTGTAAAGACTTAAGCCAGGTAAATACTCTTAAACTATTTTCCCTATACGGGCTTGGGATACGGTAAATTATTACCATTTGGTTGGGTATGGGATCAATGACCTATGTGTTCAAGAATCCAAATAACCCGTTTTAATTCGTATTGGTTGATAACTTAAATATTAGAGGTTAATGCGACCGTGTTCTGGATATCCTCGGCTCATTTAATTGCAAATGACCACGACCTAAGCACTGGGTGTATGCATACACTTGACAGATGCTAATGCCATGATAAAATATTTTTGTAACCCCATATGGGTTTGCCCAAGGAAAAATTACAAGTTTTGTCCTTTATCTATATACCACTTTTCAGGCGGTGTCATTTTCAACAATTTTGACAGGTTTCGCCCTTTATAGGGAATTTTGTTGCAAGTTACGTCCTTTGAGCCTAACCCAGTTAAATTTTTCAGTTAAATCTTATTATACATGGGTAATTTAGTCTTTTTACTTATTTAAAGGACAAAACTTGTAATTTATTCTTTAAAAAGTAAACTCAAAAAAATTATATATATGAGACTAGGGAGGAAACGAAGACGAATTGAGGGAATTGGAAGGCGTAAAGAAGAGGATGTAAGCTCCAACATTATCTGAATTAACACTCGAAGATTCAGAGTTATGAAGGTTGAGGACACTGGGTATATTCTTAGCATTAAGATAATGATCCCAAAATTGGGTATATTCTTAGCATTAAGAAAATAAATAAATGATCACTGCAATCTATGTTAAAAATTTACAGTCGAAAATAAATTTTGGAATTTGGATTGGCATTAAAAAAAAGAACATATTTCTCTGCATTGATTTCACCAACCGTTGGAGCTCCGGATACGAGATTGAAAACCTGGCTGCAGCGTCAATGAGTTTTTTGAAATATTTTTTAATGAATAAGTTACAAATTTTGCCCTTTAAATAAGTAAAAAGTTGAAATTACCCATGTGTAATAAGATTTAACTGAAAAATTTAATTGGGTTAGGCTTAAAGGACGTAACTTGCAACAAAATTCCCTATAAAGGGTAAAACATGTCAAAATTCGTTTAAAAGGACACCGCCTGAAAAGTGGTATATGGATAAAGGACAAAACTTGTAATTTTTCCGTTTGCCCAATAAGGGTATTTAAGTGGTGTGTCGATTAATCATGATCTCGGCATAGTTTCCGTGTCCCATATGTATTGGCAAGCATGTAATACTGATAACAAGAGAAATAGTTTGTCCCAAGTTATTTATGAAAATATATGTGCCATAGTATACATAAAAATGATTTTGAAACTGTCTGGACCACCGTAGGGTGATATGTGAAAGGATAAACCATCAGAGACCTCGATAGGATGGTTGGGGGTCCCGGTTGCAGGCTCCATAGGGTCGGTGTCCTCATCCATATCCATGGCGTGATCGCTGGAAAAGTGATCCTCCGGTCCCAATGGGTTAAAACCCACTGGTTCTTGAATATAGTTTGTCGGGTTAAACCGGCCTTGAAAAACAGGAGCGGGGTTGCAGAAGGAATGGTGCGAAAGGGATCGATATATGAAGGTTGTGGGTTATTGGGCTCGTTTTCTGACTGTGGCCCATAGGAGTTACGATAGGGAGGCGTTGAACTGTGCGAAACAGACCGTCTAGCGGGTTCCGTATAGGTCCTCCAGCCTCCTTGCGGATCGGCACTCATTGTAGTGGAAGGAGTTCGCCGGTGAGAAGGTCCGGCTTTGTGATCGTTGGGGGCGGTGATCGGCCCCTTGCCTCTTCCTCCTCTTCTAAATCTTGGCGGCGTATTTTCTGTTAACAATAAAAGATACAACAAGAAATATAAAGGACAAAGTTAAAATTAAAAACAAATTTGGATTTGTCCTAAATTCTTTGTCTAGACTCGAAAATTTAGGAATGTGCAATTGTGTCATTGAGATTAAACACAAAAGGCTAGTGTTTAATTCACTCAATGTTGGCTCTGATACCAACCTGTCACACCCCGATATTTCCACGTATTACCGGTGGGCCCGGTGGGGAGTATCGTGACGTAGTTGATATCGATATAGTCAAACAACACAATATTTAAAATGCACAGCAGAAGCAAAAGATAGATATATTTCAACCGAATATAATTGTAATATCAAGTATCACAACAGTTGAAAGTAATCCACAGGTGGATCAAAATAAAAATGGAAACATTGTTCAACAGTTTTGACATCCAAGCTTGCGAGACTTATTGTGGACGCTAGGAGAAAGACAGCCTAGTTCGCGTAGTACCTGCACTTAACCTTTTTGGGAAAATATGTCAGTTTACACTGGTAAATACAATCAACTGACTCATTTTTAAAAGTTTAATAAAATTGATTTGAATGCACGAGGCACAAACTTTTTATAACTTGGGATAATTATTTGAATATAATCTTATAAAAGAATTACATGTTCCTTATGCGTTCAGTAGCCCGATCCGTAGACCGGGTTAAAGATTAATAGACACACCACATTATTTATTTATGCACTGATGGTTGTACGCCTACACCCCGTGCTCAGGTCGTGGCCATCTCGTAAGATGATGCCAAGGATATCCGGGACATGGTCATTAACCCCCCAAAGACTTTAAGCAAACAAAACATTTCAAAACGAAGCATATCAATGATTTAACCTCTATTCGATTAAAGATTCAATGCCCGACCAAGCGGTATTTTATATACCATACCCCAAGCCCGTATAGGGAAAATAAGTTAAAAGTATTTACCTTTGCAAGTATCAATCACAAATAGCAAGTGCGTGTAGCTTTTACCGGGTCTCCTATTCTGGAACGAAGGTTTATAATAACCTATTAGAATCCTAACGGGTCTTTAATTAAGCCTAAGCCTAGACCGGTTAGTTTTAAAGAAAGATACGGTTCGAACGCGTGATTAAGCGAAGACCGGAATAGAATGTGATTTAGACCCGACAAGTTTGAAGACTTGTATAATATGGGCAATCTAAACACATTATGGATTTTGAGATAAAAACGATAAGGTTTGACCCGTTTCGGCTAGTCTATGCAAACTAGTTACATAAACCGAACCGAACGCGAATAACGCATAACGGGTACCCGAAAGAGTCACTAACAGGTTTCCTAAGTTAATATGCCTTAAATATGTTGTGATATCAGTTGGATATCTTCCATCATGCCCAAAACGAGTTTAACCTTAATTTAAGCCCCGTAGAGGTATTTTGGTCATCTTAAAGGTTATAAAAGAGATTAAATGAAATTCTGAGATTCGGGTCCGAATACATCAGTAAAATAACTTATTTTAATAGGTCATATCAGTTGGTAATAAGTCTTATATGAAAAAATGGTTTTAAACATAAACTATGTGTTTAATACGCTTAAAAAGCCATTTTAAGCGATTTCCGGGTTATACAGGAAATCTGAGTTTTCTGATCAGGTTATAACATTCAAAATACTTCATTTATTATTTAAAATCAGTAGCAATTGGATTGGTGTCAAAATACTATGTAGAACTCATTTTATACACAAAAAGGGTATAATCAGTATTTACCGAATCAATGCCATAACCTTAGGTTATGAGCAGGTTAAAAATAATTAAAAATCTTTAAAAATCCCAAAATATTATATTACATCAGCGGGTAAAAGGTTTGGTGTCGAAATTGGGTTTAGGTAGGCTTCATGCTAATTGCGCCGTTTAATTAACAAAAAGCTTCTTAAATGCGCTATTTAGCATAACTCCTATTCTGGACCTCGAACTGATATGAAACTTTAGCGACATGCTTATAATTCATCAACAAAGATTATTGTCCTCTCACATATCCAAAATTCTCGTTTTATGGTAAAAAAGGCATTATGGTCAACATTAAGCAATTAACGGAAACATGTAAACGAATCGGGCAATCAACGAACCAACCACAGAGGGTTATACTATCATGTAACCTGGTCCTAAGGGAGCTCTAAGGCATTTCCAAATCATACTAAATCGGGTCAGAACTGAAGTCAAAGCAAAAGTCAAAGTTTTGCGACTTTCGGTTCTGAACCGGTCCTAAACTGAAATTTGTCGGATCAAACATGTTTAGACATGTTCAAACATTGATTACTAAGTTATAAGAGTGATAAAACAGGTTACACGTTACCTACATTGTTAATTATGTTTTAATTCGAAAATTAGGATCATGTTGACTTTTTACAAACAACTTTGACCCGACATTTGATCTAGTTAGAGCGGGAATCAGCGGGTGCCCTTTTAAGGGTTTATTGCCCACATAAATACCAACTCATAACTACCTTAAGTTTGACTAATCACTAGACCATTTGTGATTAATCAATAAGTCAATCCCTAATTACGACGGTTTGACTTTTAAGCTAATAACTAAGCAAAACTCAATTAAGGAAGATCAAGGATGCTTACCAAGGTCTAATGCACGATTAGAGATGCTTGGGGACTGATCTTATGCTCCAGGAAGTTCCACAAATGTAGATGGAAGGTGTGCAACATGAAGGCCTTTTATAATGGATTTAATGGCTTGTGATCATGACAAATCATGCTACAACTGTTCATGGATCATCCACAAGTGTCCTTAGAGTCTAAAAAGCATGTAAGGGTCGCCCATGGAGTGGAAAATATCTCCTTAAGTCGGTTACAAGGCTGAACAGGCTGCTGCCAGTATTTTATGTATCTGGGGGTCGCACACGGCCCGCGTAAGTTTCTGTTAAGCCTTACGCGGCCCGCCTGAGGCCTGCTGTCAGGTTAAAAACTTTTCAGTTATTGCTTCCTTGGCTCTTGGTCCTTCGAAAGGTCATTCCACCTTTGTTTCTTGCATTATGAGCCCCTTCAAATTTACTTATAAGGGCTTCAAGACTTATACCCACTTTGTTAAGTCCTTGGTCACTTTATGTTTACTCGAAAAGTCATAATTTTCAACGTTGACGCTTTAACCCCTCGTTTGCGAATTTTATCATAACTTTCTCATACGATAATGAAACTTGGTGAAATTTTTTTATCGTGCACTCTAGTGAGCATAATTAATCGTTACAAAGCTTCGGGTTTGCTAAAAGGTCACTCAGAGGTATAACTTAAACATGTTGACACATTTAACCCCTGTAGTTTGTAACCTCTCACTTTCTTTCACAATTAGCTTCGTATGATCCATGATTCATTCGTTGAAGGGTATAAACATCATGTAGGGTTATTGTAAAGTATATTTATCCATTGTTGACATTTTGAACCCTTATATTCACATACTTTTCATGTTTGTCAAGCTTATGACACGTGTCAATACATTATAGGACGTGAATTTTCGAGGTGTTACATCCTCACCCCCTTAAAAGAAATCCCGACCTCGAGATTTACTGAAATAAGTGAGGGTACTTTTCTTTCATTGTGGACGCAACCTCCCACGTGTACTCGGGACCTCTACGGGCATCCCATTTTACTTTTATAATTGGCACATGCTTCCTTCGAAGCTTCTTAACCTGTCGATCCTCGATCGACACAGGTTTTTTAACAAACTTCAAGCTCTCTTCTATGTGCACATCTGTATGTGGTATGACTAGTGATTCATCAGCGAAACACTTCTTTAGATTGCAGATGTGGAATACATTGTGAATTCCACTGAGCTCTTCAGGTAATTTTAACTTGTAGGCAACTGATCCGACACATTCGATGACCTCGAATGGTCCTATGTATCTCGGACTTAACTTGCCTTTTTTACCAAATCGCATCACTCCCTTCCAGGGTGATACTTTAAGCAACACTTTGTCACCTACCTCGAATTTCTGAGGTTTACGCTTTAAATCCGCGTAGCTTTTCTGCCTATCTCGGGCAGCTTTTAGACGGTCACGAATCTGGACAATCTTGTCTGTCATTTCAAAGACTATTTTCGGTCCTGTCAGTTGGACATCTCCAACTTCCGCCCAACAAACGGGCGTTCTGCACTTTCTACCGTACAAGGCCACGAAAGGCGCAGCCTTGATGCTCGTATGATAGCTATTGTTATATGAGAACTCGATTAATGGTAGGTGGTTATCCCAACTACCACCCAAGTCAATCACACATGCATGAAGCATGTCTTCCAAAGTTTGGATGGTACGCTCACTCTGTCCGTCCGTCTGAGGATGGTAAGCCGTACTAAAATTTAAGTGCGTGCCCAAAGATTGTTGGAAACTTTTCCAAAAATGTGACGTGTATCTAGTATCTCTGTCAGAGATAATAGACACAGGTACGCCATGTAGAGATACAATCTTATCTACGTACAATTGGGCTAACATGTCGGAGCTATAGGTCTCCTTAATGGGTAGGAAATGTGCTGACTTAGTCAACCTATCAACTATCACCCATATAGTGTCGTTTCATTTCCTTGTCTTCGGCAACTTGGTGATGAAATCCATTGTCACCATTTCCCATTTCCACGTGGGAAGTTCAGGCTGTTGTAGCAAACCTGACGGCTTCTGATGCTCAGCTTTGACTTGCGCACATGTCAAACATTTAGCTACATAGGTAGCTATAGACTTCTTCAAGCCTATCCATTAGGATAGTTAGCTTCCAACACAGCTTCCTTCTGTGCAGCTAACAACCTTTCATTCAAACTGTTCTTTATCTCAACGCTCTTGGCATTGATTCTTATGAGCTTCACCCTTTCCTTTCGACTCAAGGCATCGGCGACTACATTCGCCTTGCCAGGATGGTATCTTATCTCACAATCATAATCATTCAAAGTTTCCATCCAACGTCGTTGCCTCATGTTCAAATCCTTTTGGTTAAACAGGTGCTGGAGGCTCTTGTGATCAGAATAGATCACACACTTGATACCATATAAATAGTGCCTCCATAGCTTCAGTGCAAATACAACGGCACCCAACGCCAAGTCATGGGTGGTGTAATTCTTTTCATGCACCTTTAACTGTCGAGAAGCGTAGGCAATAACCTTGCCTTTCTGCATAAGCACACACCCCATGCCAGTGTGTGATGCGTCACAGTAAACCACGAATTATTCGGTACCTTCAGGCAGTGTCAAAACAGGTGCATTGCTTAGCTTCTGCTTAAGGATATCAAAGGATTCTTGTTGCTTGGGTCCCCAGTTGAACTTTATATCCTTCCTAGTTAAAGAAGTTAGGGGTGCAGCAATCCTTGAAAATTTTTCAATAAAGCGCCTGTAGTATCCTGCCAATCCCAAGAAACTGCGAATTTCTGTGGGTGTCTTCAGCTCTTGCCAGTTCATAACTGCTTCCACCTTAGCAGGATCCACTTGGATACCACGCTCACAAACCACATGTCCAAGGAATTGGACTTCTCGAAGCCAAAATTCACACTTCGAAAATTTGGCGTAGAGCTTCTCCTGCTGAAGTAGTGAAAGAATACATCGAAGATGTTTCTCATGGTCGGCCTGATTCTTTGAATAAATCAGAATGTCGTCAATGAAGACGATAACAAATTTGTCCAAGTATGGTTTGCAGACACGGTTCATGAGATCCATGAATGCCACTGGTGCATTAGTGAGCCCAAAAGACATCACTAGGAACTCGTAATGACCATAACGAGTCCTAAATGCAGTCTTGTGTACGTCTTCATCTCTAACCTTCAGTTGGTGATAGCCTGACCTTAAGTCAATCTTAGAGAAGTAACTTTCCCCTTGGAGCCGATCGAACAGATCGTCGATCCTGGGTAATGGGTACCTATTCTTGATAGTGACCTTATTAAGCTCACGGTAATCGATGCACAGACGCATCGATCCATCCTTCCTCTTGACAAATAAGATTGGTGCTCCCCAAGGAGACGAACTAGGTCTAATGAAACCTTTGGCTAGCAATTCATCTAGTTGTGTTCTTAATTCCTTCATCTCTGTTGGTGCCAACCTATAAGGCGCCCTTGCTACTGGTGCCGCTCCAGGGATGATGTCAATTCTGAATTCCACTTGCCTATCTGGTGGTAAACCAGGTAGTTCTTCAGGAAAAACTTTAGGGTATTCAGAAATGACAGGGATATCCTCAATCTTAGGCTTCGGCTCATCAATAGTCACTTGTGCCATGTAGATGACACAACCCTTCTTTAAACACTTTGAGGCCTTGAGCATAGTCACTTGCTCAGGCAGTCCATACTGGGTATCTCCCTGGATGGTAAGTGATTCACCAGACGGAGTCTTGATCACCACTTGCTTCTTATTGCAGACAATCTGGGCCTTGTTATGAGATAACCAGTCCATGCCTAAAACTATGTCGTAACCGGGTAACTTCAAAGGAAGTAGGGACAAAGGAAAAGAGTGGTTCTTAATGGATATGAAACATCCATCTAATATGGTTGAGGCGGTTTCTAAGGTGCCATCTGCTAATTCCACCTCATACTTCACCCTTAAGGTCTTAACAGGTAAATTTAGCAATTTGCAAAACTTATTATCTACAAATGATTTATCAGCTCCTGAATCAAATAACACTCTCGCATAAACATCATTTATAAGGAAGGTACCTGTGATCACATTGTCGTCCTGCACAACTTCCTTTGCATCCATCCTGAAGACCCTAGCATTAGTCTTCTTTCCTTCATCAGCTTTCTTTGCATATTTTGGGCAATTCGTCTTAATGTGCCCTTTTTCGTTGCAACTGTAGCACGTTGCGTCCTTCAGTTTCTTGCACTCTAGGGTTTTATGTTCCGGAGATTTGCAAATCCCACAAGGCCTCGGTTGAGTTTGGGATTTTGAGTCAAGTCTGCACCTCCCAAAGTGGTGCTTCTGACAAATCTTACACTTGGGCTTATCTCCAGATTGATGCCCATCCTTCTTAGAACCAGACCCCTACTTGTGGTTATTGTTTCCCCTGCGCTTCTTATCTGACCGTCGTGAATTGTCATTTTCACGCTTCCTTTTCTCGGCATCCGTGTTCCTCAGCGATCTCTGTCTGACCGCGTCCAGTGTGAGGGACAAAGATATTTCAGCTACAGATCTGAAAGTAGCTGGCCGAGAGGCTTTTACACTTGCCTTGATCTCTGGGGCTAAGCCCCCAATGAAACGAGCTATTCTTTTGGGTTCCGGGGTCACCAGATAAGGAACCAACCTTGACATTGTATTAAAGCTCGTAAGGTAAGCTTGGCAATCCTGATTTTTCATTACCAATGACAGAAAATCCGACTCAATCTTTTCAACCTCATGCTGAGGACAGTAGTTTTCCCTGATGAGGGTAATAAATTGTTCCCATGTCATATTGTACAGTGGAATCTTCCCAGTAGCTTGAATCAACGATCTCCACCAGGCTAAGGCCTCACATTTGAACGATTGAGACACAAAGTTTACCACATCCTTCTCAGCGCACCCGCTGATATCAACCTCGGTGTCCATCTCATCCAACCATGTCATGCAGTCTATAGCTCCTTTCTCCCCAGTAAAATCCCTGGGTTTGCATGAAACAAAATACTTGTAGGAACAACCCTTATCACGGGGTCCTTGATTCAGTACGATCCTTTGAGATGGGACACTTTGCTGATTTGAAGATTGACGATCGTCATCGTTTTTCTTTGGCTCGTCTTTCTTGGAGGGTGGTGGCTTGCTGTGAGCCTCAGAATGAGTCTTAGGCTTAGAATGCGGTGCGGATAGGGTCCTACTCCGAGTACCGCTTGCCTCACTATACTGCCTATCCAAGGCTTTTGTAACAGCATTGTCGATTAATGCTTGGAGTTCTGCGCCAATCACATTGAACCTGGTGGCGTCCTGATTCTCCCTTGGCCGACTATTGATCTCATCCGAGTCAGCCATTGTATCTTGAACTGTTACATAAAATGTTGACAATAATTTATTTGGGAATTTGTTATAGAATTGTCCTTTAGGGCAATTCATTAACCATGGTAAACATAGACCATATTTGGTTAATTTGTTACTCACATTCATTTAGGATTTTTATTATAATTTATCCTAATTATCAAATAATAACAGTAATATTAGCAAAAAGGCCTAGTCATAGGGACATTTTTAATTTATAAGCCATGATTTCAGAGAATCAAGGCATGAAGGTTTGAACATAGTTCTTTACCTTTTTCTGACAGGGAGTCGTAGACTACTACTGTCTTTTGTCTTATATGACAATAAGTATGGCCTGTAGGCACTATATTACCAATGTATGGTCAACATACGATCATCTTAATTGATGATTTAAACCCATGATTTATAGATCATTAAGTTAGGTTAGGAATCTTTTAAAGAATCCTTATATAAGAATGACGTGTGTGATTTTTAATGAATCACGTCTGCCAGGAGCGCTAACATGTTTCCAGATGTTAACAGGGATCCGAATCTTTTAAACAGGTCTTACCATCTTGGCCAAGTCTTATTATGACATGCAGGCTAGGTTATACCTTTAAGATTCTCATTTAATATTTAACTAGGCAGATTAATTTTTAAAAGGAATGATTTTTGATTTATTCATTTCATGTATAATATATTTATGCATATAATGGAAAAAATGAAATTTATAAACTTAACATTCCATTAATTTTTAAAAGGATTACACATTGCCCTAAACAGGACTTTTAACAGAAACAATTTGCCCACGCAGGGGCTAAACCTGATAATACAAGTCCAC
The DNA here is from genome assembly GCA_030545235.1 of Helianthus tuberosus. Classification (NCBI taxonomy): domain Eukaryota; kingdom Viridiplantae; phylum Streptophyta; class Magnoliopsida; order Asterales; family Asteraceae; genus Helianthus; species Helianthus tuberosus. Next base: position 14,907,183 of record CM060452.1, on the reverse strand, counting down.
GCAGGGACCAAATACTAGAATATATGTCTACGCAGGGACTAAAAAGACAAGTCCACGCAGGGACTAAATACACAGATAAATGTCCACGCAGGGACTTGATTGAAATAGGAAATACAACAATACATATAGGGATTTTAATGATCCCTCTTCTTCTTCCCCTTTAGCAAGCTCGCTAGGCCCTTGAGGAAACCCCTGTTGTTCCTACGTTCCTCTTGGAATTCATGTTCCACCCGACTTAGTCTTTGGAGGATTTCCTCCTGTTCCGGTGGGGAAAATCGTGGTGGCTGCGACTGTTGCCGAATCGGTGGTCGAGCAGGTACTTGATATCCATGAGTTGGATATCCCACTCCCCAAGGAGCTCCATACGGTCCTTCCGGATGAAGGGCGTTGTAGTTTGCCGCGACTAGGTACGGGTCGGCTTTTGCATAGTTATAGTGAGTGTGAACCGGCTGTTCAAATGGATTGTACGCCATTGAACCGGCGTATGCAGGAATCGGGTTATCAAAACCCATCGGTGGCGGCTGTGGTGCAACTGGCGCAGAACTCACCTTTGGAACTGGGTTTGAATGCCCACCCATTTGTGGGTCTTCATGAAGTGGCGGATAGTGACTGCCACTTGAGTGATGAGGGGTGCTAAAATGAAAATCCCCTCCTCGTGCGGATATTCGGGCACCTGTCCTCCTACGCCTCGGTGGTTCCGGAGGTACTTGATGAACTGGTGGCGGTGGAGGTGGTGGCGTGACTGCCACGAATCCCGAATCCCCGGAGGGATCCTGCTGCTGCTGCTGGTGGGGCGATGAATGGTGAGAAGGTAATACTGATAACAAGAGAAATAGTTTGTCCCAAGTTATTTAAGTGGTGTGTCGATTAATCATGATCTCGGCATAGTTTTCGTGTCCCATATGTATTGGCAAGCATGTAATACTGATAACAAGAGAAATAGTTTGTCCCAAGTTATTTATGAAAATATATGTGCCATAGTATACATAAAAATGATTTTGAAACTGTCTGGACCACCGTAGGGTGATCTGTGAAAGGATGAACCATCAGAGACCTCGATAGGATGGTTGGGGGTCCCGGTTGCAGGCTCCATAGGGTCGGTGTCCTCATCCATATCCATGGCGTGATCGCTGGAAAAGTGATCCTCCGGTCCCAATGGGTTAAAACCCACTGGTTCTTGAATATAGTTTGCCGGGTTAAACCGGCCTTGAAAAATAGGAGTGGGGTTGCCGAAGGAATGGTGCGAAAGGGATCGCTGAAGAGGTATATATGAAGGTTGTGGGTTATCGGGCTCGTTTTCTGACTGTGGCCCATAGGAGTTACGATAGGGAGGCGTTGAACTGTGCGAAACAGACCGTCTTGCGGGCTCCGTATAGGTCCTCCAGGCTCCTTGCGGATCGGCACTCATTGTAGTGGAAGGAGTTCGCCGGTGAGAAGGCCCGGCTTCGTGATCGTTGGGGGCGGTGATCGGCCCCTTGCCTCTTCCTCCTCTTCTAAATCTTGGCGGCATATTTCCTGTTAACAATAAAAGATACAACAAGAAATATAAAGGACAAAGTTAAAATTAAAAACAAATTTGGATTTGTCCTAAATTCTTTGTCTAGACTCGAAAATTTAGGAATGTGCAATTGTGTCATTGAGATTAAACACAAAAGGCTAGTGTTTAATTCACTCAATGTTGGCTCTGATACCAACCTATCACACCCCGATATTTCCACGTATTACCGGTGGGCCCGGTGGGGAGTATCGTGAAGTTGATATCGATATAGTCAAACAACACAATATTTAAAATGCACAGCGGAAGCAAAAGATATATATATTTCAACCGAATATAATTGTAATATCAAGTATCACAACAGTTGAAAGAAATCCACTGGTGGATCAAAATAAAAATGGAAAAATTGTTCAACAGTTTTGACATCCAAGCTTGCGAGACTTATTGTGGACGCTAGGAGAAAGCCAGCCTAGTTCGCGTAGTACCTGCACTTAACCTTTTTGGGAAAATACGTCAGTTTACACTGGTAAATACAATCAACTGACTCATTTTTAAAAGTTTAATAAAATTGATTTGAATGCACGAGGCACAAACTTTTTATAACTTGGGATAATTATTTGAATATAATCTTGTAAAAGAATTACATGTTCCTTATGTGTTTCGTAGCCCGATCCGTAGACCGGGTTAAAGATTAATAGACACACCACATTATTTATTTATGCACTGATGGGTGTACGCCTACACCCCGTGCTCAGGTCGTGGCCATCTCGTAAGATGATGCCAAGGATATCCGGGACATGGTCATTAACCCCCCAAAGGCTTTAAGCAAACAAAACATTTCAAAACGAAGCATATCAATGATTTAACCTCTATTCGATTAAAGATTCAATGCCCGACCAAGCGGTATTTAATATACCATACCCCAAGCCCGTATAGGGAAAATAAGTTAAAAGTATTTACCTTTGCAAGTATCAATCACAAATAGCAAGTGCGTGCAGCTTTTACCGGATCTCCTATTCTGGAACGAAGGTTTATAATAACCTATAAGAATCCTAACGGGTCTTTAATTAAGCCTAAGCCTAGACCGGTTAGTTTTAAAGAAAGATACGGTTCGAACGTGTGATTAAGCGAAGACCAGAATAGAATGTGATTTAGACCCGACAAGTTTGAAGACTTGTATAATATGGGCAATCTAAACACATTCTGGATTTTGAGATAAAAACGATAAGGTTTGACCCGTTTCGGCTAGTTTATGCAAACTAGTTACATAAACCGAACCGAACGCGAATAACGCATAACGGGTACCCGAAAGAGTCACTAACAGGTTTCCTAAGTTAATATGCCTTAAATATGTTGTGATCTCAGTAGGATATCTTCCATCATGCCCAAAACGAGTTTAACCTTAATTTAAGCCCCGTAGGGGTATTTTGGTCATTTTAAAGGTTATAAAAGAGATTAAATGAAATTCTGAGATTCGGGTCCGAATACATCAGTAAAATAACTTATTTTAATAGGTCATATCAGTTGGTAATAAGTCTTATATGACAAAATGGTTTTAAACATAAACTAGGTGTTTAATACGCTTAAAAAGCCATTTTAAGCGATTTCCGGGTTATACAGGAAATCTGAGTTTTCTGATCAGGTTATAAAGTTCAAAATACTTCATTTATTATTTAAAATCAGTAGCAATTGGATTGGTGTTAAAATACTATGTAGAACTCATTTTATACACAAAAAGGGTATAATCAGTGTTTACCGAATCAATGCCATAACCTTAGGTTATGAGCAGGTTAAAAATAATTAAAAATATTTAAAAATCCCAAAATATTATATTACATCAGCAGGTAAAGGGTTTGGTGTCAAAATTGGGTTTAGATAGGCTTCATGCTAATTGCGCCGTTTAATTAACAAAAAGCTTCTTAAATGCGTTATTTAGCATAACTCCTATTCTGGACCTCGAACTGATATGAAACTTTAGGTACATGCTTATAATTCAGCAACAAAGATTATTGTCCTGTCACATATCCAAAATTCCCGTTTTACGGTAAAAAGTGCATTATGGAAACATGTAAACGAATCGGACAATCAACGAACCAACCACAGAGGGTTATACTATCATGTAACATGGTCCTAAGGGAGCTCTAAGGCATTTCCAAATCATACTAAATCGGGTCAGAACTGAAGTCAAAGCAAAAGTTAAAGTTTTGCGACTTTCGGTTCCGAACCGGTCCTAAACTGAAATTTGTCGGATCAAACATGTTTAGACATGTTCAAACATTGATTACTAAGTTATAAGAGTGATAAAACAGGTTACACGTTACCTACATTGTTAATTATGTTTAATTCGAAAATTAGGATTCTGTTGACTTTTTACAAACAACTTTGACCCGACATTTGATCTAGTTAGAGCGGGAATCAGCGGGTGCCCTTTTAAGGGTTTATTGCCCACATAAATACCAACTCATAACTACCTTAAGTTTGACTAATCACAGGACCATTTGTGATTAATCAATAAGTCAATCCTTAATTACGACGGTTTGACTTTTTAGCTAATATCTAAGCAAAACTCAATTAAGGAAGATCAAGGATGCTTACCAAGGTCTAATGCACGATTAGAGATGCTTGGGGACTGATCTTATGCTCCAGGAAGTTCCACAACATGAAGGCCTTTTATAATGGATATAATGGCTTGTGATCATGACAAATCATGCTACAACTGATCATGGATCATCCACAAGTGTCCCTAGGGTCTAAAAAGCATGTAGGGGTCGCCCATGGAGTGGAAAATATCTCCTTAAGTCGGTTACAAGGCTGAACATGCTGCTGCCAGTATTTTCTGTATCTGGGGGTCGCACGCGGCCCGCGTAAGTTTCTGTTAAGCCTTACGCGGCCCGCCTGAGGCCTGCTATCAGGTTAAAAACTTTTCAGTTATTGCTTCCTGGCTCTTGGTCCTTCGAAAGGCCATTCCACCTTTGTTTCTTGCATTATGAGCCCCTTCAAATTTACTTATAAGGGCTTCAAGAGTTATACCCACTTTGTTAAGTCCTTGGTCACTTTATGTTTACCCGAAAAGTCATAATTTTCAACGTTGACGCTTTAACCCCTCGTTTGCGAATTTTATCATAACTTTCTCATATGATAATGAAACTTGGTGAATTTTTTTTATCGTGCATTCTAGTGAGCATAACTAATCGTTACAAAGCTTCGGGTTTGCTAAAAGGTCACTCAGAGGTATAACTTAAACATGTTGACACATTTAACCCCTGTAGTTTGTAACCTCTCACTTTCTTTCACAATTAGCTTCGTATGATCCATGATTCATTCGTTTAAGGGTATAAACATCATGTAGGGTTATTGTAAAGTATATTTATCCATTGTTGACATTTTGAACCCTTATATTCACATACTTTTCATGTTTGTCAACTTTAGTCCCTCTATGGTATTCTTTCACACGTTCAAGCTTATGACACGTGTCAATACATTATAGGACGTGAATTTTTGAGGTGTTACATATGTGCATTCTCAATACTTCAATTTGATTATTCGAAAACAAGCAAAGTTCAAGATGTGATTATGTGTTGTTGTGATTTGTTCATTGTATTATGTGCATTTTCAATACTTCAAGTTCATTATTTGAAAACACACGAAGTTCAAGGTGTGATTATGTGTTGTTGTGATTTGTTCATTGTTTGTTGTGCTAACCAGTATTTAGATAGATCCATCGGTTGACTAGATTCCCCACGGCCATGAGTTGTAGTCTAGTGTCATCACTACATTTAGATTCTCTTGTTGGTGGGATTGAGTCTCATATTTATAATGTTAATTGCATTTACAATAGTTTACTTCTTCATATTTGGTTGTTGGTTGTAGTTTATTTATTTGCTTGTTGTATGTATTTTTATCACTTGATTACCATTGAATTGTATGTTAATATTTACTTGTTAAAACAAATAAACAAAAACAGTTTTACTTAAATATTTAGATTTACTCATCAACTTATGTTGACCTAAAAACTATTTTTTACACATGATATAGATGAACAGGTTTGAAGAGGATATGAATGGCACTTAGGGGCGTTTGCATAAAGTCAAACTCCTGCGTAAATCTTTTATACAACAATAGTTCCTTACATGCTTCTGTCACTACCACAATATTCTTCTCACTTTTGGTGGTAAAACCAGTTGGAGTTTCATTTTTGGTGTTAAAACCAAATGGAGCTTCGTGTTTGGTGTTGTTTACTTGCCCTTTTCACATATCGCCATTCAGATGATTCAACCCCTGGTTTGATGTCAAAGTTACCGGAACCACAGACTTGGCTGCATGATTGTGTGTACTGGACCTAAACCCAAGGTGTAACCATTTCTCTTAGGGCTGGTATATCGTGTATACCCGTACACGATAAGACACGACACGATAAGACACGATACACGAAATCCCATACACGAACATGAACATGAACACTAACACGACACGATATAGATGAAAATTACCTGGTAATACCTGTTAACACGACTGTTCGACTGTTATACACGAAAATTACCTGTTAATACCTGTTAACACGAACAAAAACATGAACATGACATGCTATCTTAGAGTTACAGAGGGAGTTTAGGGTTTTATTATTTTTTTGAATTGAATGAGGAATGAAAATAGAAAGGAATTAAGGAACCCACACGCACATGGCTGATAAGTTTATTTAATTTAATTTTTTTATCGTGTACTAACGGGTATTAACAGGTAAACAGGTATTTAACATGTTTACACACGAAAATTAACAGGTAATCTCGTGTCTACCTGTTTGGTACACGATAACTGTTAAGGCCATACACGATACCTGTTAACTTCGTATAGGTTCGTGTCGTGTATTCGTGTAAAATTGACAGCCCTAATTTCTCAGTGAAAGAAAAAAAAAAGTTATTCTATTGTTACTTTAGATGAAAATAGTTTTATTTTGAAGAAAGCGTGGAAAATGGAAATATATAATAACTACAAAACAAAAGCTATATATCTTGGCGCACTGATAATTGATAAATAATAATTCAGGTGGACAAGAAAGAAAAAGGGCCATTTCCTCCATGCACTGATAATTGATAAATAATAATTCATGTGGACAAGAAAGAAAAAGGGCCATTTCCTCCATAATGCTTTTCTATCATTTCATTCTTCTTCTAACACTTCAGTCCTGCTTTATAACCTTATCACATTCAGGAACAATTATCAAAAACCTTCCTGGATATTCTGGTGATCTTCCTTTTAAACTTGAAACCGGGTATGTATGATTATTCTACCATCCATCGATTTTGTTTTAGATGAATTCACTTTATATTCTTTTAAATCACTTAAATGATTATACTGTTCATCAAGCATATATCCTCACAACCACCTCAACTTGCTCAAATGGTTAAAACTTAAACATGAACTTGATATCTATTGTTAATATATTTTTCTAATTAGTGTTTATGTATTTTGTATGGAATCCGATTGAAGTTATGTTGGGGTTGGGGAGAAGGAAGAAGTACAGTTGTTTTATTATTTTGTTGAGTCACAGAGTAACCCTGAAGAAGATCCTGTGATATGTTATATCCCTGGTGGTCCAGGAACTTCCGCGTTAGTTACCTTTTTATATGAAACGGGTATGAAATATTAAGAACCGAGAGAACCACTATTATCCAAACAAAAATTTGAATTTAATTAATTTCTTTTTATTAAAAGGTTAGGATTGTATATATAAAAATATATATATGTAGCTCGATAAGTTACATATGATATATGTAGCTCATACAAGGTATATATATGTTGATATATATATATATATATATATATATATATATATATATATATATATATATATATATATATATAGGATTAGGTTCAAGAGTGAACACTAGTGTAGCTTGCGAACTGAGTGAACTAATCCTGGCCATACACGTGTGTAGATCAATGGCCAGGATTTGATGTTGAAATACACTAGTGTATTTTACGATTTGATGATGAGATCCTGGCCATACACATGTGTAGATCAATGGCCAGGATTTGTTCACTCAGTTCGCAAATACACTAATGTTCACTGTAGAACCCCACCCTATATATATATATATATATTTACCTTTATATAATTCTGCAAAGTTTACGTATAAATAAAGTTTAAAAAATTTGTTTGGTTGATAGTGTTATGGTTCTCACATCATCCCTTAACCTTAACCTGATGCATTAGGTATTTAATTTTGATTAATTCTTTTAAACAGTACAGTAACAATGCAATTATTTTGTGTAATGATTGTACATAGGCCCACTTAGCATTAACGTTGATAATGACACAACAACTGCCACCTTATTATTGAACGAATACTCTTGGACAAAGGTTTATATAATCTTCTTATATTTCTTTAATCATATTTCCATATTCAAAATATAACATGGACTTTATTTTGTTGTTGTAAATTAATGATCAAAAATGTAGACGGCTAGTATCATATATGTGGATATTCCTGCTGGGAGTGGATTTTCCTATGCTAAAACAAAAGAGGCATGGATTAGCAGCGATAGTATTATGGCTGCACAAGGTCATGATTTCGTGAAAAAGGTATAGTAGAAATAAACTTTTATATATATATATATATATATATATATATATATATATATTAATGCGGGGAAAGTTCATGTACAAATAAAGTAAAGAGCAAAAAGCACATGGTGACATTTTTGTAATTATCTGCTTGTAGGGTAATTATTAAAATTACTCTACAAAATGATACTGTAGAGTAATTTTGATCTTTTAGAGTAATTTTGTAAAATGTTCTTGTAGAGTAATTTTGATCTTGTAGAGTAATTTTATAAAATGTTCTTGTAGAGTAATTTTGATCAAAGGAAAACCCCAAAAAACCTAACCCCCAACACCCAAAAACCTAAAAAAAACCTACCCCCCCCCCCCCCCCCCCCCACACACACACACCCAAACTAAAAGCTAAAAATTAAACCATAAAGCTAAACCCCATAACTAAATGCTAACAAAATTACTCTACAAGATCAAAATTACTCTACAGGATCATTTTACAAAATTACACTACAAGATCAAAATTACTCTACAGGATCATTTGTAGAGTAATTTTGAATTGTATGTTGTTTGATAAACTTGCAGGGTAATTTTGATTCACTTGTAAATTAATTTTGATGCAGAGTAATTTAGAAACACTTGTAGAGTAATTTTGATAATTACCCTACAAGAACAAAATTACTCTACAAGAACATTTTACCAAATTACTCTACAAAAAATCAAAATTACTCTACAAGATCATTTGTAGAGTAATTTTGATTGTTACTGATAATTACGAAAATGCCACTGCGTTTTTTTTTTGTCTTTTCCTTTAGTTCGTACGTTTTGTACGATAAAGTTATTTGTATTTGATCTTTTGTCAAATTAAAAGGCTTTAGTTGATAAAGACATTCGTCAAAAATCCTTTGGTGAAAGTGGGCCACGTCCAAAAAAACATGGTGTGGGTAATGAATGGGGTGATACTATTTACACTTCCCCTATTTACTAATTACACCCCTATCAAAAAATCACATCCATCCATCAATCATTTGCTTTTTGTTTTTAGTCTTTTTTGTCTTTTTGTTGTCTTTTTTTTATTATATTTTATTGTTGTTTTTGTCTTTTTGTTATTATTATTATTATTATTTACTATTGGTAATCAATTATTATTATTATTATTATTAAGCTTATTACTTAAGCCTTAAACTTTTTTTTTTTTTACCTTTTTAGTTTTTTTATGCTAGACATCTTTTTATTTTTTTACCTTTTTAGGTATAAAGGAGAGCATCCAATTGCCGGCACAAACAATGAGTTAGGCTGTTTTTTTAATGATGTTAATCTTTCAAAAAAAAATTACAATTCCTATATTTTTTTTAAATAAATATACTATCACTTTGTGATTCACCATTTATCACCAAGATCTCACATTAACTACCACTTACATAACTATATTCATCTAATTCCAAAAATCTTCCATGCGTATGTTACACGCATACATAGCGTGTTAGGTGATGGAAATTGTGGGTTTCGGGCGACAGCTTCTGCTCTCGGGTACGGTGAAGATGAATGGTTATTTATCCGGAGGTCACTGATGGAAGAGCTACTCGAGTTTAGAAATAAGTACACTAAGGCTTTCTTAGGCTCATTTAAAGATGTGTTAACGTCCTTGGATTGGTCAGGATCGGGGGTTGCACCAGAAAAACACTGGATGATTATGCCAGAGACAGGATTCTTGATTGCGAACAAATTTAATGTAATCGTTCATTTTTTATCTCAAGAAAAAAGAAACAGTTCGACTTGTTTTTCGCTTTGGAGAGGCCCTCACCGGTTCCCAGAAAAAAAAAACAATTACAATTGCACACGTGAATGGTAACCATTTTATAATGGTAGAATTGCAAGGAGAGCATCCAATTGCCGGCACAACCAACCTATGGAAATTATCGAGAGAAAATGATGCAGCTGGCTGGGAGAATATATTTGAATCACGTCAAAATATGTATAATTCTTGGATAGCCCAACCTGCTACATTTGGGGGGTGTATAGATTAAACCTCGGTATGTAAATTATTAAATGATAATAATTTTGTAAAAAAATACTTATTTTTATATAGCTTTCGTTACAGCTATAAATATAATTTGATAAATTATAACAATAAAAACTAATAATAAATAATATATCATTACTACTACTACTACTACTAATAATAATAATAATAATAATAATAATAATAATAATAACTAAATAAATAATAAACAAATAATAAATAACTAATAATTAAATAAAAAATAAAAAAAGACAATAAAAAGACAAAAAAGACTAAAAACAAAAGCAAGTGATTGATGGATGTGATGCTTTTATAGAGGGGGTGTAATTAGTAAAAAGGGGGGTGTAAATAGAATGAGCCTAATGAATTTACGGGTTCTCTTATTAATTAATTTGATTTCTTTTATTTGATGAATAGTTTCTCATTGACCACCCGAAGTTTTTGAAGAATCCACTTTACATTGGAGGGATATCTTACATGGGTATTATCATTCCCATCATCACAATGAAAGTATATGAAGGTGACTTTAGAAGTTATCAGCTATTTCGTTAATATTTCACCAGATTATGTCTTGTGCAGTGGCGGATCCAGCCGGAGAAATCACTGGGTTCCTTTTTCCAAATCATACAAGGTTTACACTACAAAAAAAAACGTTTTTTTCCAAATCATACAAGATTTACACTACAAAAAAACGTTTTTTTCCGAAAACACTGGGTTCCTGGGAACCCGGTGTTTGTATACTGGATCCGCCCCTGGTCTTGTGTTCTGATCATTGTCGTATTTACAGGCAATGAACGCGGAGATCAACCAACACTAAATATTCAAGTAAATGATCAAACCATAAAAACTTTGAAATGCCAACAAATTATCTAAGCTCACTATCTATGCACTAAAATTTCTTTTTATGGGTATATAGGGGTACTTTCTTTGCAGTCCTCTCACCGATAAATTCATGGACTTCAACTCAAGACTTGAATACGCTCACCGTATGGCACTAATATCAGATGATATTTATAAGGTCTTTTCTTAATTTACACTAAACAAATAATGATTAACATAGTAGCTTAATGTTTTTATGTATAATAGTGTACATTTTTTTTTTGCAGTCGGCTGTAGAAAATTGTCATGGTAATTATGTAAACAGTGATACAGCAGACTCATTATGTGCACATAGTCTTCAAAGATACAAACAAGTGAGTATTTTGGATGTATTTCTTCAAATTAAAACATGATGCGATGTTGTGTAAAATTTTGAATTACAGTGCACAGATCAAATTAATACTAGCAACATATTGGAACCTTTTTGCAATGGATCAAATATCTGGTCATATTGTCAAGTATTACTCTCTCTCTCTCTCTCTCTTTCTCTCTCTGTATGTTTGCATGATTTAACCTAATGATATTAATCAAATATCTCTAATTTCTCTCTCTAGGAGGATGCTTTGGACGCCATAGAAATTTGGGCGAATACTGATGCGGCACAATATGCTCTCAACATTTCTCAGGTGTGTAACTAACTTTGTTAGCCACAAAGATCAATAACTTTATTCAAGCATATTGTGTTGGAAAAATAGGTGAAAATAGCATTTTTCACAAATATAGGAAAATGATTTTTTCCTATTTTGGACTAGAAATAAATATAATAAAATGAGCGGGTTTTATATATTTATTTATGGGTTTGTGTTCTATGTTGGGAGAGCTTCGCAACGAACTAAACCACGTCCAAAACGGAGCTAAGATGAATGAGATATCGATGCTCAAAGTTGGGTGTTTCGAACATTCAATGCTGAAACAAAAGGGAAAGTAGCACCTTGTCCCACGTAGGAGGAGAGATGAAACTTAAATGGGTATTTAAGGTGGAACTCTCCTTCCTTATTGTTTCATGGAAGCACTCACTAGTGTCCTCGCGAAGGGTGCGGAGTACCCTAACTCGCGCTCGCGCGCGCGCGCGCGCGCGCGCGTGGGCGATGAGGCGCAATGTGGCGCTTTGATGGCGCACTTTGCACTTCGTATCGCCGCGAGCCGCTTGAGAGCCGCCTTTGTATTTTTGACCACGTGCGCGTGGTGGAGCACAAGGGTTGCAAGGACCAAGTGGTAGGTGATGCGGCGCATGACGTGGCAGTCATGCGCATGCGCGCGCGGGTGCACGCATGGTGCATAGGTCCTGCTGTGTCGTGTGCGGCGCACCAGAGTGAGCCAATACGGCGCGACTGTGTGGCGCGCTAGTATAGGCTCACAGGTGACGTGGCGCACGCCCGCATGGACTTGAGCCAAGAGGACGCACCGTGCATGGTGACGTGGCGCATGCGCGCACGGCTGTGAGCCAAGATGCCGCACCGCGCATGGGCGCGCGGCGCACGGCTGTGAGCCAAGAGGCCGCACCGCGCATGGGCGCGCGCGCGCGCAGAAAGCTTCTAGCATTGAATAACAGAGCAGTTTTAGTCCAGCTTCGTAACTGACGAGTTAACTGGCTTTGACTGAGAATTAAATGACGTATTAAATTGCATTGAAGACGTTTAATGCAATTTAAACCTCTCTTTAATTCGTTTTGACTGTTTCGTCTTAGGAGCTGTATAAATACAGCTCCATACCCAGCAGAAGAGATCACCAGCTACACAACAGCAATTCTACCTTTCTCTCCACAATTTTTCTGATCTTTCTCTTGCAAGTTCAAGGTAACCTTCGGGTTGTAGGCGAACTCCGGCAGTACTACTGCTCCGGCTGTTGTACCCTGGGAAACAAAACGAGTACTCTTGGGAGACTCGGAATTTGTTTTAAGGGAAGCGTGTTGAACACGTGCCTCAGTCACTCTGTTTCTACTCCTTTCTTGTATTTGGTTTATTTTCAGTTGTATTTGTAATTGTAATTTTGTCTTTCTCATTTCTGTTTGTAATCAGTATTAATAAAATTTGTTTATTTTATTTAAATTACGCGAACGGTTATTACAATCTTAAAACAATTTTTTAAAACCGTTCGTAAAATCAAAACCATTCTGTTTGTGATTCAAACCAGTTTTGTTTTCACTCAGTTTGTGTTTTAAAAACAGATTTTTTTTTGGTTTTCACCTTCAAAGGAGCGACTTTGGTTGAAAACCATTCTGGTTACTTTCAGTTTTTTGTCCTTAAAATTGCTAAACTTTCTAATTTGGTCTTCAAAGTTGGACTTAGAAGCCAATTAGTAAGTTCTAAAAATTATAAATTTTCTGTTTTTGGTCTTCAAAGTTGGACTTAGAAGCCGAAACAGTAAATTGTGGTAAATTAAAATTTAGTAGTTTCCTTCTGGTTTGTGCGTAAATCAGAATTTTTGACTAAAAATTTTAATTTTAATTTTTTCAGAATGTCGACCTCAAACAACAACAATACGAATGTTGTCGTTGGAACCCCTGCCAACACTGTGGGAGCGTCCACAGTGGCAAATCATGCTGAAAGACCTGAGAAGTTCTCGGGTCTACACTTCAAGCGGTGGCAACAGAAGATGTTCTTCTACTTGACCACCATGAACCTTGCGAGGTTCTTGACGGAAACCGCTCCCCAACCTGCGGAAGGGGAGACCGACGCTCAGGCTCTGAGCGCGGTAGATGCGTGGAAGCATTCGGATTTCATATGTCGAGGCTATGTACTCAACGGTCTCTCGGATTCCCTGTATAATGTGTACTATAATATCAAGACTTCCAAAGAGTTATGGGAGTCCTTGGAGAAAAAGTACAAAACGGAGGATGCGGGAACAAAGAAATTTGTTGTCGCCCGTTTCTTGGACTTCAAAATGGTTGATAACAAGCCGGTTATGAACCAAGTCCAAGAGTTGCAAATTATACTAAATGACATCCATGCCGAGGGAATGGTACTTAGCGAGACATTTCAAATGGCAGCCATGATTGAGAAATTACCTCCTGCTTGGTTGGATTTTAAGAATTATCTTAAACACAAGCGGAAGGAAATGTCGGTGGAGGACCTTGTTCTTCGTCTTCGTATAGAAGAGGAGAATAGGATCGCCCTAAAAAACAGCCTTGTGCAGCCTAGTGCTAGCGCAAATCTGGTCGAGCATGGGCAATCCTCTAAAGGCGCCAAGGGCAAGGGGAAAAAGGACAAAGGGAAAGCAAAGGCTAGCAAACTTGGACCGAAGAAAGGGGTTGCGAAAAAGAAACCTCCAACGTTCCAAGGGACTTGTTACAACTGTGACGAGCCGGGGCATCGGGCTAACCAATGCAAGAAACCAAAGCGTGAGCGTGCGCACATGGTGGATGAAGACGGAATGCCTTTGGTGGCAATGATTTCCGACAAAAGTGCAATGATGGATGAGGTCAATACGGTGACCAATACTCCAAAAGGTTGGTGGGTTGATACGGGAGCCACCCGTCATGTTTATGCAGACAAAACCCTCTTTACCACCTTCAAGGCGCTTGAAGGAGATGAGAAGCTGTATATGGGCAATGCAGCCACCGCTGACATCATGGGTGAAGGAACGGTGATCTTGAAGTGGACCTCAGGAAAGGAGCTCACTCTAAGCAACGTGTTGTATGTCCCAGACTTGCGGAAGAATCTAGTCTCGGGATGGTTGCTTAACAAGTTTGGATTTCGTTTAGTATTTGAGAGCGATCAATTTGTACTTACTAAACGAGGAACGTATGTTGGTAAGGGCTACGCCCAAAACGGCATGTTTAAATTGAATGTAATGGCTGTCAAAAAGATGAATAAAATTGCTACTACTTCTACTTATATGCTTGAGTTTTCTGATTCAAATAAATGGCATGGTAGATTAGGTCACGTTAATTTTAATTCAATACGACGTTTAATCAATTTAAATTGTATACCAACATTCCATATTGATTCACACTATAAATGTGAAACTTGTGTAGAATCCAAACTTACAAGAACATCATCCAAATCGGTTGAACGAATAACCGAACCCCTTGATTTAATTCACACTGATATTTGTGATTTAAAAGCGGTACCCACAAGAGGTGGAAATAAGTACTTCATCACGTTTATTGACGATAGTACTAAATATTGCTATGTATATTTACTAAAAAGTAAAGATGAAGCAATAAGTAAATTTATCTTGTATAAAAATGAAGTTGAGAATCAACTTCAAAAGAAGATAAAAGCTTTGCGAAGCGACCGAGGAGGCGAATATGTTGCACCTTTTGCCGATTTATGCGCGAAAAGTGGCATTGTACATGAGTGTACACCTCCTTATTCTCCACAATCAAATGGCGTGGTGGAACGAAAGAACCGCACATTGAAAGAAATGATGAACGCCATGTTGATAAGTTCTGGGGTGAGCCAGGAAATGTGGGGGGAGGCCATTCTCTCGGCCAATTATCTTTTGAACAAGATACCTTTGAAAAAGAGAGACGAGACTCCATATGAGTTATGGAAAAAGAAAAAGCCTTCATATAAATACATGAAAGTGTGGGGGTGCCTAGCAAAGGTGATTGTACCACCTCCTAAGGCTCTTAGGATAGGACCCAAAACTGTTGATTGCATATTCATTGGGTATGCGCATCAAAGTAGTGCACATCGCTTTCTTGTACATGAGTCCAAGAACCCTGATGTACACAAAGACACTATCAT
This sequence comes from Helianthus tuberosus, assembly GCA_030545235.1. Taxonomy (NCBI): domain Eukaryota; kingdom Viridiplantae; phylum Streptophyta; class Magnoliopsida; order Asterales; family Asteraceae; genus Helianthus; species Helianthus tuberosus. The sequence continues at coordinate 14,891,539 of CM060452.1, read as the reverse complement.
GGAGGTGAATCCTAACGTTGTTTCGTATTTTGAAAATGTGTTTCCTTTGAGAAGACAAACACACACAACTTCATCAACAGCACTTGATGAAGCGGGTCCAAGTTCATCTACATGGTTAGATGAAGCGGGTCCAAGTTCATCTACGCGGATAGATGAAACACACGATCAACCTGAGGTTGACGAGGGTGATCGTAGGCGAAGCAAAAGGCCAAGGGTTGAAAAATCTTTCGGTCCTGACTTCGTTAGCTATATGGTTGAGGGCGAGCCCAATACATATCGCGAAGCGGTTTCTTCTTCGGAAGGACCTCAATGGAAAGAAGCAATAAAGAACGAGATTGATTCTATATTGCAAAATCATACTTGGGAGTTAGTAGATCTTCCACCTGGTTGCAAACCACTTGGATATCGTTGGATATTCAAAAGGAAGATGAAAACTGATGGAAGTATTGATAAATACAAGGCTAGGTTGGTGATTAAAGGATTTAGACAAAAGGAAGGTCTAGATTACTTTGATACCTACTCGCCTGTGACGCGCATAACCTCGATTAGATTGGTTCTTGCTATAGCGGCTTTAAGAAATTTGGAAGTTCACCAAATGGATGTTAAAACCGCATTTCTAAATGGCGATTTAGAAGAAGAGATTTACATGGAGCAACCTGAAGGTTTCTCCGCCCCAGGTCAAGAGGGTAAAGTATGTAAACTCGTCAAGTCTTTGTATGGCTTGAAGCAAGCACCAAAACAATGGCACCAAAAGTTTGATCATGTCATGATTGACAATGGTTTCAAAATAAATGAGTGCGACAAATGTGTTTATTTCAAAGACACAAATGAAGGTTATGTGATTTTATGTCTTTATGTAGACGATATGCTTATCATTGGGAGTAATGATAAAATTATCAAAGCTACTAAAAGCATGTTGAAAGCGAGATTTGACATGAAAGACATGGGTTTAGCGGATGTGATTCTTGGAGTAAAGATCATAAGAACCCAAGATGGTCTTGTGTTAAGTCAATCTCACTATGTGGATAAAATTCTTGAAAAATTCAACTCGGGAGATACGAGTGTAGCTCGAACTCCAGTTGATACCTCCCAACATCTTAAAAAGAATAAAGGAGAAGGAGTTGCTCAGTTAGAGTATTCAAGAATTATTGGCAGTCTAATGTATCTAATGACATGTACTAGACCCGACTTGGCTTACGCGGTGAGTAGGCTAAGTAGATACACCAGCAATCCGTGCGCGGATCATTGGAAAGCTATCACGAGGGTGCTTAAATACATAAGATACACAAGAGATTATGGACTGCATTATACCCGACAACCAGCAGTGATCGAAGGATACACTGATGCAAACTGGATATCGGATAATAAAGATTCCAAATCAACAAGTGGTTACGTGTTTACACTTGGAGGAGCTGCTATTGCTTGGAAGTCTTCTAAGCAAACGGTGATAGCAAGATCCACAATGGAATCCGAATTTATCGCCTTGGATAAGTCAGGCGAGGAGGCGGAATGGCTACGTCAATTCGTGGAAGATATTCCAAGATGGCCAAAGCCTTTGCCAGCCATATGCGTACATTGTGATAGCCAATCAGCGATTGGTAGAGCTCAAAGCTTGATGTACAATGGCAGATCAAGGCATATGCGACGTAGACATAACACGATACGACAACTACTCTCAACGGGTGTTATCACAATTGATTATGTGAGATCAGCGGATAACATTGCGGACCCGTTTACAAAAGGCTTAAGCAGAGAGTTAGTAGAAACGTCGTCAAGAGGAATGGGACTAAAGCCCGTGGTAAATGGGAATATGAGGGAAACCTAACTTAGTTGACTGGAGATCCCAAGATCTAAGTTCAATAGGACAACTTAATCATATTACCAAACGGAGTCACTGTGGGGGAGTACCCCCAAAATAAATAAAAAAGGAGTTATTTATACTTCCTAGTCCATTCCAATCAGTGACATTGATGTGAGGCTAAGCATATTAAGGTTAACGATTTCGGGAAATCCAATAACCATGATGCTTTTAATGATTCAGAGGAATCACCTATGTTAGAGAGAAGTAGGGTCGCTTCAAATGGATTTGTGGGGTGCGCAAATCCTAGAGCTCTCGCAGAACCAGGCTAGTGTTCCAGGACCATAATAGGACACGACAATGAGGAGTTGGCCAAACCAGGAAGAGTATTGTGTGAAGTGTATTGTCGTTTACACAAATGGGGGTATGTTCAAGGACATCGCGTCTACACACCGCTAGTAAGCTAAGTGCGCTTCACAAAAGAAGGTTCAAAGGTTAAAACCTACCTATTTTGCAATACTCAACTGTCGAAGTTTATCGTTGAAAAGTGTAAGGAAAAGATCCATTTCCATACATGTGGGGGATTGTTGGAAATTTGATGAAAATAGCATTTTTCATGTGGGGGATTGTTGGAAAAATAGGTGAAAATAGCATTTTTCACAAATATAGGAAAATGATTTTTTCCTATTTTGGACTAGAAATAAATATAATAAAATGAGCGGGTTTTATATATTTATTTATGGGTTTGTGTTCTATGTTGGGAGAGCTTCGCAACGAACTAAACCACGTCCAAAACGGAGCTAAGATGAATGAGATATCGATGCTCAAAGTTGGGTGTTTGGAAAACATTCAATGCTGAAACAAAAGGGAAAGTAGCACCTTGTCCCACATAGGAGGAGAGATGGAACTTAAATGGGTATTTAAGGTGGAACTCTCCATCCTTATTGTTTCATGGAAGCACTCACTAGTGTCCTCGCGAAGGGTGCGGAGCACCCTAACTCACACTCGCACTCACGCTCGCGCGCGCGCGTGGCGTGGGCGATGAGGCGCAATGTGGCGCTTTGATGGCGCACTTTGCACTTCGCACGCTCGCATCGCCGCGAGCCGCTTGAGAGCCGCCTTTGTATTTTTGACCACGTGCGCGTGGTGGAGCACAAGGGTTGCAAGGACCAAGTGGTAGGTGATGCGGCGCATGACGTGGCAGTCATGCGCATGCGCGCGCGGGTGCACGCATGGTGCATAGGTCCTGCTGTGTCGTGTGCGGCGCACCAGAGTGAGCCAATACGGCGCGACTGTGTGGCGCGCTAGTATAGGCTCACAGGTGACGTGGCGCACGCCCGCATGGACTTGAGCCAAGAGGACGCACCGTGCATGGTGACGTGGCGCATGCGCGCACGGCTGTGAGCCAAGATACCGCACCGCGCATGGGCGCGCGGCGCACGGCTGTGAGCCAAGAGGCCGCACCGCGCATGGGCGCGCGCGCGCGCAGAAAGCTTCTAGCATTGAATAACAGAGCAGTTTTAGTCCAGCTTCGTAACTGACGAGTTAACTGGCTTTGACTGAGAATTAAATGACGTATTAAATTGCATTGAAGACGTTTAATGCAATTTAAACCTCTCTTTAATTCGTTTTGACTGTTTCGTCTTAGGAGCTGTATAAATACAGCTCCATACCCAGCAGAAGAGATCACCAGCTACACAACAGCAATTCTACCTTTCTCTCCACAATTTTTCTGATCTTTCTCTTGCAAGTTCAAGGTAACCTTCGGGTTGTAGGCGAACTCCGGCAGTACTACTGCTCCGGCTGTTGTACCCTGGGAAACAAAACGAGTACTCTTGGGAGACTCGGAATTTGTTTTAAGGGAAGCGTGTTGAACACGTGCCTCAGTCACTCTGTTTCTACTCCTTTCTTGTATTTGGTTTATTTTCAGTTGTATTTGTAATTGTAATTTTGTCTTTCTCATTTCTGTTTGTAATCAATATTAAAAAAATTTGTTTATTTTATTTAAATTACGCGAACGGTTATTACATATTGATCATATAACTTTTGCTTAATTAGGGCTCTATTGGAAAGTGGGTGACGCAAAACGAAGATATGCATTACTCTGAAGGAAAAAATGACACATCTTGTTACGCTTATGATATTTTTAGCAGCTTGCCGTATCATAAACAACTTGCCAGCAAAAATTGTCGAGCTTTGATATTTATGTAACGTGACATGATAATATGATGTCCTTCATACAATATTCTTTTATTCTACACCTAATCTACTATCGAATTTTAGTTATAATTTCGTTTTGTTATTAATTGGCAGTGGCGATCATGACATGACGTTCCCATATGTTGGTGTCGAGCAATGGGTAGCTTCTCTTAGTATGGGAGTTGAAAAACCATGGGAGCCATACTTCGTTGATGGTCAAGTTGGAGGGTACGTACGACTTAATTGGCTATTAGTGGCCATGTTGTATTTATGTGCATCAACTCCAATTTCGTCTGTCTTGCAGATATGAAATGACATATGCAGAAAATGATTTCTCATTGACATTAGCTACGGTTAGAGTAAGAAAATTTTCATTATCTTTATATGGAACTGTGTGTTTCATGTCATATTTAGAAATTATGCACGCACTTGTTGGGATGGTAATGGAATTAATGATATGACCAATAATCCTCGCAGCTTATTCTAAACTTCATCTTATATCTTGTCCCATATTTATCTAGACCGATACCTGTCGGGTACCAATTACTCATTACCCTACGTGTTCAAGGATTTTCCGTTGGTATTGTGTATAAAGTTACACGTGGAGCTAGAGTCTCATCACCCAAAACCAAATCTTAAACAGTTAAACTTACTCAAAAAATCGAGTTATATAATCAAATACTTCTACTATACATTTTATAACAATATTATTATTTTAATTAGCAATTTCAAAATGATATTTATCATATTAATTCTTTAGAGTTATAGATCACCTAATACCGTATATGTGCAAGCCCCGCCAAAAATTAATTTTACAACTAATCTAATATATACATGGACCATTCATGTTTCGCGCCTTATCTTCCTCTTTAATTTGTACGCATGTTATAGTTATGTTCTTATAAAATTGGGATGTTGGCAGGGAGCAGGACATTTAGTACCAGTCAACAAACCAAAAGAATGTGTGGAAGTGATTGAGAGGTGGCTTCCTTTACCAACTAATTTGAATAGTTATTAAATACTTGGAAATGCTTTGAAGTTGAAACCTATACCCATCTGGTGGACGGGTTTTTTTAATGTCATAATGATATGAATGTTTTTTCTTTGCATTCTAAAAATTATTATTTGACCCGTTTATTATTTCATTCTGACCCGCTTCTCAACAAACGTTAAACTTGAACCGTCTACATTTACTAAAATTGGTAAACTTGACCTGTTCCATTTACTAAATATGGTAATTTTGACCCGTCTCTTTTTGTTAAAAGCCTTACATATTGTGACTTAGATAGCAAAGTTGCCTTCTCCTTCCTAACGGACTTGATTTGATGAAGCATGTCCTTGATAACTCTAATAGTTATATCGAGACTTTCCAATTGTTTTGTTATGTGACTTCTGCTAAATAAAAATCATTACATTACTTCATTCAAATGATTATCAATAATAATAAAAAAAATGTGTATACATTGATACAAAGAGTAATTAAACATTAATAAGAAATTACCAAGCACATCCACCAACTCTAGAAAGAGTTAATTTAGATGATCAACCTTTCCCTTTCTGCGTTTTGAATTCTTTTAGTAGCTTTAATGGGATTCTTCTTGCTTGCGTGTAAGCTGCATCAAGAAAATAGACTATTAGGAAAACTGTATAATTAGGGCTGGCATCTCGTGTATACCCGTACACGATAAGACACGATACACGAAATCCCATACACGAACACGACACGATATACACGAAAATTACCTGTTAATACTTGTTAACACGACTGTTCGACTGTTATACATGAAAATTACCTGTTAACACAACTGTTCGACTGTTACAGAGGGAGTTTAGGGTTTTATTTTTTTTTAATTGAATGAGGAATGAAAATAGAAAAGAATTAAGGAACTCACACACACATGACTAATGAGTTTTATTTAATTTAGTTTCTTATCATCTACTATCGGGTATTAACAGGTAAACAGGTATTTAACCTGTTTATACACGAAAATTAACAGGTAATCTCGTGTCTACCTGTTTGGTACACGATACTTGTTAATGCCATACACGATATCTGTTAACTTCGTGTAGGTTCGTGTCGTGTATTCATGTAATCGTGTAAAATTGACAGCCCTATGTACAATCTTTCATTGACTATCATTTGACTCAGAAATTCAAAAAAAAAAAAAAAAAAAAAAACCTTAGTTTTACAGTTGTGATTTGGGAAAATAGCTACCCAACCTTGTAAAGAGGTGATACTTTGTAAAGTTTCCACATTTGGTAGCTTTTATAGTAAAAAAGTCATTTTTTTTGCAAATGGGTCAAAGTTACCATTTTAAGTAAACGGTTATATTTAACATATTGTAAAAGGGTAAAAATTAAAGAGGGAACCGGTAATTAAGTTTTATTGTAACACGCCGCTGGCATCAATAAAGCAAGCCTGTAAAATTGTTTCTACTTTGATACATTTGGATATTGTTCATTATTCTTGTCATTCATTTTATAAAAAGATTAGAATACAATCAGATACTATCTTTGAGATAGAAATAGGTGTTTAATATGTTCTGCTGGGGTGTTGAAGATGAATTATGACCATCTTCCAAAAGACACATAGCTTGGCAATTACCTTTTTACATATGGAAATGGTCTCTGCAGCCTGTGTCCAACATCATCTTCATCCTAATGGTGCACACATATGGCAAAAGTACATGTTAAGCTCAAAGTATATTAAATGAATGTCAAGATAATTTGGTTTATGTTGACCATTCAAAATCTCCAATTTTTAATCTATTTGTTTTTGTTCCAAAAAGAACATGGTTAGACCTTTTTCAGTTAGACACATAATGTTTTTTTATATGCCTCTATAGTTCTCAATATTGAAGATGCCAACAAATTTACAATTTTGAGCCCACAAACATCATAACAAATCAGAGCCTAGGAGCTTCAAGTGTATGAATTATTGATTTTGAGATGTAGAAAAAGTTATAAAAAGACCTGAATATGTCGCAATAATTGCTCATGAATGAGCTTGATGATTTTCTTCACATATATGTAGATTTTACTATCTCTTTTCTGAAAAGATACTCGTATATGAACCTGGTAATGCCATCAACTTCAATATAAACCTACATAAGGAAACCAAGTTCTGGTAATGTCATCAACTTCAAATCAACTAAAGCAGACCCATCTTGCAAACCTAAGGATGAGAAAAATTGCAAAATTCAGCCCAACAACAATTGTATCTCATAATCGTTGTAAAATAATTAGGGGAACGGTAAAAGCAAACCTTTAAACCTCCAACCATCTGTGAAGAAACACGGAATCACCGGGGTGATTTGAACCGCTTTCTCTGAGAGGATGGAGAATCATACCTTGCCTTCTTCACTTCGAATCCAGATCTGCAAAGAAGTAGAGAGAAAATGGAGATGTAGAGATGACCGGTAGGGGAAAGAATCCCCTGTTTCCAGTAACAAAAAGTGTGGTGGCTCCATATCTTCTACCCTAATAATGAGGTGAACACCTCTTTATATAGGGGATATGGGCCTCCCCTAACCTCAATGGGCCAGGCCCAGTTAGGGGTTATCTCTACAAGCCCCAGCCCAAAGTAGTGTAAACTACATCATGTTGGGCCTCGCGGTTGGGTTAGTAAGTAACAATAATAAATAATTAATATAAAAGCAACAAGTAATGGGAAGTCCGACCGCTCGGGTCGGGTCTAATACTGTACCCCATCAAGTCCCCCAGTCTAGTGCTGCTCCCGCGTGCAAGCGTGGTAGGAGTACTAGACTTTTTAGGAGTGCTCGAAAGTAAAGATTGAGTTTTAGGCTTACCTGTCGCCCGGGTGCGGGAAAGTTGTTGGCCATGCTTGTTGCGTCTGTCTTTCGATGTGAGTAGAGATAATGGAGCGGTGAATATTACATGATACTGGTTGGGCAAACCTGGCGCACGCTGATTGGTTGCAGGCAGTTGCCATTTGTACTGGCGCATTACCATGAGCTTGTCATGATTGCGCGTACGTGGTTAGGTCTTGTGCATGAGTCTTGGAATTGGCTGAGTTTTTGACGGTTGAGTGTGGTTAGGGCCCAACGTGCGTATGACTGATGCAGCATTTGGGACCATACCCCTTCAGGTCCCCCAGTCCAGTGTTGCTCCCACGCGCGGATGGCAAGTGGGTGGAATTCTGGACTAGATGAGTGTCTTCCCTTCGGATGATTTTCGAGTGTGGCTACTCTAAAATATTCCCCTTTTGGTGACTTCGCATGGTGCGCATGTCTTAGGCCATGAAGCATGCATATATATAGTTTGTTGAATCTGTGTAAATTGTTGTCTACAATATTTACACGTGTTAATCCACTTTGAGCAGGTTATCACGAATGAGAAATGGCATAAAGTTGCGTCAGGATAATGAAGTGGCAACCCGAGCCTGCGCTAATCCTCCGTTGTGCCACAACAACAATGTGGCGTGAAGCAAGGAGATGTGGCTTGTCTTGAGGATTGTAGGTGTAAGCGAAACTTTATTTTAGCCAATGTGTTTTTGCGTATACCCAAAGTGGTGCGTGCATTTTGTAGCAGAGTTTACGTTTTGTAAGCGTTTTCATATATGGCTAAGCATGCGCGCGGGCGACACACACGCTCGTATGTAAAGCAGCAGGGCCGCATGGAGATTAGCGTGCTTGCATGTGTAGCAGCAAGCTCGCCTGGAGCCTGGCGTGCTCATATGTAAAAGAGCCTGCGCGCGTGGTGACTTACGTGCATGTGTGTTCGCTCGTAAGCAAAGAAGCATGCGCGCGTGGCGACTTACGTACTCGTATGTAAAAGAGCCTGCGCGTATGGTGACTTACGTACTCGTATGTAAAAGAGCATGCGCGCGTGGCGACTTACGTGCTCGTATGTAAAGGAGCATACGTGCTTCGCGACTTACGTGCTCGTATGTAGAGGAGCATGCGACAGCTAGCGACTTACGTGCTCGTATGTAAAGGAGCATGCACGCATAGCGACTTACGTTCTCATAAATAAAGGAGCATGCGCATATGGCGACTTACGTGCTCATAAGTAAAGGAGCATGCGCGGATGGCGACTGACGTGCTCGTATGTAAAGGAGCATGCGCGTATGGCGACTTATCTGCTCGCATGTAAAGGAGCATGCTCGCTTGGCGACTTACGTGCTCGTATGTAGAGGAGCATGCGACAGCTAGCGCATGTATGCTCGCTCATATGTAAAGGAGCATGCGCGGATGGCGACTGACGTGCTCGTATGTAAAGGAGCATGCGCGTATAGCGACTTACGTGCTCATAAATAAAGGAGCATGCGCGTATGGCGACTTACGTGCTCATAAGTAAAGGAGCATGCACGGATGGCGACTGACGTGCTCGTATGTAAAGGAGCATGCGCGTATGGCGACTTACCTGCTCGCATGTAAAGGAGCATGCGCGCTTGGCAACTTACGTGCTCGTATGTAGAGCAGCAGGCTCGCATGGAGGCTGAGATGCTCGTTTGTAGAGCAACAGACTCATATGGAGACCGGCGTGCTCGTATGTCAAAGGAGCATGCGCGCGTGGCGACTTACGTGCTCGTATATAAAAGAGCATGCGCGTATGGCGACTTATGTGCTCGTATGTGGAGCATCAGGCTCGCATGGAGGCTGAGATGCTCATATGTTAAGCAGCAAACTCGTATGGAGGCTGAGATGCTCATATGTTAAGCAGCAGGCTCGCATGGAGGATGAGATGCTCATATGTTAAGCAGCAGGCTCGCATGGAGGCTGAGATGCCCCACGGTGGGCGCCAATGAAGAAACACGGAATCACCGGGGTGATTTGAACCGCTTTCTCTGAGAGGATGGAGAATCATACCTTGCTTTCTTCACTTCGAATCCAGATCTGCAAAGAAGTAGAGAGAAAATGGAGATGTAGAGATGACCGGTAGGGGAAAGAATCACCTGTTTCCAGTAACAAAAAGTGTGGTGGCTCCATATCTTCTCCACTAATAATGAGGTGAACACCTGTTTATATAGGGGATATGGGCCTCCCCTAACCTTAATGGGCCATGCCCAGTTAGGGGTTATCTCTACAAGCCCCAGCCCAAAGTAGTGTAAACTACATCGCGTTGGGCCTCGCGGTTGGGTTAGTAAGCAACAATAATAAATAATTAATATAAAAGCAACAAATAACGGGAAGTCCGACCGCTCGGGTCAGGTCTAGTACCGTACCCCATCAATCTGTCATAAACCATTAGATTGGGGGGAGGAGGGCTACTTCAAAGGGTTGGAATTGTAAAGCAGCCCCAGGATTTGCCGGAAAGGGTGCAGTGGACACTTCGTCTTCATTGATGCCCTTACTTTGCATGAAAAGGGTATGAGGAGAGAGTTATAAAGAGCGGTGACCACGATTGATAACTAAGAACATGGGGGGGGGGACCAAAGGAAAGAAAAACCGCACCCTAACTTACCCTAACTTTTCCTTCTAGAAGATTTTCCTGAATTATAACGATCAGGATTTTATTTCAAGTTAATCCTAGGGCTGATATGAATCTAAAAGCAGTTACAATTTAAGGGGAACATATGAATAGATAATAAGTAGACGTGGCTTGCTTCAGGAAGTGAAACTGTTAAATAAGTCTTTGTTTTATATTCTAATGACTAAACTCTTATCGTACAGAGGCGTCTCTGAGAATTCACATACCCTGTTCGAGCTTGAAAAAAAGTTCCCTTCCGTTATGTTTTGTTATTATTTAAAAAAAATCAAATTAGTATTGGGTTCAATAAACTTAATTCCAAGTTGGCTAAATTCTAAACCATAAAAAATGATTTGTAAATGGGCATATATTGGAAGTGGTATGTGTTTACTATTTAAAAAAGTAACATATACGTATCGGATTTTTTTTTAAATCTCACACCATCAAAGCCTCCCATGTTATCATAGTTCTGTACCCTTTTATTTGAAAGGCCAACGAATATATTATTGTTCATCACCAGCATATAGATACAAAAGAACCCCAAACAAACTACAAGTTCATACACGATAAATCAAAGTTATACCATTGAGACCACATCAAGCTTTGAACCTTGGCCCGATGCTTGATCCAAAGGTATCCAAGATGTTTGATCTCCCCCTTAATGCCATCAAGTTTCTTGAAAATCAAATCATTCCTACATTTACATATGCATCAAACTGAATACCCGATCTCCCCTCGATCTTCGTTATCCGCTCAGCTAATGCCACATTCTTTACCTGCTCCAGTTCGAAAAGGTCTGGAAACTTGCCGCATAAAGGGGTCTCACCTATATATGTCGCCCGTCAGGTATATGTTTACTATTTAAAAAACTTTCTTTCCGGAATGAGATGAGCCGCCCGTCACCTGGGATGCTTCTGAGTTGGGCTTCCAAATCAGCCCCACAAGCTTCCACATCATGACCAACTTTTACAATCTGCTTCCAAATAAATTTATAAACGTGTTGTGAAATATAAATAGTCATGTGTTTTGCGTTAGATTTAGAAAAAAATAATAAAAAAACCTTATAAAAGTCATCCCAATTCTCTAAGTATTATAAAAGAATAAAGAAAAAACAAATAACATAATTAAAAAAAATAAAATAAAATAAAACTCAACCTCCCATGCATATATGGGAAAAATGCGTAACCACACAATCGGTAAACACAAACTGCGAGATGTTATAAAACCAGATATACATGAGATATAAAAACCCCCAAATAACTGTTTTGACAGTTATTCTTTTATCTATACATATCTACTGTATTATAAACAAAGGTGGTTCTCTTCAGAGTATTGAATACAATTTTCATATTGTTTCTTATCACGTTATCAGCACGATCGCTCTATTAATTAGGGAATTTACTGGCTTGGATTCAAATTTTTGCCATTCATCAAATCTGGGCCATCTGCAACCACATCACGAATTCATCAACATTGCTTTTGGATTCCGAACATCTTCGTTCCTCATAATCCGGGTACACATCATCCATTCTCCACAGTATGATATATAAGTTTCACGATCTACTGGATAATTTCTATATATATATATATATATATATCTGTATTTCCAAAGTAAGATGCACAAATTTAGATCTTACAAAGTGATAATTGAAAAGGGATATATTATGTATGCTTCTACGCATATTTTTTCTCACATACAGAAAAGGATGCAAACAATTTTGTTCCTCTATTTTTTTTTTAAATCGAATTACTTTATAGATATCAACCTTTGGATCAATAGAAATAGGATTTTCTTTATGTGAATTTAGAACACATATATAAGGGGTTTTCATTTTAGATCTTACCATACATAAACAAAAAACCATGAATTTACGTTTCCGTCTAAGTCTAACAACTGGCGATTAGAGTCGCCTCGAAACCCTTACACTCTGGCGACTGTCCTCAATCGCCAATCGGCACAACGACGATCGTCAAACGAAGTCTCGACGGTGAACTATGTGTTTTGGAATTCTCTAGGGTGGCGTTCTTGTTGTGGCGGAGGTTGTTGTTTGCGGTGACCATCAGTCTTTCTTTGGTCGATCGGAGGAAACAGACCTTATGGCGTTGCAGGATTGAGGATTAAATTATTTATGAAACTAACAGAACCTACAACAATGGGAGTGTTATGGGTGGTTTTCTGAACATATATTCCGAATTATATCCTGACTATAATACTTATGTTTGTAACCAGGATACCGGATCAGGATATTGGTAACATCCTGATGCAGTATCCTGGTAGTGGCTATTTGTTCACTTGCAGATTAGGATGGCAAGCCTATAACGTTCGAGTGGACATATTCTCCTGATGACTCGGACTAATCAGTTGAAAAGGGAACGCTGTAGCCGGAAGAAGGGGTCTCCAACGTTCAAGAAGGGAATATTCGCAGCATCCCGGTTTTATATGATAGTTTGTTATTTCTGTGTTACTATAAAAAGGAATGTACGGATCGATAGACACAACTTTTGACCCACACTTTTGCTCTCTACAAGCGGCGATCACTCACATTCACGAACACTCACACTCACACTTGTAATTCATTATAACTGATGTGTGTAAAATGCAACATATAAATTACATCAAATGAGTCATAAAACTAACCCTTTTTAGTACTAATATTGGAAAAAGTGTGCTTTTGTCTTCCTTTTGTATTTTCAGGACCAAATGAGCTTAATTGAACAAAAGAAACAAATATGCAGCAAAATCTAACATAAATACAAAGAAAAGGAATAAACGTGGCATGCCCGACCCATCGACAGCATCTTCCCAAGCAAAAACAAGAAATCAGAATTCTGACCACGACCCCGTGCCCAGCGGACACGGTGGCGTGGCCAGGTGTCTGCATAAAAGACAAAGCAATAGAAGCTTCTATTCCCAGCACGAGGGTGTGCCCAGCTCAACACGGGCCGTGGTCAACGATAAGATTCGCAAAATCTTGATAGTACAGATACGCTTATGCACACGGGGCCGTGCCCAGCGAACACGGGGGTGTGTGGAGCTAATGTAGGCAAATTGTAATTAATGAGGAAAGAGAAAGTGGATGTGTTGATACATTTAAGTGTGGACACGACTCGTTGCTGATCAGTCTTTGGACACGACGGATCGTTCCAGTACGACTCGGCTACGAAGTGAAGGCCGTAGTCAAGATATCCTCCTATCTTGACTCGGTATGCTATTTACTTTGTATTGTATGATGTACATGTAACTGCGTGTGTGCAGTATACATGTTAGATTATGTTTATGTGTTGTCTGTTTGTTGTAACCCATTGACGAAGCCCAAGCCCAACACATGTGACGAAATCACATGTGACGAAGACCCTGTGTGACGAAGTCTTAGAGTTCGTCATATGTGAATGTAACGAAGTCTTTCCTGGATGAAGTCTAAGGGTTCGTCATGATTGGTGAATGGCGAACTCTAAGTTCGCCGTTGCATGGGACTTCGTCGATGCTTCAATATATATACTTTAAACAGAACAGAAACAACAGAAGAAGTTTGAATAAATTTCATTGAGAGAACACACTGTAAACACACACACACATTGAGAGTTTATAAGAACATCTTGTAAACATTGCTTTGTAACCGTTTCTAGATTAATACATTGGAGTGTTAATCGGTGAATCTTTGTGTTTGTGTTCGTAACTTGGTTTAACTTACCCGTTTGGATTCCGCACTCTCGGGTTCGTCGGAAAACAGGGAGTAGAGGTTGACTCGATCCTCTGGGTGGACCTACAATTGGTATCAGAGCATTGGCTCGATTCCTTGTTAAAACTAAGTTGTTTTCTTGTGATTTTGAAAGATTTTTAAGTGTTTTTCTTGATTTTCGAGTTTGAAGATCATACATTTTCTGGAAAAACGTTTTTAAAATCTTTGAAATTCATGTTGTTTTGCTACTAGTTCATATATAACCTTGTTAAAACTCTTGTATACATGTTAGGATTGGGTTTTTATTGAACTTTATTGCAAAATTGTTGTTCGGAAAATTTTCAGGTTGCCGGAATCATCATAATTTCGCCAGAAACTCATCAAGTTCATCACATCTTCAAAGTGTTCTTGAATATTTGTTGCTTTTGATCTTGATTTGTGTTTGAATTAAGTGTTATTGATATAATATTGATTGTTTGAAAATGTTGACACAAGATATGATGGATAGTTGTTGAACGGAGTGTAAGGGTAAGGTGTGCTTGACTTATTTGCCAAAAGAACCTACTATGTCAGAGAAGATTTGGTTTTGAAAATATACTTGTTGTCTGGTCTCTTCAATCAACGAACTTCCAGGTCGACGAACACTCAAACTTCGTCAAGGGTGCATCGACGAACTTACCTAGCCTTTGTCACTTTGTGTTTCAGACGAACTTACAAGACTTCGTCACACTTGTCCATCGATGAAACCTTACCAAACTTCGTCACTTTCAGCTTGGACGAACTTCAAATCTTCGTCGCATACATTTGTGATATTTCTAATAGAAGCTTTTTATTTCATTGATAACTGTTTGATTTGAGTGATTTAAGTAGGTATTCATCATTATATATTCAAAATGAATCCGGATTGGTGGGGTATTCCATCTAATACGGATAGTAAGTATAGAAGCACGGGTTTATCGCCATCATGGGCCGAATCTCCCGCACCCGCATCTTCGAGCAAGTATAGAAGCACGGGTTTGTCGCCATCATGGGCCTAATCTCCCACTCCCTCGTCCTCATCACGAGCGTGTTCAATTACGGCAGAGCAGTGGGCATCGGTTACTAACCAAAATAAAAGTGAACCGAAAATGGCTAGAAATATGTATGGTGATCTGGTACCAGTTGCTCAGCTACCAGTAACCTGTGTCTCAAACACCGATTTGTATGGAAATCCACTACCACCAGTTGCCTCATAGCAAAGCTATAGGTCTACTGTAGCACCATCATCTCTTGATCCAAGGAACTGTAGTCATACAGGAATTGTATTTTATGCCAAAATTGTCAAGTATGTCAGCAATAATGAGTCCTCGGGAAATGATGACAGTTCTGAACATGACAGTAGTTCAGTTGAAGACGTTTCAACTTCAGTTGAAGATTTTACACCTTCAAGTTCAAGTTCAAGCGAGGATGGATCAGAATATGAATCAACAAGGGAGGTTGTTGATTCTGAGGCAAATGAGTCAACTTCTGAGAGTGATTCCAGTCAGGTACGTGTCGAAGAACCAAAATCTGATAGTTGTGATAGGTGTGATATGTGTGTTGGTTTAAATGTTAAATTGTCTGATTTGCAAAGCAAATATGATGTGACATTTATCCACAATCAACATTTGATCGTGGATCTTTCTAAATACACAGAGGCCAACATGTTTCGTGAAAATTATGAAAAGGAATTTAAAAAGATAATTGAAACATTAAAAGAAGATAAGACCGAGCTAACGAAAATGGTTTCAAGAAAACACACTGAAATAAACCTTTACATCAATAGGCTCGAGTTAATGCAAAAAGAGTTGGCCTGTGCTAAGTGTGAAAGTGAGGCGATCCAGCTTAAGCTGAATAGTTATTCAAACTCTGGGTATGTGCTGGATCACATCATTGACATACACAAAAAGAAAAAGGATGTCACGAGCATAGGTTATAAGAAGTGTCCACCACCTGTTAAACACGATTATTCTTTGATGCCTGATGAGGAAAATAAACCTCATTTTGAGCCCTCAGTTTCATTGAACCTTGAGGAATTCACATTTGGGCTAGGTTACAAAAAGGAAGTATCCTCAGATTCGGATGAATCAGCAGATGCGAAAGTGTCAACAGCTGAACGAAATCAGGATCCTCCAGTCATTGTTGAGGATGCTGATTCGTCAGATGATGAATCCGAGGATACTAACTCTGAACAGTCAGAAACGGTGACAAAAGAGGAAAACATACCTCTCGAAAATTACATTCTTTGTGATCCACCTGCAAAACCGTTTGTGACTGCTACAGCCAAGTCTGTTGAATCCTCATCTGGAAGTTGTGAAAGCGTGAACTTGCTTTACACGTTGATTGGATCTGATAAAATATATTCACACAAGGAATTCCCTATAAAAAATGTCAATCAATCTTTGATTGATAAAGTTTTCGAAGATTCTACCAGTAAGTTTCTAGGAAAGTCGAGCCCATGAGTTGTAGGAACTCAGTGTGCTCCTATCCCAAAATCCGAAGTTAGAAAGAAATATGGGAATGAAAAATTGCAACCACAAAACAATCAACGAAAGCAAAATCACGCTGCCCAAGGAAAGAGAAAAGGCAAACAAAGCCAAAACAAGAAGACGATTCAGAAGGTGAACTTCGTGAAATCCAGAGGGACTGATAAAATTGAAACTTTCGAAAAAAAATCCAACACAGTTTTTGTTAAACAAAGTAAAATTTTGAAAAGAAACAGTCAAAACAACTACACACAACACACAAACGGTTGTGATGTAGGACCATGTACCTCAAGATCATGAAGTTCATCATCAAGCTCTTACAGTTATGATACTTTGAGGTTTGTTGAGCGGAGAGCATGCTTTGAATGCGGTGAGTATGGACACATTGTCAAGAAATGTCCATATCTCACCAAGGGAAAAGGAAAGGTTTTTGCCCCCCATGAAAACTCTTACCGATCACGAACTGGTTCACCAAAAGAATACTTTCGGCTTCAACAAGAAAGAAAAGTGAAACATAAGAGGAAACAAAGAAAAGAAATTGAAAAGGTTTTAAAACCAGAGGTTATCCAAACACAGTCTGTTAAGTTAGAAGTTAAAAATGAAAAACAAAAACAGATTTGGAAACCAAAACCAGTAACCGTTTCAGGGGGAGCTACATCAATTCCGAATCATCGGGAAATGGATGTTACAATTCTCGATGATGACGGACGACCAAAGTCTGTGAAGGCTTGGGTCCCCCTCTCCAACTAATATCTGAATGAGTGTGCAGGATGTTCCAGGAGGAACTATTGATAGTCTTAGGATTGTTGATAGTGGAGCGTCCATGCACAAGATCGGTGACATAAGGCTCCGAAATATTGTTACATCTAGGAGAATATTGTTTCCATTGATGAAAAGAAAGGAAAAAGAAAAGAAGACAAAAATTCCGATGAAGGAATGATGGTGAAAGAATGTGGTTGGATGAAATTGAAAAATTCGACAAGATGAAATATGTGCCAAAATTTGATTATTATGGTTTTTGATCGGGTCAAAAGGATAGATTAAATTGAAATGTACGCGCCTGCAGCACGTCTGAAGCTTTTCGAAGATTCATGTTTTTTTTTCCACAAGAAGTTCAAAGTCCACAAGATGAACGTGTAGTGTACTTTTCTCTACGGTGTGATTGAAGAAAATGTGTTTGTTGAACAAACCAACCGGGTGTGCGGATGCCTTGGCGTGGATTGAACAACCGCACACTACTTCTCAAAGAGAAAGACAAAGACCTTCGCTGGTGCAATGTGGAAGTCCAGCCGGACCCGGAGGTTTCTGATCTTGTTGCTGTGAAGAGATTTCTCGGTTAATTGAAGTAGCTGAAAAATCAACCTTGAAATCCACACCGGGTGGATATCCAGTTTGGGAGAGCACTCAGATTCCTTGCAATGCACGAAGCAGTTGCTGGATATGGTTTTGAATTTCTAATCTCTCCTATACTTGTCGATATTTAAGCTGCTTTATGAATTATTATCATCTTGTACAGCTCTCTTTGACCAGACATATTGATCTCGAATATCACTTCACACGTGATTGTTTCAATATGAAACTCGTCAATGTTGTTTTGGTCCACACCGATTACCAACGTGCCAACTCATTTTTCCAAAAGTTCGATAAATCATTTCTGATTAAATTAATTTTGGTAAACGGCAATGAGGTAAAACATGAGTTAACCGACATCGGGAAAATAGTTTTTGTAAATATCTTTGTGTTTTTAAAATTATTTTTAGTTTGATGATTTTAGGGGGAGTAAATCCAAATTTGAAAATTCAAAAACATCGAAAAATTTCAAAAACTAAAAAACAATAGAAAAACAAAAATGAGTTTCTTGGCGAGCAAAAGAGAAAATGATAGTACATCAGTGGTCTGTCCAAACCTCTTTAAACCTTAAATGAAAAATGTTAAGCAACTCTATATAAGATGTATCGGTAGGCTCACAATCATTTTAAAGTGTGCAGGGTGATATAAACTTAAATCAACTGAAGATTGTGTGAGAACCACTCATTGGCATATGGTCTTAGTACCGAAATTTCGTTTGATAGATTTCCGGGGTTCTGAGACACGTGGTCTTTATGTTGTTTATCATCTGGGTATCATGGTTGTTTCTTTTACCGAAAAATAACGGAGACGAAGTCTAGATCTTCCATGATACCATACATACGTGTACATATTGCATTCGACCTCAATAAGTGATCAACAATCACATGTCCACAAAAATAAGTGATAATATATCACATTTATCCGGGAGTCAAGTTTGTCTCTTTGCTGTACGTTTGTACTGACCTGTTCACGGACTTGCTCCTGTGCCCTCATGCATTTGAAAATCAAGTTCCTCATCAATAAGTGATTCTATCACATAGGGCTTGTTTTCAACCAAAATAAGTGAGTTACTCACATCTTTTTATACGGCAAAACAGATGATAAATGGTATACTCACCAGTAAGATGGACTCTCGTGCATACCTTGATACGGGAATGTGTCGTGTGTGGATGAACACCGGTCGGTAAGTATAAATCATACCTTAACGTATCCCCTCGCCATGATTACATATGATAAGTTGAGCTTATGTGGATAACAATACCGATAATCATTATAGAATGTTTATCTAAATGTTAACAAAAAGAACAACAAGAGTATTTTGGCATGACCGTACACTGATATGATTCTCTTACCCTCGAAACTCGCAAAAAGAATGTTTGTATATATTTACTTTTCTTAGTTTCTGCAACTCTGTATATATTTATTTACTGCTTTCAGTCTTTAAGTTTGAAATATTCAAAATGCCAAAAAGATTTTAGGTGTGTTTTAATAAAAACTTTATAAAAGTCAAAAAGATTTTATTTCTGCTTTAGTTTTGATTAACCAATGTTGGATCTCAAGTCTTCGTTGCCTGAAATCTGATGAAAACCAAAACGACTGAATCTTCATAAACGGTCAGAGTTTGCAAGTTTTGAAAGTTAATAATTAAAATTGAAAAATCTCTTAACTTTTCAAACAAACTGTCGGACGATAGTTGATAGAAAAATGGTCACGTATGTGTCATTTGTTTAACTGTTAACTATATTCCAAACGGTTGTTCTCATTGCGCATTTAGCTTCCTTGTATGTGCAGATGCGACATCCAATCTAGCTAAAGGCGAAGAGAACATGTTCGATGATAAGCTTCGGAATGAAGACACGACGTAAAGGCACTCAAATGATAAAGATGATCGAGTTGCCGCTGATCAATCATCAACACCACAAGGATCTATAGTATCGAAAATCAAAAGATTCACGAGCATAATCAAAGGGAGAGTTTGTTGATGCACTTCCTAAATGAAATAGGGAGTTTGTTAATACATTTTCTACTTGCAACACGTGAAGACTTTGAAGATCCAACGACAAGAATGAATGAACCATCACGAGATGGAGAACGAAAAGAGTTGAAGAACCAGCAGCATCCAAGGGAGAGTTTGTTGATACATTTAAGTGTGGACACGACTCGTTGCTGATCAGTCTTTGGACACGACGGATCGTTCCGGTTCGACTCGGCTACGAAGTGAAGGCCGTAGTCAAGATATCTTCCTATCTTGACTCGGTATGCTATTTACTTTGTATTGTATGATGTACATGTAACTGCGTGTGTGCAGTATACATGTTAGATTATGTTTATGTGTTGTCTGTTTATTGTAACCCATTGACGAAGCCCAAGCCCAATACATGTGACGAAATCACATCTGACGAAGACCCTGTGTGACGAAGTCTCAGAGTTCGTCATATGTGAATGTAACGAAGTCTTTCCTGGATGAAGTCTAAGGGTTCGTCATGATTGGTGAATGGCGAACTCTAAGTTCGCTGTTGCATGGGACTTCGTCGATGCTTCAGTATATATACTTCAAACAGAACAGAAACAGCAGGAGAAGTCTGAATAGATTTCATTGAGAGAACACACTGTAAACACACACACACTGAGAGTTTATAAGAACATCTTAAAAACATTGCTTTGTAACCGTTTCTAGATTAATACATTGGAGTGTTAATCGGTGAATCTTTGTGTTTGTGTTCGTAACTTGGTTTAACTTACCCGTTTGGATTCCGCACTCTCGGGTTCGTCGGAAAACAGGGAATAGAGGTTGACTCGATCCTCCGGGTGGACCTACAGGATGTCCACGGGGCCGTGTCCGGGCTTCTGTACATGCTATAAATAGGGGTGCTTGATTCACTTCAAAGGCATCCCTTGGCTAACCACATCTCTCCCACTTCACCCACACTTCACCACCATCACAACAACCACATACACCACCATCATCCATCATCCACCTTAGAGTGTGTGTAGTAGTCTCGGGATCCAAGATTTATAGTAAGAGTTCTTGACAATCAAACGCCATGTTTGCCTAAGTCTCTTACATCACTTGGTGAAGACGAGCATTTAATGTAATACTTTTGATTTTTAATCTTTTCGCACTTTTTATTTGGTTTTGTATTAATGACTTTAATAACTAGTTTCTTATGTTGAAGGTGAAACTTCCTTATCATTTGTTCGTGGTGTCTTGGCGTTATTTTACCGTCTATATAAAATAAAAGATTTTCACCATTCATATCTCGACGGTCTATATAGAGATATGTTGGCTACCTGGTCGGGGGTTAAGGGAATGGTTTGGTAAGGTTCTTGCCTTGTTCAGTGTATAGATCCTGCAAGGACCTGGGTCAAGCTTACTAGGACCTCCTTCAATACCCACTGGTATTGGATGGCGGGGGTGCGAATGGCTTGATCCCCTCATATGTAAACTACAATTAATACATTGACCCGACTACTTAGGATTGTATCCCTGCTGACTCAAACCACTTAGCCGAGGGTAACGTCACCTTCAAAAGAAGAGCCTACCACATTACGCATTAATAACTTAATTAATTATCTTCCAATATTCCGACCCTTTGGGATTGTATCCTTGCTGACTCTAACCACTGGATTGAGGGTAACGTCACCTTTAAAAGAGGGGCCTACTACTATAACTAAGATAATCTCTTAAAAAGTGCAAAAGTGCGGAAATCATCAAAGGTTACATTAAAGGCGAGTCGGATCCAAGTGATTCATCTTGTCTATCTGTTTTTATTTTTATTTTTTAGCATTTTTAGTTTTTATTTTTCATGTTTAAAACCTTTTCTAAAACTTTTGATTTGATTAGACGTTGAGGATAAACCGGTATTAAAAGCTCTTGTGTCCTTGGACGACCTCGGTATCTTACCAACGCTATATTACGCTCAAGATGGGTTCACTTGCTGTAACACCCCGAAAACGGGTTTGGTAATCAAACTCTGTTAATACTAAAAGACGGGTAAAGTACCGTTAGTAGTAAAAATAACCCGGTAAATATTTGGATTTTAATAAGAAATCCTAATATTAAATACAAGCGAATCAAAGTTTTAAGGAATTGAGTCTATAAGAGCCCGAGTTAACGGGACTTAAAATAAAACGGGTTATAACTCCCGGGACCCACCAAGTAACTAGGAATATTAACCTAGTAGTTGGTGTCTTGACATAATCGAACAAATATGGTTAAAATAACCTTTAAATAACTTGTGTAAAGTTGAGGGACCTATGTTGATAAAATTGAAACTTATATTATTAATTTTAGTAAAAATAAAAACCAAACACCCCATTTTGAGATGTCTGGTTCGATCAAGGGAGGAGAAGGGCGACCAGGTTCTCCAAAACCCTAACATCCACAAAACTCATCAATTGAAGGTTCAAATCTTATCCAAAACGAAATCCGAGCTAGGATTAGTGATCTTCATTGCAAGAGGGTTACAAGGTATGTAAAATTTGATGAAAATTCTCTGATTGAAATTCTCATGAATTTGGGAAATCTGAAATTAGATGTTGCATGTTTCTATGTGGATAGAATAGGGATGATATAGTGTCTAGGAGTAAAACCTAGACAACAACATGTGAAATAATGTCTAAATTCAGGAAATCTCATGAACACATTGAAGGTGGTTCATGGGTTTTGTGAGAAAATGATGAACACTAGGGTTTAGAAGACTATTCTAGTGCAAATTGATTCATAGAAACTGAATTCTGAAAAATATGATGTTTAATTCTATATGTGATAGCTCAATGTTTGTTAATCTAGGCTAAGTGACAAGCCATGAATTAGAATATAAAAGATATAAAATTCTGCATGTTAAGTGTTTGTAAAAATGCCCCAAAGAAGGCTTGAAAGTTGAAAATTGGACAAAAACGCATGTTTGATGGATATGGAAAATTGTGCGTTAAGACTTATAAAAAGGGTTCTAAACGGATTGTGAATTGAACTCTTTAGGCGAAGAATCCGGATCGTCAAGTGGACAAGCCGGTGGAAATACGCGTTTGAAAAAGGATGCTTAAAAGGTACGTAACTACGATCTTGTTACGTTATGTTTGATTTCGTATTTTCGCTAGTAGACTTTAAATTAGCATAATACATGAAATTTATATTTAGTTGAAGTGACGAAGATCACTAGGTAAATAAACGGGTCAAAAGGTGAAATTATCACCCTTTGACAATATCGACTAATAGTTTGTCAAGTTACTTGCTTATAGGAATAAATATCAAATGTATTCGTACATCGCTATCGCTTAGCGGCTACTAAGGCAAGGTATCGAAATGGGTCAATATAATGATCCGAGTCTCGTATGTAAAATGGTTCAACTCATAACTTAGAACTTTAGGTTCTCTAAGAGTTAAACAAGGTCAAAATTTGATATTCGGTTATCTTAAAGGTAAACCGAATGATTTATGTTATAATCATGGTATTTTAGAGGAATAATGGTTTCTAATCAGAATTATAGTTAAAAGGTCGAATTTTGGGTCAAACAAGTATTTAAAAGTTCCTTGTAGTAAAAGAAGGACTAAAATTGACCAAAACGCCCTCGTAGGCTAAATTGAACAAACAACCCTTAAAGGTTGTTTGGAAACGAGTTTTACGATTAGATAGATACTTAGGACGAGTATAGATGTTGAAAGATGTAACACGTTAGTCAAATGGCTCTATTTGAGTTTTTGGTAGTAAAATAATGTGTCGAGGGGGTAAAACTCGATTTATATAGATTACTAAAGTATACCCACCATAATTACAGTTGTGGTGGAAAATTATATGATAAGAAATGTGGTAATGTAATGTTAGAAACAATCGAAGGCGATTTTAAGTTAGAAGGTGCTTAAATACCCTTAACGGGTCAAAATATGAATTTGAACGTAAACTGGTTTCTATTATGTAAGAAACCCGTGATTTGAGATTAATATGATAGGGGATGTGGAATTTATGAATTTCATGAGTTTAGAGAGAAAATAAACATGTTTGTTTGATAAAAAATTGAATGGGTCAAAATTTGGTAAAAAGGGCAATAAGCCGAAGACTTAAAAGTCTGAATTTTTGTTAAACCGGATGTTGGATTTTAACCTCATAAGGTGGGGAATCAAATTACAATCACGTAGGAAGAAACGGTAGGTCAAACGGACAAGTAGATTGAAAGATACGAAAGTTTTCGTGTCAAAAAGCGGCAAAATGGAAGAGACTGATACAGGGGCCACCGTAACTTACGGTGCCCACCGTAAGTTACGGTGGAGGCTGATGTCTTTACGGTGGTTACCTCCTGCCTTACGGTGGGGGGTATTTTATAACAAGGGCCACCGTAACTTACGGTGTCCACCATAAGTTACGGTGGAGGCCAAGTTCAAGCCAATGGTTCTAGGATCAAGGGATCAATCTTGGAATTTTCTGATTTCTTTGTTTGATTTGATTAATCAAGCCAATTTCATTGTTGTACTAGTTATTTAATTATCAAAACTAACTTTTAAGTTGGTTTTGATCATAGGTGAACGTCAAGAGTTCCGGATGAAGATCAAGTGTCGAGCAAGAACCGAACACACTTTAAACTAAGCTTCCGCAATGTTGTTTCGTCGATATTCTAAAACAGAGAACTAAATCACATTATGATTGTATCACTATAAATTGTAAAAAGTTTTTCGCAAAACCGCATTTTCAATGAAATTGTGACTGTAATTATTTGATTATGGACTTAATTTATACAAAAAACGTAAATTAATAACAAGGGTGTTACACTTGCCCATGTGTGTGTTTAGTATTAGTAGAATATCGTGTTTTATAAATTTAAAACTTGACTAATGTGTTAAAAAGTGCTTCAAATATAAAGAAAAAACATAATACACCTAACACACACCAGTAACACTTAGCTGATCCGTACAATATCCTGCACTGTATCCTGACATTTGAAGTAATAAGAAGAACAAGGCAGCTGCGATTGTCAGCTCCCGAGGTTTTGTTCCGGCGATCTAAATTGATCAATGGCTTTCCTCGTACATCTCGCGTCATCCTTTACTTTTTTGCTCATTGTTTGATTATCGGTATAGCTCAATATCCTGAAACTGTTTTTTGCAAACAACCAAACCAGAATATTTTCAATACACCTTGTTAGCACACTACCTCACAAAACTAATTTTATCACTTAATTGCTTAGGGTACTGTCACTCCTTTGCAGCCCAGAGCAATTTTTGACCAAAACAATTTGGCGCCCACCGTGGGGCAAATGGTGCTATTCATATTAAAAACCTTGCTAAAATCTTTACTTGGTTTTCTTTTTTCAAAACTTTTTGCTACACTATTTTCAATGGTCTCAAAATCAAACATGAGCTATTCTATCATGTCTGCTACAACCTCTTCAACGGTTCGTTTGGTGCTTCCACCACCTCCGAGGATGCAAGCTTCCTCACACCCTCAAGCTCCCCCAAGGAGGGTTGAAACCCACACATATCGGGATATTGTGCCTACTCAGAATATCCATGGATCTGCTGCTTCAGGGAGAATCCCTATTATGGCTTCTAATGATGAAATTCTAACTTTGTTTGGTAGTATACAGGATCAGATGAAGCAATAGCTGGAGACCAACCAAATGCTGATAAGAGAAATACAACTCTTGAAATCTAGCTCAAACAAGCCTGCTGAGGGTACTGTCACTCCTTTGCAGCCCAGAGCATTGAACTTCAGCTCGACAGTATATACTGAAGATAACCAGGGCAATATTGTACCTAGTCATTCCCAGAGTCATACTCCTGAGATACCCTCATCGGTCAGGGTATCAACTGTGAAAAGTTCAGGATATGCTCCAGGATATGGCCAAGATCCTCAGGCTGGTAACGTGTCTAATAATACTAATACTCTTGCTACTAACAATGTTGGATCTTTGAAGGATACAGGTGTGCACTCTCTAGGGAGCTCTAGAAGTTGAAGGATATGATATCCAGTGTACTTAGGGTGGTCCAGCCAATTCCAGAAGTATCCCAGGATAGCCACAGGATATCCCGGTTTGCATATCCTATATGTGATCCTGAAATCCCGAAAAGATTTCAAACCCCCAACATGAAACTCTATGACGGAACCACGGATCCTGAAGAGCATATCGCTCAGTATATGGAGAGGATGAAGATTAACCCTATCCCTCCGGATCTCAAGGAAGCATGCCTCTGCAAGGGTTTTGGCTCAACTCTAACAGGATCAGCCTTAAAATGGCTCTTAAACGTCCCGCCTCATTCAATTACCTCATTTGTTCACTTAGTTAACTTATTTAATAGTCAATTTTCTTCCATTTGACGTTTTGAAAAACTAACCAGTGATCTCTACAGGATAACTCAAGGTCCTCAAGAATCTTTAAGGGATTATGTGAACAAGTTTAGTAGGGAATCCTTGGACATCCCACATCTTGATGTTGCAACAGCCGTGCAGGCATTCAAAATGGGGTTGCAAAAGGATTCCCAATTTTATCAGGATCTTGTAATGAATCCTTGCAGGAACCTGGATGAAGCTCGGAACAGGGCTTTGAGATATATCAGATTAGAAGATGACAAAAAGATGCAAGAGAGGATGAACTCATCCTCAACCTATGAATCAACTAACAGGAAGTCAGAATCCTCATACAAACCATATCGCTCTAAGCCATATGGAAGGAATGAAAGCAAGAAAGTGAATGCTGTTGAGGATGAGGATCCTGAGGAGTATCCTGAATTGTCAGAATATTGTTTTTCTGTTAATATACCTGAACTAATGTATGCTATGCAGGGTTTGGGAGATAAAGCGAGGTGGCCCAGGAAGAACCAGCAAAAGGCCGATTGGAAGGATAAATCAAAATGGTGTGCCTTCCATGAAGATTTTGGATATGTCACGGAAGATTGCATAGCCCTGAGGAAGGAAATAAGCTATCTACTAAGCAAAGGATACCTGAAGGATCTTCTGGGCAGAAAGAAGAATAAGGGTCAGGATACTGAGAAGGATCCTGAACGAGCAGCATCACCTCCTTCGGACGCCAAGATAATTAACTTTATTTCAGGAGGATCCGACATTTGTGGAACCTCTTACTCTGCAGCAAAAAGACATGCAAAGGAGGCTAAGGCAGAACGGGGAGGTAAGCCAACCAGAATGACAACCCTCACAGCTGATAAAGTGATAATGTTTGATAGTGATGATAGGGATAGTGTTCAGGATCCCCATCACGATGGTTTGGTAATAACTATATATCAACTATATATATTGCTAATCATTTTGTGCGCAGGATACTGGTGGATAATGGCAGTTCCGTCAACATTATTCAACTAGAAACGCTAAAAAGAATTAATATTTCCCAGATGGAGATCACTTCAAAATCCACTGTACTTGTTGGGTTCAGTGGAGAGGCCAGGAATATTGTGGGAGAAATAATGCTGCCAGTATATGTTGAGGGAGTGAATTCTGTTTTGGTCAAAAAATCTGATGAGGATAATGCAACCAAACTCTTTGTTACGGGGAATGATGCTTTAAATGTAGAACAATGATAAGGATCACTTCAATGTAAATTGCACAAACGACACAAGGATTTATACGGGGAAAAAGCCCTTGATCAAGAGTTGATCTCCGGCACAAAAAACCCCGGGTGATGGAAACTACCGATCACTAAGCTCAAATAAATCAATAAATGTTTACAACTTCGGATAGTAACGAGCTAGGTACAAGGATCACTATGGTGAAATGTGTAAAAGTGAGTGAAAACTAATAAGTGTTCGTCGAGAGCTTCAAGAGTGCGATTGTATGAGAGTGTGTGTAGCTGAAAATGGCTAAGTGTTATAATTCTAGCTCGTCACCCCTTTAAAAATAGAAGTTAACAATAATAACAAACTATCCGACTTTTGTGCCAAGCTCCCACTTTCTCCACAACATCCATTTCCAGTCAAACGTGTGCGAAATACCCGTGGAATATTCCATAGTAACGTTGCCAAGACCAAGTCAAGCTTGTTACTCCTGCGAAATAATACGAAACACAAACAAACAATCGTTAGTATGAGGATCCTTAAGGTGATCCATGATCCTGATCCTAAAGCTCTTCTGAGGATCACTATCTGTCACAGAAGTAAGGATCATTAATTAGGATAACAAATAAGGATCACTAATTGTTAGAAAATCCTCCCCTAACAATTGCTCCCAAAATATAAGGAGTGATATGTAAAATGAGCGAATTATATTTTCTTGATCTTATCCGCAACCAACTATCGTAAATATAGCCGTTATTGTAGAACTATCCGTTGCAACCATGACGTCACAGAAGTGACAACCCTGCATAATCATGATTATAAATAGGAGATATAGATAGGATCGATTGCATTTAAAATTTCAGAGATACTACCTTTATAACTGCATTCCGAAGATAAATAGGTATTCTCTCTTCGTCTTCTTCCTTCTTTTGCTCTGTTTTCCGTTTCTTTCCACCATTCTATCAAAGATGTTGCTCCGGAACTCCCCAGCTAAGGATCACCCAAAAAACAGCCCGCTGAAAAGTCAGGGGATCATCGAAGATTCCATAAAAGAACGCTGCTGTTTCAATGATGCACAGATTGATAGGATCCGCCACTGCTTCCCGGCGAATACCGTGTTTAAATCTTTTGATCCCAATGCCCCGAGTGATCATATTTCCGATAACTGGGTTGCTTTTCCTGTCACTCCGTTCACCATAGGCTATACATATCCTTTTCCAGCCTTCACCCAATCTTTCTTTTCTCTAACCGGCATCTCTTATATCCAAGCCATGCCGATGATTTGGAGGGTTTTATATACCCTTGAAAGGATCATCGAGCAGGAAGGGATAGACCTAGGAATGTCAGAGCTGGGAGAGCTGTATGATCTTACTACCTTTGGTTCTCATCGTTATTTATTTAAACGTAAACCTGGTGAGGAACACCCGATCTTCAAAGCTACCAAGAACGATGCTAATTGGAAGTGGCGTTTCTTTTTCGTCAAGAGAGATTCTATTGATGACGGAAAGTATCTACCCAAGAAATGGGCTACCCATGGTAGGGTGGAGGATCCTGAGAAGGATCACCAGAAAACCTTCTTTTGATTTAAGGATCACTTATATATTTTTGCTTTCTTGTTATGCAGCTATCTCCGTCTCACACCTCAGAATGTCTCCTGCTGCTAAAGAGAGACTCATCGCTTTCAAGAAACTTGATCCTGAAACAAGATCTTTCAAGACAACCACCCAGGATTCTCAGGAGGTGTCCTCAGGCTCTGTCACGATGTCAAGTAAGTATCTTTGTTCAAAAATTCAAATAAATAGTGAAATATAAGTAGAGTAAAGATACTTATCTTGTTTTGGTTGTGTAGGTGCTGGAAAATCCACCAAGTCTGCTTCAAAGTTCAATGTCACCGATCTCACCACCGTCAGATCCTCCAAAAGAAAGGCTCCTACCAGTCCGACAGCTTCGGTCCCCAAGGCACCCCTCAAAGGAAAGGGAATCAAGAAGAGAAAGGCCTCTGAAGCTGAGGATCTGCAGGGTTTTCCTCTGATCCGCCACCAATTCCTCGAGTACTTCAACGATGTAAGGATCACTGTCTCTGCTCGTATATCCTGTTGACATATCCTGCTGATTTGAGGATCACTTGGTCCTGACCTTATCTTTTATCCCCTTTGCATAAATTCTCTGAGATTGAGGATTATGTTGGCCACGTTGAGGATCAGGATAGGAAGATTGCCGACCTCCAGCAGGTTGCATTGCTAAAGGACCTCAAAATTGCTGATCTTCAGAAGGAAGTCCGGGATGCCAAACAGGAGACGGCTAAGGTGCTGGTTAATGTTGACTACGAGAAGCATGAGATCACCGAAGACGCCAAAGTCTCTGCCGCCATAGCAATGTACAAGACCAAGCTGCAAATGGCCTTGGAAGCTCAGGATCCTGCTTTTGACAAGAGCACCTGGGATGTGGAAGGCTGGAAGGCAAGGCTGGCTGAACTGGACGATGAAGAGGCTGAGGAGGTTGAAGAGATCCTGACGATCGAGGCTGGAGGCAAGGGTGAAGGTGGTGAAACAAGTGGAGCCGGAGGTGGTAATGCAGCGAAGGTTTAGGCTGCATGATTGGGCGATGATGGAAATTTCTAGACGTAGCCGGAGCCCAATTTTTTTTAGTTTGATGGTTGTTTTGTTGAACAATTCGATGGTTTGTACTGAACAATAGTTTTTAGGATTAAGGATCATGTATGATCCTTTGGACAATAGGTAGGATTGCAAATGGTGGAGGGATCCTCTGTTTAGGGGATGAAGCCATTGTGATCCTACCGCCTTTATATTCCTGCACTACTTTTGAACCTATTATCATGGACACCCTTTACCTACCCCAGCGGACGGGCCACGTTTTGCTGGTAGATGCTCGGGGTAGGTGATTTTGACAACCTTTTAAGGGTTAGTCTTTTGTTAATAAATAAAACCTTAATCTTTTGTCGTTTATTTTGTGTTGTTATCCTTTTTGTTTCTTTAATTCTCCTTTGTTTTGATGCACACTTATTGAATAAACAATTTTGAATAAGTCAAATTGAAAATATTTAGGACATGATCCATGATCAAATATCCTATAGTTAAAGAATCCCAAAAAGCAATATATTTTAAGGATCACAAGTTTAGTTGTCACATTTCAAGGGTTATTCAAATAAACAATGAATAGGATTAAAAACAGTTAAGGATCATACCTGAGGATCCAAGTTAGGATCCTAACCATAATAAGGATAACTATAAGATAAACCTTAGAGAGAAGTAAGGATCAAGGACCCCTAGTTGCTTATCTTCAAGGACCTGAAATAGAGCATAACTTGGGACTAAGCCAATATAAGATAAGAGTTAGCAACTGGGGACATGCCCAAGGATAACTGGGGATAAGCCCAAGGATAACTGGGGACAAGCCCAAGGATCGTATGTAAACTGGAGTATGGCCCTAACTGGCGACTATCCAAACTTAGTGACATGAAAATGTAAAAACCTTAGCTAACGTGAAAACGTTAGAAACCTTAGGAACGGATGTATGGTACGTCTACCATTATACGTAGGATCCTAGGTATAGCTAGTACAATGGAATTATCAGCCCCTAAAGAGAGTACTGGTCCCACTGCCTTGAACTATACCAGGATCATCATGCGCTACAGGTGGAACTGGGGTCAAGCCCAAACAACTGGGGTTAAACCCAAAGGACGGATTGCT
This sequence comes from Helianthus tuberosus, assembly GCA_030545235.1. Lineage (NCBI taxonomy): Eukaryota > Viridiplantae > Streptophyta > Magnoliopsida > Asterales > Asteraceae > Helianthus > Helianthus tuberosus. The sequence continues at coordinate 14,860,370 of CM060452.1, read as the reverse complement.
TCTGCAGATAATCAATACTTTGCTAAGGATTCCTGAACTTTCAAAACTTAAAATCACGTGAGAGATGGATAAAGGATACATGATCCTTATCCTTATATGTGAAAATAAAGAAATGAAATAGTTCAAGATTAGGATATTACCAAAGTAAGGATTACCGATACTTTAAGGATCCTTTAAGGATACCCCTAACGTAAGGATCATTTGTGCCATGAGGATCCTTCTCACATGAAATATTTCTTCAAGTGGACAGTATTCCAAGCTCTTGGTAGCAAATCACCTTCCATGGTTAGTAATCTATATGCCCCCTTTCCTGCTTCAGCTTCAATCAAATAAGGGCCTTCCCATTTTGGAGCCAATTTTCCATCAACAGGATTGGTGGTATTCTGAAATGCTTTCCTCAATACCATATCTCCAACTTGAAACTTTCTAATCCTGACATTTTTGTTGTAAGCACCAGCCATTCTTTGTTGATAACTGGCCATCCTTATCCTAGCCAGATCCCTGATTTATTCAATAGTATCCAGGACTTGAGCCAAGTTCTCATCATTTTCTTCAGGATCACGAGTACTTGTTCTAGCAGTTGGAACCACCATTTCTGTTGGGATCACTGATTCTGCCCCAAATACCAAAGAGAATGGCGTTTGACCAGTAGCATTCTTAGGGGTTGTCCTATCAGCCCAAAGCACATAAGGTAGTTCTTCTGCCCATTTCCCTTTCTTGGATCCAAGCTTCTTCTTCAAATTGTTGATGATAATCTTGTTGGATGATTATGCTTGACCATTAGCTTGTGGGTGGACTGGTGTTGATGTTATCATCTTAATCCCCAGTTGTCACAAAAGTTAGTGGTTCTGCCCCCAACAAATTGGGAACCATTATCACATATAATTTCAGAAGGAATTCCAAATCTAGTTATAATATTGCTTTTAATGAAGGATATAACTTCCTTTTCTCTGACTTGGGCAAAAACTTCAGCCTCTATCCACTTGGAGAAGTAATCAGTCATAGCAAGCATGAATACTTTTCCACCAGGTGCCTTAGGGAGCTTACCAACTATATCCATACCCCATCTCATAAATGGCCAAGAGGAGGATATAGGATGTAAAAATTCAGCTGGTTGATGAAGGATATTGCTGTGTCTCTGACAAGGATCACATCTCTTAGCATACTCCACAGCGTCTCTCTTCATGGTTGGCCAATAGTATCCTGTCCTCAGCATCCTTGAGAATAATGCTCTGCCCCCAGTGTGGCTTCCACAATCTCCTTCATGGAAGTCTTTTAAAACTTCTTGGATTTCAGGATCCTCAATGCATCTCAAGTATGGTCCTGCAAGAGATCGTCTATACAACATATTATTTAAAATTGTGAATTGAGATACCTTAATTTTGAAAGCCCTAGGGTTTTCTCCTGTAGGAATCTCTCCATGTTGCAAGTATCTCATGATTGGTGAGATCCATGATCCTGAATGAGTTTGAGTATCCTCACTGGGGATAATTGCAGAATCTTGCCCTATCTCCATGGCCGCATGATCCTCGATAGCCGGGGTCAGGATATGGATAATAGGGATCTTGATATCCTCCTGGATCTTCAAAGATGATCCTAAGTTAGCTAATGCATCAGCTTCTGTATTTTCTTCCCTTGGTACCTGTGTCAAACTAAAGGAAACAAAGGAGAGTGCCAATTCTTTGACTATCTCTAAATATTTGGTTAGCTTTTCACCTTTAACAGCATAGGATCCATTAAAGTGGTTTGTAATTAACAATGAATCTACATGTACCTCAAGATACCTGATCCCCATATGCTTAGCAATTTGCAAACCAGCAATTAAGGCTTCATATTCAGCCTCATTGTTAGTGGTTTGGAACTCACAATCTATAGAGTGGGGTATTATGTCCCCTTGTGGCGATTTTAGTAGTATTCCAAGCCCTGTGCCTTTGACATTTGAGGATCCATCAGTATAGAGTATCCAAGGATCCTTGGTCTCCTCTAGCTGCTGGACTTCTAACTCAGCTTCTTTTTGTAAATCACTACTGAAATCAGCCACAAAGTCAACTAATGCTTGGGATTTGATGGCTGTCCTAGGCTCATATCTTATATCATATGCACTTAGCTTCACTGCCCACTTAGCCATCCTTCCTGACATCTCTGGTTTCCTGAGGACACTTAATTGGGAAATTAGTTTTAACAACAATAACATGAGTTTCAAAATAATGTCTCAACTTAGTGGATGCCATAATTAATGCAAGAATAAGCTTTTCAAGGTGTGAATACCTGGATTCGACATCAAGTAAACTTTTACTTACATAATAGACAGGATGTTGTGTACCTTCATGATCCTTAACAAGGACCGCACTTACTGCTTTTGAGGATACTGCAAGATACAAGGATAGCACATCGCCTTTTTCTGGTTTCATCAAGGCCGGGGCTGAGGATAGGTAATCTTTGAGAGCTCTTAAGGCATTTTCATGCTTCTCGGTCCACTCAAATTTCTTGTTCTTCCTTAGGATATCATAGAATTCTTTGCACTTCTCTGAGGATTTGGATATAAATCTGTTCAAAGCTGCTATCCTGCCTGTTAACCTTTGAACATCCTTAGCATTGGCCGGCGATTTGATGTTCACTGTTAGGGGAGGATTTTCTAACAATTAGTGATCCTTATTTGTTATCCTAATTAATGATCCTTACTTCTGTGACAGATAGTGATCCTCAGAAGAGCTTTAGGATCAGGATCATGGATCACCTTAAGGATCCTCATACTAACGATTGTTTGTTTGTGTTTCGTATTATTTCGCAGGAGTAATAAGCTTGACTTGGTCTTGGCAACGTTACTATGGAATATTCCACGGGTATTTCGCACATGTTTGACTGGAAATGGACGTTGTGGAGAACGTGGGAGCTTGGCACAAAAGTCGGATAGTTTGTTATTATAGTTAACTTCTATTTTTAAAGGGGTGACGAGCTAGAATTAGAACACTTAGTCATTTTCAGCTACACACACTCTCATACAATCGCACTCTTGAAGCTCTCGACGAACACTTATTAGTTTTCACTCACTTTTACACATTTCACGATAGTAATCCTTGTACCTAGCTCGTTACTATCTGAAGTTGTAAACATTTGTTGATTTATTTGAGCTTGGTGATCGGTAGTTTCCATCACCCGGGGTTTTTTGTGCCGGAGATCAACTCTTGATCAAGGGCTTTTTCCCCGTATAAATCCTTGTGTCGTTTGTGCAATTTACATTGAAGTGATCCTTGTCATTGTTCTACATTTAAAGCATCATACCCCGTAACTAAGAGTTTGGTTGCATTATCCTCGTTAGATTTTTTGACCAAAACAGTTTGGCGCCCACCGTGGGGCTATTGGTGCTTCATTCCTAAGAAGTTTTTCTGTTGGTGATCATTCCGGTTCATTGCATACAAATACATGGCTTCATCATTGAAGAATACCTCTACTGCAATGTCTGCGGTCAATTCATCTCAGGGCATTCCACCTTTGCCTCCACCACCTTCTGGACCTCAGAAAAATGACGAGAAGAAACCAACTCCCATTTTCTCCAAACCTCCAACTTCTTCTGCTTCTTACACTCCCACTACTAGTGACATGTTTACTTTGATTTTGCAGATGAAAGATCATATACAGCAACAAGATAAGACCAATGAAAGGATTCTCAAAGAAATCGGAGATCTCAAGAAACAAAAGAAAACGGCAGAGGATCATTCCCCACTGATGCCCAGATCATTGAATTTTGATACTCCGGTGATTACTTCTCAGCCATCAGTGGTTCCAGATGTTCAATATGTGGGTGGACCAAAAGGAGTGCACAACGGAACAACAACAGTGACTCAGGCATCGGGTTCCTATTTCCAGCCAGCAGGATCCTATCCTCAGCATATGGGATCCCTCATGAATTTAGGAGGATACTCAGGGGCGCAACAGATTCAAGGATCTTCCTTAGTTCCAGGATCGTTCCAGGTTCAAGGATCCTCCTTCGTTCCAGGATCATCCCAGGTTCAAGGATCCTCCATTGTTCCAGGATCATCCCAGGTTCAAGGATCCTCCTTTGTTCCAGGATCATCCCACGTTCAAGGATCCTCCTTTGTTCCAGGATCATCCCAGGTTCAAGGATCCTCCTTTGTTCCAGGATCATCCCAGGTTCAAGGATCCTCCCTTGTTCCAGGATCGTCCCAGTTTCAGGGATGCTTCCAGATGCCAGGATCCTTGAGGAGTTTGCAAACAGGAAGTTCAGATGTCCATCAGGGAGATTTTATTCCAATGCAGACCAATGCTTCTACTGGTCCTTCGATCATTCCAGAGCCCCAACAATATGGATTAACATCCATTCTTCCTAATTTGAACCCAATGGGAGGTAACACTTTTAATAATTCTTATACTACTAACCATGGCCTTATGCAAGATCCAGGTATCAATCATGCCATGGCCAGAGAATTGCAAAAGTTGAAGGATATGATATCAAGTGTTCCAGGAGTGGTCAAACCTATCCCAGAGATTGCAGATGGGAGCCACAAGATATCTCGTTTTGCACCACCGATCTGTGATGCTGAGATACCCAAGAGGTTCCATGTTCCAACTATGAAGCTGTATGATGGTTCGACAGATCCTGAAGAACACATAGCACAATACAGGGAGAGGATGGAGATCAATCCAATCCCAGAAAGGTTAAAGGAAGCATGCCTGTGCAAAGGATTCGGATCCACTCTTACTCGATCAGCTCTCAAATGGCTGCTAAGTCTTCCCCCTACTCTATTACCTCATTTGCTAATCTAGTTAACCTATTTAATAATCAGTTTTCTTGTAGTAGAAAATTTGAACGATTAACTAGTGATCTATATAGGATAACCCAGGGTCATAATGAATCATTAAAGGATTACATTACCAAATTCAGTAAAGAATCCTTAGACATTCCCAACTTGGATATAGCCACGGCTGTTGAGGCCTTTAAAATGGGATTGCTTAGGGATTCATTGTTCTATGATGATCTTGTTATGACACCATGCAGGAACTTAGAAGAGGTAAGAACCCGGGCACTTAGGTTTATTCGGCTAGAGGATGACAAGAGGATCCAGGAGAGGTTAGCAGGATCCTCAAAGCAAGATAAGCAAGGATCCTCATTCAGGAACAACAAGTTCAGATCCTACAACAGATCTGATAACCAGAATGTGCATGCTGTTGATCAGGAAGAGGATGATGAGGATTATCCTCCAATTTCTGAATATTGTTTTTCTGTTGATAACAATGAACTAATCCTTGCGATGCAGAATCTAGGTGATAAAGCTAGATGGCCCAGAAAAAATGATAGGCCAGCTGCAACTAAGGATAAATCAAAGTGGTGTGCATACCATGAAGATTTTGGGCATCTCACAGAAGAATGCATTGCACTGAGAAAGGAAATTGGATACTTGTTGAGCAAGGGGCATCTAAAAGAATTGTTGGGAAGAAAAAAGTCAAGGACTCAGGATCCTGAAAGGATCCCTGAGAAGGTTCCAGCCCCTCCAGCAGATGCACAAGTAGTAAACTTTATTTCTGGAGGATCAGACATTTGTGGCACATCCTTCTCAGCAGCTAAAAGGCATGCAAAGGAAACTAAAATGGATAATGGAGAAAGACTCGTTCGAACATCAAGTGTCTCCGAAGGAAAATTCATAACCTTTGATGAGGATGATCGTGTTGATATCCAGGATCCTCATCATGATGGTTTAGTTATTACTCTTTTCATTTCTAACCATTTTGTCCGCAGGATCCTTATAGACGGAGGAAGCTCAGTGAACATTATCCAGCTTGATGTTCTAAAGAAGATGGGTATTCCTGAATCCGACATCATACCAAGATCCTCCGTGCTCGTGGGATTTAGTGGCGAAACTAAGAATACCCTGGGGGACATTAAACTCCCAATATACATCGAAGGCCTACACTCTTATCAAAAATTTTGTGTTATTGACTGTTTATCTTGTTGTAATGTTATCCTTGGCAGGCCCTGGATACACGATATGAAGGCCGTCCCATCTACTTACCATCAATGTGTGAAGCTCCCTAGTCCTTGGGGAATAGTCAAGATTGATAGTGATCAGCAGGAGGCTAAGAATTGCTATACTTCATCGATGAAACCAGCCTCAAAGTCAAGGGAGCAATAGCAATCAAAGTATCCTCCAAGGGATGTCTTGGAGGCAAGAGAGCAGGATGTGGTAGAAATCCTCATGGATCCTCATGATCCTGAATCCAAAATCTATATCGGATCAGGGATCCTTGGCGAAATGAAAGAAGACCTTGTATCCTTCCTCAAAAGGAGAAAGACTACCTTTGCATGGAAACATGAAGATATGACAGGTATATCTAAAGATGTAATCACCCACAAACTTGGCATTGATAGGTCCTTCAAACCAATCCATCAAAGGAGAAGGAAATTTGCACCAGAAAGAAATGGCATCATCCAGGAAGAGGTAGAGAAATTGCTCCGGGCAGGTATGATTAGAGAGGTCAAGTATCCAAGATGGTTGGCCAATGTGGTTGTTGTTCAAAAGAAAAATGGAAAGTGGAGGGTATGTGTCGATTTCACAGATTTAAATAAGGCATGTCCCAAGGATCCTTTCCCATTACCCCACATTGACTCCATGGTGGATGCAACTACGGGTCATGAACTGTTAACTTTTATGGATGCTTCATCTGGATTTCAACAAATCCAAATGGAACCATCCGACCAAGAGGATACAGCCTTCATGACTCCAACTGGTATATACTGCTATATTGCTATGCCGTTCGAACTAAGAAATGCAGGTGCAACTTATCAAAGGCTAGTGAATATGATGTTCAAGGATCAGATTGGACAAACTATGGAGGTTTACATAGACGATATGGTGGTAAAATCAATAAAGGCTGAGGATCACCTAAGAGACTTGGAGGAAGCATTCGATATCCTTGAAAAATATAATATGAAGCTTAATCCTTCAAAATGTCACTTTGGTGTTAAAGCAGGTAAATTCTTAGGATATATGGTGACAAAGAGAGGCATTGAAGCTAGCCCGGAACAAATCAAAGCAATAGTGAACATCAAATCTCTGGCCTATGCTAAGGATGTTCAAAGGCTAACGGGCAGGATAGCAGCTTTGAACAGATTCATATCCAAATCCTCAGAGAAGTGCAAAGAATTCTATGATATACTAAGGAAGAACAAGAAATTTGAGTGGACTGAGAAGCATGAAAATGCCTTAAGAGCTCTCAAAGATTACATATCCTCAGCCCCGGCCTTGATGAAACCAGAAAAAGGCGATGTGCTATCCTTGTATCTTGCAGTATCCTCAAAAGTAGTAAGTGCGGTCCTTGTTAAGGACCATGAAGGTACACAACATCCTGTCTATTATGTAAGTAAAAGTTTACTTGATGCCGAATCCAGGTATTCACACCTTGAAAAGCTTATTCTTGCATTAATTATGGCATCCACTAAGTTGAGACATTATTTTGAAACTCATGTTATTGTTGTTAAAACTAATTTCCCAATTAAGAATGTCCTCAGGAAACCAGAGATGTCAAGAAGGATGGCTAAGTGGGCAGTGAAGCTAAGTGCATATGATATAAGATATGAGCCTAGGACAGCCATCAAATCCCAAGCATTAGCTGACTTTGTGGCTGATTTCAGTAGTGATTTACAAAAAGAAGCTGAGTTAGAAGTCCAGCAGCTAGAAGAGACTAAGGATCCTTGGATACTCTATACTGATGGATCCTCAAATGTAAAAGGCACAGGGCTTGGAATACTACTAAAATCGCCACAGGGGGACATAATACCCCACTCTATAGCCTGTGAGTTCCAAACCACTAACAATGAGGCTGAATATGAAGCCTTAATTGCTGGTTTGCAAATTGCTAAGCATATGGGGATCAGGTATCTTGAGGTACATGTAGACTCATTGTTAATTACAAACCACTTTAATGGATCCTATGCTGTTAAAGGTGAAAAGTTAACCAAATATTTAGAGATAGTCAAAGAATTGGCACTCTCTTTTGTTTCCTTTAGTTTGACACAGGTACCAAGGGAAGAAAATACAGAAGCTGATGCATTGGCTAACTTAGGATCATCTTTGAAGATCCCTGAGGATATCAAGATCCCTATTATTCATATCCTGACCCCGGCTATCGAGGATCATGTGGCTCTGGAGATAGGAAATAATTCTGCAGTTATCCCTAGTGAGGATACTCAATCCCATTCAGGATCATGGATCTCACCAATCATGAGATACTTACAACATGGAGAGATTCCTACAGGAGAAAACCCTAGGGCTTTCAAAATTAAGGTATCTCAATTCACAATTTTAAATAATATGTTGTATAGACGATCTCTTGAAGGACCATACTTGAGATGCATTGAGGATTCTGAAATCCAAGAAGTTTTAAAAGACTTCCATGAAGGAGATTGTGGAAACCACACTGGGGGCAGGACATTATTCTCAAGGATCCTGAGGACAGGATACTACTGGCCAACCACGAAAAGAAATGCTGTGGAGTATGCTAAGAGATGTGATCCTTGTCAGAGACACATCAATATCCTTCATCAACCAGCTGAATTATTGCATCCTATATCCTCCTCTTGGCCATTTATGAGATGGGGTATGTATATAGTTGGTAAGCTCCCTAAGGCACCTGGTGGAAAAGTATTCATGCTTGCTATGACTGATTACTTCTCCAAGTGGATAGAGGCTGAAGCTTTTGCCCAAGTCAGAGAAAAGGAAGTTATATCCTTCATTAAAAGAAATATTATAACCAGATTTGGAATTCCTTCTGAAATTGTATGTGATAATGGTTCCCAATTTATTGGGGGCAGAACCACTAACTTTTGTGACAGTTGGGGGATTAAGATGATAACATCAACACCAGTCCACCCACAAGCTAATGGTCAAGCAGAATCATCCAACAAGATCATCATCAACAATTTGAAGAAGAAGCTTGGATCCAAGAAAGGGAAATGGGCAGAAGAACTACCTTATGTGCTTTGGGCTGATAGGACAACCCCTAAGAATGCTACTGGTCAAACGCCATTCTCTTTGGTATTTGGGGCAGAATCAGTGATCCCAACAGAAATGGTGGTTCCAACTGCTAGAACAAGTACTCGTGATCCTGAAGAAAATGATGAGAACTTGGCTCAAGACCTGGATACTATTGAAGAAATCAGGGATATGGCTAGGATAAGGATGGCCAGTTATCAACAAAGAATGGGTGGTGCTTACAACAAAAATGTCAGGATCAGGAAGTTTCAAGTTGGAGATATGGTATTAAGGAAAGCATTTCAGAATACCACCAATCCTGCTGATGGAAAATTGGCTCCAAAATGGGAAGGCCCTTATTTGATTGAAGCTGAAGCAGGAAAAGGGGCATATAGATTGCTAACCATGGAAGGTGATTTGCTACCAAGAGCTTGGAATGCTGTCTGATGTGCTGAAAATGTGGTTTAACTAAATAAACTATATTAAACCCTAAACTAGACTCTCTAAGTTTTAAATTTATAAAACTAAGACTCTCTAAACCCTAAACCACACGACCGGCAAGTGTACCAATCACTGTAGTATAGCCTAAGGAAGTCCGAGTATCGAACCCAAGAGACTCTACTGATTACGCTAATGACTCAATTCTAGACTTAGACTGACACGACTTAACTAATTGTTTATTGATGGGGGGGGGGGGGTTCTAAAAATCCTAAGAATGCAAGTAATGAAAATCTAGATTAGCTAAAGAACTAACACGAACTCGAACGACGACTGAACTCAAGAGATGATGAAGGCTACCTAGGCTAGACTCCTGTTTAACTTGGATTGGATTCCTATTTGATAATTTTGTGGTATGGAACCGGGATCTTTGGATTCTAAACCTATTAAGACACCACTAAGCCCCTCAAACACTCTCAAGGCGATTCTTATGGCACTACCTAGGTTGTTACGCTCACCGGTTTTCTAGATTTCTTTTCCGTCCTCTAGTTTCTTGAAAGTGCCTATATAAGACGCTCTACCTCTCAGCGCGAACGTCTAAAGCAACTACGGGTTTTAATCTTAGCTTAATAGACAATGGAATGTTAAGTCCTTATAACTAAACCGAGACCTATTAATAACCTCGAGCTTTTCCGCGACGAATTTAGCAGCACACTTGATTTTATTAAATTACCGAATATTACTTCTAAGGTTACTTACTAGATTTTCACACTAAAGGATCAGAGATTTATTATGTGATATAGACACTCACCAAAACCTAAAACCCTAGCCCGACTCTATTCCGTGATAAAGACCGTCACCAAGAATCGAACGAAGCAATAAACAATAATAAAATAATCACAAGCACGCATACGCACCAAGTTAAATTCCCGAAGCTTTTACAATACAAGAAAAATCCACAACCACGCCAAAAATCGAATAAAGAACCAAACTTTATTTAACTATTGTCATAACCTAGGTAGTATGAGAAGTTTTAGCCAAGAAACATGGTCTCAAAAACAATCAAACAAGGTTTAATCATAGAATTCATAGGAATAAAGAAAAATAAAGAACTAAGCTAACAAGAAAGAATCGAGTAGATAGAACCCGTTAAATTCTTGATCTCTAAGTCTTCAACTTTAATCCCAAATTCTCTAGCCTTGAACCCTTGCCAATAATCTCTAAAAATCGTTCCAAGTGGCTCCTGTATGATGTCTCCTGTTGCGAATATATATATATATATATATATATTGTTTTTAGTTGTCGTCTCCTGTTGTTTAACGAACACAATCATAATATTCCTTCCTGCGTCTAGAATGTGTCCAATTGTTCCCCTCCTGTTGATTGGCCGCAGCCCAAGATTTTGTGCGGCTCCCCTCTTCACGTCCAGCCCCCACAAATATATTAATTGGCCTGTTGCAGAGTGTAATTGGGCCTGGTCCATCCGATTATCCAACAGCCAACAAAAAATAAACAATAAAACTTGCAAAGCTCATCGATGGCATTTGTGGTAATACTTTGAATTCATTAAGGGCTTTTTGGATCTTTCACATTTTTTTCTAACCACACGTTATGTTGCTTTCTTTCATAACACACCACCACTAATTTTACATAAGCCCATGATCCATTTTGATTATTATTTTTTTATTGTTCTTGTATAACCTTCCAAATATTATTGTCGCCCGTTCTCTCGATCCAATTATATTGTGGCAGCCCTATATCTTATAAAATAGAGATAGTGGTATCGACCCAATCACGAAAAATGGCTGCAATTTTTATTCGGTCACTGGCGCCACCACTTTGCCCAACTGGCTGGTTATTTCCATATTACTCGTTTTTGCTCCATTTGCACCAGGATCTGACCCAACACAAAATAATATAATAAAACACTAAAACTAAATAAAAACAAATAAAACCTGTACAAAAATTATACAATTTACACGGGACAAATATGTGTATTTTACCCCACATCAAATATCCCCACACTTAACCTTTTTTCGTCCCCGAAAAAGAATTATGCAAACGGAATCATAGTCGGAATAATCAAACGGGCCAAAGTATAAGTTATTTTATTAAAACCGAAACTCGTGTTAGCCGCGATTGCAAGTATATCGATCCTCTAAAACCCAACCCGGTTCCAAGCCCTTATCATGCAATTTTAGTTCAAGTTCGGTCAATCTACCTAGGGTCTCACGCTAAGAATTGCAAGTCCACCTAATCCCCCCTCAAGCTTATAGGACAAAAGGAACAACCACTAGGTTATTTCCTAACCGTTTTATACCAAGATCAAGAGAGTTTAAAATCAAATCTATTTTTTTTTTTTCATACGAGCTTAGACTTTGCTTTTTGCTCTTTTTTTTTTTGTTTTCTTTCTTTCGTGAGTCTAGACGATGCTTTCCCTAACCAAGAGGCATTCCGGCTGTAGAGTCGCTATCCCCAACCACAGATTACTTAGGTTTCGGTACTTTTATTCGGCAATTCGATTTCACACATCCCAGAGGCATTCCGGCTGTAGAGTCGCTATCCCCAACTCGGATTACATAGACTTGTGCTACTTTCATTTAGTTTCTAGCTCACTTTTTATTCTATTTTTTCTTTTTCAACGAGATAATGACCAAAAACTCCAACGATCTTAGCTTATAACGGCATCCCTTATACTATTTTTGGCGGTTTAAATTTCCCCACTCTCCCTAGATGAGAACCCACTAGTAGACTAACAATTAGGTATATTTTAAATCAAAGGAACCCAGAACCGAACTGAGCCTACCCGCGCATCCCAAACTAGACACAAGCACGATTATTTTATCTCATATTATCATTATTTGGACCCGAACTAAAACCCGACTTTTCTATCATTTTCCGTTTTTTTTTTTTTTTGCAAACTTCTTATTTCAAAAGACATTTTCGAATTTTTTAATTTTTTTGGATTTTTGAATTTTTTATGACTCAAGACTCTGCTAACTAGACACTAAACGATAGTTCCCATCCCCACACTTAAACTTTACATTGCCCTCAATGTAAGATGGAAACCGACTAAAAAAAACTAAAAATAAATAAGAAATAAAAAGACTAAGGGCAAAATTGGAAAGGACTTAGCTGGTTTAATTCGCGCGGATGCTCCCAAAACTCTCGTCCAATCCAGCTCGATCGTATAGCATTTCGGTCGCGATCGGCTTTGACACTGATTGACATGCTTGATAAATGCCTGAAATTTAATAATCAGCTCCAAAATCACCCGAATGGAGATTGAGTACGGGTGGTACATATTCAAACCTGCATAAACAAAAACAAGCAAAAACCAAAGCAGTACCGACTCGACACAAACGACTGACTCAATACTTCTAATTTAGACTCAATATACAAAAAAATGACTTACTATATAAACTACAGAAAATATACCAAATATATAAAATTACAAACTCTACAAAACCTCCCCACACTTGAATTTAATCAGGAGGTTTCTCTTTGACCTGGACCCTGTCCAACCCGTTTAATTCCACCCGAACCTCAAAAATTTTCAAAAATATATTGGTGGAATTATAAAATATTTTAAAAATTCGAAACGGGTCAGACCACCAAAACTTAAACTTACCTGGAAGAAACCGGATGCGTGGCATGTAATGAGAGGACCGATCATGCGTGAACGGCTTCTTCCTCTCCATCTCGCCCCAACCTTCGATCCTCTTCAGGTTTAAATCCTTTCTCTTTCTTTTCTTTGCCCCCTCCCGTGGTTTTGTTGATTTTTTAGTTTCACCTATAGCTAAAACCATGGGCCAGCTGTGGTGTTCTTCTTCTTCCACCACCACTTCTTCTTCTTTGATGTCCGTCATTGGGTTTCCTTCAAGTAAAGCTTCTAAGTAAGCACGGTCTCCCTCTGGATCAAACTCCTCTATCTCTTCATCTACCGGCAACCCATCTAGTTCATCCCTAAATTCATTCTCCCAGGACATCTGATCTTCATTAGATGGTTGCTCAACTTCTTCCTCTGCACCAAACATCCAACCAGTGGAATCCCCCAATTCCACTTCTTCTTCCACAACTTCTCTCTTCACTAACGACCTCTGATACGCCGCCTATTCTTCTTCGTCTATTTCATCATCAGAGTCACTCCCGAAGTCATATATAATACCCTTCTGTACCGGAGGTGGGACTTCGTCGTCCATTATCGTCCCCGTGACTGGAATGATCTCCTCATCTGACTCTTCTTCTACTTCCTCTAGCTCACCCCGCTCTCGAACTAACTCCTCTACTCTTCTTTTACTTCTCTCTGCAAATTCAGCCATGGTTTCCAGGGTAGCCTGATTTTGCGCCAACATCTGAGCGAACATCCCTTCTATCCTACTCAAGCTACCCTCTAAACCTCTATCGCTCGTCTGAACCAGGTTACATTGCGGCTGCTGATACAGATCATTGTAATATGGTCGATTATCATAACCTTGCAAAGAATACCCCTGTGAAAAATATGGCTGCGGCTGCACAAAAGGGTTAGCATAATATGGCGTAGAGGACCCCTCATATTGGGGGCATTTAACAGTAAAATGAGGTCCTCCACAAATTTCACACATATTTACAAGACTCAAGAAAAATAAAAGACACGGACAATTAGACTCCTACGACTCAAACACACGAACAAATAGCACGGATGTGTCAATTAAGTCCAAACAAAGTAATCAACGCAATCGCCAAGAGTTCCCGGCAACGGCGCCAAAAACTTGATGTGCTGAAAAGTGGTTTAACTAAATAAACTATATTAAACCCTAAACTAGACTCTCTAAGTTTTAAATTTATAAAACTAAGACTCTCTAAACCCTAAACCACACGACCGGCAAGTGTACCAATCACTGTAGTATAGCCTAAGGAAGTCCGAGTATCGAACCCAAGAGACTCTACTGATTACGCTAATGACTCAATTCTAGACTTAGACTGGCACGACTTAACTAATTGTTTATTGATGGGGGGGGGGGGGGGTTTCTAAAGATCCTAAGAATGCAAGTAATGAAAATCTAGATTAGCTAAAGAACTAACACGAACTCGAACGACGACTGAACTCAAGAGATGATGAAGGCTACCTAGGCTAGACTCCTGTTTAACTTGGATTGGATTCCTATTTGATAATTTTGTGGTATGGAACCGGGATCTTTGGATTCTAAACCTATTAAGACACCACTAAGCCCCTCAAACACTCTCAAGGCGATTCTTATGGCACTACCTAGGTTGTTATGCTCACCGGTTTTCTAGATTTCTTTTCCGTCCTCTAGTTTCTTGAAAGTGCCTATATAAGACGCTCTACCTCTCAGCGCGGACGTCTAAAGCAACTACGGGTTTTAATCTTAGCTTAATAGACAATGGAATGTTAAGTCCTTATAACTAAACCGAGACCTATTAATAACCTCGAGCTTTTCCGCGACGAATTTAGCAGCACACTTGATTTTATTAAATTACCGAATATTACTTCTAAGGTTACTTACTAGATTTTCACCCTAAAGGACCAGAGATTTATTATGTGATATAGACACACACCAAAACCTAAAACCCTAGCCCGAATCTATTCCGTGATAAAGACCGTCACCAAGAATCGAACGAAGCAATAAACAATAATAAAATAATCACAAGCACGCATACGCGCCAAGTTAAATTCCCGAAGCTTTTACAATACAAGAAAAATCCACAACCACGCCAAAAATCGAATAAAGAACCAAACTTTATTTAACTATTGTCATAACCTAGGTAGTATGAGAAGTTTTAGCCAAGAAACATGGTCTCAAAAACAATCAAACAAGGTTTAATAATAGAATTCATAGGAATAAAGAAAAATAAAGAACTAAGCTAACAAGAAAGAATCGAGAAGATAGAACCCGTTAAATTCTTGATCTCTAAGTCTTCAACTTTAATCCCAAATTCTCTAGCCTTGAACCCTTGCCAATAATCTCTAAAAATCGTTCCAAGTGGCTCCTGTATGATGTCTCCTGTTGCGAATATATATATATTGTTTTTAGTTGCCGTCTCCTGTTGTTTAACGAACACAATCATAATATTCCTTCCTGCGTCTAGAATGTGTCCAATTGTTCCCCTCCTGTTGATTGGCCGCAGCCCAAGATTTTGTGCGGCTCCCCTCTTCACTTCCAGCCCCCACAAATATATTAATTGGCCTGTTGCAGAGTGTAATTGGGCCTGGTCTATCCGTCTATCCGATTATCCAACAGCCAACAAAAAATAAACAATAAAACTTGCAAAGCTCATCGATGGCATTTGTGGTAATACTTTGAATTCATTAAGGGCTTTTTGGATCTTTCACATTTTTTTCTAACACGTTATGTTGCTTTCTTTCATAACACACCACCACTAATTTTACATAAGCCCATGATCCATTTTGATTATTATTTTTTTTATTGTTCTTGTATAACTTTCCAAATATTATTGTCGCCCGTTCTCTCGATCCAATTATATTGTGGCAGCCCTATATCTTATAAAATAGAGATAGTGGTATCGACCCAATCACGAAAAATGGCTGCAATTTTTATTCGGTCACTGGCGCCACCACTTTGCCCAAATGGCTGGTTATTTCCATATTACTCGTTTTTGCTCTATTTGCACCAGGATCTGACCCAACACGAAATAATATAATAAAACACTAAAACTAAATAAAAACAAATAAAACCTGTACAAAAATTATAAAAATTTACACGGGACAAATATGTATATTTTACCCCACATCACTGTCCACTTGAAGAAATATTTCATGTGAGCAGGATCCTCATGGCGCAGATGATCCTTATGTTAGGGGTATCTTTAAAGGATCCTTAAAGTATCGGTGATCCTTACTTTGGTAATATCCTAATCTTGAATTATTTCATTTCTTTATTTTCTCATATAAGGATAAGGATCATGTGTCCTTTATCCATCTCTCACGTGTTTTTAAGTTTTGAAAGTTCAGGAATCCTTAGCAAAGTATTGGTTATCTGCAGAAGCAATCCGTCCTTTGGGTTTAACCCCAGTTATTTGGGCTTGACCCCAGTCCCGCCTTTAGCGCATGATGATCCTGGTATAGTTCAAGGCAGTGGGACCAATACTCGCTTTAGGGGCTGATAATTCCATTGTACTGGCTATACCTAGGATCCTACGTATAATGGTAGACGTACCATACATCCGTTCCTAAGGTTTCTAACGTTTTCACGTTAGCTAAGGTTTTGACATTTTCATGTCACTAAGTTTGGATAGTCGCCAGTTAGGGCCATACTCCAGTTTACATACGATCCTTAGGCTTGTCCCCAGTTATCCTTGGGCTTATCCCCAGTTATCCTTGGGCTTGTCCCCAGTTATCCTTGGGCTTGTCCCCAGTTGCTAACTCTTATCTTATATTGGCTTAGTCCCAAGTTATGCTCTATTTCAGGTCTTTGAAGATAAGCAACTAGGGATCCTTGATCCTTACTTCTCTCTAAGGTTTATCTTATAGTTATCCTTAATATGGTTAGGATCCTAACTTGGATCCTCAGGTATGATCCTTAACTATTTTTAATTCTATTCATTGTTTATTTGAATAACCCTTAAAATTTGACAACTAGACTTGTGATCCTTAAAATATATTGCTTTTTGGGATTCTTTAACTATAGGATATTTGATCATGGATCATGTCCTAAATATTTTCAATTTGACTTATTCGAAATTGTTTATTCAGTAAGTGTGCATCAAAACAAAGGAGAATTAAAGAAACAAAAAGGATAACAACACAAGATAAGCGACAAAAAAGATTAAGGTTTTATTTATTAACAAAAGACTAACCCTTAAAAGGTTGTCAAAATCACCTACCACGAGCATCTACCAGCAAAACGTGGCCCGTCCGCTGGGGTAGGTAAAGGGTGTCCATGATAATAAGTTCAAAAGTAGTGCAGGAATATAAAGGCGGCAGGATCACAATGGCTTCATCCCCCAAACAGAGGATCCCTCCACCATTTGCAATCCTGCCTATTGTCCAAAGGATCATACATGATCCTTAATCCTAAAAACTATTGTTCAGTACAAACCATTAAATTGTTCAACAAAACAACCATCAAACTAAAAAATTGGGCTCCGGCTATGTCTAGAAGTTTCCATCATCGCCCAATCATGCATCCTAAACCTTCCCTGCATCACCACCTCCGGCTCCACTTGCTTCACCACCTTCACCCTTGCCTCCAGCCTCAATCGCCAAAACTTCCTCAGCCTCCTCATCATCTTCAAGATCAGCCAACCTTGCTTTCCAGCCCTCAACATCCCAGCTGCTTCTGTCAAAGTTAGGATCTTGAGCTTCCTGGGCCATCTTCAGTTTTGTCTGATACATTGTGATGGCAGCAGAGACCTTTGCACCTTCTATGAGGTCATGCTTTTCATAGTCAAGGTCAATCAGAAGTTTAGCCGTCTTAGTCTTGGCATCTTGGAGTTCCTTCTGAAGATCAGCAATTTTGAGGTCCTTAAGCACTGCAACCTGTTGGAGGTCAGCAATCTTCTTGTCCTGCTCCTCGACGTTCCCCACATAGTCCTCAATCTCAGCGAATTTCTGCAAAGGGGATAAAAGATAAGGTCAGGACCAAGTGATCCTCAAATCAGCAGGATATGTCAGCAGGATATGCCAGCAGGATATACAGGCAGATACAGTGATCCTTACATCATTGAAGTACTCGAGGAATTGGTGACGGATCAGAGGCAGACCCTGCAGATCCTCAGCCTCGGAGGTCTTTCTCTTTTTGCCACCCCTTCCTTTAGTGGGTGACTTGGGAATGGAGATGGTAGGACTGGTAGTGGACCTCTTCTTCCTGGGTCTAACAGTATCAAGGTCAGCCGTGTCGAACTGAGAAGCAGGCTTGGTGGATTTTCCAGCACCTACACAACCAAACAAGATAAGTATCTTCACTTAACTTATATTTCACTATTTATTTAAATTTTAAACAAAGATACTTACTTGACATCGTGACAGAGCCTGAGGATACCTCCTGAGAATCTTGGGTTGTTGTCTTGAAAGTTCTTGCTTCAGGATCAAGTTTCTTGAAAGCGATGAGTCTCTCTTTGGCAGCAGGAGACAATCTGAGGTGTGAGACGGTGATAGCTGCATAACAAGAAAGCAAAAATATATAAGTGATCCTTATATCAAAAGAAAGTTCTCTGGTGATCCTTCTCAGGATCCTCCACCCTACCATGGGTAGCCCATTTCTTGGGTAGATCCTTTCCGTCCTCAATAGAATCTCTCCTGACGAAAAAGAAACGCCGCTTCCAGTTAGCATCATTCTTGGTAGCCTTGAAGATCGGGTGTTCCTCACCAGGTTTACGTTTAAAAAAATAACGATGAGAACCAAAGGTAGTAAGATCATACAGCTCTCCCAGCTCTGACATTCCTAGGTCTATCCCTTCCTGCTCGATGATCCTTTCAAGGGTGTACAAAACCCTCCATATCATCGGCATGGCTTGGATATAAGAGATGCCGGTTAGAGAAAAGAAAGATTGGGTGAAGGCTGGAAAAGGATATGTATAGCCTATGGTGAACGGGGTGACAGGAAAAGCAACCCACTTGTCGGAAATATGATCACTCAGGGCATTGGGTTCAAAAGGTCTAAACTCGGTGTTCGCCGGGAAGCAGTGGCGGATCCTTTCAATCTGTGCGTCGTTGAAACAGCAGCGTTCTTTTATGGAATCTTCGATGATCCCCTGGCTTTTCGGTGGGCTGTTTTTCGGATGATCCTTAGCTGGGGAGTTCTGGAGCAACATCTTTGATAGAATGGTGGAAAGAAACGGAAAACAGAGCAAAAGAAGGAAGAAGATGAAGAGAGAATACCTGTTTATCTTCGGAATGCAGTTATAAAGGGAGTATCTCTGAAATTTTAAATGCAATCGATCCTATCTCTATCTCCTATTTATAATCATGATTGTGCAGGGTTGTAACTTCTGTGACGTCATGGTTGCAACGGATAGTTCTACAATAACGGCTATATTTACGATAGTTAGTTGCGGATAAGATCAGGAAAATATAATTCGCTCATTTAACATATCACTCCTTATATTTTGGGGGCAATTGTTAGGGGAGGATTTTCTAACAATTAGTGATCCTTATTTGTTATCCTAATTAATGATCCTTACTTCTGTGACAGATAGTGATCCTCAGAAGAGCTTCAGGATCAGGATCATGGATCACCTTAAGGATCCTCATACTAACGATTGTTTGTTTTTGTTTTGTATTACTTCGCAGGAGTAACAAGCTTGACTTGGTCTTGGCAACGTTACTATGGAATATTCCACGGGTATTTCGCACACGTTTGACTGGAAATGGACGTTGTGGAGAACGTGGGAGCTTGGCACAAAAGTCGGATAGTTTGTTATTATAGTTAACTTCTATTTTTAAAGGGGCGACGAGCTAGAATTAGAACACTTAGTCATTTTCAGCTACACACACTCTCATACAATCGCACTCTTGAAGCTCTCGACGAACACTTATTAGTTTTCACTCACTTTTACACATTTCACGATAGTAATCCTTGTACCTAGCTCGTTACTATCCGAAGTTGTAAACATTTGTTGATTTATTTGAGCTTGGTGATCGGTAGTTTCCATCACCCGAGGTTTTTTGTGTCGGAGATCAACTCTTGATCAAGGGCTTTTTCCCCGTATAAATCCTTGTGTCGTTTGTGCAATTTACATTGAAGTGATCCTTGTCATTGTTCTACATTTAAAGCATGATACCCCGTAACTAAGAGTTTGGTTGCATTATCCTCATTAGATTTTTTGTCCAAAACATTCACTATTGCTTTGATTTGTTCTGGGCTAGCTTCAATGCCTCTCTTTGTCACCATATATCCTAAGAATTTACTTGCCTTAACACCAAAGTGACATTTTGAAGGATTAAGCTTCATATTATATTTATCAAGGATATCGAATGCTTCCTCCAAGTCTCTTAGGTGATCCTCAGCCTTTATTGATTTTACCACCATATCGTCTATGTAAACCTCCATAGTTTGTCCAATCTGATCCTTGAACATCATATTCACTAGCTGTTGATAAGTTGCACCTGCATTTCTTAGTCCGAACGGCATAGCAATATAGCAGTATATACCAGTTGGAGTCATGAAGGCTGTATCCTCTTGATCGGATGGTTCCATTTGGATTTGTTGAAATCCAGATGAAGCATCCATAAAAGTTAACAGTTCATGACCCGCAGTTGCATCCACCATGGAGTCAATGTGGGGTAATGGGAAAGGATCCTTGGGACATGCCTTATTTAAATCGGTAAAATCGACACATACCCTCCACTTTCCGTTTTTCTTTTGAACAACAACCACATTGGCCAACCATCTTGGATACTTGACCTCTCTAATCATACCTGCCCGTAGCAATTTCTCTACCTCTTCCTGGATAATGGCATTTCTTTCCGGTGCAAACTTTCTTCTCCTTTGATGGATCGGTTTGAAGGACCTATCAATGCCAAGTTTGTGAGTGATTACATCTTTAGATATGCCTGTCATATCTTCATGTTTCCATGCAAAGGTAGTCTTTCTCCTTTTGAGGAAGGATACGAGGTCTTCTTTCATTTTGCCAAGGATCCCTGATCCGATATAGATTTTGGATTCAGGATCATGAGGATTCATGAGGATTTCTACCACATCCTGCTCTCTTGCCTCCAAGACATCCCTTGGAGGATACTTTGATTGCTATTGCTCCCTTGACTTCGAGGCTGGTTTCATCGATGAAGTATAGCAATTCTTAGCCTCCTGCTGATCACTATCTGTTTTGGTCAAAAAATATAATGAGGATAATGCAACCAAACTCTTAGTTACGGGGTATGATGCTTTAAATGTAGAACAATGACAAGGATCACTTCAATGTAAATTGCACAAACGTCACAAGGATTTATACGGGGAAAAAGCCCTTGATCAAGAGTTGATCTCCGGCACAAAAAACCCCGGGTGATGGAAACTACCGATCACCAAGCTCAAATAAATCAACAAATGTTTACAACTTCGGATAGTAACGAGCTAGGTACAAGGATTACTATCGTGAAATGTGTAAAAGTGAGTGAAAACTAATAAGTGTTCGTCGAGAGCTTCAAGAGTGCGATTGTATGAGAGTGTGTGTAGCTGAAAATGACTAAGTGTTCTAATTCTAGCTCGTCACCCCTTTAAAAATAGAAGTTAACTATAATAACAAACTATCCGACTTTTGTGCCAAGCTCCCACGTTCTCCACAACGTCCATTTCCAGTCAAACGTGTGCGAAATACCCGTGGAATATTCCATAGTAACGTTGCCAAGACCAAGTCAAGCTTGTTACTCCTGCGAAATAATACAAAACATAAACAAACAATCGTTAGTATGAGGATCCTTAAGGTGATCCATGATCCTGATCCTAAAGCTCTTCTGAGGATCACTATCTGTCACAGAAGTAAGGATCATTAATTAGGATAACAAATAAGGATCACGAATTGTTAGAAAATCCTCCCCAAACAATTGCCCCCAAAATATAAGGAGTGATATGTAAAATGAGCGAATTATATTTTCTTGATCTTATCCGCAACTAACTATCGTAAATATAGCCGTTATTGTAGAACTATCCGTTGCAACCATGACTTCACAGAAGTGACAACCCTGCACAACCATGATTATAAATAGGAGATATAGATAGGATCGATTGCATTTAAAATTTCAGAGATACTCCCTTTGTAACTGCATTCTGAAGATAAACAGGTATTCTCTCTTCATCTTCTTCCTTCTTTTGCTCTGTTTTCCGTTTCTTTCCACCATTCCATCAAAGATGTTGCTCCGGAACTCCCCAGCTAAGGATCACCCGAAAAACAGCCCATTAAAAAGTCAGGGGATCATCGAAGATTCCATAAAAGAACGCTGCTGTTTCAATGATGCACAGATTGATAGGATCCGTCACTGCTTCCCGGCGAACACCGTGTTTAAATCTTTTGATCCCAATGCCCTGAGTGATCATATCTCCGACAACTAGGTTGCTTTTCCTGTCACTCCGTTCACCATAGGCTATACATATCCTTTCCCAGCCTTTACCCAATCTTTCTTTTCCCTAACCGGCATCTCTTATATCCAACCCATGCCGATGATTTGGAGGGTTTTGTACACCCTTGAAAGGATCATCGAGCAGGAAGGGATAGACCTAGGAATGTCAGAGCTGGGAGAGCTGTATGATCTTACTACCTTTGGTTCTCATCGTTATTTGTTTAAACGTAAGCCTGGTGAGGAGCACCCGATCTTCAAAGCTACCAAGAATGATGCTAATTGGAAGCAGCGTTTCTTTTTCGTCAAGAGAGATTCTATTGATGATGGAAAGGATCTACCCAAGAAATGGGCTACCCATGGTAGGGTGGAGGATCCTGAGGAGGATCACCAGAAAACTTTCTTTTGATGTAAGGATCACTTATATATTTTTGCTTTCTTGTTATGCAGCTATCTCCGTCTCACACCTCAGACTGTCTCCTGCTGCTAAAGAGAGACTCATCGCTTTCAAGAAACTTGATCCTGAAACAAGATCTTTCAAGACAACCACCCAAGATTCTCAGGAGGTATCCTCAGGATCTGTCACGATGTCAAGTAAGTATCATTGTTTAAAAATTTAAATAAATAGTGAAATATAAGTGGAGTAAAGATACTTATCTTGTTTTGGTTGTTTAGGTGCTGGAAAATCCACCAAGTCTGCTTCAAAGTTCAATGTCACTGATCTCACCACCGTCAGATCCTCCAAAAGAAAGGCTCCTACCAGTCCGACAGCTTCGGTCCCCAAGGAACCCCTCAAAGGAAAGGGAATCAAGAAGAGAAAGGCCTCTGAAGCTGAGGATCTGCAGGGTCTGCCTCTGATCCGCCACCAATTCCTCGAGTACTTCAATGATGTAAGGATCACTGTCTCTGCTCGTATATCCTGTTGACATATCCTGCTGATATATCCTGCTGATTTGAGGATCACTTAGTCCTGACCTTATCTTTTATCCCCTTTGCAGAAATTCTCTGAGATTGAGGATTATGTTGGCCACGTTGAGGATCAGGATAGGAAGATTGCCGACCTCCAGCAGGTTGCATTGCTAAAGGACCTCAAAATTACTGATCTTCAGAAGGAAGTCTGGGATGCCAAACAGGAGACGGCTAAGGTGCTGGTTAACGTTGACTATGAGAAGCATGAGATCACCGAAGACGCCAAAGTCTCTGCCGCCATAGCAATGTACAAGACCAAGCTGCAAATGGCCTTGGAAGCTCAGGATCCTGCTTTTGACAAAAGCACCTGGGATGTGGAAGGCTAGAAGGCAAGGCTGGCTGAACTGGACGATGAAGAGGCTGAGGAGGTTGAAGAGATCCTGACGATCGAGGCTGGAGGCAAGGGTGAAGGTGGTGAAACAAGTGGAGCTGGAGGTGGTAATGCGGCGAAGGTTTAGGCTGCATGATTGGGCGATGATGGAAACTTCTAGACATAGCCGGAGCCCAATTTTTTAGTTTGATAGTTGTTTTGTTGAACAATTTGGTGGTTTATACTGAACAATAGTTTTTAGGATTTAAGGATCATGTATGATCCTTTGGACAATAGGCAGGATTGCAAATGGTGGGGGGATCCTCTGTTTGGGGGATGAAGCCATTGTGATCCTGCCGCCTTTATATTCCTGCACTACTTTTGAACCTATTATCATGGACACCCTTTACCTACCCCAGCGGACGGGCCACGTATTGCTAGTAGATGCTCGGGGTAGGTAATTTTGACAACCTTTTAAGGGTTAGTCTTTTGTTAATAAATAAAACCTTAATCTTTTGTCGCTTATCTTGTGTTGTTATCCTTGTTGTTTCTTTAACTCTCCTTTGTTTTGATGCACACTTATTGAATAAACAATTTTGAATAAGTCAGATTAAAAATATTTTGGACATGATCCATGATCAAATATTCTATAGTTAAAGAATCCCAAAAAGCAATATATTTTAAGGATCACAAGTTTAGTTGTCAAATTTTAAGGGTTATTCAAATAAATAATGAATAGAATTAAAAATAGTTAAGGATCATACCTGAGGATCCAAGTTAGGATCCTAACCATAATCAGGATAACTATAAGATAAATCTTAGAGAGAAGTAAGGATCAAGGATCCCTAGTTGCTTATCTTCAAGGACCTGAAATAGAGCATAACTTGGGACTAAGCCAATATAAGATAAGAGTTAGCAACTGGGGACAAGCCCAAGGATAACTGGGGACAAACCCAAGGATAACTGGGGACAAGCCCAAGGATAACTGGGGACAAGCCCAAGGATCGTATGTAAACTGGAGTATGGCCCTAACTGGCGACTATCCAAACTTAGTGACATGAAAATGTCAAAACCTTAGCTAACGTGAAAACGTTAGAAACCTTAGGAACGGATGTATGGTACGTCTACCATTATACGTAGGATCCTAGGTATAGCCAGTACAATGGAATTATCAGCCCCTAAAGCGAGTACTGGTCCCAATGCCTTGAACTATACCAGGATCAACGTGCGCTACAGGCGAAACTGGGGTCAAGCCCAAATAACTGGGGCTATACCCAAGGAACGGATTGCTTCAGCGGATAACCAATGTTATGCTAATGATACCTGAACTTTCAAAACTTAAAATCACGTGAGAGATGGATAAAGGATACATGATCCTTATCCTTATATGAGAGAATAAAATAAAAATGAAATAGTTCAAGATTAGGATATTACCAAAGTAAGGATCACCGATACTTTAAGGATCCTTCAAGGATACCCCTAACGTAAGGATCATCTGTGCCATGAGGATCCTGCTCACATGAAATATTTCTTCAAGTGGACATCATTCCAAGCTCTTTGTAGCAAATCACCTTCCATGGTTAGCAATCTATATGCTCCCTTTCCTGCTTCAGCTTCAATCAAATAAGGGCCTTCCCATTTTGGAGCCAATTTTCCATCAGCAGGATTGGTGGTATTCTGAAATGCTTTCCTTAATACCATATCTCCAACTTGAAACTTCCTGATCCTGACATTTTTGTTGTAAGCACCAGCCATTCTTTGTTGATAACTGGCCATCCTTATCCTAGCCATATCCCTGATTTCTTCAATAGTATCCAGGTCTTGAGCCAAGTTCTCATCATTTTCCTCAGGATCACGGGTACTTGTTCTAGCAGTTGGAACCACCATTTCTGTTGGGATCACTGATTCTGCCCCAAATACCAAAGAGAATGGCGTTTGACCAGTAGCATTCTTAGGGGTTGTCCTATCAGCCCAAAGCACATAAGGTAGTTCTTCTGCCCATTTCCCTTTCTTGGATCCAAGCTTCTTCTTCAAATTGTTGATGATGATCTTGTTGGATGATTCTGCTTGACCATTAGCTTGTGGGTGGACTGGTGTTGATGTTATCATCTTAATCCCCCAGCTGTCACAAAAGTTAGTGGTTCTGCCCCCAATAAATTGGGAACCATTATCACATATAATTTCAGAAGGAATTCCAAATCTAGTTATGATATTTCTTTTAATGAAGGATATAACTTCCTTTTCTCTGACTTGGGCAAAAGCTTCAGCCTCTATCCACTTGGAAAAGTAATCAGTCATAGTTAGTGTTAGGGGAGGATTTTCTAACAATTAGTGATCCTTACTCGTTATCCTAACTAGTGATCCTTACTTCTGTGACAGGTGGTGATCCTCAGAAGAGCTTCAGGATCAGGATCATGGATCACTTTAAGGATCCTCGTACTAACGATTGTTTACTTATGTATTGTACTATCTCGCAGGTATAACGAGCTTGACCAAGTCTTGGCGACGTTCCTGGAGAATATTCCTAAACTATTCTGCACGTGCTTGACCAAAAATAGACGTTGTGGAGAACGTGGAGGCTTGGCACGAAAGTCGGATAGTTAGTTTAGGTGGTTATTTCTATTTTAAAAGGGAGTAACGAGCTAGTAGAAAAACACTTAATCATTTTTGCAGTTACAGACACTCATACAAGCTCTCACACAAGCTCTCATTCAAACACCTAGCAATTACATACACTTTTCACACATTCTACCGTAGTGATCCTTGTACCTAGCTCGTTACTATCCGAAGTTGTAAACATTTATTGATTTATTTGAGCTTGGTGATCGGTAGTTTCCATCACCCGGGGTTTTTTGTGCCGGAGATCAACTCTTGATCAAGGGCTTTTTCCCCGTATAAATCCTTGTGTTGTTTGTGTAATTTACATTGAAGTGATCTTCATCGCTGTTACACATTTTGAGCATCATTCCCCGTAACAAAGAGTTTGGTTGCATTATCCT
Source organism: Helianthus tuberosus (assembly GCA_030545235.1). NCBI lineage: Eukaryota > Viridiplantae > Streptophyta > Magnoliopsida > Asterales > Asteraceae > Helianthus > Helianthus tuberosus. The sequence goes on along the minus strand of CM060452.1, from coordinate 14,833,655 downwards.
CGTCTGATTTTTGACCAAAACAGTTTGGCGCCCACCGTGGGGCAATTGGTGCTTCGTCCTTAAGAAAATACGCATTTCTGTGCTTAATTCGGTTCACTACAACCAAGCAGATGGCTTCCTCATCGAAGAATGCTTCAAACTTGATGCCCTCATTCACTTCTTCACAAGGCGTTCCTCCTTTGCCTCCACCACCTTCTGGATCCCAGAAGAATACTGAGAATGCTGCGAAGAAACCGACTCCCATTTTCTCAAAACCACCTACTTCCTCTGTTTCAACTAATCCTACTACTAATGATCTCTATGCCTTGATTTTGCAGATGAGGAATCATGCACAAGAGCAGGATAAAACCAACGAAAGGATCCTCCGGGAGATTGACGAAATTAAGAAACAGAAGAAAACGGCAGAGGATCACTCCCCACTGATGCCCAGATCTTTGAATTTTGATACTCCGGTGATTACTTCTCAGCCATCAGTGGTTCCAGACATTCAATATGTGGGTGGACCAAAAGGAGTGCACTACGGAACAACAACAATGACCCAGGCATCAGGTTCACTTTTCCAGCCAGCGGGATCCTATCCTCAGCATATGGGATCCCTCACAAGTTCAGGAGTGCAGCAGTTTCAAGGATCTTCCTTCGTTCCAGGATCATCCCAGGTTCAAGGATCCTCCTTCGTTCCAGGATCATCCCAGGTTCAAGGATCCTCCTTCGTTCCAGGATCATCCCAGGTTCAAGGATCCTCCTTCGTTCCAGGATCATCCCAAGTTCAAGGATCCTCCTTCGCTCCAGGATCATCCCAGGTTCAAGGATCCTCCTTTATTCCAGGATCATCCCAGGTTCAAGGATCCTCCTTTATTCCAGGATCATCCCAGGTTCAAGGATCCTTCTTCGTTCCAGGATCGTCCCAGTTTCAGGGATCCTTCCAGATGCCAGGATCCTTGAGGAGCTTGCAAACAGGAAGTTCAGATGTCCATCAGGGAGATTTTATTCCAATGCAGACCAACGCTTCTACTGGTCCCTCGATCATTCCAGAGCCCCAACAATATGGATTAACATCCACTCTCCCTAACTTGAATCCAATGGGAGGTAACACTTTTAACAATTCTTATACTACTCACCAAGGTCTTATGCAGGATCCAGGTATCAATCATGCCATGGCCAGAGAATTGCAAAAGCTGAAGGATATGATATCAAGTGTCCCGGGAGTAGTCAAACCTATCCCAGAGATTGCAGATGGGAGCCATAAGATATCTCGTTTTGCACCACCAATCTGTGATGCTGAGATACCCAAGAGGTTCCATGTGCCTACAATGAAGCTGTATGATGGCTCAACAGATCCTGAAGAACACATAGCACAATACAGGGAGAGGATGGAGATCAATCCAATCCCAGAAAGGTTAAAGGAAGCATGCCTGTGCAAAGGATTCGGATCCACTCTTACTGGATCAGCTCTCAAATGGCTGCTAAGTCTTCCTCCCTATTCTATTACCTCATTTGCTAACCTAGTTAACTTGTTTAATAATCAGTTTTCTTGTAGTAGAAAATTTGAACGATTAACTAGTGATTTATATAGGATAACCCAGGGTCATAATGAATCATTAAGGGATTACATTACCAAATTCAGTAAAGAATCCTTAGACGTTCCTAACTTAGATATAGCCACGGCTGTTGAGGCCTTCAAAATGGGATTGCTTAGGGATTCGTTATTTTATGATGATCTTGTTATGACACCATGCAGGAACCTAGATGAGGTAAGAACCCGGGCCCTTAGGTACATTCGGCTAGAGGATGACAAGAGGATCCAGGAGAGGATAACAGGATCCTTAAAGCAGGATAAGCAAGGATCCTCATTCAGGAACAACAAGTTCAGATCCTACAACAGATCTGATAACCAGAACGTGCACTCTATTGATCAAGAAGAGGATGACGAAGATTATCCTCCAATTTCTGAATATTGCTTTAGTGTTGATAACAATGAACTAATCCTTGCTATGCAGAACCTAGGTGATAAAGCTAGATGGCCGAGAAAGAATGATAGGCCGGCTGCAACTAAGGATAAATCAAAGTGGTGTGCATATCATGAAGATTTTGGGCACCTCACAGAAGAATGCATTGCATTAAGAAAGGAAATTGGATACTTGTTGAGCAAAGGGCATCTAAAAGAGTTGTTGGGAAGAAAAAAGTCAAGGACTCAGGATCCTGAAAGGATCCCTGAGAAGGCTCCAGCTCCTCCAGCAGATGCACAAGTGATAAACTTTATTTCTGGAGGATCCGACATTTGTGGCACATCCTTCTCAGCAGCTAAAAGGCATGCGAAGGAAGCTAAGATGGATAATGGAGAAAGACCAGTTCGAACATCAAGTGTCTCCGAAGGAAAAGTCATAACCTTTGATGAAGAGGATCGTGTTGATATCCAGGATCCTCATCACGATGGTTTAGTTATTACTCTTTTCATATCTAACCATTTTGTCCGCAGGATCCTAATAGACGGAGGAAGTTCAGTGAACATTATCCAGCTTGATGTTCTAAAGAAGATGGGTATCCCTGAATCAGAGATCATACCAAGATCCTCCGTGCTCGTGGGATTTAGTGGCGAAACTAAGAACACCCTGGGGGACATTAAACTCCCAATATATATTGAAGGCTTACACTCTTATCAAAAATTTTGTGTTATTGACTGTTTATCTTGTTGTAATGTTATCCTTGGCAGGCCCTGGATACACGATATGAAAGCAGTCCCGTCTACTTACCATCAATGTGTGAAGCTCCCTAGTCCTTGGGGAATAGTAAAGATTGATAGTGATCAGCAAGAGGCTAAGAATTGCTACACTTCATCGATGAAACCAGCCTCGAAGTCAAGGGAGCAATAGCAATCAAGGTATCCTCCAAGGAATGTCTTGGAGGCCAGAGAGCAGGATGTGGTAGAAATCCTCGTGGATCCTGATGATCCTGAATCCAAAATCTATATCGGATCAGGGATCCTTGGCGAAATGAAAGAAGACCTCATATCCTTCCTCAAAAGGAGAAAGACTACCTTTGCATGGAAACACGAAGATATGACTGGTATATCCAAAGATGTTATCACTCACAAGCTCGGCATCGACAGATCCTTCAAACCAATCCATCAAAGGAGAAGGAAGTTTGCACCAGAAAGGAATGCCATTATCCAGGAAGAGGTAGAGAAATTGCTCCGGGCAGGTATGATTAGAGAGGTCAAGTATCCAAGATGGTTGGCCAATGTGGCTGTTGTCCAAAAGAAAAACGGAAAGTGGAGGGTATGTGTCGATTTTACCGATTTAAACAAGGCATGTCCCAAGGATCCTTTCCCTTTACCCCACATTGACTCCATGGTGGATGCAACTGCGGGTCATGAACTGTTAACTTTTATGGATGCTTCATCTGGATTTCAACAAATCCAAATGGAACCATCCGACCAAGAGGATACAGCCTTCATGACTCCAACTGGTATATATTGCTATATTGCTATGCCGTTCGGATTGAGAAATGCAGGTGCAACGTACCAAAGGCTGGTGAATATGATGTTCAAGGATCAGATCGGACAGACTATGGAGGTCTACATAGATGATATGGTGGTAAAATCCATAAGAGCTGAGGATCACCTAAAGGATTTGGAGGAAGCATTTGATATCCTTGACAAATATAATATGAAGCTTAATCCTTCAAAATGTCATTTTGGTGTTAAAGCAGGTAAATTCTTAGGATACATGGTGACTAAGAGAGGCATTGAAGCTAGCCCGGAACAAATCAAAGCAATAGTGAACATCAAATCTCCGGCCAATGCTAAGGATGTTCAAAGGCTAACAGGCAGGATAGCAGCTTTGAACAAATTTATATCCAAATCCTCGGAGAAGTGCAAAGAATTCTATGATATCCTAAGGAAGAACAAGAAATTTGAGTGGACCGAGAAGCATGAAAATGCTTTGAGAGCCCTCAAAGATTACTTATCCTCAGCCCCATCCTTGATGAAACCAGAAAAAGGCGATGTGTTATCCTTGTATCTTGCAGTATCCTCAAAAGCAGTAAGTGCGGTCCTTGTTAAGGATCATGAAGGTACACAACATCCTGTCTATTATGTAAGTAAAAGTTTACTTGATGCCGAATCCAGGTATTCACACCTTGAAAAACTTATTCTTGCATTAATAATGGCATCTACCAAGTTAAGACATTATTTTGAAACTCATGTTATCATTGTTAAAACTAATTTTCCAATTAAGAATGTCCTCAGGAAACCAGAGATGTCAGGAAGGATGGCTAAGTGGGCATATGTTATAAGATATGAGCCTAGGACAGCCATCAAATCCCAAGCATTAGCTGACTTTGTGGCTGATTTCAGTATTGATTTACAAGAAGAAGCTGAGCTAGAAGAGACTAAGGATCCTTGGATACTTTATACTGATGGATCCTCAAATGTCAAAGGCACAGGGCTTGGAATACTACTAAAATCGCCACAGGGGGACATAAAACCCCATTCTATAGCTTGTGAATTCCAAACCACTAACAATGAGGCTGAATATGAAGCCCTAATTGCTGGTTTACAAATTGCAAAGCACATGGGGATCAGGTATCTTGAGGTACACGTAGATTCTTTGTTGATTACAAACCACTTTAATGGATCATATTCTGTTAAAGGTGAAAAGCTAACCAAGTATTTAGAGATAGTCAAAAGTTTGGCACTCTCTTTTGTTTCCTTTAGTTTGTCACAGGTACCAAGGGAAGAAAATACAGAAGCTGATGCATTGGCTAACTTAGGATCATCCTTGAAGATCCCGGAGGATATCAAGATTCCTATTATCCATATCCTGACCCCGGCTATTGAGGATCACGAGGCTATGGAGATAGGAAATGATTCTGCAATTATCCCTTGTGAGGGTACTCAATCCCATTCAGGATCAGGATCATGGATCTCACCAATTATGAGATACTTACAACATGGAGAGATTCCTACAGGAGAAAACCCTAGGGCTTTCAAATCTAAGGTATCTCAATTCACAATTATGAATAATATGTTGTACAAACAATCTCTTGCAGGACCATACTTGAGATGCATTGAGGATCCTGAAGTTCAAGAAGTTTTAAAAGACTTCCATGAAGGAGATTGTGGAAACCACACTGGGGGCAGGGCATTATTCTCAAGGATCCTGAGGACAGGATACTACTGGCCAACCATGAAGAAAGATGCTGTGGAGTATGCCAGAAGATGTGATCCTTGCCAGAGACACAGCAATATCCTTCATCAACCAGCTGAATTATTGCATCCTATATCCTCCTCTTGGCCATTTATGAGATGGGGTATGGATATAGTTGGCAAGCTCCCTAAGGCACCTGGTGGAAAAGTATTCATGCTAGCTATGACTGATTACTTCTCCAAGTGGATAGAGGCTGAAGCTTTTGCCCAAGTTAGAGAAAAGGAAGTTATATCCTTCATTAAAAGAAATATTATAACTAGATTTGGAATTCCTTCTGAGATTATATGTGATAATGGTTCCCAATTTATTGGGGGCAGAACCACTAACTTTTGTGACAGCTGGGGGATTAAGATGATAACATCAACACCAGTCCACCCACAAGCTAATGGTCAGGCAGAATCATCCAACAAGATCATCATCAACAATTTGAAGAAGAAGCTTGGATCCAAGAAAGGGAAATGGGCAGAAGAACTACCCTATGTGCTCTGGGCTGACAGGACAACCCCTAAGAATGCTACTGGTCAAACACCATTCTCTTTGGTGTTTGGGGCAGAATCGGTGATCCCAACAGAAATGGTGGTTCCAACTGCTAGAACAAGTACTCGTGATCCTGAGGAAAATAATGAAAACTTGGCTCAAGACCTGGATACTATTGAAGAAATCAGGGATATGGCTAGAATAAGGATGGCCAGTTATCAACAAAGAATGGCTGGTGCTTACAAAAAAAATGTCAGGATCAGGAGGTTTCAAGTTGGAGATATGGTGTTAAGGAAAGCATTTCAGAATACCACCAATCCTGCTGATGGAAAATTGGCTCCAAAATGGGAAGGCCCTTATTTGATTGAAGCTGAAGCGGGAAAGGGGGCATATAGATTGCTAACCATGGAAGGTGATTTGCTACCAAGAGCTTGGAATGCTGTCCACTTGAAGAAATATTTCATGTAAGCAGGATCCTTATGGCATAGGTGATCCTCACGATAGGGATATCCTTAAAGGATCCTCAAAGTATCGGTGATCCTTACTTAGGTAATATCCTAAACTTAAGCTATTTCATTTCATTATTTTCTCTTATAAGGATAAGGATCAAGTATCCTTTATCCATCTCTCACGTGAGTTCAAGTTTTGAAAGTTCAGGTATCTTTAGCACAACGTTGGTTATCCACAGAAGCAATCCGTCTTTTGGGTTTAACCCTAGTTATTTGGGCTTGTCCCCAGATTCCGCCTGTAGCGCACGATGATCCTGGTGTAGTTCAAGGCTTTGGGACCAGTACTCGTTCTAGGGGCTGATAATTCCATTGTTCTGGCTATGCTTAGGATCCTACGTATAATGGTAGACGTACCATACATCCGTTCATAAGGTTTCTAACGTTTTCACGTTAGCTAAGGTTTCTAACGTTTTCACGTTAGCTAAGGTTTTGGCATCTTCATGTCACTAAGTTTGGATAGTCGCCAGTTAGGGCCATACTCCAGTTTACACACGATCCTTGGGCTTGTCCCCAGTTATCCTTGGGCTTGTCCCCAGTTGCTAACTCTTTTCTTATATTGGCTTAGTCCCAAGTTATGCTCTATTTCAGGTCCTTGAAGATAGGCAACTAGGGATCCTTGATCCTTATTTCACTCTAAGGTTTATCTTATAGTTATCCTTATTATGGTTAGGATTCTAACTTGGATCCTCAGGTATGATCCTTAACTCTTTTGATTTTATTCATTATTCTTTTAAATAACCCTTATACTTGACAACTGAACTTGTATTTCTTAAATCATATCACCTTTTAAAACCTATCGGTTATGGGATATGTGATCCTTGTTCGTATCCTAAACTTTTTGGATATCTTTTCTAATTTTTCAAGGCTTGATAAGTATAAACAGAATGAACATTACAACAGTTGGAAAGTAACATATTAAAAAGGATAACAACACATGATAAGCGACAAAAGGTTAAGTTTTTATTTATTAACATAAGGCTAACCCTTTAAAGGTTGTCAAAATTACCTACCCGAGCATCTACCAGCAAAACGTGGCCCGTCCGCTGGGGTAGGTAAAGGGTGTCCATGATAATGAGTTCAAAGGTAGTGCAGGAATATAAAGGCGGCAGGATCACAATGGCTTCATCCCCCAAACAGAGGATCCCTCCACCAATTGCAATCCTGCCTATTGTCCAAAGGATCAAACATGATCCTTAAACCTAAGAACTATTGTTTAGAGTTATTACAGACCCACCATTGTTCCGAAACATCAACAATCAAAAAACTACCAAACCATAAAAAATGGGCTCCGACCACGTCTAGAAATTTCCATCATCGCCCATTTTTGCAGCTCACACCTTCGCTGCATCATCATCACCACCAGCCGCTGCGTCCTCAGCTTTATCCTTCAACCCGCTGCCACCAGCCTCAATTGCCAGAATCTCCTCAGCCTCCTCTTCATCACCCAATTCAGCCAGCCTTGCCTTCCATTCTTCAATTTCCCAGCTACTTTTGTCAAAGGCAGGATCCTGAGCTTCCAAGGCCATTTGAAGCTTGGTTTTGTACATTGCTATGGCGGCAGAAACTTTAGCATCATCTGTGATCTCCTGCCTTTCATAGTCAAAGTTAACCATCACCTTAGCCATCTTCTGCTTGGTATCCTGGAGTTCCTTCTGAAGATCAGCAAGTGCAAGATCCTTGAGCACAGCAACCTGCTGGAGGTCGGCAATCTTCTTATCTTGATCCTCAACATGGCCGACGTAATCCTGATCTCAGCAAATTTCTGCAAAAGAAAATGTAGGATCGGTTTGCGGATCCGAACGAGTCGGTTCAGAGGAATTCCATCAAATACAGGTGCGGAAAACAAGTATTTGATCTATAAACAGCTGAATCTTCACTTTAACACTGATTTGTATTGATATGAATTCAATTACAATCAGTTCTCACACCGGCAGCACCTCGGTATGGAATTACACAAAATAACACACCTAATTTCGCTTGACCAAGACCTCCTATATATAGACATCAGGATTTCGCTTCAGCATGACTCAAGAGAAATCTTAACATGTTGATTTCGCTTGAGCTGCTTCAAGTGAAATCCTTTACACATTCAGATGTTCAAGCGAAATCTCATAAACTCTCTCTCATTCTCTCGTTCTACGTGCCCTGATCTATTCTAATCTAAAGTAAGACTCGATACAAGACAAAGTCGACAGATGTAGTGCACCAACAGACTCCCCCTCAGATGTTGACGAGTCGACTATCGAGTCACACCAATGCTGTGTCTTCACATCTTCATTCTCGATCAGTCTCTGGGCTTTTCTCTCTCTATCTTCTTTTCCAAAATCACCTTGATCTATTAGACTCCCCCTCACGATTTGCTGGCATTCATTTGTTCTTCAGCAATATCTGCTTTAGGATCAATGTCTGACTCAAATGTTGTTTACAAGATCATTGCCTGGCTTTTATCTAATTCTCTTGATCAGATCTCTTGATTCCTTAAGTTCATCAGCATCAGCAGCTAGCAAACTTTTAGATTCATGATCAGATTCTGACTTTTGTAAGCTTTGAATGAATTAACCTGGCTCACCTGTAACAATCTTAACCCAGAAATAAATTTTCTAAATTTAACAATTTAAATTCACTAACAATCTGATATAATCAGATAATTCTTTCTCATATCATCAAACAATGATGAACCAAAAGTAGGTTTTAAAATATCAATAGTAAGAATTTTAACAAACCTTTTTACACTTTAAGATTCACTCCCCCTCACAACTAAGTCATCATGTTTAGCACTTGAAATTTTGACAATCAGTTTTCCAATATCAGTTGTCGAAAATATTTTTGGATTTTTCAAAATTTATGCTAAAACACACTAAAAACTTTTTGTAATTTTTGATTGTAAAGGAATGCAATAAATAAATATTTACAAACTATATTTTTGTGAGTTTGTGCAAGAGGATCATATCAGTTATACAGACAAATCACCAACACCGTTAAGCTTGATTTCATATTAAGTTCTAAACAATTTACCTAGATTGTCAGTATGTTTGTCCACTTAAATTTTCACACAAAGTTCAACTGATCCGAGATACGATATTAATGTTTTAAGAGACTTAAACTTATCCGTGCGTCCCACTACTTGAATATACTCCCGTATCCAGAATCTCAATAATCAGTCTTACAGGTGAGAATACTACAATGATATCTGTATATAATTTAGGTGTGCGAGGGCCGAGGGATCTCAGGTCGATACTTCCGTATACGCAGAGAGATATCAGCTTCGACTTTTCGGTGTGTCCCCTTTAGAGGATCTTTTTGCTTACAACAGCAGCATATATCAATTTTATTGTTTCAGCATGCTGAGGGTTTAATGCTGTGTTTCAAGCATTGCAGCAAGTATTAGCCAGGGACTAGGTCAGAACTACCGTTCAGCAGAAGTCCCGGAATAATACCCCAGATATCATAGAGTATAAAGACCTAGTATATCAGATTAAGAGATCTTTCAAACGAAATTTCAGGGGTTACCTATATATCCAAGTTTGTGTTAACCCACAGAACAAGTAAGTTTGAAATTTAGGTTTATATCTCGTCACAATCTACTAAATGTGCAAAAACCTACTGACATATCCACAGTAAGATTGTTTATCACATTTTTCTATACATTTCTTTAGCATGTTGTGACAGTCCACTGATGTACTATCATTTCCTCTATTCACAACGAAACTCATTTTTGAATTTTATCATGTTTTTGTCTTTTTCAAATTTTCAAATGTTTTTGGATTTTCTGAAAATTTTTTACTCCCCCTAAAATGCAAACACATTTTAGGAAATTTGAAAATAAACTGTACAATAAAACTTGACAACTGATATCGAATCGCATCAAATCGCCATTCACTTGGCATAAACAATCAGAACTCCCCCTATCACAAAACTATTTTCTCATTTAGATTTCAAAACACTTAAGTTTGTTTTAATCAAAATGATTTTCCCGGAAAATAAGTTTTTATGATATAATCATTTGAAGATTCGGAGTGTGGTTCATCACATTGTCTATTCAAAATACCAATTGTAAGTATGGTCCAATCAAGTTCAACTTAATGACCTTGATTAACCTTTTCATGTAAGCTCCTACTATCCCAAATATCAAAATTACCACATGTAGGAATGTTACGTCTACATCACCATTTTACCAATCAGAATGCCGATTCCTGCTTCGCACTTACCAACCTGGAAGCTCCGGCGTAGTCATGCAACCTGTAAACATTCAAATATTATCAAAAATTTTCAATCAAAAACTTCAAACATTAGAAAGATGCCGATTCCTGATCCACGATTACAAACTTGGGATCTCCGGCATAGTCCTAAGACTTTTAAGGAAAACAAACTTCCACCCAAGTCTTCTTAGACTTGGTGGCTTCCAATTCTTGAGTAGTAGGGTTGTAAGTTGCCTTTTTAGTTGCATAAAAATCTTTAACCCCCTTTACTTTCCCATCAACCATTTTCTTGAAAATTTTCTTAACATTTTCACTGAATGTTTTTTCGATATCAAAATCTGAGCTTTCAACTTTATCAACCATTTGTTTAATTTCTTCCACACTCAATGATTTAATGTCAACATCATTCATTAAATCTTTGATCTCATCTTGTGACTCCTCTGATTTTGTGGAATCAGAATCATTGCCAGATTGTACATCTGATTTTTTAACAATCCATTTTTGATTGTCTTTTGCCTTCTTTTTGTACAATCTTTTAGAATTTTCACCAACTTCATTCTTTGAATTTTCAACAGTTTTGAAGTTTGTAGTTGGTGAATCATTCTTTTCAACCACTTTTTCTTTAAGTTTTTCAGAGACTCCCTATTTTTTGTTGACTTTGTTTGGACAATTGTGAGCAATGTGTCCAACAACTTGGCATTGAAAACAAGTTCTTGTGTCTTTTGGAATGTCTCTTGAATGAAAAACTCCAGTTCCTGTCCTTTTCCTTTCAGCAAGGAATTCTTGATTTGATTTTTCCAAAGATAAGCTATTTGACTCCTCTTCATAGCTTTTTCCTGCAACATATGTCATTTTTGATTTAAAATCTCTAACATATTTTTCATTTTTACGATTTTCAGATGAAGTATAACCAAGACCTTTCTTCTTGTAACTACAATTTTGATTTGTTTTCTTTTGAAAACTAGAATCAGAATTGTAATTCTTTTTTCCTTTTTTCTTGTTTAACCTTTGTTGAACTCTAGAAGTATAATTTTTAGGTTTTTCAGTAGATTTTAGATCTTTAATTTCAGAAAAATTAATTTCCGTCATTTTGAAAACCTTTTTGATCATGTCAAAACAAACACTTCTAATCGGAAACTCTTTGTCAGAGTATAATTTGTCTGAATCATTTAAAGTATATGCAACTTCAAATGTTTCATCATCCAAATTTGCCTTTGATAACAAAAATTCTTTACTGTAAGACCGTTTTTCCGATGATTTTGAACTATGGACTGACGAACTTGAACCCCCAGACTCAAACTTTGACTCAGACACCTCCTCAGTATCCAACACCTGATCAACCATCTTTTTGATTAACTCAGACTCATGATCAGTATCAGACGAGGTAAACGTGATATCAATGTTATCTGGTAAAACGTCAGTTGTCTCGGATTTTAACTTTATATTGACTGCTTTTTCGACTTGCTCCTCATTTGGTTTTCTAGGAGAATACCCTTCCCAGATAGGAGGCGGACACTTGTTGTATTTTACAGTCGATTTCTTACCAGTCTCATTCTTTTGCTTCTCATCCTGAAATGCTTCAAAACCTGCAACAGTAGGATAAACTCGATCAATAACATAATCAGAACAAGAGTAACTCAGTAATAACCTTCTGATCCTTTCATTCTCGATCTTTTCTTTCTCCAACTCTTGCTTTAGACTAGCATTTTCTTCGATGTAATGATTAATTGCCTTTTGCTTTGTCATCAATGTAGAATTTGTCATCGTTAAAGCCTTTTCTCTTTCAGAATTTGTTGTTTGAAGACCTGTCACAGTTCTGTTCAACACACTATACGATTCTTTCACATAGCTAATGTCAGATAGTAATTTTTCTATCAATCTTTCTCTATCAAACAGAATCACATCTTTTTCTTCGCAACTTTTGCAAGCTTCCAAACACTTCTTGCAAGGCTTTTCAATTTCAACAATCTTCTCAACCTCAATTGTTTTTACCACTTCAATTACTTTTTCTACTTCAGTTACTTTCTCAGTTTCAATCACCTTTTCTTCATCCACACTTCTAACTTCTTCATTTTGAACAACATTTTCAACCTTCTCATCTTGTTGTTGTTCTTTTGCAGCTTGTTTCTCTTTCAGTTTCTCCATGCGATCTGCAAAATAAAAATGAAAACTTTCAGGAGAAAGATGTTTTTTAGCAATATTAATCTGTTTCTCTTCCTCATCATCACTGCTATTCTCTATCGGTGTTTGATCAAACTCTACAGATATTTTAGACTCAACATCTGAAACACCAGAATCAGATGATGTTTGATCAAAAACAACTTCTTTTTCCGAAGTATCCTCATTTTGAACACTCTCATCTGTACTTAATGACTCAGAATCAGCACTTTCTAAACTTTCTTCAGATGTACTCGATTGATCTTTCACTTTTTCACCAATTGATCTCATCCAAGTAGCAAACAAATCTGGTTCTCTAACAATCTTTGCAATGAAAGCTTTGAAATCACCCTTTTCATCAACATATCCCAGCTAAATCCTTCTGGTAGTTGTTCATCAACTTGGTCCACTATACATGCTGTGATGTTAGAAGAAATGTAGTTGCTCCAGTTGAAATCTACCAAACATCCTTTCTTTGAATCTTCAATCTTTCTACCATGAGCCGTCTGTAATTCTTGTGTCTGACCAACTTGCTGATAAATGGCTTTCCGGTAGTAGTCATCTTTCCCAAATGGATTCTGAGCACCACTAACTTCTCTATTCTTACACTCTCGTTTAAAATGACCTTTTTCCCTGCACCTGAAACAAGTAACTTTAGATTTATCAAAACCTAAAGTAGAAACACAAGCATCAAGAAAATCATTTCTCCCGGTAATTGTCTTGAATTTTTCAGCACGTCTAAGAACACTTGCAAGACACCATTTGATATCCATTAGTTCCATCTCTTCAGCATCAATCTGGTCATAATCTTCTTTGGTGAGCATAGGATTTCCAATTCGACCAGCCACTAAACCTTCATATGAGATAAGCACGGAACCAAGTAATGCCATATGATCTTTCGCAATGTCTTCAGAAAAACTTTGACCTTCTGGAAGATTTAGAGCTATGTTGCATTGAATCACACAACCATTTCCCATCTTTGTGCTTTGAGATTGAAAACTTTCTGATGAGCTTTTCGGATTAACACTCGGATACAATGAGAAACCACTGTTGCTTTTGTTTGAGTTTTGTTCAGTCTTTTCTGTAGAATTTCCAACACTATAAGCAGTCTGAATTTTCGGACTTCTCTCAGCTTCTGAAGTCGGAACACTACCCTTGTAATACATCCTTACATCTTGTTGACCACTTGGATTATTCATCCTTGCAATCTTCTGCTGTTCTAAATCCTGACTTTCAATTTTTTCAATAAACTGAGAGATTGACAACCCTTCATAAACTCCGGTATTTTTCAGTATCATCAAATATGTTCCCCACTCTTTCTGAGGTAAAGCATCAGCTAGCTTATCTACCCATTCTTCATCATCTTTGTTGATGTTCATCATTGACATTGTTCGAACTAAGTGACAATAACGTTCAATGAGTTTCTTTGTATCTTCTCCGGGTAAACTTGTGAACAAGTCAAACTCTTTTTTAAGCAATGCCTTTTTGCTTTTAATCATGTTTGCACTACCTTCAACTTTGACTTTCAAAGCATCCCAGATTGACTTTGATGTTTTGTCATGTTGAAGTAGTATAAAGATGTCTTCTTTGATAGCTTGTTGAAGCAAACTGATAATCATTTTTTCAGCTCGATACATTTCCCGTTCTTCATTACCAAACTCTGAAATTTGTTTTACTGTCTCCATTTCACTACGTGGTAGCATATACTTTTTCAGAATACATTCCCATGATCTCAAATGATTTGCTTGCACCCAGTTTTCGAAACGATCTTTCCATCCATAGTATTCCTCAATGCACATTAGCTTTGGAGGTTTCTGGGTAGTCCCCGTTTCATTTTCTGAATTCATGTTCTGAGCAATGGAAGATGAACTAGGCGATGTTGCAAATGCGTTGTGAAAAACGTTATCCATGTTTCAATTACTTTCAAGCGAACTGGTTAAATGAACAATCTTTGAAGCGAAATAGTCAAGCTGATTGAAGCGAACACCTTGAAGCGAAACACTTCAAGCGAAACTTTCTGAAGTAAGAATCCTGAAGCGAAATGTTAAGTATCGCTTGAAAGTTCAAGCGAAATCGTTCAACACAAACTTTGTTCTTCAAGCGAAATCCATTCGGAAGTCAATTTTGATCACTTTTAGATTGAATTTGTCTGTGAAACTTTCAAGGGTTTGTTATCTTGTACTATTAAACAATCCGTGAGAAATTGAATATATTTTGACCGTGAAAAAATTCTGAACTGATGAAAAGAAGGTGTAGAAGTATGAGAATGATGTCAATTTCAGCTGAAATCCTGTAGAACTCCTCAACTGGCTCTGATACCAATTGTAGGATCGGTTTACGAACCCGAACGAGTCGGTTCAGAGGAATTCCATCAAATACAGGTGCGGAAAACAAGTATTTGATCTATAAACAGCTGAATCTTCACTTTAACACTAATTTGTATTGATATGAATTCAATTACAATCAGTTCTCACACCGGCAGCACCTCGGTATGGAATTACACAAAATAACACACCTAATTTCGCTTGACCAAGACCTCCTATATATAGACATCAGGATTTCGCTTCAGCATGACTCAAGCGAAATCTTAACATGTTGATTTCGCTTGAGCTGCTTCAAGTGAAATCCTTTACACATTCAGATGTTCAAGCGAAATCTCATAAACTCTCTCTCATTCTCTCGTTCTACGTGCCCTGATCTATTCTAATCTAAAGTAAGACTCGATACAAGACAAAGTCGACAGATGTAGTGCACCAACAGAAAAGGATAAAGCAGTTCAAGAGCAAGTGATCCTTAGATCAGCAGGATATACAAGCAGAGACAGTGATCCTTACATCCTTGAAGTACTCGAGGAACTGGTGGCGAATTAAGGGCAGACCCTGCAAATCCTCAGCCTCGGAAGTCTTTCTCTTCTTGATTCCCTTCCCTTTGAGGGGTGCCTTGGGGATTAAGGCTGTCGGGCTAGTAGGGACCTTTCTTTTGGAGGATTTGACAGTGGTGAGATAGGTGACACTAAACCTTGAAGCAGCTTTGGCAGATTTTCCAGCACCTACACAACCAAAACAAGATAAGTATCTTTTCTTAATATACATTTAACTATTTATTTAAATTTTAAACAAGGATACTTACTTGACATTGTGACAGAACCTGAGGATACCTCCTGTGAGTCTTGGGTTATTGTCTTAAAAGTTCTAGTTTCAGGGTCGAGTCCCCAGAAAGCAGCAAGTCTTTCCCTGGTTGCGGGTGTTGTGATGAGATGTGAAACAGAGATGGCTGCATGACACAAGACAAAGAAGGGGGTAGTGATCCTATTACAAAAACATGACCATCTGGTGATCCTTCCCAGGATCCTCCGGCCTACCATGGGTGGACCATGTTCTTGGTAAGTGCTCTCCATCTGAAATGGTATCCCTTCTTACAAAGAAGAAGCGACGCTTCCAATCTTTGTCGTTTTTGGTGACTTTGAGAAGAGGATGATCTGCACTGGGTTTTCGTTTGAATAAATAACGGTGGGAACCGAAGGTAGGAAGATCATACAACTCCGCCAGTTCTGACATTCCTAAATCAAGACCCTCCTGCTCAATGATCCTCTCTAGGGTGTATAAAACCCTCCAAATCATCGGCATGGCTTGAATGTAAGATATGCCGGTAAGGGAAAAGAAGGATTGTGTGAACTCCGGGAAAGGATAGGTGTACCCTATAGCAAATGGAGTGACTGGAAAGGCAACCCATGTATCAGAAACGTAGTCGCTCAGAACAGTTGGATCGAAGGGTTTGAAAAAGACATTCGCCGGAAAACGGTGACGGATGTTATCTACTTGTGCGTCGTTAAAGCAACACCTCTCGTTCACTGAGTCTTTGATGATCTTTTGACTCTTCAAAGGGCTATCCTTTTTGTGATCCTTGGCCGGTGAACTTCGGAGCAACATTTTCGAAGTGACGGAGGTAAAGATAGAGAAACAGAGTAAGAAGGAAGGAAGAGGAGAAAGAATTACCTGGTTGTTCGTCGACTGAGAATTTAAAGGGAGTCTCTTTCGAATTTGAATGCATAATGATCCTATCTATATCTCTATTTATAATTATGATTCTGCAGGATTGTCACTTCCGTGACATCATCATCGCAACGGCTAGTTCTATTTTAACGGCTATATATCCGTTAGTTTGTTACGGATAAGATCAAGAAAACATAACTCGCTAATTTTACAATTTCACTCCTTATATTTTGGGGGCAATTGTTAGGGGAGGATTTTCTAACAATTAGTGATCCTTACTCGTTATCCTAACTAGTGATCCTTACTTCTGTGACAGGTGGTGATCCTCAGAAGAGCTTCAGGATCAGGATCATGGATCACTTTAAGGATCCTCGTACTAACGATTGTTTACTTATGTATTGTACTATCTCGCAGGTATAACGAGCTTGACCAAGTCTTGGCGACGTTCCTGGAGAATATTCCTAAACTATTCTGCACGTGCTTGACCAAAAATAGACGTTGTGGAGAACGTGGAGGCTTGGCACGAAAGTCGGATAGTTAGTTTAGGTGGTTATTTCTATTTTAAAAGGGAGTAACGAGCTAGTAGAAAAACACTTAATCATTTTTGCAGTTACAGACACTCATACAAGCTCTCACACAAGCTCTCATTCAAACACCTAGCAATTACATACACTTTTCACACATTCTACCGTAGTGATCCTTGTACCTAGCTCGTTACTATCCGAAGTTGTAAACATTTATTGATTTATTTGAGCTTGGTGATCGGTAGTTTCCATCACCCGGGGTTTTTTGTGCCGGAGATCAACTCTTGATCAAGGGCTTTTTCCCCGTATAAATCCTTGTGTTGTTTGTGTAATTTACATTGAAGTGATCTTCATCGCTGTTACACATTTTGAGCATCATTCCCCGTAACAAAGAGTTTGGTTGCATTATCCTCGTCTGATTTTTGACCAAAACAGCTAGCATGAACACTTTTCCACCAGGTGCCTTAGGGAGCTTACCAACTATATCCATACCCCATCTCATAAATGGCCAAGAGGAGGATATAGGATGCAATAATTCAGCTGGTTGATGAAGGATATTGCTGTGTCTCTGACAAGGATCACATCTCTTAGCATACTCCACAGCATCTCTCTTCATGGTTGGCCAATAGTATCCTGTCCTCAGGATCCTTGAGAATAATGCTCTGCCCCCAGTGTGGTTTCCACAATCTCCTTCATGGAAGTCTTTTAAAACTTCTTGGATTTCAGGATCCTCAATGCATCTCAAGTATGGTCCTGCAAGAGATCGTCTATACAACATATTATTTAAAATTGTGAATTGAGATACCTTAATTTTGAAAGCCCTAGGGTTTTCTCCTGTAGGAATCTCTCCATGTTGTAAGTATCTCATGATTGGTGAGATCCATGATCCTGATCCTGAATGGGATTGAGTATCCTCACTAGGGATAATTGCAGAATCTTGCCCTATCTCCATGGCCGCATGATCCTCGATAGCCGGGGTCAGGATATGGATAATGGGGATCTTGATATCCTCAGGTATCTTCAAAGATGATCCTAAATTAGCCAATGCATCAGCTTCTGTATTTTCTTCCCTTGGTACCTTTGTCAAACTAAAGGAAACAAATGAGAGTGCCAATTTTTTTTACTATTTCTAAATATTTGGTTAGCTTTTCACCTTTAACAGCATAGGATCCATTAAAGTGGTTTGTAATTAACAATGAATCTACATGTACCTCAAGATACCTGATCCCCATATGCTTAGCAATTTGCAAACCAGCAATTAAGGCTTCATATTCAGCCTCATTGTTAGTGGTTTGGAACTCACAAGCTATAGAGTGGGGTATTATGTCCCCCTGTGGCGATTTTAGTAGTATTCCAAGCCTTGTGCCTTTGACATTTGAGGATCCATCAGTATAGAGTATCCAAGGATCCTTGGTCTCTTCTAGCTGCTGGACTTCTAACTCAGCTTCTTTTTGTAAATCACTACTGAAATCAGCCACAAAGTCAGCTAATGCTTGGGATTTGATGGCTGTCCTAGGCTCATATCTTATGTCATAGGCACTAAGCTTCACTGCCCACTTGGCCATCCTTCCTGACATCTCTGGTTTCCTGAGGACATTCTTAATTGGAAAATTAGTTTTAACAACAATAACATGAGTTTCAAAATAATGTCTCAGCTTAGTAGATGCCATAATTAATGCAAGAATAAGCTTTTCAAGGTGTAAATACCTGGATTCGGCATCAAGTAAACTTTTACTTACATAATAGACAGGATGTTATGTACCTTCATGATCCTTAACAAGGACCGCACTTACTGCTTTCGAGAATACTGCAAGATACAAGGATAGCACATCGCCTTTTTCTGGTTTCATCAAGGCCGGGGCTGAGGATAGGTAATCTCTGAGAGCTCTTAAGGCATTTTCATGCTTCTCGGTCCACTCAAATTTCTTGTTCTTCCTTAGGATATCATAGAATTCTTTGCACTTCTCTGAGGATTTGGATATAAATCTGTTCAAAGCTGCTATCCTGCCTGTTAGCCTTTGAACATCCTTAGCATTGGCCGGAGATTTGATGTTCACTATTGCTTTGATTTGTTCCGGGCTAGCTTCAATGCCTCTCTTTGTCACCATATATCCTAAGAATTTACCTGCTTTAACACCAAAGTGACATTTTGAAGGATTAAGCTTCATATTATATTTATCAAGGATATTGAATGCTTCCTCCAAGTCTCGTAGGTGATCCTCAGCCTTTATTGATTTTACCACCATATCGTCTATGTAAACCTCCATAGTTTGTCCAATCTGATCCTTGAACATCATATTCACCAGCCTTTGATAAGTTGCACCTGCATTTCTTAGTCCGAACGGCATAGCAATATAGCAGTATATACCAGTTGGAGTCATGAAGGCTGTATCTTCTTGATCGGATGGTTCCATTTGGATTTGTTGAAATCCAGATGAAGCATCCATAAAAGTTAACAGTTCATGACCCGCAGTTGCATCCACCATGGAGTCAATGTGGGGTAATGGGAAAGGATCCTTGGGACATGCCTTATTTAAATCGGTAAAATCGACACATACCCTCCACTTTCCGTTTTTCTTTTGAACAACAACCACATTGGCCAACCATCTTGGATACTTGACCTCTCTAATCATACCTGCCCGGAGCAATTTCTCTACCTCTTCTTGGATAATGGCATTTCTTTCCGGTGCAAACTTTCTTCTCCTTTGATGGATTGGTTTGAAGGACCTATCAATGCCAAGTTTGTGAGTGATTACATCTTTAGATATACCAGTCATGTCTTCGTGTTTCCATGCAAAGGTAGTCTTTCTCCTTTTGAGGAAGGATATAAGGTCTTCCTTCATATCGCCAAGGATCCCTGATCCGATATAGATTTTGGATTCAGGATCATCAGGATCCATGAGGACTTCTACCACATCCTGCTCTCTTGCCTCTAAGACATCCCTTGGAGGATACTTTGATTGCTATTGCGCCCTTGACTTCGAGGCTGGTTTCATCGATGAAGTATAGCAATTCTTAACCTCCTGCTGATCACTATCAATCTTGACTATTCCCCAAGGACTAGGGAGCTTCACACATTGATGGTAGGTAGATGGGACTGCCTTCATATCGTGTATCCAGGGCCTGCCAAGGATAACATTACAACAAGATAAACAGTCAATAACACAAAATTTCTGATAAGAGTGTAGGCCTTTGATGTATATTGGGAGCTTAATGTCCCCCAAGGTATTCTTAGTTTCGCCACTAAATCCCACGAGTACGGAGGATCTTGGTATGATATCTGATTCAGGGATACCCATCTTCTTCAGAACATCAAGCTGGATAATGTTTTCTGAGCTTCCTCCGTCTATAAGGATCCTGCGGACAAAATGGTTAGAAATTAAAAGAGTAATAACTAAACCATCGTGATGAGGATCCTGGATATCAACACGATCATCCTCATCAAAGGTTATGACTTTTCCTTCGGAGACACTTGATGTTCGAATGGGTCTTTCTCCATTATCCATTTTAGTTTCCTTTGCATGCCTTTTAGCTGCTGAGAAGGATGTGCCACAAATGTCTGATCCTCCAGAAATAAAGTTTATTACTTGTGCATCTGCTGGAGGGGCTGGAGCCTTCTCAGGGATCCTTTCAGGATCCTGAGTCCTTGACTTTTTTCTTCCCAACAATTCTTTTAGATGCCCCTTGCTCAACAAGTATCCAATTTCTTTTCTCAGTGCAATGCATTCTTCTGTGAGATGCCCAAAATCTTAATGGTATGCACACCACTTTAATTTATCCTTAGTTGCAGCTGGCCTATCATTTTTTCTGGGCCATCTAGCTTTATCACCTAGATTCTGCATCGCAAGGATTAGTTCATTGTTATCAATAGAAAAACAATATTCAGAAATTGGAGGATAATCCTCATCATCCTCTTCCTGATCAACAGCATGCACATTCTGGTTATCAGATCTGTTGTAGGATCTGAACTTGTTGTTCCTGAATGAGGATCCTTGCTTATCTTGCTTTGAGGATCCTGCTAACCTCTCCTAGATCCTCTTGTCATCCTCTAGCCGAATGAACCTAAGTGCCCGGGTTCTTACCTCATCTAAGTTCCTGCATGGTGTCATAACAAGATCATCATAGAAAAATGAATCCCTAAGCAATCCCGTTTTAAAGGCCTCAACAGCCATGGCTATATCCAAGTTGGGAATGTCTAAGGATTCTTTACTGAATTTGGTAATGTAATCCCTTAATGATTCATTATGACCCTGGGTTATCCTATATAGATCACTAGTTAATCGTTCAAATTTTCTACTACAAGAAAACTGATTATTAAATAGGTTAACTAGATTAGCAAATGAGGTAATAGAGTAGGGGGAAGACTTAGCAGCCATTTGAGAGCTGATCGAGTAAGAGTGGATCCGAATCCTTTGCACAGGCATGCTTCCTTTAACCTTTCTGGGATTGGATTGATCTCCATCCTCCCCCTGTATTGTGCTATGTGTTCTTCAGGATCTGTCGAACCATCATACAGCTTCATAGTTGGAACATGGAACCTCTTGGGTATCTCAGCATCACAGATCGGTGGTGCAAAATGAGATATCTTGTGGCTCCCATCTGCAATCTCTGGGATAGGTTTGACCACTCCTGGAACACTTGATATCATATCCTTCAACTTTTGCAATTCTCTGGCCATGGCATGATTGATACCTGGATCTTGCATAAGGCCATGGTTAGTAGTATAAGAATTATTAAAAGTGTTACCTCCCATTGGGTTCAAATTAGGAAGAATGGATGTTAATCCATATTGTTGGGGCTCTGGAATGATCGAAGGACCAGTAGAAGCATTGGTCTGCATTGGAATAAAATCTCCCTGATGGACATCTGAACTTCCTGTTTGCAAACTCCTCAAGGATCCTGGCATCTGGAAGGATCCCTGAAACTGGGACGATCCTGGAACAAGGGAGGATCCTTGAACCTGGGATGATCCTGGAACAAAGGAGGATCCTTGAACCTGGGATGATCCTGGAACAAAGGAGGATCCTTGAACTTGGGATGATCCTGGAACAAAGGAGGATCCTTGAACCCGGGATGATCCTGGAACAATGGAGGATCCTTGAACCTTGGATGATCCTGGAACGAAGGAGGATCCTTGAACCTGGAACGATCCTGGAACTAAGGAAGATCCTTGAATCTGTTGCGCCCCTGAGTATCCTCCTGAATTCATGAGGGATCCCATATGCTGAGGATAGGATCCTGCTGGCTGGAAATAGGAACCCGATGCCTGAGTCACTGTTGTTGTTCCGTAGTGCACTCCTTTTGGTCCACCCACATATTGAACATCTGGAACCACTGATGGCTGAGAAGTAATCACCGGAGTATCAAAATTCAAAGATCTGGGCATCAGTGGGGAATGATCCTCTGCCGTTTTTTTTTTGTTTCTTGAGATCTCCGATTTCTTTGAGAATCCTTTCATTGGTCTTATCTTGTTGCTGTATATGATCCTTCACCTGCAAAATCAAAGTAAACATGTCACTAGTAGTGGGAGTGTACGAAGCAGAAGAAGTTGGAGGTTTGGAGAAAATGGGAGTTGGTTTCTTCTCGGCATTTTTCTGAGGTCCAGAAGGTGGTGGAGGCAAAGGTGGAATGCCCTGAGATGAATTGACCGCAGACATTGCAGTAGAGGTATTCTTCAACGATGAAGCCATGTATTTGTATGTAATGAACCGGAACGATCACCAACAGAAAAACTTCTTAGGAATGAAGCACCAATTGCCCCACGGTGGGCGCCAAACTGTTTTGGTCAAAAACTCTAATGAGGATAATGCAACCAAACTATTAGTTACGGGGTATGATGCTTTAAATGTAGAACAATGACAAGGATCACTTCAATGTAAATTGCACAAACGACACAAGGATTTATACGGGGAAAAAGCCCTTGATCAAGAGTTGATCTCCGGCACAAAAAACCCCGGGTGATGGAAACTACCGATCACCAAGCTCAAATAAATCAACAAATGTTTACAACTTTGGATAGTAACGAGCTAGGTACAAGGATTACTATCGTGAAATGTGTAAAAGTGAGTGAAAACTAATAAGTGTTCGTCGAGAGCTTCAAGAGCGCGATTGTATGAGAGTGTGTGTAGCTGAAAATGACTAAGTGTTCTAATTCTAGCTCGTCACCCCTTTAAAAATAGGATGAGGATCCTTAAGGTGATCCATATTAACAAACTATCCGACTTTTGTGCCAAGCTCCCACGTTCTCCACAACGTCCATTTCCAGTCAAACGTGTGCGAAATACCCGTGGAATATTCCATAGTAACGTTGCCAAGACCAAGTCAAGCTTGTTACTCCTGCGAAATAATACAAAACATAATCAAACAATCGTTAGTATGAGGATCCTTAAGGTGATCCATGATCCTGATCCTGAAGCTCTTCTGAGGATCACTATCTGTCACCGAAGTAAGGATCATTAATTAGGATAACAAATAAGGATCACTAATTGTTAGAAAATCCTCCCCTAACACTATCAATCTTGACTATTCCCCAAGGACTAGGGAGATTCACACATTGATGGTAAGTAGATGGGACTGCCTTCATATCGTGTATCCAGGGCCTGCCAAGGATAACATTACAACAAGATAAACAGTCAATAACACAAAATTTTTGATAAGAGTGTAGGCCTTCGATGTATATTGGGAGCTTAATGTCCCCCAGGGTATTCTTAGTTTCGCCACTAAATCCCACGAGCACGGAGGATCTTGGTATGATGTCTGATTCAGGAATACCCATCTTCTTTAGAACATCAAGCTGGATAATGTTCACTGAGCTTCCTCCGTCTATAAGGATCCTGCGGACAAAATGGTTAGAAACGAAAAGAGTAATAACTAAGCCATCATGATGAGGATCCTGGATATTAACACGATCATCCTCGTCAAAGGTTATGACTTTTCCTTCGGAGACACTTGATGTTCGAACGGGTCTTTCTCCATTATCCATTTTAGTTTCCTTTGCATGCCTTTTAGCAGCTGAGAAGGATGTGCCACAAATGTCTGATCCTCCAGAAATAAAGTTTATTACTTGTGCATCTGCTGGAGGGGCTAGAGCCTTCTCAGGGATCCTTTCAAGATCCTGAGTCCTTGACTTTTTTCTACCCAACAATTCTTTTAGGTGCCCCTTGCTCAACAAGTATCCAATTTCCTTTCTTAGTGCAATGCATTCTTCTGTAAGATGCCCAAAATCTTCATGGTATGTGTTTTGGTCAAAAAATCTGTTGAGGATATTGCAACCAAACTCTATGTTACGGGGTATGATGCTAACAATGTAGAACAATAACAAGGATCACTTCAATGTAAATTGCTGAAATGACAGAAGGATTTATACGGGGAAAAAGCCCTTGATCAAGAGTTGATCTCCGGCACAAAAAACCCCGGGTGATGGAAACTACCGATCACCAAGCTCAAATAAATGAATAAATGTTTACAACTTCGGATAGTAACGAGCTAGGTACAAGGATCACTATCGTGAAATGTGTGAATGTGAGTGAAAACGAATGTATGTTCGTCGGCAGCTTCAAGTGTGCGAGTATATGAGTGTGTGTAGCTGTCAAAATGACTAAGTGTTTTTCTACTAGCTCATTACCCCTTTTAAAATAGAAATTTAACTACCAAACTAACTATCCGACTTTTGTGCCAAGCCCCCACGTTCTCCATAACGTCCATTTTTGGCCAAGCACGTGCAGAATAGTTTGGGAATATTCTACAGGAATGTCGCCAAGACTTGGTCAGGCTGGTTATACCTGCGAGATAGTACAAAACATAAGTAAACAATTGTCAGTACGAGGATCCTTAAAGTGATCCATGATCCTGATCCTGAAGCTCTTCTGAGGATCACCACCTGTCACAGAAGTAAGGATCACTAATTAGGATAACGAATAAGGATCACTAATTGTTAGAAAATCCCCCCCTAACAATTGCCCCCAAAATATAAGGAGTAATTTGTAAAATTAGCGAGTTATGTTTTCTTGATCTTATCCGCAACTAACTAACGGATATATAGCCGTTGATATCGAACTAGCCGTTGCAATCATGACGTCACAGAAGTGACAATCCTACAAAATCATAATTATAAATAGAGATATAGATAGGATCAAATGCATTTAAATTTTCAGAGAGACTCCCTTTATAATCTGCATTCCGAAGATGATCAGGTATTCTCTCTCTCTATCTTCTTCCCTCTCTTGCTCTGTTTTCGTCTCTTTCCATCAAAGATGTTGCTCCGAAATTCCCCAGCCAAGGATCACCCAAAGAACAGTCCTCCGAAAAGCCAGGGGATCATTGAAGACTCCATTAA
Source organism: Helianthus tuberosus (assembly GCA_030545235.1). Lineage (NCBI taxonomy): Eukaryota > Viridiplantae > Streptophyta > Magnoliopsida > Asterales > Asteraceae > Helianthus > Helianthus tuberosus. The sequence continues at coordinate 14,808,255 of CM060452.1, read as the reverse complement.
AGAACGCTGCTGCTTCAATGATGCTCAGATAGATAGGATCCGCCACTGCTTCCCGGCGAACACCGAATTTAGGCCTTTTGACCCCAATGCCCTGAGCGATCATATCTCCGATAAGTGGGTTGCTTTCCCCGTCACTCCTTTCACCATAGGCTATACATATCCTTTTCCAGCCTTCACCCAATCTTTCTTTTCCCTAACCGGCATCTCTTATATCCATGCCATGCCGATGATTTAGAGGGTTTTGTACACCCTTGAAAGGATCATCGATCAGGAGGGAATTGATCTAGGAATGACAGAGCTGGGAGAGCTGTATGATCTTACCACCTTTGGCTCTCATCGTTATTTGTTTAAACGTAAACCCGATGAGGAACACCCGATCTTCAAAGCCACCAAGAATGATGCTAATTGGAAACGGCGTTTCTTTTTTATCAAGAGAGATTCCATCGAGGATGGAAAGGATCTTCCTAAAAAATGGGCTACCTATGGTAGGATGGAGGATCCTGAGAAGGATCACCAGGAACTTTCTTTTGATGTAAGGATAACTTATATTTTTTGCTTTCTTTTTATGCAGCTATCACCGTCTCACACCTCAAACTGTCCCCTGCTGCTAAGGAAAGGCTCCTTGCTTTCAAGAAACTTGATCCTGAGACAAGAACTTTCAAGACAACAACCCAAGATTCACAGGAGGTATCCTCAGGCTCTGTCACAATGTCAAGTAAGTATCCTTCTTTAAAATTTAAATAAATAGTGAAATATGAATTAAGAAAAGATACTTATCTTGTTTTGGTTGTGTAGGTGCTGGAAAATCAACCAAGTCTGCTTCCAAGTTTAATGTTGCTGATCTCACCACTGTCAGATCCTCCAAGAGAAAAGCTCCTACCAGTCCGACAGCTTCGGTCCCCAAGGCACCCCTCAAAGGGAAGGCAATCAAGAAGAGAAAAGCCTCTGAAGCTGGGGATCTGCAGGGTCTGCCTCTGATCCGTCATCAATTCCTTGAGTACTTTAATGATGTGAGGATCACTGTCTTTGCTCGTATATCCTGTTGACATATCCTGCTGGTATATCCTGCTGATTACTTGATCCTGACCTTATCCTTTTTACAGAAATTCGCTGAGATTGAGGACTATGTGGGCCACGTTGAGGATCAGGATAGGAAGATTGCCGATCTCCAGCAGGTTGCGGTGTTAAAGGATCTCACAATTGCTGATCTTCAGAAGGAAGTCCGGGATACCAAACAGCAGATGGCCAAGGTGCTGGTTAATGTTGACTATGAGAAGAGTGAGATCACCGAAGATGCCAAAGTCTCTTCCGCCATTACAATGTACAAGACCAAGCTTCAAATGGCCTTGGAAGCTCAGGATCCTGCTTTTAACAAGAGCACCTGGGATATTGAAGGTTGGAAGGCAAGGCTGGCTGAACTGGACGATGAAGAGGCTGAAGAGGTTGAAGAGATCCTGACAATTGAAGCTGGAAGTAAAGGTGAAGGTGGTGAAACAAGTGGAGCTGGAGGTGACAATGCAGCGAAGGTTTAGGCTGCATGATTGGGCGATGAAGGACATTTCTAGACGTAGCCGGAGCCCAATTTTTTAAATCTGGTGGTAGTTTTTTTTTGTGGTTATGATGTTTAAAACAATGATGGTCTGTACTGAACAATAGGTTTTAGGATTAAGGATCATGTAGGATCCTTTGGACAATAGGCAGGATTGCAGTTGGTGGAGGGATCCTCTGTTTGGGGGATGAAGCCATTGTGAACCTGCCGCCTTTATATTCCTGCACTACTTTTGAACTTATTATCATGGACACCCTTTACCTACCCCAGCGGACGGGCCACGTTTTTGCTGGTAGATGCTCGGGTAGGTAATTTTGACAACCTTTTAAGGGTTAGTCTTTTGTTAATAAATAAAATCTTAACCTTTTGTCGCTTATCTTGTGTTGTTATCCTTATGTTTCTTTGATTTTCCCTTGTTTTGATACACACTTATTGAATAAACAATTTTGAACAAGCCAGGCTGAAAATGTTTAGGATATGATCCATGATCAGATATCCTTTAGTTAAAAATATTTTACAGAGCGATATGTTTTAAGGATCACAAGTCTAGTTGTCAAACTTTAAGGGTTATACAAATAAATAATGAATAGAATAAAAGATAGTTAAGGATCATACCTGAGGGTCCAAGTTAGGATCCTAACCATAATAAGGATAACTGTAAAATAAACCTTAGAATAAAGTAAGGATCAAGGATCCCTAGTTGCCTATCTTCAAGAACCTGAAATAGAGCATAACTCGGGACTAAGCCAATATAAGAAAAGAGTTAGCAACTGGGGACAAGCCCAAGGATAACTGGGGACAAGCCTAAGGATCGTATGTAAACTGGAGTATGGCCCTAACTGGCGACTATCCAAACTTAGTGACATGAAAATGCCAAAACCTTAGCTAACGTGAAAACGTTAGAAACCTTAGCTAACGCGAAAACGTTAGAAACCTTAGGAACAGATGTATGGTACGTCTACCATTATACGTAGGATCCTAAGCATAGCCAGTACAATGGAATTATCAGCCCCTAAAACGAGTACTGGTCCCAATGCCTTGAACTATACCAGGATCAACGTGCGCTACAGGCGGAACTGGGGTCAAGCCCAAATAACTGGGGCTATACCCAAGGAACGGATTGCTTCAGCGGATAACCAATGTTATGCTAATGATACCTGAACTTTCAAAACTTAAACTCACGTGAGAGATGGATAAAGGATACAAGATCCTTATCCTTATATGAGAAAATAAAGTAATGAAATAGTTCAAGTTTAGGATATTACCTAAGTAAGGATCACTGATACTTTGAGGATCCTTTAAGGATATCCCTATCGTGAGGATCATCTATGCCATGAGGATCCTGCTCACATGAAATATTTCTTCAAGTGGACAGCATTCCAAGCTCTTGGTAGAAAATCACCTTCCATGGTTAGCAATCTATATGCCCCCTTTCCTGCTTCAGCTTCAATCAAATAAGGGCCTTCCCATTTTGGAGCCAATTTTCCATCAGCAGGATTGGTGGTATTTTGGAGTGTTTTCCTTAATACCATATCTCCGACTTGAAACCTCCTGATCCTGACATTTTTGTTGTAAGCACCAGCCATTCTTTGCTGATAGCTGGCCATCCTTATCCTAGCCATATCCCTGATTTCTTCAATAGTATCCAGGTCTTGAGCCAAGTTCTCATCATTCTCCTCAGGATCACGGGTACTTGTTCTTGCAGTTGGAACCACCATTTCTGTTGGGATCACTGATTCTGCCCCAAATACCAAAGAGAATGGCGTTTGACCAGTAGCATTCTTGGGGGTTGTCCTATCAGCCCAAAGCACATAGGGTAGTTCTTCTGTCCATTTCCCTTTCTTGGATCCAAGCTTCTTCTTCAAATTGTTGATGATGATCTTGTTGGATGATTCTGCTTGACCATTAGCTTGTGGGTGGACTGGTGTTGATGTTATCATCTTAATCCTCCAGCTGTCACAAAAGTTAGTGGTTCTGCCCCCAATAAATTGGGAACCATTATCACATATAATCTCAGAAGGAATTCCAAATCTAGTTATAATATTTCTTTTAATGAAGGATATAACTTCCTTTTCTCTGACTTGGGCAAAAGCTTCAACCTCTATCCACTTGGAGAAGTAATCAGTCATAGCTAGCATGAATACTTTTCCACCAGGTGCCTTAGGGAGCTTACCAACTATATCCATACCCCATCTCATAAATGGCCAAGAGGAGGATATAGGATGCAATAATTCAGCTGGTTGATGAAGGATATTGCTGTGTCTCTGACAAGGATCACATCTTTTAGCATACTACACAGCATCTCTCTTCATGGTTGGCCAGTAGTATCCTGTCCTCAGGATCCTTGAGAATAATGCCCTGCCCCCAGTGTGGTTTCCACAATCTCCTTCATGGAAGTCTTTTAAAACTTCTTGGATTTCAGGATCCTCAATGCATCTCAAGTATGGTCCTGCAAGAGATCGTCTATACAACATATTATTTAAAATTGTGAATTGAGATACCATAGATTTGAAAGCCCTAGGGTTTTCTCCTGTAGGAATCTCTCCATGTTGTAAGTATCTCATAATTGGTGAAATCCATGATCCTGATCCTGAATGGGATCGAGTATCCTCACTAGGGATCACTGCAGAATCATTTCCTATCTCCATAGCCACATGATCCTCAATAGCCGGGTTCAGGATATGGATAATAGGGATCTTGATATCCTCCGGGATCTTCAAGGATGATCCTAAATTAGCCAATGCATCAGCTTCTTTATTTTCTTCCCTTGGTACCTGTGTCAAACTAAAGGAAACAAAAGAGAGTGCCAAACTTTTGACTATCTCTAAATATTTGGTTAGCTTTTCACCTTTAACAGCGTAGGATCCATTAAAGTGGTTTGTAATTAACAATGAATCTACATGTACCTCAAGATACCTGATCCCCATATGCTTTGCAATTTGCAAACCAGCAATTAAGGCTTCATATTCAGCCTCATTGTTAGTGGTTTGGAACTCACAAGCTATAGAGTGGGGTATTATGTCCCCCTGTGGAGATTTTAGTAGTATTCCAAGCCCTGTGCCTTTGACATTCGAGGATCCATCAGTATAGAGTATCCAAGGATCCTTGGTCTCTTCTAGCTGCTGGACTTCTAACTCAGCTTCTTCTTGTAAATCACTACTGAAATCAGCCACAAAGTCAGCTAATGCTTGGGATTTGATGGCTGTCCTAGGCTCATATCTTATATCATATGCACTCAGCTTCACTGCCCACTTAGCCATCCTACCTGACATCTCTGGTTTCCTGAGGACATTCTTAATTGGAAAATTAGTTTTCACAATGATAACATGAGTTTCAAAATAATGTCTTAACTTAGTAGATGCCATAATTAATGCAAGAATAAGCTTTTCAAAGTGTGAATACCTGGATTCAGCATCAAGTAAACTTTTACTTACATAATAGACAGGATGTTGTGTACCTTCATGATCCTTAACAAGGACCGCACTTACTGCTTTTGAGGATACTGCAAGATACAAGGATAGCACATCGCCTTTTTCTGGCTTCATCAAGGCTGGGGCTGAGGATAGGTATTCCTTGAGGGCTCTTAAAGCATTTTCATGCTTCTCCGTCCACTCAAATTTCTTGTTCTTCCTTAGGATATCATAGAATTCTTTACACTTCTCGGAGGATTTGGATATAAATCTGTTCAAGGCTGCTATCCTGCCTGTTAGCCTTTGAACATCCTTAGCATTCGCCGGAGATTTGATGTTCACTATTGCTTTGATTTGTTCCGGGCTAGCTTCAATGCCTCTCTTTGTCACCATATATCCTAAGAATTTACCTGCTTTAACACCAAAGTGACATTTTGAAGGATTAAGTTTCATGTTATATTTGTCAAGGATATCGAATGCTTCCTCCAAGTCTCTTAGGTGATCCTCAGCTTTTATGGATTTTACCACCATATCATCTATGTAAACCTCCATAATTTGTCCAATCTGATCCTTGAACATCATATTCAGCAGCCTTTGATACGTTGCACCTGCATTTCTTAGTCCGAACGGCATAGCAATATAGCAGTATATACCAGTTGGAGTCATGAAGGCTGTATCCTCTTGGTCAGATGGTTCCATTTGGATTTGTTGGAATCCAGATGAAGCATCCATAAAAGTTAACAGTTCATGACCCACAGTTGCATCCACCATGGAGTCAATGTGGGGTAATGGGAAAGGATCCTTGGGACATGCCTTATTTAAATCGGTAAAATCGACACATACCCTCCACTTTCCGTTTTTCTTTTGAACAACAACCACATTGGCCAACCATCTTGGATTCCTGACCTCTCTAATCATACCTGCCCGGAGCAATTTCTCTACCTCTTCTTGGATAATGGCATTCCTTTCCGGTGCAAACTTTCTTCTCCTTTGATGGATTGGTTTGAAGGATCTGTCAATGCCGAGTTTGTGAGTGATAACATCTTTGGATATACCAGTCATATCTTCGTGTTTCCATGCAAAGGTAGTCTTTCTCCTTTTGAGGAAGGATACGAGGTCTTCTTTCATCTCGCCAAGGATCCCTGATCCGATATAGATTTTGGATTCAGGATCATCAGGATCCATGAGGATTTCTACCACATCCTGCTCTCTTGCCTCCAAGACATCCCTTGGAGGATACCTTGATTGCTATTGCTCCCTTGACTTCGAGGCTGGTTTCATCGATGAAGTGTAGCAATTCTTAGCCTCCTGCTGATCACTATCAATCTTCACTATTCCCCAAGGACTAGGGAGCTTCACACATTGATGGTAGGTAGACGGGACTGCTTTCATATCGTGTATCCAGGGCCTGCCAAGGATAACATTGTTGTGGGCTAATTTCTGAGCTCATATCCTGAGAAATATCTTGGCTTATATCTTGATTAAATAATATCTGTTCATATCCGGGGTGCAGATTCAGGGTATTGGTAATATCCTGAATGGTATCCTCAGGATCACTAACGGATTATGTGCAGGTACGTGGGCTGGAAGCTAGCAACGTTCACAAAGACTTATTCTGCGGAAGACTCGGTCAAAACCGTTTAAAGAAAGACGTTGAAGCCTTATTACTCGGTCTACAACGTTCGTGATGGAATATTCGGAGCATCCCATATTTATAGGGATATTTGTTTGTATTTCGTTACTATAAATAGGAGGAACACCAGATCGAATAGGACACAACAATTTCACTGCAATCACACTCACTACACACTAACACTTGTTCTTTCGCAATTTGTACTCTCACACGAATTCATTGTAACACTTAGCGATCTGGTTGATATCCTGCACTGTATCCTGAAGTTTAAAGCAATAAGAAGAACAAGGCAGCTGCGATTGTCAGCTCCCGAGGTTTTATGCCGGCGATCTAGATTGATCAAGGGCTTTCCTCGTACATCTCGTGTCGTTTCCTTTACTTTTTGCTTATTATTTGCTCACTGTTTGATCGTAGATACAGCTCAATATCCTGAGCCGTATCCTGAATACTGATTTTCTAAATAACTCAACAAGCATATTTTCTATAAACTTTCTAGCACACTACCTCACATTACTAATTTGATCACTAAATTGCTTCGGTAATTTTTGACCAAAACAATTTGGCGCCCACCGTGGGGCAAGTGGTGCTCTCTTTACTAAATTTTTTTGTTAAATCGCTAATCGGTTTTTTATTTTCAAAACTTTTTGCCACAATGGCCTCACGATCAAACATGAGTTCCTCTACTATGTCTGCTATGACTTCTGCTACTACAGGTTCGGTGCTTCCACCACCTCCTCCAAGAATGCCAGCCTCTACACGACCTCAGGATATTATCCCTACTCGCACTGTTCAAGAATCTGCCCCTGTTTTAGCATCTAACGACGAAATTTTAACCTTATTTGGAAGTGTGCAGGAACAAATGAGGCAGCAGCAGGAAACAAACCAAATGCTTTTAAGGGAAATACAACTCCTGAAGTCTGGCTCGAGCAGATCCGCTGAGGATATTGTCACTCCATTACAACCCAGAGCTTTGAACTTCAGTTCAGCCGTATATACAGAGGATAACAGGGGGAATATTGTGCCCAGCCTTCCTCAGAATCATACTCCTGAAATACCCTCCTCGGTCAGGATATCGACCATAAGGAGCTCAGGATATGCTTCAGGATATGGGCAGAATCCTCCAACGAGTAACATATTAAATAATAATAATACTCATGCTACTAACAATAGTGGATCCTTGCAGGATACAGGTGTGACGTCAGCACTTACCAGGGAACTTCAAAAGTTGAAGGACATGATATCAAGTGTACCCGGGGTGGTCCAGCCAATCCCGGAAGTGTCTCAAGATAGCCATAAGATATCTCGCTTTGCATATCCTATCTGTGATGCTGAGATTCCAAAGAGGTTCCAAACCCCCAACATGAAGCTTTACGACGGAACGACGGATCCTGAGGAGCATATTGCTCAGTATAGGGAGAGGATGGAGATCAACCCTATCCCTCCGGATCTCAAGGAAGCATGCTTGTGCAAGGGTTTTGGTTCAACCTTGACAAGATCAGCTTTGAAGTGGCTCTTGAATGTTCCCCCACATTCAATTACATCTTTTGCTCATTTAGTAAATTTATTTAATAGTCAGTTTTCTTGTAGTAGGAGCTTTGAAAAATTAACAAGTGATCTCTACAGGATAACGCAGGGGCCTCAGGAATCCCTTAGGGATTATGTGAACAAGTTTAGCCGAGAATCGCTAGACATTCCTCATCTTGATGTTGCAACAGCTGTGCAAGCTTTCAAGATGGGGTTGCAAAAAGATTCTCAATTTTACCAAGACCTTGTAATGAACCCATGCAGGAACCTGGATGAAGCTCGGAACAGGGCCCTAAGATACATTCGGTTGGAAGATGACAGAAAGATGCAAGAAAGGATGAACTCATCCAACACTTATGAGTCAACTAACAGGAAGTCAGAATCCTCATTCAAGTCGTATCGGCCTAAGCCATATGGCAGAAACGAGAACAAGAGAGTGAATGCTGTCGAAGATGAGGATCCTGAAGAGTATCCTGAATTATCAGAATATTGCTTTTCTGTTAACATTCCTGAATTGATGTATGCCATGCAGGGTCTAGGGGACAAGGCAAGATGGCCTCGAAAGAATCAACAAAAAGCGGATTGGAAAGACAAATCAAAATGGTGTGCTTTCCACGAAGATTTCGGACATATGACCGAGGATTGCATTGCTTTGAGGAAAGAGATAAGCTATCTTCTAAGCAAGGGATATTTGAAAGATCTCTTAGGAAGAAAGAAGAATAAGGGTCAGGATACTGAGAAGGATCCTGAGCGAGCAGCCTCACCTCCCGCGGATGCCAAGATAATCAACTTCATTTCGGGAGGATCCGACATTTGTGGGACTTCGTATTCGGCAGCAAAGAGACATGCAAAAGAAGCTAAGGCCGAAAGGGGAGACAAACCTGTCAGGATGACTACACTCACAACTGACAAAGTGATCACATTTGATGCTGATGACAGGGATACTGTCCAGGATCCTCACCATGATGCTCTGGTAATAACGTTATATGTGGCTAACCATTTTGTACGCAGGATATTGGTTGATAATGGCAGCTCCGTCAACATAATCCAACTAGAGACACTTAAAAGGATGAATGTATCTCCAATGGATATCACTTCGAAGTCCACCGTGCTTGTTGGGTTCAGTGGAGAGGCCAGAAACACAGTGGGAGAGATAAAGTTGCCGGTGTACGTTGAAGGAGTCAACTCGATACAACGTTTCTGTGTGATGGACTCTCTATCCTGCTATAACATTATACTGGGAAGACCGTGGATTCATGATATGAAGGCCGTGCCATCAACATATCACCAATGCATCAAGATACCTACCCCTTGGGGAGTTGTTAAAGTTGATAGTGATCAGCAGGAGGCGAAAGAATGCTACTCATCCTCGATGAAATCCTCAACCAAACCTAGTGCAGCATAGCAATTAAAGACGCGGGCCCAGGATATCGTGGAGGATCCGGAGCAGGATGTGAAGAAAATTGTCCTGGATCAGGATAATCCTGATATTTCGGTGCTCGTGGGAACCAATATCCCTCAGGATATTGAAGAGCAATTAATTAACTTTTTAAGATGCAGGATGTCAACGTTTGCATGGAAGCATGAGGATATGACAGGCATATCCAAAGATATTATCACTCACAAGCTTGGAATTGATAAATCATTCAAGCCGGTGCAACAAAAAAGAAGGAAGTTTGCTCCTGAACGCAATACAATTATTCAAGAAGAAGTTGAAAGATTGTTGAAGTCCAAAATGATTAGAGAAGTCAAATTCCCAAGGTGGCTAGCAAACGTGGTTGTGGTACAGAAGAAAAACGGAAAATGGAGAGTCTGTGTGGATTACACAGACTTGAATAAAGCTTGTCCTAAAGACCCATTTCCTCTCCCCCATATTGATGCAATGGTAGATGCCACTGCTGGTCATGAAATGCTGACTTTCATGGATGCATCCTCAGGATTTCAACAGATCCAAATGGAGCCTTCTGACCAGGAGGATACTGCTTTCATGACACCAACTGGTATTTATTGTTATACAGCTATGCCTTTTGGTTTGAAAAATGCAGGTGCAACATACCAAAGATTGGTAAACATGATGTTCAAAAACAAACTGGGGGACACCATGGAAGTGTACATTGACGATATGGTAGTAAAGTCAAAGAAAGCTCAGGATCACCTCCAGGATATTAAAGGAGCGTTTGATATCCTGGATCAGTATAATATGAAGCTGAATCCTGCTAAGTGCCATTTTGGAGTGGGGGCAGGAAAATTTCTAGGATATATGGTGACCAAAAGAGGAATAGAAGCAAGCCCGGAGCAGATTAAAGCCATCTTGGATATTAAATCACCCTCAAATATGAAAGATGTTCAACGATTAACGGGGCGAGTGGCAGCATTAAACAGATTTATCTCAAGATCCTCAGAGAAATGCAAAGATTTTTATGATATCCTGAAGAAGAACAAAAAATTCGAGTGGGGTGAGAAGCATGAAGCGGCCCTACAGGAGTTAAAGCAATATCTTTCAACCGCACCTTTACTGATGAAGCCTGAGAATGGTGAACCATTATCCCTATACCTCGCGGTATCAGGGAACGCTGTAAGTGCCGTCCTTGTAAAGGACCATGAAGGTCAGCAATATCCTGTTTATTATGTTAGCAAAAGTTTGTTAGATGCTGAAACTAGGTATTCTCACTTAGAAAAATTAATACTAGCATTGGTCATGGCATCAACAAAACTTAGACATTATTTTGAGACTCATAGGATTCATGTTAAAACAAATTATCCTGTCAAGAATGTGCTTAGGAAACCAGAGATGTCAGGCAGGATGGCTAAGTGATCCGTAAAGTTGAGTGCTTATGATTTAGTATATGAACCTAGGAATGCCATAAAATCTCAGGCTTTAGCTGACTTTGTGGCTGATTTTAGTAGTGACATCCAGGATGAGGTAGACCTAGAAGTTCAACAATTAGGAGAATCCTCAGGATCCTGGACATTATATACTGATGGTGCATCTAATATAAGAGGAGTAGGATTGGGAATACTACTAAAATCGCCACAGGGGGACATACTACCCCAGGCTATTAAGTGTGAATTTCCTGCTACCAATAATGAAGCAGAGTATGAGGCTTTAATTGCAGGATTAGAACTAGCTAAAAGTATGAATATCAAGAATTTGCAAGTATATGTTGACTCCTTGTTAATTACTAATCATTTTAATGGATCCTATGCAATTAAGGGTGAGAAGTTAATCGAATACCTCGATATTCTCAAAAAATTAGCAGAATATTTCGATGTTTTTACACTTGAACAGGTACCAAGAGAGGATAATGCTGAAGCGGATGCCTTAGCAAATCTGGGATCATCAGTCAGGATACCGGAAGGGACCCAAATACCAATATTACATGTCTTATATCCTGCAACGAATCCTCAGGATAAAGAAGTAGCGGGTATTCGGGATCCTGGAGCGGATTATCCTGGACAGGATCCTAAATCCTGGACGGCTCCAATTGTGAGATATCTTAAAGATGGACACATCCCCGAAAATGAAAATCCTAAGGCATTTAGGATGAAGGTATCACGATTCACTATTATAAATAATATTCTATACAAGAAATCTCTTGCAGGACCATATTTAAGGTGCTTGGAGGATCATGAAGCCAAAGAAGTACTTCAGGATATACATGAAGGGGACTGTGGTAATCACGCTGGGGGCAGATCATTATTCTCGAAAGTATTGAGGACAGGATACTTTTGGCCAACAATGAGAAAAGATGCTGCAGAATATGCTCGAAGATGTGATGCATGTCAAAGGCATAGTAACATACTACATCAACCAGCTGAACCACTATGTCCTGTAGTTTCCCCTTGGCCATTCATGAAGTGGGGGATGGATATAGTAGGGAAGTTACCAAAGGCTCCGGGAGGAAAAGTATTCATGTTAGCAATGACAGATTATTTCTCTAAGTGGGTCGAGGCTGAAGCATTCGTTCAAGTAAGAGACCAAGAAGTAGTATCCTTCATAAAGAGGAATATCCTGACTAGGTTTGGAGTACCAGCTGAGATCATTTGTGATAATGGGGCCCAGTTTATAAGCAAAAGGACTACTGACTTTTGCAAGAGTTGGGGAATCAAAATGATCACATCTACTCCGGTACATCCTCAAGCGAATGGACAAGCCGAATCCTCGAACAAGATAATAGTCAATAACTTAAAGAAGAGACTTGGAGCCAAAAAAGGAAGATGGGCGGAAGAGTTACCCTTTGTTTTGTGGGCTGATAGGACAACGGTGAAGAATGCAACTGGCCAAACCCCGTTTTCCTTGGTATTTGGAGCAGAGGCAATGATTCCAACAGAAATGACGATACCTACTGCAAGATCTATGCTACAGGATCCTGAACAGAATCCTGAAGTCTTATGTCAGGATCTGGATACTATAGATGAAAAAAGAGATGCAGCAAGGCTGAGGATAGCAGCATATCAACAAAGAATATCCAGAGCATATAATAAGAACATAAGGACTAGAAGATTTCGAGTTGGTGATTGGGTGCTGAGAAAGGCTTTTCAAAATACCACTAATCCTGCCGATGGCAAGCTAGCTCCGAAATGGGAAGGACCTTATGAAGTCGAGTCAGAAGCAGGGAAAGGAGCATATCGACTCAGGAATGTGGAAGGAGATATGCTACCAAGATCTTAGAATGCAATACATTTAAAGCTCTATTTCAAGTAAGAGTAGAATTTATTTTCTATCTCGGAATGGTATGTGTTCTATCTCTTTAAAATATATTTGTTTATTATCTTGAACCCAATACTGACTTAAGCATCGGAGGGGTGTTAGCCAAGCTAACACCCACCTTAGTTTACAATTGTTTTGCAGGATATGTTTCAGGATATAGCTCCAGGATATATACTCAGGATAAATCGAAAGATTAGAGGATTGGCCCCCTCTCTCACGTTTAAGGGATCCTGATCCCTTCAAAGGTTTAAAGGTATTCACCTTTCTTTCGAATTGGGTTTAAACACCTCGCCTGGAGCGCAAGTTATCTAGGTGTAGTTCAAGGTAGCGGGACCAGTTCATGTAAAAGCGGCTGACAATTTCGTTACTGTTGGCTATATCCTGGATCCTAAAGGTATATGAGGATTGATCACCCTCTCTCACGAAAGAGTATTTTCATACTCTCAAAGGTTTAAAGGTTTTCACCTTTCTAAGTCTAGGAGTTTATACACTCTCGCCTGTAGCGCATGAAATTCAGGGTTTATCCCCAGATATCAGGGTTTATCCCCAATATGCTAAGGATTCTTCTCAGGATATCAGGGGTTCTTCCCTTGGGCATTCGGAATTCATTCGAGCCAAAAGGTAAACACATTTGTGTCTTTGTCAAACGCAGGGGACACACATTATTCTAATCCAAAGGATGGATCCAAGTTTATAAGTATGCACTGGGGACAAATTTATGATAAAGGATTGGAACTGATTCTCTAAGAATCTCTGGTATGATCTCTCCTTTTTATTTGGACAATTTATGGGTTATATTTCAATATCCTTTTCAAGATATCTTTCAGGATATCCCCCAGGATACATTTATGATATATGTTCCTAAGAATGTTCAAACCAAACAATTTTCACAAGTAAAATTTGTATGTTAATGACAACAATAATAAAGTCAAAAGGGTAGTCATATTATTAACATGCCAAAAGGTGTGCTCTTAGTTTCACCTCAAAACAGGGCCCATCCACTAAGAGCACTAAAGTTCATTACCATATTTACCCAACAGTTGAAGGATTCATCTCAAACCGAGACCCATCCACCTTCAACTGTTGTATTGTTCAAAAAGCATGCAGGAAATGTAAATTGTTCAGGTGCAGGAAAGTAAAGTGCGGAAAAGTAAATTGTTTTTGGGACTACAAACCAACATTCAAATTCAAAAAGGTGGGCTCTGGCCTTGGCACGTATATCCGTCATCGCCCACCTAAATGCCCTCACACAGCGGCATCACCTCCAACCTTCTCAGACTTCTCTGCTCCAGCATTTTTACCAGCATCCTGCGCAGCATCCTGACCAATGTCCATCTCAGCATCACCTCCAGCGTCCTTCTTCTCTCCAGCTTGGACCACCACCTCTGTTGGCTTGGAAGACTCACCGGCTTCAGCGGGAAGTGGCACAGCTTTGCCTCCGAGCTCCTTCAACTTGGCCACCCAGGATTCAACTGGCCAAGATGGACAAACAAGGCCCGTCTCCTTGGCCTCGTAGGCCATCTTGATGCGTGCTTGTAGCAAGGAGACGATAGCGGAAGCCTTGACTCCCTCTCGAAAGCTGATCAAGGCCTGATCATGGTCCATTTGAACGCTAGCAAGTTTGACCTCAGCATCTTGGGTGACCTTCTTTAGCAAGCTTTCATAGTGCCGGCTCTTTGCTTCGGTAATGGCACCTTGGTCAGCAACGGTGCTCTTGAGCTGCTTGATCCTGGCTTCATGAAGTGCCACAGTACCACAAGCGTCATTGTACAAGTGGAGCAAATGCTGGAGGCCCTGTACATTGATCACAGGTATGGGGTTAGAATATATGCTGACTAAGACATCCTACCAGGATACCCTGTTAGGATATACGTGCAGGATATATGTGCAGGATATACATGAAGGATATGCGGCAGGATATTACCTTGTTGAGGAAGGATGTCATTGGCTCTAAGGAGTCGGAGAAGCTGAGCTCATCATAGGAGAACCCTTCAGAGCCTGGAGTACTGACCTCAAGGCCCTTTCTCTTTTTCGCTGCGGAAGCACGGGTTCTTGGATTGGTCTTGGGAGCCGGGAGTGGCTTGGAGCTGGTGGTAGCAGGAGTCTCCTTCTTGACTACGGCTGGAGTTGGATAGCTGTCAAGTTCATCCAGGTCTAGATAGACTGGGACTTTGCTGGAATCTGCACACAGGGAGTAAATTCTAAATCCCTCCTATAAATAACAGATAAGAAGCATATGTGTGCAGGATATCTTGCAGGATCCTTACCAGACATGTTGGCACTTGAAAGAGGACTTGGAGTTGGTGGAGAAGGGTTGAAACTTCTTTCTGCCTCTGGGAGAAGTCTAATGGCGTCTATTCTTTCTTGAGAATTGGCAAGAGGAGGAGCAATCTTCCTGAAATCAGCTGCACAATAAAGAAGATAAGTTAGTTCAGGATATGGAACAGGATAAGCGACAGGATCATTCTTAAACCCTAAATCCTACCCTTTTTCAACCATTGTAACGGATATTCCGTCCCACCAGGGATTGAGTCCCTTTTTACAAAGAAAAACTTGGATTGCCAACCATCCTCGTTCTTGGTGGCACGAAGTATCAAGGGGTCACCGGAAGTAGAATAAAACAGAAATCTACATGATCCGTGGCATCTAAGCTTGTAAGCCAGGGGGAGATCATGGATGGAAAGATCAGGAATGTGGTTTCTCTTGATCTGGTCAAGAACAGTTAAGACACGCCAGAGCATTGGCATTGTTTGGCTAAAAGAGATTTTTGTGATATTAAAGAACTCGGTGATGAAGTCCGGAAAGGGGAATTGTAGCCCTAGGGTAAAAGGGAAAGCACTAAAGCAAATCCACTCGTTGGAGACCATATCTGACCGGATTTCACGGTTAAACGGTCTAAATATGGTTCCTTCCGGGAAGATACCGGAGGATTTTAAGGCAGACAGGTGGGCACTATCAAAGGTACAGGCTTCCTTCTCCGGTTCTTGGAGAAGGTTTTGTTGGTAGAACGTAGGGGCCGAGTCACCTGAACTAGATCTTGTTTGGCGCGGCATTTGATCGCCTGAATTTTTCGTCGGAGAGAAAAGATGAAGATAAGTATGAAAGATAGAGAGAAAATGTACCTTTTCCTTGTCGATTATGATTAAAAAAGGGATGAGGATGAGAAGATATAGGGCATGATGAGTAGATATAGGCTGGGTAGTTGCAAACGGTCACATCACAGGTCTTATCTCTTAATTTCCTCGGTTTGCGTAAAAAATGTAACCGTTAGTAATGAGGATACTAAACGGTAACATTTTTGGGGACAATTGTTGTGGGCTAATTTCTGAGCTCATATCCTGAGAAATATCTTGGCTTATATCTTGATTAAATAATATCTGTTCATATCCGGGGTGCAGATTCAGGGTATTGGTAATATCCTGAATGGTATCCTCAGGATCACTAACGGATTATGTGCAGGTACGTGGGCTGGAAGCTAGCAACGTTCACAAAGACTTATTCTGCGGAAGACTCGGTCAAAACCGTTCAAAGAAAGACGTTGAAGCCTTATTACTCGGTCTACAACGTTCGTGATGGAATATTCGGAGCATCCCATATTTATAGGGATATTTGTTTGTATTTCGTTACTATAAATAGGAGGAACACCAGATCGAATAGGACACAACAATTTCACTGCAATCACACTCACTACACACTAACACTTGTTCTTTCGCAATTTGTACTCTCACACGAATTCATTGTAACACTTAGCGATCTGGTTGATATCCTGCACTGTATCCTGAAGTTTAAAGCAATAAGAAGAACAAGGCAGCTGCGATTGTCAGCTCCCGAGGTTTTATGCCGGCGATCTAGATTGATCAAGGGCTTTCCTCGTACATCTCGTGTCGTTTCCTTTACTTTTTGCTTATTATTTGCTCACTGTTTGATCGTAGATACATCTCAATATCCTGAGCCGTATCCTGAATACTGATTTTCTAAATAACTCAACAAGCATATTTTCTATAAACTTTCTAGCACACTACCTCACATTACTAATTTGATCACTAAATTGCTTCGGTAATTTTTGACCAAAACAAACATTACAACAAGATAAACAGTCAATAACACAAAACTTTTGATAAGAGTGTAAGCCTTCAATATATATTCGGAGTTTAATGTCCCCCAGGGTATTCTTAGTTTCGCCACTAAATCCCATGAGCACGGAGGATCTTGGTATGATCTCTGATTCAGGGATACCCATCTTCTTCAGAACATCAAGCTGGATAATGTTCACTGAGCTTCCTCCGTCTATAAGGATCCTGCGGACAAAATGGTTAGAAATGAAAAGAGTAATAACTAAACCATCGTGATGAGGATCCTGGATATCAACTCGATCATCCTCATCGAAGGTTATGACTTTTCCTTCGGAGACACTTGATGTTCGAACAGGTCTCTCTCCATTATCCATTTTAGTTTCCTTTGCATGCCTTTTAGCTGCTGAGAAAGATGTGCCACAAATGTCTGATCCTCCAGAAATAAAGTTTATCACTTGTGCATCTGCTGGAGGGGCTGGAGCCTTCTCAGGGATCCTTTCAGGATCCTGAGTCCTTGACTTTTTTCTTCCCAACAATTCGTTTAGATGCCCTTTGCTCAACAAGTATCCAATTTCCTTTCTTAGTGCAATGCATTCTTCTGTGAGATGCCCAAAATCTTCATGGTATGCACACCACTTTGATTTATCCTTAGTTGCAGCTGGCCTATCATTTTTTCTTGGCCATCTAGCTTTATCACCTAGATTCTGCATCGCAAGGATTAGTTCGTTGTTATCAACACAAAAACAATATTCAGAAATTGGAGGATAATACTCATCATCCTCTTCTTGATCAATAGAATGCACGTTCTGGTTATCAGATCTGTTGTAGGATCTGAACTTGTTGTTCTTGAATGAGGATCCTTGCTTATCCTGCTTTGAGGATCCTGCTAACCTCTCCTGGATCCTCTTGTCATCTTCTAGCCGAATGAACCTAAGTGCTCGGGTTCTTACCTCATCTAAGTTCCTGCATGGTGTCATAACAAGATCATCATAGAAAGACGAATCCCTAAGCAATCCCATTTTAAAGGCCTCAACAGTCGTGGCTATGTCTAAGTTGGGAATGTCTAAGGATTCTTTACTGAATTTGGTAATGTAATCCCTTAATGATTCATTATGACCCTGGGTTATCCTATATAGATCGCTAGTTAATCGTTCAAATTTCCTACTACAAGAAAACTGATTATTAAATAGATTAACTAGATTAGCAAATGAGGTAATAGAGTAGGGGGGAAGACTTAGCAGCCATTTGAGAGCTGATCCAGTAAGAGTGGATCCGAATCCTTTGCACAGGCATGCTTCCTTTAACCTTTCTGGGATTGGATTGATCTCCATCCTCTCCCTGTATTGTGCTATGTGTTCTTCAGGATCCGTCGAACCATCATACAGCTTCATTGTAGGCACATGGAACCTCTTGGGTATCTCAGCATCACAGATTGGTGGTGCGAAACGAGATATCTTGTGGCTCCCATCTGCAATCTCTGGGATAGGTTTGACCACTCCCGGAACACTTGATATCATATCCTTTAGCTTTTGCAATTCTCTGGCCATGGCATGATTGATACCTGGATCCTGCATAAGACCATGGTTAGTAGCATGAGAATTATTAAAAGTGTTACCTCCCATTGGATTCAGGTTAGGAAGAATGGATGTTAATCCATATTGTTGAGGCTCTGGAATGATCGAGGGACCAGTAGAAGCATTGGTCTGCATTGGAATAAAATCTCCCTGATGGACATCTGAACTTCCTATTTGCAAACTCTCAAGGATCCTGGCATCTGGAAGGATCCCTGAAATTGGGACGATCCTGGAACAAAGGAGGATCCTTGAACCTGGGATGATCCTGGGAAGAAGGAGGATCTTTGAACCTGGGATGATCCTGGAACAAAGGAGGATCCTTGAACCTGGGATGATCCTGGAACAAAGGAGGATCCTTGAACCTGGGATGATCCTGGAACAAAGGAGGATCCTTGAATCTGCTGCATTCCTGAATATCCTCCTGAATTCGTGAGGGACCCCATATGCTGAGGATAGGATCCCGCTGGCTGGAAATATGAACCTGATGCCTGGGTCACTGTTGTTGTTCCGTAGTGCACTCCTTTCGGTCCACCCACATATTGAACGTCTGGAGCCACTAATGGCTGAGAAGTAATCACCGGAGTATCAAAATTCAAGGATTTTGGCACCAGTGGGGAATAATCCTCTGTCGTTGTCTTTTGTTTCTTGAGATCTCCGATTTCTTTGAGAATCCTCTCATTGGTCTTATCCTGTTGCCGTATCTGATCCTTCATCTGCAAAATCAAAGTAAACATGTCACTAGTAGTGGGAGTGTAAGAAGCAGAAGAAGTTGGAGGTTTTGAGAAAATGGGAGTTGGTTTCTTCGCAGCATTCTCAGCATTCTTCTGGGATCCAGAAGGTGGTGGAGGCAAAGGGGGAACGCCTTGAGAAGAAGTGAATGAGGGCATCAAATTTGAAGCATTCTTCGCTGAGGAAGCCATTTGCTTGGTTGTAGTGAACCGGAATGAGCACAGAAATGCGAATTTTTCTAAGGACGAAGCACCAATGGCCCCACGGTGGGTGCCAAACTGTTTTGGTCAAAAAATCTGTTGAGGATATTGCAACCAAACTCTATGTTACGGGGTATGATACTAACAATGTAGAACAATAACAAGGATCACTTCAATGTAAATTGCTGAAATGACACAAGGATTTATACGGGGAAAAAGCCCTTGATCAAGAGTTGATCTCCGGCACAAAAAACCCCGGGTGATGGAAACTACCGATCACCAAGCTCAAATAAATGAATAAATGTTTACAACTTCGGATAGTAACGAGCTAGGTACAAGGATCACTATCGTGAAATGTGTGAATGTGAGTGAAAACGAATGTATGTTCGTCGGCAGCTTCAAGTGTGCGAGTATATGAGTGTGTGTAGCTGTCAAAATGACTAAGTGTTTTTCTACTAGCTCGTTACCCCTTTTAAAATAGAAATTTAACTACCAAACTAACTATCCGAATTTTGTGCCAAGCCCCCACGTTCTCCATAACGTCCATTTTTGGCCAAGCACGTGCAGAATAGTTTGGGAATATTCTCCAGGAATGTCGCCAAGACTTGGTCAGGCTGGTTATACCTGCGAGATAGTACAAAACATAAGTAAACAATTGTCAGTACGAGGATCCTTAAAGTGATCCATGATCCTGATCCTGAAGCTCTTCTGAGGATCACCACCTGTCACAAAAGTAAGGATCACTAATTAGGATAACGAATAAGGATCACTAATTGTTAGAAAATCCTCCCCTAACAGTATGCACACCACTTTGATTTATCTTTGGTTGCAGCTGGTCTGTCATTTTTTCTTGGCCATCTAGCTTTATCACCTAGATTCTGCATCGCAAGGATTAGTTCATTGTTATCAAAAGAAAAACAATATTCAGAAATTGGAGGATAATCTTCATCATCCTCTTCCTGATCAACAGCATGCACATTCTGGTTATCAGATCTGTTATAGGATCTGAACTTGTTGTTCCTGAATGAGGATCCTTGCTTATCTTGCTTTGAGGATCCTGCTAACCTCTCCTGGATCCTCTTGTCATCCTCTAGCCGGATGAACCTAAGTGCCCGGGTTCTTACCTCATCTAGGTTCCTGCATGGTGTCATAACAAGATCATCATAGAACGATGAATCCCTAAGCAATCCCATTTTAAAGGCCTCAACAGCCGTGGCTATATCCAAGTTGGGAATGTCTAAGGATTCTTTACTGAATTTGGTAATGTAATCCCTTAATGATTCATTATGACCCTGGGTTATCCTATATAGATCACTAGTTAATCGTTCAAATTTTCTACTACAAGAAAACTGATTATTAAATAGGTTAACTAGATTAGCAAATGAGGTAATAGAGTAAGGGGGAAGACTTAGCAGCCATTTGAGAGCTGATCCAGTAAGAGTGGATCCGAATCCCTTGCACAGGCATGCTTCCTTTAACCTTTCTGGGATTGGATTGATCTCCATCCTCTCCCTGTATTGTACTATGTGTTCTTCAGGATCCGTCGAACCATCATACAGCTTCATGGTTGGCACATGGAACCTCTTGGGTATCTCAGCATCACAAATTGGTGGTGCAAAACGAGATATCTTGTGACTCCCATCTGCAATCTCTGGGATAGGTTTGACCACTCCTGGAACACTTGATATCATATCCTTTAACTTTTGCAACTCTCTGGCCATGGCATGATTGATACCTGGATCCTGCATAAGGCCATGGTTAGTAGTATAAGAATTATTAAAAGTGTTACCTCCCATTGGATTCAAATTAGGAAGAATGGATGTTAATCCATATTGTTGGGGCTCTGGAATGATCGAAGGACCGGTAGAAGCATTGGTCTGCATTGGAATAAAATCTCCCTGATGGACATCTGAACTTCCTGTTTGCAAACTTCACAAGGATCCTGGCATCTGGAAGAATCCCTGAAACTGGGACGATCCTGGAACAAAGGAGGATCCTTGAAACTGGGATGATCCTGGAACAAAGGAGGATCCTTGAACCTGGGATGATCCTGGAACAAGGGAGGATCCTTGAACCTGGGATGATCCTGGAACAAGGGAGGATCCTTGAACCTGGGATGATCCTGGAACAAAGGAGGATCCTTGAACCTGGAATGATCCTGGAACAAAGGAAGATCCTTGAATCTTCTGCGCTCCTGAGTATCCTCCTGAATTCATGAAGGATCCCATATGCTGAGGATAGGTTCCTGCTGGCTGAAAATATGAACCTGATGCCTGGGTCACTGTTGTTGTTCCGTAGTGCACTCCTTTCGGTCCACCCACATATTGAACATCTGGAACCACTGATGGCTGAGAAGTAATCACCGGAGTATCAAAATTAAAAGATTTGGGCACCAGTGGGGAATGATCCTCTGCCGTGTTCTTTTGTTTCTTGAGATCTCCGATTTCTTTGAGAATCCTTTCATTGGTCTTATCCTGTTGCTGTATATGATCCTTCATCTGCAAAATCAAAGTAAACATGTCACTAGTAGTGGGAGTGTAAGAAGCAGAAGAAGTTGGAGGTTTGGAGAAAATGGGAGTTGGTTTCTTCTCGGCATTTTTCTGAGGTCCAGAAGGTGGTGGAGGCAAAGGTGGAATGCCCTGAGATGAATTGACCGCAGACATTGCAGTAGAGGTATTCTTCAATGATGAAGCCATGTATTTGTATGCAATGAACCGGAACGATCACCAACAGAAAAACTTCTTAGGAATGAAGCACCAATTGCCCCACGGTGGGCGCCAAACTGTTTTGGTCAAAAAATCTGATGAGGATAATGCAACCAAACTCTTTGTTACGGGGAATGATGCTTTAAATGTAGAACAATGATAAGGATCACTTCAATGTAAATTGCACAAACGACACAAGGATTTATACGGGGAAAAAGCCCTTGATCAAGAGTTGATCTCCGGCACAAAAAACCCCGGGTGATGGAAACTACCGATCACCAAGCTCAAATAAATCAATAAATGTTTACAACTTCGGATAGTAACGAGCTAGGTACAAGGATCACTATGGTGAAATGTGTAAAAGTGAGTGAAAACTAATAAGTGTTCGTCGAGAGCTTCAAGAGTGCGATTGTATGAGAGTGTGTGTAGCTGAAAATGGCTAAGTGTTCTAATTCTAGCTCGTCACCCCTTTAAAAATAGAAGTTAACAATAATAACAAATTATCCGACTTTTGTGCCAAGCTCCCACGTTCTCCACAACGTCCATTTCCAGTCAAACGTGTTCGAAATACCCGTGGAATATTCCATAGTAACGTTGCCAAGACCAAGTCAAGCTTGTTACTCCTGCGAAATAATACGAAACACAAACAAACAATCGTTAGTATGAGGATCCTTAAGGTGATCCATGATCCTGATCCTAAAGCTCTTCTGAGGATCACTATCTGTCACAGAAGTAAGGATCATTAATTAGGATAACAAATAAGGATCACTAATTGTTAGAAAATCCTCCCCTAACAAATTCGATGCAACGTTTCTGTGTCATGGACTCCCTATCCTGCTATAATATTATATTGGGCAAACCATGGATCCATGACATGAAAGCTATCCCATCAACCTATCATCAATGTATCAAGATTCCTACTCCTTTGGGGGTTGTCAAGGTGGAAAGCGATCAACAAGAGGCAAAAGAATGTTATTCTTTCTCATTGAATTCTTCAACGAAGCCTAAAACAGGATAACAATTAAAGATACGAGCCCAGGATATCATGGAAGCCTCGCAGCAGGATGTCAAGAAAGTTATCCTGGATCAGGATAATCTGGATATCTCGGTGCTCGTAGGAACCAATATCCCTCAGGATATTGAAAATCAGCTGATTAAATTTTTAAAATGCAGAATGTCCACATTTGCATGGAAACTTGAGGATATGACAGGTATCTCTAAAGATATTATAACTCGTAAGCTTGGAATTGACAGGTCTTTCAAGCCCATTCAGCAAAAAAGAAGGAAGTTTGCTCCTGAAAGAAACACGATTATACAGGAAAGGGTTGTAAGATTGCTTAAGTCCAAGATGATAAGGGAAGTCAAATTTCCCAAGTGGCTAGCAAATGTGGTCATAGTTCAAAAGAAGAATGGGAAATGGAGAGTTTGTGTAGATTACACAGACTTGAACAAACCATGCCCTAAAGACCCATTCCCTCTGCCTCATACAGACTCTATGGTGGATGCAACTGCCGGTCATGAAATGATGACCTTTATGGATGCATCCTCAGGATTCCAGCAGATCCAAATGGAACCTTCGGACCAGGAGGATACTGCTTTCATGACACCAACAGGTATTTATTGTTATACTGCTATGCCTTTCGGTTTGAAAAATGCAGGTGCAACGTACCAGAGATTGGTGAACATGATGTTTAAAGACAAACTGGGGGACACCATGGAGGTGTACATTGATGATATGGTGGTAAAGTCTAAGAAGGCCGAGGATCATCTCCGGGATATTGAAGGAGCATTTGATATCCTGGACCAGTACAATATGAAACTAAATCATGTCAAGTGCCATTTTGGAGTGGGGGCAGGAAAGTTTATAAGATATATGGTGACTAAAAGGGGGATAGAAGCAAGCCCGGAACAGATCAAAGCTATCCTGGATATCAAGTCACCATCTAACATGAAAGATGTGCAATGGTTAACAGGACGAGTAGCAGCATTGAACAGGTTTATATCAAGATCCTCATAGAAATGCAAGGAATTCTACGATATCCTGAAGAAGAATAAGAAATTTGAATGGGGGAAAAGCATGAAGCAACCCTACAATAATTAAAGCAATATCTTTCAACTGCACCTTTTTTGATGAAACCCGAGGATGGTGAACCATTATCGTGTATCTTACAGTATCAGGGAATGCAGTAAGTGTTGTTCTGGTAAAGGATCACGAAGGTCAGCAGTATACTATCTATTATTTTAGTAAAAGTTTATTAGATGCTGAAACTTGATATTCACACTTAGAGAAATTGATATTAGCCCTAGTTATGGCATCAACTAAGCTTAGACATTATTTTGAGACACATAGAATTCATGTTAAGACTAATTATCCTGTTAAAAATGTACTTAGGAAGCCTGAAATGTCGGGTAGAATAGCTTAGTGGTCGGTAAAGTTAAGTGCCTATGATCTAGTATATGAACCTAGAAATGCTATAAAGTCTCAGGCTCTAGCAGACTTTCTGGCTGATTTCAGTAGTGGCATTCAAAATGAAGTAGACCTGGAAGTACAACAACTAGGAGAAACCTTAGAATCCTGGACATTATATACTGATGGTGCATCTAATGTGAGAGATGTAGGATTGGGTATACTACTAAAATCACCAAAGGGGGACATATTACCTGTTAGGGGAGGATTTTCTAACAATTAGTGATCCTTATTCGTTATCCTAATTAATGATCCTTACTTCTGTGACAGATAGTGATCCTTAGAAGAGCTTCAGGATCATGGATCACTTTCAGGATCCTCGTACTGACGATTGTTTACTTGTGTTTTGTATTATTTTGCAGGAAGTTCAACTCGGACTTAGTCTTAGCGACATTCCTGGAGAATATTCCCAAACTATCCCACACGTGCTTGGCCAAAAATGGACGTTGTGGAGAACGTGGAAGCTTGGCACAAAAGTCGGATAGTTAGTTTTAGTAGTTAATTTCTATTTTAAAAGGAGTAACGAGCTAGAATTAGAACACTTAGTCATTTTTTACAGCTACACACACTCTCATACTCGCACACTTGAAGCTCTCGATGAACATTCATTCATTTTCATTCATTTTCGTTCACTTTTACACATTACACGATAGTGATCCTTGTACCTAGCTCGTTACTATCCGAAGTTGTAAACATTTATTCATTTATTTGAACTTGGTGATCGGTAGTTTCCATCACCCGGGGTTTTTTGTGCCGGAGATCAATTCTTGATCAAGGGCTTTTTCCCCGTATAAATCCTTGTGTCGTTTGTGCAATTTACATTAAAGTGATCATTGTCATTGTTCGATATTTCAAGCATCATACCCCGTAACAGAGAGTTAGGTTGCAATATCCTCAACAGATTTTTTGACCAAAACAGTTTGGCGCCCACCGTGGGGCAATTGGTGCTTCATCCTTAGAAGAATTCGCATTTCTGTGCTCATTGCAGTTCACTACAACCAAGAAAATGGCTTCCTCAGCGAAGAATGCTTCAAATTTGATGCCCTCATTCACTTCTTCACAAGGCGTTCCCCCTTTGCCTCCACCACCTTCTTGATCCCAGAAGAATGCTGAGAATGCTGCGAAGAAACCGACTCCCATTTTCTCAAAACCTCCAACTTCTTCTGCTTCTTACACTCCCACTACTAGTGACATGTTTACTTTGATTTTGCAGATGAAGGATCAGATACGGCAGCAGGACAAAACCAATGAGAGGATTCTCAAAGAAATCGGAGATCTCAAGAAACAAAAGACAACGGCAGAGGATCATTCCCCACTGGTGCCAAATTCTTTGAATTTTGATACTCCGGTGATTACTTCTCAGCCATCAGTGGTTCCAGATGTTCAATATGTGGGTGGACCAAAAGGAGCGCACTACGGAACAACAACAGTGACTCAGGCATCAGGTTCCTATTTCCGGCCAGCAGGATCCTATCCTCAGTATATAGGATCCTTCATGAATGCAGGAGGTTATTCAGGAGCGCAGCAGATTCAAGGATCCTCCTTTGTTCCAGGATCATCCCAAGTGCAAGGATCCTCCTTTGTTCCAGGATCATCCCAGGTGCAAGGATCCTCCCTTGTTCCAGGATCATCCCAGGTTCAAGGATCCTCCTTTGTTCCAGGATCATCCCAGGTTCAAGGATCATCCTTTGTTCCAGGATCATCCCAGGTGCAAGGATCCTCCCTTGTTCCAGGATCCTCCCAGTTTCATGGATCCTTCCAGATGCCAGGATCCTTACGGAGTTTGCAAACAGGAAGTTCAGATGTCCATCAGGGAGATTTTATTCCAATGCAGACCAATGCTTCTACTGGTCCCACGATCATTTCAGAGCCCCAACAATATGGATTAACATCCATTCTCCCTAACTTGAATCCGATGGGAGGTAACACTTTTAATAATTCTTATGCTACTAACCATGGTCTTATGCAGGATCCAGGTATCAATCATGCCATGGCCAGAGAATTGCAAAAGCTAAAGGATATGATATCAAGTGTTCCGGGAGTAGTCAAACCTATCCCAGAGATTGCAGATGGGAGCCACAAGATATCTCGTTTTGCACCACCAATCTGTGATGCTGAGATACCCAAGAGGTTCCATGTACCAACAATGAAGCTGTATGATGGTTCGACGGATCCTGAAGAACACATAGCACAATACAGGGAGAGGATGGAAATCATTCCAATCCCAGAAAGGTTAAAGGAAGCATGCCTGTGCAAAGGATTCGGATCCACTCTTACTCGATCAGCTCTCAAATGGCTGCTAAGTCTTCCCCCCTATTCTATTACCTCATTTGCTAATCTAGTTAATCTATTTAATAATCAGTTTTCTTGTAGTAGGAAATTTGAACGATTAACTAGTGATTTATATAGGATAACCCAGGGTCATAATGAATCATTAAGGGATTACATTACCAAATTCAGTAAAGAATCCTTAGACATTCCCAACTTAGATATAGCCACGGCTGTTGAGGCCTTTAAAATGGGATTGCTTAGGGATTCGTCTTTCTATGATGATCTTGTTATGACACCATGCAGGAACTTAGATGAGGTAAGAACCCGAGCACTTAGGTTCATTCGGCTAGAGGATGACAAGAGGATCCAGGAGGGGTTAGCAGGGTCCTCAAAGCAGGATAAGCAAGGATCCTCATTCAGGAATAACAAGTTCAGATCCTACAACAGATCTGATAACCAGAACGTGCATTCTATTGATCAAGAGGAGGATGATGAGGATTATCCTCCAATTTCTGAGTATTGTTTTTCTGTTGATAACAATGAACTAATCCTTGCGATGCAGAATCTGGGTGATAAAGCTAGATGGCCCAGAAAAAATGATAGGCCAGCTGCAACTAAGGATAAATCAAAGTGGTGTGCATACCATGAAGATTTTGGGCACATCACAGAAGAATGCATTGCACTAAGGAAGGAAATTGGATACTTGTTGAGCAAGGGGCATCTGAAAGAGTTGTTGGGTAGGAAAAAGTCAAGGACTCAGGATCCTGAAAGGATCCCTGAGAAGGCTCCAGCCCCTCCAGCAGATGCACAAGTGATAAACTTTATTTCTGGAGGATCAGACATTTGCGGCACATCCTTCTCAGCGGCTAAAAGGCATGCAAAGGAAACTAAAATGGATAACGGAGAAAAACTAGTTCGAACATCAAGTGTCTCCGAAGGAAAAGTCATAACCTTTGATGAGGATGATCGTGTCGATATCCAGGATCCTCATCACGATGGTTTAGTTATTACTCTTTTCATTTCTAACCATTTTGTCCGCATGATCCTTATAGACGGAGGAAGTTCAGTGAACATTATACAGCTTGATGTTCTAAAGAAGATGGGTATCCCTGAATCAGATATCATACCAAAATCCTCCGTGCTCGTGGGATTTAGTGGCGAAACTAAGAATACCCTGGGGGACATTAAACTCCCAATATACATTGAAGGCCTACACTCTTATAAAAAATTTTGTGTTATTGACTGTTTATCTTGTTGTAATGTTATCCTTGGCAGGCCTTGGATACACGATATGAAAGCAGTCCCATCTACCTACCATCAATGTGTGAAGCTCCCTAGTCCTTGGGGAATAGTGAAGATTGATAGTGATCAGCAGGAGGCTAAGAATTGCTACACTTCATCGATGAAACCAGCCTCGAAGTCAATGGAGCAATAGCAATCAAGGTATCCTCCAAGGGACGTCTTGGAGGCAAGAGAGCAGGATGTGGTAGAAATCCTCATGGATCCCGATGATCCTGAATCCAAAATCTATATCGGATCAGGGATCCTTGGCGAAATGAAAGAAGACCTCATATCCTTCCTCAAAAGGAGAAAGACTACCTTTGCATGGAAACACGAAGACATGACTGGTATATCCAAAGATGTAATCACTCACAAACTCGGCATTGACAGGTCCTTCAAACCAATCCATCAAAGGAGAAGAAAGTTTGCACCGGAAAGGAATGCCATTATCCAAGAAGAGGTAGAGAAATTGCTCTGGGCAGGTATGATTAGAAAGGTCAAGTATCCAAGATGGTTGGCCAATGTGGTTGTTGTTCAAAAGAAAAACGGAAAGTGGAGGGTATGTGTCGATTTTACCGATTTAAATAAGGCATGTCCCAAGGATCCTTTCCCATTACCCCACATTGACTCCATGGTGGATGCTACTGCGGGTCATGAACTGTTAACTTTTATGGATGCTTCATCTGGATTCCAACAAATCCAAATGGAACCATCCGACCAAGAGGATACAGCCTTCATGACTCCAACTGGTATATACTGCTATATTGCTATGCCATTCGGACTAAGAAATGCAGGTGCAACATATCAAAGGCTGGTGAATATGATGTTCAAGGATCAGATTGGACAAACTATGGAGATTTACATAGATGATATGGTGGTAAAATCCTTAAAAGCTGAGGATCATCTAAGAGACTTGGAGGAAGCATTCAATATCCTTGATAAATATAATATGAAGCTTAATCCTTCAAAATGTCACTTTGGTGTTAAAGCAGGTAAATTCTTAGGATATATGGTGACAAAGAGAGGCATTGAAGCTAGCCCGGAACAAATCAAAGCTATAGTGAACATCAAATCTCCGGCCAATGCTAAGGATGTTCAAAGGCTAACAGGTAGGATAGCAGCTTTGAACAGATTCATATCCAAATCCTCAGAGAAGTGCAAAGAATTCTACGATATCCTAAGGAAGAACAAGAAATTTGAGTGGACTGAGAAGCATGAAAATGCTTTAAGAGCCCTCAAAGATTACCTATCCTCAGCCCCAGCCTTGATGAAACCAGAAAAAGGCGATGTGCTATCCTTATATCTTGCAGTATCCTCAAAAGCAGTAAGTGCGGTCCTTGTTAAGGATCATGAAGGTACACAACATCCTGTCTATTATGTAAGTAAAAGTTTACTTGATGCCGAATCCAGGTATTCACACCTTGAAAATCTTATTCTTGCATTAATTATGGCATCTACTAAGTTAAGACATTATTTTGAGACTCATGTTATCATTGTTAAAACTAATTTTCCAATTAAGAATGTCCTCAGGAAACCAGAGATGTCAGGAAGGATGGCTAAGTGGGCAGTGAAGCTAAGTGCATATGATATAAGATATGAGCCTAGGACAGCCATCAAATCCCAAGCATTAGCTGACTTTGTGGCTGATTTCAGTAGTGATTTACAAGAAAAAGCTGAATTAGAAGTCCAGCAGCTAGAGGAGACCAAGGATCCTTGGATACTCTATACTGCTGGATCCTCAAATGTCAAAGGCACAGGGCTTGGAATACTACTAAAATCGCCACAGGGGGGCATAATACCCCCCTCTATAGCCTGTGAGTTCCAAACCACTAACAATGAGGCTGAATATGAAGCCTTAATTGCTGGTTTGCAAATTGCAAAGCATATGGGGATCAGGTATCTTGAGGTACATGTAGATTCATTGTTAATCACAAATCACTTTAATGGATCCTACGCTGTTAAAGGTGAAAAGCTAACCAAATATTTAGAGATAGTCAAAAGTTTGGCACTCTCTTTTGTTTCCTTTAGTTTGACACAGGTACCAAGGGAAGAGAATACAGAAGCTGATGCATTGGCTAACTTAGGATCATCCTTGAAGATCCCGGAGGATATCAAGATCCCTATTATCCATATCCTGACCCCGGCTATCGAGGATCATGTGGTTATGGAGATAGGAAATGATTCTGCAATTATCCCTAGTGAGGATACTCAATCCCATTCAGGATCAGGATCATGGATCTCACCAATTATGAGATACTTACAACATGGAGAGATTCCTACAGGAGAAAACCCTAAGGCTTTCAAAATTAAGGTATCTCAATTCACAATTTTAAATAATATGTTGTATAGACGATCTCTTGCAGGACCACACTTGAGATGCATTGAGGATCCTGAAATCCAAGAAGTTTTAAAGGACTTCCATGAAGGAGATTGTGGAAACCACACTTGGGCAGGGCATTATTCTCAAGGATCCTGAGGACAGGATACTACTGGCCAACCATGAAGAGAGATGTTGTGGAGTATGCTAAAAGATGTGATCCTTGTCAGAGACACATCAATATCCTTCATCAACCAGCTGAATTTTTGCATCCTATATCCTCCTCTTGGCCATTTATGAGATGGGGTATGGATATAGTTGGTAAGCTTCCTAAGGCACCTGGTGGAAAAGTATTCATGCTTGCTATGACTGACTACTTCTCCAAGTGGATAGAGGCTGAAGCTTTTGCCTAAGTCAGAGAAAAGGAAGTTATATCCTTCATTAAAAGAAATATTATAACTAGATTTGGAATTCCTTCTGAGATTATATGTGATAATGGTTCCCAATTTATTGGGGGCAGAACCACTAACTTTTGTGACAGCTGGGGGATTAAGATGATAACATCAACACCAGTCCACCCACAAGCTAATGGTCAAGCAGAATCATCCAACAAGATCATCATCAACAATTTGAAGAAGAAGCTTGGATCCAAGAAAGGGAAATGGGCAGAAGAACTACCCTATCTGCTTTGGGCTGATAGGACAACCCCTAAGAATGCTACAGGTCAAACACCATTCTCTTTGGTATTTGGGGCAGAATCAGTGATCCCAACAGAAATGGTAGTTCCAACAGCTAGAACAAGTACCCGTGATCCTGAGGAAAATGATGAAAACTTGGCTCAAGACCTGGATACTATTGAAGAAATCAGGGATATGGCTAGGATAAGGATGGCCAGTTATCAACAAAGAATGGCTGGTGCTTACAACAAAAATGTCAGGATCAGGAAATTTCAAGTTGGAGATATGGTATTAAGGAAAGCATTTCAGAATACCACCAATCCTGCTGATGGAAAATTGGCTCCAAAATGGGAAGGCCCTTATTTGATTGAAGCTGAAGCAGGAAAGGGGGCATATAGATTGCTAACCATGGAAGGTGATTTGCTACCAAGAGCCTGGAATGCTGTCCACTTGAAGAAATATGTCATGTGAGCAGGATCCTCATGGTACAGATGGTCCTCCGGATGGAGATATCCTTAAAGGATCCTCAGAGTATCGGTGATCCTTACTTAGGTAATATCCTAAACTTGAACTATTTCATTTCATTATTTTCTCATATAAGGATAAGGATCATGTATCCTTTATCCATCTCTCACGTGAGTTTAAGTTTTGAAAGTTCAGGTATCCTTAGCATAACATTGGTTATCCGCTGAAGCAATCCGTTCCTTGGGTTTAACCCCAGTCATTTGGGCTTAACCCCAGTTCCGCCTGTAGCACATGATGATCCTGGTATAGTTCAAGGCAGTGGGACCAGTACTCGCTTTAGGGGCTGATAATTCCATTGTACTGGCTATGCCTAGGATCCTACGTATAATGGTAGACGTACCATACATCCGTTCCTAAGGTTTCTAACGTTTTCACGTTAGCTAAGGTTTCTAACGTTTTCACGTTAGCTAAGGCTTTGGCATTTTCGTGTCACTAAGTTCGGATAGTCGCCAGTTAGGGCCATACTCCAGTTTACATACGATCCTTGGGCTTGTCCCCAGTTATCCTTGGGCTTGTCCCTAGTTATCCTTGGGCTTGTCCCCAGTTATCCTTGGGCTTGTCCCCAGTTATCCTTGGGCTTGTCCCCAGTTATCCTTGTTCTTCTTGACATCAGAATTCCCTTCATATCTCTTCTCTAGCGCATCCCACATTTCTTTTGAAGTAGTGTACTTCTTAAAGGTGTGTTTGATGCTATCAGGTAGGGACATCTTGATAGCTGCCAAGGATTTCTTTTCAGCCTCATACATCCTTTTATCATTTTCTTGCATGTTCACATAGGCTGTGACACGCGGTCTGCCTTCAAAGTCATGTGTAGGGTTTGTGTACCCATCTTCAATACAAATCCACATGCGTGTGTCCTGATATTCAATAAAGGATTGAAACCTATCCTTCCATGTCAAGTAATTCTCCACCTTCATCATCTTAGGTGGTTTGTTCGTTGTGCCTACCTCGTGTTCCATCCTTAAAAGCTCGTTCAATTTAGACATGTTCGACATTTTAACTTAAGCAGACTAGTTAAACCGTACAATTTTAGTCCGAAACCTGTTTTTACCAACTTATACCGTTAGATTCGTCTCGAGATTACGATTCCAATGATATATAATGTCTAAAACCTATTTCGGGATTTTCCAGAGTTTTTTTTTTTCCTAAAAATCCAAGGAGTCCAACGGTGCAAACGGTTTGTCCAGGTGAGTTACGGATAATTCTCTAAACACGAAACAGTGAAATTTTTCCTACGATTGCCTAGAAAAATTCCACCACTTTCAAACTTGCAACCACTCAGTCCAGTCGAGACCACTGTTTCGAGTCGAGACTACTGTTGCGAGTCGAGACTTCCGTTTCGAGTCAAATCAGCACAACTCGAGACCACGGTTGCGAGTCGAGACCACTGTTGCGAGTAAAATCAGCACAAGTCGAGACTACAGTTTCGAGTAGAGACTACTGTTGCGAGTCGAGACTTCCGTTTTGAGTCAAATCAGCACAACTCGAGACCACGGTTGCGAGTCGAGACCACTGTTGCGAGTAAAATCAGCACAAGTCGAGACTACAGTTTTGAGTCGAGACCAGCTATTTTCCAATCAAAATCCCGAAAAATCTGCACCTTTTACACCAACGAATCCTCTGATTGATAACTTTCCAACTGAAACTCCTAAAAACAAGCAAACAAATCAGATCAATAACCAAAACGAATCAAACACTCACAATTTTTTACTGTTCTTCGATACCAATTGTAGGTCCCTATCCCGTATGGATCGTAACAAAACTGACAATCTACCAAGGGTGCGGAATCCCCTTGATAAACCAAATAAACAGAAACAAGAACACAAGATGATTTACCAACTGATCTTCTATGATTATCCAACGAAAACGTTTACAATCACTAAAGATCTCCACGAACTCACAGCCAATGTTCTGTGTATTCGAACTCTCTCTCAATTGCCTAAAAGTCTCCAAAAGTCTAACCCTAAAACTCTAGGTAAAGGTCGTTTATATACACACAACCATACAATTCGAACTGGGCTCAGCCCATACGAATTCTGTTTACAATTCGGGCTAAACTAGACAGACTTTAACTTGATACAAACTTGGACTAGATTGGGCTTCAACAAACTCGAATTCTATTCAGTCTTCATAAGTCTTCGCGGCCCAAACACGTTTAATATCCAAAGATCAATCCAACGCTGTTGTCACATAACATGCACCAACATGATTTGAATATAAGTAACGTATGTAACACCCAAAAGTGCGTAAAGCAAAAAGGGATCGAGTATACTCACAGATTGTGTTTAATAAATAAACACTCTCTTGGACTGAAGGGAGCGCTGAGAGGTTAGTCTGGACAGTTAACAATAGCATAAGCGATTGAATGTCGCGATAAATGGTGCAAAGTGTGCAAGTGTCAGATGGTAGTCCGATCGGATGGTCATTCGATCGGATGTCAATCTTTGTATCTCGTTAACACCCTTAATTTTTCCCTTGATTTTAGTAATAGTTTGTACCATTTCTAGTAAAATATTGTTTAAATAACCTAACTTTCATAACAAAGTTCATAAGATACATCAAACTTAGTCAACTAATAACTAGGTTGAAACATTTAAAAAGATGTTTAAAATATGTTTACATCTCATACACAAAAGTTTTAAAGATTCAAAATATAGCGGAAGCTTCAAAATGTAGTGTCCGGTTCTTCATTAATCACTTGATCGCCACCCGTAAGATCCACCAATTTACCTATGATCAAAACCGTTAAAAACATTAGTTTTGACGTTGTTATATAATATAATCACAAGGTTTAACATCACTTTGGAAATAACAAAAAAATATAAAAGCTATTCTGGATCCACCGTTACGGTGAGTCCTGGAAATGTTTGGTCACCGTAAACCAGGAGATCCACGCCGTAACATATCTGATCTTTACCGTAAACTACGGTACTACCGTAATTTACGGTAGTACCTGGAAATCCATGTCTTGTTTGTTTTGTTCATTTCACTCAAACCTAACTCTTGGAATTTACTTTTCTAACAAACCACTACATCAAATTCTAGTAATTCAAACATGTTATATATTAACCAATATCAAAGAACAATCCATCATATTCCGGAGCATTAATCATGTTTTACTTGATTATTTGACTCGTTTGGCTCGTCTAAGGAATCCTCCTCTATGACGACTACCAACGAGTACCAACCGAATTTAATCAATCAATCAATAAAACGACTTCATCGCTTAATTCAAAACAACTCTTATTCAAAAATTCAATTACACATTAGAATCATCAAATCTAATAAATGTAACAGGTCAAGTTACATACCTTAACGCACGCCCTTCAACCGTGAATCACCACCAGCTTGTCCACTCGACGTTCCGCTATCTTGTCCTATAGAGTTCAATTTAAGACATGTTTAGAACTCTCTTTAGACCTCACTTCGCATATTATACCGAAACATCATAATTATGCGTTAAAGCTTTAAATTTATATTTCTTAAGCCTTCTTTGAGGCATTTCTACAAACACTATGAGGGCATAATTTCTACATCATTTGCATTTAAGTTCATAGTTTGCTAGCTAGTTAACTTAACATCAATAAAGCCCTCATATAGCATTTTAATCATCATACCTTTCTGAAATCACTTTTCTATAATCAATTTACACTAGGATAATCATCTAAACCCTAGTGTTCATCATCATCATGTAAAACCCACAACCCACCTTCAAGGTGTTCATGGAATTTTCCTGAATTTGAGCATGATCTCACATGTAGTTGTCTAGGTTTCACTCCTAGACACTATATCATCCCTAATCTAATCACATAACTCACATGCAACATCAAATTTCAGATTTTCCAAAATCATGAGATTTTCAAGTTTAGAGATTTCATCAGATTTTACATACCTTATGATCCTCTTGCGATGAGGATCACGATTCTAGGCTCGGATTTCGTTTTGGACCAGATTTGCACATCAAATTTGAGAGTTTTAGTGATTTTAGGGTTTGGAGCTAAGGGGGTGTCGACCTGGTCTTTCCCCTGATCGACCAACACCTCTTTTGGGGGTGTTTGGTTTATTTTAATTTGTTTTAACAATTTAAGTTTCAATTTTGTCAACTTAGGCCCCTCAACTTTGTCCCACTTATTGTTTAGTAGCCTTTAACCCTATTATAGGCTATTTCTAGTCTTGTAACTAACTAGGTTAAAAGTTCCTAGTTAATAAATTCTCGTCTATTTATACTTTATAGTTACAATATAAAGTTTTATATTTTCGGGGTGTTACAAGTCCACCCCCCTTAAAAAGGGTTTCGTCCCCGAAACCGAAGTACGTACCAAATAATGTAGGGTGAAGACGTCGCATCTCCTCTTCGGACTCCCATGTAGTGTCCGAACCTTTCCTATGCTCCCATTTGACTTTGACTTGGTCAATTTGTTTATTTCGTAAATGTTTGACCTTTCTGTCTAAAATCTCCACCGGTCTTACCGCATAATTCAGACTATTATCCACTTCGATATTATCGTAATGGATATAGGCCGTTTCGTCTGCTAGGCACTTTCTTAATTGCGACACGTGGAACGTGCCATGGATTCCACTTAGCTCCTCCGGTAATTCAAGGCGGTAAGCTACCTTGCCAACTCTCCCGATAATTTTAAATGGTCCAATAAACCTTGGGCTTAGCTTCCCCCTTTTTCTGAATCTAATAACACCTTTCCATGGGGAGACTTTTAGCATGACCATGTCACCAACTTGGAATTCAATCGGCCTTTTCCTTTTATCAGCATACGCCTTTTGCCTGTCTTGAGCCGCTTTCAAGTGTGCCCGAACTTTATCGATCTTTTCATTCGTGGCTCGTACTATATCTTGGTGGGCGAGTTCACGTGGACCCACTTCACCCCAACATACCGGGGTTCGACACTTCCTACCGTAAAGCATTTCGTATGGTGCCATCTTAATACTAGATTGGTAACTGTTGTTATACGAAAACTCGACTAACGGTAAGTGAACATCCCAACTGCCTCCAAAGTCGATTATACACGCCCGTAGCATGTCCCCCAATGTTTGTATCGTTCTTTCACTTTGTCCATCCGTTTGAGGATGGTACGCAGTGCTAATGAACAATTTGGTCCCCATTTTCTCTTGGAAATCTCTCCAGAAATTCGAAGTAAACCGGGTATCCCTATCAGACACGATAGACACCGGCACCCCATGACGTGCTATTATTTCATTCGTGTAAACCTCTGACATCTTTTCTGACGTATAAGTCTCACGTATCGGAATGAAGTGAGCACTTTTCGTCAATCTATCTACCACTACCCATATGGCATCGAAACCACGACTCGTTTTAGGCAACTTGGTTAGTAGGTCCATTGTGATATGTTCCCATTTCCAAACCGGAATTTCTAACGGTTGGAGTTTGCCGTATGGTTTCTGATGCTCCGCCTTGACTTGTAAACATGTCAAGCATTTTTCCACGTACTTCGCCACATCTCTCTTCATTCCGGGCCACCAATAATTTTGTTTCAAATCATTGTACATCTTGGTCGCACCCGGATGAATTGAATAACGGGATTTATGAGCTTCATTAAGTAGAAGCTCCTTCACTCCACAGGTATGTGGGACCCATATCCTTCCGGATCGAGTCTTTAACCCGTGATTCCCATCCGACAAATCTTTCAACTGACCAATTATTCTTTCTTTCTTCCAATTCTCTTCTTTTACTGCTTCTAATTGCGCCTCTCGAATACGTTCAAGTATACCCGAGGTTACCACGAGTTGCATCGATCTTACTCGTATCGGGACATAATCCGTTTTTCTGCTCAAAGCATCCGCCACCGCATTAGCCTTTCCTGGGTGATAACGTATTTCGCAATCATAGTCTTTCACTGTTTCCAGCCATCGCCTTTGTCGCATATTTAACTCTTTCTCATCGAATAAGTATTTCAAACTCTTGTGGTCGGTGAATATGGTGCACTTTACCCCATACAAGTAGTGCCTCCATATTTTTAATGCAAACACTACCGCCGCCAACTCGAGATCGTGTGTGGGATATTTCTTCTCGTGTATCTTCAATTGTCTCGAGGCACAGGCTATTACCTTGCCCCGTTGCATCAACACGCAACCGAGTCCCGATAGTGAAGCATCCGAATAAACCTCCATGTCTTCGACTCCGTCCGGCAATGTCAGTACCGGAGCTTGAGTTACCTTTTCTTTTAGAGTTTGAAACGCTTTTTTTTGATCGATTCCCCAAATAAACTTTGTTTTCTTTTGGGTTAGCTTTGTTAGCGGTGACGCAATCTTGGAGAAATCTTGAATGAATCTCCTATAGTACCCTGCAAGCCCCAAAAAGCTTCTAATTTCTGAAGGGTTCTTCGGGGGATTCCATTTTGACACAGCCTCTATCTTTGACGGATCCACCAATACTCCGTCGGCATTTATGACATGGCCTAAAAATTGAACCTCTCGTATCCAAAAGGCACATTTAGAGAATTTTGCATATAACTTCTCTCGCCTAAGTGTCTCTAACACTTCTTGTAAGTGGTGTGCGTGTTCAGCTTCACTTTTTGAGTACACCAAGATATCATCGATAAACACGATGACCGACTTATCCAACATTGGCTTGCAAACCCGGTTCATGAGGTCCATGAAAGCCGCGGGTGCGTTTGTTAGCCCAAATGACATCATGAGGAATTCGTAATGTCCGTATCTCGTGCGGAAAGCCGTCTTCGGCACATCTTCTTTTTTGACCTTTAGTTGGTGATACCCCGATCTAAGGTCAATTTTGGAAAACCAGTTCACACCTTGTAGTTGGTCGAATAAATCATCTATCCTCGGGAGCGGGTATCGGTTCTTTACCGTGAGTTTGTTTAACTCTCGGTAATCAATACACATGCGCATGCTCCCGTCTTTCTTTCTCACGAACAATATCGGTGCGCCCCAAGGAGACACACTCGGCCTTATGAATCCCTTGTCAAGCAGGTCTTGGATTTGGGACATCAACTCTTGTAATTCCGACGGTGCAAGTCGGTACGGGGCTTTTGCTACGGGTTTCGTGCCCGGAATCAATTCGATCCCGAACTCTACTTCCCGTTCAGGCGGTATCCCCGGTAAATCTTCCGGAAAAACATCTTCATAATCTCGTACTACCGGTACATCTCAAATCTTTCGTGATTCTTTCTCGGGCTCATTAGCGTATATTATGAATTCCTTGCATCCTCACTTCATTAGCTTGTGAGCTTTCAACATTGAGCATACTATGGGGTTGCCTCCTTTTTCGCCATAAATGGTGACGTGTTTCCCGCTCGGAGATGTTAGTTTTATCTCTTTACGGAAGCACACGACCTTTGCATGGTGTCGAGATAGCCAATCCATCCCAACGACTACTTGAAATTCTCCCATCGACATCGGGATTAGATTTATCAAATATTCTTCATCGTCGATGCTCAGTTTACAATTTTCACATACATCACAAACAATAAAGCTTTTGTTATTACCTATCTCTAGTTCTAAAGGCACAGGTAATTTTGTTAGAATAAATGAAGGATGTCGAATAAGTCCATATGAAACAAAGGATTTATTCGCACCTGTATCAAATAACACGTGTGCAGGAATTGAATTTACAGCAAATATACCTGAGACCACGTCAGGTTCAACCTTTGCTTTTGCGGCGGTTAGTTGAAAAGATCTTGCCTTTGCTTTCGGGGCTTCACCTTTCGGTTCCTGCCCATCCTTCTTTCCAACCAGTTCCGGGCATTCCGACTTCTTGTGACCCGTTCGATAACAATTGTAACAAACCGTCACTTTCTCCGGGCATGATATAGCCATATGTCCCGTTTTCTTGCATATGGGACAAGGCTTATCCTTGTAACGGCATTCGCCTTTATGACCCTTCCCGCAGATTCTGCAACTTGGCGACCCGCCTTTCGTATCAGATTTCTTTGCGCTTTCGTTTGTTCTTGCCTTCTTAGTAGGGCTTGGATTCACATCTTGTGCCCTTCGTTCACCCCGTTCTATGCTCTTTTTCAATTCGATCTCCCTTTCCCGAGCAGCATTGACAATCTCGGTAAGGGTCTCGTATTTTGAAGGGGTTATGAACTCTCTATACTCCGCACTTAGCATGTTATGGTAGTAATAGACCTTTTGTTCTTCGTTTGTCACCAAATCATCACAGAACTTTATCTTGTCCATAAACATCCCCGTGATCTTATCTATGGATTCACCCTTGTGTCTGAGTTGCATGAACTCTTCCTTGATTCTATTTATGACCGCTTTGGGACTATGGTGTTTAAGAAACGGCGTCTTAAACTCCTCCCATGTCATGGCCTTAGCCGCTTCACTTCCAATCTCTTTCTTTTTGTTATCCCACCAGTCTTTCGCTTGACCTCTTAATTGACCCGTACCATAAGCTACGTAGTCATTTTCATCACAATGAGTTCTCTCGAATACTCCTTCAATATCACTTAGCCATCGTTGGCACACAATTGGATCAACCTCCCCATTATATATTGGGGGTTTACAGGCCATGAATTCCTTGTATGAACAAGGCTTTCGTCCACCATGCTTTTCCTTTGCTGAATTGGAATCATCTTCCAATTTCTTGATTCTCTCTTCTACTATTGATAAAACTGTGTTTTGAATTTTATCAATAAAGCCCGACAAACTGTTTTCGATCGCCTTTCCAACCTCTTCGGCAATCACTTCCCTCATTTGTTCGGTGACTCTTGGCACCGCATTATCATTACCTCCATCAGCCATCTCTATTTCTGAAATGTTTACATAGATTGTTAAACATTCCATTTATAACACATGCTTTACTTGTTTTGATTTAATCAAGTTCATAACTTGATTCAATCACTCTTGTTTCAATTCAATCAAGTTCGTAACTTGATTTAATCATTCTTGTTTCAATTCAATCAAGTTCGTAACTTGGTTTAATCATTCTTGTTTCATGCATTTCTTGTTTTTGAGTGAGATTTCACACTCTTTTCATGCATA
Organism: Helianthus tuberosus; assembly: GCA_030545235.1. Taxonomy (NCBI): domain Eukaryota; kingdom Viridiplantae; phylum Streptophyta; class Magnoliopsida; order Asterales; family Asteraceae; genus Helianthus; species Helianthus tuberosus. The sequence goes on along the minus strand of CM060452.1, from coordinate 14,767,630 downwards.
TTGTTCATTTCTCATTCTTTACGTAGTACATAATTTATTAACAAAATAAGTTAATTCTTACCGGACGATCGATCAAGCTTGAACCGAACACTTATTGACAACCTTGAGCTCTGATTACCAACTTGTAACACCCTTAATTTTTCCCTTGATTTTAGTAATAGTTTGTACCATTTCTAGTAAAATATTGTTTAAATAACCTAACTTTCATAACAAAGTTCATAAGATACATCAAACTTAGTCAACTAATAACTAGGTTGAAACATTTAAAAAGATGTTTAAAATATGTTTACATCTCATACACAAAAGTTTTAAAGATTCAAAACATAGCGGAAGCTTCAAAATGTAGTGTCCGGTTCTTCATTAATCACTTGATCGCCACCCGTAAGATCCACCAATTTACCTATGATCAAAACCGTTAAAAACATTAGTTTTGACGTTGTTATATAATATAATCACAAGGTTTAACATCACTTTGGAAATAACAAAAAAATATAAAAGCTATTCTGGATCCACCGTAAATTACGGTATCACCGTAATTTACGGTGAGTCCTGGAAATGTTTGGTCACCGTAAACCAGGAGATCCACGCCGTAACATATCTGATCTTTACCGTAAACTACGGTACTACCGTAATTTACGGTAGTACCTGGAAATCCATGTCTTGTTTGTTTTGTTCATTTCACTCAAACCTAACTCTTGGAATTTACTTTTCAAACAAACCACTACATCAAATTCTAGTAATTCAAACATGTTATATATTAACCAATATCAAAGAACAATCCATCATATTCCGGAGCATTAATCATGTTTTACTTGATTATTTGACTCGTTTGGATCGTCTAAGGAATCCTCCTCTATGACGACTACCAACGAGTACCAACCGAATTTAATCAATCAATCAATAAAACGACTTCATCGCTTAATTCAAAACAACTCTTATTCAAAAATTCAATTACACATTAGAATCATCAAATCTAATAAATGTAACGGGTCAAGTTACATACCTTAGCGCACGCCCTTCAACCGCGAATCACCACCAGCTTGTCCACTCGACGTTCCGGTATCTTGTCCTATAGAGTTCAATTCAAGACATGTTTAGAACTCTCTTAAGACCTCACTTCGCATATTGTACCGAAACATCATAATTATGCGTTAAAGCTTTAAATTTCTATTTCTTAAGCCTTCTTTGAGGCATTTCTACAAACACTATGAGGGCAGAATTTCTACATCATTTGCATTTAAGTTCATAGTTTGCTAGCTAGTTAACTTAACATCAATAAAGCCCTCATATAGCATTTTAATCATCATACCTTTCTGAAATCACTTTTCTATAATCAATTTACACTAGGATAATCATCTAAACCCTAGAGTTCATCATCATCATGTAAAACCCACAACCCACCTTCAAGGTGTTCATGGAATTTTCCTGAATTTGAGCATGATCTCACATGTAGTTGTCTAGGTTTCACTCCTAGACACTATATCATTCCTAATCTAATCACATAACTCACATGCAACATCAAATTTCAGATTTTCCAAAATCATGAGATTTTCAAGTTTAGAGATTTCATCAGATTTTACATACCTTATGATCCTCTTGCGATGAGGATCACGATTCTAGGCTTGGATTTCGTTTTGGACCAGATTTGCACATCAAATTTGAGAGTTTTAGTGATTTTAGGGTTTGGAGCTAAGGGGGTGTCGACCTGGTCTTTCCCCTGATCGACCAACACCTCTTTTGGGGGTGTTTGGTTTATTTTAATTTGTTTTAACAATTTAAGTTTCAATTTTGTCAACTTAGGCCCCTCAACTTTGTCCCACTTATTGTTTAGTAGCCTTTAACCCTATTATAGGCTATTTCTAGTCTTGTAACTAACTAGGTTAAAAGTTCCTAGTTAATAAATTCTCGTCTATTTATACTTTATAGTTACAATATAAAGTTTTATATTTTCAGGGTGTTACATCTCGAGTTTGCGATGAGATTGCGTTGCGATAGAGTTGCGATTGCGTTTCGATTAATCACCACAAAACATAAATAAACATGCACAAGTAACACATAAATGACACACACACGTAAAACAATATCCAAAACGCGTAATTCGGGTTGCGGATGCGATTGCGATGCGATAAACATGCGATTAAACCTCAATTATTAATAGATACTCCACATAATACAACTAAAGCGAGTAACATACAAGAGTGATTACAAGTCAAGGTAGTCAAATTCGTAATTAAGCATGGAGTGACAGATCGTAATTAGCAATCTTTTCTTCCTTTGACTTTGACTTGTACTTTTGTCTTTCGAAACACGGGGACGGGGTGTTACAATTAATGAATTTCAATAAAAAAAAGTTCTAGTAATTTCTTCAAATATAATAAGTGATGTCATCTTAAACTTTAATTATGATACATATAATGCATTTCGAATTTATTAAGTTTTTTTGGTAATTAATATGATATTAATACACCATAATGGAATTTTAATATGGTGTATTAATATCATATTAATTACCAAAAAAAACTTAATAAATTCGAAATGCATTATATGTATCATAATTAAAGTTTAAGATGACATAACGATAATACAATTACATGGAAAAAAATAACTAACAAATAAAAAATCACTTATTATATTTGAAGAAATTACTAGAACTCTTTTTTTATTGGAATTCATTAATGGTGTATTAATATCAAATTAAATATCAAAAACAGTTAAAAAAATCACTTTTTTTTTGAGAAAATTTCTAAATTCGTCCCTGAGATTTTACACAAATTGCTAGATAAGTCCAAAATCAAGATTTGCTGCTAAAACAGTCCAAATCAAGGTTTGTTGCTAAAATAGTCCAACTGCTATATTTAACGGCGTCTGTTTTTTGGACTGTATTAGCAAAACAAATCTTGATTTTGGACTGTTTTAGCAGCAAATCTTGGACTGATCTAGTAATTTGTGTAAAACCTCAGGGACGAATTTAGCAATTAACTCATATAACTAAGTTATTTTAAGAATTTCAAATGAAAGTGCTCTCTGACACGCTGCTAGAGGCAACATCATTAGAAGAGTTCCAAAATCCAAGCAATTGCATTATTACGAATTATACTTTCAGCTTACTAAACATAAATATATCACACAAAAATGTTGTCTCGAACTATTCTTCTACTTTTCTTTGTAGGGATTTGAATAAATATAGCTTCATTTTAATTTTGATCTTCAAGTTTGGATCTTGAAATTGTTAAATGATATCGTGCACCTGGTCATGATCTATTGATGATTAGCTTATGCTTGTATAATTAATGTTTGGTTATTTATTTTAGATGTAATCTAGTTAAACTTTGATTGTTGTATATATATAATTAGGGTTAGGTTATATATTTTAGGTGTAGGCTAAGATAGTTGAGCATGAACTGTTAACTCATGAGATGTGGAAGCAATCACACTGTAGGAAAAAAAAAAAAAAAAAAAAGCAAGCCATTGGATAAAAATCTATGTTTTAGTAGTACGCTACTTTTGGACGTTGATTCGAAAGGGGACGTTCAACAAGAAAATTCGGCCTGGGTTAACGATTGGGCAGGGGAGATTTGAGTAAGTTGATTGATTATTAAATCCAAACAACATTTTTTCAAAAGAACAAAAAATAGAACTTCATTACAAGGAAATTTGAATAATATAATTAATTATGTGTTTATTCTAATAGATTAAAGAGCATGGTTTTCTCTCGTAGAAGTATGGGAAATAACGCAATTAACAAACATCAAAAATTTGATAAAGACTTGTGTTCATGAGATAGGAGCAAGAATAGAGAAACATGTACGGGTTCGGCAATGTTAGTGGCTCGTGTATACATTGCTGAGAAGATCATGAAGTATGTTTATTTCCTTTTAGACTTATGAAATTTTAAAATACAAAAAAAATGTTTATATTTTGGGATATTGGATTTTAATAATCCTAAGTTTCACCTGTTGGCCGATAACAATCCCAACTTTAAAAATTCCCTCCAATAATCCCAACTTGTAAAACTTTGGCCGCCATTGATCATTTTCTAACGTAGGTGCACTTAAATCAATTAAGGAGTCTCTAGGTTTAATTGAATCTATTGAAGAGACCAAATTCTTATATGGTTGAAAAGGATCAATGGCGGTCAAACTTTTACAAGTTAGGATTATTAGAGAGAATTTTCAAAGTTGGGATTATTATCGGCCAACAGGTGAAACTTAGGATTATTAAAATTCAATAACCCTTATTTTTTTTGACACGAGTGGAATCACATACATTTGCAATTTGATGTTTTTAATATCGTGAGAATGTTTAAAAATTTCTTATTGAGTTATTACACCTCCTCTGTGGGTTGTTTCACACAAAAAATTGTTTTTGAAGTTAGGTAGAATTTATTGTTAATATGTAAACATGTTATTTGGTTTCTAGTACTTGAACTGTAATTCATGATTGGATTTTATTCTTCAGCAACCAACTTGGCCGGTGGGCAGTTTTCTCTAATTTTGACTACTTCCTGATTCTATTTGTAGGTTGTACTGTAGAATAAGAAGTTGAACTTGGTTATCAAGGAGCTCGTTAAGGAAAATGATGTAGATAAGAGAAAGGTTAAATGGAGATATTGTTGGGTTGTTGGCTGAAAAGGGAAAAGATAAAGTGGATAAAGATGTTATGCTCAATAGGATGTCACATGTTGAAGCTATGTTAACAACTACATTTCGAAGATAGGCTATAAACACTTGGTTTTGAATGTTTTGATATTTATCATATTAGGATACTTTCGGTTATTTGATATTTTAGTTGGTATTTTTGTTAGAATGTTTTATGTGCTTCTAAAACAGAAAAATTGAAACATTGATGTTTTATATAATTTTGAGATTTAATTTTATTAGAGTGTTTTATATGATTTTTTAATTCTATTTAAATGTAATTTTGATGAGAAAATATGGGAAAATGAGAAATTTATATTTATATTTATATAGTATTAAAACAAAAGGTCGGTGGCTTTAGCCGCCACCGCCTTTGTTTATATATAAGTAATATTTGAGTGGACCAAAACAAAATGGAGATGTGCTTTGGTGGTTTGTGTGTCACATTATAAAGAAGAGGTTGAGAGTTCGATCCATACCCTCTCTGTTTTTTTCAAATAGTGTTTTGGATTTATGTGATGATACTCACATATAACTATAATCTTTTTCTTAAGATGATACTAATATTTGACTTGCTAAAACTAATTAGTTACACATAATTTTAAATTTATTTATTTAATATATCATAAAAACAAAGGTTCGTCCCTATATTTTTTAAAATTGAAACCAACACCCCTTATTCTTTAAGTAAGTATTTATGTCTAATTAACCATATTAATGCCTGATTACTTTTAAGACTTTACGTCGCTATCTAAATTTACTTTCACGACTCTACACCGCAACGTACGAAACATACTCTTTTTATCTATGTCTAATTACGTTAATATCACAAACGTAACGAGGGTGACAGTCAAAAACACATAACGTCACGTGCAAACACCACACATTAATGTCATCATCGTACACTGTAGCCGCAATGCCTATATAGGTTACACCGAGTTAGATCGGATACATCGAAACACTTTATATGGTTAATGCATCACATAACATGTAGCCATCTAAAAACAATTAAAATGTCGCCGCCACAACGCGCGGCTATGGCAACAATCTAGTGATGATAGTTCGTAAATGTTGTAGGAATCCGTTCGTGCAAAATAAATAAAATTCTTTTATTAACTTGAATTACAGAAACAAACAGAATGAAATAAAATTACAGTACATATTACAACTGAAAATAGAAAAACAAGAACAAAGAACTCGAACAGAAACACTGTTCTAGGCTGAGGATCGTGTTAGACACGGGTCCCTTAAAACAAATTTTGTGTCTCCTAGGAGAACACGTTTGTTTCCAGGATTCAACAGTCGCAAGCAGTTGTACTGCCGGTCTTGACTCCAACCCGAAGGTGTACCTTAAGCTTGAAGATAAAGAAGAGAATTCAGAGAGAGATTGAGTAAAGCTGTTAGTTTTCGGTGTATCTTCTGCAATAGGGTAGCACCCTATTTATAGTTGCAGGTCTAGCCGAAACTGAAAAACGAATTAAATGGAGAATTAAACTGCATTAGACGTCTTTAATGCAATTTAATTCGTCACTTAATTCTTAGTCAAACGCATTAACTTCGTCAGTTTCGAATGCTGAAACGTAACTGCCCAGTGTAACTGCACTGGCATTAACTGCTGCTGGAAGCTACTGCGCGCGCGCAAGACACACCGGTGCACGCGCAGGTCTGCACCCTCATGCGCGGTGCGTCCACTTGGCTCACTGCCATGCGCGCGTGCGCCATACTCACGTGTGCCACGTCACCTGTGAGCCTCTACGAGCACGCCACACAGTCGCGCCGTTTTGGCTCACCTTGGTGCGCCGCGCACGTCACATCAGGCCCATGCGCCAGAGCGCGCCATCAGGCCATGTGTACTCGCGCGCGTGCGCGCATGACTGCCACGTCATGCGCCACTGCGCGCGGACCCACCAGGGTCATGCGCATGCATCCCGCATCACCATCCACTTGGTCCTTGCAACCCTTGTGCTTCACCACGCGCACAAAAATACAAAGGCGGCTCTCAAGCAGCTCGCGGTGATGCGAGTGTGCGAAGTGCAAAGTGCGCCATCAAAGCGCCACATTGCGCCACATTGCGCCTCATCGCCCACGCCACGCGCGCGCGTGTGCGAGTGCGAGTTAGGGTGCTCTGCACCCTTCGCGTGTACACTAGTGAGTGCTTCCATGAAACAATAAGGATGGAGAGTTCCCACTTAAATACCCCTTTAAGTTCCATCTCTCATCCGATGTGGGACAAGGTGCCACTTTCCCACTTTTTTCAGCATTTAAGTTTCAAACACCAAACTTTGAGCATCGATATCTCATTCATCTTAGCTCCGTTTTGGACGTGGTTTAGTTCGTTGCGAAGCCCTTCCGACATAGAACACAAACCCACAAATAAATATATAAAACCCGCTCATTTTATTATATTTATTTCTAGTCCAAAATAGGAAAAAATCATTTTCCTATATTTGTGAAAATGCTATTTTCACAAAATTTCCAACAATCCCCCACATGAATAGAAATCGATCTATCAAGTTTCAACGATACACGTTCAACAGTTGAGTATTGCAAGATAGGTAGGTGTAACCTTTGAACCTCCTTTTGTGAAGCATACTTAGCCTTCTAGGGTCTTGTAGACGCGGTGTCCTTGAACAATCCCCCATTTATGTAGGCGACAATATACATTCACACAATACTCGCCCTAGTCGAGTTTAGACCTCATGGTTGTGTCCGTTCATGGTCATGGAACACGTTCCTGGTTCTGCGAGAGCTCTAGGATTTGCGCCTCCCCACAAATCCATTTGAAGCGACCCCACTTCTCTCTAACATAGGTGATTCCTCTGAATCATTAAAAGCATCATGGTTAATTTGGATTTCCTCAAAATCCTTAACCTCAACATGCTTAACCTTTCCTTCATGTCACTGATTGGAATGGACTAGGAAGTATACAACTCCCTTTATTGATTTTGGGGCACCCCCCACAGTGACTCCCTTTGGGTTTATGATTAAGTTTGCCTATTGAACCTAGATCTTGGGATCTCCAGTCAACTAGGTTAGGTTTCCCTCATATTCCCTTCATCTATGGGCTTTAGTCCCATTCCTCTTGACAACCTATACACCTTATCTGTGCTTAAGCCTTTTGTTAATGGGTCCGCAATATTATCATTTGACCTCACGTAGTCAACTGAGATAACACCCGTTGAGATAAGTTGTCGTACCGTGTTGTGTCTACGTCGAATGTGCCTTGATCTGCCATTGTACATCGTGTTTTGTGCTCTAGAAAGAGCAGACTGATTGTCACAATGTATGCAGATCGCCGTCAACGGCTTTGGCCATCTTGGAATATCTTCCACAAATTGACGTAGCCACTCCGCTTCTTCCCCGCTTTTATCTAAAGCGACGAATTCGGATTCCATCGTAGATCTAGCTATAACCGTTTTCTTGGAAGACTTCCATGCTATAGCTGCGCCAGCAAGTGTAAACACATATCCACTTGTAGATCTATGATCTTTTATATCCGATATCCAGTTCGCATCAGTGAATCCTTCGATCACTGCTGGATCACGGGTATAATGCAATCCATAGTCTCCCGTGTATCTTATGTATCTAAGCACCCTCGTGATAGCTTTCCAATGATCCTCGCTCGGATTACTGGTGTAACTACTTAGCCTGCTCACAGCGTACGCTAAGTCGGGTCTAGTACATGTCATTAGATACATGAGACTACCAATGATCCTTGAGTATTCTAACTGAGAAACACTCTCGCCTCTATTTTTCCTTAGGCGTTGGGTATTATCAATTGGAGATCGAGCTATACTCGTATCGTCCGAATTGAATTTCCCAAGGATCTTATCCACGTAGTGAGATTGACTCAACACAAGACCATTTTGGGTTCTAGTGATTTTTACTCCAAGAATCACATCCGCGAGACCCATGTCTTTCATGTCAAACCTCGCTTTCAACATGTCTTTCGTTGAGTTGATCATCTTATCATCACTCCCAATGATAAGCATATCATCTACATAAAGACATAGAGTCACATAACCTCTTGGTGTGTCTTTAAAATAAACACACTTGTCGCACTCATTTATTTTGAAACCATTGTCAATCATGACATGATCAAACTTTTGGTGCCATTGTTTTGGAGCTTGCTTCAAGCCATACAAAGACTTGACCAATTTACATACTTTGCCCTTGTTTCCAGGGGCGGAAAAACCCTCAGGTTGTTCCATGTAAATTTCTTCTTCTAAATCGCCATTTAGAAACGCGGTCTTTACATCCATTTGGTGAACTTCCAAATTTCTTAGAGCCGCAATTGCAAGAACCAATCGTATAGAGGTTATTCGAGTTACAGGCGAGTAAGTATCAAAGTAGTCTAGACCCTCCTTTTGTCTAAATCCTTTGATTACTAACCTTGCCTTGTATTTATCAATACTTCCATCGGCTTTCATCTTCCTTTTGAATATCCAACGATATCCAAGTGGTTTACAACCAAGTGGAAGATCTACTAACTCCCAAGTATGATTTTGCAATATAGAATCTATTTCATTCTTAATTGCTTCTTGCCATTGAGGTCCTTCCGCGGAGGTAACCGCTTCGCGGTAGGTATTGGGCTCACCCTCAACCATATAGCTCATGAAGTCTGGACCAAAGGATTTTTCAACCCTTTGTCGTTTACTTCGTCTAAGCTCACCCTCCTCGACCTCGGGTCGTTCATGTCTTTCATCTACCCGCGTAGATGAACTTGGTCCTGCTTCATCTAACCATGCAGACGAACTTGGACCTGCTTCATCAACCGCTCTTGATGAAGGTGCATGTGTTTGTCCTAACATAGGAAACACATTCTCAAAATATGAGACGACATTAGGATTTGCTTCTATGATAGTGTGTTTGTGTACATCGGGATTCTTAGACTCATGTACAAGAAAACGATGCGCACTACTTTGATGTGCATATCCTATGAAAATGCAATCAACCGTTTTGGGTCCTATCCTAAGAGCCTTAGGAGGTGGTACAATCACCTTGGCTAGGCACCCCCACACTTTCAAGTATTTGTACGAAGGCTTCCTTTTTCTCCATAACTCATATGGAGTTTCGTCCTTATTTTTCAAAGGTATCTTGTTTAAAAGATAGTTTGCTGAGAGAATGGCGTCCCCCCACATTTGTCGGTTCACTCCCGAGCTTATCAACATGGCGTTCATCATTTCTTTCAATGCGTGGTTCTTTCGTTCCGCAACGCCATTTGATTGTGGAGAATAAGGAGGTGTACACTCATGTACAATGCCACTTTTTGCGCATAAATCCGCAAAAGGTGCAACATATTCACCTCCTCGATCGCTTCTCAAAGCTTTTATCTTCTTTTTAAGTTGATTCTCAACTTCATTTTTGTACAAGATAAACTTCTCTATTGCTTCGTCTTTACTTTTAAGTAAATACACGTAGCAATATTTCGTACAATGATCAATAAACGTGATGAAGTACTTATTTCCTCCACGCGTGGGAACCGCTTTTAAATCACACACATCGGTATGAATTAAGTCAAGGGGTTCGGTTATTCGTTCAACCGATTTAAACGATGATCTCGTAAGTTTGGATTCAACACATGTTTCGCATTTGTGATTGGACTCGATATAGAATATTGGTATCAAGTTTAATTTAATTAAACGTCGTAATGAATTAAAATTTACATGTCCTAGTCTACCATGCCAAACATTAGAAGACTCAATCATGTAAGTAGAAGAAACATTTTCATTCATTTTCTTGTTTTGGTTAACAACCAATACATTCATTTTGAACATTCCATTTAGGGCATAGCCCTTACCAACAAACATTCCACGTCTAGACAAGACAAAATTGTCCGATTCAAACACTAGACGAAATCCAAACTTGTTGAGCATCCATCCCGACACGAGATTCTTCCGTATCTCTGGAACATAAAGCACGTTTGTCAAGGTAAGCTCCTTGCCCGAAGTCATCTTCAAGACGACCGTGCCTTCCCCCTTGATGCTTGCGGTAGCTTTATTCCCCATATAAAGCTTTTCTTCACCCGAAGCTTCCTTGAATGTAGAGAAAAGAGCCTTGTCTCCACAAACATGGCGGGTTGCACCCGTATCAACGAACCATCCTTTTGGGTTTTCACCCATTGCGTTGACTTCTTCAATCATAGCTGCTTCCTCGGTTATCATTGCAATCAGAGGCATACCATCCTCATCAACCATATGCGCACGCTCACGCTTAGGTTTATTGCATTGGTTAGCACGGTGCCCCGTCTCGTTACAATTGTAACAAGTACCTTGGAAAGGCGCAGGCTTCTTTTTCACAGCCCCCTTTTTCGGTCCAAGGTTGTTAACCTTTGCTTTCCCTTTGTTGTCCTTTTTACCCTTGCCTTTCTTGCCCTTTGAGGACTCCCCAACTTCCACCATGTTTGCTTTAGCCGAGGCTTGCAAAATGGTGCCTTTTTGGGCTACCCTGTTTTCTTCTTCTATACGAAGACGAAGAACAAGGTCCTCGACCGACATTTCCTTTCGCTTGTGTTTAAGATAATTCTTAAAATCCAACCAAGCAGGAGGTAATTTTTCGATCATGGCTGCCACTTGAAATGTTTCGCTAAGTACCATTCCCTCAACATGGATGTCATTTAGTATAATTTGCAACTCTTGGATTTTGAAACCACCGCGCAGCTTCTAAGTCCAACTTTGAAGACTACAACATTAGGTTTTTAGAACTCAGCGACAGAAGGAGTAGAAACAGAGTTCTGTTTTGACAAAGTCGCTACTTTGAATCAAAACAGAGAAAAACCTTTTAAAACACAACCTGCTGTGAGAAAAAAAAAATTTGAAATCACAGCAGAGAAGTTTGAGATACTACATGAACGGTGTTTTAAAATTTATTTTAAGATTGTAGGAATCCGTTCGTGCAAAATAAATAAAATTCTTTTATTAACTTGAATTACAGAAACAAACAGAATGAAATAAAATTACAGTACAGATTACAACTGAAAATAGAAAAACAAGAACAAAGAACTCGAACAGAAACACTGTTCTAGGCTGAGGATCGTGTTAGACACGGGTCCCTTAAAACAAATTTCGTGTCTCCCAGGAGAACACGTTTGTTTCCAGGATAAAGAAGAGAATTCAGAGAGAGATTGAGTAAAGCTGTTAGTTTTCGGTGTATCTTCTGCAATAGGGTAGCACCCTATTTATAGTTGCAGGTCTAGCCGAAACTGAAAAACGAATTAAATGGAGAATTAAACTGCATTAGACGTCTTTAATGCAATTTAATTCATCACTTAATTCTTAGTCAAACGCATTAACTTCGTCAGTTTCGAATGCTGAAACGTAACTGCCCAGTGTAACTGCACTGGCATTAACTGCTGCTGGAAGCTACTGCGCGCGCGTGGAATCACATACATTTGCAATTTGATGTTTTTTATATCGTGAGAATGTCTAAAAATTTCTTATTGAGTTATTACACCTCCTCTGTGGGTTGTTTCACACAAAAAATTGTTTTTGAAGTTAGGTAGAATTTATTCTTAATATGTAAACATGTTATTTGGTTTCTAGTACTTGAACTGTAATTCATGATTGGATTTTATTCTTCTGCAACCAACTTGGCCGGTGGGCAGTTTTCTTTAATTTTGACTACTTCCTGATTCTATTTGTTGGTTGTACTGTAGAATAAGAAGTTGAACTTGGTTATCAAGGAGCTCGTTAAGGAAATTGATGTAGATAAGAGAAAGGTTAAATGGAGTTATTGCTGGGTTGTTGGCTGAAAAGGGAAAAGATAAAGTGGATAAAGATGCTATGCTCAATAGGATGTCACATGTTGAAGCTATGTTAACAACTACATTTCGAAGATAGGCTATAAACACTTGGTTTTGAATGTTTTGATATTTATCATATTAGGATACTTTCGGTTATTTGATATTTTAGTTGGTATTTTTGTTAGAATGTTTTATGTGCTTCTAAAACAGAAAAATTGAAACATTGATGTTTTATATAATTTTGAGATTTAATTTTATTAGAGTGTTTTATATGATTTTTTAATTCTATTTAAATGTAATTTTGATGAGAAAATATGGGAAAATGAGAAATTTATATTTATATTTATATAGTATTAAAACAAAAGGTCGGTGGCTTTAGCTGCCACCGCCTTTGTTTATATATAAGTAATATTTGAGTGGACCAAAACAAAATGGAGATGTGCTTTGGTGGTTTGTGTGTCACATTATAAAGAAGAGGTTGGGAGTTCGATCCATACCCTCTCTATTTTTTTCAAATAGTGTTTTGGATTTATGTGATGATACTCACATATAACTATAATCTTTTTCTTAAGATGATACTAATATTTGACTTGCTAAAACTAATTAGTTACACATAATTTTAAATTTATTTATTTAATATATCATAAAAACAAAGGTTCGTCCCTATATTTTTTAAAATTGAAACCAACACCCCTTATTCTTTAAGTAAGTATTTATGTCTAATTAACCATATTAATGCCTAATTACTTTTAAGACTTTACGTCGCTATCTAAATTTACTTTCACGACTCTACACCGCAACGTACGAAACATACTCTTTTTATCTATGTCTAATTACGTTAATATCGCAAACGTAACGAGGGTGACAGTCAAAAACACGTAACGTCACGTGTAAACACCACACATTAATGTCATCATCGTACACTGTAGCCGCAATGCCTATATAAGTTACACCGAGTTAGATCGGATACATCGAAACACTTTATATGGTTAATGCATCACATAACATGTAGCCATCTAAAAACAATTAAGATGTCGCCGCCGCAACGTGCGGCTATGGCAACAATCTAGTGGTGATAGTTCGTAAATGTTGGTGAAGTAAAGTCGATATTGATCAAAGTTAAACTTCACTTATTGTCAATCATGTACAAAGTTATTAATTTAGCATATTAGAACTTTCTATGAAGAGTTTATTAAAGTTAGCATATTAGATCTTTAAATGACTTGATAAGAGTAAGCATGTCCTGCTAAGAGCTATTATGACTCTTAAGACCTGACAAAAACTACTAAGACATGTTGATACACCACAACTCATTTTCTTTGTCTTTATATCCCAATGTCAAAATAGATTATTATTAGTCATTCAAAGTCACAATGTATTGACATTTTTGTTTAATCGAAGTCAAATTTTGCCATTCATGTTAATCATATACATATTACATTAAATATATCACAATAGAACTTAATATGGGTTAATAAGGCAAATTATGTTCTATTTCGAAATGTGATAACTATCAAGATCCAATATGACTTAATAAGACATGTTGAACTCATTTTAACTAATTACAATATATCATTTCAAAAAAGGTCAATATTGAATTAATGATAGTCAAAATTGGCTAATCAAAATCAATTTTTGGCACAACAAGAAGGGAAGGTTTCGGTCTAGTCCAGAATACAACCCTCGACACCCGTGGATGACAAGTCTTACTTAGCACCAGATAACATGTAGTTTGCTCCCATCGACAACTGCTGACCTCCTCGTGACAACCACAAGGGGCGCGGATGAGACCAAAGATCTTGGACTCCTTTCAGCAAAACACCATCTCTGGTCCTAGCAACTTAGGCAGTAGTGTTCAAGGAGCCAAGAGTAATGGGCAATAGGAAGGGCCTCGACCCAACCAAGTATTGTAACTACCACAAAGACATTAGCCATCACACGGACAATTATTTCAGGCTGAAAATGAAGATCGAGTCCACCCTTAAGTGGTGGAAGCTGAGCCACCTAGTTTAGACTTAAATACAAATGTCGGTGGGAAAAGCCACCTACCTCCACAACTGCTGACCTCCTCGTGACAACCACAAGGGGCGCGGATGAGACCAAAGATCTTGGACTCCTTTCAGCAAAACACCATCTCTGGTCCTAGCAACTTAGGCAGTAGTGTTCAAGGAGCCAAGAGTAATGGGCAATAGGAAGGGCCTCGACCCAACCAAGTATTGTAACTACCACAAAGACATTAGCCATCACACGGACAATTATTTCAGGCTGAAAATGAAGATCGAGTCCACCCTTAAGTGGTGGAAGCTGAGCCACCTAGTTTAGACTTAAATACAAATGTCGGTGGGAAAAGCCACCTACCTCCACTATTTATTACAATGCCTACAGGAATTGATTAGGTTCATTACTTGAGTTAGGTATTGGATCCATGTGCACGTTTTTTATTATTCTTCTTCTTTTCCTTTTTTTTCTTATATTCTTTTTAGCCTAAATTACTTTATTAAATGATTAGGTCGTCACGTGGAGGTAAAAAAATTGAATTCATGTTTTATGATAATCGGCTTACAACTTAATTTTTTTTTGACTTCCGTCTCTTTTATCCTATGTTTTCTACTCAACTTCATACGCTTCTCTTTAATTGCCTAGCCATATCGACTTCACAGTCATAATTTGGTTCACAACAACATTGGTTTGAAGTTTGCAAATGTGCCCTTTAACATGTTCATGTCATTGTAAGACCTTGCGCGTTGCACGAGAGGAAATTACCAATTAGGGTATTTCGTTTAAAATATATTTTTTTTTAAATTTTATAAATCCATAAAGTATGAGGCATAATATGGTTTTAATATGTTTTCTTATATTTACCTAAAGACATTAATGTCATTGTCGCAACGAGTGTAACGAAGTTCGCAAACGCGTCGCTAAACACGGTCCCACCGCAATGATCCAACTGTATTACTTACATATGTTACATTGAGTTAAATTGAATATGTTGAAACACGCATTTTCATATGGTTAACGCACTACGTAGTGCTTGGGCTAATCCATACAATGTTTGCAACTGGCCCGCGACGTATCGCCTGCTGATCATATTACTAGTACATCTGAATCTAAAATGGAAAATCAATGAACTTGAAACCAATATTCAGTCGCTAAAAGATAGCATTTTTAATAAATATGAAGGCTAAATGGTTGCAAATATTGGTGGCTAAATGGTAAAAAATGTTGAAAAAACCCATCACAACTTGGTAGCAAACAAGGTCTACCTTAACAAACAAAGATCGTCACAAATAATTTTGACCTTTTTTGTGGTGGCAAAAATCTGATAACAAAATGAAAAATGGTCGCTATACGATGACATTAGGGCAATTGACACGGGTGTTTTTGTCACCGTGTTTTCGGTTGCAAAATGATGACAATAGGGAAATTATTATTCTTTTGTGGCTGAAAATGTGGTGACAAAAACCCTATGTTCTTGTAGTGGGGATAGTGATTTTTGATTTTTTTTTTATTTTAGTTATTATTTAAGGGAGTTAATATTTACACATCTCTACTCTCTATCTCATATATATATATATATGTATATATATATATATATAGGTAAAGGATCCTGTACAAAGTCCAACTTTTGTAAGAAGTGTGAGAAATAATGTGAGAATGACAAGTGTCCCTAATCTTAATTAATTCAAAAGGGTATATTAGTAATTGTCCATTCTTATCAATTAATTGATTTCCTAGATAATTGCTAAAAAAAAAATAACTGCTGATGAGTTTTTTTAGGATGGTGATCGTAAATTCTCATCATAAAATCGCCATTAATTCTCAGATCATCTTCTCCGACCACCGTCTGCATCTCCGACCACCGTCACCAATTTCTTTCGTCTCCACAAATCATTCACCGTCATCGTCTTTCATCTTCGTCATTCTCATTTCTGATCGTGACTTGAATCATAGTCATGGTGTTTTAAAATCTGGGAATGTTTTGTATTTGATTGCCCAGATGTTAAAACACCATGACTTGAATCATAGTCATGGTGTTTAAAAATATGGGAATGTTTTTGTATTTATAAAACACCACGCCATGAATAATGTCTCCTGATAAAACACCATGACTTGAATCATAGTCATGGTGTTTTAAAATATGGTAATGTTTTTGTATTGATAAAACACCACGCCATGAATAATGTCTCCTGATAAAACACCATGACTTGAATCATAGATGTTTAAAACACCACACTATGAATAAGGTCTCCAGATAAAACACCATGACTTGAATCCTAGTCATGGTGTTTTAAAATCTGGGAATGTTTTGTATTGATAAAACACTACGCCATGAACAATGTCTCCAGATAAAACACCACGCCATCAACAATGTCTCCAGATAAAACACCATGACTTGAATCTGCGATTACGTTTTAAAAATCTGGGAATATTTTAAAGTATGAAGAAATTCGCTGATTTTTTTTTGGAGATTGATGGCGGTTACCATATAATTCGCTGATTTTTAGGAGTTTGATGGGTGGTTTTGAAACGGTTACCATATTTGAAATGTTGGAAAAGTTACTATTGCCCTTCAATTTTTACATAAGGTCCTTCTAATTAAAACACACTTTACATTTTATACCCTATTGATCTCAACCATTAGATCAAATATCCAATGGTTTAAAACACTTCTTACCCTTCTTACATTTTAGACACTTTTTAACATATCCCTACCCTATATATATATATATATATATATATATATATATATATATATATATATATATATATATATAGGGAGGGGCTCATGCGAGAACCACCCTTATTGTGAGAACCATGAGAACCAATGTGAACACAACCTAAAATAGCTAAAAAAACCTAAAAAAACCCTAAAAAAAACCTAACCCCCACCCCCCCACCCAAAAACCTAAACCCCCCACCCCCCCCCCCCCAAAAAAAAAAACCTAACCCCCCCCCCCCCCAAGCTAAAAAAAACCTAAAAAAACCTAAAAAAAACCTAACCCCACCCCCCCCCCCCCCCAAAAAAAAGCCTAAACCCCCTCCCCCACCCCCCAAAAACCTAAACCCCCCCCCACCCCCCCCCCCCCAAGCTAAAATGCTAAAAACTAAACCCCCAAAAAACCTAAAAAAATCTTTAAAAAATCTAAAAAAATAAAAAAAAAATCCAAAAATTTTTTTTTGATTTTTTTAAATATTTTTTAGGTTAAAATCGCTACTTTTCGAAGCAAAAAAAAAAATTTTTTTTTTAAAAAAAAAAAATAATTTTAAAATTTTTTTTTTTTTTTTGGTTCGAAAAGTAGCGATTTTAACCTAAAAAATATTAAAAAAATCAATAAAAATTTTTTTGTGTGATTTTTAGCTATTTTTAGGCATTTTTGGTGTGTTCACATTGGTTCTCGCGGTTCTCGCAATAAGAGGTGGTTCTCGCATGATCTTCTCCCTATATATATATATATAGGGGAAGGTTCATTTGAGAAGAAATTTTATTGAGAAGAAAAAGAATAAAAAGGTATAATTGTAAAACATTAAATAGTTTTTTTTCTCATCTCATTTATTATTATGTTTGACTAATTAATTAGTCATTAAGACTATAATCCTTCACACTAAATATTTTTGCCTACACACATCAAAAGTTATCCTACGCATTTCGAAATTTATCCTACACATATTGAAATTTATCCTACACAACTCGTAATTTATCCTACACGCCTCATATTTATCCTACACTTTAAATGAAATTTTATTTTTTGTGAAAAATATATATCTTAAAAATAAGTTACAAATTTAATATAGTTAGTTATTAAAGATGAAACTACCAATTAATGATATATGTAAGTTTACTAATATACCCTTATAGTTACATTAAGTACAAATATTAAATGAAGTCTAATGAATCATTCATATTGGTTGAAATTTCTTCTTTTTTCTTCTTATAAAGAATTTATTCTCATTTGAACCCTCCATTATATATATATATATATATAGAGAGAGAGAGAGAGTGAGAGAGTGAAAAAAGGATACGAGAATAAGATGCAGAGATGTGAAAATAGTGGAAACTTTATTTAAAATACAAATTAACCAATCATTTAGCTCTACTTTAGTATTTAATTTTTCAATTATTTATCGCTTACCCATCACGTTTCAAAATTCACATTATCATAAGGGTGGGAGGGGCACTCCTCTCTGAGGGGAGTCTCCTCTCTTACGCACACCCAATCAGGTTATGCCACGTCAACTCCCCTCTTAAACTCCCCTCACACCCCAATTTGATGGCTGCACTCCCGTATTAGGTGACTTGTTTTTTTATTAAAAAAAAAGGAAATAATTGATTGGTTTGAAAAGAGGGTGGCCCCACACTCTCCCCCTTCCTTCTTCGGTGAACTCACCCCGACCCACCTCCCCGATTTGGGTCACCGCAGGGATGACGGCGGTGTTCCCGCTGGGGGAATAGGGTCACCGAGGCCACTCCCTGCTGGTGCCCCTCTCACCCTAAGGGTGAAGGGAGTGGAAGTGGTAAACTCACTTTACCACTTGGCAAACCAATGCCATCAATTTTGCCTAACACCATTTGCCGAAAATGAGGCCAAAATCGGTGTAGGTATACCGATTCGGGAAGAGGGAGGAGAGGGGAGAGAGTGGGGTTTTGTGGTGGGGTTCATGCCATCTCAACCAATCACACATTTTTCCTTTTTAAAAAAAAATAGTTTACCACTTCACCAAGTGTCTAAACCATTGCCAACATTTTGAGCATAGTTTACCACTTTGACATGGCACACTCTCATTGGTTGATTTTTTAGTTTGCCACTCAAAGTGTTTAACCACTCCCTTCACCCTAACACACTTAAAAAAAAAAGATAAAACCATTCATACTTGGCGTGACGTCTAGGTGTCATTGTCAACATTTTTTTCACCTATGTGGGAACCACAAACATAGGGGTAATTAATACACAAACTTTGGTTTTCAAATGTCTCTAAGAGCATACGTAGTGGGGCGGTATAACCCCCCATAGCGTCGAGATGGCGCCTTGCACACCGAAACAAAGGGCGCTATGCCCAAAAAAATTTTGAAGGCGTGATAATTATCGCAGCGTTTTGAATGGGTGAATTGATTTTTTTGACCGTTTACAAACGGTCATTTTAATAAAAAAAATCAATTTATTTTTCAAACTTTCCTTTAAATCATTACCTCCTCTCCTATTTTTTTTACCACAAACACTCAAAAACTCTCATCTCTTCCATTTTTTTTTACAAATCTTGATATTTTATACAATGCATCCATACAACCGTGGCTTCATTCCTCCCCGATCAAGTGCGGACCCAAACCAAAGTGGTAATCCTACTCGCCCCGTGTTGCCGGTTCCCACTAGACCCAACCCTACCGGCTACCGGACTCTATATCGGGGAAGTGGACCGATATAAACAAGAAATGCACAAACTTTCAAACCGTGTACCAACGCACATTTGCCGGATGGAAAAGTGGAAGTAACGATGAAGATATTACGCAAGCGGCATTGGTCGAGTATACGAAGGGTAATGGCCATTTCCCATACATGAGGCGTTGGCAAATCCTTCGCCATAGCCCCAAATGGGCCACCGTATCTACTCCGAGTGGTCGTTCGGGAAATACACGGCCATCAAAGAGATCCAAAACAAACGAGTCGAGTGAACCCGAAACGCCAACCTCCGACGCTCGAAACACCGACTTGAACGAGGATATTCCGGATGACGAGCCGGCGGAGGAGTTACCAAGACCGCCCGGAAGAAAAAGCCGGGCGAAAAAACCCGAGTCGTCGTCGATGTCTATGGGAACGGATATGAGTAACGCATTTTCGGAGATAAACATGCGACTTCATGATTTACACGAACTCGGTAATAAACGTTTGGAGGAGAACCACGAAGTTACGGAGATTATGCGGGATAGACAATGGGAACGGGACTTTGAGTTCTACTCGAAACCGCACGACCACCTTACCGGAAAAGCTTTGAAGATGGCGTTGGCCCAAAAGGAAAGGATCGAAAAAAAATATAATCTTTGAAGTGTTGTTTTTTTATTTTTTTAGTCAAACTTTTTTTTTTTAGTGGAACCGTTTTTTTTTTTTTTTTTTTTTTTTTTAGGTGTAATGTTTTTATTTTTATTTTTATTTTAGTGTAATGTTTTTTAATTTAATGAAATGAATTTTAATTTTATAAAGTTAGAAAATAATTATAAAAAATTAGAAATTAATAATTGAGTAATGATTAGACAGGGGCTTTATGACTACGGGCTTAAAATGCATAAGGCCCCATAACGCCCCACGCTGACGTGGCGCGCCACGTGTCGCATAACGCCCACAAAGGGGCGTTATGACTACACATGGCCTATGAAAGAAAAAAGGCCACTTCCTCCGTAACGAGGTTGAATCAAGAAAACATGATGCTTTTCTATTATTTCATTCTTCTTCTAACACTTCAATCCTACTTTATAACCTTAGCGCATTCAGGATCAATTGTCAAAAACCTTCCTGGATATTCTGGTGATCTTCCTTTTAAACTTGAAACCGGGTATGTATGATTATTCAGATTTTGTTAACAAAGTACACATTTTTTTATTGGAAGTTTTAAATTTAATGCTATCTCGTTTGAGTCCCACTAACTACCCTCGGCCAGCCTAACTTTGTAGTAGTACTGGTATGCAACTTAGTAGTTTTTTTAAATTTGACCCATAAAATATATTTTGTAGGGAAGCTTAAATGAAGAGAAAATATACAAACAATTTTTTTTAATGGAAACATTTACTCTACTCAATTACATCAAAATAATCCTAATTAATCTCCTATGCCGAGGTTTGAATATGGGACCTCACATCTACTAAGTGGGCTAGCCTCATATTGGCTAAATAAATAAACAACTTGATCGCAATTTTTATTCCCACGCTTTACCTGCTATTACTCTTTTTTTAACGGCAAACTTTGATCATTGACGGACCACTACAGTATTATCGTGCCACCAAAGGAACCACCCAATCATACCCATCTCCATTAGGCTATAATGCCTACACAAACAACTAATTGAATGCTAGCTTTTTATTTATTCCTTTTACTAGTTTAAGTTCCCGTATAACACAAGTTTTATAAAGAAAATACTTCTTACAATTGATAATTGTCAAGTTTTAAGTGATAAGCTAGAGGAAAGTTCACCAAGGATATGTTTTACTGATAAAGAAAACGCGGAAAAATCGTCATGTTGGACCGTTGCTTCAAAGTCTAGGAGTTGACCGGTCTGAAACTTAACAAATTTACTTGCTCAGTTTTTAATATTGGATCAATTTTTATAACTTTGAATGATGTTTTAAGGGGCAACAACCTTCAAAAGCTTGCTCAAGTAATTCCTTCATTCTCTTGGCACAAGTAGTATCTGAAAATATCAAAAAAAATTAAATACTATTATGTTTGACTTCAGTAGTAAAACTACACCCATATTCAGTAGTTTAACGTAGACACATTGGCTTTTTAAAACATCATAATATTATATTTTGATCTAAGATGACAAACTGTTAACATATTGAATCTTTAACATATTGAATATTTAATAAAGTGTCAGACTTTTCAAAGCATCACTGCACTATAAATGACCTCATAAGTCAAGTTATCCTTATATCAAGTGTACAATAGGGTAATTGAAGTGATTTAAATCATTAAACTGTACCTATTAGGGATGGGCAAATGGTATCCGGTACCAGTACCGAATTTACCAAACCGGTACCGGTACCAAATTTACCGAACCGAGTACATTTTCGGTACCGATTCGGTACCGACTTTTGACATTTTCAGTACCGGTTCGGTACCGGTACCGAACCGTACCGTACCAGGTATATTCGGTACCGGTACCTACTTTTGGGGATTTTCGGTATCGCTATTTTCGGTTCCGGTACAGGTTCGGTACCAGTCGGTACCGAGCTCATCCCTAGTACCTATATAACTATTTGTTTGACCCAAGTCAATAAGAAGGTTAAAGTATATATTTTTATGAAGAAAAATCGAAATATACATGGATAGAATCTACCTCTAGACTCCAGACATCACTGAAAATGTGATTAAGGTAAGTGAATAAAGAAGAAGAAAAAGATTTATTCATTAATCAAAGTATAAACAGATACATCAACTAATAAGTACAATTCTATAATTGATTAGTATACGGAGATAAAACTACACAAACTTATAACAATAGAAACAAATAATAAGAATATAAGAAGTAACTAACCTACTTCTATGATTAACTCACAATCAAATCGAGCTGATTGTAAGCAGCATACGTGTTCTCGTTAATTTGTAGAGGATGTGTATGTTTGACATATAACAATAACATAAGTATGAAAATGTGGATGGTTTAAATAAGGTATATTAGATGGAAAAAAGTTTCCTTTAGTGTAATAAATATTTCAATTTTAAAATCACCTTAATTATCATAGTTACCAAAGATTTTTTTTTATCTCTAGTATTTTATAAATCACTACTAATCAACTCTCAGATAATTTTGATAGTTGATTTTGTTACATTCGAAATTAGATATTGATGAAAAAATTATGTGTCAATTGATTATTTAATCATTTTTTGAAACTTTATTTTATTCACATTCGAAATTGTATATTGGCTGATTCACAATGATGATTATGACAATTTTAAAATTAATAATTTTATAACAATACACCTTAAACAAAGAATATTTAATTTGTAACACACCCGGAACAAAATGAATTAATATTAATACAAATTATAAAATATAAAAATATAGATCTATAACCTTTAATTCTATATTTGGTATTTAAATAATCAATATGAGGTATATAAACATGTATTCATAATAACATTTTTAGTTATTTGTCATATGGCTTAAAAAGTATAGATATCATAGAAACGAAATTGACAAAGGTTCAAAGTAGAATCAAAACCTACATCATCCTTTTCGTTAGTATTCAAATAAATAAATAAATATATATGAGACAATATTTAGTAACATAAACAAACAAAAGATATATTATAAAATAAGTTATTCACAGATATTAAAGTTGAAAAATGTCAAGTAAAAATGTAAATAAACACTAACAAATAACAAATTCATGTCTTTATATTATAAAATGAGAAACGTCAAACAATGTCGATCCATTTAATGTTAACGGAATCTTTTATTTTAAAAGATTATTTTACTACTTGTGTCAAAATTTAGAAATTGTTATATAATACATGTTTTTATTGAAAATTGTTTTGACATTAAAGAAATATTATGAGAAAGAAATTCAAATTGTATGTAACTGAAGTTAATTGACATAAATTATATCAAATTGTTTTGAATTTAATAATAAAAGAAATAAATAATTATATGTTTTACTAACCTTTAAACGTTCATTTAATTAATACAACTTTGATTATAACTAACAACATAAAGTAAAAAAGAAAACATTATTTAAGAGTAAAATAAAGCAAAAAAAAAAAAAAAACAATAAAAACATTAATCATCAACGTGTACCAGGAATCAATAACATTACATATATATTGTTGTTCATTAAGAGATGTATATTTCGAAGATGAAAATCGACCAACCGGTTTTTCTATACGTATATTATTTATTTATTATAAATTATGAATAAGTTATTAATAATAAATATATCGTAAATGGTAACATCAACAAAAGGAATTAGTTTTGTATAATACAAATAATGTTTCTATTCTTGATTTGAATATGAAATTGGTAAGTTATGTAAATCTAACTATGTAAGGGGATTTGTGATTGAGAAGTTGTCAATGATTTTGTAGCTCAAAACATATGAATGATTGATATTATATTTTCAAATGGCAATAATAAGCCTAACTTTATGACAAGTGGTATAAGTTGGTTTTGTTTAGTAGAGTTAATAGATTATTTTTAATTTAATTTTACTGCTGGTGATATATAGCGACATATCAAAGTAACTAATGTTCTTTAACTTATTAATTTTGATTTTATTTTATTCTCTTTCTAATTTATCATTATGATGTCTATAATATTTATATTAATATAAAAAGCATATAAACCAGTAGATGTGAAGAAAATTACCGAAACCCATTTTCGAAATTTGGTGAAAATGAAATTCATATATATGCAAAAACGAGTTTTTCCTAACTTTGAACAGTTATCTATATCTACTTGAGGTTAATATATATTTTATTACGGGTTTGTGTTCTATGATGTGAGAGCTTCGCGATGAACCAAACCGTGTCTAAAGCGGACCTAAGATGAATGAGATATCGATACTCAAAGATTGGTTTTTGAAAATTTCAGTGATGAAATATGGAAGTGGAATGGGAAAGTACAACTTTTCCCACATAGAAAGGGATACTAAACTTGGTATATAAGTAGGAGTTCTCCCTCCTTATTGTTCTATGGAAGCACACAATAGTAAAGTCACAACAATCTGACTCCCACACGTGCGTGGTGTGGGCGAATGGATGCAATGAGGTGTTTTGATGGTGCACTTTGCATTTCGCGAGCCGCATTTGTATTTTTGACCACATTCGTGTGGCTCAGTACAGAGGCTGTATGGACCAAGTGGCGGGACAGTTTAGCGGATGACAAATCATGGCAGGAGGCTTGCAGGTATAGATGGCGCATGACCAAGTAGCACAATGGTTTGCGTGGCGGCTTCTAAATGGCGCATAGGTGGCACACATGCGGCGTTGGAAGAGGGTTCCATATGTGACGAAATGTGTCATTTTGATGGCGCACTTTGCACTTCACGAGACAGTCTAGTGTGTGCGAATGACGTGGTAGCGCTCCTTGGTGTGTGTGGCGGCTTCCAGATGGTGTGTCGTATGACCAACTCGCGGATGACGTGGAGCGGACCTGCGGGTCACTTGCTAGTGTGTGCGAATCACGTAGAGTGTGCCTACCTGGATGCCGCGAACCAGCAAATTTGCGTGTGGGTTGGAATAGGTTTGTAAGTTGAAACAGACCAGTCAAATAATCACAATTCAAAATTTAGAACATAATAAAGAGCATTGAGCGCCTTCAATGCAATTTATTTTCGTTTTTAATTCTTTGACCCGTTGACTCGTTTTTGCACTATAAAGCAAGACTGAGGCTTGGTTGCAAAATGCACTAGATATCACAATACTTGCTAAGAATTTCCTACTACTTTCTGATCCTTTTCTTTTTGTCTTCAAGGTACTATTCGGGTTCGTGATTCAATCCTAATAGTACCACTATTTTGCTATTGTACATTGGGAAACAAAACGAGTTCTCTTGGGAGACTCGATATTTGTTTTAAAGGCTCTGTGTTTAACATAATCCTCAGCCCCAAACTTTTCTATTTACATTTTTGTCTTGTAGTTGGTTTATTTAAGTTGTAAAAGTATTGCAATTTATGGCTTGCCACTTCTTTTCTCTATTCTAAATCAATATATGATTTTTATTTCATTTCTATAAGAATGGATTTCTAACCGGTTTGCGTGGCATGGGGCGTGTATGCCAAGCATGGGCCGTTGTCAACTTTTTGGGTCCCATCTGATCTTCCAAATCTTTCAAAAGTCAACTTTTGTCATCTAGTTTCGAGACGCGGCACGTGCCTTCAGGGCACAGGGCGTGTCTGGACTTTTCTTGTTTGGGCTTTGTGTTGTGGTCTTTTTGAGGTGTCTGGCAGTTTTCGGATCCGAGTCATGGGGCGTGTCTGGCGAGGCATGGGGCGTGTCTGGATAGTTTTTCTTATTTTCTTTATTTTTTCACCAGGATTTACTTCCTTTGTTCATCTTGGGTTTGCTTTTTCCTGAAAATCAAATATAAATCGAAATAAGCCTATTTTGAATATTTCTTTAAAAATATAATAAAAAGTTGGTGTAAATTGATATAAAAACATGTGCATTTTTGCTTATATTAAATTCCAACACAATGGGAGCGTCCACTATGGCCAATAATGTCACACCCCCAAATTCCACACGCGGAGTATCACCGCAGGGGGTGTGACATGACTAGGATCAAGCCACCAATCATATTGAACAATGTATTAAAGTAAATATAAAACCAACCAACAATATAATTGGTGTCCAAAACAAAATAACTAAGTTCAAGTTATCAGCGGAAGCATAAAGTTTAAATGCAAAACATAAGTTATAAGTTCATAAGATTTAACATGGAACTCAACAGTCCATGTCCCACAACGACCTCGACCTCCTGTGCAAGCTCCATCTAATCACCTAATGACCTGCAAGGCATATAGTAACGAATCAACAACAAAGTTGAGCGAGTTCACAGTTGGGTGTTCGTTTTAAGTTGTTTCAAAAACATAAGTTTCTTTTAGCTGGCTTACATGCTGTGGGGGTTACCCCATAGTTTAAAAACATAGTCATTCCTTTCATTTTACTCTGGCTCCCAGCCGTGGGGGCTACCCCATGAATATCCCACTAGACCCGTTACCATATCGAATACTGACTGGAGTAAGTTGGGTGCCCTAAGTCAATTTCTATCATCATTGACGTGCCCAGATCCATTAGTCCACTCGCGTCCTCTGCGGCACGGTGTGAGGCTTGTCAAACCTAATAGCGCTATTTAACTAATGACCCGTTCGCCATTGTCCCGGCGATTAAGTCCATATAAAAATGAGGGACTTAATGATAGAGTTTTTGGTCTAGTATCAATGTTGTCACCCTTCAGTTAAGAGGGTGGAGGTACGTGTCCCATACAAGGAGATCACGTAGGTTCCAATGTTATGACCCTTCAATTAAGAGGATGGAGGTCCGTATTTAGAATACGCAGGTTTCCTTTCAATCAATTACCCATTCCCAACCATCGGGAATCCCATGCCTTGTAGAAAGTGTGAACTACCTTAGATTAGCTCGGCATATAAGCAAAAAGGTCAATCGAGCTGTTTGTGGTCAACCACGTCCTAACATGGTTACCATACAAGTCAGGTCTAGGTTCAAGTAGTGCATGTAAGTTTACACATAAACTAACAAGTTACGAACACATAACGATCATGGCATACACATAGAACACGTTAAGAGTAGCAGTCAAGTACACATAAGACCCAAACTTGTGCGATTCAGATGATTGGGCTGGTGAGCTTGTGCAAGCCCAATCATCTTGTGCGATTCAGTAAATAAGCCCAATGAATCATCGGCACAACCTGTTGTGCAATCAGCACAACCTTGTGCGACCTGCAACGGGTTGTGCGATCCATCCATACCCCGGCCCATTAAACATGCAACCCAATATCTTGTGCGATCCACAACATGTTGTGCGATTGAGTTTAAAGAGGTTATACGATTTGCTTTAACAGTTGTACTTTATGAAATTCCTAACTTGTGCGACTGGCTTGTGCGACTGGCCTTGTGCGATTGAGCTTTTGTGCGATTAGTTATATATTTCCTTAAATCATGCAATCAGTTTCATTAATTCCATTTAATTTGCAAGACCAATTTAACAGTTTCCAACTTTGTGTTAATCGATCAAACCAAGCATCTTCCAATTAATTTTCATGAACTCTAATTAACCCTAATCATCTTACAAATCATGAACAACATTTTAACTTTCAACCGGATCTTCATACTACCGAATTCAAAGACTAACATACAACCTATGGCTTATTAACATGAATCAAACTAACCAACCACACACTCGAAAATCACCAATCCAACCCATGCAATCGATCTTAAATCAATCTAGACCAATCATGATTTTTAATCATCAACTAACACAGTCTTATCATATATATACATATCGAAATCGAACACATGGATCCCATTCATGATCATAGTTTTAGCAACATATTTACTAGCATGCAACCCTAATCGATTACACAACAAAACTATCATCAAAACATAGCAATCTACAAATGATGAACACTAACCAGGAAGCTGAAAGACTAGATTGATCGAGATGGGAAACTTCGGCTGTGAGGATTGCCGTCGAACCAAAGAGGGGAGAGGAGAGAGCGCTAGGGTTTTGTGTGTGTTCTTGTGTTTGCAAATTATGAATCAAAAACCCCACTAATGGGTGTGTGCATACGTATAAGAGGATAAGGGGAGTGGGCCGAACCCTTACTTGGGCTGCCCTTGGTCTCGAGTTTAAACAACGTGGGCCGAGAGGAGTGTGTACGACAAAGGACAAATTGTGCGGCCCAAAAGCTTATGCGACTAAACATACATGTACACATTACAGACTTGTAGCACATAATATACTTAAAACATAACATTCCATTGCAAACAAACACCTTAGTTAATCACACAACATTCATACAGATTACATCAAACACCAAGAAAGGTTTTGGAATACGAGATGTCACAAATAATGCTGGAAAACCCGAAAAGCTCTCGACTTGGAACTTTAAAAGGTGGCAACAGAAGATGTTCTTCTACTTGACCACCTTGAACCTTGCGAGGTTCTTGACAAAAAAACGCTCTGCAACCGACGAAAGGGGAGACCGACGCTCAAGCTATGAGTGCGGTAGATGCTTGGAAGCATTTGGATTTCTTATGTCGTAACTATGTGTTAAATGGCCCCATGGACTCGTTGTATAACATATACTACAATATAAAGACTTCCAGAAAACTATGGGAGTCTTTAGATAAAATGTAAAAAAATAAAGGATGCTGGAAGAAAGAAATTTGTTGTGGCCCATTTTTTGGACTACAAAATGGTTGATTACAAGATTGTGATGAACCAAGTCCAAGAATTACAAATTATACACCACAATATCCACGTCAATGGAATGGCACATTGTGAGATATTTCAATTTGCAACGATGATTGAAAAGTTGCCTCCTTTTTGGGTGAAATTCAAGAATTACCTCAAGAATAAGCGAAAGGTGATGACCATGGAGGAACTTGTGGTTTGACTTCGGATTGAAGTGGACAACAAGGTAGCCCTAAAAAGGCACCACTTTGCAAGCCGTGGCTAAAGCAAATATGATGGAACATAGGCAAAGGTTAACCTTAGACCAACAAGGTATAAAGGGGGAAAATGACAAAGAGAAAGCAAAGGTTAACCTTAGACCAAAGAAATAGGGATGGCAATTGATTCCGAACATGACGGGTTAACCCGAAACCCGACACATTTGAGACGTGTTTGGGTCGGGTAATCTGGTATGAGTTAGGTTTGGGATTAATTTTTTTTGCGAGTTTGTGATAGGTTTGGATTTGATGATATACTCGTTTGCCTGAACATATTACCCAATAAAGTGTACCCATTTACCTACACCCGATATAATTCTGAAACAGGATCAGGAGAAAACGCTCAAAAGTGTGAGAACGGTGAGAACGCTTTCTGGCCCAACACGTGTCACGCCGCTTAGAGAAGGGCGGAGGGGCTTTTTTGTCCTTTCATATTTCTTTTTTTAAACGCGTGTCACTTTATCTTTTCATTTTTTTGGCGTTTAATAAATACGCGGTGTTTTTATTGTTTTTAGATCAGGATCATGGTAAACATTTTGGCATTTTAAGTATTGTTTTGGCGTTTTTATTGTTTTTTAGATCAGGATGCAGGCCTTTAATGTAAAAAAACATCAGTAATTTTCTTGATTTTATTATATCAAGTGTTGTACCATGTAGGATACAAGCCTATAATGTGACAGACAATATGGCGTTTTGAAAAGATAAATAAATTCAATTTTCCATGTAGTGGCTTTTAATATATATAAATGTTTGGCAATAATGATATCGTCTCTTCATTTTACTGTTTTAGCAATTACTGTTTCTTTCAATTTTCATCTGTCAATTAGTGTTGATTTATCAGTAATACTTTGTTTGCGTTTTTTGGCGTTTTATATTGCAACATCGTGCTTTGCTAGCATTCGTTCTCACAGTTTTTCACACTATCAGGCGTTTTGGTGTTTGTAGTTTTTTGCGTTTTATACTCAATTTTTTTTAAATCAGCAGAGAATTAGATAATAAACAACAGAGAATTAGATAATAAACAATAGAAAATGAAAAAAATTAAAAATTGTAATCTAATTTCTCATCCAAATCTTCACTGTCATCAGCCTCTTCTACTTTAACCTTTTTGGCGTTTTGAATCTGTTTGTGAATACCTTATGTAGATCCTTATTTTCCTACATAACGCCCGTCTTTAGAAGATGCTTATTTTTATGGCATCCTTTATTGTGGGCGGATATATACTTGTTTGATGATATGTTGAAGACCAACGCCTGCTCTAATGTATTGATCCCTTCATGCCATCAATATATCCATCAAGAACAAAGTGACATGATGTCATATCAGTGTCATCAGTCTCTTTTTCTTGAATATTTGTCTATCTCATTCAGCAAAAGATTATAGAGATACTCAACTCAGAAAAGAATCCATTCAGTGAAACTTCATTCAGATCAATACTCAATATAGAAGAATCGAGGTTCTGCATCTGTGGTTTACAACTATTTTTATGGCGTTTTAAAGTGAATGGTTTCTAGGAAATATGGCGTTTGTTTTTTGGTTTGTCATCAGTTGATTTTGCAGAGACGTCTCTCTTATAGGATGTTTTTGGCGCGTAGTTTAGGCGAGATTTTATTTATAATAAATGATATTAATAAAGTAGCCGTCTTTTCAGTTACTGTGTATTTTTACTGTTTTTTTGTTCAGCTTTTTGTGAGTTTTAAGGTCATAGACTTTCCATCTCCCAAGTTCAGCGTTTTTTAATGGCTTTAAGTAGTTTTTGGCGTTTTTTTCATTTTTATCTTTTATTAATACTTCTGCAAACTACTTTCATTATCGTTTGGGAGCTTTGGCGTTTTTACTGCATTATGGTGTTTTACATGCATTATGACTGTTTGGCGTTTTATTAATAAAATGTATTTTTTTATTTTCTAAGTTGAAAAATACATAACAAACAACAGAAAAAGAAAATAAAAAAAAAATAAAAATATAAACAATTCATCTTCCAAATCTTCACTGTCATCAGTCTCTTTCTTCTTTGAATCATGTTCGCTAGCGGTTTGGCTTAGCCATGCTTGTGTTTTTGTGGTCGTTTGGAAAGACAAAATGAAATAAGTTTTTTGTTTGAATATGTATATTCAAACAACTCATCAGTGTCATTCGTCTTTTCATGCCATTATAATATTCATCAATAACAAAACACAAAAAATGACAAAAGTCTGAAACCAGCATCTTTTTGTTTATGATTTGTCTATCTCATGCAGCAAAATGTTATTTGAGTCACAACACCTCAGGGAAGAATGCATTCTCCGAAACTTTGGCGTAGAACATTATTTGAATATACAAGAATCGATATTTACCATTTTTGGCGTTTTATAGTATATCTGAAAGAACCGTCGATTTTTTGGAATATTTGATGTTTGAGTGTTTTGGCGTTTTCTGAGATGAATGGTATATAGTAGAAAATATGGCGTTTTCTGAGTAGGTGTGTTTGATGTTTTAGGTATTTTTTACGTTTGTAAGATGAATGGTATATAGTAGAAAATATGGCGTTTCAGGTTTCTGGGGTGTGTGTTTTTATTTCTGGGATGTTTTTGTTTATATAGGGTTGTGTTTTGGTCCGTAATGGCGTTTTATTCATTAGTATGGCGTTTTGGTATAGAAGTGTAAAGACCTTTTTACCCTTAATGAGGCGCGTCCACGTAATAAAATTGATGTTATTTACGAAAACACCACCGCGCCAATCTAGTCCATAGATTGCTTTGATCGGACGATCCATAAGCGTTCTCACACTTTCTACCGTTTTCTCTAAATCACGACCTTATATATATATATATATATATATATATATATATATATATATATCAATTGTTGACATAGATTATATTTGTCATTTATGGATTTTAATATATTTTTATATACATTTTAGCATTTTATTTATATACATTGAAGTTATTTGAAATATCCTTATAATGATAATATTAAATAATTAGTGGTTACTAGACAGACACGTGGCAAGTTTTGGTCGAGTATACCAAACCGATATTTTTTTAAATTAATGGGTTTGTCCGAAACCCGCGGATATACCCAATAGCCAACGAGTAATTACTCGATAGAAATCCGAGGGGTTTTGGGACAGGTTCGGGACAAACTTATCTAATTAGGTTTGGGGTTGGGATTACCTAGACCTGTCCCAAACCCAACTCATTGCCATCCCTTCAAAGAAGGGAGTTGTAAAAAAGAAGCCACATTTTCAAGGAACTTGTTACAATTGTAACGAGGTGGGACACCGTGTGAACCATTGCGAAGCACAAAGTGTGAGCGAGCGCACATGGTGGACGGCGATGGAATGCCTCTAGTCGCGATGATAACTGAGTTAGCGGCTATGATCGATGAAGTCTTGTAACACTCTATCCAGTTTATACCGAATATCTTACATATTCGAACGATTTGGTCCCAGATATTAAAAAAACAACTTACGAGTATGGGTTAACAGATACTCCTGATGAACCGACATAAAGGATTATTACTCTTAATTTAGATTTTAACAACATTAAAGTTGTAAACTTGAAAACTTTGACGTGCATGATCATGCTTCAACCTCCTATAATTTTTTCCAAAGAGTTAGCACTTTAATGGTGTTCGGTTCTTCGGGTGCTTGTTGTCGTCCGATTCCCCCTTTTTGAAAGTCTATCATAAACACCCAAATATAGTTAGTGTTTATGTTAAACTATCATACAAATTTAAAATCAACAAGAAAAATAATTTCGCTGAACCAGGGTGCCCCCGCGTGTAGCGGAGGGACAGCCCAGCTCCCTCAAATTGACTTTTGTTGACTGTACGCTCTCGCGCGTCACATGAGAGACACCATGTCTCTCCATGAAGCGTGAGGAGACACTTTTCCAGAAGTTTGCCAGAGCTAGCAGTTTCACCCCGTCCAATTTTTTGCAAAAATTTCATTGTTTTGCACCAAACTTGGCCCAACTTCAAGTTTACCATTCTTAGGACTTCCCCCTACATTTATAGGTTCATAACCTAGATCCGAACCCGGATCCTTTAGCTTTTCAAATCACTATTTTGGTTTGAAGTTTATTACCCAACCGACCCGTTAAGATGCATTCTAGTTTATGCCTCCTACTTTCTTACCAAGTTTTTCATCATTTGTTTCAACCACAACCTCAATTATGGTTGGTTGCTCTTGACAAAACCTTAATAATCCCATATTACCCTCTGGTATTATGCTTTACCCAAACGACCCGTTATGAGACTTTGAGCCATTTTGTTCAACTCTTCCATATGTAGTTATCGGAATGATCCACTCGATCATAGGACTCATTAACAAATCTACCCTTGAAGGTAGTTTACCCAAGGGCGTTTTAGTCAAATTTAAGGTTTTTTTTTTTCCAAATCGAGGAATTTTTAAATTTAAATGAAACCTATTGAACACTTTTAACTCATTACCCCGTTAAGATTTGCTATGTCCTTAAGGACATAGAGATTTTCAATGGGCTTGTCTTTTAAAACTCATTTAGTTAAAATTTAGCATCATAAACATATTCTTGGCTTTATGGGCCACTTTACCCAATTACTAGTTATACCTAGTGTTGTAAAAATCGCGACTAATTCGCGACTAGTTGGCGATTAATCGCTACGGCTCTAGTTGGGCCTAGTTGGGCCTAGTTGGACCTGGTCGGCCGGTCAAAAATCGACGATTTCGGCCAGATTCCGGAAAAAAACTTGTATATTCCGGACAAAACCTCTAAATTCCGGCTAGTTTCCAACTAAACCTTGTGAATTCCAACAATTAATCTAGTATACTTAAAAAATGAGTTGAGTAAGAATTAAACCTAGTTACTTAAAATATTTACTTATAAAAATGTGTATATGTATATGTATACATAAAACTAAAAATTACATATAAAAAACCGATCCGATTAATTTTGAGTAATCACTGCTAGTCCCCATCTCACCGGCTGACTAGCGACTAGCGAGTTATCCAACCTTGGTCATACCTCACTTGAGTTGATCTATTATCCAAATTTGACCCAACCATCTTTAGTCGGGCCATAAGCCCTTACCGAAAGCATAATCCATTACACATACTTGGTGCGGGTCAAAGCAATGATTCGTTATCAATACCTTGCGATTCTTTTTGCTATTTCATGGCATAGCATGCCTGTACATTCTACTTACTTATAAGTATATGCCATAGCAAGACAAAGCATTAAATATCATATTCAAAAGGTGATAACATCACCATTTGACCCGGTTGCCCATTTGACCCACTCTTGGCTTACCTTTTAGGCACCTCAATCTAACCATGTATTCTTTATTGCCAAAAAGGTGTTTACTCACCGTCTTACCCATTCGCCCCATCATGGTTTAAACCATATAGTCTTATTTCAAGAATTCCTTGTTTAATCACTAATACATGATTACTTACCCTTTATCCATTTGACCCGTTATAGTTTACACCATAAGATCTTATTTTTAAAAATTATTGGCTTAATCACCCATATGCGTTTACTTACCATTTTACTCGTTTGAGCCATTATGGTTCACACCATAGGGTCCTATTTCTAAAATTCATTTTTAATAACTAATATATGGTTACTCACCAATTTACTCGTTTGACCCGTTATGGTTTACACAATAGAGTCCTCTTTCAAAAATTCATTGTTTAATAACCAATATATGGTTACTCACCAATTTACTCGTCGTTATGTTTTAACGAGTTATTGTTTTATCACCAAAATATGATTCGTCATAGTTTTACTCCTTTTGACCCGTTATGGTTTGCGGCATAAGGTCAAAAAAAAGTCACTGAAGAAAGTATAAATTGAATTTATAGGCATCCAAATACCAAAACATCTAGTGGCTAAACTGAATTTTGCCTCAATATAAGTGTTCATATACTTTTTTATAATTAATGTAATTTTGTTTAGAATTGAAGTTATGTTGGAGTAGGGGAGACAGAAGAAGTACAGTTATTTTATTATTTTGTTGAGTCACAAAATAATCCTGAAGAAGATCCTCTTATATGTTATATCCCTGGCGGCCCTGGAACATCTGTGATACTTGGTTTACTACATGGAATCGGTATGTGCGTTAATTTAGTTAAGTTTGAGTAGTTGTTTTAAGGAGTATAATAATTTGCAATTTTTTCGCGTCATGATTGTAGGCCCGTTTGCCATTAACATTGATAATGGCATCACTGCTGCTACCTTATTATTAAATGAATACGCATGGACAAAGGTTGAAATAATCTTCTTATTTTTGAAATTATATACTTTATTTTGTTGTTGTAATTAATTATCAATGTAGATGGCTAGTATCATTTTTGTGGATATTCCTGCTGGCACTGGATTTTCCTATGCTAAAACTAAAGAGGCATGGGGTACTAGTGATAGTATTGTGGCTGCTCAAGCTCATGATTTTGTGAAAAAGGTATAGTAGAAATAAACTTATATATATATATAGGGGAATGTTTATTTGAGAAGAAAATTTTATTGAGAAGAAAAAGAATAAAAGGGTATAATTGTAAAACATTAAATAGTTTTTTTTCTCATCTCATTTATTATTATGTTTGACTAATTAATTAGTCATTAAGACTATAACCCTTCACACTAAATATTTTTGCCTACACACATCAAAAGTTATCCTACACATTTCAAAATTTATCCTACACATATTGAAATTTATCCTACACAACTCGTAATTTATCACACACGCCTTATATTTATCCTACACTTTAAATGAATTTTTATTTGTATTTTTTGTGAAAAATATATATCTTAAAAATAAGTTACAAATTTAATATAGTTAGTTATTAAAGATGAAACTACCAATTAAAATTTCTTCTCATTTGAACCCTCCACTATATATATATATATATATATATATATAGAGAGAGAGAGAGAGAGAGAGAGAGATGTTTCAAATGAAAACCACTTTTAACGCAAAAACTCGAAAACTAACTAAAAAAGCTTAAAAAACAAACCAATTTTGTTTTCACAATTTTTATTAAAATCGCTAGTTTTTGTATATAATTTTTTATTGAAAATTTTTTATATACCACAAATAGCGAAAATTGGTATGAAAAAAATATTTGTTATGTTTTTAGGTTTTTTTAGTTAGTTTTCGGGTTTTCGCGTTAACTAGTGGTTTTCATTTGAACATTCCCCTATATATATATATATATAGGGGATGGTTCAAATGAAAACCACTTTTATTGTGAAAACTCGAAAGCTAACTAAAAAAAGCCTAAAAAACACACCATAATTTTTTTTTACAATTTTTTATTAAAAATCGCTAGTTTTTATATATAAGAAAAAACTTTTCTTCAAAAAAAAAAAAATTGTAGTACACGTGTGTAATAATACATATGTGTTGTACACATACACATGTGTAATACACAAGTGCACTACAATTTTTTTATATTAATTTAATTAGCGAAAATTGGTATGCAAAAAAAAAAATTTGGTATGATTTTTTTGCTTTTTTTAGTTAGTTTTCGAGTTTTCGTAGTTAATTTTAAACTATACATATGTGTATATTACGAAAAGTTTAGAAAAATAAGTGGTCTAGAATGCTTATCAAGTTTCTCAAATATGTTGGACTTCTCTTAGGATCTCTATCATATATATATATATATGATAAGGATCATTACAGAACACTAATTATTGCGAGAACAAAAAGAACAACTCTAAATTACTAAATTTTGAGATTTAAGGTTCATATTTCTTAAATTTTATTTTTCTTACATTCATATGTGTATTATATATACACAAAAAATCATATTTTTTTCCTACACATAGTATACATACATGTAGGTAATTTATCCTAGGATAAATTACAGTTTTCGTCCTTTATGTTTGTATCAAATTGCAGTAGATGACCTTTAACTTTAATAATTACAGTCACAATCCTTTATTTGGAAAACTCATTACACACTAGGTCCTTTAGCACTAACCATGTTAAAATTTTAAGTTAAATGTGACATGTGCATTGCACATGATGGTATTATAGTCTTTTTCTATTCTAATTCAATAAAAAAAAAGATAAAAACTATTAAAAGACTTTCACCCCATCCTCTTTCCACTTCTCCCTCACTCCTCTATTTCTTTAATCCCTGCAACTTTTCACTTCTCCCTCACTCCTCTCTTTCTTTAATCCCTGCATTTGGTGAAAAACAAGACCCCTCACTCCTATCTTTCTCTCTCTAACACCCACCACCGCCGCACACCCACCACCGGCGTCCTTCTCTCTGTATCTTGGGTACAGGTATGCTCTCCGATGCAAACTAAGTTTCGAACTGAGTTCTTTTCTGGCTCATTTGCAAACTGAGTTTCAATTTGATTTCTCTTTTATTGTTTTGCAATATGCTATTTTGTAAACTAAACTTCAATTTGGTTTGGTGTTTTGCAAACTAAGTTTATCTTCAGATGGTTTGTGGATGGAGGTTGATAATTGGGGAATTTGTAAAGAAAGATTGTTGATTTATGAAATTGAGGGTTTAGGGTAAAGAGGAAAAAGGTGATAAATGAGATGTGTGTGAGGTTTAAGGTGTTGGTTTGAAAGAGGGGAATCAACAATGTTTTTTTACTTTCTACAATTTTTTTTTTGCAATATGCTATCATCTAACGTTCCAGATCTTCACAGATAGGAATATGCGAAAGGGAGGAGTCGTGATGGGTGGTTGATGGTGGTGGTGGGTGTTAGAGAGAAAGAGAGTGGGTGAGAGAGAGACAGGAGGGAGAAGGAGAACTGCAGAGAGGGATGGGTGAGAGTGTTTTAAAAGTTTTTAATTTTTTTTGTTTTATTGAATTAGAATATGAAAAGACAATAATACCCTCATATGCAATGCACATGTCACATTTAACTTAAAATTTTAACCTGGTTAGTGTTAAAGGACCTAATGTGTAATGAGTTTTCCAAATAAAGGATTGTGACTGTAATTATTGAAGTTAAAGGCTATCCACTGTAATTCGATACAAACATAAAGGACGAAAACTGTAATTTATCCTTTATCCAACACATAACCTATATGTGTAGGTTATTTAAAAACAGAAGATTTTTCATATTTTGTTTTAAATTCTAGTTTGAGAAACAATAAATCTTACATTTATAACACTTTCATTTATTTTTTAGGTTTTTAGGATTGAAAAAATTAGTGATTGATTTTGTTCTGCTAGTACTCGCAATATTTAGTCTTCTACATAGAATTTTCCCCTATATATACGTGTATATATATATATATATATATATATATATATATATTAATGCTAACACATGGGTTGAATAAATAAAATATCTTACATAAGTTAAAGATGATAAATCTCATACAAAAATTACTTAAATTAAATCACCCATAATCAAGAAAAACTCAGTTTTTTCTTTGAAATTTAAAGAAAAATATAATAATTTTGAAATAAATTTACACATATTAAAAAACCAATA
Organism: Helianthus tuberosus; assembly: GCA_030545235.1. Lineage (NCBI taxonomy): Eukaryota > Viridiplantae > Streptophyta > Magnoliopsida > Asterales > Asteraceae > Helianthus > Helianthus tuberosus. Next base: position 14,728,922 of record CM060452.1, on the reverse strand, counting down.
TATAATGGATAACTATTGCTAATTATCATTAAAAACAGAGTTAATTACATAGTTAGTCCCTGTGGTTTGCACAAAGTAACATACTTAAGTACTAGTAGTTTAAAATAACATTCTAGGGTATTAACTTTTCATTTTGTAACGTTTGGGGGTATTAAGTTTATTTGTAGGCTTAAAATCACATTTTGTTAGTACCTAAGTATGTTATTTTGTGCAAACCACAGGGACTACCTATGTTACTACCTTAGAAGTTAATACCTCCAAACGTTACAAAATGAAAAGTTAATACCCTAGAAGGTGATTTTAAACTATTAGTACCTAAGTATGTTATTTTGTGCAAACCACAGGGACTAACTATGTAATTAACTCTTAAAAACATAAGTTAAACCATTTAATTTAAACACCTTGAATTATAAATAATTTGAAATGGAGCACTAACATGAATAATATGCTAGTACTTCTATATGTTAAACATCAGCTTGAGTATATATTTTATTAACGCTTTTCACTTTAATATAATGTTTTCTTTTCTTTTGTGTTTTTGTGACAAGAATATTAAAGTTTAAACATTTTTTAAAATGGCCACAAAATTTTTATACTCTGAAGTTTAACGACTTTATTTCTTTGGTTTTTTCTTTTCGTAGTTATATAGAGTGTCATTACTGTAATGAACCAAACCCATATCGCTGGAAATTGAATTCCCACCGAATCGCACAGGGGATTTCAGTAATTATTCTTCAAATTATACATTTGTTTTTGTTAATAACTAAAGCAAATCAAATATGTCCGGTTAGTTTATCAAATTTAACTAAAGATGCTATATAAATATCTTTTACAATAATTAGAAATAACTTAATTATTATTCATCATCAATTAAAATATAAGTTAACGTTTATCTAAATTTATATATGATAAAATGTAAATTCAATGAACAGTAAATGTAAACTCAATGAACAGTAGTTTATATTTTATTATTAAATTAAAATTAGAATTAGAATTATAATTAGATTAGAATTATTTAAAATTAGAATGAATTGTAACACAATTAAGAGATGAGCAAATGGTATCGGGTATAGGTATCGGTCTCAAATTTACCAAACCGGTACCGGTTCTGCACATGTATTCACCGGTTTTTACCCTCAAATACCGATGCCGTATCAGTACCGACCGGTACCGAACCGTACCATACTAGGTATATTCGGTACCGGTACCCACTTTTGGGTATTTCGGTAACGGTATTTTCGGTACCGGTTGGTACCGAGCTCATCAAATCCTGTAGTAACGCATCAATGCAAGTAATTGCACCGTTTAGATTACTTTTCATACACACAGTAAGTAAACTGTATTTTGTTTGAATGAAGTTTTATATACACAACAACTTATTTTGCTTTCTTTTTTGTGTTTTTCTGTAATGAATGAATTATAGCATGTAAAATTAACTTGGATATTTAGAATATTTATGAGCAAATCGTATCAAATCTTGTAAACGAACCGGTATCGTATCGGTACCAAATTTACTATACCAAATCATTTTCGGTACCAATTTGGTACCCACCTTTTGGCGTTTTCAGAATCCTTACTTTCGGTTCGACACCAGTCTAGCACCATACCTGTATTTATTTATTTTTACCTTCAAATACCATACCGTATTGTACCGAGCATTTTCGGTTCCGGTACCTAATTTCGATGATTTTCCGAATCGGTACTTTCGCTGCCGTTACCGGTACCGAGCTCATTCATATTTTAACGTGTTAGCACCGTAATAACTGAACTGAAAACAGCCGAATTTCCAACGTGTAGGACATATGGGTCCTATTATTATATATTTGGTTATTTAAAATCGTTTTTTTATGACGAAGTGACTATCCTTACCACATCATTTTATTTATGTTTTGATATTCGGTATCTGTTTGCCGTTGCTGACACGCCTTTTGTAGTCATTGGGTCCCGCCGCAACGCGCGGGCGGAAAATTACTAGTTTAATTTAAATACTCATTTAATTATTTATCAATTTAATTTAAATACTCATTTAATTATTTATCAGTTTATAATTTAATTATTTTAATGAAAAAAAGAAAACAAAGACAAAATCCATGTAATCTTTAAAAAATAAAGATTAAGAAATTAACACAAAGATAAATTGGATAATGTATAGCAATTATTTATATTTATATATTATAAATAGATATAACAATAATTAATAATATTAGAGATTAATCTACTACTTCTACTATATTAATATAGTATTAATTTCATATATAAATAAATTAATTAAATGAGAGAATGCCACATGGCATTATATAAGTAAAATTAAATTAGAGAATGCCACATGTCATTATATATATATATTTCTTTATTTGTATTAGATTTTTTTTTGTAGTTATACCGAATGTCATTACCGTAATGAACCAAACCCATATCGTTGGAAATTGAATTCCCACCGAATCGCACAGGGGATTTCAGTAATTATTCTTCAAATTATATATTTTTATTGTTAATAATTAAAGCAAATCAAATATGTCCAGTTAGTTTATCAAATTTAACTGAAGATGCTATATAAATATCCTCTACAATAATTAGAAATAACTTAATTATTATTCATCATCAACTAAAATATAAGTTAACGATTATCAAAATTTAATTTAAACTAGTTTTATGAGCAGCGCCGCATTGCGGCGCGCTCAACCAAATCATTCTTGGTGTGTATGTTTTACATCACAACTCATAAGTCAATTGTGCGACCATCAATTGGGTGGCCAGAGGTACCGATCCCTTCAGGATCTAACAACGTGCTAACGTTTTAAGCCAGAGAGCTGTTGGAACCCTTAACACCATTACGTTCATGTTAATTTCACTGCTCATTTCCATTGGTGGCAATTTAGTTAGTGTTGGCTACTTTTTTTTTTCTTTTCTCCGATGTTGGAGCTGTTTATATGGGTTTGCTTTTGTTTATTTGATGTGTTTTGGGCTTTAGTTTAGTGGTTTGTTGGCTGTTTGTTTATTGCTTTGGTGCTGGTTCGAGTCTACGACGTTTCTGTTTTTTTTTTTTTTTTAGTGCGCGACACGTGTGCACTTTAGGTAGGGTGCAAAGCTGCCAGATCATACTTGTTAACCGGCTTTAAAAGCTTGATTTCATCTAAATTGTTAAAACTCCGAAACAACATATCGGGAGCCAATCGCATTGTTTAAAACAATCAACAGATCCTTATTCCTGCATATTCCACGGAGTCGAAACATTATACATTAAAAAAACATCCTTAAATGTTACATATATACAACCATGTGTCAACAGACCTGTTTTTCATGTGCATAATTCTTAAATCAAGTCCTTCATATTCATCTTCGTTTTCATTCGTTAAAGATACATCAATGGCATTGCTTTCATCAATTTTAACATCATAATCACTATTTAGGTAATATGGTGTTTCTACAATCTGCTGCTTGCTTCTTGCATCACACTGGTTGATAAGTAAAGGCTAAATGTAACAACAAATGGAACTAAAAAAATACAGTTTTATATATTTTAAACTTACATGCTTGTCTACCAAGATAAAACATAGTTCTCCATTGTACGGGTCCACTTTCTTATGACTCAGACTTCAAGTAGCTCCACACTATCTGTTCGCTTTATCTCAAAAATCCTTTTAGATGTCATAGTATATTTCCTGTTGCAAAAGGTAGCGATGGAAGTGTAAAAAAGAAACAAATCATGTTTGTAATTGTGTATATTTTGTTAAGAAAAGATTTTTTTGGATAATAAACACCTGTGAAAGATGAATATCACATAAAAAGTCCCAAGTAGACAATAATTTTTGTTAGCCACCAAAGTCGTCCCGTCTAATAACGGTTTAATTTAATACTAACCAAATGAAAACTGATTCTTAACCACAAAAATATGTTCAGCGTATAAGGATAGCTGCAGAAAAAAGTCATGCATCATATCTATCCCTCTTTAATCCCAAAATTCATCCTTTCAAATCCACAATCCAACATTCTTAACCACAAAATATGTCCATCGTATAAGGATAGCTGCAGAAAAAGTCATGCATCATATCTATCCCTCTTTAATCCCAAAATCCATCCTTTTAAATCCACAATCCAACAAATTTGACAACTGTACTCGAATAATTACTTTGACCTAATGGTATATGACTATATGCCGCATCATCTCGGAATCCATAAACCTCAAAGACGATGGTGGTAATTAAACATAATACACAATTGACAATCAAATTAACAATATATATTCGCTGATTAAAAAAAGTTAATTATTAACCATATACAATTAATTAAGATGAGCAACAACATACATACCAGATACCTAAAAGTCAGTGAGCAGCAACGTACATACAAGATACCCAATTGTATAAGGTGCACTCGATTTTGTTACTTGTTTCGAAGGCATCTCTGTCGCATGTGGTCACTATTGCTGACCACCCACATAAACGTTAACAACTACAACTTTATCACCGGAACCACCTTTACCCGTCACCATCCACTGACCATGGTGCAACCCTAAAACCGCCACCGTTAATAATTGTCGGAATCATCATCAGTAACTTGAAACAACGAAAATGAGTAAAGAGCCCAAAAAACTAACCTTTGTGGTTATCGATCTACACTGGTGTGGAACTCGCCAGTGACTCTAAATCGGTCAGCAGAGCACCAACGGTTACTAAATCAACAAATATCATCGGTTTAAGAGCCATATGACCCCGACCTAACTGTAGTTAGAAGACGCACATCTGAATCAGAGTACCGGAACTTTGCCGGACCTTCACTGGAACCCTAGCAACTGCTCTCCGCCGCTTAAACGCCTTCAAAAACACCGATCTTGGTTAAAAAACGACATGCAAAAGAAAAGAGGCTTACCGAAGACTCACCGGAAAATATGTCGGAACTAACTTGTATGGCAGTCGTCTTAATCTCCGTTGAATCCGTTAACCATCGGTGCTGGTTACTCAGAAGACCATCAATACCGCCGCCATATGAGGTCATGGCGGAACCCTAGGTTCGCCGGACCGTTGCCGGCATCAGCGGAGAGTCCCTTGTTTTTGAGAGACGGCTGGTTTACACGCCGGCTCAGTGGCGGAGCGGACGGAACCACCGTCTCAAGCCCCATCTGTCACGCTCTCTCTATCTCTCTCTGTCTGACCTTATGAGGACGTTTTCTTCTTTTAGGGTGAGACAATTGAAATTACGAAGACACCCCTTATACTGTTCAAAACGTTCAAAATTTAATATGTATATAATACTCATTTAATTATTTATCAGTTTATAATTTAAATATTTTAATGAAGAAAAGAAAACAAAGTCAAAATCCATGTAATCTTTAAAAAATAAAGTTTAAGAAACTAACACAAAGATAGATTGGATAATGTATAGCAATTATTTATATTTATATATTATTAAATATAACAATAATTAATTGATAATATTAGAGATTAAACTACTATATTAATATAGTATTAATTTCATATATAAATAAATTAAGAGTTAACTGCCATTTTCGTCCCTGTGGTTTGGTCACTTTGGCCATTTCAGTCCATTTTTCAAAAATGCGCTATTTTCGTCCCCCACGTTCTGGAAAGGTGCCATTTCAGTCCAAAAATCATAACCCAGTTAAGTCAGTTTGTAAATAAGGACTGATTGTGTAAATTTGTAACATAAAGGACTGATTGTGTAAATTTGAAAAATGGACTGAAATGGCAGTTAACACCACCACCACCACCACCGCCACCACCGCCACCACAGCCACCACCGCCACTCCACAGCCACCCTGCCACCACCACCACTTCGTTGCCACCACCACCACCGCCACCACAGCCACCACCGCCACCCTGCTCATTTCTGCAACTCGCCGGAGTTCGGAGTTCATCGGAGAAGACGACCGGAGAAGACGAAGACGTCCCCGTAACCCGCAAGCTTTTCGTTTCGGTATACCGTTCCCGTTCCTTTGTTTTGCTCGTAAGAAACTGATTTGTGTTAAACCTCTTCTGTGTAAGAAACTGATTTGAGCTTACCCAAATTTTAGAAAACTGGGGTTCAATCTGCACGGCTACTGGTGGTGACCTAGTGTGTGTGACAGAACAATCTGGTGGTGTTAAACTTAAAGTGATAGAAAGTGGGTAGCTAGCACTTGTTATGTTTCATAAAAGCATCAACCATTAATACTGAGCGATCAGTTACTAAAAAACAAATCAAATGTACTTACATAATTCGTCTTTCCAAACCATTGCCGTACCTCACCTCCCAAATGCATGTATCAAACAGTACTTCTACACTAACACATTAAGTTTCAACTTAATTTCACCACCAATCTTCATTGGAATATTAAGACATATGTTAGTTGTTTGTTAACGATATAGGTTACATTGCAGACAAACTATTGTTAATGACATAGTACCAACACAAAAGTAGACAAGATAATACAGTAAGAAGTTATTCAAAAGAACTACCTTAATTAGTGATTAATAAGGTTCTTTTTTCCTCAACAGATCTTCATATGAATCTATGGAACTAATCAGCTGTATTGATTCAAGTGATTCCAAGATTGAATCCCGTTCCAGTTGTTCACGCTTCCGTTTTGATGATCATTCCCTGCACCACTGCTACTAGCTGAAGTCGTTGGGTTCAAATTCACCGCTGCATGATAGCTGTCATCGAAGAACCACTCGGTTGCCAAACCGCAGCCTTCAGCGGTCTCTTTTGTTGAATAACCTTCCTTAGTGGATTGGGATGGTTTTGAAGTCTCAAGATTCTGAAACAAAATAGGTTGTAGTTTCTGATGATGTGGTTCAAGAACAACTTGTTGTTTTTGTTGTTGTTGATCGTTCTCTCCCCCGCCACCAAACAACATAGACAGTCTTTGTTGCTGAAGCTTCCAATGAGTAGGGTGGTGGTGGTGGCTGTGGTGGCGGTGGTGGCGGTGGTGGTGGTGGCTATGGTGGCGGTGGTGGCGGTGGTGGTGGTGGCAGCGGAGTGGTGGTGGTGGCAGGGTGGCTGTGGTGGCTGTGGAGTGGCGGTGGTGGCTGTGGTGGCTGTGGTGGCGGTGGTGGCAGCGGAGTGGTGGTGGTGGCAGGGTTAGTGGTGGTGGTGTTAACTGCCATTTCAGTCCATTTTTCAAATTTACACAATCAGTCCTTATTTACAAACTAACTTAACTGGGTTATGATTTTTGGACTGAAATGGCACCTTTCCAGAACGTGGGGGACGAAAATGGCGCATTTTTTAAAAATTGACTGAAATAGCCAAAGTGACCAAACCACAGGGACGAAAATGGCAGTTAACTCATAAATTAATTAAATGAGAGAATGATACATGGCATTATATAAATAAAATTAAATTAGAGAATGCACATGGCATTATATGTATTTCTTTTTTAGTATTAGATTAGATATATTAATGCTAACAATAGAAATTAAAGGGCTTTTAATGATAGAGACATACCTCAAAAATCCCTGGGTGAAAGTGGACCACGTCCAAAAAAACATGGTGTGGGTAATGAATTTAGGGTTCTCTTATTAATTAATTTGATTTCTTTTATTTGATGAATAGTTTCTCATTGACCACCCTAAGTTTCTGAAGAATCCACTTTACATTGGAGGGATATCTTACATGGGTCGTATCACTCCCATCATCACGATGAAAGTATATGAAGGCGACTTTACAACTTATCTATTTCGTTAATATTTCACCATATTATGTGTTGTGTTCTGATCATTGTCGTATTTACAGGCAATGAACGCAGAGATCAACCAACACTAAATATTCAAGTAAATGATCAAACCATAAAAACTTTGAAATGCCAACAAATTATCTAAGCTCACTATCTATGCACTTATAAAATTTCTTTTAATGGGGGATACAGGGGTACATTCTTTGCAGTCCTCTCACTGATAAATTCATGGACTTCAACTCAAGACTTGAATACGCTCACCGTATGGCACTAATATCAGATGATATTTATAAGGTCTTTTCTTAATTTACACTAAACAAATAATGATTAACATGGTAGCTTAGTGTTTTTATGTATAATAGTGTATATATATATATATATATATATTTTTTTTTTGCAGTCGGCTGTAGAAAATTGTCATGGTAATTATGTAAACAGTGATACAGCAAACTCATTATGTGCGCATAGTCTTCAAAGATACAAACAAGTGAGTATTTTGGATATATTCTTCAAATTAAAACATGATGCGATGTTGTGTAAAATTTTGAATTACAGTGCACAGATCAAATTAATACTAACAACATATTGGAACCTTTTTGCGATGGATCAAATATCTCGTCAGATTGTCAAGTATTACTCTCTCTCCCTCTCTCTCTCTCTCTCTTTCTCTCTGTACGTTTGCATGATTTAACCTAATGATATTAATCAAATATCTCTAATTTCTCTTTCTAGGAGGATGCTTTTGACGCCATAGATATTTGGGCGAATACTGATGCGGCACAATATGCTCTCAACATTTCTCAGGTGTGTAACTAACTTTGTTTGCCACAAAGATCAATAATTTTATTCAAGCATATTGATTATATAACTTTTGCTTAATTAGGGCTCTATTGGAAAGTGGGTGTTGCAAAACGAAGATATGCATTACTCTGAAGGAAAAAATGACACATCTTGTTACGCTTATGATATTTTTACCAGCTTGCCGTATCATAAACAACTTGCCAGCAAAAATTGTCGAGCTTTGATAATTATGTAACGTGACATGATAATATGATGTCCTTCATACAATATTCTTTTATTCTATACCTAATCTACTATCGAATTTTAGTTATAATTTCGTTTTGTTATTAATTGGCAGTGGCGATCATGACATGACATTCCCATATGTTGGTGTCGAGCAATGGGTAGCTTCTCTTAGTATGGGAGTTGAAAAACCATGGGAACCATACTTCGTTGATGGTCAAGTTGGAGGGTACGTACGACTCAATTGGCTACTATTTTTATTTCGTGGCCATGTTGTATTTATGCGCATTAATTCCAATTTCATCTTTCCTGCAGATATGAAATGACATATGCAGAAAATGATTTCTCACTGACATTAGCTACGGTTAAAGTAAGAAAATTTTCATTATCTTTATATGGAACTGTGTGTTTCATGTCATATTTAGAAATTATGCACTTACTTGTTGGGATGGTAATGGAATTAATGATATGGCCAATAATCCTCCCAGTCTCATAGCTTATTCTAAACTTCATCTTATATCTTGTCCCATATTTATCTAGACCGGATAACCCATACCTGTCGGGTAACAATTACTCATTAGTCATTACCCTACGTGTTCAAGGATTTTCCGTTGGTATAGAGTCTCATCTCCCGGTCAATACCAAATCTTAAACAGTTAAACTTACCCAAAATGGAGTTATATAATCAAATACTATACATTTTATAACAATATTATTATTTTAATTAGCAATTTCAAAATGATATTTATCATATTAATTCTTTAGAGTTATAGATCACCTAATATCGTATATGTGCCAAAAATTAATTTTACAACTAATCTAATATGTACATGGTCATGCACCTCAATACGCTCCGTATTGAATGTTTGAGGTTTCAGTTTTTTGTTCGATTCATGTTTCGCGCCTTATCTTCTCTTTAATTTGTACGCATGTTATAATTATGTTCTTATAAAATTGGGATGTTGGCAGGGAGCAGGACACTTAGTGCCAGTCAACAAACCAAAAGAATGTGTGGATGTGATTAAGAGGTGGCTTCCTTTACCAGCTGATTTGAATAGTTATTAAATATTTGGAAATGCTTTGAAGTTGAAACCGTTATTAAATAAGTAGACGTGGCTTGCTTCACGAACTGAAACTATTAAATAAGTGTTTGTTTTATATTGTAATGATTAAACTCTTATCGTATTCTGTACCCTTTTATTTGAAAGGCCAACGAATATATTATTGTTCATCACCAGCATACAGATACAAAAGAACCCCAAACGGACTACAGGTTCATACACGATAAATCAAAGTTATACCATTCAGACCACGTCAAGCTTTGAACCTTGGCCCGATGCTTGATCCAAAGGTATCCAAGATGTTTGATCTCCCCCTTAATGCCATCAAGTTGTTCGAAAATCAAATCATTCCTACATTTACCTAATCAAACTGAATACCCGACCTCCCCTCAATCTTCGTTATCCGCTCAGCTAATGCCACATTCGTTACCTACTCCAGTTCGAAAAGGTCTGGAAACTTGCCGCATAAAGGGGTCTCACCTATCCACCTTTCTTTCCGGAATGAGATGAGCCACCCGTCACCTGGGATGCTTCTGAATTGCCGCATAAAGTCATGACCAACTTTTACAATCTGCTTCCAAATAAATTTATAAACGTGTTGTGAAATATAAATAGTCATGTGTTTTGCGTTAAATTTAGAAAAAAAAAAAAATAATAAAAAACCTTATAAAAGTCATCCTAATTCTCTAAGAATTATAAAAGAATAAAGAAAAAACAAATAACATAATTGAAATAAATAAAATAAAACCCAACCTCCCATGCATATATGAGAAAAATGCGAAACCACACAATCGGTAAACACAAATTGCGGGATTAATTTTCGTTTAGTCAAAATCTCTTTATTTAAAAGAACCTCACTACAAGAATGGACCACCTTTAGCGGCGACAGCTGTCGACATGTCGCCGGTATTGATCGGCAGCTATTGGACTCCTGTCGTCGCTAAAGGCCTACGTTGTCACGACCCCCGACCCACCCTGGACGGAATCGGGAGCCGCAAACAACCAAGTGGTACCGGTGATTATTTTGAAAAATATTGCAGCGAAAATTTCATCATGATCGTGAGTTAAGAAAAATATCAGAGTTTAGAAAACACCGGCTTTTATTTATTAAATAGATGGGATAAACCCATGTTTTACAAAGGTAGCTTTAATAAGGGATAAACCCAATTACATAAAACAATATTTCTTAATTTGATTTAATTAATAAAATAAGTCACTTCTTGAAGCCTTTCAGTGCCGCATCCAACTCTTACTTCAATCTACTGTAATTACCTGAAACGCGTTTTAAAAAGGTTTGGTCAGCAGAAAATACTGGTGAGTTCATTCATTTTGCTTAAAACGACGCATTTGTTATAATTTACAGTATTAAGAGCGATTACAAAGTTTCCATATATCAACCAACTACCCACAGTATTTGTCACTCGACCATCCATTGGTAACCTCAGAGTCCAATGGTGTCTGTGACTATGGTAATATCACCCCTTGGCTAACTCGTTGTCCAATGGTGAAGTTTATCAAGTAATGTATACAAAACCCCACATACCGGCTGTAATTTGTTGACTACAAAGACTTAATCCCTGTAATTATAACTTTAAAAATAAACATGCTTTTGAAATCATATTTGATAAAAAGAGAATGACTCACATTATAAGCATGCAGATTTATACGGGCAGAGCTTAGCCTACTGATTAGCCTTGATATTGCAGATTTATAGTCTTGTAACCTAGTGCACACGAACTAGGTAAGTAACTAATACAGCATTTACGATAACTCACGAGATTAAAACTCTCACAACGAATGACAAAGTGCAATACTTAAACATCCATCGAATTGACGACAAATGACAAAGCATAACCCAAGTGTGAGCAGCACTTAAACATCCATTGGATAGTTTTAACCGATCGGACATTGAATCGTAGCAGCGATCGAGTTAATACCCGGTATCGTAGCAGCACCCCGATATCTTAAATTTGAATTTTGAGTGGTGAGAATTCATTTTTGTGAATTGGTTTCGACACAGACGAACAGCTCGTGAACCAAGCTATTTATAGCTGAAATATGTGTTTCACGCGGCCCGCGTGAACCCCCTCTTGACACTTACGCGGCCCGCGAGGGCAATAAGGCGACATTAGGGTTGCTGAGTCACAAGTAGGTGTGCCACGTGGATGACACGTAGCCCCGGATGCTTATCCGGTCAACTCTCAAGTTGACGTGGCCCGCGAGAAGTCCATAAATCTTAATTTCTTGATTTTTGGATATGGATTGAGGTTTCAGGGGTCCAGGTTTTTACTTACGGATCAATTTGGGACCTTTTTGAATATAATTATATCACTAAGAAAAAGGGAATAAAATAGTGAGAAAAGAGAATGGACCCACTTTGTAACTTTAGGGTTCAACTAGAAAGCCTCCTGGTATAAATTTTTGGGTATAATTTCTGAGCTATTTAAATATATATATATATATATATATATATATATTACTCATTTAAATACAGTACCCCTAATTCAACCTTGTCCCTATGTCACGATACAGAACCCCAACGAACTTAGTCAGGCTGAGCCTTGACATGTGTTATGGGCTCAGATCAATCGGAAGGGGTAGCGGTGATCTGGAGTTAAAACACTTAAAACGGGGCATGACTTTATTATTATTATAAATAAAAAAACTAACTTAGTAGAATTTTAAAGAAAGAAGGAGTTGGGCGACAAACAGGTGAAAGGAAAGAAAAGGCATTGTTCTTTGAAGTCATGTATTCTTTTTATACTCATCTCCAAGGATCTAGGAGGCTACACATGGCTTCATAAGTTGCATACATTCAACACTTATACACACATCTCAATCCCTAGAGTTTCATGCATTTAGACACGCATGCATCATTTCCATTATTTTATTTATTATATTCATTCTTTTAATTGATACGTATTTACAAATAAATATCAAAAGTTAACTTTATTATTTTATTTCATTCATAAGTTTTTAATTATTATTAAATTTATATATTATAACTAATTCAACTGCTTCAGTTATGTGGCGCATATAACTTATAAAATATAACGTTTTATAAAACACTGAATATGTCTTTAGAATGAGAATATTTGTATCTACATTTTGAACCAAGTTTCATTAAAAACGGAGTAGGTTCAAATACAATGTATTTTTATAATTTAATTAGTATATGGTTCCTGGGCCTGTCTATGTACTTCATATTTCTAACGGTCACCTTACCCGTAATCTACCTGTCTAATAATATAAATTTTTATATACATTTATTTTATTTAGAAATGTCACCTATATACAGGTCAATTAATTAATATAATATTTCAACCAACTATATAAAATAGTGTTTAAAATTATTTGGGTTGAATATTTATATTAAAAATAAACTAGTTACTAGTGGTTAATAAATTTAACCGAACCTATAATTCTTATATAAAAATAGGAATGTTACATCCTCCTCACCTTGTTTTAAATCTCGTCCTCGAGATTTGGGTTAGGATATTTCTTTTAGACTTATGTCATATTTTAGTCAATAAAAACAATATTAAGGTAGATGACACAGAATTAAAATATCAAATTTTGTGAATACGAGTTGTACAATAAGTAGGATTCAATGGTTCAACTGAATTGGTTCAAGAAATCGATGACAAACGAATGAGATGAAATGATATAATTTCCAAGGTGACTAGGTTCAAGCCAAAATATATATGATCAATAGATATTTAAAATGAATGTGAAGGACTTTTAAAATCAATAATTTTTTTTTTGTCAAAAGAAAGTTTACTTTGATTGGCAACTGAGGAAGACTTAGAATCGACAGGTTCTAAATGAAATAAAAGCATGAAAATGATTTGTCAAATATTAAATTATGATATGAGAAAATCAATGTGCTGAGATGAGTGAATTGCAAGGATACACGAAAAGACAATAGAGTTAGTGTATCATTGTCTTAATAATATTAAGACTCTTTGCGTCCGTACCTTCAGCGATGATCGTAAGATAATAGATTATGTCTAGACGATCGTGAAATCCTATAATATTGTTATAACCATATTTAGATATGTTAAACTCTAATTATTATTTTGTTCATTAAATTTTTCGGCTACCTTAAGACTAAAATTTTAATTGGCTTGTAAACACTAATTTCACACAATTAATATGAGTCCTCTGCGAATTTTATAATAAACTTAATATAGAAAGCCATATGAACTAAATCTGTGAAGGTAACAAGTTTATTAAATTTATATATACGCACACTAAATCATATGTATAACTAGGAGCACTGGTCGGCACACCATGCGCATGCGCGGGTTCCATACAATGTGGCGCACAGACTGAAGAGCCACTTCAGGCACGCGTACATGTCTGCAACGGTAACAGAGCAACTGGCAGGACCTGGTCAAAGCTAGCTGTTACAACCCGTTTAATGTGTGTCATGACGTATATGACCGTTTTTTACTAACCACTTAAGTCCATTTAATTTGAGATTAAAACTATATTCATTATCTTATTTATTACAAGATTAATGTTATAGTTATGACAAGATTAATGTCTTGTTTATTACTAGTTTTAATGACATTAAAACTAAGGGTGTATATATATGAACCTGATAGTTCATACTAAGACACAAGAAGAATTGGTACATTCTTTAATCTAAAAAATTTCCATAAATTTGAGAGGAGTACTCTCAAATAGAGACAACTTCACATTTCCATCAACAATTCTAAACACCAAATTATACCCGGTGTTATCTCGGGTTTGAGAGTCATCTCCGGCAGTACACATACTGTTCCGGTTGTTGTACCCTGGGAGACAGACCGTCTGAGAGGAGGCGCGGAATCTGTTTTAAGGGAAGCGTGTCGAACACGTGCCTCAACCAAAAGCGTCAACCATATTTTGCTTGTCTTGCAGTGGAGTTTCGTACAAGAAGGTGCGGTTGCAGTTCTTCTAAAAACATCGACTTGAATCAAGATTGGTACAATTAAATTGTATTTTATATTGGTTTATTTATTTTTGTAACCGGTATTGTACTAGAAGAATTTCCCACAAATAACGAGAGTCTCGTTATTATTTATTTTATTAATATTTTTAATAAAAAGTGAACCTAGTTCCTACAATCTTAAAACAGACTTTCGTAAAGATTGTTGCTACAATCTTAAATCCCTTCTCTACGAGGATTTAGGTTCACGAAAGTTAAAATATTTAATGGGATTTTTGTTAAAATCTTGTAAATTTTTTTTGGGAAATATATATTTAGTACAATGAGTCGGATTAATTTTATGATTGGAGTACAATCTTTAATCCGAATACCGTGTTGCAAAACGAACTTTTTGATTCAAGTTTTGGAGTTCATGGTTTTTGTTCGTGTTTAGATAAACCGAACAATACAAAAAATAATATGTATTTCAATAGGTTTTGAAATACTAAATTTTCTAATGAGTGTATTAGAAAAACTTTATTTTGTAACCCCTTACATAGTGTTTGTAACGGTTATTTTCTTTATAACAAGCTTTTAGTAACCATAATTGATATATTAATGTTGGTTTTAAAAGTGTTGATATATTTTTATTTTCTAATTAGCATATTAGAAAATAATTATTTTATAAAATAACCAGTTTTAATATCTTCTAACGAGCGTGTTAGAAACATTGTTGGTGGAAGTACAACAAGATTAAACCTTTTATATCTCTAACGAGCGTGTTAGAATTTTATAGAATAATGAGTTTAATATCATCTTTTACATCTAATGAGCGTGTTACATACGATGATTGTATAGAACTAACTGGTTATAAGACGATTAGATTTTCTAACGAGCGTGTTAGAAAATATACGTTTAGATTTTCTAACGAGCATGTTAGAAAATATTATTATTTCAAATAATTACCGACGAGCGTGTTGGAGAGAATTATTTTGGATAATAAACTTTGTAACGGTTTCGTCTAAACTATTAAATTTCTAACGAGCGAGTTAGAAACGGATTTTATTCCACATATGTTTAAACGAATTTTATTTGTTTATTTCTAATGAGCGTATTAGAAATAGTTTATATTTTTTTATAAACTTCAAAACAAATTTTGTAATCGATTATTTCTAACGAGCGTGTTAGAAACGATTTAAAGAGTTTGATAGTTGTTTATTTTCTAACGAGCGTGTTAGAAACGATTTAACGACTTTGTCAATTGTTTATTTCTAACAAGCGGGTTAGAAAAACGTTTATTTTATATAAGCCAAAAACGGCTTATGGCAATAAATAATCGTTTAATGTTCTAATGGGCGTATTAGAATTAGTTTATCTTATAACTAACTATTTTAACGATTTGCAATCGTTAATTTCTAACGAGCGGGTTAGAACCGGGTTAACTATGATAAACTATTGAAGATGATTTGCAATCATTTTATATATTTTCTAACGAGCGTGTTAGAAAAGATTTGTGTTCATTTCTAACGAGCGTGTTAGAAAACGTTCATTTAAACCAAAAGTGAATAATTGTATTCGTTTTATTTCTAACGAGCGCGTTAGAAGCGGTTTACTTTATAAAAACCGAATATTTTGAATGTTTGTTCAACATTTAAATTCTAATTAGCATATTAGAATTGGTAATCATACAAACCACTCTTTTTAACGATTGATAATCGTTATTATCTAACAGCGGTTAGAAATGGTTTGAATATGATAAACCATTTATTAAAACGATGTGTATTCGTTTTATTTTCAAACGAGCGAGTTTGAAATTGTTTTATTTATTAAACTATTATAAGGTTTATTGTCTTGATTTGTAATCAAAACATATATATATAGTTTAATATTAAAACACTTGCAAAAACGAGAAATGTTTTGAACGAATGAAACATGTCTTTACAAAGTATAAGTGATTCGATACTTCCACGAGAAGTATAACGTCTTGAACCATATAATAGTCTTGGAGACTCTATTTTACGAAAAACAACTCGATGTTGTTATAGACATAATAAGTTGCTTAACTACTTGCGAGCAGTCAATTGAAAACAAATTTATACTTTGGACAACTTGTGATTATTCAAGTTTTAGAGTTCCAAGATGAGGGAGTACCTCAAAACATGACACCGAACGAAATAATTGCGTTTATTTCGGTAAAAAGTGTTGAAAATAATAACACTTTTGCTTTTGATGTTTAGATATCATTGGTGTATCCGTTATTTTGTACTACTAATAAGTTGTCAAAAGGATACACATTTTGATACAAAGTGTAAAAAGTAATTTACACAAACACAACGAGCGGGTTGTGATCATGACTTATGTAATAAGTCACAAATCAAACATCAAATGCATAACGGCGTCGTGAGAAATGTGGTGTATGGTTTGAGATAGAATACACGAAAACGAGATATGTCATCTAATGTTGAGAGCATCAACATGGAAATGCACATGTAAGTTTTCAAAGAATATAACATATGAAAGAAATATATGTTATTATTGTAAATGTTTAATAAATTTAGGAAATTTATTAATGGTGTTGATGCATTTTTTAGTGTCTGTAACTAGTCTTGTTTAACGATGTATTTTGAATGGTCTTTTATTAATTATCGAGTCTGTATGTTATGTTGACCAAGTCAGATATCCTCCTATCTACTTGTGTACAACTTATTTGTCTCTTTTGGTATGTAATGTATTATGAACAATGCATGTTGCATTTAAGGGTAGTTTTGTCATTACTATGTTTATATGTTGCTGATTGTTACTGTCTGATAACAGGAACAAACACAACAGTTGCAGTCCTCGACGAATCAGACCTGATTAGTCGGAACACTTCATGGCGAATCAGACCTGTGTTCAAGTTTCTGTTTCGTTTGAAGGTCATGACGAATCAGACCTTGATTCGTCATATCCTGACGAATCAGACCTTGATTCGTCATGTATTGGGCTGTTCCAGGCCCAATGTCTGGCCCATGTTCAGATTCGTCAAACACTTCTGTGTTTCGTCGACATCTGTGGCCCAGGGACTATATAAGCAACACTTTGTGTTCATTTGAACTCAGAGATAAGAAAACAGACCATAGTAACAAAACTCTGCCAAAATTTAGTCTGAACTGTGTTTGTATCAGTTGTAAAGGTTCTTATCCCGTTAATCAATCGAGTGTGTATCATTGATTAATCCGCGTTGTTATTTGCTATATATGTTTGATTTGGCTCTGATACCAATTGTAGGTCCGTTTTTCCGGTGGATCGATAACGTAAACCTATCCTTGTTTATCACGAACACGGTAACGGGTGCGGAATCCCCGTGACGGTGCAAACCAAACAAAGTGTAAAACAACGGATTAACCAATGAAACACACTCTATTGATTAACGGGATGAGAACCGATTACAAACTGATACAAACACAGTTTTGACGGAATTTTGACAGAGTTTCTTTACAAGTATTTTCTGATCTCTCTGCACTCATCTCTGTTTCAAAGTGAAACTGAGATGGTATTTATACTAAAACAGACCAGAACATGACGAAACATAAAGGACTCTCGGCGAAACACACAAAGTCGACGAAACACACCTGTTTCGTCGATATACATATATTCCTAATTCTGTTTCGTCATTTGATGTAGAAGCCCAAGAATAGTCAAAGAGCCCATTACAGTCTCGGCCCAATGAAAGAATTACGGCCCTGAACTTGTTTCAATTGTAATATTTCATTTAGTTCACCACATGAGACAAATGTTGACATCATCATGACATCATAATGATGATGTCATGGTGATGTGTAAACGGGAATGGCTTGCGGCGTTCCGTGCTTCGCGTGTCGAACTCTGGGGCGCACGACTGAGGAATGTCGTGACGTCGGGCTTGAGCCGGACCTAACCGAGTCGAAACCAAGTTGAACTGAGCCGAGTCGAACCGAACCGAGTCGTGTCCACATAAAATGTACCAACAATCTCCCCCTTGGACGCTACTCGTGAGGTTCGTCTTCTGTGATGGTTCGTCTTCTGTGTCTTTCATGTCGGAGGATCTTCAAAGTCTTCACGCGTCATAAGTAGAAAGTGTATCAACAAACTCCCTTTTCATTTAGGTAGTGTGTTAACAAACTCCCCCTTAAATTGAACTCTCCATTGAGTCATGCTCGTGAATCTTTTGAACGTCAATTCTTTAGACCCTTGTGGTGTTGATGAAGGGTCAGCGGCAACTCGATCATTTTATCCTTTGAGTGCCTCCACTTCGTGTCTTCATTCCAAAGCTTATCATCGAACATGTTCTCCTCGCCTTTAGCATCTGCACAGGCAAGAAAGCTAAACGCATAATGAGAACAACCGCTTGGAATATAGTTAACATTTAAACAAATGACACATATGAGATCAAGTCTCAATCAAACACCAACCGACAATAGTTTGAAAGTTTAGAAAATGTTCAGTTTTAATCCTTTAACTTTCAAAACTTGTTAACTTCGACAGTTTATGAAGATGTAATTGTTTTCCGGCTAATGATCAGGATTTTGGGTAGGATAGACTCGAGTTCCAACATCAGTCAATCAAAAATAAACTAGAAGCAAAATCTTTTTGACTAAGACCGTAAGCTGGTATGATTCCTTGTCCTTGAGATTTGCAAAAAGATTGCACTTGTACAGTTGTTTAGTGTTTTTAACAGTTTTCCGCATTTTCATTTAGTTTACCGTACTTTAAATTTGTTTTTAGTATATTTGTGTAAAGTTCGTTTTTTTATTAAGCCGAAGTTGTTGCTTGGTGTTTTCTACCGGAAGCCGGAAACCTTCGTCATAAAAACGTTCTTGCATTTGAAAATTCAAACTGAATGGAATTGTGTTCATAATCTGTTTTGACTGCAAAATATTTCCAGCCTGTGTTACTGTTTTGACTGCAAAAATGGCGCTACTTTATTTGAGCGTCTGGTGAAAGTAAACAAGAAATCAGGGTGGAAGGATGAATCCTATAAGCCACAGTTTCCTGTTTATAAACCGATCAAGTTTACTCTTGATCCGGACACCAACACTTGCAGATATAAACTTGTTTATCAGCCACCGAGGGTTGTAGATAAAATCCCACTGATGCCAATGAAGCAGGATTTTCTGGAAGACATGGCATTGTGGTGCTACGACTCGGATACTCATGAAGCTGTTATCGTGTTTAGAGATGGTCGTGCTAATTACAGAATGTTGGATCCGATGTGGATCGTCAACATGTCTGAAGCTGATATTGGAAGATTATATCGTCATGATATTTTCTATGAAGATCAAGATGCAAGACAAGCGTTAAAGTTTCAGCGAGTAGCTTGTTTTTGCTACTACAGGGGTATTCATTCGGGCAGTACGTGGTCCGAACAACACTGAAGGAAGATTAGAAGACCAAAGACGAGTAACAGACAAGGGAGAGTTTGTTGATGCATTTTTTAGTGTCTGTAACTAGTCTTGTTTAACGATGTATTTTGAATGGTCTTTTATTAATTATCGAGTCTGTATGTTATGTTGACCAAGTCAGATATCCTCCTATCTACTTGTGTACAACTTATTTGTCTCTTTTGGTATGTAATGTATTATGAACAATGCATGTTGCATTTAAGGGTAGTTTTGTCATTACTATGTTTATATGTTGCTGATTGTTACTGTCTGATAACAGGAACAAACACAACAGTTGCAGTCCTCGACGAATCAGACCTGATTAGTCGGAACACTTCATGGCGAATCAGACCTGTGTTCAAGTTTCTGTTTCGTTTGAAGGTCATGACGAATCAGACCTTGATTCGTCATATCCTGACGAATCAGACCTTGATTCGTCATGTATTGGGCTGTTCCAGGCCCAATGTCTGGCCCATGTTCAGATTCGTCAAACACTTCTGTGTTTCGTCGACATCTGTGGCCCAGGGACTATATAAGCAACACTTTGTGTTCATTTGAACTCAGAGATAAGAAAACAGACCATAGTAACAAAACTCTGCCAAAATTTAGTCTGAACTGTGTTTGTATCAGTTGTAAAGGTTCTTATCCCGTTAATCAATCGAGTGTGTATCATTGATTAATCCGCGTTGTTATTTGCTATCTTTGTTTGGTTTGCACCGTCTCGGGGATTCCGCACCCGTTACCGTGTTTGTTATAAACAGGGAATAGGTTTCTCGTTATCGATCCTCACCGGGAAAAACGGGACCTACAAATGGAAATTTACATTAGTGATGGACTTGTAGATGTTTCTACCACCATCAATGTTGTTTAAACTATGTGGAGGCTTGGTCCTCAATTTGGGAGAGTATCCCAATACATGGTATGAATGAAACAACAACGTAAATGTATATATCACTATAGGCATACATGAATGCTTTGTTGTTAAGAGTCAATTTAATTGGATATATCTCAAGACTCAAGTGATTTTATACAAAGATTTTTCATCAAAGTGACTTGGATTAAGACTTATGTTTAAGTCTCTAGGAAGTCAATGGTGAAGCCTTAGAGATAAAAAGGCGAACGAGTTATGATCCTAATGGATGAAGTTAACTATGGTTTTGAGGCCTTCCTAAAAACCATTGGTTTTGGAATGGTGAAATAAAATTTCATTATTGTGTCTAAACTAAGAAACGAATGTTCGGAAGAGATAGAGCGTTATCTCTTAAGGCTGTGAAGAATCAGAATGATGCATCTTCTGTTCATATGCTAGAGTATTGTGGTCTAAAGCATGCTAGACTAATACTTGTTAATTTATATGCTCGACGGAGATTAAATTAACTTTAAACATTCAAAATATGTGATGACACAAGAATGAATTTTGTGCTAAACAAAACTATAAATATAACTTCATTAAAATTCAAGCAATGTGGGGGGAGGAGGCCATTTAAGAAACAATCCCTTTAGGGTATGTGGAAATGGTAGTTGAGAAGTTTTCTCAAACTCGAAATGAAAGGGAGAACCTTTCATCACCCCATTTGGATGTTATCCAATTACACTTAAATGTGGGGGTGACTTGCATTTGAATGTGGAAATGGTAGTTGAGAAGTTTTCTCAAACTCGAAATGAAAGGGAGAATCTTTCATCACCCATTTGGATGTTATCCAATTACACTTAAATGTGGGGGGTGACTTGCATATATTGCAAACGCATGACCAAGTGGAGTACACAATGGTTATATGGAGTCAATCGAGTAGATTGGACTTGAATGCCAAAATGGTTAGATTCAATCTAATAAGATGTCAGTCATGACACACCAAAGGCGTGGTGAAAACGTGTCTAGCCATGAATCGAGTTTCATGTCATTCTAAAGACAAGGTACATAACTGGATCCAGGTTGAGATCACGAGTTATAAGTCTTATGAATCGACTAAAAGGCAAAAGTGACTAGCGAGTCAAGAAACACGTTAGAACAACTGATCTCAATTTAAATTGTCGTTGGTGACTTAGCGAAGTCAAAGATAATTTTGGATCCAACAACCAGTGGGTTGATAAGAGATCAGGTTGTGGAATGGGACTAAAGCCATGGAAAAAAGGGACATGAGGGAAACCTAACCTAGTTGACTGGAGATCCCAAGATCTAGGTTCAATAGGCCAACTTAATCATGAACCGAAGGGTAGTCACTGTGGGGGCGTAGCTAATATATATGTTTATATATAAGCTAGTTTATATGTTTCATATATCCCCCTAAAACTATAAAAGGGTGTTTAAATATGTCCTAGTCCATTCCTATAATATTCAGTGACATTGTTGTGAGGTTAAGCATAATATGTGGTTTTATGATTTGTGTAAATCATAGTAAACCATAATGCTTTTAATGATTTAAAGGGAAATCACCTATGTTGGAGAGAAGTGTGGTCGCTTCGAATGGAATTAGGGCATAATTCCTAGAGCTCCCGCAGAACCAGGAAAGTGCTCCATGACCATTATAGGACACGATAGTGAGGGGATGGCCCGGCTAGGGAAAGTATTGTGTGAATGTATATTGTCGTTTACACAAATGGGGGGTTGTTCAAGGACATCACGTCTACAAAACCCTAGTAGACTAAGTATGCTTCACAAAGGAAGGTTCAAAGGCAAAACCTACCTATCCTGCAATACTCGACTGTCGAGTTTTCATCGGGGAATTTTGTGTGTTTTAATCGATCTCCATTCATGTGGGGGATTGTTGGAAATTTTAGTGAAAATGAGTTTTTCACTAAATATTTTGGACATCAATAATATTTATATATGTGTTGTATAAATAATTATTTATGGTTTGTGTTCAAACTATGTCCAAATAGAGCTAAGATGAATGAGATATCGAAGCTTGAAGTTGTATGTTTGGAACAAACAAAGATGAATAAAATGGATTAGTTTTGTCAACTTGTCCCACATAGGTGGGATGACAAAACTTAAAGTGGTTTATAAGGAGGAGCACTCCTTGTAATTGTTTCCTTAAAGGCAAACACTAGTGGGGACCAAAGGGTGTGTCGCACACGCACATATGCGCGCGAGTATGGATGGCGCATAACCAGGTGGCGTCCTGGTATGCGTAGTGGCATCCGCGTGGCGCGCAAGTATAGATGGCGCATGACCAGGTGGCGTCCTGGTATGCGCAATGGCATATGTGTGGCACACGGCTCCATATGGCTTGGCGTAAGGTCCATGTATTGTGTTGCATGGGTTTGCGGACCAGTTATGGCACGCGCAGGTTACAGTAGTAACTAGGAGCACTGGTCGGCACACCATGCGCATGCGCGGGTTCCATACAATGTGGCGCACAGACTGAAGAGCCACTTCAGGCACGCGTACATGTCTGCAACGGTAACAGAGCAACTGGCAGGACCTGGTCAAAGCTAGCTGTTACAACCCGTTTAATGTGTGTCATGATGTATATGACCGTTTTTTACTAACCACTTAAGTCCATTTAATTTGAGATTAAAACTATATTCATTATCTTATTTATTACAAGATTAATGTTATAGTTATGACAAGATTAATGTCTTGTTTATTACTAGTTTTAATGACATTAAAACTAGGGGTGTATATATATGAACCTGATAGTTCATACTAAGACACAAGAAGAATTGGTACATTCTTTAATCTAAAAAATTTCCATAAATTTGAGAGGAGTACTCTCAAATAGAGACAACTTCATATTTCCATCAACAATTCTAAACACCAAATTATACCCGGTGTTATCTCGGGTTTGAGAGTCATCTCCGGCAGTACACATACTGTTCCGGTTGTTGTACCCTGGGAGACAGACCGTCTGAGAGGAGGCGCGGAATCTGTTTTAAGGGAAGCGTGTCGAACACGTGCCTCAACCAAAAGCGTCAACCATATTTTGCTTGTCTTGCAGTGGAGTTTCGTACAAGAAGGTGCGGTTGCAGTTCTTCTAAAAACATCGACTTGAATCAAGATTGGTACAATTAAATTGTATTTTATATTGGTTTATTTATTTTTGTAACCGGTATTGTACTAGAAGAATTTCCCACAAATAACGAGAGTCTCGTTATTATTTATTTTATTAATATTTTTAATAAAAAGTGAACCTAGTTCCTACAGTTTGTTGATGCAGTTTTGTGTGGATGTGGTTCGGTTCGGTTTCGCTCAGCTTGGCTCGGTTCGGTTCAAGACCGACGTCCCGACATTCCTCCGTCGTGCGCCCCAAAGAACGACACACGAAGCACGAAGAGCCATGAGCTGACATCACCATGATGATGTCACCTTGAATATAATATGAACTTTGTGCATGCATGGAACTCACAAAGACAACATGCATGTTGTTGGGTTAATCGGGTTCATTTACGGTTCACGCAAGTCGTGAGTCTCGGGTTCAATTCGGAGCAGCAGGATGTGAGTCAGGAATAGAATTGTTCGAGGGGTAAAAGAGACAATTATGGTTGTTTTAGACGTGGGAAATCTTGGTGATCTTGGCTGCATGTTTACGTTGATTTGATAAACGGTTTTACCGAATGTTATGAAGGTGCACGTTGGCAGAAAAGATCAATCCATGTACCAAGTCTTTAGCATAGAATATTATTTTATTCCTTCTTATTTGCACGTGCAGTTTAATGTATTGTTATATATATTGATTTTAGTTCAGTGAATAAAGAGAGCTTTTCAATTCTTTTCCATCTTCACATTTATATTCGCTACACATATACGAGGCTATATACGAGAGGTTATTTGTGTGTTGAGTGAGGGACCTGAACCAACATTTGGTATCAAAGCCTGGGGCTCGTCGAGAAGCGGGTTTGAAGATCGGAGGAAGCCTCCGCCGCCGGCGGGTGTGTCGGTCGGTGGAGGGCAGGCGTAAAAGAAGGGTTCGGGACTGTTATACAGCAGAAGACGGAGACCGGGAGGTGGTTCGTGTCAGTCGTTGTCATGCGGAGAGTACCAGTTAGGATGACGGGGGTGACGGGTGAACACCGGTGTGTCTCGTAGCTGTTAGTCATGATTAAAGGCGTTGAAAGGGCTGTTCGGATGTTAGTTGCGGGTTTGCGCAACTGTTATACAACGGTGACAACAGCATAATGTTTTGCGGAAGCCTTGATCGGATTGTTCATGATAAGAGGAGACCGGCGTAGTGCGTGAAAAGCGGGCAAAAGGGATCCGTTAAAGCAGGTGGCTTTGGATTCGTCTCGTTTGGCAAGGTGAGAAAACGGAAGAAGCGGGTGGCTTGTTTTCTTTGTCGGTGGAGAGGCCTCTTGAACAAGGGTGATCGGTAAAAGGTCAAGGAAAAAACAGGGTGTAACATTATGGCGTTGGAGTTCAAATCGGGTGGCTTTGGATTTGGCCGGGGAAGAGGTCGTCAATCCGTGAAAAGTCGTGATGTTAGTGAGCGTTTCCAACGTGATGCCATGTGACATGTTACAAGTGTGGTGATTTGTTTCGTGTTGAACCGTGAAGGCTTTGGGCGTGACCGTGGTTGAGGTCGGGTGTCCGGTAGAAGTCGAGATGGTTCGAATGAGACGTTGATTCGGGTTGAACAGAGAAGACTTTGAACGTGACCGAGGTGAAGGTCCGGTGTTCGGGAAAAAGTCGAATGCGGCAGTGGACGGATGGCGTAAACAAACCACGATTAAGGGGGTGATTGTTGGGTTAATCGGGTTCATTTACGGTTCACGCAAGTCGTGAGTCTCGGGTTCAATTCGGAGCAGCAGGATGTGAGTCAGGAATAGAATTGTTCGAGGGGTAAAAGAGACAATTATGGTTGTTTTAGACGTGGGAAATCTTGGTGATCTTGGCTGCATGTTTACGTTGATTTGATAAACGGTTTTACCGAATGTTATGAAGGTGCACGTTGGCAGAAAAGATCAATCCATGTACCAAGTCTTTAGCATAGAATATTATTTTATTCCTTCTTATTTGCACGTGCAGTTTAATGTATTGTTATATATATTGATTTTAGTTCAGTGAATAAAGAGAGCTTTTCAATTCTTTTCCATCTTCACATTTATATTCGCTACACATATACGAGGCTATATACGAGAGGTTATTTGTGTGTTGAGTGAGGGACCTGAACCAACACATGTCATGAAGAACTCACTGTTCGTGAGTCTTAGTGGTTGGCTGATATAATTGTCCACGAAGAATCACTAGTAATTAGTGTGAAAGTCACAGGTCAATGAAAAATTATTTGTTTTGTGGGCTTTGGACAAAAACCCATGCTTCGTGGATGCATGGATGAACTACCCAATATTTCGTGGGCTTTTGGCTTTCTTCATGGCCCAGTTGCTGAGTCTTTGGCTATATACAGTCTTATGTTCACAGTTTAAAAACGAGCACACCTAGTAAAGTTTAGAGGGTTTTTTTTTTTTAACAAAACTCTACTGGTTGAATACATTGAGCTTTAATCTTTGAATCTTTCTTGTATTTGTGTGTTCTTGGCTTGGTTTGCATACACACTTGGATTCCGCACTCGTGTGTGTGTTACACAACAAGAGAGTAGGTTTATCTTGATCATCCGAGTAAACCTACACATGCTTATACGAACAAAGCAAAACATACAAAACAACTAATTACCTAAATATTTCTTCAAATACATGTTGAGAATTAAGTCATGGGTAAATTCTAGGATTAAATTTTAAAGGGTTGTGACCCAAACTCCATAAGTCAATAACCCAAATGTTTGTTCAATTTCATCTCCAAAAATAGTTGGGGAACTTTCGAAATTCAAAATTTCATAGCCAGATTTTAATCCTAGGTTTGTTTGCAGGTCTCAGGGTGTCCGGAGTGGGGGCGGTAAACCCACCCGGCACCGCTTACCATCCCACCGCCAACATGTTGCCGAAAATAGTTTGCCGAAAAGGTGTAGAAAATCGGTGAGGGAACACCGATTCGGGAAGAGGGAGGAAGGAGAGAGAGGGAGGGTATTGTGGGTGGGGTTCATTCCTATCTCAACCAATCACACATTTTCTCTTTTTTTTTAAATAGTTTACCACTTCACCAAGTGTCTAAACCATTGCCAACACTTTTCATCAAAGTTTAAACACTTTTCACTGATTGACATGGCGCGCTCTGATTGGTCGGTTTTTTGGTTTGCCATTCAAAGTGTTTAACCACTCCCTACACCCTCATAAGTCATAATCGTAGCTCTGTTCGAGTTTCTTAAAATCATACGCCTCAAAAAGTCAAAATAACATGTTTGTTCTAGTTTCTTGTAATAGTGTTTGATTGCTTGAATTTTTATTTTACTTGCTTTAATAAGGAATGAGGATTGAAAATTGTGACATGATCTCATTTCTAGAATTGCATGTCCCTTTAAAATTGAAACTTCTATTAATGTATTCAGATTCTTTGAATCTAAAGTCTTAAAAATGCAGGGGTTTTAACTTTGAAGTTCGTATATAAATAAATTTTATTATTGTTAAATTGTTATTATATTATATATTTTATAAAATATGGTAAGTGGTATCATAAGTTTGTATATAAATTATTATATTTTACAACAGCAATATCATAAGTGTTATCTGAAAATTTGTGATATATATACCCAAGATAAAGATTAATATACCCAAAAGTCAAATTTAGTAATGATTAACTACTTTATTATATTATTTTATTATAAAGTTTTTTTTTAACGGCCAACAAATTTTATTAATAAAAAACAACCTAACCCAGCAAGATGCAGGGCAGGTATATTACATCCACCAAATTACATCAAACCAAAGATACAGTGGCTACTTACACCAAAAAACTATGGAAAACATTGAAAGCCTTCCACTGTTCCCAAGTCAACGATAATTCCTTTGAGCGGTATTTGACCCACAGAAAACCCAAAGCTTTTATCTCTTCTACTAAAACCTGAATGTTTGGAGACTTACCACTGAAGATCACATCGTTTCTTAGTCTCCAAATACACCAAAGTGTTGTTAATACCAAACCATAAAAAGCCTTCTTTTTGCCTTTGGAACCTGGTATGTGATTGTGTAAATCTAACAGATCACTAAGGCTGAAAGCATATATTGGGGATAACTTACACCAGGTTGCAAGAGCCTGCCATACCATCTGTGATAGGCCACATGACAAGAACACATGCTCAGCTGTTTCCGCATTTTCCCCGCAAAAGAAACATAAATCCGAGTTGATCGTAATGTTTCTACGGATTAGAAGGTCTTTAGTAGGCAGCCTGTTCCTTGAAAGCCTCCATGCGAGGATAGCAACTTTCTTCGGAACCCAATTATTCCATTGAAAATTCCTAACCGTCGTCGGATATGCATGTGAACTAATCTGATTCTTGATGCTTCTGACAGTGAAGCAACCCGAACTCTCCAAAATCCACGTCCAGCTATCCGGTCTTGCAGATAAAGCCACCTGAGCGATCATTGACTGCAGTTGACCCAATTCCTGTCGTTCTGAAGGTGTTGCAATGCATCTTTTCCATGCCCAGTTATAACGTTGGCCCAAAATCCCTACCCCAAGTCTTTCTGCCACCGTAGCCCACTTGTTTACTTCCAAACCGAACAATAATGGAAACTTCTCAGCCAATACTTCAGACCCAATCCAAATATCAATCCAGAAAGATATAGAAGACCCACACCCCACCCTCCCAATTATAGATTTTGATATGTCAACACCTTTGTGAATAAGCTCAACCGAAATGTTTTTTACTTGCTTCCACGGACCTGAAATCGACATTTTTGTTGGGATATAATTCCAAGATCTCGAACTATGATGAATCGCCCAAACAACTTTCCTCCATAATCCTTTGTCTTCGAGTTTGAACCTCCACCACCACTTAGCAAGCATTGCTAAGTTTGCATCTTTTAGAGAACCAAAACCTAACCCCCCATATTCCACCGGTGCAATAACACTATCCCAAGCCATCCAGTTTGTTTTTGCTTTTTCCTCTGACCCACCCCAAAAAAACAATCTTCTTAGTTTCTCCAAAGTTGCTATGACTTGTGCCGGCGCCTTGTAGATTGAGAAGAAGTAAGTGGGTAAAGAATTTAATACCGATTTTAATAGTGTGACCCGACCGCCATAAGATAGATTTTGCGCTTTCCAAATTGATAACCGAGATCTAAAAAGCTCTACAATATAATAAAATATTGTAAGATATTTTATTATAAAGTTAAAAGTAATAATTATGATTTATTATAAAGTCAAAAGTAATAATTAAATTTTTTATCTTATTTTATTTTATATTACTTTTGTTACTTTTTTATATTTTGTTATTATTAGTATTAATATCAATATTAATAAATAAATAATCAAGCATTGTGTGTATATGTTTGATATTGTTGTCCTTTTAATCTAAAGTGAATCTTTGGTTATCTGTTGTGTTACTCGCTCTACTTTGTTTGGTTTGCACTCTCACGTGGATTCCGCACTCGTGACTGTGTTTGTGATATACAGGGATTAGGTTTCGTAATCGATCCTCCGAGAAAAACGGACCTACAGAGTTGCAACATTCAAAGTTCAAACCAACCAAAATAAAAGTAGCAAAGTATCAATAAAAAATTTTAAGCCATAAAACAAACTCTAAATAAAACTATTACAACCATCATGTTAACAATTAAAACAAACATCTTCAAACTTCATTCGATCTTCATCCTCTCAATCTTCTCATAAACATCTAAATGAAACCAAGTGTTAGCAATTAAAAAAATAAACGAATAAAATTAACAAAAAAAATAAAATTTACCCTTTGTGAACTCGTCAAATTTTTCGCATTCCTCATCCTCTTCGTATATATGTTTTCTCCCGATTCGAATCCAATCTTGCGTGCAAATTAACGCCTCAACAATGATGGGGGGTAATGAACTTCTATATGACTCCACTACCCGTCCCCCCCCCCCCCCCCGTCCCCCGTACTAAAAGCAGACTCAGAAGCTACAGTTGAAACTGGAATAGCCAAGACATCTGGAAAAAAAAAACTAATAAGTTAAATTTATATTTTTAAAATACATTAACTTTTGAAATAACAACTATTATCTCTAATTCTTGCCTAAAGCTTCTATTCCTACGAGCATACAATTCCATAGCCTCTTCAACAACCCTTTCGAACCATCCTGAGATATAAAGTAGTTAAACGAGTTGTATTCATGTTTAATACTTATGGTACACGCGTCGTTAGAAACCTATTAAACCCGATAAGACATGATTTGCCAGCCTTAACGAAAGTGAAAAAGTTCATTATGAAGTTAAAAAAAAAGTTGACTTTGGCGTCTATTTAACACAACCGTTTCATGAAACACTTAAACCCCATTAGTTTTTTTTTTTTTTTGATAGTTGGTCATATTTATAGAATCGAGAATTTCATACAATGATATTTTAAATCTCAAGTTTATAAAATTGGTGTATTATAAATTACAAACATCCAATTCATTTGTTTAATTCTCATAACAAAACAGTTTATGAAATAGTCTTTTATTTTAATAAAGATGAAATTATTAATTTTACTGATATCACGAAACATAGAAAAAAAAAGTAAAAAGAAAAAAAAAACACTATTAAGACTTTTGTTTCGAAACTGTAAAACCATTTCAATTAACCAAATAACTTACTTAACTAACCTTTCAATACTAATATCTATAAAATTCATTTTTCTTTTCGTAAAACATGCATATCGCATAAACATAACATATGTTATTGATAAAAGAATCATGTAACATGTAATGTTTATGTACAAAAATATGTTTAAATCAATTTTAGTATAAAAATATGTTTATGGGAACTAGAATTTTAGTACAAAAATATGTTTATGGGAACTTGAAAAGTTGACTTGTGGGAAAAAAGTAAAAAAAATGTTGACTTTTGGATGTATAACTAGAGAAAATTGCTAAATTCGTCCCTGGGGTTTTACACAAATTGCTAGATCAGTCCAAAATCAAGATTTGCTGCTAAAACAGTCCAAAATCAAGATTTGTTTTGCTAATACAGTCCAAAAAACAAACGCCGTTAAATATAGCAGTTGGACTGTTCTAGCAACAAGTTTAAATGTGAGCATACAAGTTTAATAGCATAATAGATTCGAAAGCGTTTACGCATAACCAGCATGTACAACGTATAATGTGAAGCATATAAGTTATCGACAAAGATCCTATCAATACCAATGACTGCGATTTGACTGCGAGTAGCGAGTGCGCAACACATGTTCGCCACTGCGAACACGTGAAGTAATATCCTTAACAACCCCTGAGTGATCAGGTGCTGAGTCCAAACTGTAGTACTATCGTTGCTAAGGCAGGTAGACAACAATCAATGTGTAAACATAACAAACAGGCATTCATCGAGTCACGTATAACATGCAATAGCGGTTAGCGTATAAAAAGTGGTTGCATTGCGTGTCAAAAGGGATCGAGTATACTCACAGATCGTGTTTAATAAATAAACACTCTCTTGGACTGAAGGGAGCGCTAAGAGGTTAGTCTGGACAGTTAACAATAGCATAAGCGATTGAATGTCGCGATAAATGGTGCGAAGTGTACAAGTGTCAGATGGTAGTCCGATCGGATGGTCATTCGATCGGATGTCAATCTTTGTATCTCGAGTTTGCGATGAGATTGCGTTGCGATAGAGTTGCGATTGCGTTTCGATTAATCACCACAAAACATAAATAAACATGCACAAGTAACACATAAATGACACACACACGTAAAACAATATCCAGAACGCGTAATTTGGGTTGCGGATGCGATTGCGATGCAATAAACATGTGATTAAACCTCAATTATTAATAGATACTCCACATAATACAACTAAAGCGAGTAACATACAAGAGTGATTACAAGTCAAGGTAGTCAAATTCGTAATTAAGCATGGAGTGACATATCGTAATTAGCAATCTTTTCTTCCTTTGACTTTGACTTGTACTTTTGACTTTCGAAACACGGGGATGGGGTGTTACAATTAATGAATTTCAATAAAAAAAGTTCTAGTAATTTCTTCAAATATAATAAGTGATGTCATCTTAAACTTTAATTATGATACATATAATGCATTTCGAATTTATTAAGTTTTTTTGGTAATTAATATGATATTAATACACCATAATGGAATTTTAATATGGTGTATTAATATCATATTAATTACCAAAAAAAACTTAATAAATTCAAATTGCATTATATGTATCATAATTAAAGTTTAAGATGACATAACGATAATACAATTACATGTAAAAAAATAACTAACAAATAAAAAATCACTTATTATATTTGAAGAAATTACTAGAACTCTTTTTTTTATTGGAATTCATTAATGGTGTATTAATATCAAATTAAATATCAAAAACAGTTAAAAAAGTCACTTTTTTTTTGAGAAAATTGCTAAATCCGTCCCTGAGATTTTACACAAATTGCTAGATCAGTCCAAAATCAAGATTTGCTGCTAAAACAGTCCAAATCAAGGTTTGTTGCTAAAATAGTCCAACTGCTATATTTAACGGCGTCTGTTTTTTGGACTGTATTAGCAAAACAAATCTTGATTTTGGACTGTTTTAGCAGCAAATCTTGGACTGATCTAGTAATTTGTGTAAAACCTGTAGGACCGTTTTCTGGACCGAAACCGTGATTATCATGATTATGTTCATAGACGGGAAGATCATAGACGGATAAACGACTAACCTGTATTGATTTGATAACATAAGAGTACAAGCCGGCCCGATTAACAAGATAATCGAACCTTTACCAGAGCCGTTTGGTTCCGGGGAGAGATCAAGTGGTGATCTCTCCCTGGTGAGGTCTCAAACCTCCTACAATCTACCAGTGTTTGAAATGGCAAAGGGTTGCTATTTATAGCTACACCCCTTTGTCTTTCAAACACACACGGTCAACCGAATAACCCTCTCGTTTGACCACTTCAAACGAGCGGGTCTATACACGTTCGTTAGACCGTTTCACTAACTATTACAAATTCAGCATAAAATAAATCTAATCTATTCGACAAGCATCGGACACAAATCTGCATCAACAAATTCCCCCTTGTCCGTTGCTGTCGAATGCTGAAAATGCAACTGCAATCGATCTTCAGTCAAGTATTCATCTTCTCTGTGTTAACAAATTCCCCCTTGACCGATGATCCAGGTAAGTAGTATCTTGACGCTTCTTGTATAATAGTTCCCCCTCAAAGTACGCGTATCCGTGTTGGGCGTTGTGCAATTTCCTCAAAAGGCTCAATTGACCGATCTTCCGCTGATCTTCCAATACTCCAACCGGCATTTGATAAGGGTTCTATTCTTTTAAAAACTGCATCAAGTCTTGATCTTCAAGCATACTACATTGGTAGAGGTTTCTGGTGAACTGTCTTCTGTAAACCGTCTTTGTGTCACTAGAAAATCACAAACTCTACCACCTGTGATTGCGTTTAGAAATTTACCGAAGAAATTCAACATACGAAAATTTTTATTCCCCCATTTCTTTGGTAAGATCTCTAAACCTTAACAGATTCCTTTCCACTTTAAAGGAACTGTCGTTAAGTTTCAAATGTTCACCAGTTCCCTTCACTTAGCGGAACTGTCGTCAATCTTTACTGAACAAATTCTCTCCACTGAGTAGAATCTTTCAAATGTTCTCGGTTTTTCGAAAAATCACGAAAACGGATTTCTTCTTTGCATATTCTAGTTGAATAAGAACGTCCCCTAATACCCCGTAGGATCCGACTTGTATCCCCCCAAGGTTCTGCTAACACCTAATCTGAAAACTTTCATCATAGGCATATACTCTTCGACCTTTTGGATTCGTTAGGACCGGTATTGACATTCTAGGTTCATACGTTCGTTTTCAAATGCGAAAATATGACAATAAACAAAATGCTTTCGAACATCTTCGAATAACCGATAACAAACATAAATACTGACGTGCGGAAGTGAACATACCGTTCTGTTTTTGGTTTTTGGCCCATAATAGTCGCGTCACCATTTTTGACATTTGCATCGGTAACCGTGACTACCCCACATTTTTCAAATAATCAAGTTTTCATCAAGCTTCATCATCACGCACGCTCCCGAACCCGTACAAATTTGACGTTGACATGTCGAAGCACGGTTCAAGTAAATATTGCGAACACCCGACCCCACTTTTAAACTCAAAAGATTTTATTTTACGAGATCCAACACATGTTGCAGCTCATCACGACAACAGCATGTAGCATGTTCCAATTTGGGGCCCATGAAATTAAATCTTTAGAATTAATGGAAAACATTTGCCCATTATGCAAATTTATGAAAAGCCCATTGAATGTTCACGAAGACTAGGGGAGTGGGCCACAAAGGCTTTTCAAAGTTGATTGCTGTTGCCAACATCACATTCCATTTGGTCAAACCCCAATCTTTTTGGCAGTTGGTCTTTAAACTTATTCCCAAACCCAAAATGTAATATGTAGGCCCAAAAACACTAATAATCAAATTATAAAGCCCATGCAATAAGCAAACCCTATCTGCCATCAATTAAAAGCAATTCCAGCCGACAACATGAGTTAGTGGATAAGAGTCTTATGTTGACCAAGATTTTGACAACTTATCCCCAACTTAGTTTCAGCCGATAATATCATTAGTCTTCCTCTCTTTCTTCGATAAACACAGAGGCAACCAAATTTCTTCTTGTTCGATACCTAGCATCCAGAAAAAAATAATTCGATCTCTCTCTGCGATAACAAGAACAACCGGACATCACCTCCACACTTTCAAACAACCAGCCGCAAACAATCTGCCTGACCTCTTCTCTTTCTCGATGAACAACCCAAAACCATCTTCTCTCTGTGCGGTTTGAGCAGTCGACGAAAGTACTCCGGCGAAACACATGGGTGATGTGTGATCGACGAAACAGGATTTTAAGTCTTGTTCGACGAAACTCAGTTATTGATGTACGACGAAACTGAAACTTGTTGGGGAACGATGAAAGTGAGGTCCGACGAAACAGATTGTTGTTTCGTCGTGGGTGGGGTTGTTTCTTCACAAAGTGTGTTTCGTCGGGGGTGGAAGTGTTTCGTCGGAACTGGGTATAAAGAAACCCTAGTTTCTTTAAGCAGCCGCCAAGAACATCAAGAACACAGCCACTGTGTCTTCCCAGATTTGACGAAAAATTTGTAGAACCATGATGAAAACTTGATTTGTTTGGTGTAAAATAGAAAAACTAACACTCGTATATGTTTTGTTTCAGCTAGATCTGAATATCTCGATCCAGATCTGAGTTTTTCTCCATTTTCACATTTTTTACATCTTGAACAAAAAGCACAAAAATCACAGATCTAGAGCACATGTGACTTAGTAAACGGTTAGATTTACTAAATCGGGCACCATGGCTCTGATACCACTTGTAGGACCGTTTTCTGGACCGAAACCGTGATTATCATGATTATGTTCATAGACGGGAAGATCATAGACGGATAAACGACTAACCTGTATTGATTTGATAACATAAGAGTACAAGCCGGCCCGATTAACAAGATAATCGAACCTTTACCAGAGCCGTTTGGTTCCGGGGAGAGATCAAGTGGTGATCTCTCCCTGGTGAGGTCTCAAACCTCCTACAATCTACCAGTGTTTGAAATGGCAAAGGGTTGCTATTTATAGCTACACCCCTTTGTCTTTCAAACACACACGGTCAACCGAATAACCCTCTCGTTTGACCACTTCAAACGAGCGGGTCTATACATGTTCGTTAGACCGTTTCACTAACTATTACAAATTCAGCATAAAATAAATCTAATCTATTCGACAAGCATCGGACACAAATCTGCATCAACAAAACCTCATGGACGAATTTAGCAATTAACTCATATAACTAAGTTATTTTAAGAATTTCAAATGAAAGTGCTCTCTGACAGGTTGCTAGAGGCAACATCATTAGAAGAGTTCCAAAATCCAAGCAATTGCATTATTACGAATTATACTTTCAGGTTACTAAACATAAATATATCACACAAAAATGTTGTCTCGAACTATTCTTCTACTTTTCTTTGTAGGGATTTGAATAAATATAGCTTCATTTTAATTTTGATCTTCAAGTTTGGATCTTGAAATTGTTATATGATATCGTGCACCTGGTCATGATCTATTGATGATTAGCTTATGCTTGTATAATTAATGTTTGGTTATTTATTTTACATGTAATCTAGTTAAACTTTGATTGTTGTATATATATAATTAGGGTTAGGTTATATATTTTAGGTGTAGGCTAAGATAATTGAGCATGAACTGTTAACTCATGAGATGTGGAAGCAATCACACTGTAGGAAAAAGAAAAAAAGCAAGCCATTGGATAAAACTCTATGTTTTAGTAGTACGCTACTTTTGGACGTTGATTCGAAAGGGGACGTTCAACAAGAAAATTCGGCCTGGGTTAACGATTGGGCAGGGGAGATTTGAGTAAGTTGATTGATTATTAAATCCAAACAACATTTTTTCAAAAGAACAAAAAATAGAACTTCATTACAAGGAAATTTGAATAATATAATTAATTATGTGTTTATTCTAATAGATTAAAGAGCATGGTTTTCTCTGGTAGAAGTATGGGAAATAACGCAACAAACATCAAAAATTTGATAAATACTTGTGTTCAGTGGCGAAGCTTGAAAAAAAAGTTCGGGGGGTCAGAAGGTAACGGACCTAAAAAAAAATTTCTATCGCGTAGTTTCGAGGTGTATGTTCGGGTCGGACGTTGGTGATTTGATTCGGGTCGGGTCAGCTCAAACATTAATATCAAATAAAAATATTCTCAAACATTGAAACGTAAACATTATTTAACAAACAAACAAACAAAGACACCAAAACATTAAAAAGGTGAGAGGAAGGTGGGCACCCGGTTCTTCTGGATGAGAATTATAGTTCTGGAACCTGCGTTTTCCCCCCTTCTGCAGTTCTGGCTTGTCGCATCTGTTCTTCTGGTCGATGTCCCAAAGTAAACGAATTTGGTTTTTTTTTTTTTTTTTTTTTTTTTTTTTTTTGATATGGTGGGCTTTTAAGTTGTGCTATATAATGATTTGATTTGGGTTATATAATATACATTCTAGTATTCTACCAAATATAATGATTTGGGCTATAATAATTGGGCTAATTAAATATTTTATTTGGGCTATATAAATAAAAAAAATTAAAAGTAGAGGGTCGAAAATGTATATACCTAATTTTTTTTATAAAACCGGGGGGTCGAAAACGAATAAACCTACAAAATCCTATACGAAACGTACATATATAACACCACTGGCCGAAAAGTTCGGGGGGTCGGGCGCCCCCTCCCGCCCCTTAAATCCTTCGCCCCTGCTTGTGTTCATGAGATAGGAGCAAGAATAGAGAAACACGTACGGGTTCGGCAATGTTAGTGGCTCGTGTATACATTGCTGAGAAGATCATGAAGTATGTTTATTTCCTTTTAGACTTATGAAATTTTAAAATTAAAAAAAAATGTTTATATTTTGGGATATTGGATTTTAATAATCCTAAGTTTCACCTGTTGGCCGATAATAATCCCAACTTTAAAAATTCCCTCCAATAATCCCAACTTGTAAAAGTTTGGCCGCCATTGATCATTTTCTAACGTATGTGCACTTAAATCAATTAAGGAGTCTCTAGGTTTAATTGAATCTATTGAAGAGACCAAATTCTTATATGGTTGAAAAGGATCAATGGCGGCCAAACTTTTACAAGTTAGGATTATTAGAGAGAATTTTCAAAGTTGGGATTATTATCGGCCAACAGGTGAAACTTAGGATTATTAAAATTCAATAACCCTTATTTTTTTTACACGAGTGGAATCACATACATTTGCAATTTGATGTTTTTAATATCGTGAGAATGTTTAAAAATTTCTTATTGAGTTATTACACCTCCTCTGGGGGTTGTTTCACACAAAAAATTGTTTTTGAAGTTAGGTAGAATTTATTCTTAATATGTAAACATGTTATTTGGTTTCTAGTACTTGAACTGTAATTCATGATTGGATTTTATTCTTCTGCAACCAACTTGGCCGGTGGGCAGTTTTCTTTAATTTTGACTACTTCCTGATTCTATTTGTTGGTTGTACTGTAGAATAAGAAGTTGAACTTGGTTATCAAGGAGCTCGTTAAGGAAAATGATGTAGATAAGAGAAAGGTTAAATGGAGTTATTGCTGGGTTGTTGGCTGAAAAGGGAAAAGATAAAGTGGATAAAGATGTTATGCTCAATAGGATGTCACATGTTGAAGCTATGTTAACAACTACATTTCGAAGATAGGCTATAAACACTTGGTTTTGAATGTTTTGATATTTATCATATTAGGATACTTTCGGTTATTTGATATTTTAGTTGGTATTTTTGTTAGAATGTTTTATGTGCTTCTAAAACAGAAAAATTGAAACATTGATGTTTTATATAATTTTGAGATTTAATTTTATTAGAGTGTTTTATATGATTTTTTAATTCTATTTAAATGTAATTTTGATGAGAAAATATGGGAAAATGAGAAATTTATATTTATATTTATATAGTATTAAAACAAAAGGTCGGTGGCTTTAGCCGCCACCGCCTTTGTTTATATATAAGTAATATTTGAGTGGACCAAAACAAAATGGAGATGTGCTTTGGTGGTTTGTGTCACATTATAAAGAAGAGGTTGGGAGTTCGATCCATACCCTCTCTGTTTTTTTCAAATAGTGTTTTGGATTTATGTGATGATACTCACATATAACTATAATCTTTTTCTTAAGATGATACTAATATTTGACTTGCTAAAACTAATTAGTTACACATAATTTTAAATTTATTTATTTAATATATCATAAAAACAAAGGTTCGTCCCTATATTTTTTAAAATTGAAACCAACACCCCTTATTCTTTAAGTAAGTATTTATGTCTAATTAACCATATTAATGCCTAATTACTTTTAAGACTTTACGTCGCTATCTAAATTTACTTTCACGACTCTACACCGCAACGTATGAAACATACTCTTTTTATCTATGTCTAAATACGTTAATATCGCAAACGTAACAAGGGTGATAGTCAAAAACACGTAACGTCACGTGCAAACACCACACATTAATGTCATCATCGTACACTGTAGCCGCAATGCCTATATAGGTTACACCGAGTTAGATCGGATACATCGAAACACTTTATATGGTTAATGCATCACATAACATGTAGCCATCTAAAAACAATTAAGATGTCGCCGCCGCAACGCGCGGCTATGGCAACAATCTAGTGATGATAGTTCGTAAATGTTGGTGAAGTAAAGTCGATATTGATCAAAGTTAAACTTCACTTATTGTCAATCATGTACAAAGTTATTAATTTAGCATATTAGAACTTTCTATGAAGAGTTTATTAAAGTTAGCATATTAGATCTTTAAATGACTTAATAAGAGTAAGCATGTCCTGCTAAGAGCTATTATGACTCTTAAGACCTGACAAAAACTACTAAGACATGTTGATACACCACAACTCATTTTCTTTGTCTTTATATCCCAATGTCAAAATAGATTATTATTAGTCATTCAAAGTCACAATGTATTGACATTTTTGTTTAATCGAAGTCAAATTTTGCCATTCATGTTAATCATATACATATTACATTAAATATATCACAATAGAACTTAATATGGGTTAA
This sequence comes from Helianthus tuberosus, assembly GCA_030545235.1. NCBI lineage: Eukaryota > Viridiplantae > Streptophyta > Magnoliopsida > Asterales > Asteraceae > Helianthus > Helianthus tuberosus. The sequence continues at coordinate 14,689,236 of CM060452.1, read as the reverse complement.
TAAGGCAAATTATGTTCTATTTCGAAATGTGATAACTATCAAGATCCAATATGACTTAATAAGACATGTTGAACTCATTTTAACTAATTACAATATATCATTTCAAAAAAGGTCAATATTGAATTAATGATAGTCAAAATTGGCTAATCAAAATCAATTTTTGGCACAACAAGAAGGGAAGGCTTCGGTCTAGTCCAGAATACAACCCTCGACACCCGTGGATGACAAGTCTTACTTAGCACCAGATAACATGTAGTTTGCTCCCATCGACAACTACTAACCTCCTCGTGACAACCACAAGGGGCGCGGATGAGACCAAAGATCTTGGACTCCTTTCAGCAAAACACCATCTCTGGTCCTAGCAACTTAGGCAGTAGTGTTCAAGGAGCCAAGAGTAATGGGCAATAGGAAGGGCCTCGACCCAACCAAGTATTGTAACTACCACAAAGACATTAGCCATCACATGGACAATTATTTCAGGCTGAAAATGAAGATCGAGTCCACCCTTAAGTGGTGGAAGCTGAGCCACCTAGTTTAGACTTAAATACAAATGTCGGTGGGAAAAGCCACCTACCTCCACTATTTATTACAATGCCTACAGGAATTGATTAGGTTCATTACTTGAGTTAGGTATTGGATCCATGTGCACGTTTTTTATTATTCTTCTTCTTTTCCTTTTTTTTCTTATATTCTTTTTAGCCTAAATTACTTTATTAAATGATTAGGTCGTCACGTGGAGGTAAAAAAATTGAATTCATGTTTTATGATAATCGGCTTACAACTCAAATTTTTTTTGACTTCCGTCTCTTTTATCCTATGTTTTCTACTCAACTTCATACGCTTCTCTTTAATTGCCTAGCCATATCGACTTCACAGTCATAATTTGGTTCACAACAACATTGGTTTGAAGTTTGCAAATGTGCCCTTTAACATGTTCATGTCATTGTAAGACCTTGCGCGTTGCACGAGAGGAAATTACCAATTAGGGTATTTCGTTTAAAATATTTTTTTTTTAAATTTTATAAATCCATAAAGTATGAGGCATAATATGGTTTTAATATGTTTTCTTATATTTACCTAAAGACATTAATGTCATTGTCGCAACGAGTGTAACGAAGTTCGCAAACGCGTCGCTAAACACGGTCCCACCGCAATGATCCAACTGTATTGCTTACATATGTTACATTGAGTTAAATTGAATATGTTGAAACACACATTTTCATATGGTTAACGCACTACGTAGTGCTTGGGCTAATCCATACAATGTTTGCAACTGGGCCGCGACGTATCGCCTCCTGATCATATTACTAGTACATCTGAATCTAAAATGGAAAATCAATGAACTTGAAACCAATATTCAGTCGCTAAAAGATAGCATTTTTAATAAATATGATGGCTAATTGGTGGCTAAATGGTAAAAAATGGTGAAAAAACCCATCACAACTTGGTAGCAAACAAGGTCTACCTTAACAAACAAAGATCGTCACAAATAATTTTGACCTTTTTTGTGGTGGCAAAAATCTGATAACAAAATGAAAAATGGTAGCTATTTGATGACATTAGGGCAATTGACACGAGTGTTTTTGTCACCGTGTTTTCGGTTGCAAAATGGTGACAATAGGGAAATTATTATTCTTTTGTGGCTGAAAATGTGGTGACAAAAACCCTATGTTCTTGTAGTGGGGATAGTGATTTTTGATTTTTTTTTATTTTAGTTATTATTTAAGGGAGTTAATATTTACACATCTCTACTCTCTATCTCTCTCTATACACATATATATATATATATATAGGGGAAGGTTCATTTAAGAAGAAAATTTTATTGCGAAGAAAAAGAATAAAAGGGTATAATTGTAAAACATTAAATAGTTTTTTTTCTCATCTCATTTATTATTATGTTTGACTAATTAATTAGTCATTAAGACTATAATCCTTCACACTAAATATTTTTGCCTACACACATCAAAAGTTATCCTATACATTTCGAAATTTATCCTACTCATATTGAAATTTATCCTACACAACTCGTAATTTATCCTACACGCCTCATATTTATCCTACACTTTAAATGAATTTTTATTTTTAGTTTTTGTGAAAAATATATATCTTAAAAATAAGTTACAAATTTAATATAGTTAGTTATTAAAGATGAAACTACCAATTAATGATGTATGTAAGTTTACTAATATACCCTTATAGTTACATTAAGTACAAATATTAAATGAAGTCTAATGAATCATTCCTATTGGTTGAAATTTCTTCTTTTTTCTTCTTATAAAGAATTTCTTCTCATTTGAACCCTCCACTATATATATATATATATATATATATAGAGAGAGAGAGAGAGAGAGAGAGAAAGAGAGAGTGAGTGAAAAAAGGATACGAGAATAAGATGTAGAGATGTGAAAATAGTGGAAACTTTATTTAAAATACAAATTAACCAATCATTTAGCTCTACTTTAGTATTTATTTTTTCAATTATTTATCGCTTACCCATCACGTTTCAAAATTCACATTATCATAAGGGTGAGAGGGGCACTCCCCTCTGAGGGGAGTCCCCTCTCTTACGCACACCCAATCAGGTTATGCCACGTCAACTCCCCTCTTAAACTCCCCTCACACCCCAATTTGATGGCGGCACTCCCCTATTTGGTGACTTGTTTTTTTATTCAAAAAAAAAAAAAGGAAATAATTGATTGGTTTTGAAAATAGGGTGGCCCCACACTCTCCCCCTTCCTTCTTCGGTGAACTCACCCCGACCCACCTCCCCGATTTGGGTCACCGGAGGGATGACGGCGGTGTTCCCGCTGGGGGAATAGGGTCACCGAGGCCACTCCCTGCCGGTGCCCCTCTCACCCTAACACACTTAAAAAAAAAGGTAAAACCATTCATACTTGGCGTGACGTCTAGGTGTCATTGTCAACATTTTTTTCACCTATGTGGGAACCACAAACATATTCCTCGTAACGAGGTTGAGTCAAGAAAACAATTAATGCACAAACTTTGGTTTTCAAATGTCTATAAGAAAGAAAAAAGGCCACTTCCTCCGTAACGAGGTTGAGTCAAGAAAACATGATGCTTTTCTATTATTTCATTCTTCTTCTAACACTTCAATCCTACTTTATAACCTTAGCGCATTCAGGATCAATTGTCAAAAACCTTCCTGGATATTCTGGTGATCTTCCTTTTAAACTTGAAACCGGGTATGTATGATTATTCAGATTTTGTTAACAAAGTACACATTTTTTTATTGGAAGTTTTAAATTTAATGCTATCTCGTTTGAGTCCCACTAACTACCCTCGGCCAGCCTAACTTTGTAGTAGTACTGGTATGCAACTTAGTAGTTTTTTTAAATTTGACCCATAAAATATATTTTGTAGGGTAGCTTAAATGAAGAGAAAATATACAAACAATTTTTTTTAATGGAAACATTTACTCTACTCAATTACATCAAAATAATCCTAATTAATCTCCTATGCCGAGGTTTGAATATGGGACCTCACATCTACTAAGTGGGCTAGCCTCATATTGGCTAAATAAATAAACAACTTGATCGCAATTTTTATTCCGACGCTTTACCTGCTATTACTCTTTTTTAACAGCAAACTTTGATCATTGATGGACCATTACATTATTATCGTGCCACCAAAGGAACCACCCAATCATACCCATCTCCATTAGACTATAATGCCTACACAAACAACTAATTGAATGCTAGGTTTTTATTTATTTCTTTTACTAGTTTAAGTTCCCGTATAACACAAGTTTTATAAAGAAAATACTTCTTACAAATCTATTGATAATTGTCAAGTTTTAAGTGATAAGCTAGAGGAAAGTTCACCAAGGATATGTTTTACTGATAAAGAAAACGCGGAAAAATCGTCATGTTGGACCGTTGCTTCAAAGTCTAGGAGTTGACCGGTCCGAACATAACAAATTTACTTGCTCAATTTTTAATATTGGATCAATTTTTATAACTTTGAATGATGTTTTAAGGGGCAACAACCTTCAAAAGCTTGCTCAAGTAAATCCTTCATTCTCTTGGCACAAGTAGTATCTGAAGATATCAAAAAAAATTAAATACCATTATGTTTGACTTCAGTAAAACTACACCCATATTCAGTAGTTTAACGTAGACACATTGACTTTTTAAAACATCATAATATTATATTTTGATCTAAGATGACAAACTGTTAACATATTGAATCTTTAACATATTTAATCTTTAATAAAGTGTCAGACTTTTTAAAGCATCACTGCACTATAATTGACCTCATAAGTCAAGTTATCCTTATATCAAGTGTACAATAGGGTAATTAAAGTGATTTAAATCATTAAACTGTACCTATTAGGAATGAGCAAATGGTATCCGGTACCAGTACCGAATTTATCGAACTGGTACGGTACCAAATTTACAGAACCGAGTACATTTTCGGTACCGATTCGGTACCGGATTTTGACATTTTCAGTAACGGTTCAGTACCGGTACCGAACCGTACCGTGCTAGGTATATTCGGTACCGGTACCTACTTTTGGGGATTTTCGGTATCGCTATTTTCGGTTCCGGTACAGGTTCGGTGCCGGTCGGTACCGAGCTCATCCCTAGTACCTATATAACTATTTGTTTGACCCAAGTCAATAAGAAGGTTAAAGTATATATTTTTATGAAGAAAAATCGAAATATACATGGATAGTATCTACCTCTAGACTCCAGACATCACTGAAAATGTGATTAAGGTAAGTGAATAAAGAAGAAGAAGATTTATTCATTAATCAAAGTATAAACATATACATCAACTAATAAGTACAATTCTATAATTGATTAGTATACGGAGATAAAACTACACAAACTTATAACAATAGAAACAAATAATAAGAATATAAGAAGTAACTAACCTACTTCTATGATTAACTCACAATCAAATCGAGCTGATTGTAAGCAGCATACGTGTTCTCGTTAATTTGTAGAGGATGTGTATGTTTGACATATAACAATAACATAAATATGAAAATGTGGAGGGTTTAAATAAGGTATATTAGATGGAAAAAAGTTTCCTTTAGTGTAATAAATATTTCAATTTTAAAACCACCTCAATTATCATAGTTACCAAAGATTTTTTTTATTTCTAGTATTTTATAAATCACTACTAATCAACTCTCAGATAATTTTGATAGTTGATTTTGTTACATTCGGAATTAGATATTTAGATATTGATGAAAAAAAATTATGTCTCAATTGATTATTTAATCATTTTTTGAAACTTTATTTTATTCACATTCGAAATTGTATATTGGCTGATTCACAATGATGATTATGATAATTTTAAAATTAATAATTTTATAATAATACACCTTAAACAAAGAATATTTAATTTGTAACACACCCGGAACAAAATAATTAATATTAATACAAATTATAAAATATAAAAATATAGATCTATAACCTATAATTCTATAATTGGTATTTAAAGAATCAATATGAGGTATATAAACATGTATTCATAATAATATTTTTAGTTATTAGTCATATGGCTTAAAAGGTATAGATATCACAGAAACGAAATTGACAAAGGTTCAAAGTAGAATCAAAACCTACATCATCCTTTTCGTTAGTATTCAAATAAATAAATAAATATATATTAGACAATGTTTAGTAACATAAACAAACAAAAGATATATTATAAAATAAGTTATTCATAGATATTAAAGTTGAAAAATGTCAAGTAAAAATGTAAATAAACACTAACAAATAACAAATTCATGTCTTTATATTATAAAATAGAAACGTCAAACAATGCCGATCCATTTAATGTTAACGAAATCTTTTATTTTAAAAGTTTATTTTACTACTTGTGTCAAAATTTAGAAATTGTTATATAATACATGTTTTTATTGAAAATTGTTTTGACATTAAAGAAATATTATGAGAAAGAAATTCAAATTGTATGTAACTGAAGTTAATTGACATAAATTATATCAAATTGTTTTGAATTTAATAATAAAAGAAATAAATAATTATATGTTTTACTAACCTTTAAACGTTCATTTAATTAATACAACTTTGATTATAACTAACAACATAAAGTAAAAAAGAAAACATTATTTAAGAGTAAAATAAAGCAAAAAAAAAAAAAAAACAATAAAAACGTTAATCATCAACGTGTACCAGGAATCAATAACATTACATATATATTGTTGTTCATTAAGAGATGTATATTTCGAAGATGAAAATCGATCAACCGGTTTTTCTATACGTATATTATTTATTTATTATAAATTATGAATAAGTTATTAATAATAAATATATCGTAAATGGTAACATCAACAAAAGGAATTAGTTTTGTATAATACAAATAATGTTTCTATTCTTGATTTGAATATGAAATCGGTAAGTTATGTAAATCTAACTATGTAAGGGGATTTGTGATTGAGAAGTTGTCAATGATTTTGTAGCTCAAAACATATGAATGATTGATATTATATTTTCAAATGGCAATAATAAGCCTAACTTTATGACAAGTGGTATAAGTTGGTTTTGTTTTAGTAGAGTTAATAGATTATTTTTAATTTAATTTTACTGCTGGTGATATATAGCGACATATCAAAGTAAACTAATGTTCTTTAACTTATTAATTTTGATTTTATTTTATTCTCTTTCTAATTTATCATTATGATGTCTATAATATTTATATTAATAAAAAATCATATAAACGAGTAGATGTGAAGAAAATTACCGAAACCCATTTTCGAAATTTGGTGAAAATGAAATTCATATATATGCAAAAACGAGTTTTTCCTAACTTTGAACAGTTATCTATATCTTCTTGAGGTTAATATATATTTTATTACGGGTTTGTGTTCTATGACGTGAGAGCTTCGCAATGAACCAAACCGTGTCTAAAGCGGACCTAAGATGAATGAGATATCGATACTCAAAGATTGGTTTTTGAAAATTTCAGTGATGAAATATGGAAGTGGAATGGGAAAGTACAACTTTTCCCACATAGAAAGGGATACTAAACTTGGTATATAAGTAGGAGTTCTCCCTCCTTATTGTTCCATGGAAGCACACAATAGTAAAGTCACAACAATCTAACTCCCACACGTGCGTGGCGTGGGCGAATGGATGCAATGAGGCGTTTTGATGGTGCATTTTGCATTTCGTGAGCCGCATTTGAATTTTTGACCACATTCGTGTGGTTCGGTACAGAGGCTGTATGGACCAAGTGGCGGGACAGTTTAGCGGATGACAAATCATGGCAGGAGGCTTGCAGGTATAGATGGCGTATGACCAAGTAGCACCCTGGTTTGCGTGCGGCTTCTAAATGGCGCATAGGTGGCACACATGCGGCGTTGGAAGAGGGTTCCATATGTGACGAAATGTGTCATTTTGATGGCACACTTTGCACTTCACGAGATAGTCTAGTGTGTGCGAATGACGTGGTAGCGCTCCTTGGTGTGTGTGGCGGCTTCCAGATGGCGTGTCGTATGACCAACTCGCGGATGGCGTGGAGTGGACCTGCGAGTCACTTGCTAGTGTGTGCGAATCACGTAGAGTGTGCCTACCTGGATGCCGCAAACCAGCAAATTTGCGTGTGGGTTGGAATAGGTTTGTAAGTTGAAACAGACCAGTCAAACAATCACAATTCAAAATTCAGAACATAATTAAGAGCATTGAACGCCTTCAATGCAATTTATTTTCGTTTTTAATTCTTTGACCCGTTAACTCGTTTTTGCACTATAAAGCAAGACTGAGGCTTGGTTGCAAAATGCACTAGATATCACAATACTTGCTAATAATTTCCTACTACTTTCTGATCCTTTTCTTTTTGTCTTCAAGGTACTATTCGGGTTCGTGATTCAATCCTAATAGTACTACTATTTTGCTATTGTACATTGGGAAACAAAACGAGTTCTCTTGGGAGACTCGATATTTGTTTTAAAGGCTCTGTGTTTAACACGATCCTCAACCCCAAACTTTTCTATTTACATTTTTGTCTTGTAGTTGGTTTATTTCAGTTGTAAAAGTATTGCAATTTATGGCTTGCCACTTCTTTTCTCTATTCTAAATCAATATATGATTTTTATTTCATTTCTATAAGAATGGATATCTAACCGGTTTGCGTGGCATGGGGCGTGTCTGCCAAGCATGGGCCGTTGTCAACTTTTTGGGTCCCATCTGATCTTCCAAATCTTTCAAAAGTCAACTTTTGTCATCTAGTTTCGAGACGCGGCACGTGCCTTCAGGGCACAGGGCGTGTCTGGACTTTTCTTGTTTGGGCTTTGTGATGTGGTCTTTTTGAGGTGTCTGGCAGTTTTCGGATCCGAGTCATGGGGCGTGTCTGGCGAGGCATGGGGAGTGTCTGGATAGTTTTTCTTATTTTCATTATTTTTTCACCAGGATTTACTTCCTTTGTTCATCTTGGGTTTGCTTTTTCCTAAAAATCAAATATAAATTGAAATAAGCCTATTTTGAATATTTCTTTAAAAATATAATAAAAAGTTGGTGTAAATTGATATAAAAACATGTGCATTTTTGCTTATTTTAAATTCCAACACAATGGGAGCGTCCACTATGGCCAATAATGTCACACCCCCAAATTCCACACGCAGAGTATCACCGTAGGGGGCGTGACATGACTAGGATCAAGCCACCAATCATATTGAACAATGTATTAAAGTAAATATAAAACCAGCCAACAATATAATTGGTGTCCAAAACAAATTAACTAAGTTCAAGTTATCAGCGGAAGCATAAAGTTTAAAACCAAAACATAAGTTATAAGTTCATAAGATTTAACATGGAACTCAACAGTCCATGTCCCACAACGACCTCGACCTCCTGTACAAGCTCCATCTAATCACCTAACGACCTGCAAGGCATATAGTAACGAATCAACAACAAAGTTGAGCGAGTTCACAGTTGGGTGTTCGTTTTAAGTTGTTTCAAAAACATAAGTTTCTTTTAGCTGACTTACATGCCGTGGGGGTTACCCCATAGTTTAAAAACATAGTCATTCCTTTCCTTTTACTCTGGCTCCCAGCCGTGGGGGCTACCCCATGAATATCCCACTAGACCCATTACCATATCGACTACTGACTGGAGTAAGTTGGGTGCCCTAAGTCAATGTCTATCATCATTGACGTGCCCAGATCCATTAGTCCACTCGCGTCCTCTGCGGCACGGTGTGAGGCTTGTCAAACCTAATAGCGCTATTTAACTAATGACCCGTTCACCATTGGCCCAGTGATTAAGTCGATATAAAAATGAGGGACTTAATGATAGAGTTTTTGGTCTAGTATCAATGTTGTCACCTTTCAGTTAAGAGGGTGGAGGTACGTGTCCCATACAAGGAGATCACGCAGGTTCCAATGTTGTCACCCTTCATTTAAGAGGATGGAGGTACGTATTTAGAATACGCAGGTTTCCTTTCAATCAATTACCCATTCCCAACCATCGGGAATCCCATGCCTTGTAGAAAGTGTGAACTCACCTTAGATTAGCTCGGCAGATAAGCAAAAAGGTCAATCGATCTGTTTATGGTCAACCACGTCCTAACATGGTTACCATACAAGTTAGGTCTAGGTTCAAGTGGTGCACGTAATTTTACACATAAACTAACAAGTTATGAACACATAACGATCATGGCATACACATAGAACACGTTAACAGTAGCAGTCAAGTACACATAAGGCCCAAACTTGTGCGATTCAGATGATTGGGCTGGTGAGCTTGTGCGAGCCCAATCATCTTGTGCGATTCAGTAAATAAGCCCAATGAATCATCGGCCCAACCTGTTGTGCGATCCGCAACGGGTTGTGCGATCCATCCATACCCCGGCCCATTAAACATGCAACCCAATATCTTGTGCGGCTCAACAAACATCAACAGTCTATTATCTTGTGCGGCCCAACATCTTGTGCGATCAGCACAACCTTGTGCGATCCACAACATGTTGTGCGATTGAGTTTAAAGAGGTTATACGATGTGCTTTAACAGTTGTACTTTATGAAATTCCTAACTTGTGCGACTGGCCTTGTGCGATTGAGCTCTTGTGCGATTAGTTATATATTTCCTTAAATCATGCAATCAGTTTCGTAAATTCCATTTAATTTGCAAGACCAATTTAACAGTTTCCAACTTTGTGTTAATTGATCAAACCAAGCATCTTCCAATTAATTTTCATGAACTCTAATTAACCCTAATCATCTTACAAATCATGAACAACATTTTAACTTTCAACCGGATCTTCATACTACCGAATTCAAAGACTAACATACAATCTATGGCTTATCAACATGAATCAAACCAACCAACCACACACTCGAAAATCACTAATCCAACCCATGCAATCGATCTTAAATCAATCTAGACCAATCATGATTTTTAATCATCAACTAACACAGTCTTATCATATATTTACATATCGAAATCGAACACATGGATCCCATTCATGATCATAGTTTTAGCAACATATTTACTAGCATGCAACCCTAATCGATTACACAACAAAACAATCATCAAAACCTAGCAATCTACAAATGATGAACACTAACCAGGAAGCCGAAAGACTAGATTGATCGAGATGGGAAACTTCGGCTGTGAGGATTGTCGTCGAACCAGAGAGGGGAGATGAGAGAGAGCTAGGTTTTTGTGTGTGTTCTTGTGTTTGCAAATTATGAGTCAAAAACCCCATTTATGGGTGTGTGCATACGTATAAGAGGATAAGGGGAGTGGGCCGAACCCTTACTTGGGTTGCCCTTGGTCTCGAGTTTAAACAACGTGGGCCGAGAGGAGTGTGTACGACAAAGGACAAATTGTGCAGCCTAAAAGCTTATGCGACTAAACATACATGTACACATTACAGACTTGTAGCACATACCATACTTAAAACATAACATTCCATTTCAAACAAACACCTTAGTTAATCACACAACATTCATACAGATTACATCAAACACCAAGAAAGGTTTTGGAATACGAGTTGTCACAAATAATGCTGGAAAACTCGAAAAGTTCTCGACTTGGAACTTTAAAAGGTGGCAACAGAAGATGTTCTTCTACTTGACCACCTTGAACCTTGCGAGGTTCTTGACAAAAAAAAAAATGCTCTGCAACCGACGAAAGGAGAGACCGACGCTCAAGCTATGAGTGCGGTAGATGCTTGGAAGCATTTGGATTTCTTATGTCGTAACTATGTGTTAAATGGCCCCATGGACTTGTTGTATAACATGTACTACAATATAAAGACTATGGGAGTCTTTAGATAAAATGTAAAAAAATAAAGGAAGCTGGAAGAAAGAAATTTGTTGTGGCCCATTTTTTGGACTACAAAATGGTTGATTACAAGATTGTGATGAACCAAGTCCAATAATTACAAATTATACACCACAATATCCACGTCAATGGAATGGCACATAATGAGATATTTCAATTTGCAACGATGATTGAAAAGTTGCCTCCTTTTTGGGTGAAATTCAAGAATTACCTCAAGAATAAGCGAAAGGTGATGACCATGGAGGAACTTGTGGTTCGACTTCGGATAGAAGTGGACAACAAGGTAGCCCCAAAAAGGCACCACTTTGCAAGCCGTGACTAAAGCAAATATGATGGAACATGGGCAATCCTCATGAGTCAACAAGGTATAAAGGGGGAAAAATGACAAAGAGAAAGCAAAGGTTAACCTTAGACCGAAGAAATAGGGATGGCAATTGATTCCGAACATGATGGGTTAACCCGAAACCCGACACATTTGAGACGTGTTTGGGTCGGGTAATCTGGTATGAGTTAGGTTTGGGATTAATTTTTTTTGCGAGTTTGTGATAGGTTTGGATTTGATGATATACTCGTTTGCCCGAACAGATTACCCAATAAAGTGTACCCATTTACCTACACCCGATATAATTCTGAAACGGGATCAGGAGAAAACGCTCAAAAGTGTGAGAACGGTGAGAACGCTTTCTGGCCCAACACGTGTCACGTCGCTTAGAGAAGGGCGGAGGGGCTTTTTTGTCCTTTCATATTTCTTTTTTTAAACGCGTGTCACTTTATCTTTTCATTTTTTGGCGTTTAATAAATACGCGGCGTTTTTATTGTTTTTAGATCAGGATCATGGTAAACATTTTGGCGTTTTAAGTATTGTTTTGGCGTTTTTATTGTTTTTTAGATCAGGATGCAGGTCTTTAATGTAAAAAACATCAGTAATTTTCTTGATTTTATTATATCAAGTGTTGTACCATGTAGGATACAAGCCTATAATGTGACAGACAATTATGGCGTTTTGAAAAGATAAATAAATTCAATTTTCCATGTAGTGACTTTTAATATAAATAAATGTTTTGCAATAATGATACCATCTCTTCATTTTACTGTTTTAGCAATTACTGTTTCTTTCAATTTTCATCTGTCAATTAGTGTTGATTTTTCAGTAATACTTTGTTTGCGTTTTTTGGCGTTTTATATTGCAACATCGTGCTTTGCTAGCAATCGTTCTCACAGTTTTTCACACTATCAGGCGTTTTGGTGTTTGTAGTTTTTGGCGTTTTATACTCAATTTTTTTAAATTAGTAGAGAATTAGATAATAAACAACAGAGAATTAGATAATAAACAACAGAAAATGAAAAAAAAAATTAAAAATTGTAATCTAATTTCTCATCCAAATCTTCACTGTCATCAGCCTCTTCTACTTTAACCTTTTTGGCGTTTTGAACCTGTTTGTGAATACCTTATGTAGATCCTTATTTTCCTACATAACGCCCGTCTTTAGAAGATGCTTATTTTTTGTGGCATCCTTTATTGTGGGCGGATATATACTTGTTTGATGATATGTTGAAGACCAACGCCTGCTCTAATGTATTGATCCCTTCATGCCATCAATATATCCATCAAGAACAAAGTGACATGATGTCATATCAGTGTCATCAGTCTCTTTTTCTTGAATATTTGTCCATCTCATTCAGCAAAAGATTATAGAGATACCCAACTCAGAGAAGAATTCATTCAGTGAAACTTCATTCAGATCAATACTCAAAATAGAAGAATTGAGGTTCTACATCTGTGGTTTACAACTATTTTTATGGCGTTTTAAAGTGAATGGTTTCTAGGAAATATGGCGTTTGTTTTTTGGTTTGTGATCAGTTGATTTTGCAGAGACGTCTCTCTTATAGGTTGTTTTTGGCGCGCAGTTTAGGCGGGATTTTATTTATAATAAATGATATTAATAAAGTAGCCGTCTTTTCAGTTATTGTGTATTTTTACTGTTTTTTTGTTCAGCTTTTTATGAGTTTTTAGGGTCATAGACTTTCCATCTCTCAAGTTTGGCGTTTTTAATGGCTTTAAGTAGGTTTTGGCATTTTTTCCATTTTTAGCTTTTATTAATACTTCTGCAAACTACTTTCATTATAGTTTGGGAGTTTTGGCGTTTTTACTGCATTATGGCGTTTCACATGCATTATGACTGTTTGGCATTTTATTAATATAATGTATTTTCTTTTATTTTCTAAGTTGAAAAATACATAACAAACAACATAAAAAGAAAATTAAAAAAAATAAAAATAGAAACAATTCATCTTCCAAATCTTCACTGTCATCAGTCTCTTTTCTTCTTTGAATCATGTTCGCTTGCGGTTTGGCTTAGCCATGCTTGTGTTTTTGTGGCCGTTTGGAAAGACAAAATGAAATAAGTTTTTTGTTTGAATATGTATCTTCAAACAACTCATCAGTGTCATTCGTCTTTTCATGCCATTATAATATTCATCAATAACAAAACACAAAAAATGACATAAGTCTGAAACCAGCATCTTTTTGTTTATGATTTGTCCATCTCATGCAGCAAAATGTTATTTGAGTCACAGCACCTCAGGGAAGAATGCATTCTCCGAAACTTTGGCGTAGAACAATATTTGAATATACAAGAAACTATATTTGCCATTTTTGGCGTTTTATAGTGTATCTGAAAGAACCGTCGATTTTTTGGAATATTTGATGTTTGAGTGTTTTGGCGTTTTCTAAGATGAATGGTATATAGTAGAAAATATGGCGTTTTTTGAGTAGGTGTGTTTGATGTTTGGGTATTTTTGACGTTTGTAAGATGAATGGTATATAGTAGAAAATATGGCGTTTCAGGTTTCTGGGGTGTGTGTTTTTATTTCTGGGATGTTTTTGTTTATAAAGGGTTGTGTTTTGGTCCGTAATGGCGTTTTATTCATTAGTATGGCGTTTTGGTATAGAAGTGTAAAGACCTTTTTACCGTTAATGAGGCGCGTCCACGTAATAAAATTGATGTTATTTACGAAAACACCACCGCGCCAATCTAGTCCATAGATTGTTTTGATCGGACGATCCATAAGTGTTCTCACCGTTCTCACACTTTCTACCGTTTTCTCTAAATCCCGACCTTATATATATATATATATCAATTGTTGACATAGATTATATTTGTCATTTATGGATTTTAATATACTTTTTATATACATTTTAGCATTTTATTTATATACATTGAAGTTATTTGAAATATCCTTATAATGATAATATTAAATAATTAGTGGTTACTAGACAGACACGTGGCAAGTTTTGGTCGAGTATACCAAACCGGTATTTTTTTAAATTAATGGGTTTGTCCGAAACCCGCGGGTATACCCAATAGCCAACGAGTAATTACTCGATAGAAACCCGAGGGGTTTTGGGACAGGTTCGGGACAAACTTATCTAATTAGGTTTGGGGTTGGGATTACCTAGACCTGTCCCAAACCCAACTCATTGCCATCCCTTCAAAGAAGGGAGTTGTGAAAAAGAAGCCACATTTTCAAGGAACTTGTTACAATTGTAACGAGGTGGGACACCGTGTGAACCATTGCAAAGCACAAAGTGTGAGCGAGCGCACATGGTGGACGGCGATGGAACGCCTCTAGTCGCGATGATAACTGAGTTAGCGGCTATGATCGATGAAGTCCTGTAACACTCTATCCAGTTTATACCGAATATCTTACATATTCGAACGATTTGGTCCCAGATATTAAAAAAAACAACTTACGAGTATGGGTTAACAGATACTCCTGATGAACCGACATAAAGGATTATTACTCTTAATTTAGAGTTTAACAACATTAAAGTTGTAAACTTGAAAACTTTGACGTGCATGATCATGCTTCAACCTCCTATAATTTTTTCCAAAGAGTTAGCACTTTAATGGTGTTCGGTTCTTCGCGTGCTTGTTGTCGTCCGATTCCCCCTTTGTGAAAGTCTATCATAAATACCCAAATATAGTTAGTGTTTATGTTAAACTATCATACAAATTTAAAATCAACAAGAAAAATAATTTCGCTGAACCAGGGTGCCCCCGCGCGTAGCGGAGGGACAGCCCAGCTCGCTCACATGGCTTGGGGGAGCAAAAATTGACTTTTATTGACTGTACGCTCTTGCGCGTCACATGAGAGACACCATGTCTCTCCATGAAGTTCGGGAGACACTTTTCCAGAAGTTTGCCAGAGCTAGCAGTTTCACCCCCGTCCGATTTTTTGCAAAAATTTCATTGTTTTGCACCCAACTTGGCCCAACTTCAAGTTTACCATTCTTAGGACTTCCCCCTACATTTATAGGTTCATAACCTTGATCCGAACCTGGATCCTTTAGCTTTTCAAATCACTATTTTGGTTTGAAGTTTATTACCCAACCGACCCGTTAGGATGCATTCTAGTTCATGCCTCCTACTTTCTTACCAAGTTTTTCATCATTTGTTTCAATCACAACCTCAATTATGGTTGGTTGCTCTTGACAAAACCTTAATAATCCCATATTACCCTCTGGTATTATGCTTTACCCAAACGACCCGTTATGAGACTTTGAGCCATTTTGTTCAACTCTTCCATATGTAGTTATCGGAATGATCCACTCGATCATAGGACTCATTAACAAATCTACCCTTGAAGGTAGTTTACCCAAGGGTGTTTTAGTCAAATTTAAGGTTTTTTTTTTCCAAATCGAGGAATTTATAAATTTAAATGAAACCTATTGAACACTTTTAACTCGTTACCCCGTTAAGATTTGCTATGTCCTTAAGGACATAGAGATTTTCAATGGGCTTGTCTTTTAAAACTCATTTAGTTAAAATTTAGCATCATAAACATATTCTTGGCTTTATGGGCCACTTTACCCAATTACTAGTTATACCTAGTCTTGTAAAAATCGCGACTAATTTGCGATTAGTTGGCGATTAATCGCTACGGCTCTAGTTGGGCCTAGTTGGACCTGGTCGGCCGGCCAAAAATCGACGATTTCAGCCAGATTCCGGAAAAAAACCCGTATATTCCGGACAAAACCTCTAAATTCCGGCTAGTTTCCAACTAAACCATGTGAATTCCAACAATTAATCTAGTATACTTAAAAAATGAGTTGAGTAAGAATTAAACCTAGTTACTTAAAATATTTACTTACAAAAATGTGTATATGTATAAATAAAACTAAAAATTACATATAAAAAACCGATCCAATTAATTCCGAGTAATCACTGCTAGTCCCCATCTCACCGGCTGACTAGCGACTAGCGAGTTCTCCAACCTTGGTCATACCTCACTTGAGTTGATCTATTATCCAAATTTGACCCAACCATCTTTAGTCGGGCCATAAGCCCTTACCGAAAGCATAATCCATTACACATACTTGGTGCGGGTCAAAGCAATGACTCGTTATGAATACCTTGCGATTCTTTTTGCTAATTCATGGCATAGCATACCTGTACATTCTACTTACTTTTAAGTATATGACATAACAAGACAAAGCATTAAATATCATATTCAAATGGTGATAACATCACCATTTGACCCGGTTGTCCATTTGACCCACTCTTGGCTTACCTTTTAGGCACCTCAATCTAACCATGTATTCTTTATTGCCAAAAAGGTGTTTACTTACCGTCTTACCCATTCGCCCCATCATGGTATACACCATATAGTCTTATTTCAAGAATTCCTTGTTTAATCACTAATACATGATTATTTACCCTTTATCCATTTGACCCGTTATAGTTTACACCATAAGATCTTATTTTTAAAAATTATTGGCTTAATCACCCATATGCGATTACTTACCATTTTACTCGTTTGAGCCATTATGGTTCACACCATAGGGTCCTATTTCTAAAATTCATTTTTAATAACTAATATATGGTTACTCACCAATTTACTCGTTTGACCCGTTATGGTTTACACAATAGAGTCCTCTTTCAAAAATTCATTGTTTAATAACCAATATATGGTTACTCACCAATTTACTCGTCGTTATGGTTTAAAGAGTTATTGTTTTATCACCAAAATATGATTCGTCATAGTTTTACTCCTTTTGACCCGTTATGGTTTGCGGCATAAGGTCAAAAAAAAGTCACTGAAGAAAGTATAAATTGAATTTATAGGCATCCAAATACCAAAACATCTAGTGGCTAAACTGAATTTTGCCTCAATATAAGTGTTCATATACTTTTTTATAATTAATGTAATTTTGTTTGGAATTGAAGTTATGTTGGAGTAGGGGAGACAGAAGAAGTACAGTTATTTTATTATTTTGTTGAGTCACAAAATAATCCTGAAGAAGACCCTCTTATATGTTATATCCCTGGCGGCCCTGGAACATCTGTGATACTTGGTTTACTACATGGAATCGGTATGTGCGTTAATTTAGTTAAGTTGGAGTAGTTGTTTTAAGGAGTACAATAATTTGCAATTTTGTCGCGTCATGATTGTAGGCCCGTTTGCCATTAACATTGATAATGGCATCACTGCTGCTACCTTATTATTAAATGAATACGCATGGACAAAGGTTGAAATAATCTTCTTATTTTTGAAATTATATACTTTATTTTGTTGTTGTAATTAATTATCAATGTAGATGGCTAGTATCATTTTTGTGGATATTCCTGCTGGCACTGGATTTTCCTATGCTAAAACTAAAGAGGCATGGGTTACTAGTGATAGTATTGTGGCTGCTCAAGCTCATGATTTTGTGAAAAAGGTATAGTAGAAATAAACTTATATATATATATATATATATATATATAGAGAGAGAGAGAGAGAGAGAGAGGATGTTTCAAATGAAAACCATTTTTAACGCAAAAACTCGAAAACTAACTAAAAAAGCTTAAAAAACAAACCAATTTTGTTTTTACAATTCTTTTATTAATATCGCTAGTTTTTGTATATAAATTTTTTTTTGAAAATTTTTTATATACCTAAAATAGCAAAAATTGGTATGAAAAAAATATTTGTTATGTTTTTTAGGCTTTTTTAGTTAGTTTTCGGGTTTTCGCGTTAACAAGTGGTTTTCATTTGAACATTCCCCTATATATATATAGGGGATGGTTCAAATGAAAATCACTTTTATTGTGAAACTCGAAAGCTAACTAAAAAAAGCCTATAAAACACACCAGCATTTTTTTTACAATTTTTTTTATTAAAAATCGCTAGTTTTTATATATAAGTAAAAACTTTTTTTTCAAAAAAAAAAAAAAAAAATTTGTAGTACACATGTGTAGTACACATACACATGTGTAATACACAAGTGCACTACAATTTTTTTATATAATTTAATTAGCGAAAATTGGTATGCAAAAAAAAATTTGGTATGATTTTTTTGCTTTTTTTAGTTAGTTTTCGAGTTTTCGTGATAACTAGTGGTTTTCATTTGAACCTTCCCATATACATATATACATACATGCATATATACATACATGCATATATACATGCATACATACATTCTTACATGCATACATGCATGCATGCATACATACATACATGCATACATGCATACATACATACATACATACATACATACATACATACACACACACATACATACATACATACATACATACATAGATACATAGATACATATATATATACATATACATATATATATATATATATATATAGCCTAGTGGTTCTCATATGATCCTAACCCTATATATATATATATATATATATATATATATATATATATATGATTAGGTTCAAACGTGAACAAAATCCCAAGAGTGAACTGCGTGAACTGATCTGGGCCCTTGATTTTTATGATCTTAAGATTAAAGTGAGTGGCATGATGGTAATTATTTGGTTAATTTTTTCCATTTAATTAAATACAAAAAGGGTATATGTGTAATTTCAATCTTAAATTGATTGTATAAATCTCTCACAAATCAAGTAATCAATTATCCTCTTAAATTGATTGCATAAATCTCTCACAAATCAAATCAAGGATTAGGAAAGATGTAACTTAATTCAATTATTAAAATAATTATTTGTTTAAATGCGATGTACACATGTGTATTCTGATTTTGCCCTCTTTTTAATGCGATGTACACATGTATATCGTCTGTTTTTGTGGTATCTCAGTTTTTTTTGTATTGAATGTTGATGTACACCTGTGAATTACTGTACACATATGTACGATGCTGAGTACACATGTGTACTGTTCTATTTATATCCAAGTACACATGTGTATACCGTTGAAATATGAAGGTTACGTGGATCTTAAAAATCAAAATTTGAATTCTTGTGATGAAATCTGAAATAAAAATTAAAATTGAAATCTGGTGATTTGTTGTTTGTTTTGATAATTATCTTATTAATAAATAAACATAATGTGGATAATGAATTTAAATTAGGAAAGATGTAACTTAATTCAATTATTAAAATAATGATTTAAATCTAATGTTTTATATAATTACAATCCTACCCTTAACAACTAAAAAGGAAATCAAGGGTCCATATTTGTTCACGCAGTTCACTCTTGGAAGGTTGTTCACGCTGGAACCCTACCCTATATATATATATATATATATAGGGTTAGGATCATGTGAGAACCACTAGGCTAATTGAGAAACTTAAGAAGCAAACTAGACCACACATTTTCACTAAGCTTTTCGTAATATACACATATGTATAGTTTAAAATTGACTATGTATATATATTGTCAAATCTTGAATTATACACATATGTCTATAGTTAATTTTAAACTATACATATTTGTATATTACGAAAAGTTTAGAAAAATAAGTGGTCTAGAATGCTTTTCAAGTTTCTCAAATATGTTGGACTTTTCTTAAGATCTCTATCATATATATAGGATAAAGATCATTACAGAACACTAATTATTGCGAGAACAAAAAGAACAACTCTAAATTACTAAATTTTGAGATTTAAGGTTCATATTTCTTAAATTTTATTTTTCTTACATTCATATGTGTATTATATATACATAAAAAATCATATTTTTCCTACACATAGTATACATACATGTAGGTAATTTATCCTACACATAACCTACATGTGTAGGTTATTTAAAAACGAAATATTTTTCATATTTTGTTTTAAATTCTAGTTTGAGAAACAATAAATCTTACATTTATAACATTTTCATTTATTTTTTAGGTTTTTAGGATTGAAAAAATTAGTGATTGAATTTGTTCTGCGTGTTCTCGCAATATTTAGTGTTCTACATAGAATTTTCCCCTATATATACGTACACACACACACACACACACATATATATATAGGATGGGAGTTGGCTACAAAGTCCATTTTTCCTACAAAGTCATAAAACACCACAATTTCAGCCATAAAACACACTCAAAATGCACAAATAATGAAGTGGAGATTACTAAAACGTCATATTTGTGAGTTTTGTGTTGTGTTTTGAAAGATAAGGCTTTGATTTTTGAATGACTAATATTATTGTGTTTTATGTTGTTTATCATGTTGTGTTTTATATTCATAGTTCTATGATGGTGTGTTTGATGTTTTTATGAACTCTTAGGGTTTGGATATTGTGTTTTAGTGATCTTCACTCTGTTATTTGTGGGTTTTGACTGTGTTTTATGGCTGAAATTGTGGTGTTTTATAACTTTGTACACTTTGTAGGAAAAACTGACTTTGTTGCCGAACCCCACCCTATATATATATATATTAATGCTAACACATGGGTTGAATAAATAAAGTATCTTACATAAGTTAAAGATGATAAATCTCATACAAAAATTACTTAAATTAAATCACCCATAATCAAGAAAAACTCAGTTTTTCTTTGAAATTTAAAGAAAAATATAATAATTTTGAAATAAATTTACACATTTTAAAAAACCAATATATAATGGATAACTATTGCTAATTATCATTAAAAACATAAGTTAAACCATATAATTTAAACACCTTGAATTATAAATAATTTGAAATGGAGCGCTAACATGAATAATATGCTAGTACTTCTATATGTTAAACATCAGCTTGAGTATATATTTTATTAACGGTTTTCACTTTAATATAATCTTTTCTTTTCTTTTGTGTTTTTGTGACAAGAATATTAAAGTTTAAACATTTTTTAAAATGGCCACAAAATTTTTATACTCTGAAGTTTAACGACTTTATTTCTTTGGTTTTTTCTTTTCGTAGTTATACAGAGTGTCATTACTGTAATGAACCAAACCCATATCGCTGGAAATTGAATTCCCACCGAATCGCACAGGAGATTTCAGTAATTATTCTTCAAATTATACATTTGTTTTGTTAATAACTAAAGCAAATCAAATATGTCCAGTTAGTTTATCAAATTTAACTGAAGATGCTATATAAATATCCTTTACAATAATTAGAAATAACTTAATTATTATTCATCATCAATTAAAATATAAGTTAACGATTATCTAAATTTAATTTAAATACTCGTTTAATTATTTATCAATTTAATTTAAATACTCATTTAATTATTTATCAGTTTATAATTTAAATATTTTAATGAAAAAAAGAAAACAGAGACAAAATCCATGTAATCTTTAAAAAATAAAGATTAAGAAATTAACACAAAGATAAATTGGATAATGTATAGCAATTATTTATATTTATATATTATAAATAGATATAACAATAATTCATAATATTAGAGATTAATCTGCTACTTCTACTATATTAATATAGTATTAATTTAATATATAAATAAATTAATTAAATGAGAGAATGCCACATGGCATTATATAAATAAAATTAAATTAGAGAATGCCACATGACATTATATATATTTCTTTATTAGTATTAGATTTTTTTTCTTTTTGTAGTTATACAGAATGTCATTACCGTAATGAACCAAACCCATATCGTTGGAAATTGAATTCCCACCGAATCGCACAGGGGATTTCAGTAATTATTCTTCAAATTATATATTTTTATTGTTAATAATTAAAGCAAATCAAATATGTCCAGTTAGTTTATCAAATTTAACTGAAGATACTATATAAATATCCTCTACAATAATTAGAAATAACTTAATTATTATTCATCATCAACTAAAATATAAGTTAACAATTATCAAAATTTAATTTAAATACTCATTTAATTATTTATTAGTTTATAATTTAAATATTTTAATGAAGAAAAGAAAACAAAGTCAAAATCCATGTAATCTTTAAAAAATAAAGTTTAAGAAACTAACACAATGATAGATTGGATAATGTATAACAATTATTTATATTTATATATTATTAGATATAACAATAATTAATTGATAATATTAGAGATTAAACTACTATATTAATATAGTATTAATTTCATATATAAATAAATTAATTAAATGAGAGAACGATACATCGCATTATATAAATAAAATTAAATTAGAGAATGCTCATGGCATTATATGTATTTCTTTATTAGTATTAGATTAGATATATTAATGCTAACACTAGAAATTAAAGGGCTTTTAATGATAGAGACATACCTCAAAAATCCCTGGGTGAAAGTGGGCCACGTCCAAAAAACATGGTGTGGGTAATGAATTTAGGGTTCTCTTATTAATTAATTTGATTTCTTTTATTTGATGAATAGTTTCTCATTGACCACCCTAAGTTTCTGAAGAATCCACTTTACATTGGAGGGATATCTTACATGGGTCTTATCACTCCCATCATCACAATGAAAGTATATGAAGGTGACTTTAGAACTTATCTATTTCGTTAATATTTCACCATATTATGTGTTGTGTTCTGATCATTGTCGTATTTACAGGCAATGAACGCAGAGATCAACCAACACTAAATATTCAAGTAAATGATCAAACCATAAAAACTTTGAAATGCCAACAAATTATCTAAGCTCACTATCTATGCACTTATAAAATTTCTTTTAATGGGGGATACAGGGGTACATTCTTTGCAGTCCTCTCACTGATAAATTCATGGACTTCAACTCAAGACTTGAATACGCTCACCGTATGGCACTAATATCAGATGATATTTATAAGGTCTTTTCTTAATTTACACTAAACAAATAATGATTAACATGGTAGCTTAGTGTTTTTATGTATAATAGTGTATATATATATATATATATATATATTTTTTTTTGCAGTCGGCTGTAGAAAATTGTCATGGTAATTATGTAAACAGTGATACAGCAAACTCATTATGTGCGCATAGTCTTCAAAGATACAAACAAGTGAGTATTTTGGATATATTCTTCAAATTAAAACATGATGCGATGTTGTGTAAAATTTTGAATTACAGTGCACAGATCAAATTAATACTAACAACATATTGGAACCTTTTTGCGATGGATCAAATATCTCGTCAGATTGTCAAGTATTACTCTCTCTCCCTCTCTCTCTCTCTCTCTCTTTCTCTCTGTACGTTTGCATGATTTAACCTAATGATATTAATCAAATATCTCTAATTTCTCTTTCTAGGAGGATGCTTTTGACGCCATAGATATTTGGGCGAATACTGATGCAGCACAATATGCTCTCAACATTTCTCAGGTGTGTAACTAACTTTGTTTGCCACAAAGATCAATAATTTTATTCAAGCATATTGATTATATAACTTTTGCTTAATTAGGGCTCTATTGGAAAGTGGGTGTTGCAAAACGAAGATATGCATTACTCTGAAGGAAAAAATGACACATCTTGTTACGCTTATGATATTTTTACCAGCTTGCCGTATCATAAACAACTTGCCAGCAAAAATTGTCGAGCTTTGATAATTATGTAACGTGACATGATAATATGATGTCCTTCATACAATATTCTTTTATTCTATACCTAATCTACTATCGAATTTTAGTTATAATTTCGTTTTGTTATTAATTGGCAGTGGCGATCATGACATGACATTCCCATATGTTGGTGTCGAGCAATGGGTAGCTTCTCTTAGTATGGGAGTTGAAAAACCATGGGAACCATACTTCGTTGATGGTCAAGTTGGAGGGTACGTACGACTCAATTGGCTACTATTTTTATTTCGTGGCCATGTTGTATTTATGCGCATTAATTCCAATTTCATCTTTCCTGCAGATATGAAATGACATATGCAGAAAATGATTTCTCACTGACATTAGCTACGGTTAAAGTAAGAAAATTTTCATTATCTTTATATGGAACTGTGTGTTTCATGTCATATTTAGAAATTATGCACTTACTTGTTGGGATGGTAATGGAATTAATGATATGGCCAATAATCCTCCCAGTCTCATAGCTTATTCTAAACTTCATCTTATATCTTGTCCCATATTTATCTAGACCGGATAACCCATACCTGTCGGGTAACAATTACTCATTAGTCATTACCCTACGTGTTCAAGGATTTTCCGTTGGTATAGAGTCTCATCTCCCGGTCAATACCAAATCTTAAACAGTTAAACTTACCCAAAATGGAGTTATATAATCAAATACTATACATTTTATAACAATATTATTATTTTAATTAGCAATTTCAAAATGATATTTATCATATTAATTCTTTAGAGTTATAGATCACCTAATATCGTATATGTGCCAAAAATTAATTTTACAACTAATCTAATATGTACATGGTCATGCACCTCAATACGCTCCGTATTGAATGTTTGAGGTTTCAGTTTTTTGTTCGATTCATGTTTCGCGCCTTATCTTCTCTTTAATTTGTACGCATGTTATAATTATGTTCTTATAAAATTGGGATGTTGGCAGGGAGCAGGACACTTAGTGCCAGTCAACAAACCAAAAGAATGTGTGGATGTGATTAAGAGGTGGCTTCCTTTACCAGCTGATTTGAATAGTTATTAAATATTTGGAAATGCTTTGAAGTTGAAACCGTTATTAAATAAGTAGACGTGGCTTGCTTCACGAACTGAAACTATTAAATAAGTGTTTGTTTTATATTGTAATGATTAAACTCTTATCGTATTCTGTACCCTTTTATTTGAAAGGCCAACGAATATATTATTGTTCATCACCAGCATACAGATACAAAAGAACCCCAAACGGACTACAGGTTCATACACGATAAATCAAAGTTATACCATTCAGACCACGTCAAGCTTTGAACCTTGGCCCGATGCTTGATCCAAAGGTATCCAAGATGTTTGATCTCCCCCTTAATGCCATCAAGTTGTTCGAAAATCAAATCATTCCTACATTTACCTAATCAAACTGAATACCCGACCTCCCCTCAATCTTCGTTATCCGCTCAGCTAATGCCACATTCGTTACCTACTCCAGTTCGAAAAGGTCTGGAAACTTGCCGCATAAAGGGGTCTCACCTATCCACCTTTCTTTCCGGAATGAGATGAGCCACCCGTCACCTGGGATGCTTCTGAATTGCCGCATAAAGTCATGACCAACTTTTACAATCTGCTTCCAAATAAATTTATAAACGTGTTGTGAAATATAAATAGTCATGTGTTTTGCGTTAAATTTAGAAAAAAAAAAAATAATAAAAAACCTTATAAAAGTCATCCTAATTCTCTAAGAATTATAAAAGAATAAAGAAAAAACAAATAACATAATTGAAATAAATAAAATAAAACCCAACCTCCCATGCATATATGAGAAAAATGCGAAACCACACAATCGGTAAACACAAATTGCGGGATTAATTTTCGTTTAGTCAAAATCTCTTTATTTAAAAGAACCTCACTACAAGAATGGACCACCTTTAGCGGCGACAGCTGTCGACATGTCGCCGGTATTGATCGGCAGCTATTGGACTCCTGTCGTCGCTAAAGGCCTACGTTGTCACGACCCCCGACCCACCCTGGACGGAATCGGGAGCCGCAAACAACCAAGTGGTACCGGTGATTATTTTGAAAAATATTGCAGCGAAAATTTCATCATGATCGTGAGTTAAGAAAAATATCAGAGTTTAGAAAACACCGGCTTTTATTTATTAAATAGATGGGATAAACCCATGTTTTACAAAGGTAGCTTTAATAAGGGATAAACCCAATTACATAAAACAATATTTCTTAATTTGATTTAATTAATAAAATAAGTCACTTCTTGAAGCCTTTCAGTGCCGCATCCAACTCTTACTTCAATCTACTGTAATTACCTGAAACGCGTTTTAAAAAGGTTTGGTCAGCAGAAAATACTGGTGAGTTCATTCATTTTGCTTAAAACGACGCATTTGTTATAATTTACAGTATTAAGAGCGATTACAAAGTTTCCATATATCAACCAACTACCCACAGTATTTGTCACTCGACCATCCATTGGTAACCTCAGAGTCCAATGGTGTCTGTGACTATGGTAATATCACCCCTTGGCTAACTCGTTGTCCAATGGTGAAGTTTATCAAGTAATCTATACAAAACCCCACATACCGGCTGTAATTTGTTGACTACAAAGACTTAATCCCTGTAATTATAACTTTAAAAATAAACATGCTTTTGAAATCATATTTGATAAAAAGAGAATGACTCACATTATAAGCATGCAGATTTATACGGGCAGAGCTTAGCCTACTGATTAGCCTTGATATTGCAGATTTATAGTCTTGTAACCTAGTGCACACGAACTAGGTAAGTAACTAATACAGCATTTACGATAACTCACGAGATTAAAACTCTCACAACGAATGACAAAGTGCAATACTTAAACATCCATCGAATTGACGACAAATGACAAAGCATAACCCAAGTGTGAGCAGCACTTAAACATCCATTGGATAGTTTTAACCGATCGGACATTGAATCGTAGCAGCGATCGAGTTAATACCCGGTATCGTAGCAGCACCCCGATATCTTAAATTTGAATTTTGAGTGGTGAGAATTCATTTTTGTGAATTGGTTTCGACACAGACGAACAGCTCGTGAACCAAGCTATTTATAGCTGAAATATGTGTTTCACGCGGCCCGCGTGAACCCCCTCTTGACACTTACGCGGCCCGCGAGGGCAATAAGGCGGCATTAGGGTTGCTGAGTCACAAGTAGGTGTGCCACGTGGATGACACGTAGCCCCGGATGCTTATCCGGTCAACTCTCAAGTTGACGTGGCCCGCGAGAAGTCCATAAATCTTAATTTCTTGATTTTTGGATATGGATTGAGGTTTCAGGGGTCCAGGTTTTTACTTACGGATCAATTTGGGACCTTTTTGAATATAATTATATCACTAAGAAAAAGGGAATAAAATAGTGAGAAAAGAGAATGGACCCACTTTGTAACTTTAGGGTTCAACTAGAAAGCCTCCTGGTATAAATTTTTGGGTATAATTTCTGAGCTATTTAATATATATATATATATATATATATATATATATATATATATATATATATATATATATATATATATATATATATATATATATATATATATATTACTCATTTAAATATAGTACCCCTAATTCAACCTTGTCCCTATGTCACGATACAGAACCCCAACGAACTTAGTCAGGCTGAGCCTTGACATGTGTTATGGGCTCAGATCAATCGGAAGGGGTAGCGGTGATCTGGAGTTAAAACACTTAAAACGGGGCATGACTTTATTATTATTATAAATAAAAAAACTAACTTAGTAGAATTTTAAAGAAAGAAGGAGTTGGGCGACAAACAGGTGAAAGGAAAGAAAAGGCATTGTTCTTTGAAGTCATGTATTCTTTTTATACTCATCTCCAAGGATCTAGGAGGCTACACATGGCTTCATAAGTTGCATACATTCAACACTTATACACACATCTCAATCCCTAGAGTTTCATGCATTTAGACACGCATGCATCATTTCCATTATTTTATTTATTATATTCATTCTTTTAATTGATACGTATTTACAAATAAATATCAAAAGTTAACTTTATTATTTTATTTCATTCATAAGTTTTTAATTATTATTAAATTTATATATTATAACTAATTCAACTGCTTCAGTTATGTGGCGCATATAACTTATAAAATATAACGTTTTATAAAACACTGAATATGTCTTTAGAATGAGAATATTTGTATCTACATTTTGAACCAAGTTTCATTAAAAACGGAGTAGGTTCAAATACAATGTATTTTTATAATTTAATTAGTATATGGTTCCTGGGCCTGTCTATGTACTTCATATTTCTAACGGTCACCTTACCCGTAATCTACCTGTCTAATAATATAAATTTTTATATACATTTATTTTATTTAGAAATGTCACCTATATACAGGTCAATTAATTAATATAATATTTCAACCAACTATATAAAATAGTGTTTAAAATTATTTGGGTTGAATATTTATATTAAAAATAAACTAGTTACTAGTGGTTAATAAATTTAACCGAACCTATAATTCTTATATAAAAATAGGAATTTTACATCCTCCTCACTTTGTTTTAAATCTCGTCCTCGAGATTTGGGTTAGGATATTTCTTTTAGACTTATGTCATATTTTAGTCAATAAAAACAATATTAAGGTAGATGACACAGAATTAAAATATCAAATTTTGTGAATACGAGTTGGACAATAAGTAGGATTCAATGGTTCAACTGAATTGGTTCAAGAAATCGATGACAAACGAATGAGATGAAATGATATAATTTCCAAGGTGACTAGGTTCAAGCCAAAATATATATGATCAATAGATATTTAAAATGAATGTGAAGGACTTTTAGAATCAATAATTTTTTTTTTGTCAAAAGAAAGTTTACTTTGATTGGCAACTGAGGAAGACTTAGAATCGACAGGTTCTAAATGAAATAAAAGCATGAAAATGATTTGTCAAATATTAAATTATGATATGAGAAAATCAATGTGCTGAGATGAGTGAATTGCAAGGATACACGAAAAGACAATAGAGTTAGTGTATCATTGTCTTAATAATATTAAGACTCTTTGCGTCCGTACCTTCAGCGATGATCGTAAGATAATAGATTATGTCTAGACGATCGTGAAATCCTATAATATTGTTATAACCATATTTAGATATGTTAAACTCTAATTATTATTTTGTTCATTAAATTTTTCGGCTACCTTAAGACTAAAATTTTAATTGGCTTGTAAACACTAATTTCACACAATTAATATGAGTCCTCTGCGAATTTTATAATAAACTTAATATAGAAAGCCATATGAACTAAATCTGTGAAGGTAACAAGTTTATTAAATTTATATATACGCACACTAAATCATATGTATAACTAAAAATATATATATGCAGAAAGTTATACTTAGGTATTTTATTCTTATTACTATATAATAGAATAGTTAAAATAATATGTTAATAGTAACTATAAGTAAAAGTAAATTTGAAAATGAGTAAACTGCCATTTCGGTCCCTGTGGTTTGGCCAGTTTTGCCATTTTGGTCAAAATCTCAAACTTATTACATCCAGAGCCCTGTGGTTTGGTTTTTGTTGCCATTTTGGTCCAAATTTCAAATTTGACTAGAATTCCCAATTTCAACCCCCTGTTTTGTTCTTATCTCCAGGGGTATTTTGGGTATTTTAAAAATTATTATATTTAATTGTATATATTTAATACCTAAAACAATTATATATAATATATATATACACCCACACATACAGAAGTAACAGAACTCTCTCTCTCTCTTCAAAGACTTCATCTCTTCAAAACCCATTCAAGCTGTAACATACATCTTCCTCAAATATAATCTACAGCAATGCCAAACATCCTCACATCTACACTCTCTCTTCTCGATTACATTAAACAAGCACAACCCTTCATCTCCTTCATCCTTTTCCCTCTCATCTTCTCTACTACAAACCACATAACACACACACTCACAGCGGCGGTGCGGGCAGAATTTTGCGAAGGTTTTGCGACGGACCCCCCCCCCTTTTTGACTCCCTGATTTCCGGTGTCTCTCAACGACAACCACACCTTCCTCTTCGGCAGTTGAAACGGCGACCACCACCATCAGGTTGTGGTGAGTGACGGGCGACATCGGCGTAACAGAGAGAAGGGACGGGGAGAAAGAGAGAGTGAGAAGAGAGACCAAGGAGGTAGACGACGGTGGCAGCACCGCCGTATGCGACGGCGACATCCTTTTCCAACAGGTTTCCGATAAACCTCTCTTTTGTTTTGATTTTTTTCCAGCTCCAAGTGATAATGACAGAGATGTGTTTTTCTTTTTGTTTGTTTGTTTCCGATGATGATGGAGGTGGTGATATTAACAAACAAGATTTCTTTATGTGATGAATCGGTACAGATGACTGGTTCGATTCCTCTGATAATCAATCGATTGAATCTGGAGACGGTGGTGGTGGTTTGTGGCGGCAGGAGGAGAGAGAGAGAGAAAAAGAGAGAGGGTGGTGATGGTGTGGTATGGTGCTGGTAGTTGAGAACGGTGGAGGAGGTGGTGGTGGTAGGTACGGTGGTGATGGTGATGATACGGTGGTGGGGGTGGTGGTGTGGTGGTAGTTCTGAGAGAGAGAGAGCAGAGTTGGTGGTGGTGATGATACGGTGGTGGGGGTGGTGATTGTGGTGGTGGTAGTTCAGAGAGAGAGAGAGAGAGAGAGCGCGCGGAGTGAGAAAGATGAGAGAGAGAAAGGGGGTGTTGAGAGAGAGAGAGAGAGTGCAGAGAAAGGGGTGTTTGGGATTTATAATCAGAGTTTAGGGGGTGTTTGGATTAATAATCATTTACAAGAAAACCAAAATGACAAAAATACCCCTGGATATAAGGACAAAACAGGGGGTTGAAATTGGGAATTCTAGTCAAATTTGAAATTTGGACCAAAATGGCAACAAAAACCAAACCACAGGGCCCTGGATGTAATAAGTTTGAGATTTGGACTAAAGTGGTAAAACTGGCCAAACCACAGGGACCAAAATGGCAGTTTACTCTTTGAAAATTTAAACATAAGTTTATCAAATATAAAATTCATTTGTTAAAATTTTTATCAAAATTTAACTTTTTTTTTAAGATTAGAACTTTAAAAGACAATAAGAATCCTTATAAACTTTTATGTGATACTATATTTATCTTAGTTATTTTAGATAGTAATTTATGTGTATGGTTGTAAAATAATAATATTTTTATAATATATAAAGTAATTCTACTACACATGTAACTTTCATAAGCTATATATAAGAAAGCCAAAACAAAATTTAATGTTATTATTATCCTTTTTAACATGAGCTACAAGTTTATACCAATACCGCAAGGTGTCGTAATGATTTGAAATAGTTTAATAATTATGTTATTTGAACAAATTCACTGTGTAATCAACAGAAAGCTTTTAATGAAAACTCTAGGGGTTTATGTTTCTGATTTGCATAATTCTTTTGTTGATCTTGATACATAGTACTTCTATAAGTATTTAATAGTTGTGGAATATTAAACAAGATGAACAATTACTTATAAGTATAAAATGTCTTGTCCATGAATACTTAGACAGTTATTTAGAAAATTTTATTTGTCCCTCTAATTCTTGTATTGTTTTATGAAAATATGTCTTCTCCTTACAGTACAAAATATATATTTTTATATATAATTAAAATTTACTAAATAAGTATGATGACTTAATTTATATACATTAACTAGTCATTATCATGGTTGGATATTGGTTAGTGCTGCCTTGTTTAAGCATGAGTGATCAGTCCATGCCTAACTAAGGCTAGGCTATCCAATACCTGCCCCTGACAATAACCCTAGTACCTAAAAATAATACTAACACTATTACTATTATTACTAATAATAAAACTAATATTAATTACCAATAATAAATAACTAAATATAAATTTAAATGAGAGTATACCTCAAACATAATTTTTTATATATATAAAGATATAAATTCTTCACCTCAATGGTTTAATTTTTTTTCAATGCCGGGATTTGCATTGTTGTTGTCGTGCCCAATCATACTTTCCAAAGGTCTTGCCTTGAAAGTTGTGTGTGATATACTTCAATGTCTGTGGACGTATAATTTAAATTTCATGTGTTTTCTTGTGTACTAGCACAACTTTACATGCTTCTTACTTGCGTTAATAGTCTATGGTAATGCATTAGAAAATCTTATACTTTTGATGGTGTCCCAACTTAAATGGTTTCTATTGTTTATAATGTTGCTCGAGTTACTAGGTAGATGATCAAACGAAATAATGTTTGATATCAGAATTATAGATATATGCAAGAGATTCCTGATAAAGAAATCTAGATTTATTATTGACACATATGCTTGTGCTTTATTCTTAATTGAATTTTGGAATTCCTTATAGATATACATAATTCCTTATAGATATACATATCTATATAATCTTATATTTCACATGCTGTAATATACATACCCTCTATAAGGTCAATGTATTTAACAGATTCATATTTCAAAAAACAAATCATATATCTGGTCATGATACTATTTAGGGAAATCTTGTCATTTTGTTTGACATATTATATACCCCGTCTTATCCGGTTCTCGCCGGAGAGGTAACCCCAATATATCCGGACAAGCTGGAGAGTCTGCTACACCATACCCAGTCTTGTCGGAAAAGAAATTTATATTTCCCAATAAATAGTATTTTTAAAAGTGCCTATTTTATTAAGGCTTTCATCCTGAATCAAGGAAATTTGTATTCCCATAACATATCTTATTCTAGACCAAGTAATATCTATAAGCAAGGATTAATAGCAATTAAGTGTTATTGCTTATTTATCGTACCTTGCAATGTTCTAATCACCATTCTTATGGCATACCAATATTCATTACATTATACTTATATAAGTAATTTATCTTGAAGCTTATATTAAGGCAAAATTCTTAAGTTCAAGTCTAAATATCATCCTGAGTGCTACCAGATAATATTAAGTTCCTAACTCTCCGTTTAAACTTAGGCATTATTACAACACCTAATTGCTTAAACAAGTGGCTTAGCTTATACTAAGGCATCTTTTCTTAAGTTCAAGTCTAAATGATATCAGGTGTACTACCAGTTAATAGCAATCTCCTAACTCTTTTATTTAAGCTTAGGTATTATTATCACAACACTTATAGGCTTAAAGCAGTGGCTCTGATACCACCTTCTGTCACGACCCCCGACCCACCCTAGACGGAATCGGGAGCCGTGAACAGCCAAGTGGTACCGGTGATTATTTTGAAAAATATTGCAGCGGAAATTTCATCAGGACCGTGAGTTAGGAAAAATATCAGAGTTTAGAAAACACCGGATTTTATTTATTAAATAGATGGGATAAACCCATGTTTTACAAAGGTAGCTTTAATAAGGGATAAACCCAATTACATAAAACAGTATTTCTTAATTTGATTTAATTAATAAAATAAGCCACTTCTTGAAGCCTTTCAGTGCCGTATCCAACTCTTACTTTAATCTACTGTAATTACCTGAAACGCGTTTTAAAAAGGTTTGGTCAGCAGAAAATACTGGTGAGTTCATTCATTTTGCTTAAAACGACGCATTTGTTATAATTTACAGTATTAAGAGCGATTACAATGATTCCAAATATCAACCAACTACCCACAGTATTTGTCACTCGACCATCCATTGGTAAACTCAGAGTCCAATGGTGTCTGTGACTATGGTTATATCACCCATTGGCTAACTCGTTGTCCAATGGTGAAGTTTATCATGTAATGTATACAAAACCTCACATACCGGCTGTAATTTGGTGACTACAAAGACTTAATCCCTGTAATTATAACTTTGAAAATAAACATGCTTTTGAAATCAAATTTGATAAAAAGAGAATGACTCACATTATAAGCATGCAGATTTATACGGGCAGAGCTTAGCCTACTGATTAGCCTTGATATTGCAGATTTATACAGGCAGAGCTTAGCCTATTGATTAGTCTTGTAACCTAGTGCACACGAACTAGGTAAGTAACTAATACAACATTTACGATAACTCACGAGATTAAAACCCTCACAACGAATGACAAAGTGTAATACTTAAACATCCATCGAATTGACGACGAATGACAAAGCATATAACCCAAGTGTGAGTAGCACTTAAACATCCATTGGATAGTTTTAACCGATCGGACATTGAATCGTAGCAGCGATCGAGTTAATACCCGATATCGTAGCAGCACCCCGATATCTTAAATTTGAATTTTGAGTGGTGAGAATTCATTTTTGTGAATTGGTTTCGACACAGACGAAAAGCTCGTGAACCAAGTTATTTATAACTGAAATATGGGTTTCACGCGGCCCGCGAAGGCAATAAGGCGGCATTAGGGTTGCTGAGTCACAAGTAGGTGTGCCACGTGGATGACACGTAGCCCCGGATGCTTATCCGGTCAACTCTCAAGTTGACGCGGCCCGCGTGACCTCTTGCCTTTTCTTTACGCGGCCCGCGAGAAGACCATAAATCTTAATTTCTTGATTTTTAGATATGGATTGAGGTTTCAGGGGTCCGGGTTTTTACTTACGGATTAATTTGGGACCTTTTTGAATATAATTATATCACAAAGAAAAGGGGAATAAAGTAGTGAGAAAAGATAATGGACCCACTTTGTAACTTTAGGGTTCAACTAGAGAGCCTCCTGGTATAAATTTTTGGGTATAATTTCTGAGCTATTTAAAATATATATATATATATATATATATATATTTACTCGTTTTAAATATAGTACCTCTAATTCAACCTTGTCTCTATGTCACGATACAGAACCCCAACGAACTTAGTCAGGCAAAGCCTTGACATGTGTTATGGGCTCAGATCAATCGGAAAGGGTAGCGGTGATCTGGAGTTAAAACATTTAAAACGGGGCTTGACTTTATTATTATTATAAATAAAAAACTAACTTAGTAAAATTTTAAAGAAAGAAGGAGTTGGGCGACAAACAGGTGAAAGGAAAGAAAAGGCATTGTTCTTTGAAGTCATGTATTCTTTTTATACTCATCTCCAAGGATCTAGGAGGCTACACATGGCTTCATAAGTTGCATACATTCAACACGTATACACACATCTCAATCCCTAGAGTTTCATGCATTTAGACACGCATGCATCATTTCCATTATTTTATTTATTATATTCATTCTTTTAATTGATACGTATTTACAAATAAATATCAAAAGTTAACTTTATTATTTAATTTCATTCATAAGTTTTTGATTATTATTAAATTTATATATTATAATTAATTCAACTGCTTCAGTTATGTGACGCGTATAACTTATAAAATATAACGTTTTATAAAACAATGAATATGTCTTTAGAATGAGAATATTTGTATCTACATTTTGAACCAAGTTTCATTAAAAACGGAGTTGGTTCAAATACAATGATTTTTATAATTTAATTAGTATATGGTTCCTGGGCCTGTCTATGTACTTCATATTTTTAACAGGCAGCTTACCCGTAATCTACCCGTCTAATAATATAAATTTTTATGTAATTTTATTTTATTTAGAAATGTCACCTATATACAGGCCAATTAATATAATATTTCAACCAACTATATAAAATAGTGTTTAAAACTATTTGGGTTGAATATTTATATTAAAAATAAACTAGTTACTAGTTACTAGTGGTTAATAAATTTAACCAAACCTATAATTCTTATATAAAAATAGGAATGTTACATACGTCGCCGGTATTGATCTTAGACTTTTAGCGACGACACTTGTCGTCGCAGTGTCGTCGCTAAATGGTCGCCGGTATTAGTAATGGCCGGTAAAGGGTTAAAGGCAATAGCGGCGACACGTGTCGCCGCTAAAAGTCTATTTTTTTTAATACAGCAGCTGTATATACAGCGCCCAGCCAGTTTTACGGCCGAAAAAACAGAACCTGCCTATTTCAAACAACGCAAACATACGCCATGAACATATACTATAGGTAATATAATTAAAAACTACGTTTAAGTCATACATTATAATCCTACAACGTTTAATTAAATCATACATTAAAAACAACAAGTCTCTCGTCGTCGGAATCATTATCGAATAAGTCACCAGAATCGTACTCGTTTGACTTTCCTTTTCCTTGTGAAGCAAGATAGTTGTTAAGTTGGTTCAAAAAGGGCGGGGTTTGGAACAAGCTGTTAACAAAATCATACAATAATAGATATCAAAACGTATATTAGCATATTAATTAACGCTACCAACATATATTTAACAAGGAAACATGCGTTCGTTTGTCATTTTATAAATTGCGTTTTACCTCCGAAAAGGGTTCTTGCGTCCGAGCTTGCGAAGACGACATGTTCGAGGACATGTTTGAGGACGTGTTGGAAGAAGGTTTAGGCCCCATCCCGCGGTACCATCCTCGCCGCTCTCCCAACGCTTCCTGATACGGGGCAATTGAAGGACCATCACTGCTCCATTCATTTGTGGCCTGTTGTATGTTCCGCTGTATTTTACGAAGATGATTAAATATATATGTGTATATATATATATATATATATATATATATATATATATATATATATATATTTGTTATAGAAAATAATACTTAAAAGAAATACTTACGTAATTTTGTTCAGCAACCGGATCAACCCAATTCCCTTGATTGTCCGTGTGGGTTTTAGCATACGTAGGTACCCAATCCATATCATGTTTAACATTAAACTTAGATTAGACATTAAATAAACAAAAGCTTACAGACACGCACACATACATAAAACATTACATTTTTATAGGCGGTGCTACCGTACGACGATGTCCCCCCACGGTATGGGAATTGTTGTTTCTCGCGTACTAGTTTGTTGGGCTTGCTTCTTTTAATATATTTTTCTTACCGGAAACCTTCGATGGATCTCAACCAGTTATCATAGGGCATATTCGCGGGATGGTATGCCCTTGTCCTCTCAATATCATTGTAACCTCCCTCACTCTCAAATAATTTTTTAGCTTCGTACTTGCGGTCAGAGTACCGCTTCATAAGCACAGTCCTAATACCACTCGTCAAGTTTCTCGCCTCTAAATCACCTTCCACTTCATCAAAATTGTAATTTTCCTACAAATTAAATAAAAAAAGTTAAAATATTATATATAAATTAGATTTGCATGTGCTTAAATATTTGATAAAATTTTATGCATATAACTTATTTACCCGTAAGTGGTTCATGAGGGCATCCTTGTGCGATTGTGAAACGTTATCCCATCTTCCGATCGTCCGGTACTATGCCATATCATATCTTTCGTTGTGAGCCTTGAACAATACAAACGTCGTAGTCTAGGCGTCAAAGGAAAGTATCGTAACACCTTACGAGCCACCTTCGTGCCTTTTGTGTCTTTATCGACCCATCGACTCTCATTACAAACGGAACAATTTT
Source organism: Helianthus tuberosus (assembly GCA_030545235.1). Taxonomy (NCBI): domain Eukaryota; kingdom Viridiplantae; phylum Streptophyta; class Magnoliopsida; order Asterales; family Asteraceae; genus Helianthus; species Helianthus tuberosus. The sequence goes on along the minus strand of CM060452.1, from coordinate 14,651,788 downwards.
GCAAGGACTCGTTTTCTTTCCAAAAGAGAGCACAATCATTTGTTAGTGCACTATGTGTGTGGCCATAGATAGAAATCTAACTGTACATGTAAAGTCTATTGTCTTGAGTCTGTAAAATACCGGACAGAGATTTCACTAGGTGTCGTTAGGCAATGTCAGGTCAGTATACGGTATGACACGATACGAAGGGAGCGGATCTGTCACACCCCCAAAATCCACCTGCGGAGTACTACCGCTTGGAGGCGTGACTGACCAGGATCCAGCCACCAATCATATTGAACAAGCATATAAGTAGTTATAAAATCCAACCAATACAATTGGTGTTCAAACAAAACATAGTTAAGTTGCAAGCGGAAGCATAAGTCTTAAATCAAACATAAGTTTAACTGTTTCAAAGTTTAACATGGCACACAGCCGTCCATGTCCCACAACGATCCTCCTCCATGCAAGCTCCAGCTAAGAAACCTAAGGACCTGCAAAGCATGTAGTAACGAGTCAACAACAAGTTGAGTGAGTTCACGGTTGGGTGTTCGTTTTAAGTTGTTTCGAAAACAGTTTCCTTTAGCTGGCATCCTGCCGTGGGGGTTACCCCATAGTTAAAAACGTGACTTGTTTATTCCCGGTTACTCTGGCTATCCAGCCGTGGGGGCTACCCCGTGTTAGTTATCTGGCATTTCGGCCGTGGGGGCTACCCCATGTATACACTAGACTCGTTACCATATCGACTGCTGACTGTAGTCATGTTTAAGTGCCCTGAAACTGTCAATGTCTATCATCATTGACGTGCCCCAGATCCATTAGTTCACGCCCGTCCTCTGCGGCACGGTGTGAGGTTTGTCAGACCTAAATAGCGCTATCTAACTAATGACCCGCTCGCCATTGGCCCGGCGATTAAGTCGATATAAAAATGAGGGACTTCGTGATAGAGTTTTGGTCTAGTACGAGTTATCTGTCCGTGAGGACGAGGAATTACATTCCTGAACCTTTGCTGTCCTACCCAAGGAGGACGAGGAACCCAGTTCCTTAACCCCAATTCCCGACCCCTGGGAATCCCATGCTTTGTAGAGGGTGTGAACTCACCTTGGTTTGCTCGGTGGAAAACACAGAAAAGTCAAACAAGCAACGTTGTGGCTACTCACGTCCTATCATAGTTGTATCATACAAGTCAGGTTCGTAACCAAGTAGCACACGGATGTTTCTAGCACATTGCATTCAAGTATTATCTAAGGCATACACGTTTAATCATGGCAGATCAACAATGTTCACGTTCAACAGTAACATATAAGGTCGGTGCATTAGGCCCAAGAGTTCGGCCTAAACAATTAAGTCCGAAACGAGGTGTAAGCCCAAACAGCGTGTATCTGTGTATAATCCCGAGTCGCAACTAGGCGTTTGCGACTCGCAAACTGAGTCGCAATCGTGGTTTCGGTTCGTGCTGTTTTGGTTACGAGTCGCAACTGGACTCGCAACCGGGGTTTCGAGTCAAACGGTTTATGTGCTGATCACTTGTGGTTTCGAGTCGCAACCAGGTGTTTGCGACTCGCAACCGATGTCGCAACTGGGAGATTTCGACTCATCATGCATGGTTTCGAGTCGCAACTGATGGTTTCGAGTGGACATAAGCTGATTCGGTACAGTGTACTACCCACTAACATTCTGATTTCATGTAACAGTTTGTACTAACCAACCAAAATCTTTAAACATGTTCCTTGTCTAGCAAATTACTAAAAATGGATCAAACATATCAGATTTCAAATATTCAACATGTTCATATGATATTCAACAAGTTCTTCATGTGTTCATCATGTTCATCTTGTTCTTTAATATTCAAGTAGTTCATCTTCATTCCTATGAACCTAGGTCTAACAAGAATCATGAATAACTTATCAACAAATCACCCTAATAGCAAGCTTTCGGTTCTTAACATAAAAGTACACAATCCGATTTATATGAACATCAACCACTAGTGTTTTAGACTACATTTAAACACAAAACATCATGAGTTTATTATGCCACATATCCGAAATCAAAGTATGTTAACCAAGCATCATCATATACATCATACACATTCGGTTCACAACCATCATGTATCATTATCAACCCGAAACAAACTCATAACATGCATCCTCAACATCCGAAATATATAACAAGAATCACTAACCAACAAGTATTCAAACATCAAGTACACATCATCCTTAAATTATGAAAGTACACTAACCGATTTGGTTCTCTAAGTGTGGGGGTATGAAGAGTGATGAGTGACTTCCGAATGATGATCTTGAGCTCGGTCCGAGAGTCCTAGTGCCACCGGTTGATCCAAGAATGAAGGAGAGGAATGTATGATGTTGTAGCTTAGGGTTTTAGTGTGAGAGAGTGGAGAGTGTGTGTGTGTTAGAAGAGTATGTGTGCTATTTGCCCAAAGAAGGTCAAGACTAGCATCACTAAGGGTTTTATACTTGATTCACTTAGTACACCCTAATGGGTTTCAAAATAGGCTAAGTGTGCATGTGTGGCCCAACCGGCCCATGAGTGGTGTGATGTTTACTCGAGACCACATGGTCTTGAGCCGGGTTCGTGTCGTTTCGGTTCATATACATAATCGAATACATACACACAAGCATACACACAACATAACACATAATCATATAAGTTCACATGTATTCATTTGTCATTAATCACATAAGTTTAACTAGTCACGCGTTTAAGCATACAACGAAAGGTTCTAAATTTCGAGTTGTCACATCATCCCCAAGTTGAAAGAAATTTCGTCCCGAAATTTGGTAGGCACTCACTGAGGAAGCTAGTTAAGTTGTATGGTTTTCCCGGTTTTCCTGGGGTGTCACATCCACCCCCCGTTGATCTGGAATTTCGTCCCGAAATTCCGTAGCTTCGGCCTCAGTAGTGGGTGTACTGTTTGCGAACAGTTGGGGATACTTTTGTTTCATCTGATCTTCGCGCTCCCAGGTGAACTCTGGGCCACGACGTGAGTTCCAACGAACTCGAACGAGAGGTATTCTAGTGCTCTTAAGGACCTTAACATCCCGGTCCGTGATCTCGACTGGTTCCTCGACGAATCGTAACTGCTCGTCGATAGTGAGTTCCTTCAAAGGAATTACGTGGGTCTCATCTGATGGACACTTCTTCAGATTCGACACGTGAAAAACGTTGTGAACTGCACCGAGTTCCGCTGGTAAGTTTAGTCTGTAGGCCACCCTGCCTATTTTCTCAATGACCTCGAAAGGTCCAACGTATCGTGGGTTAAGTTTACCGCGTTTGCCGAAACGAACCACACCCTTCCAGGGTGAAACTTTGAGTAGTACCCGCTCCCCAACCTGGAGCTCAAGTGGTTTCCTGCCCATGTCGGCGTAAACTTTCTGACGTTCGCGAGCGGCCGTCATGCGTTTTCGTATCTGAGCGATTTGCTCGGTTGTATCTACCACATATTCTGGGCCAGTGATCTGACTTTCTCCCACCTCTGCCCAGCAAAGAGGAGACCGGCATTTACGTCCGTACAATGCCTCAAACGGAGCAGCTCCAATGCTGGTGTGGTAGCTGTTATTGTACGAGAATTCCACAAGTGGCAGGTGCTTTTCCCAGCGGTTGCCAAAGTCGATTACACATGCACGAAGCATGTCTTCCAAGGTTTGAATAGTGCGCTCGGACTGCCCGTCCGTCTGAGGATGGTACGCTGTGCTCATGTCTAATCGTGAGCCGAAGGATTTGTGCATTGCTTGCCACAGCTCTGAAGTAAATCGTGCATCTCGATCCGAGATGATAGAGGTGGGCACCCCGTGCCTCGAAACAACTTCCTTGAGGTAAATTTCTGCAAGAGTGGAGAACTTATCCGTCTCCTTGATAGCCAGGAAGTGTGCGGATTTTGTGAGTCGATCCACGATCACCCAAATTGTATCGTTCCCGCGCTGGGATCTAGGTAGGCCAGTAACAAAATCCATGGAAATTTGCTCCCATTTCCATTGAGGTATCTCTGGTTGTTGGAGCAGGCCTGAGGGTTTCTGGTATTCCGACTTGACTCTCGCACAAGTCAAACACTTGCTGACGTAAGTTGCTATGTGGGCCTTCATGCTAGGCCACCAATACGTAGTTTTGATGTCGTGATACATCTTATCTGATCCAGGGTGTACTGAGTAGCGAGACTTGTGTGCTTCGTCCATCACAAGCTCTCGTAGGTCGCCATAAAGTGGGACCCAAACGCGTCCCGTTACGTAGTAAGCACCGTCTTCCTTCTGTTCTAATCGTTGCCTTGATCCGCGTAGGGCTTCAGCCCTGACGTTTTCTGGTTTCAGTGCTTCTATCTGAGCTGCTCGTATCTGGGAAGGCAGACTAGAATGGATCGTGAGTTGTAAAGCTCGTACGCGCTTAGGCGCAGTGTCCTTCCGACTGAGGGCGTCAGCCACAACATTGGCCTTGCCCGGGTGATACCTGATTGAGCACTCGTAGTCATTCAGTAGTTCGACCCATCGTCGTTGTCGCATATTCAGTTCTTTCTGCTTGAAGATATGCTCGAGACTCCGGTGGTCAGTGTAGATCACGCACTTGGTACCATACAGGTAATGCCGCCATAACTTAAGCGCAAAAACAACAGCTCCCAGCTCTAAATCGTGTGTAGTGTAGTTCTTCTCATGAACCTTAAGTTGGCGTGAGGCGTAGGCTATAACTTTATCTCGTTGCATCAACACGCAACCAAGACCCTGAATTGATGCGTCGCAATATACCACAAAGTCGTCTGTGCCTTCCGGCAAGGAAAGGATAGGTGCGCTACAAAGTCTATCCTTTAGGTGCTGAAATGCCAACTCCTGTGCGTTTCCCCAGCGATAAACAACGCCCTTCTGCGTGAGTGAGGTGAGTGGCTGTGCAATCTTAGAAAAATCCTTAATGAATCTCCGGTAGTATCCCGCCAAACCCAAGAATTGGCGAATTTCCTTTGGTGTACGAGGTGCAGGCCAGTTCTTAATCGAGTCTATCTTGGATGGATCAACGTGAATCCCATCCTTGTTCACCACGTGGCCTAGGAAATGGACTTCTCGAAGCCAGAAGTCGCATTTCGAGAACTTTGCATAAAGCTGTTCTGTTCGAAGGAGTTCCAGAATAAGTCGCAGATGCTGCTCGTGTTCTTCCCGACTTTTAGAGTAGATCAGGATGTCGTCGATGAAGACTATAACGAACTTGTCCAGGTAAGGCTTGCACACTCGGTTCATCAAGTCCATGAAAACCGCAGGTGCGTTTGTCATCCCAAAAGGCATGACCAAAAACTCATAGTGCCCGTATCGAGTTCTGAAAGCTGTTTTGGAGACGTCCTCTTCCCGGACTCTCAGCTGGTGATAACCCGATCTCAAATCAATCTTCGAGTAGTAGCTCGACCCTTGCAACTGGTCGAACAAGTCGTCGATACGCGGTAGAGGATAACGATTCTTCACCGTCACCTTGTTGAGTCCTCGGTAGTCGATGCACATTCTGAAAGTACCGTCTTTCTTCTTCACAAATAATACTGGAGCTCCCCAGGGCGATGAGCTTGGGCGGATAAAGCCCTTATCTAAGAGTTCTTGTAATTGCGTGGAGAGTTCTTTCAATTCTGATGGGGCTAAACGATAAGGTGCACGGGCTATGGGCGCAGCTCCAGGAGCTAGTTCGATCTGAAACTCGACTTGGCGATGAGGCGGGAGACCAGGTAATTCCTCAGGAAATACCTCTGGATAATCGCGTACAACTGGAAAATCTTCTATCTTCTTATCTTTTTCTGAGGTGTCAGTAACGAGAGCCAAAATAGCAGTGTGGCCCTTTCGCAAGCACTTTTGGGCCTTAAGGAGAGAAATGACGTTCTCAACAGCACTCCTCTTGTCGCCATGAATCATGAGAGGTTCACCACCGGGACCTGGAATACGGACAACCTTCTCGTTGCAAAGAATCTCTGCGCGGTGTCGGGATAACCAATCCATCCCAATGACAACGTCGAAACTACCCAAGACAATAGGAATGAGGTCGATAGAGAAGGTCTGGTCAGCGAGAACAAGTTTACAACCCTTGACTACGTGTGTGGCTTCTAAACTCTTACCATTTGCTAGCTCTACGGTGTGCTTGTTGTTCAAAAGTGTTGGAATACGCTTAAGCATTCGACTAACTTCTAGTGACATGTAGCTAGTATCGGCACCCGAATCAAATAAAACTGAAACATAAAAGTCGTCGAGAAAGAACTTACCCGCCACAACATTGGGGTCATTCCTTGCTTCACCTTGGCCAATCACAAACATCCGCCCCCTGGCGCCATTGTTGTTGTTCCCATTATTACCACTCCCCTGATTGTTGTTATTGTTGTTGTTGTTGTTCTGGTTCCTGTTCAGTTGAGGACAATCTCTCTTGAAGTGGCCCTCAGCTCCACACTGAAAGCACCCTTTGTTATCACCCTGTTGCTGTTGCTGGCGCTGGTTCTGTTGAGCTTGCTGACGATTCTGGTTGGCGGGGTATAAGCTCCTACAATCCTTTGCAGCGTGACCAGGCTTGTTGCACCGATGACAGTTGCCCCTGGTGCATGGTCCGCTGTGGTGCAGGCTGCAGCGATTGCATTTGGGGTGATTTCCTTTGTATCCGCCACCAGACGATTGCTGATTAGGGCTCTTGTAGTCCTCAGTCTTTCTCTGCTGAGACTGGGACTGAACAGAAGCCGAACCCTTACTCGAAGTTCCATCCCACTTCCGTTTGTTGTCACTAGAGGTACCAGAAGTAGTTGCAGCACCTATGCGTTTTGGTAACTTGTTCTGCTCCACCGCCTGATCCGTGAGACGATGAGCCAACTGAACGGTTTGCTGGTAGGTGGCGAGGTTCGCTGAAGTCACATGACTTTGGATTTCTGGCACTAAGCCCTGAAGAAATAGTTCGATGCGTTTGATGGGAGGATCCACCATAGTAGGGCACAGAATTGCCAGTTCGTTCGACCTTTTCACATAAGCCTCAATTTCCGACCCCGTCATCTTGAGGTTGAAGAACTCCACTTCCAGTTTGTGAATCTCATCACGACTGCAGTATTCTTCTTTGATCATCTCCTTGAAAGTTTCCCATGGGGTGGCGTTGGCAGCAACCAACCCTAGCATCTGAACTTGTGCGTTCCACCACGTGAGGGCTAAACCCTCGAGAGTACCAGTAGCATACTTCACCCTGCGCGCCTCAGGGCATTCACACATTTCGAACACAGATTCTAGCTTCTCAAACCAGTGTAGGAGACCTACTGCTCCTTCAGTGCCACTAAAAGTAGTTGGTCGGCAGTCCATGAAAGTCTTAAAAGTGCACACGGGTGGCTGAACATGATGACCTATCGTAGGTGAAAGAAAAGACAGAGTTTAACACAAAGGTTGGTTCACGAGAGTAGGATCCTAAAGATCCTAAAATGAGTTCGGACTGCAGGATATACCTCCTGCGGGTGCAGCTGCAAGTGCTGCGGCAACTCGTTCGTTGATCAGAGCCGTCAACTGGGCTTGTGTCATGTTAACGCGTCCAGACATGATCTTCATATCAAGAAGAACGTGAGTGAGAGGGGTTCGCGAAAGTACGACGATAAAATGGAGCAAGCACGCACGTGTTCATGCAACAGTAGTTATACTAACCAAGCATACCATAAGCAATGTACTATGTAACTAACAAGTAGGCAATATATACACAGACCATATCACCTAGAATGTCGAGCCTTGCATGTGGAGTGAAGCATCGTTGTGGACCGTTGAGCGCTGTACAGGTTATAGTCTGGTTTTAACAAAAACGTTTTTCCCTTTATTAAAACCAAGTTCTCTATAACCAATGGCTCTGATACCAATCTGTCACACCCCCAAAATCCACCTGCGGAGTACTACCGCTTGGAGGCGTGACTGACCAGGATCCAGCCACCAATCATATTGAACAAGCATATAAGTAGTTATAAAATCCAACCAATACAATTGGTGTTCAAACAAAACATAGTTAAGTTGCAAGCGGAAGCATAAGTCTTAAATCAAACATAAGTTTAACTGTTTCAAAGTTTAACATGGCACACAGCCATCCATGTCCCACAACGATCCTCCTCCATGCAAGCTCCAGCTAAGAAACCTAAGGACCTGCAAAGCATGTAGTAACGAGTCAACAACAAGTTGAGTGAGTTCACGGTTGGGTGTTCGTTTTAAGTTGTTTCGAAAACAGTTTCCTTTAGCTGGCATCCTGCCGTGGGGGTTACCCCATAGTTAAAAACGTGACTTGTTTATTCCCGGTTACTCTGGCTATCCAGCCGTGGGGGCTACCCCGTGTTAGTTATCTGGCATTTCGGCCGTGGGGGCTACCCCATGTATACACTAGACTCGTTACCATATCGACTGCTGACTGTAGTCATGTTTAAGTGCCCTGAAACTGTCAATGTCTATCATCATTGACGTGCCCCAGATCCATTAGTTCACGCCCGTCCTCTGCGGCACGGTGTGAGGTTTGTCAGACCTAAATAGCGCTATCTAACTAATGACCCGCTCGCCATTGGCCCGGCGATTAAGTCGATATAAAAATGAGGGACTTCGTGATAGAGTTTTGGTCTAGTACGAGTTATCTGTCCGTGAGGACGAGGAATTACATTCCTGAACCTTTGCTGTCCTACCCAAGGAGGACGAGGAACCCAGTTCCTTAACCCCAATTCCCGACCCCTGGGAATCCCATGCTTTGTAGAGGGTGTGAACTCACCTTGGTTTGCTCGGTGGAAAACACAGAAAAGTCAAACAAGCAACGTTGTGGCTACTCACGTCCTATCATAGTTGTATCATACAAGTCAGGTTCGTAACCAAGTAGCACACGGATGTTTCTAGCACATTGCATTCAAGTATTATCTAAGGCATACACGTTTAATCATGGCAGATCAACAATGTTCACGTTCAACAGTAACATATAAGGTCGGTGCATTAGGCCCAAGAGTTCGGCCCAAACAATTAAGTCCGAAACGAGGTGTAAGCCCAAACAGCGTGTATCTGTGTATAATCCCGAGTCGCAACTAGGCGTTTGCGACTCGCAAACTGAGTCGCAATCGTGGTTTCGGTTCGTGCTGTTTTGGTTACGAGTCGCAACTGGACTCGCAACCGGGGTTTCGAGTCAAACGGTTTATGTGCTGATCACTTGTGGTTTCGAGTCGCAACCAGGTGTTTGCGACTCGCAACCGATGTCGCAACTGGGAGATTTCGACTCATCATGCATGGTTTCGAGTCGCAACTGATGGTTTCGAGTGGACATAAGCTGATTCGGTACAGTGTACTACCCACTAACATTCTGATTTCATGTAACAGTTTGTACTAACCAACCAAAATCCTTAAACATGTTCCTTGTCTAGCAAATTACTAAAAATGGATCAAACATATCAGATTTCAAATATTCAACATGTTCATATGATATTCAACAAGTTCTTCATGTGTTCATCATGTTCATCTTGTTCTTTAATATTCAAGTAGTTCATCTTCATTCCTATGAACCTAGGTCTAACAAGAATCATGAATAACTTATCAACAAATCACCCTAATAGCAAGCTTTCGGTTCTTAACATAAAAGTACACAATCCGATTTATATGAACATCAACCACTAGTGTTTTAGACTACATTTAAACACAAAACATCATGAGTTTATTATGCCACATATCCGAAATCAAAGTATGTTAACCAAGCATCATCATATACATCATACACATTCGGTTCACAACCATCATGTATCATTATCAACCCGAAACAAACTCATAACATGCATCCTCAACATCCGAAATATATAACAAGAATCACTAACCAACAAGTATTCAAACATCAAGTACACATCATCCTTAAATTATGAAAGTACACTAACCGATTTGGTTCTCTAAGTGTGGGGGTATGAAGAGTGATGAGTGACTTCCGAATGATGATCTTGAGCTCGGTCCGAGAGTCCTAGTGCCACCGGTTGATCCAAGAATGAAGGAGAGGAATGTATGATGTTGTAGCTTAGGGTTTTAGTGTGAGAGAGTGGAGAGTGTGTGTGTGTTAGAAGAGTATGTGTGCTATTTGCCCAAAGAAGGTCAAGACTAGCATCACTAAGGGTTTTATACTTGATTCACTTAGTACACCCTAATGGGTTTCGAAATAGGCTAAGTGTGCATGTGTGGCCCAACCGGCCCATGAGTGGTGTGATGTTTACTCGAGACCACATGGTCTCGAGCCGGGTTCGTGTCGTTTCGGTTCATATACATAATCGAATACATACACACAAGCATACACACAACATAACACATAATCATATAAGTTCACATGTATTCATTTGTCATTAATCACATAAGTTTAACTAGTCACGCGTTTAAGCATACAACGAAAGGTTCTAAATTTCGAGTTGTCACAGGATCTGAACAAGAATGATGTCATCATTCTCAATGATGACATCATACATACAACATCACGTTCAAACAAGAAAGTATGCATGGAATTCAACTTCACACGAAATGGCATGCACGAAAAGGAATTTGATTTCGCACGAAATGAGATACACGCATGTGGAATTTGATTTCGCACGAAATAAAATGCATTCATACGAAATGCATTCAACTATAAATATCAACTCATTTCGCACGGAGCTGAGATCGGAGAACAACTTCATTTCGTATGAACAAAAGTTCTTCAAGTTCATCAGATCTGTTAGATTATTCGGGTTTGTTTACGGGTCACGCAGTTCACGGGTTGCGGGTTAATTCGGAGCAGCAGGTTGCGGGTGAAGAGTAGATCTGTTCGAAGGGTAAAATGGCCAATTATGGTTGTTTTGTACATGGGAAAATGTTAGTGATTTTGCTGCACGTGTATGTAGATTTGGTAAAGGGTTTGACCGAATTCCTTGGAAGTGCACGTTACAAACCTGCATGTTGAGTTGAAGAGTGGGTCATCCCTATTACCGGTTCTTTAGGATATAGTTTAGGATTTTAATATTTCTTTTAATTCACACGTTCAAATATTGTATGGCTATATAAAGCCTTTTGTTTATTCAATAAAGGAGCAACCCTTTCATATTATACAGTAGCTTTCTTTTCTTCTGCGTATTTCACATACATAAGTGTGAGTTCTGTGTGTTGAGTGAGGGACCTGAACCAACATTTGGTATCAGAGCCTAGTGCTCGTGAAGAAGACGGTGTAGCCGTTTTGAGAGTCGGTCTCGTGAAAACGGTTTAGCCCGTCGCTGCGGGGCAAACGCAGCAGGATAAAGAAGGGTTGTTCAGGACTGTTATGCAGCAGAAGACGAAGTCCAGAAGGGTGTTCGTGTCAGTCGTTGTCGCGGGTGACGGGGTGAACATCGGGATTTTTCGTGGCTGTTAGTCGTGATCAAAACAAAGAAAAGGGGCTGTGATGTTTCAGTGACAGGTTGAAGAAAGCCGTAAACGGAGACGTTAAGGTGTTTCGTGTCAGCCGTTGTTATGGTGCAAGTACCATGTGAGACGACGGGGTGAACGGTGATAAACATGTGTGTTTCGTGGCTAGTAGTGGTGAGAACGGTTGCCTTGATCGGCTTGGTTCGTGATAAGAGGAGACCGGCATGGTGCGTGAAAAGCGGGCAGAAGGGATCCGTCAAAGCAGGTGGCTTTGGATTCGTCTCGTTTGGCAAGGTGAGAAAACGGAAGAAGCGGACGGCTTGTTTTCTTTGTCGGTGGAGAGCCTCTTGAACAAGGGTGATCGGAAAAAGGTAAAGAAGAAAAATAACACGGTGACATTATGGCGTTGGAGTTCAATCGGGTGGCTTTGGATGTCACCGGGGAGAGGTCGTTGATCCGTGATAAGTCGTGATGTTAATGAACAGTTTCCAACGTGATGCCATGTGACATGTTACAAGTGTGGTGGTTTTTTTATTCGGGTTGAACCGAGACATTGGACGTGATCGAGGTGAAGATCGGGTGTCCGTTAGATGTCATAGTGGTTCGAAACCGAGGTGATTCGGTGCTGCGGTGAAAGCGTAAACAAACACTGATTAAGGGGGTGATTGTTGGATTATTCGGGTTTGTTTACGGGTCACGCGGTTCACGGGTTGCGGGTTAATTCGGAGCAGCAGGTTGCGGGTGAAGAGTAGATCTTTTCGAAGGGTAAAATGGCCAATTATGGTTGTTTTGTACATGGGAAAATGTTAGTGATTTTGCTGCACGTGTATGTAGATTTGGTAAAGGGTTTGACCGAATTCCTTGGAAGTGCACGTTACAAACCTGCATGTTGAGTTGAAGAGTGGGTCATCCCTATTACCGGTTCTTTAGGATATAGTTTAGGATTTTAATATTTTTTTTAATTCACACGTTCAAATATTGTATGGCTATATAAAGCCTTTTGTTTATTCAATAAAGGAGCAACCCTTTCATATTATACAGTAGCTTTCTTTTCTTCTACGTATTTCACATACATAAGTGTGAGTTCTGTGTGCTGAGTGAGGGACCTGAACCAACAAGATCTTCATCAAGAACGCTCTCAATTTCATCATGTTTCTTAGATTTTGAGTGTTCGTTGTGTAGATCGAGTTGAAACTCTGCCCGGTTGTCATCGTTACGTGATAAAACGATAGTTATTTACGTTTTCGTGCACGATTACGGTTCGATTTAACGGTTTCCGCACGTTAAATCGAATTCATCACAGATCTAGTGATCGTTTACGATCCGATCCTGAACTCACAAGTGGTATCAGAGCTACGGATAGCTCTGCGTGTAATCGTTTGCGAATCGGACGAGTTTCGCTCAGTTTCAGTGAAATCGAATTGAATTTGGGTTAATTTCGGACTATTTTCGGTGAATTTCGATTCGTGTAGGTGTGTTGTTTGAACTTTCTGAATTGTTTATAGTAAAAACGTGACTGATTTGATCAAAGTTTTGAAAAATTCTTATCACTATACATGAACTTCGATGTTGAAAGTTATAATCCCTACACATCCTAAACTACAAGGGTTTTATGGTAATTAAAGAGAAGAGTGGCGGTTACATGGCGGTTACAAAGTTCAGGGGGCAGTTGTGACAAATCATAAGTTAATAACCACCACTCCAAGGGTTGCGAAATCCCTTGGAGAGGCACCTCTTGATTTCGGCCACAAGGAGAAAGAAGGAAGGGACGCAACCATTCGTTTAGAGACGCACCTCTTCACGTTAAATCTCATCCACAAGATCCTAGAGACACACCCGTTCACGAAGAGACGCGTCTATTCACTCGTACCCTTAGAAAACTATAAATAGGGATAGTTAGATTCATTTGTAGTTGTTCATATCATTCATTACATTCAAAACACTATCATTGTATTCGATTACAAGTTATATGAAAGTTTTAGTTTTATCATTTGCGATCTAGAGATCAAAGATCCAAGTTTGGGCCAACAATTGGTATCAGAGCATCAGGCTCTAGGAATCGCAAGGCAACGAATCGGCGGGAAGTAATTCGCGATCAGGTTTTATTATTCTTTCTCAATTCGCAAGTTAGTTTTATTTTCGGTTCAGGGTCAAACCAGGGGTTAGGAATCTAGGTTTTTGATTCCGGGGTTTAGTGCGAATTAGATTGATATGGTTATTACGCGTTTCGGGTTATTCGCGGGTTAAAGATTTGAGAGTTTGTTGATTTCAAGGGAATTGAATTTTACCAGTACAGTGGTTCGTATTGGTGGTCAGGAAATTTTAGAAACAAGAAAGTAAGGATTGTGAGAATTCTAAGTTAGCAATCAGACTAGGGTTCGTGAGTGAATGAAACCGAGTACAGGAGCACAAAACAGGGTTGTTTTCTTGTTTCGTTGGAGTGCCAGGAAGAATCAGAATTTAATTCGGTAGTTATACGCGATCAGTTCAATTCGCGGGTGAAGGCCAAAAGTTTAGAAAAGAAAATCGAGTGAGTCGATCGTGAAGAAGAAGCGAGTAAAGACAGAATCATTCTAGTGATTCGAAGTGTGTTCGAAGAATCTAGATTTACCAAGTGAAGGCTCGGAAGTTTTTTTTAATCAGAAAAAAGTGCTATGCGGAATAGACAATTGTAGATGCAGTGAATGCAAAGAAACACGATGATGCAGCGGATGCAGGATAGTGAAAAGTGATGCAGTGAATGTAGGAAACAAGAAGAGAAAATTGTTGCAGTGAGTGTAGAAAAAATAAAGTGCAGTGAATGCAGAAAAAGTTGAAGTTATTGAAACAATGAATACTATTGGTGAGACATCAAAAAGGTTTGTGTGATTCGAAACCGTGTGGAAAAGTGTAGTCGATTTGTGAGGAGTCGAAGGAAAGAAGAATCGTGTGATACGATCAAGGGGAAGAACCGTGTGATACGGAGGAAGATAACCTGTGAAAGGTACAATAAAACAGTTCAGTGACTAGATCGGATCAAAGCGAAGAATCCGTGAGGGAAGCAATCAATGATGAAGAACCCGTTGTGAGAGACAACCATGAAGAGGATATTTAATCTGTGATAGATCAAGAAGAAGACACGCGTATCCTGTGACTGGGTCAGAAGAAAGGAATTGTTGTGTGATACAACCGCAAGAGAAATTTGAGTGAATCAGTTTATCAAAATCTATGAGAAATGGATTCCGATCATGTGATATGATGGTGGGCAAGTTAATCAAGACCGGTGGAGTTCGTGTTAAGACAACTACACAAGAAAAGGTTCGTGTGATACAAATCAAGTACGGTCAAGACAAGTGTGAAGCAAAATATTCGTGTGAAGCGAGTTCAAGTGAAACAAGGTTCGTGAGGAGCAAGGTTGGTGAATAAGAAGATCCGTGTGAAACGTTGGATACCGAGGAGTTTCAAGAAAATGGAATTGATCAAAGTTCAAGATCTACAACTCAAGGATGTTCGTGATTAGGGGGGTGAATGAAAGTTATAATCCCTACACATCCTAAACTACAAGGGTTTTATGGTAATTAAAGAGAAGAGTGGCGGTTACATGGCGGTTACAAAGTTCAGGGGGCAGTTGTGACAAATCAGAAGTTAATAACCACCACTCCAAGGGTTGCGAAATCCCTTGGAGAGGCACCTCTTGATTTCGGCCACAAGGAGAAAGAAGGAAGGGACGCAACCATTCGTTTAGAGACGCACCTCTTCACGTTAAATCTCATCCACAAGATCCTAGAGACACACCCGTTCACAAAGAGACGCGTCTATTCACTCGTACCCTTAGAAAACTATAAATAGGGATAGTTAGATTCATTTGTAGTTGTTCATATCATTCATTACATTCAAAACACTATCATTGTATTCGATTACAAGTTATATGAAAGTTTTAGTTTTATCATTTGCGATCTAGAGATCAAAGATCCAAGTTTGGGCCAACAGATGTGATTTCAAAAATTTCAATTGATATTTTGATGATATGCTGCACTGTGTATAAGTTTTCGAACATGTTTTCATTGTTCTTCAATTAATTTGTTGATGAACTAACGTAAAATCTGAAAAAATTTAATCATCATTCATCATAATCAGTTGAAATGTTCAAGTAAAATTGTGATAACATACGAGAATATTGAAAATTTGTAAACAAAATTCATCAGATTCCGATATCTGATTGCTGATTGTTTCAGATCTGTTGTTATTGCCTGCTTGTTGCTGTCAATCAAAAGTTTCAATCTGCTGTAGTTCAGATCTGAATTAGAATAGCGTGTTTCGATTCGGATAAGTTTCGGACTAATTCGATTGATTACGGACTGAGTTTTGATTGCGTTAGGTGAAAATTGTTTAAACCGGTTGTTTTTCGGAGAATAACGGACATTTTGGTTGATTTGTGATAAAGTTTCAGTGTGATTTTAACGAGTTTAAACATGTTTCAGTGACTTTCAGTGATAATTTGAAACTTGTGAAGTGTTCTTCATTCATTTCGAACTGATTCAGTTAAGTTTTGAACTGTTTCGGTTCTGTTTGGTAATTCATAGGTGAATTTCGGACTGATTTGATGTGTGTGGATTGATAGTTGATTTGTTTCGATGAATTCTGGTTGAAGTGTCAAACATTTCGAACTGATTCAGTGTGTTAAAAAAATCAAAATTCAAAGTTTTTCTGAAAGTTTATACAAACTGTTCTTATTCAGATCTGAATTCGAAGAAAAATTGTTGTTTTGATCGATATTGTTGTTGTTCGTGTTAATGAATTAGAATCAGTTTGAAATCTGAGTTTAAAGAAACAAAGTAGAAGTTGTCGATCAAAACTTGATATAAGTTTCAAATTGTTTACGACTGAAATTGAATTAGTTTGTGTCGATTGAGAGTTTCGAACGATCTTCAGTTTGATTCAGTGATCTTCGGTTAAGATCTTGATAAGTTTCGAACTGATTTGGTGATATTCAGTTAAAGTTTTGCTGAATTGTTATTGATATTGATCGATCTGAGCTGTAGATTTGAATTGAAACAGATTTATTGATATAAAGTTTTTCTTGTTGCTTTGTGAAGTGTTGTGTGATTGAATGTGAAACGAAGTAGAAGATAGTTTGTGTGAGGATTGATCTTTAAACGACAAACTAAGGAGTGGTATAAAACATCGAGATTATCGAAAGAGAAGTTAATAGGTGTGTAGCTGATTGTTGTTGAAAGATAACAATTGATAGATATTCCCTCGCGCTTTGCGGCGGAAATTTGGTTGGTATCAGTTTGGCTCATTCCGATACCGATACTCGCTATTGTAATTGAAATAGAAAACCTTACATCGATAAAAAACAATTAGAAACGAATATTGATACAAATAATGATGTTCAATTGACATCAGTTCGATTCGATTCGTTTGATTTCTATAAATTGACACCTAACGTATAACAACGCTTTTAATAACGATATTTATTTTATTGTGTTCTCTTTCAATAAACTGACAATATATCACTATATCACGGTATCTTTATTCATTTTTATGGTTTCCGATTTCATTTTTTTTTCATTTTATCCACTCTGTCTGCGACGATAAATGAATATCGGTACAACTGCCATGACTCTCAACCGATTGATACCGTTTGAAAAATATCGGTACTGGTACCGGTGTTCGTTTTTATCATTTTTGATCGATGTAAAACATTTGTTAATTTCTATACCGAGTGCGTGTATCGTACTGGTATTGTAATAAACCAAATCGATATTTATCCAATAAAAATCAGTTTAGTAATAAATAGGGCTGTAAACGAACCAAACGAACACGAACAATACCTTGTTCGTGTTCGTTTGTTAAGAAATATATATGTTTGCGAACCGTTCACGAACACTTATCAAACGAGATTTTATGTTCGTATTCGTTTGCTAAGGAAATGAAATTATTCGTGTTCGTTTGTGTTTGTTTGTTAATTTTAGGCAACGAAAAAAATCGAACATTGACGAACACAAATGAGCACAAACTAATGTTCAAGAACACAAATGGAAACAAACGAACACAAACAATCGTTCATAAACGGAATATATAATACACGGACACTTATTAGATATTTAATTTGTCAGAATTTTGAAGTATTTAAATAGATATAAAAACTAAAAACACTAATGAACTATCGAAGACAAACAAACACGTTATCGAACGTTCACAAACATAAATGAACGAACACGACATCTGTTCATATTTGTTCATTTAACTAAACGAATGAAATTTCTTGTTTGTGTTCGTTTGTTTAATAAACGAACGAACACAAACGAACTTCCCGCCGAACGGTTCACGAACTGTTCGCCGAACGTTTGGTTCGTTTACAGCCCTAGTAATAAAACAATCAAAACTATAAAAGTATCGTTTTTATCATTTTTTTATCGATGTATAACATATGTTAATTTCTATACCGAGTGCCTATATCGTATTGGTACTGTAATAAACCAAATCAATATCTATCCAAAAAAAATCTATTAAGTAATAAAACAATCAAAGCTATAAAAGTATTATAAAATTCTTTGATTTTATTTTTAATATGTATAATAATATTATAAAAAGTTTTTATCACTATTCATGGTGACTTGGATTTAATATGTATAATAATAAAATAATAATGTGTCAAGAATTGAATTGAATGTGATCATATGTGACCAATCGAGAGTACACTGTTGTTGTTGACCTGTTGATTTGTATGTGATCATAGGAGATTTTGAGATTGGGCCGGGTAGTGCAACTACAATTGAAACAAGAAGTTTATAATTTTGTTTTGGGCCGAAAGTTTTTTTTTTTTTTTTTTTTAAAAAGGGTGATATTGGGCTGCAATTGATTCAAGATAATCATTTGGGCTGATTTTTAAACATTGGATCGTGTTTGGTTAAGTGGGCTGACACAATTTGAAGTTTAAGTTAGAGCCGGAATTTTTAGCGGGTTTGGTTTAATAAGTGTTTGGGCCACAACATAATCAAATTGTAAGTTTGGGCCAGATCGCTTGTCACTTGAAAATCAATCCCAAATCGTTTGGAAGTTCATTCAAGTCGCACGGTTTGAAATTGTTCCAGGTTGTTTGAAGTGATTAGTTCAGATCGTTTTAAAACTTCAGGTCGTTTGAACTTCAAACCATTTGAAGTTCAGGTCGTTTTAAAACATTCAGTTCGTTTGAAAGTTTGTATTTTGTGAATCTTTGACACCGAAACATGGATTATGAAGAATTTTTTGTGTATTTGTATTATGAATCTCAGCAATATATTTTGATAAAGCAAGAAGAAAAGTCAGTCTCAGTAAAAAAAGCTTCGGAAAAAGCGCCTATCTTTGATCACTCGTCTGATGAAGAGAGTGTCACACCCCCAAAATCCACACGCGGAGTATCACCGCTTGGAAGCATGACATGACCAGGATCAAGCCACCAATCATATTGAACATTGTAAGTAATAAATAAAAGTCATTCATCAATACGAAAGGTGTTCAAAACCATAACATAGTTAAGCGTTTAGCGGAAGCATAGATATGTAAACCCAACATAAGTTTAAATGTTTCAAATGTTTAGCATGGCACACAGCTGTCCATGTCCCACAACGACTCCTCTCCACTCCCATGCAAGCTCCATAGATACCTAACGACCTGCAAGGCATGTAACAGAGAGTCAACAACAAAGTTGAGCGAGTTCACAGTTGGTTGTTCAGTAATAAGTTCGTTTATCAAAATCGTGAGTTCGTTTATAACCATGCCGTGTATTACTAGGCCATTTGTATGTTCATCTAGTGGGGGCTTCCCATGTTGTGAGTTCAATTAGTGGGGGCTTCCCATGTTGTAAGTTCAATTAGTGGGGGTTTCCCATGTTGTACGTTACTAGACTGGTTGTATCCATGAGTATCCTTCCCAATCCGAGGATAGTAGTAAGTATAAGTTTACGTAGGTTTTACGTAAGTGCCCTTCCCAATCCGAGGACAGTGGTATGTAACGAGTACGTAGATTTAGCGCTGGCGTCCTTCCCAATCCGAGGACAGTAGTACGTAGGTTTTACGTAGGTTTTGTGCTGGTGTCCTTCCCAATCCGAGGACAGTAGTACGTAGGTTTTAGCACAGGCGTCCTTCCCAATCCGAGGACGGTGGTAAGTAGTCTAGTAATAATGTGAGTACAAGTAATCATTCAATCCCATTCCCAACCCACCGGGGAATCCCATGCCTTAGGAGTGTGAACTCACCTTGGTTTGCTCGGTATGCTTAACTATGTGCTCGCAAGTAATCAATCAAGTCCTATAGTATGCATGTATATTCAATCAGTTCAAGTTTATAAAGTTTCACATGCCGTTTATGTCACATAGTGTGTTTATGCATTTCTCATCAAGTAGCACATAACAGTTGGTTCATGTTCACACAGTCATACTCCATATAACTGAATTCTTAGTAATATCTAACATGGTTAATCAATTGACATGTTTGATGGGGTTAACAGACCTAACCAGGCTAATGTATTAAGCATAGATAACAAGCTTCCAGAATTAACAAGCATAACAGGAAAATAACTAACAGAATTAACTAACAGGGTTAACAAAAGTTACCCACTTAACAGAGTTTCATACATGAAGTTAACTGAGTTAATAAACTTAACTAAGTTAATAAACTAAACATAGTTGCATAGTTAACATATTTAATAGACTAATCTAGTTAACAAAATAACAGATTTAATATACAAGTTAAGGAGTATTAGCCGAAAACCCTTTGGACCGAAAATACTTGGGCCGAAATCACTTGGGCCGAAATCCCCATGTGTTTTCGTCAAGGTACGTGGGGGGTTTGGTTTTCGTTGGTTACAACAATCAACAACATCATCAACAGCAGGTTACAAACAATCCCAGTAATTCATATAACAGTTACATCTCTTGCCACATACAGTTATTCAATCATACATTAACAACAAATTATCTAACTATGATGGTCAATATCACATTATCGTTTTCGAATAAAATGTCTAACTACCCATCCCCAGTAGTATGTTAACAGTCAACATAATTGCTTGCAAGAAAAGACAAATTTGATATTACTAATAATAATTAGAGTAAATTACAAGTTTTGTCCTTTATGTTTACATCAAATTTCAGGCGCTGTCCTTTAGCGCAAAAATTGACAGGCGGTGTCCTTTATGTTGCCAAATCTTGCAAGTTTTGTCCTTTTAGCCAAACCAGGTTAGATTTTTTGGTTAAATCTAGTCATGTGCAAGGCACATGAGGGTACTATTGTAATTTTACCATTCAAGGGGCTATTGTGTAAGTATTATATAAATTGGGACTATTTTGTAAAATTAGAAAATATATTAACTTTCTCTCTCTCTTAACTTCTGCACACTCACACTCTCTCTATGTTCTCACTCCAAACCCCAAAATCCCCTATGTTCTCACAGGTGGTGGAACCCTAATTGTTTGATTTTTTGATTTGCAGCCGTCACCCCTGCTCTCTTCACTCTCTCTCTATGTTCTCACTCCAAACCCCAAAATCCCCAAACTAACAGAAGCAATCAACCCCCTCTCTTCACTTTTCAGAGGCCGACAACCCCTTTCTCTTTCGATCTGAGATAAATTTTTTACAGGAAATGACACTATTGGTTCCTTTGGAGCATTACAAGATGTCATTGATGAGTTATCTTCTGTTGAAGATCGATCCCGATGTTACACTACTGTTGTTCTACAGTTTCTCCATTTAAAGAGGAATCTTAAAGAAAATCATGTTCCTGTTGAATCTTCAACTGTCACCTTCAGATCCCTATTTAACTCCATTCAAAGAGGAATCTTAAAGAAAATCACGTTACAACTCAGATCCCTGTTTAACTCAGTTGTTTTACTGGAATGCACATCTTCTACCCAAAATGGACTTGTACTTCAGTTAAATGTTCTAGTGTCGGATGCGGGTGAAAATCAGCTTAGTATTACTCTTCCTTGTGTTAACATTTGGTTATTTTTATCCGAATGGGGTAAAGTCGTTGACTTATTTAATGAGGAATTAAAGATATCCAGTTTGGATCGGGGTTACCATGTTGATACTCCGGAAAATGCATCTCCATCTGCCACTGTGTCAAGTTATTTATCTTCAGAAGACGTACTTCAACATCCGTTTTGATTTATATGTGTAATTAAAATCCAGGCCTCTGTTTTGATTTATCATATGATTTTTGAAATATATTTTGTTTTGTTTTGTTTTGGGGTTTTGATCTGCACAAGTTTATGGGCTGAATCTGGTACTTGTTTTATAGGCAAATTTGGTCTGATTGTATGGTGGTTGTAGATGATGAAAGGTGGTAGTGGTGGCGGTGAAGGGTGGTGGTGGTGGAGGATGGTGGTGATAAGTGGTTCCAAATTTCAGAAATATATATATATATATATATATATATATATATATATGGTTATAAAAATAATATCTTAAATTATTTTGTTTCATTTTTACATAATAGCCCCTCGATATAATTTATTTTACACAATAACCCCTTGAATGCTGAAATTACAATAGTACCCTCATGTGCCTTGCACATGATTAGATTTAACAAAAAAATCTAACTGGGTTTGGCCTAAAGGACAAAACTTGCAAGATTTGGCAACATAAAGGACACCGCCTGTCAATTTTTGCGCTAAAGGACAGCGCCTGAAATTTGATGTAAACATAAAGGACAAAACTTGTAATTTTTTCTAATAATTATTAGTAAAGAAATAGCTAAATCCTGAATCATCAAAACAAATAAGTATCCAGAAACATGTGCAATGTTGTTGCCATTCTTTTCACACTTTACCCATTTAAAATATAAAAATCAATATCAATGGTTCAACAAACTTTGAATATGATTAATTGTGTCAGCCATGTTCATGTGATTGTCCATTCGCTCATGTGAATCCTTCAGATCATAAGTCAAACATTGGAACCATGCATCACATATTATATTCAATCTTCCATTCATGCATAATCTAACAAACAACAATTATATTACTCAAGTATATTACACATAAACAACAAGTGGTACTAACCCAAAACAGAAGGAACGATTGATCTGTAGAGAGCTTGGAGGAATCGATAATGCTCTCACACACACAGAGAAGGGACTCTAGGGTTTCGGTTTTTGGTGATAAGACTTTTACGTGAAATGGGGAAACAAAATATATAAGGCCGATTACTACTGGGCCAAAGCCCAACCTGTTTATGGGGTGTGTTTTCGGCTAGGGGGGTTGATTTCGTGAGTTCCATGTTTGTTATTTTTAATTCCCCAAACACAATATTAATACAACATATTATTATTAACATACATCTCATATTGCACAACAATATATAAAACATCCTTAATGCACACCATATATCATATCAATCAAATACGGTTTAGCATATTACAAATGCGTACAGTTGTTAAACAATTAACGTGCAATTAATGCGAAGGTGGAAATCTTGGAAACTCGAGTTGTCACATTATCCCCAACTTGAAAGAAATTTCGTCCCGAAATTTAGCATGCGGTTACTGAGGAAGCTAGTTAAGTTTGCATGGTTTACTGGTTTTCCTGGGGTGTCACAGAGAGTGGCAACGATGAAAAGGAAATCCAGAGACTTTAATATTGTAAAAAACAACTTTCACCTGAAAATCATAATGGGAAGTTATTTTATGCAGGTAAAATTGAAAAGATAAAAGAAAAACAAGCTGCAAAAAGGAAGAATCAAAAGACAGCAACTGTTAAAGAAGAGGTCAAAACTGAGAAAGAAGAAAAAACAGCAACAGTTGAAGGACAAATCAAACCTGGTGTGAAAAAGCCGGTTGAACAAATTCCAGCTGTCAAAACTGTTAAAGTAGAGAAAGCAGAAACAGCTGAAGGTCAAATCAAACCTGATGTGAAAAAGCAAGTTGATCAAATTCCAGCTGTGAAGAGTGAGAAAGAAGAAGCCGCTGTAAAGATGCCTGGGATGTGCTCGAATTGTGAAAAATCCAGATCAGACAATGTCAAACTCTTGAAAGATGTGGAGAGTTTGACATTATAGAACAAAATTTTAAAAGAAAATGAAAAAGAATTTCAAAATAAAATATCGTTTATAGAAAATGAAAAATTAAATATTGAAAAAGATTTTAAAAATCAAATAAAAATTTTAGAAAATGAAAAATCTGTTTTTAGTAAAAATAATATTGAAAAACAAAAGGAAATAAATTCTCATCTTGAGAAAATCATTCAACTTGAAAAAGTAGTTGAACGTGATAAAAATAAAATTGATGTTTTAGAAAAGAAATTGAACGGTTTTGTTACCTCATCGTTAATACCAGATTATATATGTCCAAAACCGGTCAATGAAAATAAAGAGGAAATTCCAATAAGTGTCAATGTCACAAATTATGACGATGTCATAATTGAGGATTGTGATGATAAATCTGATGATGAAAATGATAAAAAGAAAATATTTTTGAAATTAAAAGAAAAATTTCAAGAAACTGTTTTACAATCTACTGAAAGAGGTGAATGCTCAACGCAAAAACCTTTTAAGAAGAATGTAGAATAAAAACAAAACCAAAATTTGAAAAATTTTCAAAGCAACAATAAAAGATCATCAGTTCAATCATCCAATCGTTATAAAAAAAACCACAAAAAGTTGAAAATCAAAACTCACAAAAAGTTGGTAATAAGTGGTGTAACAACCCTCAGTAAAACCAACACTCTCATAATATGTCTAACGCCCTATTATATCTTAAAATGTCCCAATATGTTTTATAATATACCCTGTATGTGAAAACCGAGCCTGAATTATGTTATAACATATAAAATAAATAAAAAATAAGAAAAATGGGATTGAGGCGGGCCGCGTAAACCCACCCCAACACCTCACGCGGGCCGTATCAGGGTTTAAAACCTGATATGGTTGATTCCTTTAGTTCATACGGGCCGCGTAAGCTTAAGCTTACACTTACGCGGGCCGCTAGAGACCCAAAATGTGGCGCAGCCCTGGGCCGCCACGTGGCCCAACACCCGGACAAGCTAGTTGATGACCCAGCTATGCTACGCAGTTGACCGGAGTCAACACGGGCCGCGTAGACCTATGTCTACCCTTACGCGGGCCGCGTGGAGACCAAGTTCAGCAACTATAAATAGAGGGCATCAGATCTCAATTTCTGTAGTAGGCATATTATACTCGGGTATTATACCCCTAATTAGCGAGGTTCTGCTCCGTTGTAAGTATTATAACCCTAGTTTCGTAATAGTTATGATACCCGATTGATTTAGGGTTCCGTAACAACTGTCGTGGTTCTGCCCGACGTAGTTGTTGGAATGCCGTCTCGGGGAGGGTATCATTAATATTTTCAAAGGGTTATGGTACTAACCAATGTACATTTGTATAAATTATAGATTATATCCAGGAAACCCTTACGAAAAGCCTAAGACAGCAATGTGAGTTTATCCTCTTTTTGTTAACCTTTTTGGAATGTTTTACAAAACCTTAATTGTTTTACAATATGATTAAGCGGTGATTGAGTCTTTGTAGTTCTTCAATTACTGCCGGTATGTTAGGGTTTTGTATACAAAATTTGTACTACTTGCGAGTAGTAAGTCGGGATGACAATACGTTACCATTGGACAATGAGTTAGCAAATGGGTAATATGACCCACAAGTCAGGATTGATAGTACCAAATGGAGTAATTGTGTAGACATAAACAATGTGATCGCTCTCAATACTATTCAGTGTGACTTTAAACTTGATTAAACTGGGATTCACTCACCAGTATTTCCCGCTGAGAAATATTTTTAAAACATGTTTCAGGTAACCCAATGTGAAAGCCAATTAGTAAAAAGCCAGCTGGAGAGCACTGAAGGCTTGGGAAAAATGTGGCTATAAAAGTTACCAAATAAACGATGTTTTAAATTCAATAAAATAGGGTTTGTCCCTATAAATGTATTGTAATAAGAAACTTGGGTTTTACCCATGTGATTATTAATATAAAATGAGGTGGTTTTACTCTGATAAACATTTCCTAACTACGGTCCTGATGTAAATTCCGCTGCAAGACTAAAATAACCCTGATACCACCAAAACTCTGAGATCGCGTCCGCCCGTTCCCGGGAATCAGTGATCGGGGGTTGCGACAGAAGGTGGTATCAGAGCCTAGCCACTGGTCTGAGCCAAAGAAGTGTTCTGCTGACATTTAAATTATAAATTTTGTGTTAGGAAATAAATTATGAAAGTATATGCATAACTGTATTTATTTCTTATATGTTATTTGACTATATATTAGTTTACAGTATGAGTGATCAAGGACCATCAGACATGAATCGTCTGTTGTCTGAATCACCTAAGAGTGAAGGTACTTCGTCACAGCCTGCCCTTTCTGGGTATTCTGCTGATCAGGAAGAAGGAGTGTTTGCTTTTAGAGCTCAGTCAGAAGAGCCATTCCCTAATAAGAAACGAGGATGGTTCAGTAAGGAAGCTTTTGCTCGTAGGAAGAGAATGCGAAAGTTGCAACAGCAAAGAGATCTAGCAGCTGCTAAGCGTAGAACAGATGTCAATACATAGGATATGCTTAATAGAAGCCTAGCTAATTTTCATATCCTAGCCACAACTGCTGCTGACCCGAGTCTGGAACAACTAGTAGCCCCACAACCACAAAACCCAGATCAACCCATGGAGATAGAAAACCAGGAAAACCAAGTGGAGCTGCATGATTTTAACCCAGAAGAAATTCCTTGGATACCTGCACCAAACCCTCTAGACCCAAATTACGACCCCTTGTGGGACGATAATAGGGACTTTGTGCAACGTTACCCAATCCCGGAATATCCACCCATACTGAACATAGAAGCCTATCCAGGTATGGACCCTTTAGATCCCTATTACCAAGATGATTATATTAGGGAGATCTTAGAAGATCCTTACCAATTTCAGGCACCTACACCCCCATATCTGGAAACCGCACCCCAGATTCCAAACCCAGTCTGAGAACCTGCACCCCCAATGAGTGCAGAAAACGTCCAAGAACTTAGGACTTCCGGGGAGGAAATTTTAGAGAGCAGTGAGAGAATGCGTCAGGTAGGAGAGCGTCTCGTATGGAAATACGATGAACGCAATATGGATTTTTGGATAAATCCATATCCGTGAATGAAATGGTGAAACGATGGTAGTAATAATATTATAATAATAATAAAATATAATAAAATAAAAATAAAATATGTGTGTACGGATGCATATTACTACTAGTGTAATTTTCTTTCTGTTGGT
Source organism: Helianthus tuberosus (assembly GCA_030545235.1). Taxonomy (NCBI): domain Eukaryota; kingdom Viridiplantae; phylum Streptophyta; class Magnoliopsida; order Asterales; family Asteraceae; genus Helianthus; species Helianthus tuberosus. Next base: position 14,625,230 of record CM060452.1, on the reverse strand, counting down.
ATTCTAATCTTTATTTCTGTACTAGTGTGTAATAGACGCATAGTATATGAAAATAGAGTACAAGTCGCAATGATCGACAGTTTTGGCTAAATTGCGTGTCATGTGATTAACTATATTACCTATTATTTGTGATATTAATATGGGGTAAATGTTTAAAATTCAGATGGTCGACGAAGGAAATCAAGGAAATCTGAATAATGATAATCAGAGTAACATTAACGTGGTTAATGAGAATCCAAGCATCAATAACAATAACAATCAAGTGGACAATAGTGCTATCCAACAAATAGTAGCACAGGGAATTATAGATGCAATGCCATTTATTCTTCAAACTGTTAAAGATGCTGATAATAAAAGTAAACATAGCAGTAAGCGACCAAGTGAACCAGAACACAACGTGAACAATGGACCTATACTTCAAATGCCTATTCCCAAAAGAAGAAGAACCGTGCCTTACGGTTGTTCTTATAAAGAATTTTGGTCTTGTAAACCAATGGAATTATCGGGCAACGAAGGGGCCATTGCAACCTTACGCTAGATAGAAAAGACTGTGGCCGTCTTAAGGATAAGTAAGTGTGCTGAAGAAGACAAAATACTGTTTGCTTCTAATATGTTTAAGAATGCAGCACTAGAATGGTGGAACACTATCCTCCAAACAAAAGGAAGTGATAGAACCTATAATATGGAATGGGAAGAATTTAAGGACAAGGTAGAAAGGAAATGCTGCCCTTCTAATGAAAAAGAACAGATAGCAAACAAATTCCTAAACCTTAGGATGACTGGTGTGGATAGTAAGGGATACACTAAAATATTCTTTGAATATGCTAGGATAGTGCCAACTCTTGCCTCACCAGAACTAGTGTTAATTTCCCGTTATATTTGGGGATTAATTGGAGAGATAAGACACATAGTCAAGGAAACTAGACCGCAAAATATAGAAGAAGCTGTAGAACTAGCAAATACCTTGACTGATGAGTTAGTCCGTACTAGAGAAGAAGATCAGAGGAGGAACTTAACCCAAAGGCTTACACAGGAATTCCGTTCTGTAAATTACAACTGTAGGAATATGGGTTCTACCTCTACACCATACTGCAAGGTCTGCAAGAAAAAGCATTCGGGAAAATGCTCCACTCTCTGCAATTATTGCAAGATGTCAGGACACAAGGAAGAAAATTGCAGGAAGAAAACCAGTAATGGATTACGCTTCAACTATGGAGAAAAATGTCATATCAGGCCAAACTGCCCAAAGTTAGCTCCAGCCACAGACAACAAGAACACTAGAAATGCTAGAGCATTCGTTTTGACTGCAGATGAAGCCAAGATGATCCAAGATGTCATAGCTGGTACGTTTTTAGTTAATGATGTATTTGCTAAAATATTATTTGACTCTGGTGCAAACCAAAGTTTTATTAATACGTCATTTTGCAAAATTCTCAATCAGTCATTAACTAAACTACCACTAGAATGCTTAGTAGAAACAGCCAATGGAGAAACCATTAGGATTTCTGAAATCTTGCAGGGAGCAAGAATAGAAATTTTAAATCAGAAATTTATTGCAAACCTTTATCCCATGAATCTGGTAGGATTCGACGTTGTTTTAGGAATGGATTGGTTAATAGCCAATAAAGCCAGTATTTTATGGACATGATGAACCGAATATGTAAGCCATATTTGGATAAATTCATAATTGTTTTCATAGATGATATTTTAATTTACTCTAAGAATGAAGAAGATCATGCAAAGCATTTGCACGCACTTTTAAGTTTATTAAGAAAGGAAAAGCTTTATGCTAAGTTTTCGAAGTGTGAGTTTTGGTTAGAACAGGTACAATTCCTTGGACACCTAGTTAATCATGAAGGAATTCATGTAGATCCAACAAAGATTGAGGCAATTACTAAATGGAAAACCCCTGAGTCGCCAACTGAGGTTAGAAGTTTCTTAGGATTGGCCGGTTATTATAGAAGATTTATTAAAGATTTATCTAGAATAGCCATTCCCTTAAATAAGTTAACCTGTAAATCTGTTAAGTTTGAATGGGGATTAAAACAAGAAGAAGCATTTAGAAGTCTTAAGCAAAGATTAACCCATACACCTATACTAGCATTACCAGACGGAACTGAAGACTTCGTAGTCTATTGTGATGCTTCTAAGTTAGGTTATGGATGTGTGTTGATGCAACGCCAAAAGGTTATAGCTTACGCATCTAGGCAACTGAAGAATCATGAAGAGAATTATTCAACCCATGATTTAGAATTAGGAGCTATAATTTTTGCTCTTAAGATTTGGAGACATTACCTTTATGGTAGTAAGTTTACCATATTTACTGATCACAAAAGTTTAAGGTATGTTTTCGGGCAAAAAGAGTTGAATATGAGACAAAGACGTTGGATGGAATTTCTTAGTGACTATGATTGTGATATCCAGTATCATGAAGGAAAAGCAAATGTAGTGGCAGATGCTTTAAGCCGAAAATATCATAAAAAGCCAAGAAGGGTACGTTCTCTTAAATTAAATCTGCAAGTAGATTTAAATGATCAGATAAGAAAAGCACAAGAATCAGTAATCAAGGATGATACTGAAAAATTAAAAGGTATGCTAAAAGAATTGGAACAAGGGACAGATGGAATTTGGAGATTCCATAAAAAGAGAATGTGGATACCTAAATTAGGAAATCTACGTCATTGTATATTAGAAGAAGCCCATAAGTCTAAATATACGATGCATCCAGGAAGTGATAAAATGTACCAGGATTTAAGGAAAAAATTCTGGTGGATATGAATGAAAAAGGACATAGCAGCCTATGTTTCTAAATGTTTAACTTGTTTACAAGTCAAAGCTGAACACCAGAAACCCTCAGGTTTGTTACAGCAATTAGAAATGCCAGTGTGGAAATGGGAATTTATAACAATGGATTTTGTTACTAAATTACCCAAAATAAAGAAAGGTAATGATACAATCTGGGTGATTGTAGATAGGCTAACCAAGTCAGCTCATTTCCTACCAATGAAGGAAACAATTAGTATGGAACAATTATCTAAGTTGTATGTAAATGAAATTGTTTCTTTACATGGCATTCCTTTATCAATTGTTTCTGATAGGGATAGTCGATTTACATCTCATTTTTTGTCAAGTTTCCAAAAGGCAATGGTGTAACACCCCGTGTTTTCACAAGTTAAAGTCAAGGTCAAGGTTTGAGTCAACGACCGATTTCGCGTAACTTGACTTACAAGAAATTTCTGTATTTATTTGTATTATGTGGAGTAAGTGTCGTTAATGACAATAATCGAATTGTGTTAATCGTTATTCAACCGACCGACGACTATGAACTATAGGAAGTAACAATGCGATAAAGTTAATCAACTAATAATCAAGCTATGTTAATCGAATCGACATCAATTCGCAACTCGAGCTACGTATTTTTACTTGTTATTATACGTGTGTGTGTGTCTTACGTGTTACCTGTGCATGTTTATTTATGTGTGTTGTGATAATCAAGCGAACTCAATCGAAACTCGAAATCTAACTCGAAATGCAATCGAACTCGAATCGTGAACGAACTATGATAATTGGTGGAAAATAGATTATGCGAGGTATGAGTGTTTGGGACTGAAAGTAATTTGACTAGGAAACCCCGTCGAATCGAACCGCTCGCGATCGAAATCGAAATATTCAAAAATCGTCGCGCGAAACACTCGAAAGGTGCGACTGATCGATCAGGCTCCCAGCCGATCGAACGGCCAGCCGAACGGACTGCTGTCCGATCAGACTGGCTGTCCGATCGAGCTGCCTGGCCGATCGGCCAACAGTTTCCTCTTTTGTGATCCTATAAATACCCCTGTCATTGTCATCCTTTTCCACTTTTAGAAACCTCTGTTCGACCAGCATACTCAACTCACCTTTTCGCAGATTTCTCTCGATTCCGGTAAGTTTTCGTCCTAAATCTTGTACTTTCTTGATCTATACACACTCCTACACCTTTCTATCTTTCAAATCTTAACTTTTGACCGTGGAATCACCAAGAATCAAGTGTTCTAGGATGATGTCATCATGGGTTCTTGAAGAACTTTATGTTTTGACCTCAATCCACCAAGAATGACTTGGATCTAGCCGATTTCCACATAAACAAACTAGGATCTTTCATAGATCTAAAACATAAACACGGTGAAAAGGACTAGAGGATGGATTTTCCAACTTTCTTCCAACTCCTTTTTCACTCGATAACTTCAAATCGATAGAAAAGGGGCCTGAGCCGGATTACCAATCACTTCGGTGGTTATATGGCTCAAGATCCGGATTCTATCCATGAGGTTAACCGACTTCGGGTTGAACATTAAACTTCGTTCCGAACAGTCCACTGACCGGATTTGGGTGATTCTTGTCCGACCCAAGGACTAAGTAAGGACGAAAGATCTATGGTTTACTCGCTGTCAAAATACCTCGATAAAACGACAAACAAACAGAACAACCAAGTGTTAGGGCGCAAGGGCTGATCAGGTTAGGATGCTGACCGATCGGACTGCTGTCCGAACGGCCAGCCAGCCGATCAGATAGTCAACTGATTGACTGGCCAGCCGATCGGCTAACTCATGGTCCCACACAATCAACATACTTTGAAGACTAGTATTGAACGAACTGTTGTTCGATCGAACTACTGTCCGATCGGATTACTCTTCGGATCATGAGATATTATGCTTCAATACTTAATCGATTTTTTCAACATGTTCAATGCACTAGAAGTGCCACCCAATCGAACAGCAGTCCGATCAGGTGACACCCTGTTGTCCGATCGAACAACAGTTGTGTTATTTGATCGATAAACTATCTGTTCCATTGCACCATACTTTACATTTCATTTAAAGTCTTTGACTTGTTGACCGTCCGATCGAGCACCTGTCCGATCCAAAGACTAAACATTGCAATTCATTTGAATGCCTAACCGATCGGGTTGTCGGCCGATCGACCGACCTGAAAGGTAAAGGTACATCAATGTTTTCAAATGCTACAACGAAAACTTCAAAAGTCAAGCCATCATACACAAACACATCCTTCTTAAAGGAAGAAATAATCCACTCGAACAGCCACCCGATCGGCCTACCGACCGACAGGACAGCAGACCGAACGGCCTGTCAACCGAAGGGTCAGCCGTCCGATCGAACTGCCGTCCGATCAACCAGTTGTCCGACTCACCTACACTTGTTTCCCATTTTACGTTTCACTTATCGTTATGCTACCGAATCTATTCAGGCTAACCGTACTCGCTAAGCGCTCCCTTCAATCCATAAATCGCTGTGAGTATACTCGATCCCTTTTTGCTTTAAGCACTTTTGGATGTTACATACGTTAGGAATATTCAAACTACAACAATCACACTACTCAAATACTATTTGAACGCTAACCGTTAATGCATGTTATACGTGGCTCATGAATGCTTGTTTGTTATGTTTACACATGGAATGCTCTCTACCTGCCTTAGCAACGATAGTACTATAGTTTGGACTCAGCACCCGTTTGCACGGGGGTTGTTAAGGATCTTTTACTTGCATGGATTACGGTGGTAATCATGTATTGCGAAGTGCCTCGGGCAGTCAACCCGCAGTCATTGGTATCGATGGATCTATGTCGATAACTAACGTGCCTCATTTCACTATGTGTACGTGCTGGTTATGCGTAAACAAATTCAAACTCTATATGTTATTATCAAACTTGTATGCTCACCTTTACATTATATGTATTGACTTTATTTTAACGTATGTGACAGGTGCTTAGGAAGTTTACATGCTTAGCATGCTGTGAACTTGAGGCTAGGAAAGGTCTAAGATGCTCTCTGCGCCGTGATGAAATCGAAGCTAGGAAAAGGGATCCTAGAAACCAATAAATAAACTGTTATGCTTGAATCTGAGTTGTCGGAACAGAATATTTGCCTTAGATTTTATCTGTAATAATTTGTTACTATTTGAGACATGGTATGGGACATGTTAATTTAATTTGAATGGTAATGATAGTTGTTATGGAAACTTCTGGACAATCTGTTTCGCTCAGTGCCATGCCCCGATGATTCTGCCATCGGTTGGGGTGTGACAGATTGGTATCAGAGCCATAACTATAGGGAATTAGGCAAGACTCGACCTAGTCCGGGTCAAAGTCTTAGATACCTAGACTATAGTTAAGAGCCAACAGACCGACTCGAATACGTCTAGTAGGAATTTCGTTCGTACTTATTCCTCACTATCTCTGTTTATACTACACTAATACTACACTCGAATTTTCAACTATGAAAGGGGCAATAAGGTGTGAAAACCACAAACTCCCGACTAAATTGCTTAATCAACACTGCTATCGGGGGAGAATTATACCAAACTAGGGGTGAAACCCACATTTTGATGAATAATCTCCTCTATTTTATCAAAACAGGAACGAAGTTGTTAAGCTAGGGGTGGAACCCTAACCTTGACGACTTGTTCCGTACATTTTACAAAAACTCCCACCAGAGTCTCGACGGACTCTAACGACCTGAAGTCACGATATGACTAACGGGATGCGTGCCAAATGCCCAAGAATCTAGGCAAAGGCACAGTCCTGAAGGCTAAATGTGCACAACGGATCCTTGTGAATAGTCGAACCACTTTGGCTAGTCGAAGTCTATTAGCCGCAGACAATCTATTTCTTGAATTTTATGTGTTACGATTCTGAGCCGGCAACTGCCGACTCGGATAATTCGTTGATTTTATGTGAATTATGTGTTTTCTGCTTATTGGTTAACGTTTTGAGGTACTATTGGTTTCGATCTAACGCCTTTTTGCTTCTGCTAAAACACGCAACCCACCGCACAACCGTTAACAAATCGCTAACTTATGTACGACTTTATGCTACGCTTATACTACACGACTGGATGTATCAAACGCGAACACTATATCCGGACGATCGCGAACTGTGAATGATAGGTTTCTGTATTCTGACTGCATCGTGTGATTATGTGCTTATTTTGACTCCAAACGATTGCGTAACGACACGTTCGACGTGCGAAATCTGTGAACGTGCGTAACCGAACACACTAGATGTACAATTTACCGTGATTCTTATTGATCAGTTTGACAAGTACACGCTCCAAGAATCACCATTTGCCACTTTCTCTAGACCTAGGATTCTGTTTTCTGACCGTCTCTAGTAATTGAAGGTGTATGCGTTTCCTTGCTTCTGTGCTTACGTGCTTAGGTATTACATGATTATGTGCTTTTGTGGATCTGTTCTCTACCTGCCTACGTGCTTATGTGTTTGCGTGAATCTGTGATTATGAGTCTATGTGTTACGTGTTACATCGCGTGTTCCTAAGCTTTAGTAAGTGGTAGACGTGTGAGGTGAGATTCGAATACAATGTGATGACTCCTGTGACGATGTCTGTTGCAGACCATGTCGTCTGGATCCCGTCATGCACTCTCTCGTCAGGAAAAGAGGGACAAACTCCTTGCTTCCATTGTCGCCAAGAGTGTGGCAAAGGCCGTGAGTGATGTTTATGAGAATGCCAGCAAATTGTCCGAAGAATCGAGAACCGAAGCTCCCAAAGCTACCGCAAGGCCTTTCAGTTTCAAACAATTCAAGTCGTGTGGGCCAAAAGAATTCACTGGCGAAGGAGATCCCACTGCACTATTCCACTGGTTTGATTCCATTGAGGTTACTCTGCGACAGAGTGGTTGCCCTGATGACCTCCGTACTCTGAATGCTACCGGCGTTTTCCAGTCCCGTGCACTAGACTGGTGGACAATAGTGCTATCCAACACATAGTAGCACAGGGAATTATAGATGCAATGCCATTTATTCTTCAAACTGTTAAAGATGCTGATAATAAAAGTAAACATAGCAGTAAGCGACCAAGTGAACCAGAACACAGCGTGAACAATGGACCTATACTTCAAATGCCTATTCCCAAAAGAAGAAGAACCGTGCCTTACGGTTATTCTTATAAAGAATTTTGGTCTTGTAAACCAATGGAATTCTCGGGCAACGAAGGGACCATTGCAACCTTACGCTGGATAGAAAAGACTGTGGCTGTCTTAAGGATAAGTAAGTGTGCTGAAGAAGACAAAATACTGTTTGCTTCTAATCTGTTTAAGAATGCAGCACTAGAATGATGGAACACTATCCTCCAAACAAAAGGAAGTGATAGAACCTATAATATGGAATATGAAGAATTTAAGGACAATGTAGAAAGGAAATTCTGCCATCCTAATGAAAAAGAACAGATAGCAAACAAATTCCTAAACCTTTGGATGACTGGTGTGGATAGTAAGGGAAACACTAAAATATTCTTTGAATATGCTAGGATAGTGCCAACTCTTGCCTCACCCGAACCAGTGTTAATTTCCCGTTATATTTGGGGATTAATTGGAGAGATAAGACACATAGTCAAGGCAGCTAGACCTCAAAATATAGAAGAAGCTGTAAAACTAGCAAATATCTTGACTGATGAGTTAGTCCGTACTAGAGAAAAAGATCAGAGGAGGAACTTAACCCAAAGGCTTACACAGGAATTCCGTTCTGGAAATTACAATCGTATGAATATGGGTTCTACCTCTACACCATACTGCAAGGTCTGCAAGAAAAAGCATTCGGGAAAATGCTCCACTCTCTACAATTATTGCAAGATGTCAGGACACAAGGAAGAAAATTGCAGGAAGAAAACCAGTAATGGATTATGCTTCAACTGTGGAGAAAAAGGTCATATCAGGCCAAACTGCCCAAAGTTAGCTCCAGCCACAAACAACAAGAACACTAGAAATGCTAGAGCATTCATTTTGACTGCAAATGAAGCCAAGATGATCCCAGATGTCATAGCTGTTACGTTTTTAGTTAATGATGTATTTGCAAAAGTATTATTTGACTCTGGTGCAAACCAAAGTTTTATTAATACGTCATTTTGCAAAATTCTCATTCAGACATTAAGTAAACTACCACTAGAATGCTTAGTAGAAACAGCCAATGGAGAAACCATTAGGATTTTTGAAATCTTGCAGGGAGCAAGAATAGAAATTTTAAATCAGAAATTTATTGCAAACCTTTATCCCATGAATCTGGTAGGATTCGATGTTGTTTTAGGAATGGATTGGTTAATAGCCAATAAAGCGAGTATTTTGTGTGATCAAAAGTTAATTCAAGTAAATTCACCAAAAGGTAAAACGATCACATTTAAAGGAGATAAATCTTCTAGGTCAACTAAATTCATTTCTGTGATGAAAACTGCAAGTTGTATGAGAAAAGGTTCTATAGTGTATTGGATTTCTATAATCATTAACACTAAAGGAAAATAACTAAAAGATATTCCCGTAGTATCTCAGTTTTCAGATGTATTTCCAGAAGAATTGCCAGGTCAACCTCCGGATAAAGAAGTTGAATTCAGAATCCATTTAATACTAGGAACAACACCGATTGCCAAAGCACCTTACCATTTGGCACCTGCAGAAATGCAAGAATTGAAGAAACAATTAGATGAATTATTAGAGAAAGGATTTATACAGCCAAGTTCGTCGCCATGGGGAGCGCCGATACTCTTTGTTAAAAAGAAGGACGGCTCAATGCGGATGTGCATTGACTACCGTGAATTACACAAAGTCACGATTAAGAATCGATACCCATTACGGAGAATCGATGATCTGTTTGATCAGCTGCAAGGAGCCCGATTTTTTTCAAAAATCGATTTAAGGTCAGGATATCATCAATTAAAGGTACATGAAGAGGATATTCCTAAGACCGCATTTAGAACAAGGTATGGTCATTATGAATTTACTGTCATGCCATTTGGTTTAACCAATGCCCCAGCTGCATTTATGGACATGATGAACCGAATATGTAAGCCATATTTGGATAAATTCATAATTGTTTTCATAGATGATATTTTAATTTACTCTAAGAATGAAGAAGATCATCCAAACATTTGCACGCACTTTTAAGTTTATTAAGAAAGGAAAAGCTTTATGCTAAGTTTTCTAAGTGTGAGTTTTGGTTAGAACAGGTACAATTCCTTGGACACCTAGTTAATCATGAAGGAATTCATGTAGATCCAACAAAGATTGAGGCAATTACTAAATGGAAAACCCCTGAGTCGCCAACTGAGGTTAGAAGTTTCTTAGGATTGGCCGGTTATTATAGAAGATTTATTAAAGATTTCTCTAGAATAGTCATTCCCTTAAATAAGTTAACCTGTAAATCTGTTAAGTTTGAATGGGGATTAAAACAAGAAGAAGCATTTAGAAGTCTTAAGCAAAGATTAACCCATACACCTATACTAGCATTACCAGAAGGAACTGAAGACTTTGTAGTCTATTGTGATGCTTCTAAGTTAGGTTATGGATGTGTGTTGATGCAACGCCAAAAGGTTATAGCTTACGCATCTAGGCAACTGAAGAATCATGAAGAGAATTATTCAACCCATGATTTAGAATCTATAATTTTTGCTCTTAAGATTTGGAGACATTACCTTTATAGTAGTAAGTTTACCATATTTACTAATCACAAAAGTTTAAGGTATGTTTTCGGGCAGAAAGAGTTGAATATGAGACAAAGATGTTGGATGGAATTTCTTAGTGACTATGATTGTGATATCCAGTATCATGAAGGAAAAGCAAATGTAGTGGCACGTGCTTTAAGCCGAAAATATCATGAAAAGCCAAAAAGGGTATGTTCTCTTAAATTAAATCTGCAAGTAGATTTAAATGATCAGATAAGAAAAGCACAAGAATCAGTAATCAAGGATGATACTGAAAAATTAAAAGGTATGCTAAAAGAATTGGAACATGGGACAGATGGAATTTGGAGGTTCCATAAAAAGAGAATGTGGATACCTAAATTAGGAAAGCTACGTCATTGTATATTAGAAGAAACCCATAAGTCTAAATATATGATGCATCCAGGAAGTGATAAAATGTACCAGGATTTAAGGAAAAATTTCTGGTGGATAGGAATGAAAAAGGACATAGCAGCCTATGTTTCTAAATGTCTAACTTGTTTACAAGTCAAAGCTGAACACCAAAAACCCTCAGGTTTGTTACAGCAATTAGAAATGCCAGTGTGGAAATGGGAATTTATAACAATGGATTTTGTTACTAAATTACCCAAAACAAAGAAAGGTAATGATACAATCTGGGTAATTGTAGATAGGCTAACCAAGTCAGCTCATTTCCTACCATGGAACAATTATCTAAGTTGTATGTAAATGAAATTGTTTCTTTGCATGGGATTCCTTTATCAATTGTTTCTGATAGGGATAGTCGATTTACATCTCATTTTTGGTCAAGTTTCCAAAAGGCAATGGGAACCAAGTTAAAGTTAAGCACGGCTTATCATCCTCAAACAGATAGACAAAGCGAAAGGACAATTCAGACAATGGATGACATGCTTAGAGCTTGTGTAATTGATTTTGGAGGTAATTGGGACGGTCACATACCTTTAATAGAATTTTCTTATAATAATAATTATCACACAAGTATCAATGTTGCACCATTCGAAGCACTTTATGGACGAAAATGTCGAACCCCAGTCTGTTGGGCAGAAATTGGGGAAAAGCAACTATCTGGACCTGAGATAGTGCAAGAAACAACCGAAAAAATTATTCAAGTCAAGGAACGACTAAAAGCAGCACGTGATAGACATAAAAGTTATGCTAATAATAGGCGAAAACCATTGGAGTTTCAAGTAGGAGATAAAGTATTATTGAAAGTCTCTCCTTGGAAAGGAGTGGTAAGATTCATCAAACGGGGAAAGTTAAGTCCCAGGTATGTTGGACCTTTTAAGATTATTAGAAGAATAGGACCTGTAGCTTATCAGCTACAACTACCAGAGGAAATGGCAGGAATACATGATGTGTTTCATGTATCAAATCTCAAGAAGTGTTTAGCTGATGAATCATTGATAGTACCTCTTAAGGATATAGAGGTAAATGAACAACATAAGTTTGTAGAAATGCCTCTACAGATTGAAGACAGGAAAGTCAAGAATCTCAAACATAAGAGACTAGTTCTAGTCAAAGTGAAATGGGACTCCAAAAGAGGACCTGAGTACACATGGGAACTCGAGTCAGAGATGAAAAAGAAATATCCGTATTTATTCCAGTAGATCTCGAGGACGAGCTCCAAAACAAGGTGGGGAAAATGTAACAACCCTCGGTAAAACCAACACTCTCATAATATGTCTAACGCCCTATTATATCTTAAAATGTCCCAATATGTTTTATAATATACCCCGTATGTGAAAACCGAGCCTGAATTATGTTATAACATATAAAATAAATCAAAAATAAGAAAAATGGGATTGAGGCGGGCCGCGTAGACCCACCCCAACACCTCACGCGGGCCGTATCAGGGTTTAAAACCTGATATGGTTGATTCCTTTAGTTCATACGGGCCGCGTAAGCTTAAGCTTACACTTACGCGGGCCGCTAGAGACCCAAAATGTGGCGCAGCCCTGGGCCGCCACGTGGCCGAACACCCGGACAAGCTAGTTGATGACCCAGCTAAGCTACGCAGTTGACCGAAGTCAACACGGGCCGCGTAGACCTATGTCTACCCTTACGCGGGCCGCGTAGAGACCAAGTTCAGCAACTATAAATAGAGGGCATCAGATCTCAGTCGAACTCGCTCACATTTCAATTCTCAAATTTCAATTTCTGTAGTAGGCATATTATACTCGGGTATTATACGCCTAATTAGTGAGGTTCTGCTCCGTTGTAAGTATTATAACCCTAGTTTCATAATAGTTACGCTGCCCGATTGATTTAGGGTTCCGTAACAACTGTCGTGGTTCTGCCCGACGTAGTTGTTGGAATGCCGTCTCGGGGAGGGTATCATTAATATTTTCAAAGGGTTATGGTACTAACCAATGTACATTTGTATAAATTATAGATTATATCCAGGAAACCCTTACGAAAAGCCTAAGACAACAATGTGAGTTTATCCTCTTTTTGTTAACCTTTTTGGAATGTTTTACAAAACCTTAATTGTTTTACAATATGATTAAGCGGTGATTGAGTCTTTGTAGTTCTTCAATTACTGCTGGTATGTTGGGGTTTTGTATACAAAATTTGTACTACTTGCGAGTAGTAAGTCGGGATGACAATACGTTACCATTGGACAATGAGTTAGCCAATGGGTAATATGACCCACAAGTCAGGATTGATAGTACCAAATGGAGTAATTGTGTAGACATAAACAATGTGATCGCTCTCAATACTGTTCACTGTGACTTTAAACTTGATTAAACTGGGATTCACTCACCAGTATTTCCCGCTGACAAATATTTTTAAAACATGTTTCAGGTAACCCAATGTGAAAGCCAATTAGTAAAAAGCCAGCTGGAGAGCACTGAAGGCTTGGGAAAAATGTGGCTATACAAGTTACCAAATAAACGATGTTTTAAATTCAATAAAATAGGGTTTGTCCCTATAAATGTATTGTAATAAGAAACTTGGGTTTTATCCAGGTGATTATTAATATAAAATGAAGTGGTTTTACTCTGATAAACATTTCCTAACTACGGTCCTGATGTAAATTCCGCTGCAAGACTAAAATAACCCTGATACCACGGAAATTCTGAGATCGCGTCCGCCTGTTCCCGGGAATCAGGGATCGGGGGTTGCGACAAGTGGTGCAGGTTTGACCACAGTGCTAATCAAACTTATAGGAGAAGTCGTGATTACTACAAGGCAAATCAGTGTTATGATCTAAATGTTTGGATTGATAGTGGAGAATGGTACGATAACAGGGTGTGTTACAAATGTGGTTTTCTAGGACACATTGCTGTTAACTGCCAGAGTCAGAGTTTTGAGTCTAGGAGATGCTATGAATGTCAAATCAAAGGTCATATTGCAAGAGATTGCCCAATGAGATCAAAGAGAAGATCGAGGGCTGAATCTCAGAAAATGGTGAAGAAATCAGTCAAAATTGAAGAAAAGCCCAAAGAACAGAAAGTGAAATTATCACAAGGGCAGAAAGATAGACTGAGAAAGAAAAGAAAGAAAGCAAGAGAATATCTTGAAAAGATTTTGTCCTCAGGTACAACGGTCGATTCAGATAAAAGTTCTGATGAATCGCTTCACTCAACAAAAAATTATCAGTCAAGTAAAATGAATTCATCAGATACAAATCTGAGGACATAAGAGAAAATAAAAAATTCAGATGATAAATCTGGCGATGAATCTGACTCGTCAAAGTCAGAAGAGCCACATGTTGATCAAAAAGGAGAAAATTCAGTTCCGCCAATGGATGATGTCAACTTTCCACCATTGCGGACTGAAAATTTTAAACAAAAAGTTGGCAAAGTGAAAATTTCGAATCAATTCTATTCTGAAAAGAAAGAATTTGATGTCGAAAAGGCTTTTAATGGAAAAGTGAAAAATATTTTTGGAAAGATGATTGAGGGTAAGGTAAAAGGGGTTAAAGAATTTTATGAATCAAAAAGATATGTTCAAACACCGAGTGAAATTGAAAAGGTCACACCCAAGGCTGATCAGGCTTGGATGCCTGCATTCTTTGCTTAAAACCTGACTTGCCGGAACTCCCAGGTTGGTAATTGGGGAGTAGGAATCAGAATCTTTCTTGAGAAATTCACATCTGTGACATTTCGACTTACAAGTGGTTAATCAAGGACATTAAGTTGTACTTGATTTAACTATCTTACCAGTGGTATGATTATTGGAAATTGTTTTTGTGATAAACCTACAAGTGGGTGAAAACAGTGTGATGAATTAAACCCCATGTTTGTGAAATGGCAAACAAAACTAATTTTTTGGAAAAAACCATTTTGATTAAAACAAACTTAAGTGTTTTGAAATCATAATGGGAAAATAGTTTGTTGTCAGGGGGAGTTCTGATTGTTTATGCCAAGTGGATGGCGAATTGAAGCAATTCGAATCAGTTTGTCATTTTATTTGTACAGTCTATTGTTTTCAAATTTTCCCGGAAAATCAAAATTGAAACATATTTTGATTTTAGGGGGAGTAAGAAATTTTTTAGAAATTTTGAAAATTTGAAAAATCTAAAAACATGATAAAATCTAAAATCCAAAAACATCGAAAAATCAAAAAGAGTTTTGTGTAAAAAGAGGAAATGATAGTACATCAGTGGACTATCAGTGCACGCTAGAGAAATGTAAAGTTTTATAAAGTTTTAATCAGTCTCACTAGGGATGTGTCGATAGGCTCAGCTAAGACTAGTAGTTTTGCGAAAATGATACAAACATAAAGAAAAAGGCCTAAGTCTGGTGGGAAACAAGGTCGAACGCATAGTACTTAGTTTTGTCCTTCTTGACTGTGTGTCTGCTCGGTAATCGCTGATTGTCTTAGGACATACAACCGGTTAAGTTTGTGAGCTTTCACAACTTTGCTGAAAAGTCACTGTGATTCTGTGTTTACATTTTGCAAAGATTTAAAGTTGTTTTATTTCTTTATTTTGTTTAAGCATTGGACATCCTCTGCGTATACGTGAGTATCGACCTGGATGTTATTGCCTAAACGTTCTGCTTTATTTTCTTTGGTGTTTCGTTTAAGCTTTGGATCACCTCTGCGTATACGGGAGTATCGACCTGGTGGTTAAAGCCTAAACAACTTCAACTTGTTTTTTATTTCTTATTTTGTTTAAACATTGGACTTTCTCTGCGTATACGGAAGTATCGACCTAATTGTTAATGTTTAAACATTCTGCATTGTTTTGTACACAAATCACAGTTGATGAAAGTTTAAAGGCATTACGTGAGTTAGTGTATTGCATGATGAGGGGATATGCTAAGATCGTGGGGCGCATAAGACTTTAGTGCTATCTAATGTACCCTAATCATATCAGTAAGCATTACAAACATCTTAGAAGAGTTTAAGTGGATCACAAACTCACAAACATCTAGGGTGAATTGTTTAAAAACTTTATGTGGTAATGTTTAGATCAACGGTGCAGCTGATTTGTCTCAATAAACTGATATGATCCTCTTATACAAACTCACAAAAACATTGTTTGTAAATATTTCTTTATTGCTTTTTAACTCTGAAAATCTGAAAAACCCATAAAGATTGTGTTTTAGCTTAAAATTTTGAAAAATCAAAAAGATTTTATTTCTTTTTATTTTCGGCAGCTGATGTTGGAAAGCTGATTTTCAAAAATTCCAAGTGCTAAACATGATGAACGACAGTGGGTTGGGAGAGTTTGTTTGTGATGAGAAATGATTTTGAAACTTGAATTTCAAAATGAAAATTTAAAAAAAAATCGATAAGTTGGATAATCAAGGTCATTAATTTGAACTTGATCATATATGAGGGTTACTGATTTTTATCATGCTTAAAAGTCAAATATGATAATAGACATTTATATGTTTAGAAAACTTTCACCAGTCAAATCTAAACGTTTGAATAATGATAAGATTTGACAGGAAGCTAAATGAACCGGGGAGAAAGATTAAACGTTAAATCTTAGAAATTCGGGGCATCATTCAAGGGGGAGACTGTGGTTTCACTTGAAGATGTTATCCAAGGTAGTTCAAGACTAAACATCACAGATTTCTAGCTATGTCCAAGGGCGAGATTGTTAGTGCACTATGTGTGTGGCCATAGATAGAAATCTAACTGTACATGTAAAGTCTAGTGTCTGTAAAATACTGGACAGAGATTTCACTAGGTGTCGTTAGGCAATGTCAGGTCAGTATACGGTATGACACGATACGAAGGGAGCGGATCTAAACAAGAATGATGTCATCATTCTCAATGATGACATCATACATATGACACCATACATACAACATCACGTTCAAACAAGAAAGTATGCATGGAATTCAACTTCACACGAAATGGCATGCACAAAAAGGAATTTGATTTCGCACGAAATGAGATGCATGCATGTGGAATTTGATTTCGCATGAAATAAGATGCATTCATACGAAATGCATTCAACTATAAATATCAACTCATTTCGCACGGAGCTGAGATCGGAGAACAACTTCATTTCGTATGAACAGAAGTTCTTCAAGTTCATCAGATCTTCATCAAGAACGCTCTCAATTTATCATGTTTCTTAGATTTTGAGTGTTCGTTGTATAGATCGAGTCGAAACTCTATCCGGTTGTCATTGTTACGTAATAAAACGATAGTTATTTACGTTTTCGTGCACGATTACGGTTCGATTTAACGGTTTCCACACGTTAAATCGAATTCATCGCAGATCTAGTGATCGTTTACGATCCGATCCTGAACTCACATCATTTGTGCACACATCTGTCATCTCATATGCCAAACCAATCTTCTTAAATGTCTTCTTAGCTACATAATACGAAGGGGGAATCTTGTTGCCTTCTGGCATTGACTCTCGCAACAACGAGAGGATTCGATCTACTGCTTCATTTTGCAAATGGTACGTATCCTTTATATTCAAAAGCTTTGCTAAAAATTCGATAGAAGAATACTTGGTACAACCATGATATAATTCTGTTTCAACTTCCTTTACTAGGTCTTCAAAATCATCAACAACACCGCTACTATCTCCATTCGAGTTCTCTTGGTTAAGGTATATATCCTCTTCCATACGCTCCCCCCTAATGTCTTCAATAACGTTTCCCATACCGTCTTCTGGCGCAACATCGTTTACTTCTGCAATTGGAGTCGTGTCCCCGTGATAGGTCCACTTCGTGTATTCCTTCCAAAAACTGTTAATACGCAAATGGTATTTCATTTCTGCCATATTTTTTAAGCCGGAAATTTTACATTGGGTACACGGACATCTAACTTCATCGTGGTTTTTTTTATAACTCTTTCACACATCTCGATAAATGACTTGAGTCCTTGCTTGTAGTGAGGTGAATGACGTGGGGAATCAATCCAACTTTTATCGACAGGCATTATGCAACTGAAAGAAAATCTAATTTATGATTAACAAGACAAGGGTAGGCTGCTAAACCCACTTTTTGAACACTTTATCTCATATGTGAATGTGTATTACATGATTGTTTGTTTAAGAAAAATTCGGCAGCATTTCCTCTTAGCTCCCAAGTATATATGTAATGATATATATACCCGAGGAGCAAAGAGAAAATGATAACCGAATCCTTCTTAAACAAACAATCATGTAATACACATTCACATCCTAAATGAGATAAAGTATTCAAAAAGCAGTCCCAAGATAAACGGGGACAACCCGAAATTAATTTCTAAATCAATTTCGGGCGGGTATTTCCAAGCGTTAGGTTTAAAATGATTAATTCAAACACGGGCACAGTTTTTTAAGCTTTTTATGTTCTTAATGATTGTTTTAAATTTTGGGCGGAACGTTATGTTTTAAATCATGATTTCAATTTCGATTGGGTATTTTCTTAGCTCGTTATGTTTGAAATGATGAATTCAATATCAGGCACGATTTTTTAAATATGTAATGTTCTTCATGATTGTTTAAATTTTGGCGGGTATTTTCTTAGCTCCTTTTGTTTTAAATGGTGATTTCAATTTTGGCGGGTATTTTCTATGTTCGTTATGTTTTAAATGATAATTTTAATTCAAGGAGGGTATTTCCTAACTAATATATATCTTTCAAAGTTAAATATAAATGTTTTCAAACCAAAAAACAAACATACTAATTATCAAACTTAAACTTTTTTTTTCAAACCTACACATAAACAACATTCAAATTATCATCTTAAACATATTTTTTTCTCAAACCTAAACATAAACATAGAAATTATCAACTTAATGTAACACCTCGAAAATTCGCGTCCTATAAAGTATTGACACGTGTCATAAGCTTGAACGTGTGACAGAATACTCTAGAGGGACTAAAGTTGACAAATAAAGAAAGTATGTGAATATACGAGTTCTAAATGTCAACAGTGAATAAGTATATTGTACATTAACCCTACATGATGCTCGTACCTTCAAACGAATAAATCATGGATCATACGAAGCTAAATATGAAAGAAAGTGAGAGATTTCAAACTACAGGGGTTAAATGTGTCAACATGTTTAAGTTATACCTCTGAGTGACCTTTTGACAAACCCGAAGCTTTGTAACGGTTAATTATGCTCACTATAATGCACGATATAAATTTCATAAAGTTTCGTTATCGTATGAGAAAGTTATGATCAAATCCGTATGCGAGGGGTAAAGCGTTAACGTTCAAAGTTAGGACTTTTCGGGTTAACCGGAAATGTCCAGGGACTTGGCAAAGTGGGTATAAGTCCTAAAGCCCTTGTAGGTAAATAAGAAGGGGGCAAATTGCAAGAAATAAGTCGGTTTCCCTTTCGAATGCTTGAAAGGCCAAGCTTTTGCATTCTGCCAAAGGCTTGCGCACCACAACAAGTATTTGTTACGGTGCGCAAGCATGTTGCCAGCGACAGAAAGTTGCTGTTTGCTGTTTTAAACGCATTCTTGACCTTTTAAACGGTTTTCCTCATATCCCTTGGCCCCTAAACAACCCCTAAACACTTAGGGACACTTGTTAATCAGTTGTGGGCACTTATAGACTTATGTGTTAAGTTCTTATGGTGATTACATTCACTATATAAGGCCATGAGTTGCAACTCATTCCTCACACCTTCATTCTGCAATTGAGGAGCCTTCTGGAGCTTCAAAGCAGACCCAAGTCCTTCCTAATTAAGCTTAGGACTTCAGTAAGTGTTCTAATCCTTTCTTGATTAATTTGTAGCTTAGTTTTAGCTTAAAAGTCAAACCGTCGTAATTAACGGTTGACTTTAAGATTAATCACTAATGGTCCAGTGATTAGTCAAATCAAAGGTAGTTATAAGTTGGTAATTATGTGGGCTTTAAACCCTTAAAAGGGCATCCACTGATTCCCATCCTAACTAGGTCATTTGTCGAGTCAAAGATGATTAGAAAAAGTCAACAGAAATGTAATCTTTCGTTTAATGCATAATTAACGATGTAAAAGGTGTGTAACCTATTTTATCATTCATATAACTTGATAATAAGCATAAGAACTTGTCTAAGCTTGTTTGATTCGACAACTTTCTGTTTTGAACCGATTCGGAAACGAAAGTCGCAAAGCTTTGAATTTTGCTTTGACTTCAATTCTGGCCCGCTTTAGTATGATTTGGAAATGCCTTAGAGCTTCCTTAGGACCAGGATACATGTTAGCATAACCCTCTGTGGTTGGTTCATTGATTGACCCATTCGTTTACGCGTTTCCGTTAATTGCTCATATGTTGACCATTATGCCCTTATTACCTTAAAACGTGATTTTTGGAAATGTAAAAGAGTAGAAACTTTAATTACTGATATATAAACTTGTATGCAAAATTTGACATCAGTTTGACGTATAGATTAAGAGTTATGCTCATTATCGCAAAATGAATGCTTTATGTTAATAAAATGGCGTAATTAGCGTATAGCCTACTTAAACATACTTTTTGATATCAAATATTTTACCCACTGATGTAATATATTATTTTGAGAATTTTAAAGATTTTTAATAAATTTTAGGCTGAGCATAACTAGTAGTCGTAGGCTTAATCCGGTAATTGTCGGTTTTGCCCTTACGGGCCATAAAATGCGTTTTACATATCTAAACGACTCCAAACCTTTTGCTACTGATCACATATGATAAATAAATTATTTTAAGCCTCCTGGAAATATAAAAATATCAGATTTAAGTATCGAACCCGGAAATGGCCTTTAATCGCCTTTTAAACGTTTTTAACGCATAGTATGTACTTAAACTATTTTAAACATACAAGGGTTGATACCTACTGATATTTGAGACAAATTATAATATTTTAACAGTAAGCAAAGGTTGATAAACTCAGACTTCAGTTTTGAGCTTTACGGCTTATGTGAAATTACCAAAATGCCCTTCGGTGCATAGTTTGGTTATAACTGATAAATTTCATATATATACTTTATCCTACTATTATAACTTATCAAAATAAGTATTTTCACTGATTATACCAGACCTGTAACTCAGGTAAACACTTAAACTCTTTTATAACCTTTTAAATGACCAAAATACCCCTACGAGGCCTAGTTTGTGTTTAAATACGTTTTGGGCATAATGAAAGACAACTTACTGATGTCACAACATATTAGGAGCATATTAACTTAGGAAACCTGTAAATGGCTCATATGAATAACCGTTACGCTTATTACGCGTTCGGTTCGGTTTATGTAACTAGTTTGCATAAATTAGCCGAAACGGATCAAACGTTATCGTTTTTATCTCAAAATCCAGAATGTGTTTAGTTTACCCATATTATACAAGTCTCCAAACTTGTCGGGTCTAAATCACATCCTATCCCGGTCTTCGCTTAATCATGCGTTTTGAACCGTAAACCTTTCCTTAAAACTAACCGGTCTATGTTACGACTTAAATAAGACCCATTAGGAATTTAATAGGTTAATAAAACCTTCGTTCCAGATTGATAGCCCCAGTAGAAGTACTTGTGCTTGCTGATTAGGATATACGGCTGAGTATAAATTGCATTGCTAGCTCAGGTAAATACTTTTAACTTATTTTCCCTTATACGGGCTTGGGATACGGTATTATAAAAATACCGCTTGGTCGGGTGTAGAAACCTTTTAATCGGAGATGATTAAATTGCATAATCCCGTTTTAATCTGTATTGATTGATAACAAATAACATTGGGGGTTAATGACCGTGTCCTGGATATCCTTGGCTCATTTTAAAAAGTGAATGGCCACGACGTAAGCACAAGGTGTAGGCAAAACACCTCCTGTTGCATATGTAAAACGTATACTCACTCGTAAGGGTATCTTCTTGTGAGATTATATTTGTGGTGTGTCGATTAATCTTGTCCGGCTTGTATTGTATAATCACCGGCCCTAAATGTTGGACAACCATGTAAATCGGATACAAGATTTTTATTAATAAATTTGTCCCAAGTATAAAAGATTAATTTTGCCTCTGTGCATTTTAATCCAGTTATAAAAGATATTTTGTGCCTCGTGCATTCAAATCAGTTTTTAAACTCTTTTCCAAAATGAGTCAGTTAATTGTATTTACCAGTGTAAACTGACGTATTTACCAAAAGGTTAAGTGACAGGTACTATGCGTAATTGGCTGGGAGCTCAGGGCGTCACTAGGGAATCTTGCAAGTTCTAGATGCCTAAAGTCTGTTGAACAGTTTTCTTTTATTGATCCGCCTGTGGATCCTTTACCTTCCGTTGTAATACTTTGACATTACTTATATTCGGAATGTAATATATTTATCTTTTGCTTCCGCTGTGCGTTTATATATTGTGTTGTTTGACTATGATGATATCAACTACGTCACGATACTCCCCTACCGGGCCCACCGGTGAAACGTGGAAATATCGGGGTGTGACACTTAAACATATTTTTTTTTCAAACATGAACATAAACATATAAATCATGAAACTTAAACATAATTTATGCACAATAACACATACTTACATACACAAAGTTACATACTTTATACACACATATTAACATACTACCAACACACATACATACTTATAAAACACATGTACATACTTACACATACACATTCATTTGTAAAAACACATATTTTGACACTACAAGAAAATGAAGCTATGGTAACCCCTAAAAAATGTTGCATTAAGCCTTGAAAAAGTTGCATTAGGCTTAATGCAACTTTTTATTGGGGGCTACGTTAGAAGCAGTTGCATTAGATCTAATGCAACTTTTTTAGGGCCTAATGCAACTTTTTTCTTAAGTGTTGCTTTTAGTATACAAATGCAACTTTTTTTCTATGCAACTTTTATAACACTAAAATGCAACTTTTTTTATATTTTAGTTACAAAAATGTAACCTTTTTTTAGAGTTAATGCAACTATTATTTTATTTTTATTAGGAAAAATGCAACCTTTTTTTACACTAAATGCAACATTTTTTTACGAATTTTAGTTACAACAAATGCAACTTTTTATACCCAAATGCAACTTTGTACTATAAATTATATTGCTATTATTCGATATACATTGAATCGTAATTACGCTAGAACAAATAATGACAAATATCATTGATAGAGAAATAGTGTACTTTAAAATACTTGTTCAAACATAAATAACAATGTGGTCAACACAAAGTTTCAATACAAAAATAAAAAGAAATGGAAACATTCTACTCATCTCGCTCTCCAACAGGAAGTCGTTTCATAACTTTCTGCATCATAGCTTCCAAGTTATGTCGTTGATTGTCAATGTCTTTTTGCATAGCTTCCAGCTCAGCCTTTTTTTCTTTCATGATCCTCTTCAATCTCTTTACGCATTTCCAGCAACTGGTTTTTCTCAACTTCAACGTTTGCTTTAATTGATTCCATCAGCCCTTCCGGAATCATGTATGATATGCAAGCACCATCGACCTTTTTCACTAATGTATTTGTAACGCCTCTACCATAAAGTCGACGGTATCCATAGTTTTCTTTATTCATTACAACCAAAATAGGATCTACCGTAGCATTGTCATCCCCTATAGGCTTGTAGTTCTTCATTTGTTCCTTCAATATTATAAAAAAAATTATTGTCAAAATAATTTTATAATCGCATACCCAAACAAAGGGATAGATAATTTTATAATCATATCAAACAAAGAGACTGACCATTTAGGCAGGTTAATTTGATTAAAATTAGATCATATAAGTATAAATGTGTGATTAGTAGTTCTTTTGTTCAAGTAGTGTTAAAAGTAGACCTGGCAAACGGGTCGGTTTGAGTTGGGTCGGGTCATGGGTCAAAACGGGTTCGGGTCAAAACGGATCATTACAAAAAGGGTTATTTTGGTTCGGGTCGGGTCGGAACGGGTTCGGGTTGAAACCCGTGTCGGCCCGAACCCGATCTGAACCGACCCGTTCCGATCCAAAACCCGCCAGGTGCCAAAACCCGTTTCGGTCCGAAACTCAATTCGAATTGAAACCGTTCCGATCCAAAACCTATTTCGTGCCGTAACCCGTCTTGTGCGGATACTTGTGCCAGCCCGAAACCCATTCTGATCCGAAATTTCATCCGTTTCTTTAAGGTGCTAACCCACATCGACCTGAAAATAACAAGATGGAATTTCAATTGACCCGTTGTGACCCGTTTAGTTAAAATATCTTACCCAAACTAACCCATATAATTTTAAAAGCAACCCAACCTAACCCACTTGAAAGCCTTTGGGTCAAGATTGCCACCTCTAGCGTCGTGTAATTCAATATTAATATTATGATCATTGGACTGTTGACATGGCTCTTAGTTTAGTAAAACATCTAAATACCCTTAAATGAAAACAAATAAAAAATTCATGTCCGCCCTAATCAACAACTTCTGCAAACAGATAACGTGCATACCTGTGTACCGTTGTCACATCTCTCGGTTATTCTGTATTCTTGCATCACCCAATCCGTCTTTCGTCCATGAGAGGCTCGCCCCTCGTAAAACTGAAGTATAGTTCTCGAACCAAGGATGGAAGAGTTTGAATATATCTCACAAGCATCCCCAATTTGCACCCATAATCCACACTCTGCATCCTTTTTTACCCCAGTGCACATGTACCACAAGTCAGCTGCAAGTTACATTTTCATTTGTTAAGATTTAAAAAAAAAACATTAAATACACACAAATCTTGATTATGTCCTTAACCCCTTGAAGGTCGCCTGCACAACGTAAGTTGCGCTTTATCTGGTCCCACTGGTTAGCAGAGTATTGGTGGGGCCCGAGAGTTTTATTATGTCAGTTGTGAAATCGAATATTTAATTATTAATTAATGCAAAATAGAAATTGTATTGATACTAACCGGGTAGAACAGAGGGTTTATATTGGTATGGATTTACATCCGAAGTTACATTTAAAGGGAGAGGTTTTCCCCTTTTGAAATCGAGCAATGACATAAATATTGCCTCATCGGTCCAATATTCATTTTTGGCTGCAAATGGTATGCATGATGAAGTACACATTGGAGATTCCACCCAAGATGAACAAAAACTTTGATTCAAAATTGGTTGCTGCATAAAAGAACAAAAAGGTTACTAGATTTATCCCTAAAAAAGAAAGGTAAACAAGGCAATTTTGACTCAAAAGTCAAAATCAAATCTTGATTTGAACAAATTACAAACTAGTAATCAATAATCATTATTTTGAGCACATCCGAAACAAGATTAACAAGACTGATGAATCTAAACCCATCCTACTTGACTTATAAATGACTACCTAACCGCGATAACTGAATCAAATGGTGACTTCCAGCATTGACTTTTATGGCCAAACTGACCATTTCATGGACCATGATCAAAGAGACAACTATACAATATACACAATGATCAACAATTATCCTGTTTCAAATCATCACTTTTAAAGGTGCACAAACCGGGTTTTTTTAGAACCAGAACCGGGTCCGGGTTTGGTCAACAACCAGTTCTGGGTACGTTCGGGTTTGACCAGTTTGGCAGGGTTTTTTTTCCCGGGTTTTGGCTGTTTCAGGTCCGGGTTTTGACCGGGTAGAGGTGGTTCCGGTTCAGTTCCTTTTTCTAAACCCGGGTTTGGAACTGGGTCGGGTAGGGTAGGAACGGGTTCCGGGTTGGGTCTGGAACCGAGTTTTTTTGTGTGCATACTCTAAAACTAAAGAATAACAATAACAAACATTATCAAATTTCGTTTCTCAAAATCAATTACTAACAAAAACAGAAAGACCAAATTCATGAATCATGATAAAATATTCAAATTACTTTCATCACATTATCATAGCAATATGAAACACAAGGCCCCAGCCCACAAACAATCAAAACCCAGATCATAAATTAACAAACAGATTATTATTATTAAATACAACACAATTCAGAAAGTAACAAACAGGATTAAACACACACACACAAATATATATACATACATGATGTTAATGAAACTTTATGTGTATCAGCATTCATTAAATTTAACTTAAAAGTAAAACGACCATTTAGTCCATTTTTTCTAGCAAGGTTAACTTTCTATTATGACGTACAGATAGAAATAATGAACATGTAAACAAAAATGGACATAGATATACTCTACTCCATGTTGAAACCTAGGAAGTGCCACTAGAAAGACTACACAATTTTTCAAAAATGACATCAAACCCACTTGGAATTAAGAGATATGTAAAGTCAAATAATGACAATTTCAGAACAAAAACAAACATCACAGTTCACAAAGATCCAATTCATATACGAAGTCAAAGAATGTTAATTTTGGAACAAAAAAGTCAAAGTTGGAAGTAATTCTTCCTTCGAAGATCTGAACTGTCAACAACCCATACTAATCCATCAGTTTGCTCAAAGTAGTTTCTCCAGTAAAATCGTATCGTCTTTTGACCCCCAACATCCCATATGTTAAGGGTGTACCTGCCATTATATTTTCGTTAATGCTAAAAAACAAGTTCCACCATAACACCAGCAAAGATAATGAATGATCAATAATAAAACCAAGTGGCATTCAGACCGACGGTATCAGTGGTCAAACGTCATTACAATCCTTAGATTGTGAGTTTAGATCTCTATAAAGAAATCAGTAAATCAGTTGCTGACCATCTAAAATATGAACAAGAAAAACACACGAAAGTGTCTATACACGCAAAAAACACTTGTGTACAGTACACAACAAACTTGAGCAATTATTTAATTTCAAAACAAATGAGTCAAAATTGACTATACTAACACATGGATCAGTTAATCTCATGGATGGATTATAGGTATTTGATATTAATCCTAGACTCAGAAGAAAACCCAAAAATATAACTTGACATTCTGAATATGATTACCGATTTACAAATATAACACAAACGTGTTCATTTCTGCACCATTTTGACATATATTTTCCCTAAAAATGAAGATTTCTTATCAACTATGGTCTTTTATGCTGCAAATAATCCATTTCAGTCCTCAAACATTTATCTAAGATCTAGAGATGGTATGTTGTGAAGAAGCAAATAATCTGGTACAAATCACAAGTGCAAAATATATGCATCTTTCTCAAATAATGAAAAGAAATTAGAACTTTACATTGATGAATGAATGCCTTGAAGTGCAGAAGAGGGGTAGTGAGATTAAGCAACATGATGGTATTCCGAACAAAATTAAAACAGGGATTCAATTAAAACATGAAAAATAAACAAAATTACATAGCTAGATCATTTCACAGAATCACATATTTTTCATTTAATGAACATAAACATTTTCTTTTTTACTGACCTATGATTGAAGGTCGGTTGAAGCACCGATTGAACCGCTTGCAACTGGCAATTGAACAACTTTGGTGGTTGAAGAGCACCGATTGAACCACTCGCTAATTGTTGAATTGGGTGAGGGAAACTAAAAAATTTTTAGGGTAATGGGTTTGAGAGCATGAGAGGGAAACTAAAAATTTTATTTGCAAAATTGCCGGCTTGGGATGAATGTCGCTGATCTATCACACTCAGCCCTAATTTCAAATCAAACTTGATTATTTGTTTTATTTGTATTTCTTTTTCACTTCAATTTTTTTTTAGAATTGTAACTTTGTTTAATAACATACTTCAATTTATTATGGTTTTAAATTTTTAATAGTAGGAATGATAAATCATATCACAAATTTAGCATACCATAAGCGAATATGATGATGATTAGATTAGAGACCATTATTAATGAAGTGTTTTTTAATATTCAGGTAATAAAAATGTAAAATTTTCAAGGATGTTTTTTATTACACGTGGCAAAACGGGTGGTTTGGACCGCCGAGGTGGCGGGCCAGGATGGGTTCGGGTTAGAATAGGGATGAGCGTTACCAAAAAGCGCAAAAAATGGTTGTTGGTAGCGAAAATGTTCGGTACGGTACCGGTATCACATCGAACGGATAGTAAAGTACTGGTACCGAAAACGACAAAATGTGGCTATCGAATTGGTACTGAAAATATTTTAGTACGAGAAATTCAGTGCCGGCACCCAATACCAGATGCTTATCACTAGGTTAGAACATGTTTTATTAATGGCCATTTTGGTTCGGGTCAAAACACGTTTGACCAAAATGGGTACGGGTCAAAACCTGCAATGCTTTTGTTGTAAGATCACAAAAGCTCATAAATAGATAGGTTACGAAAAGGGGATGGTTTTATTAGATATTTCACTAACAAACTTTAGTATGTGTAAGTGTGAACATGTTTTTTTGTTTATTAATGAAGATTGTTAACAATCCCGGGAGGAACCATACGTGAGTCTGGATGCAGATCAAGATTTATTTATCTTTCCACTCTCTTATGTAGATTTACTCTACATTTGACAGTTCATATACATTTTATTAGGCTTTTTGAATCATATAAATTTGGAATTGTAATATTTTAAAAGGAGAATCACTTGAACAATAATGTACCAAGGTTTTAAGGTTGAGATGTTTCTCTATGTCAATTGGTTGATTTTATTATCTTTTATTATTACATGTGTATAACATCTGAATAAATATAACAAATGTAGGACCATTTATTCTCAATGCAACATTTCTAACAAAAGTTGCAAATTCCAACAACAATTGTAACCTTTTGTGAAAAAAGTTGCATTTTTTAGTAAAATTTGCAACTTTTTAATAAAAAGGTTGCATTAAATCTCCTAATGCAACCTTTGTGTTCAACGAAGTTGCATTAGAGTCAAATGCAACTCATTCGAAAAAGGTTGCTTATAAAAAGTTGCTTTAGGCCTATTTTCTAGTAGTGTGATCAAAACCACAAAATTTATACTTACACATTTGCATATTTTATTCAAACATACATACTAACATACACATTTTTCACCAATTGCAAACATTTACATGCACAATTATTCATCATTTACATACACAAATACATACACCTACACCTACATATACTCATTTTCACCAATTACACCTACATTATACATTGTCACAAACATTTACATACAAATATACATTCTTACATACACCTACATACACATACATACACCTACATACACCTACATATACTCATTTTCACCAAATACACCTACATTATACATTTTCACAAACATTTATATACAAACATACATTCTTACATATACATTTACATAACTAAACAAAAAATTATACAATTTCTAAACTTTGAAAAAACTTATATAAAACTAACCGAAATTTCAAGCTTTCAAGTAGATGTAGACCGCGGAGACGAGGTGGTGACCTGAGAAGTGATGGTGGTGACCGGAGAGGTGATGGTGGTGATCCGAATTTTCTTCCATAAACATAAATATACACAAAAACGAGCAAAAATTAAAGTCTATAACATGTAAATAACAAAATAGAGAAGAGATTTAACAAAAAATAAGTTAAACTAACCGATTTGGTGAAAAAAATGAGGTTCTCCGGCGGTAAGATGAAGAGTTTGGGGGGAAAAGTGAAGGAGGAGGGAAGAAATGGCGCTTGATAGGACGTTTACGGAAAGACTTTTACCGGCGACGGTCTGTCGTCGCTACTGGTTCCTTTGTCGCCACTATTAGGTTAACCAGGGTTAACCAGGATAAGATATGTGTTGCTGGGGATTAAAGTGGGACACCTACCTTTAGCGGAGAAAGGATGTTGCCGCTATTGACCCTAAGTCATCTCCGGTATTGTCTCTTTAATCCCCAACCGTTAGATCAGAATAATGATCAACGGCTGGGGTTTGGGTTTGACGCGGATCGACCAATAGCGGCGACAGCCGGCCTGTCACCGCTAAAGGTGTCGCCGCTAATAGTGGTCTTTTCTTTTAGTGCCTGTGAGGATGCAAATAAATAATTTCTTTTTTCACTGGTAAGCAAACCTACAAAAAAGTAATATTTTTCAATATATTTTTCACCCTCAAAAAATAAATTTGGGATTACTAATAAGAAAAAAATAATAATATACCCAACAGATCTTCCCATTTTGCATATAAGGAGAGTTTGTTATTCTGCTGATCGAGGAAAAAATCTTTACCTTTTTCTTAGTAAAGCTTTAGACAGCACATTGGAACAATTATCATATGTATGAATTTTATCAAGTTAAAATAGCTAGTAACATCCTGCTGACGTGTCACATATAATGTAGTCAGATCACAAACATAATTCCAATAAAACCTTAATTATTGAATTTTTTTACAATAATTCAAAGAAATATATAAAACGTTATTAAGCTCTTAAAAAATATTGATCTTTTATCCTCTTGAGCCCACTTTCCCAGTTTTCTCAGATAATCCTAAACCCAACCTATATAAAAGACATATGCATGCCTGACTAATTTTATGTACTAGGACAACAACACAATAATTCCTAACAATATCTATATATACGTATATACACGTTCCATAGCACATTCAGTAGTCCACATATCACATTTAGTAGTTTACATGCAGTGGTCATCTTTTGGTTAGAGTTAATTACACAAATCGGTCCTGTGGTTTATACCTAATTTCGCCTTTCGGTACTAACTTTTTTTTAACATGTTTAGGTTCTATGGTTTCAATTTTGTAACACCTTTGGGTACTAACACCAAAATTAGTTAATTAATGACTAAAATACCCTTGCATTTTTTTAAGTTTTATCAATGTAACACATTTGGGTACTAACACCTAATTTTATTTAAGTTTAAATCAATTTTACAAAATCTATTTATTTTTTTTTATTTTCATCTTTTTATTATATCTCTTAATTAACATAAAGTCTATTTATTTTTTTTATTTTCATATTTTTATTAAATTTCTTATTTAACATAAGATCTACTTGTTACGCCAGTATTTTTTTTAAATAGATTTTTTTAAATAAAATCTACTAGCTATATAGTTTTATGTAAATTAAATTTCTTACTCGTTTTAAATAATGTAAACCTTACTCATTTTCAATTTTGGATTGAAATGATTGATAATAATACATATCTTTCATGTAAAAAAATTTAAGCATTTTTTTTAACTTGTTTTTTTGTTCATTTACATTTTACTATTTTAGAAAGATATTTAATTTACATAAAAAATTTTAGTTTTATCTAAAATAATCCTTTTTACAAAAAAAAAACGAGTTAAAAAAAGCCTTAAATTTTTGTAGTTTTATCTAAAATACCTAGCTATATTGTTTTATGTAAATTAAATATCTTTTTAAAATAGTAAAATGTAAATGAACAAAAAATCGAGTTAAAAAAAGGCTTAAATTTTTTTTACATGAAAGATATTTATTTTATCAATCATTTCAATCCAAAATTGAAAACGACTAAGGTTTACATTATTTAAAACGAGTAAGAAATTTAATTTATATAAAACTATATAGCTAGTAGATTTTTTTTAAAAAGACTATTTAAAAAAAATATTGGTGTAACAAGTAGATTTTATGTTAAATAAGAAATTTAATAAAAATATGAAAATAAAAAAATAAATAGACTTTATGATAATTAAGAGATATAATAAAAAGATGATAATAAAAAAATAAATAAATAGATTTTGTAAAATTGATTTAAACTTAAATAAAATTAGGTGTTAGTACCCAAATGTGTTACATTGATAAACTAAAAAAAAACACAAGGGCATTTTAGTCATTAATTAACTAATTTTGGTGTTAGTACCCAAAGCTGTTACAAAATTGAAACCATAGAACCTAAACATGTTAAAAAAAAGTTAGTACCCAAAGGCGAAATTAGGTATAAACCACAGGACCCATTTGTGTAATTAACTCTTTTGGTTATATTAAAGTTTCAATGGTCACCTTTCGATGATATAAGTAATTTCTGTGGTCACCTTTTGGTGCAGTAGTTCAATGGTATCAGTGATCACCTTGCGGTGATGAGTACATGTCTATATTATATATAGAATCAATACTATACAGTAAGAAATTTCAATATCAATTATATATACAATTAGTGCTATACAGTAAGCAATAAAAATGTCAATCAATATCGAAATTAGAGTTCTCTACTACGACAATCAGTGCTATACAGTAAGCAATAAAAATGTCAATCAATATCGAAATTAGAATTCTCGACGACAAAGTAGTAAAGAACCCAAATACGTACACTATAATGTTGTTCAGTAGTCTATACGAAATACCTTAATTATGAAGCATGAAGGAAAGAATCATAGAGTATGAGTATGGAGAAAAATAAATAAATGTTTTTGCAACTCATTTTCTTTCTTT
This sequence comes from Helianthus tuberosus, assembly GCA_030545235.1. Lineage (NCBI taxonomy): Eukaryota > Viridiplantae > Streptophyta > Magnoliopsida > Asterales > Asteraceae > Helianthus > Helianthus tuberosus. The sequence goes on along the minus strand of CM060452.1, from coordinate 14,593,170 downwards.
CATGTTTTTCATATTACTGTAAATGGTTTTCATAAACATTTACTTGATTAACATTGATCAATAAGCATGGTGGAATGATAGAGCATGGAGAAAAATGCAAAAGGTTACGTTCAACAGTGAAGAGAGATCGACAGGTTCTAAAAGGCACAGACTATTCACACATCAAGGCTGCCTATTTGCACATTTAGGGTTTATATACGCTGCGTATAGCTCTATACGCAACGTATAAGTTGCGTAGAATTCAGAACCTGCCCAGCAATCATTGGCACAGACAACCAGGGTTTATATACGCTGCGTATATAACCCATTAGGATTTTGTTAGCTTATTTTGATGTATTTGTGGTATAAATTCTCATCCAGTTCCAAGGTTAAATCGCTTAAAATATATAATAGTTAATGTTATACCATAATATTATATACCGTTAAATTTGTTTGAAAAACGTATATACGGTTCGAATTTATTATATTGTTATCGTTTAAATTAAATTATTATACCACGTCTAGTGCGGTTTGAATGCTATAAACGTTTAAATATCATACAGTTAATTATTTTTAAATACTTGTGTATGGTTAGAATATATTATATTGTTTCCATACTATACCATTTAAATTAAAACCATTAAATATTTTGAAATATCCGGGTACAGGTCGAATATATTATACCGTTTCAATACAATTCCGTTTAAATTAAATTATTATACCAAGTCTCGGTGCGGTTCGAATATTATACTGTTCAAGATTTTTATACCGTTAATTTTATTAAATTACTCGGGTACGGTTCAAATATATTATACCATGTTTTCATACTATACCTTTTAAATTAAAATATTATAGCAGTTTTAAATTTTTATAACGTTAACTATTAAAGACCCCTACAAAAGTAAAATAATAAAATGTAAAAGCGTGTGTAAATATAACGGATTGTATGGGTCATTTGTCGAAGACACACTTACTTAAGCAGTTGCAAGCCACAAGTCGGTTATACAATTTGCGCAAGCAGGGCCGGCTAAGGCCAGGTGCAGAATGGGCCTGTGCACAGGGCCCAAACCAGTATAGGGCCCAAAAAACTAGCTTGGAAGGTCCATTTGATGAGGCGATTTTTGAACAGCAAGCGATTAATCGAGGCCTATTTAACCCAATTGAAATAGGCCAAGGTATAAAAATTATGAACTATTGGATTTTAAATAGGCACAGGATATTAAAAAAACAGAGATTGACGCCTACCGAATACGGAGTGCATGCATTCATGTACGCAGGACGTGCTGGCACGCACGAGTTCAACCAAATTCCAGTTTTTGCAACCAAAAAACGCTAGGAGAACTACATTGTTCGCTTCCTAAGTAGGTTCCATACTTCGATCATTTTTGCTACGCTATTTTTGTTTATTTGTTTTATCTATTTCATGATAATTAACGTTGCATTATGGGTTCTTAGTTTTTATATATTATATGAAGATTTACGAATAGGGCCCAAATTTTTTTTCTCGCACAGGGCCAATTTTTTTTTCCAATTTTGGAGACGACCCTGTGCGCAAGTTTTATTCGTATATGGGCTCTGAAGCAGAGTCGCATACTCTCTGCCGGTACGATATAAACTTCTCCCAATCTTCTTTCTTGAACCCTTTCTTGCAATGTTTACAGATATTTTGTTTGATGTGAAACCGGCATAGAAACCTAGACGCGTTCGAGAATACTTTAGCACACGCATTAATTAGGGCTAGTTCTCTATTCGTGATTATCACACGTGGCATCATACACTCATGCAACATTGATTTAATCCTTTCAAGCACCCACGCAAAGTTATCCCTTCGTTCTTTGCAAATAATGTAATGTGCGACACAAAAAGACGTGTTGGTCGACGTCAAACCCACAACCTGGACAAATGGCATGTTGTAGATATTTGTTTTGTACGTCACGTCGATCAATAGTACGTGCAGGAATGCACGCCACATAGTAATAGAAAGGGGATGAACAAAGAAAATATCTGTTACGACATCTGTTTCGGGTTCCTGTCGGGTGTCCTAAATGAATTTGTTTTCATGCAGCATGTTTTCGAGTGCCTGCATTGGTGTCTTTCCGTCCATCTGTGATGCTCTAATTTTCTGGACCGCATTTTGCACGTCTTTCTGAACATGGAGGCTGTCGGGGAACTACTTTCTTAAGGTTTGAAATATGTTACGTGGCTCCATGTTTTGAGCTGTCAGCTGCTCCACCAGCTTGTATTCGACTTCAGTAAATCTCCGCACAAACGCGTGGCCCAACAGACTCTGTGCACGACTAACTCCCACGTGTCATTCATCACATCCCGCACAGCGAGTAATGAAAATGGGCAACCAATTTTTTTTCCTGCCAGCTTTCCTAACTGTTGCTTTACTACAGTGCTCACCACCACGGTCGCACACAAGCGATACCATCCCGTACTACCACAAATATTCTTCGATCGACGGGTCACAATAACATAACCATTCTCCTTTCCCGTTGCTTGTACCCAGTTCTTCAGATCAATTATATACATGAAACGCTAAAAAACAGTTATGTTATTTAATAGTAATAATAACAATAATAATAATATTTTAACAATAATAATAACAATAATAATAATAATAATAATAATAATAATAATAATATTTTAAGAATAATAATAAAAAAATAAAAATAATTATAATAATTTAACAATAATAATTATAATAATAGTTTTTTAACAATAATAATAACAATAATGGTAATACTAATATTTTAAAAAAAATAATAATAATAATAGTATTTAACAATAATAATAAAAATAATAATAATATTTTAACAATAACAATAAAAGTAATAATAATAATAATTATAACTTTAACAATAATAATAGTAATAAGAATATTTTAAAAGTAATAATAATAATAATAATAATAATAATAATATTTTAACAATAATAATAACAATAAAAATAATACTTATATTTTTAACAATAGTAATAATAATAATAGTATTTTAATAACAATAATAACAATAATAGTAATAATATTAATATTTTAACAGTAATAATAAAAATTATAATAATAATTATAACTTTAACAATAATAATAATAATAATAATAATAATAGTATTTTAACAACAATAATAATAATATTTTAACAATAATAATATTTATAATAATAATAATAATAGTATTTTAACAATAATAATAACAATAATAATACTTATATTTTTAACAACAACAATAATAATCATATTAATAATAATAATGATAGTAATAAAAATAATAAAAATAAAAATAAAATAATAATAATAATAATAATTTAACAATAATAATAACAATAGTATTTTAACAATAATAATAACAATAATAATAATACTTATATTTTTTAACAATAATAATAACAATGACAGTATTTTAAGAATAATAATAATAATTATATTTTTAACAATAATAATAAAATTAATAATAACAATGATAATAATATTTTAACAATAATAATAATGATAATAATATTTTAACAATAATAATAATTATAACCTGATTTTGAAACGGATTTCCCGGGTTAGAGGGTTGATAATCATCATACAATGGTGTGTTCGGAGGCTCATCACCATATCCACCGTAATCAGGATACGATTGTTGTGCCGGGTAATATGGTTCATCAATAAGCTCATCTCCGTATCCACCGTAATCCGTATACGATTGTTGTGCCGGGTAATATGGTTCATCAACAGGCTCATCTCCGTATCCATCCGGATTACCTTGTTACACGTATGAAGATTCACACCTGTATCCGTAATCGGGATACACTTGATGCGCTGGGTAATTTGGTTCATCAACAGGTGGAGTCGGAGTCACGTTCAAGTCTCGCAACTGAGCCTTGTTCAAGTCCGACAACTGTATCTTTTGATCAACAGGGACGCCAGACACAACCTCCTCCTCCTCCTCCTCATTAGCATCATTCACTCCCTATGAGTCGTTATAATACTGTTTACCGAAATAATTGTTGCGCCAAAATGATGACATTTTAACTACCCAGTCGACCAAGAAATTATAAACTGAATAAATGAAGAAGAACAGTTGATTTTGTTTTGAATTCATAGGCAAGGCATATGATGTCAAAATAGGAATTTGTATTCACATTTATCAGCAAGTATAGATCTATACGCGGCGTATACCTTTATTCACGTGCCTGGACAACATCGTATCATTGTCAAATCTGTCAGACAAACGCTGCGTATAGCTTTATATGCAGCCTATAGATGCCTCGTATATTTGCTGCATATAGCTCTATACGAAGCGTATGTCAGACAAATTTGACAATGTACTAGGTTGTCATGTACCTACCCACTTCATACGCTCCGTACAGACCTATACGCAATGTATAGGGTTACTTCTATACGCTGCGTATAGATCTATACGTTGCGTATATATGCATGATTTGATAGTGTACTTGGTTTGACTGAATGGTCGTGTACGGATCCTGTACCTACGCTGCGTATAGACCTATACGCAGGGTAGGTAAAGGTAGGGTTTGGTGTGCAAATAGCCATGTTGGTATGCAAATATGTAGTCCCTTCTAAAACCAGACGATAAAGCACGGAATTAGACTAGCATCTTAATCCCCGCTCGAAAACTTGAGTTTTCAACCGGCTTGTAAAAGAGACAACTAATGAATTTTTAAAACTTGCTTACGAGATCACCGCACGTAGGGATGATCAGAAGTGTTTCCGTTTTATCACAGAGACGAAGCAAGAGATTTTAAAACGGGTTGTTGTATCCATTGTGATCGAGTTTATAGGAAAACTGTTGGGTTTAATCTTGATGGGTCGGGTCAAAGTCGGGTCACGAATCTAATGGGTCACGGGTCAATCAGAGTGTGGTTGTTAAATCCGATCTGGTCAAGTGTTTGACTGAGTAACTTCGTGAAAACTGGGATTATAAATGGCAATTTTACGAGGAGATCATGGGAGTGAAGTCACCATTTTCATGGTGATAGTTAGTTTAGTTATGTTATTTTGTTTCTCTATTTAAGTGTTATTCTCAGTTCATTGTAAATCATCATTTGAAATTAATATACAGAAAGTGTACGTAATTGTGTGTGTGTGTGTGTGTGTGTGTTTTCAAAGGACCTGAACCAACAAAAACATAAGGTGAGGTTCAGCAATAGGATTATAATGTTTAGAGCGTGAATTATTGCCACGACCACCACCATTTCACCACTCCACTGCCACGACCCCACCGCCCACCACCACCACAACTCTCACCTCCTCCTCACCGCTAGTGACCGTGAAGGACGAATGTGCCTCATCAATCTTTGTGTCAAATCGTCTGAATCTGAATATGAATCATCTCCTTCCAAAATAACCCGCTGCAGTTTACCTGGATTTTGAGCGTGAATTATCGTCTTTTACTAAAGATGCAGCGAACTGTAAATTTGCCAATAAAGTGTTAGTGGTTGTTGTTTGTCTCTGTACAATTTTTTTAGAGTGATGATTACGGTTTTTTTTCTTTTTCTTTTTTTTTTTTTTGCTTTATTTGCTTTTTAGAGTGATGACTACGATTTCAAAATTTATATAAATATTGTTATAGTATGATATAATAATCGAAGTAAGTGTGCTTGTTGTGCTTTATTACTTTATTATAGTTATGCTTTACAAAAAAATGATAATTAATGCATTACCTTTTTAATTGGGTTTTATAACACGATGATAAAACACATTTTATTGTGTTTAATACATTGCGTTTTATAACACAATAATAAAACACATTTTTATTATGTTTTAGGCAATTGTATTTTATAAACACAATGAAAAAAAAATACATTTTTGTGTTTTTAGTCTATTGTGTTTTATGACACAATGAAAACAACATATTTTTTGTGTTTTTAGGTCCAATACGTTTTATAATACAATGAAAAAAAAAAAGATTTTTTTATGTTTTTAGTCCATTAAGTTTTATAACACGATGAAAAACACATTTTTTGTGTTATCCATTGCGTTTATGACACAATGAAAAAGAACATTTTTTTTGTGTTTTTATTCCATTGCATTTTATAACACAATGAAAAAACTTTTTTTTTTGTGTTTTTAGTCCGTTGTGTTTTATAACATAATTAAAACTACCACTATGAGGAGGATGATTATAGGGAAGACTATTGCACCATTTGTGGTAACCCTCACTCGGTACAATATTGTGACCTCTTTGAGCCATCCCCTTCATACACCCACTATGAGGAGCCCAGGTACGAGTCGTCAACTTCATACACACCCTATGAAGAGCCAAGGTATGAACCTTCTCCCTCATACTCATATTTTGATGAACCAAGGTATGAGCCCTCATACTCATACTTTGAGGAACCAATATATGAGCCATCACCTTCATATGCTTACTATGAGGAACCATGGCTTGAACAACCCACCTCATATGAGTATTATGAAGAACAAAGTTAAGACCCTTATCTATCATATACTTACAATGAGGAACAATGGTGTGAACTATCTACCTCATATGAGTATCATGAGGAACCAAGGATCGAACTTCCAAATTCAAGCTTTGAGGATCCTTATTCTATCACACCTATAGCCGATAAGATAATAGAACATCTTAAAACTATCGAGTGCTATATAAAAGAATCCCGCGCAAGGGAAGAATTAACTTGTAATAAAGAAGAGATAGTTGAAGAGGTAAAAATGGAAGCACAAGTAAGTGAAAAGCCGACACATGAGTTAAACAATGAAAAAGGTGAGTCCGACATCGTTAAAATTCAAGAAGAGTCTAATTTTAAGGAAATTAATCTCTTGTCATCTTTTTTCGAAAATCATTGTTTAGTACCCACTCATGCTAAGTTTTTAAAATAGTTAAACACTAGCACTAAAATTAACTAAACGGTAAGCATTAAGTTAACAAATGATCAAACTATGCTAATAAAAGAAGAACAATTTGAAACTAACATTACACCGGTTCCATGTTTTTTTCCAAAATTCCTTTATTAGTAATATTACAATTGATAAAGATCTTTGTGTTAATATAATGCCAAACTACATTTTCAAAAAATTAAGTATTGGTGATTTTTCTCCACTTCAAATACCCATTTTTCTATCTAATCGGAAAACAATAAAATCAATGGGAGTAGTTGAAGATGTGTTGGTCCAAACAAATCAAATGGTAATCCCAACCGACTTCTTCATCCTTGATGACGCTCCACTAGTGTTGGGATGACCTTTTGTAAGAACCCACGAAGCTTTGAAAAATCGGAAGCAAAACAACTTACCCATTCAATTAGGGGCCTTCAAAAAATGTGTCGATCTTGAGCGATCAATGAAATATCCAATTGGCAATGACGACCCCCTAATTGAAGATGAGCCAGAACCACCTGATAAGGCGGGTCTAGCCAATGACCCTTATAAACGTGGCGTACCACGGAGGCATTCCGCGGAACTATCCTTAGTTTTAGATTAGTTTAACTTTTATGTTTTCTAGTTTAACTTACTTTTCAGGAATAAAACACACTCGAAAAGGTGGAGGCTACCAAGGGAACTTTAAAACCACACCCCTGCACAAAAACAGAGCCTCTCGACGATTTTCCTTCATTACAGCAAGTTCAGCACGGGGCCGTGCCCAGCCCAACACGCCCCCGTGCCCGAGGTTCTGCGGAAAATGCCAAGTTCAGGTAACTGGACACGGGGCCGTGCTCACTGAACACGCTTTTACACATTTTAATCAACCGAAAAACTTATTTTTGGGACACATTGAGCACAATGTGTAATTTAAGTGTGGGGGGATGCTAAAACCTTGAATTTTGCAAGTCCTAATAACAATCCTTACACAAAACTCTATTGGAACCGCTAATCACCCCAATTTTTTTTCAAAAATTTTCACTTTTTTTACTTGTCTTGGTTTAATTTGGGAATAACAAGTTCTAAAAAGGTTATATTTTTACAAATTTACAACCGATAGCGTCGTGATAAAAAGAACCAACATAAGAAAATTATGAAACGACATGACAAATCTAGTTAGAATTTGATATATATACTTGATCACATTAAAAACCCATTCTCACAAAAAATGAGTTTTGAGCCTTTATTGAGTTACACATCTTTAGATTAAATGCTCCTTTTTCGTTTCTTGTGTGAATAACCGTTTGGTTTCTTACAACTCTAGAACTTGCCATGACGATACATTCCCGGTCCTTACCAACTTAAACCCAAGTAACTAAATGATGGAGGCATTAGGACTAACCCTTTTTCTTTTCAACACCATTGTTTTTAATTTTTTTTACCATTTACCCAAAAATCCCCCTAGTTAACCCCTTTGAGCCTAAACCTTTTCGTTTCTAAACCCACAAAACAAACAACCTTTACCCACCAAAACCTTTTTATTTTTAAACCTTTTATTTTAGTAAAAAGCTCGGTCTTCATGCGACATTCATTATCAAAAAAAAAAAAAAAATGAAGCCACCTAGCAATAAACAAACAAGTTTCTCACAAGAAACTTTGTTTGAAAATGCTTCGTTTGAATAAAAGTCACATAAACAAAAAAGTTTTACGACGACCGACGCTTTTTACGCTTGTAGCCCTTTTAACTAACCACTAACCCAAAACCACCTACCTTTAACCCAAGCCTAACCCTTCCCCAAGTGTCACGACACCTGTCCACACCCTGGATGGAAGCCGCGAGCCGTCAAGTGCTACCGGTGGTTATTTTGAAAAGTATTTGTCACACCCCCAAAATCCACCATGCGGAGTATCACCACTTGGAGGCGTGACATGACCAGGATTAAGCCACCAATCATATTGAACAATGTACTTAAGATAGATAAAATCCAACCACACAATATAATTGGTGATCAAAAGCTAGTTAATCAAGTTCAAATTAAACAGCGGAAGCATTAAAGGTAAAACCCAAAACATAAGTAATAAGTTCATAAGTTTAAATGTTTAACATGGGACTCAACAGTCCATGTCCCACAACGACCACGCCTCCCCGTGCAAGCTCCATAGATACCTAACGACCTGCAAGGCATGTAACAAGGAGTCAACAACAAAGTTGAGTGAGTTCACAGTTGGGTGTTCGTTTTAAGTTGTTTCAAAAACATGGTTTTCGTTTAGTTGGCTTACTTGCCGTGGGGGTTACCCCATAGTTGAAAATATGATTAACCAATTCCTTCTTTCCCAAACCATGACCCGTGGGGGCTTCCCCATGTGAACCACTAGACCGTTACCATATCGACAACTGACGAACAATAGTTGTGCCCTACGTCAATGTCTATCATCATTGACAGTTTGCCCAGATCCATTAGTACACGCCTGTCCGACCGGCACGGTGTGAGGCTTGTCAACCCTAATAGCGCTATTAACTAATGACCCGCTCGCCATTGGCCCGACGATTAAGTCGATATAAAAATGAGGGACTTCATGATAGAGTTTTGTCTAGTAAGTTTTAAGGTTGTTGTCCTACCCAAGGAGGACGAACGTACGTATTCTACCCAAGGAGAATACGCAGGATTAATATTGGCATCCTACCCATGGAGGATGGCCGTACATATCCTACCCAAGGAAGATATGTAGGTTCCGTTTTAAATTCTTTAACCCATTCCCAACCACCGGGAATCCCATTCCTTAGAAAGTGTGTGAACTCACCTTTGGTTGCACGGTTTGACTCTATAAAATATCTAACAATCGGTGTTGGTCAATCACGTCCTAGTATGATTATCACTTAGTTTATTTGTGACTTCAAATAAGCAAGAAGTTCCTACACGCATCTATCACATAACATGTACTCACTTTAACAGTTCACGTTCATATAAACTTCCCATCTATTCCCATTCATAAGCAAACATACGACAATGCACATAACACTTTCATTGACATATAACATGTTAGATCATTCTCAGATAACCTACCCGACATTTAGACACGCAAATTACTACTTATGTCATTTTAGCTTTAACATTCAAAACTGGGCTGTTTTCGGGAATTTTAAATAAATAGTTAACTTGCTCCAAAAATTTCTAACACTTTTTCAGAAGGTCTTAAACGATCCAAATATTATTGGGTAAAAATCTCGGGATCCAATTCATTACCATTATTTTATAAAAAAAACATTTACCGAACTGCAATCAGATTCATCTCTTTCTGACTGCAGTCCACGGAATAATTATTTAAAATTCATCATTAGTCCGATTGATGAAATTCCAGTTGGAGCATTACAACGACATCAGTGGTCATTTACAGTACAAATTTCATGAGCTAATTCTATACAGATTTCAAGTTATGATGAAAAACATAACACACATTTTCAGCAGTACAAAAGCAGCTTTTGCTGCTGTGAAAAACGACCCTTTAAAAATGGAAAACGAAGTCCAAAAATTATGATTCTAGTGCCATTAGAACAGTATTTCGAAATAACACGTTATAGACCCAAGAAAATCGATTTTTCGTTAAGTTACGACCTGGTTACAGCTGACTGAAGGCGGCTGTAACAGTTTGACAGCTTCCTGTTTTCAACTTATAGCGCTCTAACGCAAGTTCTGTTTGTTCCGTTAACATGTTTAGTGATCAACAACGACATTTAACATCACTTGCCGCAGGTTATTGTTTATTTAACTCAGATTTATCATGTCAAGTACCATTGTTCATAACAGATTTCTAGAGTACAAGTTTTCATCAAGTAACCATCATCAACACAAACAAGACAATATCATACTAGCATTATTTCATCCAATTATATCTTTTAACTACTCAAAATGGAAGTAAACAAAGGTTAATCAAGGACTTACAACTAGCACAAAGGCTAGGGAAGAACTCTAGTGAAAAGATGATGAAAAATGATGATGAAAAATGGTGAATGAAAGTAAATGGTAAGGATTCTCCAAGACCTTCAAGCTCCATACTCCATGTATCACCTTCTAGTGCTTAAACAAGCTTGAGAATGGATGAAGATGGTTGAGTTAAGGTGGTGGTGGTGGCGGTTAGGGTGAGCCGAGAGGAAATGGAGAGAGTGAGGGAGTGATGGTGTTGATTTTGTGAAGGATCTAATGTGCCATACTTATAAGATCTTTCTAATATCATGTCCAAGATTACAAGCAAGGATCCAATAAAATATTAAGATAAAATCTTGGGGGTATGGTGTATGGAATGGTGGTGATGGCCGATTAGGCCTAGGGGGAGGGGGTCTAGGTGTAATTTTGTAACTAGTTGGTAAATGTAAGTTGAATTCCAAGTATATGATTAGTTAAGTTAGTTATTAGAGAATGTAGAGGGTGTTAGGGTGTTCTGGGATCATGACTAGCCAAGAAATAATTAAACAATGTTTCTTGCAATATTTTGGTGTCCCGGGTAATGTCCGGTTGTTCGGTTAGATACCGGTTTGTTAAAGTGCTAAGTTGTTCCATATAGTGTCTTTTATGTAATTATTTGTAACACTTTTAATTCCTAACACATTGGAAAACATTCAGGACCATTTAGTCAATTTTCTGTACAATCAATAAGCATAATATAATATTAATTAATCGTACGGATACATGTAATTATGAGGTTGTCACATTCTCCCCTTGTTAAGAAAATTTCGTCCCGAAATTTAGCACGTGGTTACAGAGGAAGCTAGTTAAGTTGCATGGTTTCCTGGTTTTCCTGGGGTGTCACATCATCCCCCCGTTGGTTTGGAATTTCGTCCCGAAATTCTGCAGTAGCTTCAGCCTCAGTAGTGGTTGCACTTTTCTCAAACAACTGGGGATACTTGAGTTTCATTTGGTCTTCTTGTTCCCAGGTATACTCTGGGCAAGGACGGGAATTCCAATGAACTCGAACAAGAGGTATTCTGGTACGCTTGAGAATCTTAACGTCTCGGTCTGTGATTTCAACTGGTTCCTCGACGAATCGCAACTGGTCGTTGATTGTGAGCTCCTTTAAGGGAACTATGAGGGTCTCATCTGACAGACACTTCTTTAGATTCGACACATGGAAAACATTGTGAACTCCGCTGAGTTCTTCAGGTAGGTTCAACTTGTAAGCGACCTTGCTAATTTTCTCAATGATTTCGAACGGTCCGACATAACGCGGATTGAGTTTGCCTCATTTTCCAAAACGAACTACGCCTTTCCAAGGTGAGACTTTAAGTAGCACTTGATCCCCAACCTGGAACTTGAGTGGTTTCCTTCGCTTATCAGCATAGCTTTTCTGATGGTCACGAGCTGCCGCCATTCGTTGTCGTATCTGAGCAATCTTCTCGGTTGTGCCTACCACCAGTTCTGGGCCTGTGATTTGGCTGTCACCAACTTCTGCCCAACAAAGAGGTGATCGGCATTTACGTCCGTACAATGCCTGAAATGGAGCGGCCTGGATGCTGGTGTGGTAACTGTTGTTATACGAAAACTCCACTAACGGAAGGTGTTTTTCCCAGCCATTACCAAAGTCGATTACGCATGCCCTAAGCATGTCTTCAAGGGTTTGAATGGTACGTTCAGACTGTCCATCCCTCTGTGGATGATAAGCGGTGCTCATATCTAAGTGTGAGCCAAGAGACTTATGCTTAGCTTGCCACAATTCAGATGTAAAACGTGAGTCACGATCAGAAATTATGGAGGTTGGCACTCCGTGCCTTGATACTACTTCCGTTAGGTAGACGTCTGCTAGAGTAGAAAACTTATCCGTTTCCTTGATAGCCAGAAAATGTGCAGACTTGGTCAATCGATCCACTATCACCCAAATAGTATCATTTCCGCGTTGAGATTTAGGCAGGCCAGTAACGAAATCCATGGAAATTTACTCCCGTTTCCATGTCAGGATCTCTGGTTGTTGGAGTAGGCATGATGGTTTCTGATATTCAATCTTGACTCTCGCACAAGTCAAGCATTTACTAACGTAGGTTGCTATGTTGGCTTTCATACTAGGCCACCAATACGTAGTCTTGAGATCGTGGTACATCTTATCCGAACCAGGATGTGGAACCCATATGCGCCCGTTTACATAGTAGGCGTCGTATTCCTTTTGTTCTAACCGTTTTCTTGATCCTCGTAGGGACTCCGCCCTGATGTTCTCTGCTTTCAATGCTTCAACCTGAGCATCTCGTATCTGAGTAGGAAGACTAGATTGGATGGTGAGTTGTAATGCTTGTACGTGCTTAGGTGTAGTATCCTTTCGACTGAGGGAGTCGGCCACAACATTGGCTTTGCCCGGATGGTACTTGATCGCACATTCGTAATCATTCAAGAGCTCGACCCATCGACGTTGTCGCATGTTTAACTCCTTTTGCTTGAAGATATGCTCGAGACTCCTGTGATTGGTGTAAATGGTGCACTTGGTACCGTACAGGTAATGTCTCCATATCTTAAGTGAAAAAATGACTGCTCCCAATTCCAGGTCGTGCGTAGTGTAGTTCCTTTCGTGAACTTTAAGTTGGCGCGATGCGTAGGCAATGACCTTGTCACGTTGCATCAACACGCAACTGAGTTCTTGGATAGAAGCGTCGTAATAAACCACAAAATCATCTGTGCCCTCAGGCAATGAGATGATAGGCGCGCTACAAAGTCTATCTTTTAAGTACTGAAAAGCAGATTCTTGTGCATCACCCCAATGATAGGTGACACCCTTCTGAGTTAGCGAGGTAAGAGGTTGCGCAATCTTAGAGAAATCCTTGATAAATCGTCTGTAGTAGCCCGCCAAACCCAAGAATTGGCGGATTTCTGTTGGTGTACGGGGTGCAGGCCAGTTCTTGATCGAGTCAACCTTGGATGGATCAACATGAATCCTATCCTTGTTTACCACGTGGACTAGAAAGTGGACTTCGCGGAGCCAAAAGTCACATTTCTAAAATTTGGCATACAACTGCTCTGTTTGAAGAAGTTCCAAAACAAGCCTCATGAAACAACTCTCATCAAAAGTCCTAATTATTATTTAATTTGTCCAATAGAAAACCCTAATTAAGAGACCCACGTGATTCTGTATAAACCCTAAAATTTTCAGACAATCAGAATCAGGATCAGGGCCCCTAAAACTCAGGGGGGTATTCCCTATTGACGATTATCCACATAACTGTCAAAATCGAATTTTAAAGTTTCGTCAACTCAGCTAAGCTAGTTAGGGACGTGGCTACCCTATGGTAGGGTGTGACCCCTCGCGCCACGCGACGCCCAAGGTGGTACCCCTCGCGTCACGCGAGGTGGTCAAAATTTCAGTATAAATAGATGGGTTTGGGACTTGACTTTTGACACTTGAACGACGTAAAAATTCATTATATACACCGAGTTATAGTCTGTTTACTACAAAACACACACGATTCACGAAACACTGCCGCAATACAGGGTAATAACTCGATCGCTGATACGATTCAATGTCCGATCGATAGAAATCAATCCAATAGATGTTTAAGTGCTGCCCAAATTAGGGTTTATGCTTTGTCATTCGTCGTGAATTCGATGGATGTTTATGTATCGCACTTTGTCATTTGTTGTGAGGGTTTCAATCTCATGAGTTATCATAAATGTTGTATTAGTTACTAACCTAGTTTGTGTGCATTGTTATTTAAACTAGGTTATTAAGGCTAATTAGTAGGAAAAGCTCTGTTCGTATTAAATCTGCAAGGTGAGTCATTCTCTTTTTATCAAATATGATTTCAAAATCATGTTTATTTTCCAAGTTATAATTACGGGGATTAAGCCTTTGTAGTCACCAAATTACAGCCGGTATGTGGGGTTTTGTATACATTACTTGATAACCGTCACCATTGGACAACGAGTTAGCCAAGGGGTGATATGACCATAGTCACAGACACCATTGGACTCAGAGGTTACCGGTGGATGGTCGAGTGACAAATACTGTGGGTAGTTGGTTGATATCTGGAAACATTGTAATCTCTCTTAATACTGTAAATTATAACAAATGAGTCGTTTTAGTAAAAAGAATGATTCACCAATATTTCCCGCTGACAAAACCTTTTTCAAACATGTTTCAGGTGATCTGTTGTGATCCAAGAAAAGTGTCGCGAAGCACTACAAGCTTAAGGAAGTGCTCAATATAAAATAAAGAAACATGTTTTGTAAAATAAAGATTTCTCAGTGAAATCACATGATTGTAAATTACCGGGGTTTTATCCCGAGTTGTGAAATAAAATAATCGGGAAATTTCAGTTTTAAAAAGATCCTGAAGAAAACTTCCGCTGTTAAATAAATACCACGGGATTTTCTGTTCCGCGGCTCCTGAAACGGGTTAAACCGGGTCGGGGGCCGTGACAGAAAAAGGTGGCATCAGAGCCACTGATTTAAGCCAATTAAGTATTTAGAAAATACTTAATTTTACTAATTGCTATTTTATGATTATGTGTTTTATTATTTCAATAATTGTGTACAGTATGGGTAAGCAAAAGCTTTCAAATATCTATCTTAAATTAGATAGGTCATCAAACGAGAAGGGAAGTTTATCCCAAACAAAATCCTCAAAATTCCCAACAGATCCTGATGAAGGAATATTTGTTCGAAAGACACAATATGAGGAACCACTTTCTCCTAATAAAAGAAGTTTGATTATTAGGAAAAGTCAGGAGAAATTAAAGAAATCACAACCAAAAGAAAAGAGAGTTAATCAGAAATCCCAAGAATTAGGAAATAACCCACCATGGGAAGACAAGTTAGATGAAAAAATGGGCAGATCTTTATATGCTAGCCACTGTAGCAATAAATACAAATCTTTAAATACTCTGACTCAAGTTTTAGTACCTTTATCACCTATAAAGCCAGAAACCTTATCCAGTAAATAAATAAGTTTACCGTAAACCTAATATGTTTTAATTTTCAGTTGTTTTTTTTAGTCACACGGTATGCAATAATATTTAAAGGTTATCCATGAAATTTTGTTATAAAATTTTAACTTAGTAATTCTGTGTATTTTGCATATATGGTAAACAACATGAATGACTTGTCTGAAGCCCTTCAAAATCTAAATCTCTATCCGGTAAAAATAGAGGTTTCCAGAGATTTCACTGGTTATATACCAGACATAGAAGAACCTATGGAATTCAATGCTCCACCTCCGGAAAAACCCAAGCCTAAGAAAAGGAGAAGATTTGTAGGATGGAGACGTGTGCGTAGGAGGAAACCTGCAACTAGGAAGATTCCTAAAATAGAAAATCCCTTAGATAAAGGAAAGGGGATTGAAGCCAGTTAAGGTTCTAGGAAGATGGAAATGGAGTTCGGGGAAATTTCTAGGCAAATGGAAATGGAATTTGGGGAAGGTTCTAGGCAAACCCAAATAGAAATTGGGGAAAGCTCTAGACAGATTGAGGAATTACCATTTCAGGAGGAATTGGATCGGGTATTGGAGAGTTGTGATATCGTCAGGCCAGTCAATAATAATTTCTACCCTTATCTTGCTCAAACTTAATTTCCAATGAACTTGGAACCAACAATCCCAGAACCTATAATCCACACCCAACCTCTAGGAATGGACAAGTGGTGGACCAATGATTGGCAGTTCCAAAACCTGCTCAACAGTCCTTATTCCTTTCTCCCTCAGTTCAACCCAAAACCTATACCAAATCCGCCAATGAGCAATGAAAATCTAGCTGAACTCCGTCACTTTGGCGAGGAGCTGGTGGATGCAGGAAATAGGATCAGGGAAGTAGGAGAACAGATCTCCTGGAAATACGACGAGAGGGACCGTCGTTACTAAAATACCAACTAATGAGGGATAGTAGGGTTATGAAACTGTGATTGTATAATAATAATAAAAGTAAATTATAATCTTGTAAAATAACTTAAAATAAAACTTTGTAAGATAATGGTGTGTATTGACGCATATTATAAAATATAAAAATGGAATCGAGAAATCAATAGTTTTGACTATATGTGTGTTGTGAAATTTGTATGATTATTTGGGTATAATTGTTATTTATTCGATACTAATAAATTATATATATTAATTATCAGATGGAAAATGCTAATAATGAACCAGTTAACGAGGTTAATCAATCTGAGCAACACCCAGAGGATCATTTTATGACTAAACAAGATATAGAAAATATCGTTCCTCAAGGAACAGCCAATGCCATTCCAGCAATACTTGCTGCTGCCCGGAAACCTGTTGAACCTCAACAAATCATTCTTAGCAAACGTATTTCTGAAGATAACTTCAGTAATAGCGTAAACGGAGGCAGAAATCATGATAATGATTCACTGCAAGCTCCGCTCCCTAAGAAAATGAAAGCTGCAACGCCTGGTTGCACTTACAAGGAATTTTTTGCTTGTAAACCCGCTGAATTTGCAGGCAATGAAGGAGCAACTGTGGCACTGCGTTGGTTAGAGAAAACCGAGGTAGTGATTACAATAAGTAAATGTGCTAAGGACAACAAGGTTATGTACGCGTCAAATCTAATCAAAGAAGGGGCGCTAGAATGGTGGAATACAGTACTTCAAGCTAAAGGAAGAAGTAGGGCCTATGCCATGAACTGGGAAGACTTTAAGAGTCTTGTAGAAAGAAAATTATATCCCGAGTATGAAAAAGATCAAATGGAGAATAAGTTCCTAAATCATCGAATGATGGGGGTAGATTGTCGTGGGTATACTTCGACATTCTTTGAATATGTTAGAGTGGTACCAACACTAGCTTCGCCAGAACCGGTACTCATTTCTCGCTATATTTGGGGACTAATTGGTGAAATCCGTAATATCGTTAAAGCTACGAGACCTCGTACTATTGACGATGCGGTAGAATTAGCTAACACCCTAACTGACGAGCTGGTACGCACAAGAGATGAAACCAGGAAAAAGGAACTGGCTCAGAAAATTACCCAAGGATTTCGTACGGGTAATAATAGCAGCTTCAAGAGAAGAGGAACAGGGCAATCTTCAAATCCGTAGTTCTGCAGGAATTGCAGAATGAAACATTATGGAAGATGTAATGTAACCTGCAACTTTTGTAAAGTCGTAGGACATCGCGAAGAAGACTGTAGAAAGAAAACAAGGATCTGCTATAATTGTAGAGAAACAAGACATTTTAAGACAGAATGCCCTAAGTTGATTAAACCAGCAGTCAATAAAGCTAAACCAGTCGACGGAGCTACCAAGAAGAATGCTCGTGCATTCCAATTAACTACTCAGGAGGCAGAACTCATTCCAGATGTGATAGCTGGTACGTTCTTAGTTCACAACATTTACGCAAAAGTATTATTTGACTCTGGTGCAAACCAAAGTTTTATAAATACTTCATTCTGCCAAGCTCTTAATTTACCCTTAACCAACCTTAGGCATATTTTTACAGTGGAAACGGCAGACGGAAATTCTATTAACATAGATAAGGTTTTGCAAAAAGAAAATATAGAACTTTCAGGTCATAAATTTCATGCAAACCTATTGCCAATGAATTTAACTGGATTCGATGTCGTATTAGGAATGGATTGGTTAGTAGCCAACCATGCTCGAATCCTGTGTGATAAGAACTCTATAGAAATTTGCGCACCCAACGGAGAAATAATCATGATTATAGGAGATAAACCACGTAAACCCATGAAGTTCATATCAGTAATGAAAGTTGCTAGTTTTGAACGAAAGCAAGGAATAGTGTATATGATTTCAGTAATCATTAGCACTAAGGGAAAAGAACTTAAGGAGATTCCTGTAGTTTCAGAATACCCAGATATGTTTCCAGAAGAGTTACCAGGATTACCACCCGATAGGGAAGTAGAATTTAGAATTCATCTAATTCCCGGAACTACACCGATAGCCAAGGCACCTTATTGGTTAGCACCCACAGAAATGTTAGAACTGAAAAAGCAATTAGATGAATTATTAAGTAAAGGTTTCATACAACCTAGTTCATTCCCGTGGGGAGCACCAGTGTTGTTTGTAAAGAAGAAGGATGGTTCGATGAGAATGTGTATTGATTATAGAGAATTGAATAAGGTTACAATTAAGAATCGATACCCATTACCTAGGTTTGATGATCTATTCGATCAACTTCAAGGAGCTAGATATTTTTCTAAGATTGATTTACGCTCCGGATACCATCAGTTGAAGGTACAAGAAGAAGACATACCTAAAACTGCTTTCAGAACTAGGTATGGTCATTATGAGTTTACAGTCATGCCCTTCGGATTAACGAATGCACCTGCAGCATTCATGGACATGATGAATAGAATCTGTAAACCGTACTTGGATAAATTTGTAATTGTTTTTATCGACGATATACTTATTTATTCCAAAATCAGGACGAGCATTGTCAACATTTGCATGCACTCTTAACTTTGTTAAGAAAAGAAAAGCTTTACGCCAAATTCTCGAAGTGTGAATTTTGGTTGCAAGAAGTGAAATTCTTAGGACACATGGTGAATCACGAAGGTATTCATGTAGATCCTACTAAGATAGAGGCAATTACCAAATGGAAGGTTCCGCAATCCGCAATGGAAATTAGGAGTTTTATAGGTTTAGCCGGATATTATAGACGGTTTATTAAGGATTTTTCCAAGATAGCTGTACCATTAACTAAGCTAACCTGTAAAGCAGTTAAGTTTGAATGGGGACCTAAGCAAGAAGAAGCTTTTATGATTTTAAAGCAAAAGTTAACAAATGCCCCAATCTTAGCCTTGCTAGAAGGAACTGAACATTTTAAAGTTTACTGTGATGCTTCAAAACTAGGATTAGGATGTGTGCTAATGCAACGCAAGAAGGTAATTACATATGCTTCAAGACAATTGAAAAAGCACGAAGAAAACTATACAACTCATGACTTAGAGTTAGGCGCCATAATTTTTGCCCTTAAGATTTGGAGACATTATCTGTACGGAAGTAAATTTACTGTCTATACAGATCATAAAAGTTTAAAATATATATTTGGGCAAAAAGAGTTAAACATGAGGCAAAGGAGATGGTTGGAAATCCAAAGTGACTACGACTATGATATTCAGTATCACGAAGGAAAGGAAAATGCAGTTGCAGATGCCTTAAGTCGTAAGTACCATGAGAAACAACGACGAGTTCGTGCTCTTAGATTAAATCTACAGTTAGATTTAATGGAACAATTAAAGCATTTTCAAGAAACAGCCATCAAGGATGATGCTGAAGGAATAAAAGGACGAATAAAAGAATAAGAACAAGGATCTGATGGAATTTGGAGATTCCACAAAAGAAGGATTTGGGTACCTAAGCAGGGATAATTAAGAAATAAGATTTTAGAAGAAGCCCATAAATCTAGGTATACCATGCACCCTGGAAACAATAAAATGTACCAAGATTTAAGAAATAACTTTTGGTGGATAGGAATGAAAAAGGATATAGCTCGATATGTTTCTAAGTGTCTTACTTGTTCACAAGTTAAGGCAGAACATCAGAAACCTTCAGGTCTACTACAACAATTAGAAATGCCTGTATGGAAATGGGAACTCATAACAATGGATTTTGTTACTAAGTTACCCAAAACCAGAAAAGGTAATGATGCGATTTGGGTAATTGTGGATCGATTAACCAAATCAGCTCATTTTCTATCAATGAAAGAAACCTTTAGCATGGAAAGGTCGGCAAAGTTGTATGTAGATGAAGTAGTATCCTTACATGGAGTTCCACTCTCCATTGTTTCGGATAGGGATAGTCGTTTCACTTCCCATTTTTGGACTAGTTTCCAAGAAGCGATGGGAACTCGATTAAATTTAAGCACATCATATCATCCTCAGACAGATGGACAAAGTGAAAGGACAATTCAAACTCTGGAAGACATGCTCAGAGCATGTGTGATAGATTTTGGTGGAAACTAGGACGATCACCTACCTTTGATCGAATTCTCCTATAACAATAGCTATCATATAAGTATTGAAACTGTCCCATTTGAGGCACTGTATGGAAGAAAGTGCAGAACTCCAGTTTGATGGGTAGAAATAGGAGAAAGTCAATTATCAGGTCCTGAAATAGTGCAAGAGACGACCGACAAAATTTCGCAAATCCAGGAAAGACTAAAGACGGCTCGAGATCACCATAAAAGTTATGCGGATAATCGACGCAAGCCACTTGAGTTTCAAGTTGGAGACAAAGTACTATTGAAAGTTTCACCTTGGAAAGGAGTAGTTCGATTCGGTAAGAAAGGAAAGCTAAGTCCAAGGTACGTAGGACCATTTCCAAGAATCCAACGTATAGGACCCGTTGCTTATCGCTTACAACTACCAGAAGAACTAGCTAGAGTACATGATGTATTTCATGTATCCAATCTAAAGAAATGTCTATCTGACGAATCCCTGGTAGTACCTCTTCAAGACATAGAGGTAAATGAAAAGCTAAAATTTGTTGAGAAGCCACTACAAATAGAAGACCGAAAGATCAAGTTTCTCAAACACAAACGACTAGTGCTGGTCAAAATCAAGTGGGATTCAAAACGAGGACCCGAATACACTTAGGAGCTGGAATCGGAGATGAAGCGAAAATATCCTCAATTATTCCAGTAAATCTAGAGGACGAGATTTTTATTAAGGTGGGGAGGATGTAACAACTCTCATCAAAAGTCCTAATTATTATTTAATTTGTCCAATAAGAAACCCTAATTAAGACACCCAAGTGATTCTGTATAAACCCTAAAATTTTCAGAACAATCAGAATCAGGATCAGGGCCCTTAAAACTCAGGGGGGGGGTATTCCCTATTGACGATTATCCACATAAATATCTGTCAAAATCAAATTTTAAAGTTTTGTCAACTTAGCTAAGCTAGTTAGGGACGCGGCTACCCTATGGTAGAGTGTGACCCCTCGCGCTACGCGACGCCCAAGGTGGTACCCCTCGCGTCACGCGAGGTGGTCAAAATTTCAGTATAAATAGATGGGTTTGGGACTTGAATTTTGGTACTTGAACGACGTAACAATTCGTTATATGCACCGAGTTATAGTCTGTTTACTACAAAACACACACGATTCACGAAACGCTGCCGCAATACAGGGTAATAACTCGATCGCTGATACGATTCAATGTCCGATCGATAGAAATCAATCCAATGGATGTTTAAGTGCGGCCCAAATTAGGGTTTATGCTTTGTCATTCGTCGTGAATTCGATGGATGTTTAAGTATCGCAGTTTGTCATTCGTTGTGAGGGTTTCAATCTCGTGAGTTATCGTAAATGTTGTATTAGTTACTAACCTAGTTTGTGTGCATTGTTATTTAAACTAGGTTATCAAGGCTAATCAGTAGGCTAAGCTCTGTTCGTATTAAATCTGCAATGTGATTCATTCTCTTTTTATCAAATATGATTTCAAAATCATGTTTATTTTCAAAGTTATAATTACGGGGATTAAGTCTTTGTAGTAACCAAATTACAGCCGGTATGTGGGGTTTTGTATACATTAATTGATAACCGTCACCATTGGACAACGAGTTAGCCAAGGGGTAATATGACCATAGTCACAGCCACCATTGGACTCAGAGGTTACCGATGGATGGTCGAGTGACAAATACTGTGGGTAGTTGGTTGATATCTGGAAACATTGTAATCGCTCTTAATACTGTAAATTATAACAAATGAGTCATTTTAGTAAAAAGAATGATTCACCAGTATTTCCCGTTGACAAAACCTTTTTCAAACATGTTTCAGGTGATCTGTTGTGATCCAAGAAAAGTGTCGCGAAGCACAACAAGCTTAAGGAAGTGGCTCAGTATAAAATAAAGAAACATGTTTTGTAAAATCAAGATTTCTCAGTGAAATCACATGATTGTAAATTACCAGGGTTTTATCCCGAGTTGTGAAATAAAATAATCGGGAAATTTCAGTTTTAAAAAGATCCTGAAGAAAACTTCCGCTGTTAAATAAATACCACGGGATTTTCTGTTCCGCGGCTTCTGAAACGCGTCAAACCGGGTCGGGGGCTGTGACACCTCAGGTGTTGCTCGTGTTCTTCCTGACTCTTCGAATAGATCAGGATATCATCGATGAAAACGATAACGAACTTATCCAAGTAAGGTTTGCACACTCGGTTCATGAGATCCATGAAGACCGCAGGTGCATTCGTCAATCCGAAAGGCATAACCAGAAACTCGTAATGCCCATAACGAGTCCTGAATGCTGTTTTAGAGATATCCTCGTCTCGGACTCTCAGTTGATGGTAACCTGATCTTAAGTTAATCTTGGAATAGGAACTCGACCCTTGCAACTGGTCGAATAAGTCATCAATGCGTGGAAGATGATAACGATTCTTCACGGCCACCTTGTTGAGTTCGCGGTAGTCAACACACATTCTGAAGGCACCGTCTTTCTTCTTTACAAATAATGCTGGAGCTCCCTAAGGCAAAGAGCTAGGGTGAATAAAACCCTTGTCCAAGAGCTCTTGTAGTTGCGAGGACATTCTTCAAGTGGGTTCGGATGTCGTCAAAGAAAATAAGGGACATATCTATCGTGTCTGAGTATCCATATCGGTCGTATCAAGATCAAGGAAAAGTACCTGGGGTATCAATATGTTCATGGCCCAAAGCTCACTGAGTAACGTTCATAGATCGTAACATGTCCAAGCGAGTGTCCGCGGGGAACACTTTTAAGATCGTAGGTTTCAAAAGTATAACGTGTATGCGTGGGGAAACATGAGAAAAGGGTAGCCGCAATCGATGAATAAGCGTTTAATAATCCCAAGCAGGGGTTTACCTGATGTCGAAGGTACAGCTGGATGTACGCAAGTTGGGCATAGTTAGGATAAAGTATGCCGTTGATCGAATATAGCTGTCACGGGGTTAAATCAATCAGAAGAAGAATTCAACTTAGCAGCATGATTGTCGTACGAGTGTGTAGTGTTAAGATTCACTAAGACTTCCATCAAAAGTCGTCGGACTCGCCCACATGCGAAGGAGGAACAATTCACCTGAATCCATGAACTTAGGTGGGTTTGTGATTCATCAAGTAAGCAACCAAGTTAGGAGGAGTTCCTTGGGTTGTGCGAATAAATCCAAAATACGTCTGCGTAGTCGTGAGGTTCCAAGGGAAAGACGGGAAAACGTGTTCAAGAGAGTATGATCGTATCAACAATACATCACCACCCTCAAGGTTTCAAGGAGTGATCACTAATGATCGAAGGTCGAGCCTTCCAAATTCTCTAAGCGAGTGCGTGTTCATTTCAGTATCTCAACATGGAGTAGCGAGAACGTAATGTCACTGTGGTAAGAGAGTGATGGTTTGATCTAAGCCAATGGTAGAAATTGGACGTATCATTAATCAATAATCATGTGTCGGTGCAAGAGCTAGTGCAAAGATCCTGCATATTTAAGAAAAACTATCATGAAATTAAAGTACGTCTCTTGTAGTGTAAGGTGGGCCAGGTAACGTATAAATTATCGTGTTCGCCGGTGGGTTAAGTGATCCATATCTCTGTCCCCAAATGTCCTGAAAACTATTTCACCAGTAATGGTATTCATTCGCTGAGTTGGGCATACGAGAGAGCTAATAAACCATCCAACAAGGTGATAAGGTGGTCTTGTGATCGGTGAAAATCGTGGTATGGTTGTTGGCATTTCATTAAATCAGTTGCCAATCGAAGAAACAGGGAATTAATGAGGTTCATGCAAAGAATCGAGCGAAAATAGGGGTCCACCAAATACAGAAGAATTCAACCAAGTAATCTGTTGCTTAGAAGCAATTCTAGCAGTGGGGTGTGGCGGTACGACACAAATAGGGAAGTTCGTTGCATCACGGTCACGGAAGTACATTACTTGTTCAAAACAGAATTTGGTTGGTAGGGTTGCGAGTTGCAAAACGACAAACGCGTGTAACTGTGGCTACTTCGTTTCTGGTAACGCCGACCGGTGGAGATGACGAGGTTCGTCAACAGGGATGTGTAGGTATAATTCTCCTAACCCCAAGTTCGTTTGTGTCAGGTCTGGTCTTCGTGAATGTTGACGTATAAACTGAATGTACGGAGGGTCAAATGGCGACGTCAGGTCGAGATAGCGTATGAATAGATAGAACGTATATACGATTGTCGTAGAAGGGTGATGAGAAATCAGAAAGGGGTTTGACCACCACTTGTCAAATAATTAAACAATTGTGTGTCATAAAGGACGCAGAAGGGCTAACAGGCAGCATGCTACTATTCTAAATAACCATACTATAAACAGCACATTACACAAAAGTGATCTAGCAAGTAGGCAATATAAACTTAAATCACATCACCTAAAGTGTTGAGCCTTGCACGTGGAGCGAAGCGTCGTTGTGGATCGTTGAGCACTGTACATGTTATAGTCTGGTTTTGTCAAAAGCTTTTCCCTTTTTAAAACCAAGTTCACTATAACCAATGGCTCTGATACCAATCTGTCACACCCCCAAAATCCACCATGCGGAGTATCACCGCTTGGAGGCGTGACATGACCAGGATTAAGCCACCAATCATATTGAACAATGTATATAAGATAGATAAAATCCAACCACACAATATAATTGGTGATCAAAAGCTAGTTAATCAAGTTCAAATTAAACAGCGGAAGCATTAAAGGTAAAACCCAAAACATAAGTAATAAGTTCATAAGTTTAAATCTTTTACATGGGACTCGACAGTCCATGTCCCACAACGACCACGCCTCCCCGTGCAAGCTCCATAGATACCTAACGACCTACAAGGCATGTAACAAGGAGTCAACAACAAAGTTGAGTGAGTTCACAGTTAGGTGTTCATTTTAAGTTGTTTCAAAAACACGGTTTTCGTTTAGTTGGCTTACTTGCCGTGGGGGTTACCCCATAGTTGAAAATATGATTAACCAATTCCTTCTTTCCCAAACCATGACCCGTGGGGGCTTCCCCATGTGAACCACTAAACCGTTACCATATCGACAACTGACGAACAATAGCTGTGCCCTACATCAATGTCTATCATCATTGACAGTTTTCCCAGATCCATTAGTACACGCCCGTCCGACCGGCATGGTGTGAGGCTTGTCAACCCTAATAGCGCTATTAACTAATGACCCGCTTGCCATTGGCCCGGCGATTAAGTCGATATAAAAATGAGGGACTTCATGATAGCGTTTTGTCTAGTAAGTTTTAAGGTTGTTGTCCTACCCAAGGAGGACGAACGTACGTATTCTACCCAAGGAGAATACACAGGATTAATATTGGCATCCTACCCATGGAGGATGGTCGTACATCTCCTACCCAAGGAGGATATGTAGGTACCGTTTTAAATTATTTAACCCATTCCCAACCACCGGGAATCCCATGCCTTAGAAAGTGTGTGAACTCACCTTTGCTTGCTCGGTTTGACTCTATAAAATAGCTACCAACCGGTGTTGGTCAATCACGTCCTAGTATGATTATCACTTAGTTTATTAGTGACTTCAAATAAGCAAGAAGTTCCTATACGCATCTATCACATAACATGTACTCACTTTAACAGTTCACGTTCATATAAACTTCCCATCTATTCCCATTCATAAGCAAACATACGACATTGCACATAACACTTTCATTGACATATAACATGTTAGATCATTCTCAGATAACCTACCCGACATTTAGACACGCAAGTTACTGCTTATGTCATTTTAGCTTTAACATTCAAAACTGGGCTGTTTTTGGGAATTTTAAATAAATAGTTAACTTACTCCAAAAATTTCTAACACTTTTTCAGAAGGTCTTAAACGATCCAAATATTATTGGGTAAAAATCTCGGGATCCAATTCATTACCATTATTTTATAAAAAATCATTTACCGGACTGCAATCAGATTCATCCCTTTCTGACTGCAGTCCACGGAATAATTAATTAAAATTCATCATTAGTCCGATTGATGAAATTCTAGTTGGAGTATTACAACGACATCAGTGGTCATTTACAGTACAAATTTCATGAGCTAATTCTACACAGATTTCAAGTTATGATGAAAAACATAACACACATTTTCAGCAGTACAAAAGCAGCTTTTGCTGCTGTGAGAAACGACCCTTTAAAAATGGCAAACGAAGTCCAAAAATTATGATTCTAGTGCCACTAGAACCGTATTTCGAAATAACACGTTATAGACCCAAGAAAATCGATTTTTCGTTAACTTACGACCTGGTTACAGCCGACTGAAGGCGGCTGTAACAGTTTGACAGCTTCCTGTTTTCAACTTATAGCGCTCTAACGCAAGTTCTATTTATTCCGTTAACATGTTTAGTGATCAACAACGACATTTAACATCACTTGCAGCAGGTTATTGTTTATTTAACTCAGATTTATCATGTCAAGTACCATTGTTCATAACAGATTTCTAGAGTACAAGTTTTCATCAAGTAACCATCATCAACACAAACAAGACAATATCATACTAGCATTATTTCATCCTATTATATCTTTTAACTACTCAAAATGGAAGTAAACAAAGGTTAATCAAGGACTTACAACTAGCACAAAGGCTAGGGAAGAACTCTAGTGAAAAGATGATGAAAAATGATGATGAAAAGTGGTGAATGAAAGCAAATGATGATGAAAAGTGGTGTATGGAATGGTGGTGATGGCCGATTAGGCCTAGGGGGGAGGGGGTCTAGGTGTAATTTTGTAACTAGTTGGTAAATGTAAGTTGAATTCCAAGTATATGATTAGTTAAGTTAGTTACTAGAGAATGTAGAGGGTGTTAGGGTGTTCGGGGATCATGAGTAGCCAAGAGATAATTAAATAATGTTTCTTGCAATATTTTGGTGTCCCGGGTAATGTCCGGTTGTTCGGTTAGATACCGGTTCGTTAAAGTGCTAAGTTGTTCCGTATAGTGTCTTTTATGTAATTATTTGTAACACTTTTAATTCCTAACACATAGGAAAACATTCAGGACCATTTAGTCAATTTTCGGTACAATCAATAAGCACAATATAATATTAATTAATCGTACGGATACATGTAATTATGAGGTTGTCACAAGTATTGCAGCGGAAATGTTCATCAGGACCGTGAGTTAGGAAAAATATCAGAGTTTAGAAAGCACTGGATTTTATTTATTAAATAGATGGGATGAAACCCATGTTTTACAAAGGTAGCTTTAATAAGGGATAAACCCGAATATATGAAACCATGTTTTCTTAATTTAATTCAATTGATAAAATAAGCCACTTCTTTAAGCCTTTCGGTGCCGTATCATCACTCTTATTCCAATCTACTGTCATTACCTGAAACGCATTTTAAAAAGGTTTGGTCAACAGTAAATACTGGTGAGTTCATTTATTTTTGTACAAAACGACACATTGTTATAAATTACAGCATCAGAGCGATTACAATTGCCACTATCTTATAATTATCTGGCCCCGTGTCACACCCTGGTGACGATGGTCATACCACCATTGGGTCGTTTCACCCAATAGTGATGATTATCACTATTAAAATTGAGAAACAATAGTAATGTGCACAATACCCCACTTGCCAGTAATTTAAGATAACCAAGACTTAATCTCTGTAACATATAACTGGAGAATATTTGGGTATTGTAAAACACTGTTGATAAAAAGAGAATGGCTCACCTTGTTAGCATATAGTCTTGATTAAACAAGCATTTTGATTCTAGGAATCTACTTTATAATTCTGAATCTTCTGATGATTAAGCATCCATTTTGATTGTAAGTGTATGGTGTAGAGTTTCGGGTAGTTAAACATTTAGTTTAACAGAGTGGAATACGTATTAGTGTTAATCCTAATCAAACCTAACGATGGTCACGAGATCAGAACCTTAACGAAATTCACAAAGTATAGTCTTATTCAGACAGCACTTTGGCATTCGTTAGTTGGTTTCCGAATCGATCGGACAGAATATCGCATCGGTGATTATTGGTTAGAACACCAACATATAGAGAAAAGAAGAAAAGAAATGAGCAAAGAAAAATGAATCCTAAGCTTCCTATTTATAGGTAGGAAATATGAAATTTCCAGGAAGTTTCCTATATACTTTCCTAGGAAGTTACCTACACATTTTCTAGGAAACTTCCTACCTACATATATATCCTCTTACACCTTCCTTGCACCTTCCTTTGATATTATCTATCTCATATATATTTATTTTCATGTATATCTATCTAGGTGTTTAATTTACTTAATTAATCTTACTTAGCTTAATTAATCTTGCTTAGCTTAATCAATCTTGCTTAACTTAATTAATCTTGTTTAGCTTAATTAATCTTGCTTAACTGATTAATTAATCTTTCTTAACTTAATTAATCTTACTTAACTGATTAATTTTCCTTAACGGTTTAATCAAGTAATTTACTTAGCCGATTAATTAGATAACGTTATTAGCTGATTAATTAACTTACTTAATTAATTATTCTCAACTGGTTAATTACATCATTTACTTAGTCGATTAATTAACTAAATTAGCTGCTTAACTGCTAAGTTCAACTTAACCATTAAGTTTACCTAAACACTAAGTTTATTTAATTGCTAAGTATTCTAGTTAAACAGCTCCCCGAGTATGAGTTCTAATTTTAGATACAATGGAACTCGTATCAGTGTATTAACTCAATTCAACTTTAACGATAATCACGAGATCAAGAATCACAATGAATGACAAAGTATAGTTGTATATAGGCAACACTTAAACATCCGTTGGATCAGTTTCAATCAATCGGATTTGTACCGTGTTCGTGACTAGAGTGGTTACCCTGATAGCGAGCAGAGTTTGGGGGTTTTAGGGCGTTGTGCAAAGAAACGGAGATACGAGAGAGTAAGTTCATCAAAATTTGATCGAACTGGTGCACTGATTTCAGTCCCACTGCTGCCTGTTATATACCCCAAACTGGCACCCCCCGCGAGTCGCGACAGCCTCTCGGGATTCTTCCACGTATCGCGGGAGACACCCGCCTAGCCTGGACCTGCCACGTGTCAAGTATAGGCCTGACACGTGGCGCCTTGCCGTGACACGTGTCTTTGGCAGCCTTTTTCGTCCAATCGTGCATTTTTCTCGATTCTCGTGCAGATACTTATCCCGTAAGCTCGGGTCTTGATTCCATTTGGTTCGGTTTATAATTGCGAGTTTAATAAAGGTACTTTTGTGCGGGTTGGTTCATCAACCATCAGGTTTTCAAGTTTTATCGTGCATACTTCGGATTTTGTTTATGGATCTTTCTGAGGGTCGTTACACCAAATCCTCTTGATATTTACAAAGGTGTATAGTTAAAAAGGAGGAGGATTGATTGCTTGGCAAGTATATGGTAGAAGTAAGTTCCATGCCGGTCTCGTGTGTTTCACAAAAATACATCTTCGGCCAAGTGTTGAGTGATCTCCCATGAGGTATGTGAACTTGTATATAAATGAAATTTTAAAGAGGCATGTTATGCCCAAATAAGTAATTTTTCTTATGAAATGTTCTGAATAAATCATAACGAATAGGATTGTAAATAATATAAAAATAAAACCCAATAAAGATCTTGGATTCCCGACACTCAAGACAAGCCCAAAACTTCTCTTCTACCCATTTCATTTGGGAGTGTAAGCCACATAATAAAGAGTTTTGATTGAGGACAAGCAAAGATTCAAGTGTGGGGGTATTTGATGTGTGTAAAATGAAACATATAAATTACATCAAATAAGGCATAAAACTAACCCTTTTTAGTACTAGTGTTGGAAAAAGTGTGTTTTTGTCTTTCTTTTGAATTTACAAGATCAAATGAACTTAAACGAACAAAAAGAACAAATATACAGCCAAAACCAACATAAATACAAAGAAAAGGAAGAAACGTGGCATACCCGACCCCTCGACAGCATCTCCCAAAGCAAAAAAACAAGAAGAAAGCTGAGCATGGGGCTGTGCCCAGCTTAACACGGGGCGTGCCCAGATCAACACGGGGCGTGCCCAACGGACGGCATGCCCATCTCAACACGGGGCGTGCCTAGCGGACACGGGGGCGTGGCCAGGTGTCTGCAGAAAATACAAAGTTGTAGAAGCTTCTATTTCCCGACACGGGGGCGTGCCCAGCTCAACACGGCTGTGGTCAACGCTAAGATTCGCAGAACCCAAGCAAATCTTGATAGTACAGATACGCTTCTACACACGGGGCCGTGCCCAGCGGACACTAGGGCGTGTGGCGCTAATGCTGACAAATTGCAATTAATGAAGAAAGAGAAAGTGGATGGACACGGGGCCGTGTCTGGGCTTCTGTACAGGCTATAAATAGAGGTGGTTTGTTCACTTCAAAGGCATCCCTTGGTAAACCACCTCTCTCACACTTCACCCATAGTCCACCACCATCACAACCCACATCCACCACCATCATCCATCATCCATCATAGAGTGTGTGTAGTAGTCTCGGGATCCAAGATTGACAGTAAGAGTTCTTGACAATCAAAGGCCATGTTTGCCTAAGTCTCTTACATCACTTGGTGAAGACAAGCATTTAGTGTAATACTTTTGTTTTTTAATCTTTTCGCACTTTTTATTTGGTTTTGTATTAATGACTTTAATAACTAGTTTCTTATGTTGAAGGTAAAACTTTCTTATCATTTGTCCGTGGTGCCTTGGCGTTATTTTACTGTCTATATAAATTAAAAGGATTTACACCATTCATATCTCTACGGTCTATATAGAGATATGTTGGCTACCTGGTCGGGGGTTAAGGGAATGGTTTGGTAAGGTTCTTGCCTTGTTCATTCTATAGATCCTATAAGGACCTGGGTCAAGCTTACTAGGACCTCCTTCAATACCCACTGGTTGTCACAACCCCCGATCCCGGATCCCCGGGAACGGGCGGACGCGATCACAGAGTTTGGGTGGTATCAGTTGTTTTAATCTCACAGCGGAATTTACATCAGGACCGTAGTTAGGAAATGTTTACCAGAGTAAAACCACCATATTTAATAATAACATGGGCAAAACCCAAGTTTCTTATTACAATTCATTTACAGGGACAGACCCTATTTTATTGAAATTAAAACATCATTTATTAGGTAACTTTTATAGCCACATTATCCCCAAGCCTTCAGTGCTCTCCAGCTGGCTTTCTTTAATTGGCTGTTCACATTGTGTTACCTCTAACGCGTTTTAAAAACATTTGTCAGCGGGAAATACTGGTGAGTGAATCCCATTTTAATCAAGAAACATTTTATCAATTAACACAGTATTGAGAGCTATCACATTGTTTATTTCTACACAATTACTCATTCAGTATTTGCCACTCGACCGGATCTATGGCTATGGTCAAATTACCCATTGGCTAACTCGTCGTCCAATGGTAATGCACTGTCATTCAGACTTACTACTACTCGTAGTAAATTTTGTATACAAAACCCCATAATACCGGCAGTAATTGAAGAACTACAAAGACTCAATCACCGCTTAATCATATTGTAAAACAATTAAGGTTTTGTAAATTATTCCAAAAACATTAACAAAAAGAGGATAAACTCACATTGCTGTCTTAGGCTTTTCGTAAGGGTTTCCTGGGTATAATCTATAACTTATACAAATGTACATTGGTTAGTATCATAACCCTTTGAAAATATTGATAATACCCTCCCCGAGATGGCATTCCAACAACTACGCCGGGCAGAACCACGACAGTTGTTACGGAACCCTAAATCAATCGGGCAGCGTAACTATTACGAAACTGGGGTTATAAGACTTACAACGGAGCAGAACCTCGCTAATAAGGGGTATAATACCCGTGTATTATAACTTCTCTACAGAAATTGTGATTTGAGATTGAAATGTGAGCGACGAAAAACGTAAACTGATGCGTTCTATTTATAGTTGTGATATCTGACTTCCAGGCGGCCCGCGTAAGGTAAGGCTAAGCCTTACGCGGCCCGCGTCAACATGCGGTCAACCTATAGCTTAGCCTGATCACCAAGTAGACTCGACACGATGTCGACACGTGTCGGCTCAGGGATGTGCCACCAATTGGAACACGCGTGGCCCGCGTAAACTAATGAAGGGTCTTACGCGGCCTGTATGAACTAAAGGGATAAACGGTATCAGGTTTTAAACACTGATACGGCCTGCGTAAGCTTGAGGTGAGGTCCTTCACGGCCCGCCTCAGTTTACTATTTCTTATTTTTGATTTATTTTATAACTATAACATAATTTGGGCTCGGTTTTCACATACGGGTTGTAATATAAGACATATTAGGACATTTTATAACATACTAAGGCGTCGAAAATATTATAAGGGTGTTGGTTTTACCTAGGGTTGTTACATTCTCCCCACCTTGTTTAAGAGCTCGTCCTCGAGATCTATTGAAATAAATGCAGATATTTTCTTTTCATTTCAGACTCGAGTTCCCATGTATACTCAGATCCTCTTTTGGAGTCCCACTTCACTTTGACTAGAACTAATCTCTTATGTTTGAGATTCTTGATTTTCCTGTCTTCAATTTGTAGAGGTCTTTCTATAAACTTGAGTTGTTCATTTATCTCTATATCCTTAAGAGGTACTATCAATGATTCATCAGCTAGACACTTTTTGAGATTTGATACATGAAACACATAATGTATTCCTGCCATTTCCTCTGGCAGTTGTAGCTGATAGGCTACTGGTCCTATTCTTCTAATAATCTTAAAAGGTCCAACATACTTGGGACTTAGCTTTCCCCGTTTGATGAATCTTACTACTCCTTTCCAAGGAGAGACTTTCAATAATACTTTATCACCTACTTGAAATTCCAAGGGTTTGCATCGGTTATCAGCATAACTCTTTTGTCGATCACGTGCTGCTTTCAGTCGTTCCTTGACTTGAATGATCTTGTCGGTTGTTTCTTGTACAATCTCAGGTCCAGATAGTTGCTGTTCCCCAATTTCTGCCCAACAGACTGGGGTTCGGCACTTCCGTCCATAAAGTGCTTCGAATGGTGCAGCATTGATACTTGTGTGATAACTATTGTTATAAGAGAATTCTATTAAAGGTAAGTGATCGTCCCAATTACCTCCAAAGTCAATTACACAAGCTCTCAGCATATCTTCCATTGTCTTAATTGTCCTCTCACTTTGTCCATCTATTTGTGGATGATAAGCTGTACTTAGCTTTAACTTGGTTCCCATTGCCTTTTGGAAACTTGACCAAAAATGAGATGTAAAGCGGCTATCCCTATCAGAAACAATTGATAAAGGAATACCATGTAAAGAAACAATTTCATTTACATACAATTTAGATAATTGTTCCATACTAATTGTTTCCTTCATTGGTAGAAAATGAGCTGACTTAGTTAGTCTATCTACAATCACCCAGATTGTATCATTTCCTTTTCTTGTTTTGGGTAATTTAGTAACAAAATCCATTGTTATCAATTCCCATTTCCAAACTGGCATTTCTAATTGCTGTAACAAACCTGAGGGTTTCTGATATTCAGCTTTAACTTGTGAACAGGTCAAACATTTAGAAACATAAACTGCTGTGTCCTTTTTCATTCCTATCCACCAGAAATTTTTCCTTAAATCCTGGTACATTTTATCACTTCCTGGATGCATCGTATACTTAGACTTATGGACTTCTTCTAATATACGATTACGTAAATTTCCTAATTTAGGTATCCACATTCTCTTTTCATGGAATCTCCAAATTCCATCTGTTCCTTGTTTTAATTCTTTTAGCATACCTTTTAGCTTTTCAGTATCTTCCTTGATTACTGATTCTTGTGCTTCTCTTATCTGATCATTTAAATCTACTTGTAGATTTAATTTAAGAGAACGTACCCTTGTTGGCTTTTCATGATACTTTCGGTTTAAAGCATCTGCCACTATATTTGCTTTTCCTTTATGATACTGGATATCACAATCATAATCACTAAGAAATTCCATCCAACGTCTTTGTCTCATATTCAACTCTTTCTGCTAAAAAACATACCTTAAACTTTTGTGATCAGTAAATATGGTAAACTTACTACCATAAAGGTAATGTCTCCAAATCTTAAGAGCAAAAATTATAGCTCCTAATTCTAGATCATGGGTTGAATAATTTTCTTCATGATTCTTAAGTTGTCTAGATTCGTAAGCTATAACCTTTTGGCGTTGCATCAACACACATCCATAACCTAACTTAGAAGCATCACAATAGACTATGAAATCTTCAGTTCCTTCTGGTAATGCTAGTATAGGTGTATGGGTTAATCTTTGCTTAAGGATTCTAAATGTTTCTTCTTGTTTTGTTCCCCATTCAAACTTAACAGATTTACAAGTTAACTTAGTTAAGGGAATAGCTATTCTAGAAAAAATATTTAATAAATCTTCTGTAATAACCGGCTAATCCTAAGAAACTTCTAACCTCGGTTGGTGATTCAGGGGTTTTCCATTTAGTAATTGCCTCGATCTTTGTTGGATCTACATGAATTCCTTCATGATTTACTAAGTGTCTAAGGAATTGTACCTGTTCTAACCAAAATTCACACTTTGAAAACTTAGCATAAAGTTTTTCTTTTCTTAACAAACTTAAAAGTGCGTGCAAATGTCTTGCATGATCCTCTTTACTCTTAGAGTAAATTAGAATATCATCTATAAATACAATTATGAATTTATCCAAATATGGTTTACATATTCGGTTCATCATGTCCATAAATGCAGCTGGGGCATTGGTTAAACCAAATGGCATGACAGTAAATTCATAATGGCCATACCTCGTTCTAAATGCGGTCTTAGGAATGTCCTCTTCCTGTACCTTTAATTGATGATATCCTGACCTTAAATCGATTTTAGAGAAAAATCGAGCTCCTTGCAGTTGATCAAACAGATCATCAATTCTCGGTAATGGATACCGATTCTTAATCGTGACTTTGTTTAATTCACGGTAGTCAATGCACATCCGCATTGATCCGTCCTTCTTTTTAACAAATAATATCGGTGCTCCCCACGGCGACGAACTTGGTTGTATGAATCCTTTCTCTAACAATTCATCTAATTGTTTCTTCAATTCTTGCATTTCTGCAGGTGCCAACCGATACGGTACTTTGGAAATCGGTGATGTTCCTGGTATTAAATGGATTCTGAATTCATCTTCTCTATCCGGAGGTTGTCCTGTCAATTCTTCTAGAAATACATCTGAAAACTGAGATACTACTGGAATATCTTTTAAATCCTTTCCTTTAGTGTTAGTGATTATAGAAATCAAATACACTATAGAACCTTTTCTCATACAACTTGCAGTTTTCATCACAGAAATGAATTTAGTAGACCTAAAAGGTTTATCTCCTTTAATTGTGATCTTTTTACCTTTTGGTGAATTTACTTGAATTAACTTTTGATCACATAAAATATTGGCTTTATTGGCTATTAACCAATCCATTCCTAAAACAACATCAAATCCTACCAGATTCATGGGATATAGATTTGCTATAAATTTCTGATTTACCATCTCTATGCTTGCTCCCTGCAAGATTTCAGAAATGCTAACGGTTTCTCCATTAGCTGTCTCTACTAAGCATTCTTGTGGTAGTTTAGTTAATGAATGATTTAGAAATTTGCAAAACGATGTATTAATAAAACTTTGGTTTGCACCAGAGTCAAATAATACTTTAGCAAAGACATCATTAACTAAAAACGTACCGGCTATAACATCTGGAATCATTTTGGCCTCATCTGCAGTCAGAACAAATGCTCTAGCATTTTTAGTATTCTTGTTATCTGGAGATGGAGCTAATTTGGGCAATTCAGCTTGATATGACCATGTTCTCCGCAATTGTAACATACCCTGCTGCTAGCTTTCTTCCTACAATTTTCTTCCTTGTGTCCCGACATTTTGCAAAAGTTACAGTAGATGGAACATCTCCCTGAATGCTTTCTTTTGCAATACCTACAGTAAGGTGTAGAGGTAGATCCTACATTTCTCCCACGGTTAGAATTTCCAGAACGAAATTCTTGAGTCAATTTATGGGTTAGGTTTCTCCTCTGATCCTCTTCTCGGGTACGAACTAATTCATCAGTCAAGGTATTGGCTAGTTCTACAGCTTCTTCTATGGTTTGAGGTCTAGCTGCCTTGACTACATGTCTAATCTCTCCAATTAATCCCCAAATATAACGGGAGATTAACACTGGTTCTGGTGAAGCAAGATTTGGCACTATCCTAGAATATTCGAAGAATAATTTAGTGTACCCCTTGCTATTCACACCAGATATCCTAAGGTTTAGGAATTTGTTTGCTATCTGTTCCTTCTCATTGGGTGGGCAGAATTTCCTTTCTACCTTATCCTTAAACTCTTCCCATTCCATATTATAGGTTCTATCACTTCCTTTTGTCTGAAGAATAGTGTTCCACCATTCTAGTGCTGCATTTTTAAACAGATTAGAAGCAAACAATATCTTATCTTCTTCAGCACACTTACTTATCCTTAAGACTGCCTCAGTCTTTTCTATCCAGCGTAAGGTTGCAATGGCCCCTTCATTGCCCGAGAATTCCATTGGTTTACAAGACCAGAATTCTTTATAAGAACAACCATAAGGCATGGTTCTTCTTCTTTTGGGAATAGGCATTTGAAGTACAGGTACATTGTTCACGCTATTTTCAGGTTCGCTTGGTCGCTTACTGCCATGCTTACTTTTATTATCAGCATCCTTAACAGTTTGAAGAATAAATGGCATTGCATCTATAATTCCTTGTGCTACTATATGTTGGATAGCACTATTGTCCACTTGGTTTCCATTGTTATTGATACTCGGATTATCATTAACCACGTTAATGTTACTCTGGTTATCGTTATTCAGATTCCCTTGATTTCCTTCGTCGGCCATCTGA
Source organism: Helianthus tuberosus (assembly GCA_030545235.1). Lineage (NCBI taxonomy): Eukaryota > Viridiplantae > Streptophyta > Magnoliopsida > Asterales > Asteraceae > Helianthus > Helianthus tuberosus. The sequence goes on along the minus strand of CM060452.1, from coordinate 14,555,603 downwards.
ATTTTAAACATTTACTCCATATTAATATCACAATTAATATTTTAATGTAGTTAATCACATAACACACAATCTAGCCAAAAACGTAGATCATTGCTACTTACTCTTTTCATATACTATTATGCTTCTATTACAAACTAGTACTGAAATAAAATTACAATACCAACAGAAATAGAATCACACTAATAGTAATATGCATCCGTACACACATATTTTATTTTATTTTATTTTATTATATTATATTATATTATATTATTATTACTATTACCGTCTCCTCTATCACATTACGGATATGGATTTATCCAAAAATCCATATTGCGTTCATCGTATTTCCATACGAGACGCTCTCCCACCTGACGCATTCTCTCACTGCTTTCTAAAATTTCCTCACCAAATGTCCTAAGTTCTTGGACGTTTTCTGCACTCATTGGGGGTGCAGGTTCTCGGACTGGGTTTGGAATCTGGGGTGTGGGTTCCTGATATGGGGGTGACAGTTCCTGAAATTGGTAAGGATCCTCCAAAATTTCCCTAATATATTCATCTTGGTAATAGGGATCTAAAGGGTCCATACCTGGGTAGGCTTCTATGTTTTGTATGGGTGGATATTCCTGGATAGGGAAACGTTGCACAAAGTCCCTATTGTCGTCCCACCAGGGGTCGTAATTTGGGTCTAGGGGGTTTGGCACAGGTACCCTAGGGATTTCTTCTGGGTTAAAGTCATGCATCTCCTCCTGATTTTCCGAGTTTTCTATTTCCATGGGTTGTTCTGGGTTTTGTGGTTGTGGGGCTACTAATTGTTCCAGACTTGGGTTAGCAGCAGTTGTAGCTAAGATATGGAAATTAGCTAGGCTTCTATTAAGCATATCTTGCGTATGAGCATATGTCTCTCGCTTAATAGCTGCTAAGGCCCTTTGCTGTTGCAATTTTCGCATCATCTTCCTACGAGCAAAAGCTTCTTTACTGAACCATCCTCGTTTCTTAGTAGGAAATGGTTCCTCCGACTTAGCTCTAAAGGCAAATATCCCGTCTTCCTGATCAGCAGTATACCCAGAGAGGGCAAGCTGTGATGATGTACCTTCACTCCTAGGTGAATCAGATAACTGACGATTCATATCTGATGGTTCTTGATCACTCATACTGTAAACTAACAGATAGTCAAATAACACATAACAAATAAATACAGTTATGCATATATTTTCATAATTTATTTCCTAACAAAATTTAAAATTTAAGTGTCAGCAGAACACTTTTTTGGCTCAGACCAGTGGCTAGGCTCTGATACCACCTTCTGTCACAACCCCTGATCCCCGGGAACGGGCGGACGCGATCACAGAGTTTGGGTGGTATCAGTTGTTTTACTCTCGCAGCGGAATTTACATCAGGACCGTAGTTAGGAAATGTTTATCAGAGTAAAACCTCCATATTTAATAATAACATGGACAAAACCCAAGTTTCTTATTACAATTCATTTATAGGGACATACCCTATTTTATTGAATTTAAAACATCGTTTATTAGGTAACTTTTATAGCCACATTATCCCCAAGCCTTCAGTGCTCTCCAGCTGGCTTTCTTTAATTGGCTGTTCACATTGTGTTACCTGTAACGCGTTTTAAAAACATTTGTCAACGGGAAATACTGGTGAGTGAATCCAATTTTAATCAAGAAACATTTTATCAATTAACACAGTATTGAGAGCTATCACATTGTTTATTTCTACACAATTACTCATTCAGTATTTGCCACTCGACCGGATCTATGGCTATGGTCAAATTACCCATTGGCTAACTCGTCGTCCAATGGTAATGCACTATCATTCAGACTTACTACTACTCGTAGTAAATTTTGTATACAAAACCCCATAATACCGGCAGTAATTGAAGAACTATAAAGACTCAATCACCGATTAATCACATTGTAAAACAATTAAGGTTTTGTAAATTATTCCAAAAACATTAACAAAAAGAGGATAAACTCACATTGCTGTCTTAGGCTTTTCGTAAGGGTTTCCTGGGTATAATCTATAAATTATACAAATGTACATTGGTTAGTATCATAACCCTTTGAAAATATTGATAATACCCTCCCCGAGACGGCATTCCAACAACTACGTCGGGCAGAACCACGACAGTTGTTACGGAACCCTAAATCAATCGGGCAGCATAACTATTACGAAACTGGGGTTATAATATTTACAACGGAGCAGAACCTCGCTAATAAGGGGTATAATACCCGTGTATTATAACTTCTCTACAGAAATTGTGATTTGAGATTGAAATGCGAGCGACGAAAAACGTAAACTGATGCGTTCTATTTATAGTTGTGATATCTGACTTCCAGGCGGCCCGCATAAGGTAAGGCTAAGCCTTACGCGGCCCGCGTCAACATGCGGTCAACCTATAGCTTAGCCTGATCACCAAGTAGACTCGACACGATGTCGACACGTGTCGGCTCAGGGATGTGCCACCAATTGGAACTCGCGCGGCCCGCGTAAACTAATGAAAGGTCTTACGCGGCCCGTATGAACTAAAGGGATAAACGGTATCAGGTTTTAAACACTGATACGGCCCGCGTAAGCTTGAGGTGAGGTCCTACGCGGCCCGCCTCAGCTTACTATTTCTTATTTTTGATTTATTTTATAAGCTATAACATAATTTGGGCTCGGTTTTCACATACGGGTTGTAATATAAGACATATTAGGACATTTTATAACATACTAAGGCGTCGAAAATATTATAAGGGTGTTGGTTTTACCGAGGGTTGTTACACTGGTATTGGATGGCGGGGGTGCGAATGGCTTGATCCCCTCATGTGTAAACTACTATTAATACATTAACCCGGCTACTTGGGATTGTATCCCTGCTGACTCAAACTACTTAGCCGAGGGTAACGTCACCTTCAAAAGATGGGCCTACCACATTACGCATTAATAACTTAATTAATTATTTTCCAATATTCCAACCCTTTAGGATTGTATCCTTGCTGACTCAAACTATTGGGTTGAGGGTAACGTTATCTTCAAAAGAGGGGCTTACTACTATAACCAAGATAATCTCTTAAAAAGTGCAAAAGTGCGGAAAACATCAAATGTTACACTAAAGGCGAATCGGATCCAAGTGATTCATCTTGTCTATCTGTTTTTATTTTTATTTTCATTTTCAGCATTTTTAGTTTTTATTTTCATGATTAAAACTTTTTTCTAAATTTTTGATTTGATTAGACGTTGAGGATAAACCGGTATTAAAAGCTCTTGTGTCCTTGGACGACCTCGGTATCTTACCAACGCTATACTATGCTCACGATGGGTGCACTTGCCTATATGTGTGTTTAGTGTTAGTAAAATATCGTGTTTTATAAATTTAAAAGTTGACTAAAGTGTTAAAAAGGGCTTAAAATATACATATCACACCTAAGGCATATCAATCATCACAAACTATGCAATAAGTCAATAACAACTCAGTGACGTCACTTTGAGCTAATTCGAAGATAATTTAGATTCAACTAAAGGTTTGTTCACATCATTCATCGAAGCTAATTTCAAATCAGCTGACGGTTTATGCAAGATCTATACATTGTGAATGGGAATAGATGAGAGGATGTACCTTGCATTCCATTTGAGAGCTTTAGAACTGGAGGTATTAGATGGAGGATGAGAAGTTTCAGAAGTTTTGGTAACCACGCTTGCCTATGGCCGGCCCTGGTTTTCAATCAAAACCCTAAATAATGAGCGGGATATTAACCCGCCTATATAAATTTGGGCTTAAAATTTCATTTTGTTGCCGCTAGGACGGTATCAATTAAAAAATAAGCGTATATTTGGGATAATCCAGGGAAGTTATTATTATTTTCCACGAATTTGTCACCAAAAATAGATGGTGGCAAAATTTTCCACGGCTTTGCTACCAAACGATGCTGAGTACGCTTAATTTACATATCCATGGGAAATAGGTGGCTAAATTTGCCACCGATTTTTTCGGTAGCAAATTTTGGTGGAAATTGCCAAGTTTTCTAGTAGTATTAAGATGGATTCATCGGCTAACTAGATTCCCACACGACCATGAGTTATAGTCTAGTATCGCCACTACATTTAGATTTGCTTGTTGGTGGGATTGAGTCTCATATTTATAGTGTTAATTACATTTACAATAGTTTACTTCGTCATATTTGGTTGTTGGTTGTAGCTTATTTATTTGCTTGTATGTATTTTTATCACTTGATTACCATTGAATTGCATGTTAATATTTACTTGTTAAAACAAATAAACTAAAACAGTTTTACTTAAACATTTAGATTTACTCATCAACTTACGTTGACCTAAAAACTTTTTTTTTACATATGATATAGGTGAACAGGTTTAAAGAGGATGAGGATGACACGTAGGGACGCTTGCATAAAGTCAAACTCATGCGTAAATCATTATACCACTGTAGTTCTTTACATGCTACTATCGCTACCACAATATTCTTCTCACTTTTGGTGGCAAAACCGGTTGGAGTTTCATTTTTGGTGTTAAAACCAAATGGAGCTTCATGTTTGGTGTTGTTTACTTGCCCTTTTCACATATCGCCTTTCAGATGATTCAAACCCTGGGTTGATGTCAAAGTTGCTGGAACCACAGACTTGGCTGCGTGATTTTGTGTGCTGGACCTAAACCCACGGTGTAACCATTTCTCTGCAATAGTGAAAGAAAAAAAAAGTTATTCTATTATTACTTTAGATGAAAATAGTTTTATTTTGAAGAAAGCGAAATATTGAAAGTTTTTTTTAATAATTAGAATCTTTCATTAAAACAGAGACGATTACAGACTAATGGCAGGCGAGAGATACAAGTAAGTTAAGATTTGAGATGGCCAATTGATGCTGGCATATCTCCAGATAAGCTTGTGTATGACAGCAGTAACAACCTGAGAGGGATGTTAGTGCTTATGTTAACCTTGAGAAATGGACCAAAGAGATTAATGTTTCCTGACAAGAGAAGATCCCCCAAATGTTTAAGACTTAAGATGTTATCAGGTAACTTCCCTTGCAGCTCGGTTTCTCTAAGTTCGAGTGACCTTAGAGAAGAAGAGACGTTAATATAAGTGGGTAAAGAAGCCGAACCACTATTAACCCCCCAAAGCCTAAGATATCTCAAAAAGGTAGAATTTTTGAAGAGAATACTCAAAAAAACGAGGCTGAATTAGCAAATTTTCATTGAGAGAGAGATCAAGCTCAACCAATGTAGGAAGTGAGATCTCTGAAGGGATATGCCCTGTCAAACTGTTTCTGACAAGTCAAGGGTTTTCCAGAGACTAAAGACTGAAAAAGTTGCAAGGTGGGTTTCCGTGCAATCCAGTGGAGCCAAGATTTAGCAAATTAAAAGATGAAGAAGATATATTAAGATTACTAGGTAAAACTGCAGAGATGTTAACAAATGTGAGAGAAAGTTCTCATAACAGTTAAATTTTGAAGCAGATTGATGAAAACACGTGGTTCAAGATTAATCTCATTAAAAGAGAGATCAAGGGACACCAATTTATGAAGATTTGAAATATATGTGGGAACTTGACCTGTAAACCCACAATAAGAGATGTTGAGATATGTGAGACTATTAGAAAGCCTGCCTATGTCTGGTTGAAGTTGAGAATCAGTAAAATTATTGTAAGCGAGGTTGAGTCTCTAGAGACGAGGGAGGTGAAAAAGAGTGGAGTTAGGGTGGATAGTACCTTGCACCATCCCACAGTTTAGGTCAAGACCGATAACGTCACCAGTGGAGTGGTCACAAGTGACTCCATTCTAATCACAACAATCTGTACTTAGGGGTGTTCAAGATCGGATTATCCCCAGATATCCGAAAACCGGATATTCGAAAATTTCGGATAGTGAATATTGATATCCGAATCCGTATCCGAAATTTCGGATATCCAGTTTTCAGATATCGGATATCCGAAATTTCGGATACGGATTCGGATATCCGAATTTTAAAAAAAATAAAAAAATGTTTTGTGCATAGATTAAAACTAAACTTATATTCGATTTTTCAAATTTCCAACATTGAAAACTAAAAACATTCATAAATCCAGATCTGAATCCCATTACTATATTTCAAACTAAATATAATGCTCATATACTATATATATTTATTTAAAAAAATTAGTTTTCGGATATCGGATAAGCAGATTATCCGAAATTTTTGAAATTAATATCCGAATCCGAAAATTTGGATTATCCGGTTATCGGATATCCAATTTTCGGATTTCCAAAATTTCGGATATTTCAGATACGGATTTTTGGATATTTCGGATTCGGTTTTGGATACGGATTTTTTTGAACACCCCTAACAAAAGCTACCTTGGCGCACTGATAATTGATAAATAATAATTCATGTCTATAAGAAAGAAAAAGGGCCATTTCCTCCATAAGAGGTTGAGTCAAGAAAACATGATGCTTTTCTATCATTTCATTCTTCTTCTTCTTCTTCTTCTTCTTCTTCTAACTCTTCAGTCCTACTTTATAACCTTATCACATTCAGGAACAATTGTCAAAAACCTTCCTGGATATTCTGGTGATCTTCCTTTTAAACTTGAAACCGGGTATGTATGATTATTCTACCATCCAAATATTTTGTTTTAGATGAATTCACTCTATATTCTTTGAAATCACTTAAATGATTATACTGTTCATCAAGCATATATCCTCACAACCACCTCAACTTGCTCAAATGGTTAAAACTTAAACATGAACTTGATATCTATTGTTAATATATTTTTCTAATTAGTGTTTATGTATTTTGTATGGAATTGATTGAAGTTATGTTGGAGTTGGGGAGAAAGAAGAAGTACAGTTGTTTTATTATTTTGTTGAGTCACAGAGTAACCCTGAAGAAGATCCTGTGATATGTTATACCCCTGGTGGTCCAGGAACTTCCGCGTTACTTGGCTTTTTATATGAAACGGGTATGAAATATTAAGTTTCTTTCTAGCTTCAACCGATCGAAGGTGCAGAATGGACACAAAGATATTTAAGAACAGAGAGAACCATTAATATTATCCAAACAAAGTTTTGAAGTTAATTTAAATTTATTTTTATTAAAAGGTTAGTATTGTATATATAAAAATATATATATGTAGCTCGATAAGTTACATATGATATATGTAGCTCATACGAGGTATATATATATGTTGTTTGATATATATATTTACCTTTATATAATTTTGCAAAGTTTACGTATAAAGTTTAAAAAATTTGTTTGGTTGATAGTGTTATGGTTCTCTCGCATCCCTTAACCTTAACCTGATGCATTAGGTATTTAATTTTGATTAATTCTTTTAAACAGTATAGTAACAATGCAATTATTTTGTGTAATGAATGTACATAGGCCCATTTAGCATTAACGTTGATAATGACACAACAACTGCCACCTTATTATTGAACGAATACGCTTGGACAAAGGTTAATATAATCTTCTTATATTTCTTTAACTAGGTTATCACCCGGGAAATGCTTCCCGGGCTGGAGAAAGTTATACATGTCACTTATTATTTATAAGCAATACATACTTAAATAAAATAATAAAAAATAAGTGACATGATATATGAAATCAAAAAGCAACAGTTTACATTATAAGCTACCAAAGACATGTTTTTTTTATTAGTTAATAAACATGTTTTTTTTGTTAAAATGTAACATATTATTTCATTAAACTTTTACACAACATTGATTAATTGTTAATACAATAATAAATTAAAAAATGTCTTCATAAATGTTAACAATAACAACTTAAGTAAATAGTGTCATTCATGTAGGTCCGGCTAGGGGAGGATCTAGTCGCCTAATCCTTGTATACGAACCACTTCGGTTGTGCGGAATCCAACCGGAATAGCAAACCGAGATAGAACAAGCACAAAGATAAACACAAGACTCAGCGATTAACACCACTTGTATTAATGCGTATCAAAGGTCCGTTACAAGCACAAGGTTTACAAATCAGTTCTGTAAACTCTCTCTAAGTGTGTGTTCTCTCTATTTTCTGCTCTATGTGTCTAACTATCGAAGTGAACACAACACATGGGTATTTATACCCGAACACAGATTGTCTGGTCGAAGGATCAGACAGACTGATCGAAAGATCATCTGTCGATCAAAAACCCATCGAAGGATCACATATACCACGAAGGATGATATCCTTCGTGGTCTATCCTTCGAAGGTCATCTTTCGAGCTCATCGAAGGATCTAAGCTATCCTTCGATGACACATCCTTCAACCCACATATCTTTCAACCATTGTCTAACTGTTTGTCCAAGTCAAACCGGAGGATGGTTGACTTGGTCAAACTTACATCAATCTTACATCAAAGACATCGTTTTGTATCAAGACTAAATACAGACAAAGTACAGACACAAGTGCACCAACAAACTCCCCCTTGGCTGTAGCTTTGTCTCGATCTTAGCTTTGTCTCGATCTTCGTTCTTGTAGGTCCTTCGTGTCTTCAAGTCTTTGACGTCTTTTCAAGTCTTCAATGTCGGAGGATCTTTAAAGTCTTCACGTCTTGAAAGCAGAAAGTGTACCAACAAACTCCCCGTTTCATGTAGGAAGTGTGTTGACAAACTCCCCCTTAACATAAGCTCCCCCTTGAGTTATGCTCGTGAAATACTTGTTCTTTATGAAGTGAGATCCTTGTGGTGTTGATGATGGTCAGCGACAACTCGATCATCTTCATCACTTGAGTGCCTTCACGTCGTGTCTTCATTCCGAAGCTTGTCATCGACCATGTTCTCCTTGCCTTTAGAATCTGCACATGCAAGAAATCTAAACGCGTAATGAGAACAACCGCCTGGAATATCATAAAATAAACAAACGACACACGTGTGACCATTTTTTAAACAAACACCGTCCGACAATTTGAAAGTTTAAAGTATTTTATCAATTTCAATTTTTAACTTTCAACACTTGCAAATTTCGACCGTTTATGAAGATTCAGTCGTTTCGGTTTTCAGTCAGGTTTCAGGTAACGAAGACTCGAGATCCAACATCGTACGATCGAAAATAAAATAGAAATAAAATCTTTTTGGCTTATAGAAAGTTTATATTAAAACACACCTAAATTCTTTTTGGAATTTTTGAATATTTCAAATGTAAAGACTGAAAGCAGTAAATAAATATATACAAAGATGCGAAAAATGAAAGCATTAAATAAATATTTACAGACATTCTTTTTGCGAGTTTCGAGGGTAAGAGAATCATATCAGTGTACGGTCATGTCAAAACACTCTCTTTGTTCAATTAGATAACATTAAGATAAGCATCCTATAACAATTATCGGTATTGTTTTCCACTTAAGCTCAACTTATCAGATGTAATCATGGCGAGGGGATACGTTAAGGTATGATTTATACTTACCGACCGGTGTTCATCCACATCACGACACATTCCCGTATCAAGGTATGCACGAGGGTTCATCTTACCGGTGAGTATACCGATTATCATCTGTTTGACCGTATATGATGTGAGATTCTCACTTATTTTGATTGAAAACAAGCCCTATGTGATAGAATCACTTATTGATGAGGAACTTGATTTTCGATGCATGAGGGCACAGGAGCAAGTCCGTGAACAGGTCAGTACTTTCGTACAGCAGAGAGACGAACTTGACTCCCGGAAAGAATTTGTGATATATTATCACTTATTTTGTTTGGACATGTGATTGTTGATCACTTATTGAGGTCGTATGCAGTATGTACACGTATGTATAGTATCATGGAAGATCTAGACTTGCGTCCCCGTTATTTTTCGGTAAAAGATACAACCATGATACCCAGATGATAAGCAGCATAAAGACCGAATATCTCAGAACCTCGGCAATCTCTCAAACGAAATTTCGGTACTAAGACCATATGCCAATGAGTGGTTCCCACCTGGTCTTCAGTCGATTTAAAGTTTATATCACCCTGCACACTTTAAAATGATTGTGAGCCTACCGATACATCTTATATAGAGCTGCTTATCGTTTTTCATTTAAGGTTTAAAGAGGTTTAGACAGACCACTGATGCACTATCATTTTCTCTTTTGCTCGCCAGGAAACTCATTTTTGCTTTTCTATTGTTTTTGTGTTTTTGAAATTTTTCGATGTTTTTGGATTTTTCAAATTTGGATTTACTCCCCCTAAAATCAATAAACTAAGACAAATTTAAAACACAAAGGTATTTACAAAAATGATTTTCCGATGTTGGTTTTACTCTTGCTTGACCTTAATGCCGTTTACCAGTAATAAATAGTCAAATCTTGATTTGTCAAATGCTTTGGTAAAAAGGTCGGCACGTTGGTCATCGGTGTGGACGTAAGCAACATCGATTAGCCTTTTCTCAAAGCAATCACGTATGAAGTGATACTTAATTTCGATGTGCTTAGTCTTTGAATGCTGCACGGGATTTTTAGTGATCTGTAAGGCAGCAGAATTATCAACGTAAATAGGAGTAGTTAGGAATTCAAAACCGTAATCACGCATTTGTTGTTGGATCCATAGGACTTGGGAGCAACAACTTGAGGCAGCAATGTATTCAGCTTCGCATGTTGATGTAGCGACACACGTCTGCTTCTTGCACTGCCATGTGACTAGGCGATTTCCCAAAAACTGACATCCAGCCGTTGTGGATTTGCCGTCGATTTTGCATCCGCCAAAATCAGAATCACTGAATGCGATCAAGTCAAAGTTATTATCCCTAGGGTACCATAGACCGGTGTCAGGGTAACCCTTCAAATAACGAAAAATCCTTTTTACAGCTGCAAGATGTGAGGCCTTTGGGTTGACTTGATATCTGGCAAGCAGGCACGTTGGGTACATAATATCTGGTCATGATGCTGTGAGGTACATAAGAGATCCGATCATCGCGCGGTAGTATGAGGGACTAGTAGCTTCACCCTTCAAGTCTGGAGTAATTCCGTGATTTTGTGGCAATGGGGTACCAATGGGCGTTGCATCAGACATCTGGAACCGGCTCAAGATGTCACCAACATATTTAGTCTGATGGATGAATATCCCAGACTCAGTTTGTTGTACTTGTAGGCCCAAAAAGAAAGTCATTTCCCCCATAGCACTCATCTCGAATTTATCCTGCATTACACGCTCGAAATCCCTACACAAAACATCATTAGTAGAACCAAAAATAATATCATCAACATATACCTGTACCAGTAGAAGATCTCCATCTTGTTCTTTGATGAAAAGAGTACAGTCGATAAGACCTCTGCGAAATCCATTCTCCAGCAGATAATTAGATAAGGTTGCGTACCAAGCTCGCGGTGCTTGATGTAGACCATAGAGAGCTTTGTTGAGCAACCAAACCCGATCGGGATGGATAGGATCTTCAAATCCTGGAGGCTGTTCGACGTACACCTCTTCTTCCACCACACCATGTAAGAATGCACTTTTCACGTCCATCTGGTATACCTTGAAACCTTTGAATGAGCCATAAGCCAGAAAAATCCGAATTGCTTCTAGACGTGCAACAGGTGCATACACTTCGTTGTAATCGATCCCTTCTATCTGACGAAAACCTTGAACGACTAGCCTTGCTTTGTTCCGAATAACAACCCCACGGTCATCCTTTTTGCATTTAAACACCCAACGGGTACCAATCTTCTTGTAACCAGCAGGTTTCTCTACGAGTTTCCAGACACCAAGCTTCTGGAATTGTTGCAGTTCTTCCTGCATTGCTTCAACCCAAGAGCTATCTTTTAAAGCATCTTTCCAAGTTCTTGGCTCTTCCTGTGAGACATAACACGCGAAAGACCAATCATTTTGTTGACCAGATTCTCGGATAGTTGCATACAAGCCTGCATTGTTGTTGTTTCGCAACATGTTTCTTGTTTGAACGCCACTCTGCACATTTCCGATGATGTTTTGCTGAGGATGGGTATTGTGAATCCTTGTTTCTGGATTATCTTGAACTGGAATGTTTGTACCCAGATTGTTGAGATTCAGATCAACAATCAATTCAAGGCCCGGAATTGACGAAGAGGATGATGCAGAAGTTTCAGGTGTTCTAGGGACATCCACTGGAGGTGTACCCTCTGAAATACCATGAACTGCTGTTGTTGGAGCTTCTTGATCTGCATCTAGAAATTCATCATCCTCTGAAGATTCGTTCAATTCGGTAGCATCGTGAAAATCCTCATTGTCGAGAGCATTATTGTTCACCGAAGATGGTTCTTGATTGACAATAATGGGACGAACCAACGGTGAATCTGTTGCATTGTCGCTCTCGAAAAACATCCTTGCCGCAACATTTTCTTCAACTGCTTCAACATTGATCGAATTGAAAAAGTCATCGTACTCAAACATCCAAGGCTGACCAGGACATTTGACTGGTAAAGTGTGCCTTTGTACTCTGACTTCAGACCATTCCTCAACCCTTTTAGTCTCTAGATTCCAGACTCTTAAGTTCGGGGTGGAATACCCAAGAAAGTATCCCTCAATTGCTCTTGCCCCAAACTTTCCATTAGGATCGATTATTGTGCATGGAGCTCCAAACGGTTCAAGATATGACAAATCTGGTTTCCGTTTGTTAATAAGCTCAAAGCAGGTCTTGTTGTGCCTTTTGACTGTAAGGACTCGGTTCAACGTATAACATGCAGAGGACACAGCTTCAGTCCAAAATGGAATCGGCAATTGTGACTCTACTAACATTGTCCTAGCAGTCTCGATCAATGTGCGGTTCTTACGTTCAGCGACGCCATTCTGTTGAGGAGTGTAAGCTGCACTAAATTCGTGAAGAATACCTTTTGAAGTGCAAAACTCCGCCATGGCATGATTTTTGAATTCAGTACCATTGTCGCTACGTATCCGCCTAACCTTCAAGTTATATAGATTCTCAATCTGAATGATCAAGTTTTTGATAATACCGAAGGTTTCGCTCTTATGTGCCATGAACGCCACCCAAGAAAATATTGAATAATCATCAGTTATCACGAGGCAATATTGATCATTCCTTATGCTTTTGTGCTTGACAGGACCGAACAAATCCATGTGCAAACGTTCAAGAGGAACAGCCACCGTGTTGACTTTCTTTGTAGGGTGTCGCTTCTTCGTTTGTTTTCCTTTCTGGCACGAAACACAGACGTCTTGAAGATGGAAATTTTTAAGAGGAACACCATTCACCAATTCATTTGACACCAAATGATTCATTTTGCGTAAGTGAATGTGACCCATTCGTCTGTGCCAAGAGATTGTGTCTTTTTCTGTGGCTTTGGAAACGAAACAAGTTGCTTGTGCAGACGTTGTGATAGCTTGGCTCATATCAAGGACATACAAATCATTTATCCTTGGAGCCGACAAGAGAATCCATTCTTTTGGAATTTTGAAGCCGGGTTTCAGCACATAACATCCATTTGCATCAAAGTGTACTGAGAACTGCTTATCACAAATTTGAGAAACACTAAGAAGATTGTGGTCAAGTTGTTGTACGAAGTTGATCTTATCAAAGCTAACAACCCCGTTGGAAATCATTCCTTCACCCGTAATATATCCGCCCTTATCTCCAGCAAAAGCAACATAACCTCCTCTAATAGATTTGACGTCGTAGAGAAGCTTCATGTCGCCTGTCATGTGCCTGGATGCCCCACTATCAACAATCCAATGACTACTGATAGTTCCTCCTGGAACACCCTGCACATGAACTCACATAATTAGTTGGAGATGGGGACCCAAGCCATTGTGGTCTTGGGTCTTCCATTTTCATCAATAACAATAACCTCTATTCTTTGATGATTTGAAAATTGTGATGGTCCCCCTGATTCTTTAACCGTTTTTGGTTTCCAGGTCTGTTTTGTTATACCAGTGTTATTCTTTAAAATTTTAACTTCATGGTTGTCAGAAGTTTTTGAATTTTCTGGTTTGACAGAAACAGATGGTTTGTTAACCACATCATTTTTAATTGCTTTTTCAATTTTCTTGACCTGTTGGCGTTTCTGTTTCTTTTCCCTTTCTTTTACAAGGCGGGGATCTTGTTTTGATGAAACAGATCGCTTGCGGTCAATGTGGTCACGGGGAACATCAACTATGCCTTTTTGTTTATGAAGATACGGGCAATTTCGAACGATATGCCCGATTGTTCCACATTCAAAACATGATCTTCGTTCAACAAACCCCGAAGTATCATGTGATCGTCTTGCCGATGATGAACTTTGTGAACCCGAGGTACTAGGTTTTGAACTACTTGGTTCATCCCTTTTCATCACAGTTGCTTTCTTGACAAAATCTAAGTTAGATTGGTTTTCAAACGTTGCGATTTTGTCCGTTCCCTTCGATTTCACAAAGTTCACATTCTTCTTCTTCTTCTGATTCGGCTTCTTTTGGCTTTGAGTCGGTGTCTTACCTGTTTGTTTGATATGATTTTGCAGTTTTTGCACTGTTGGTAATTTCTGATTGCCAAACTGTTTTCTAATTTCAGCCTTAGGGATAGGAGGGCACTGTGTTACCACAATGTGTGATCCTTTGTTACCCAAAAACTTACTTGTTGAATTCTCAAAAACTTTACTGATTAGGGATTGATTTACATTCTTAATCGGAAAATCTTTGTCAGAATAAATTTTATCATCACCAACAAGAGTGTACAGCAAATCCACACTCTCCGACTCTTTTTCAGACGAGGACTCGATTGCAACAGTCTTAGCGGGTTTTGCAGGAGGATCATAGAGAATATGATTCTCAAGAGGTATGTCCTCTTCGTTTATCACCGCATCAGACTTTGCTGAATCAGTATCATCAGACTCATCATCAGAAGAATCAGCATCCTCAATCACAACTGGAGGATCCTGATTCTGTTCAGCAGTTACAAATGTATCTGCTGACACATCTGAATCTGACGATACTTCTTTCTTGTATCCAAGCCCTGTAGCAAATTCCTCAACGTCCAAAGGAACAGATGGTTCAAAATGAGTTCTATACTCCTCATCAGGTAGTGCATCAAAATTGTTTCTTACGGGTGGTGGACATTTTTTGTAACCTATGCATGTGACATCCCGTTTCTCTTTCTGAACATCAATGATGTGATCCAACACATAGCTAGAACTCAAATAACTGTCTAACTTGAGTCGGATCGCCTCACTTTCTGTTTTAACACAAGCCATTTCCTTTTGCATTACCTCAAGACGAGTTATATAAAGGTTAATGTCAGTTTGTTTTCTGGAAACCATTTTTGTCAGCTCTGTTTTATCTTTCTTTAACGTTTCAATCATTGACTTAAATTCCTTTTCATGGTTTTCATAAAACATGTTGGCTTCAGTGCACTTTGAAAGATCAACGGTCAATTTCTGATTGTGAATGAATGTCACATCATATTTCTCTTGCAAAGCCTCGTGTTTGCTTTGCAATTCACACCACCTATCATTCACAGAAACATGTTTGTCTTGCAAGTCAAACAAACTAGCTTGTAAAGCATCATGTTTGCCTTGCAACTTAGACATGTTTGCCTCTAAATCAGCACATTTAACACGCAAACTATCACAGTTATCACAGCTAACAGAAGTGGGTTCATCGACACATACCTGACTTGATGAACTGTCGACATTCGCCATAAAGGCTGAATGGAGAGAAGACAAAGAATAAGCAGCTTGATCCACCAAAATAGATCTTCTTTGAATTCCTGCTGCAGTTTCTTCCAAGAGTTCATCAATATCTGCATCGATTAACGCATTTGATGTCTCATCTACATGATCATCACCTGAGCTCGAGGATTCTTCATCCGAACTTCTGCTGTAACCAGAAGAGTCTTCATCCTCAGAAGAGTCACCACCATTGGCGGAAGATTCTCCACCACTGGTGTGATTAAGATCCTTGACAATCTCAGCAAAACACGCCGTTCCATCCGGAGCATCACTTCCCAACTGTAGTGACCAGTCACAACCTTCATCTACTTGAACCACAAGTGCCTGGTTGGCATTTGATGGTCCTGCTTGGCTTTGGTTGTTGACAGGTACCAGCGTACGAACATTGTTCCTGTTCTGGTTCTGCTGGTTGCCTTGGTTTCTGAAAGGATTCTGGTTTCCATGCTGAGCTGGTCTTGTGCATTCCCTTTTGAAATGACCCCGTTCACCACAGTTAAAGCACTTTACAGCTTGCTTGTCGAACCCATACTTGGTGTCTTTCTTGCTTTCCAAGTTGGTTCTTCCAGTTCTTTCCATGAAATCTTTTGCTCTCCTTACAGCACTGGCGAAAGCCCATTTGATGTCCATCAAATCCATCTCATCCTTATCAATCTGCTGATAGTCTTCTTGTGTCAGATTAATGTTCCCAATCTGACCTTCCACTAATCCACAGTATGCGCTCACCAAAGTGTTTAGCAGCTCCATGTGTTCCTTTGCTACTTCCACACTGACTTTAGAAAAGCTTGAGGTGTCGAGCCGTACTGTATTTGGCTTTGATTGTTGACCAGCAGATGATGTGTTTCCATAACACGCTTGCTGTTGAGGAGGAAGTGGATTCCCGAACATATCAGTTGCTCTGATTTGCTGTTGCTGTTGTGGTGCTGGTTGAGGAGCTGGATTAAGCGGATTTCCAAACATGTCTGTTGTTGGAGGAGGAGTGCCATACAAGCTAGTGCTAGACACAAATGTTGTTTGAATTGGAGCGTGTGAAGAAGGTTTTGTAGAAGTGCTAGAAGTTCCATAATAAATTTCAGGATTTTGTGGCACTGCAACTCTTTTTGCCTTGAGAGTTTCTTCCTGATTCTTGTTTTCCAGGAGTTGAGCAAAATCACTGAAGCTTGTTGTATCCAAAGTGCCATTGTACTTCATGATTTCTAAGAAATTATTCCATTGAGGTGGCAGTGCATCTGCAAACTTCTTCACTATCTCTGCTGAAGTCGTTACAACCCCAGTATTTGCCAATTCAGTCAGCAAATGAGTAAATCGACTTGTCAAATCTCCTAGAGATTCATTCTGCATACAAATAAAACCATCAAACTCTTTCTTTAGCAGATCTTTTCTCAATTGACGTGTTGCTTCATTTCCTATGCCCCTTATCTTCAATGCGTCCGACAACTTCTTCGTTGTCTTGAAACTGACAAATTGATGATAAATGTCTTTGCTTAACGCCTGAGTAAGGATGGCATATGCTTTCTTTTCCAAGTCATAGACCTTCTTCTGATCTTCCGTAAGATCAGCAAATGTAGCAGCAGATGAAGCGGCAACCTCTATCGTTTGATCAAAATCTGTGATGAAGCGCAACCACAGTTCTGTATTTTGACCAAGGACGTATGTATGAAATCTATCAAACCATCCCGGATATTCACTTAAGTGCATCAACTTTGGAGGCCTATTTAAACTTCCCGTTTCACTTTCGCTTAGTAAAATGCTTTGAACACTTGGAGCTTGATTTGATACGAATGCCCATTGACCGGTAGATGTAGCATTAGCTTGTGAACCCGAATCCGGAGCTGGAGTACCAAAATACATCTCTGCATTTACCGGAACACCCCACATCGAATTCATTTTTGATCAAGAAAAATAATACCAGCCGAAGGATCCTGATCGAAAGATGAGAAAAACACAAACTTGTTAAACTTAAACAAACTGTGATCGAAGGATCAACACTTGTTCGAAGGATCAACAGGGTTCGAAAGATCACTGTTGAACTTTCAAACAATGATTTCGAAAGATTCTCCAGACGAAGGATCCTTATCTTTCGAAAAAGCACTGTAGACCGAAAGATGTATGCTTCGAAATGATTCCTTGGTTCGAAGGATGATTATCTATCGAACCTCCACTGATCGAAAGATGATCTTTCGACTTCGAAGGATATCCTTCGATCGGTTCTGACACAGTTGACAAAGGACTGATAGGTTGGTGAAAAAGTTGACGGGTTGGTAGAAACTTTCGGCAGAAAGTATGGTCAGACCATATCTTTCAGCTCTGAACATGCAGGTTTCACCAAACAGGTAAGGTTCGAAATATTTTAATCAGTTTACAACTTCCAACAACACACAAACACTTGGTAATTTAAAATTTTAAGATCAAAAAGTGTAAGTTTATGAAGAACACTTAAATATGTCAAGAACACAGCCCGAATATATAAGTTTTCCAGAAAATATGAACTTTCCAAAACCCGAAAAACAACAAGAACACCTCGGTTTTAACAAGGATAAGAGCCAAGGCTCTGATACCACTTGTAGGTCCGGCTAGGGGAGGATCTAGTCGCCTAATCCTTGTATACGAACCACTCCGGTTGTGCGGAATCCAACCGGAATAGCAAACCGAGATAGAACAAGCACAAAGATAAACACAAGACTCAGCGATTAACACCACTTGTATTAATGCGTATCAAAGGTCCGTTACAAGCACAAGGTTTAAAAATCAGTTCTGTAAACTCTCTCTAAGTGTGTGTTCTCTCTATTTTCTGCTCTATGTGTCTAACTATCGAAGTGAACACAACACATGGGTATTTATACCCGAACACAGATTGTCTGGTCGAAGAATCAGACAGACTGATCGAAAGATCATCTGTCGATCAAAAACCCATCGAAGGATCACATATACCACGAAGGATGATATCCTTCGTGGTCTATCCTTCGAAGGTCATCTTTCGAGCTCATCGAAGGATCTAAGCTATCCTTCGATGACACATCCTTCGACCCACATATCATTCAACCATTGTCTAACTGTTTGTCCAAGTCAAACCGGAGGATGGTTGACTTGGTCAAACTTACATCAATCTTACATCAAAGACATCGTTTTGTATCAAGACTAAATACAGACAAAGTACAGACACAAGTGCACCAACAATTCAATTTAACCAGCTTCATTTGAGTGATCAAGAAATTAAAGAAAAACAGAACTCCACTACTTATCATCCTAACCAAACTCAATTCCCACACGGGATACATTTTATAAACAAATGACCCGACGCGACCCAACTCAAACGTACCGAACTTCAATGTTGCATCACTTGTGATACCAATTTCAGCAAAAAAGACGGTTCAATATTGTTTGTGTTCTCTTTCACCTCCGCTCCTTCATCTTCGTTTTTGAAACACGCAACTGCACTTGTGATTTCTTGTACTAAATCGACGATTACGCCCATAAGATATTGAGCGTGTATCGCTTCGGGGACACTGCTGTTAAAAGTATAAACGTAGTGACCCGTTTAATCAGTGTTTAATGGTTTTTATTCGATATAATAAAAGGAAGTAAATTGAAAGCTTACTTTAATTTGCCATAAGTAAGGAGGGAAAGATTTGATTCTTTAATCTCTCTTACTGATGTAGGGTTTCTGAATATACCATTTGCTTCGAGAACAACTCTGTCCAATCCGCCGGATATGGCCAGCTTCTTAGCTTCTTCTAATGAATTCATACGCTCGTCATCAAACATCTTATTTCTGTCGCTTGTCAAGCACACCTGATAATGAAAATATATCTAGTTATGAATGGGTCAATTCAGGTTGTGTTTTATCTCAAACAATAATAAATATCAAAACCTAAGATTTAAGAAAGGAAAATAGTTTAAACGGGTAGGTTGAAAGTTAATAAAAAACTATTTTCAACGTATATAGGCATACAACCTCCGAAATCGTTTTGTTATAAGCATAGTTGATCCATTAAGCATTTAGAAAATCAATAAACATGTAAGTGTTTGACCCGTTATTCAACTAATCCAAACAACCTAAAATAGTACAAGTGGTTTGCGTCTGAGGCTCAAGATGACATGGCCTAACATATTTCGACCCGTTATTCAACCCAACCATTTCGGCCCATTTTTCAGCAAACACCTATGATTAAAAAAAAAATACTAAAAATAAGTGGTTTACCTAACCGTTTTTGTCATCCCAATTCTTGGTCTTCTCAAAACCTATCAACACATGATTTTAGCAAATTAAAAAATATTATTCAACTAATATAGTGTGTGTGTGTATGTTTGTGTGTATATAAAAATAAATAATCAGCTTGGCATACGTACTATACTGATAGTTTGTTCCTCAGAAAGGCAAAGTCCACGTGTCTTAGGCATGTGGTAATGACCCTGACAAAAAAAATGCATGGGTAGGTTGGGTAACAGGTCGAGTTGAGCACCAAACACATTTGGTTCATTTTTTAAAACATAAATAATTAATGCACTAATTACGGTTACCAGAACAATATTATTTCCATAATATTCCCCATATCTTTTAATAAAACATTTTAGGAGATTACATGCATTAAAGATAGATTATAGGCTAATGTTATGTGGCATGTTCCCCTGTTAGCTAAAGATTTTTAGTTAACTCTTTTGAGATCAAACACACAACAAATCGATCCACTTAAGTAATGAAAAATGTAATATTCACATAACGATGACAAAAAAGAACTCCTTACATTCCTCTCTCCATCCATAGCCTCATTAAGTGCTTGCTTCTCAACCAAAAGTAAAGGAATTTTCTGTTCCACTCTCATATTCAAACTTTCAGAAAATGCTTGAATGTCATAATATAATGGTTGACACTCGCTTGTATCCATAACTGACGAGTCAAGACACTCTAAACATAGTTTCCGACCATCATTAAGAGTGGCATAGCTTGTTTCACGTGGCTGAAAATCATCGGTAATCATTATAATATCCAACTTTAATTTTAAATATATTCTGTACCATAGAAATCAAAACCTTAAATAGTTTTCAAGACACATATACTCATCTCTATCATTGATAGAGAGCACTATTGTGATAATGGTATTGTAAACTGTCATAAAGAGTAAAGGGGGTAACAAATAGAGAAAATAGAACACCTTTTGTTTTTATGCTCCACAATATCTCCTGGTCTATCTCTAACAAAACGGAAAGGCAGACTTCACCATATGAATGGAAACATACAAAAAAACAAACTTACTTGTTGCAACATATAATCTACAATGAAAACTCGATTTCCTTCGGAAATTTTTCAGGTAACCTGCAACACTATTATAAAAAATAACTAACTTATTAATAATAGTTATAAATATATACAAGTAAAAAACTTAGAAAAATATATTCAAGATAATGTATACTTAAGAGCTCAATGAGAATGTAACCATCTAAAGACCCATAAACCAACAGATAATCCATAACTTACTATTCCAAGATTAACTTTGTTAGTTGACCAAAACGCAGTTGGAGCAAAATAATCTTTATAACTTTATTTAGCTTTGCACCGTTTAGTTCAATTCTAATACGTCGCATCTTGCAAATGCATCTTAAAAGTAGATATGTGAAATCTGAGCTCTAAATACACATATAGCTTCACTGAACACATGAGAAACAAAGTATTACTCACATGATATAATTATAAAAGCAATCTCCATTGGTTTAAAAAGGCACGCCCGATGCGAGAGGGACGAATCAGAGATTCAGAGAAAAAAGGCGTGCCTCGTGTAGTTCTGGGTCAAGATTAGGTTGTGAAACCAAAAATTTAACTGCCTTCACATCACCGTTCAGATATATAAGTATAAGTGTAATGTGTGTTTGACCAACCTTAATACCTGAATAAGAGTTGACTTTCATAACTAAAAATACCCACTAACACAAATAAGAAAAACATATATATTATCACTAACTTTTCTACTTAATCACATTATGTCAAAATTCACTACACAGAAATACAACTATCTTAAATGATTTTGACATGGTATACACAAAAAAAGAGAATCCAAACCATAAGAAAAAACAAACCTGGGATGTTTCACATCTAGCTTTTGCTGAAGGTCTATAATTCAGTGGTAGTTTTCAAACCGTGTGATTTTTAGTAGAGGTTTATAAGAAGCAAATATATTAAAAATTAAAAAAAACAATTATAGAAAAAATATAAGGCTAAAAGAAAGACTAATTACCCATCCTCTAGAACTGGAACATGAACCAATTTGAGAAACTTCAATATAGTCCATACCAGACATTAAAGCATTTTCTATAAAAAAAACAATTTCATTGATCAAAGGGTAGAAATTAAAGCATTTTCTATAAAAAAAAATATCGTACCGGATTTGGCTCCGATATCGTCAACACAAATTCGATAAGTAGAAATAGCTAGAGAGGCGCCGGTCTAGTGGCTGCCTTCTTTTGATCATGGATAGAGGCCTTTCAACACCACGGTTAAATCAATTTGGTGTACTAAATAAAGGAACACCAAAAACAAATTTGAACGAAGAACGAAATAGCGAGAAGACACGACACACTACATATGCGTACGAAAAGTAACAAAGAAAGGAAGTGAACCTGAATGTGGAGGAGAATCTCCTAATACCATGGTGAATCCACCAGAGGCATGAATGTCCTTTTAAAGCAGGTTCACCTAGGTGTCCGATTCGATGTATGTACCAAAGTTCGCTCCTACTTTGGTGAGAAGAGAATCATTAGTCCATGAATCCATTTAGATATAAACGGAAGCCGAGATTGGGGGAGGAGACAACGTGGGAGCATTCTTCATCATCATTAGCATATAAGTTTCAATATCGTTTAAGCCCAACCTACAGTAATAGCACAAGACAATTTGGTTTATGAAACATAATCTTTGACCACAACAGATGTAAAGGCAAAATATCTTATTTTTTGTGCATTTTTGCTAAATTGTGCTGTGCTACCAAGAAATATAAAATAGAACACTTAATGGTGAAAGTCGGGTATATTCACGTTCTAGTTTTATAGACAAATTGCATACTCTAACCGGCACAATACCAAACGTAAAAATTAACATTTGGCAAATCATTTCGAGTCCAGGCGCAGGTAAGCGATAGGCTCTGTTCAAGCGCCAAAACTGTAAAAATCACGCAAAAATCAACCTGAATTGACCAAAACTGGCAAAAGGCAGTAGGAATTTGCTATAGGCCTGCCCATGATTTCTTAGCCACAAGCCAGACACAACTTATAAACAGGCCAAACCTGAAAAAAAGAGCATCATCAACCCGAGATCCAAAAACTTGTTGAGGAGCATGCATTTTCGGATAAAGAATGATGGTGGGCTAACCTGGATGACACCTCCCGTATTTGCCCCACACGAAGGACTTTAAGGGGAAGATTTTAGAAATTACATATTTGTTTTTTTTTTGTATTGTAAATTTCATTAACTTTTTTATATAAAGACACTCTAGACTCCGAAGCTCATAAAAGTTGTTTGCCAAACACCCAAGCATGCCCTGTCAAGATGAACTATAGAAAAAACAATCAAACCAAGCTATATGTTCTTAATTCTTATGCACCTCTATTAATCTCAGTGCTAGCCCAAATAGTTATTCTAGGTCTAGTAGAGCACCTTCAGTACCACAAAGCACATTTGTTCACCAATCTCTTAGAATGGTAACTTGCTGTATACAACACATGAAAAAGAAGAATAAACAATAAAATCATAACTGAAATCTTGTGACATCTATATAACACACAAATCTGAATGATAAATCCAAACACATGGAGAAAATAGCAAGATACATGGAGAAATGGATGAATTCAGAGATAAACATATCCAATTCAATCAAAAAACGCTGATAGTAAATACTATGAGTACTAATTTGAAACTTAAGTTAGCCAGTACAATCACACAGATGATTAATAATTGCTGATTCAAAAATCATACATGAAGATCCTTCTTACCGAAATCACCATGGGAACCCTAGCCATCATCGCCTCGCAGATGTAGACACAGGACATCGATGATTTTCGTTTTATCAATCCTACAATACTATTGATTGTAGAACCTCTTGAATCATTGAGAGAAGAAATCGGGAGGATGATGATGCAAAATCATTTAGATTGATGGTAGAAGCTTCAAGCTAAAGGAAGATGGAGGCTAGGGTTTCGGTGTGAAGCAGAGTGAAGGAAAAGAATGAGGGGACATGAATTTAGGTTTTTAAGTGACTCATATACCCGGGTTATAAAACGGGTTAAAAACAGGATCCGCGAGTAACAAAAAAACCAAGTTCATTTTCCCGCCAAAAATGAATCTAGGAGGCTCTAAGAAGATGCCACATCAGCCCAAATCTTTATGTTTATTATATATAATAGATCATATTTCCATTTTCAAAATATAACATGGACTTTATTTTGTTGTTGTAAATTAATGATCAAAAATGTAGACGGCTAGTATCATATATGTGGATATTCCTGCTGGCACTGGATTTTCCTATGCTAAAACAAAAGAGGCATGGATTAGCAGCGATAGTATTATGGCTGCACAAGGTCATGATTTTGTGAAAAAGGTATGTAGAAATAAACTTATATATATATATATATATGACAAAGATCCGTTAGAAACCACCCTTTATTGCGAGAACCGCGAGAACCAATGTGAACACAAAAAAAAATGCATAAAAATAGCTAAAAACACAAAAAATAATGTTTTTAATATTTTTTATAAAAAAATCGCTACTTTTAGTAGCAAAAAAAAAATAATTTTTTTTTATTTAAAAAAAAAATTTTTTGGGGGGGTTTTTAGCATTTAGCTTGTGGGGGGGGGGGGGGGTTAGGTTTTTGGGTGGGGTGGGGGGGGGGGGTTAGGTTTTTTTTTTAGCTATTTTAGTTTGTGTTCACAATGGTTCTCGCAATAAAGGTGGTTCTCGCATTAACCTTACTCTATATATATATATATAGGGAGGAGCTCATGTGAGAACCACCTTTATTGTGAGAACCGCGAGAACCAATGTGAACACAACCTAAAATAGCTAAAAAAACCTAACCCCCACCCCCCCCCCCCCCCCAAAAAAAAAACCTAAACCCCCCCCCCCCACACCCCCCACCCCCAAGCTAAAATGCTAAAAACTAAACCCCCAAAAAACCTAAAAAAAACCTATAAAAATAAAAAAATCGCTACTTTTAGAAGCCAAAAACAAAAAAAATTAAAAAAAAAAATTTTGCTTCGAAAAGTAGCGATTTTTTTTATAAAAAATATTAAAAAACAAATTTTGTGTGATTTTTAGCTATTTTTAGGCATTTTTGGTTGTGTTCACATTGGTTCTTGCGGTTCTCGCAATAAGAGGTGGTTGTCGCATGATCTTCTCCCTTATATATATATATATATATATATATAGGGAGCCGCTAGAATAAGAACCACCTCCAGTTATGAGAACCATGAGAACCATTCTCCACCAATCATAATCAGCCAACGAAAAGGGTAATTTGGTCATTTACCCTAAATGTCTAATCTCACCCCTCTCTCTTCATTTAATTCACACCCTCTCTCCTCTCTCCTCTCTACTATCTACTATCTTCTATTTATTTTTTCCAGATTCAAAACTTCCACCATAAAGACAAAACCAAGTTCAAACACACCACCACTCCACCTATATCCACCACCACTTCACTGTGTAGAATGGAATCAAAGGGTGAGGATACACACACCCCAAATGCAACCCCCCACTCTCGTCTCCCTCTCGTTTCACTGGTGAAGTTTCCGGCAGCAGTTGAAGAGCCGTCCTCGCTACGACGGCGGTGGAGGACCGTCACCCCTTCCGCCGCCACCCTTGCGACTGGTGTTTGGTTGTGTTGGGGTTGGTGGCGGAACCCTAGGCGGTGGTGGGGTTGTGGTGGCGGTGGGTTTTGAAGGGGACGGCGGTGAGGGGTTGAGCAGGTGATTTTGTTGTTGATTATTGGTTCTGATCTGTTTCCTTGTATTTTTGTGGAAGTTTTGAATCTGGAAAAAATTTGATTTTTGTGGGTTTTGATCTGTTGATTCTGTTGATAGGTGTGGAATCAACTGTTGATATGTTGGGGGTTTCTTTTTGAAAGTTTGGGAAATCAACTGTTGATTCTTTTGAAAGTTTCTTGGGGGTTTCTTTGATTTTCGTGGGTTTGATCTGTTGATGGGTGCAGTGGGTTTTGGTGGTGTGGCAGTGGGTGCGGTGGGTGTGATGGGTTTGGTGGTGTGGTAGTGGGTTTGGTGGTGTGGCGGTGGTTTTGGTGGTCTGTTCATGTTCCTTTTTGGGTTTGAATATGTTTGAATCTGTTGAATGATGTTCATCAGGTGCTTTTGAATGTTTGAATATGTGGGTTTTGATCCGTTTTGGTTTTTGGGGGCGATGATGATGCAAAAAAAAAAACCCGTATATTTTGATGACGAGGGCGCGGCAAGGACGGCGGAGGGTAGGTTGTTGAACCTGCAACCCCATTTTGCAGCCTCTGATTATCGGAAAATCTGAGCCAAAACTTCGTTTTTTTTCTAGAATCCACTCGTTCTTTTGATTTTTGTTTGTTGGGTTTTTTTTTTTTTTTTTTTTTTTTATTTTAGGCGTCGATGATGATAACAATATATCTGAGATGCTTCACTGAGTTTGCGATTTCTGGCTGTGTTCGTTTTTGCGTAAAAAAGTTTTTGTTAAAAAAAAATTAAACCGTAAACTTTTTTACGTCAACCGTAAACTTTTTAACTTAAACGTAAAAAGTTTTAGGTAAAACGTAAAAACATAAATTTTTTTTACTAAAATGAAAAAAACGTTAATGTAAAAAACTGTTAACGTAAAAATCGTTAACGTTAAAAAACCGTTAACGTAAAAAATGTTAACGTAAAAAACATGAATTTAAAAATCTTAACGTAAAAAACGTTAACGTAAAAACCCGGCGCGTAAAATGTAAAAACGTAAAAAACGTTAACGTAAAAAACCGGCGCGTAAAACGTAAAAGGTTTTACGTAAAACGTAAAAGGTTTTACGTAAAACGTAAAAGGTTTTTCGTAAAACGTAAATCGTTAATTTTTTTTAGTAAAACGTAAAAAGTTTTAGGTAAAACGTAAAAAACCGGCCCGTAAAACGTAAAAACGTAAAAAATGTTAACGTAAAAAACCGGCGCATAAAACGTAAAAGGTTTTACGTAAAACGTAAAAAGTTTTACGTAAAAAGTTTAAAACGTAAAACGTAATAAAGTTTAACGTAAAACGTAAAAAGATTAAAAAAATTAACGTAATACGTAAAACATACATTTTTTAACGTCTAACGTAAACTTTTAACGTAAAACGTAAACTTTTAACGTAAAACGTAAACTTTTTAATGTAAAAATGTAAAGTTTTTAAAGTAAAACGTAAATATTTTAACGTAAAACGTAAAAAACATAAAACGTAAACTTTTTAACGTAAAACGTAAACTTTTTAACGTAAAACGTAATTTTTTTAACGTAAAACGTAAACCTTTTTAACGTAAAACGTAAATTTTTTAACAAAAAACGTAAACTTTGTAACGTAAAAAGTCGGCTGTAAAAGCGGCGCGTTAAAAAACGGCGCGTTAAAAAAATGACGCTTGAAAAAGTCGAGCGTAAAAAACGACGTGGAAAAACAACCCATTAAAAAACAATGCGTAAAAACGGCGTGCAAAATCCGGCGTGCAAAAAAAATTGTCTTTTGTTAAAAAAATCTGAATTTAAAAATGTTTTTAATAAAAAAAATCTTTTTAAAAAATAAAAAGTAATATAATAAAACTAAAAAGTAATATAATAAAACAAAAAGTAATTAAAAAATAATAAAGTGAAAAAGACAAAAAATAGTTATTTTACCAATCTACCCTTTTTGATTAAAATATAAAAGACATAATAAGACAAATTTTATTTAATATTAGTTTTTGTTACTTTTAATCTCATCCATCAATCAAGTTGATCTAAAGGCTATAAAGTGGTTCTCATGGTTCTCATAACTGGAGGTGGTTCTCATTTTAGCGATCCCCTGTATATATATATATATAGAGTAGGAGTTGGGTGGAAAGTCTTTTTTTCCTAGAAAGTCTAGGAAGCAATAAGAATTGGACATGTGGCATTGAGTTATTTTAACTAAAAGGGCAACTATGTAATTTCACATTTTAATTTTATTTTTGGAATTTATTTTTCATTAACTAACATTCCATGATTTTTGGAATCTTTGTTTTTTTCGAATTCAAATTCAAATTTGGAGGTCAATGTGTTTATCTGGAGTCAAATTCAAATCGAATTTATTTTTCATTAACTAAATTCAAATCTAAAGTCAGTGTGTTTTAACAGCAAACAGGCCAGTGTGTTTTAACAGCAAGCAGATTCTTGACGCTGTGTTTTAACAGCAAGCAGATTTATTGACATTGTGTTTTTACAGCAAGCAGGCCAGTGTGTTTTAACAGCAAGCAGATTACTTGACATTGTGTTTTAACAGCAAACAGGCCAGTGTGGTTTAACAGCAAGCAGATTCTTGACGCTGTGTTTTAACAGCAAGCAGATTTATTGACATTGTGTTTTAACAGCAAGCAGGCCAGTGTGTTTTAACAGCAAGCAGATTCTTGACATTGTGTTCTTGACATTGTGTTTTAACAGCAAGCAGGCCAGTGTGTTTTAACAGCAAGCAGATTCTTGACGCTGTGTTTTAATAGCAAGCAACCCAGTGTCTTCGTCTTCAACACACTGTCATCATCAACATTAAAATGGTATCAACAACCAGCAATGATCGATTACAATAAACACAATTTTGAAACCCTAGTTTTGAAAAATACATAAAAAAAACGCACCTAGGATCGACGACGACTGATTGGAACGTTTTTGGAACACATCGGAATATCAATCTTCTTCGTTGTTTCAATAATCTTGAATCTCTTGCCTCAAAATTACCAGAAAAAGAAGACGCAGATGATAAAAATTCGAGTTCTAGAACACAATCAACGAGTTAAATAGCAACTAACGCTTGTATTTTTTTTTTCGAATTTGTTATCTTCATCCAAGAAACTAGCGAATTTTGGTATGGATTAGGGTTTTAGGAAGTGGGTGTTTTAGAGAGAGAGAGAAAATCGCGTGAATGTAGGACGTGGGTTAATGTTTGACGGTTTGTTAATTGATTTAAAACACGTTGAATGACCAAAATACCCCCAATCTATTAAATCAATTAATTATTATCACACACATATTACCAAAATGCCACTAAGATGATCTCAACCCTTAAACACACCAATCGGATGGACCAGATCGCTTCCTAGACTTTCTAGGAAAAACACACTTTCCGTGCGAACCCTACTATATATATATATATATATATATATATATATATATATATATATATATATATATATATATATATATATATATAGGGTGGGGTTCTAGAGTGAACACTAGTGTATTTGCGAACTGAGTGAACAAATCCTGGCCATTGATCTACACACATGTATGGCCAGGATCTCATCATCAAATCATAAAATACACTAGTGTATTTCAACATTAAATCCTGTCCATTGATCTACACACGTGTATGGCCAGGATTAGTTCACTCAGTTCGCAAGCTACACTAGTGTTCACTCTTGAACCTAATCATATATATATATATATATATATATATATATATATATAGGGGACCGCTAAAATGAAACCCACCTCCAGTTGTAAGAACTGAGAAAACCACTTTCTAACCTTTAGATCAAGAAAATGAATGGATAAGATTGAAAGTAACCAAAATTAATATTAAATAGATTTTTTCTTATTAGGTCTTTAATATTTTAATTCAAAATGATAGTATAGTAAAATTACTCTATTTTGTCTTTATTATTTTTTATCACTTTTTTGTTTTATTACATTACTTTTTATTTTTTAAAAAGAATTTTTTTATTAAAGGCATTTTTTAAATTCAGTTTTTTTTAACAAAGCGAATTTTTTTGCGCGCCGGTTTTTGGCGTCCCGTTTTACCGCGGCGTTTTTTACTTCCCTTTTTTTGTGGCGTTTTTATGCGCCGCATTCACGCCCCTTGTTTTTTACGCGCCGTTTTTTCAAGCGTCGTTTTTTACACGTTTTTTTAACGCGCCGTTTTTACACGTTTTTTTTACACGCCGTTTTTTGCACGACATTTTAACGCGCCGTTTTTTTCACGTTTTTTAACGCGCCGTTTTTTACACTTAACTTTTTACGTTTTACGTTAAAATTTTTACGTTTTACGTTAAACTTTTTACGTTTTACGTTTTACGTAAAACTTTTTACGTTTAACGTTTTACATAAAACTTTTTACGTTACGATTTTAACTTTTACATTAATAAACTTTACGTTTACATTAAAAAATTTACGTTTTACGTTAAAAAGTTTACGGTTTTAGCTTTTTTTTTTCAAAAACTTTTCTACACAAAACGAACGCACCCGGAAATCGCAACTCGGTAGGTGTCTTAGATAGATTGTTATCATCATCGACTGGAAAAAAAATAAAAAATCAACAAGAAAAATCAAAACAATGTTTGAATTCGAAAAAAAACGGGGTTTGGCTCAGATTTTTTCCGATAATCAGAGGCTGTAAAGTGGGGTTGCAGGTTTAAAAATCACCATCCACCAACCGTGCCGCGCCATCGTCATCAAAATATAAGTTTTTTTTTTTTTTTTTGCATCATCACCGCCCAAAAATCCAAACGGATCAAAACCCACATAGTTCACTGTGCGAAATCTACCAAAAAAGCACCGGCAACGCTTGCAAATCGGTCACCTGTAAAAAAAGTCGACATCGAAGCCAACAAATAGAACACTCAAGCAATGGTAAAAGACACAACAAATAAAGATTCTTCCTTTTTTTTCTTTTTTCTTTTTCTAGCAATTTCAAGAGCAAATCCAACAAGAACAACTAAAAACCACCCTTTTTAAACCACAAATAACACCACAAAATTCAGAATAAATATGAAACTCATCTCTTTCACCATACTAAACAAACCCAACTAATAAAGTTCAAATCTTTATGCAAAAAAAAAAAATTATAAAAAAAACTTACGCACCACTGCCGCCACACCACCAAACCCACCGCAAATCATCTCCCCCATCTCCTTGTCAGATCTTACGCACCTTCACCGCCATGTGAATCTGGTCGACGACGGCTTCAAGCAGAAGAAGCTGAAACGACATAACACCACAAACTCATCACAGCGGTGATGATGGCGGCTGAGGTGATGTCGCCGGACAGGAAACGAGATGGGATAAGAAACGGGGCGGCGAATGGGGGCGGCAGTGATGTTTTTCTTCGGTTGTTAGGTTTTGAAGGAGTGTCAGAGATACATCTCTGGTTTTTTAAGAGATGAGAGAGAGAGATGAAACAAATTGAGAAAATGAAGATAAGCTCTGGTTTTTGAAGATGAAAGGATAGAATGAGGAGAGAGAGAAATGAAAGGAGAATATATGAGGAGAGAATTGCCGTTCAAAAAAAAAAATATATATATGAGGAAAGAGACAATGCCTGCTATATAAATGAAGAGAGAAGGTGAGATTTGACATTTGGGGTAAATGACCAAACTACCCTTTTTTTGATTGGTTGAGAGTGGTTCTCGTGGTTCTTACAACTGAATGTGGTTTTCATTTTAGCGGCTCCCTATACATATATATATATATATATATAGGACAAAGATCCGTTAGGAACCACCTCTTATTGCGAGAACCGCGAGAACCAATGTGAACGCAACCAAAAATGCCTAAAAATAGCTACTTTTCGTAGCAAAAAAAAAAAAAAAAAATTTAAATTTTTTTTTAAAATTTTTTTTTCTTCTAAAAGTAGCGATTTTAACATAAAAAATATTAAAAAAATCAAAAAAAAAAATTTTAGATTTTTTTTTATTTTTTTAGATTTTTTTAGGTTTTTTTGGGGTTTAGTTTTTAGCTGGGGGGGGGGGGGGGGTTAGGTTTTTAGGGGGTGGGGGAGGGGGGTTTAGGTTTTTGGGGTTGGGGGGGGGGGGGGGTTAGGTTTTTTTAGGTTTTTTGGGGGGTTTAGTTTTTAGCATTTAGCTTGGGGGGGGGGGGGGTAGGTTTTTTTTTTTTTTGGGGGGGGGGGGGGTGGGGGTTAGGTTTTTTAAGCTATTTTAGGTTGTGTTCACATTGGTTCTCGCGGTTCTCGCAATAAAGGTGGTTCTCGCATGAACCTTACCCTATATATATATATATATATATATATATATATATATATATATATATATATATAGGGAGCCGCTAGAATGAGAACCACCACGAGTTATGAGAACCGCGAGAACCAAGTGCCACGGAGGGCCGTTGACCACAAAATTTTTTTTACACCTAGATCCGTATATTTTAAGACCGGGTGTAAATTTTGGGTTCAAACGGCGCGCCCGAGGGGGTAGTTTTTTACGCCCAAAGTTTGGTAAAAAAAATTAAAAAAATTAAAAAAACCCAAACTTTGGGCGTAAAAAACTACCCCCTCGGGCGCGCCGTTTGAACCCAAAATTTACACCCGGTCTTAAAATTTACGGATCTAGGTGTAAAAAAAATTTCGTGGTCAACGGCCCTCCGTGGCACTTGGTTCTCGCGGTTCTCATAACTCGTGGTGGTTCTCATTCTAGCGCCCCCCTATATATATATATATAATAAAGTTAACGTACTAAACGTACGAATAACATGAAAGAGCAAAAAGCACACGGTAACTTTTTGTAATTATCTGCTTGTAGGGTATTATCAAAATTACTCTTTAAAATGATACTGTAGAGTAATTTTCATCTTGTAGAGTAATTTTGTAAAATGTTCTTGTAGATCATTTTATAAAATTACGCTACAAGATCAAAATTACCCTACAGGATCATTTGTAGAGTAATTTTGAATTGTATTTTGTTTGATAAACTTGCAAGGTAATTTTGATTCACTTGTAAAGTAATTTTGATGAAGAGTAATTTTGATACACTTCTAGAGTAATTTTGATAATTACCCTATAGGAACAAAATTACTCTAAAGAACATTTTACAAAATTACTCTAAAAAAATCAAAATTACTCTACAGGATCATTTGTAGAGTAATTTTGATAGTTATTGATAATTACGAAAATGCCACCGTGTTTTTTTATCTTTTCCTTCAGTTTGTACGATAAATTAATTTTTATTTGATCTTTTGTCAAATTAAAGGGCTTTAGTTGATAGAGACATTCGTCAAAAATCCCTCGGTGAAAGTGGGCCACGTCCAAAAAACATGGTGTGGCTAATGAATTTATGGGTTCTCTTATTAAATAATTTGATTTCTTTTATTTGATGAATAGTTTCTCATTGACCACCCTAAGTTTTTGAAGAATCCACTTTACATTGGAGGGATATCTTACATGGGTCTTATAAATCCAATCATCACAATGAAAGTATATGAAGGTGACTTTAGAAGTTATCAGCTATTTCGTTAATATTTCACTAGATTATGTGTTGTGTTCTGATCATTGTCGTATTTACAGGCAATGAACGCGGAGATCAACCAACACTAAATATTCAAGTAAATGATCAAACCATAAAAACTGAAATGCCAACAAATTATCTAAGCTCACTATCTATGCACTTATAAAATTTCTTTTAATGGGGATATAGGGGTACATTCTTTTCAGTCCTCTCACCGATAAATTCATGGACTTCAACTCAAGACTTGAATACGCTCACCGTATGGCACTAATATCAGATGATATTTATAAGGTCTTTTTCTTAATTTACACTAAACAAATAATGATTAACATAGTAGCTTAATGTTTTTATGTATAATACTAATAGTGTATATTTTTAATTTTTTTTTTGCAGTCGGCTATAGAAAATTGTCATGGTAATTATGTAAACAGTGATACAGCAAACTCATTATGTGCACATAGGCTTCAAAGATACAAACAAGTGAGTATTTTGGATATATTCTTCAAATTAAAACTTGATACAATGTTGTTAAAAGTCTATAACTTCCTGTGCAATACTGTTTATTGTATATTCAATTGTAATTATTTCTTTCCTATTTTATTGCTTTGTATTTTGAGTATATAATACAATTCAATCTCTCTTAATTGACAAGAGAGTATTACCATTATCACATGGTATCAGCCTAACAAAGGTCCTTCTTCTCTTCCTTGCTTCCCTGCGTAATTCTCTGTTTTTATTTTTTCTTTTTCGCCTCCTCATGTCTTCCTCCAACACCACCGAAGCCATCCTCCCCTTGGCCACCCTTCTTCATATGATCACTGTCAATCTCTCGTCCACCAACTACCTTATTTGGCACAACCAGATACTTCCCCTTCTTGCTAATCAACGTCTCACTGGATATGTTGATGGGTCCATTAAACCCGAATCAAAAACAATCATCCTTGAATCCAAAGAACAGCCAAATCCCAAATATTCTGCTTGGTTTCTCTCGGACCAACAAGCTATTCTCATCCTCCATTCTTCGCTTACTAAGGATGCCATTGCTGAAATCCTTGGTCTCACAAAAGAAACAAATGACAAATAAGTTACTGAACCACCAGATGGGAGGAATTTAAGGAATTTAAGGTGCGGCAAGCTAAGGGAAGTGACGTGGCTTATGCCAAGAGTTGGGAGGAATTTAAGGAATTGGTAGAAAGAAAGTTTTGTCCCTCCTACGAAAAGGAACAAATGACAAATAAGTTACTGAACCACCAGATGGTGGACGTTGACTATCGAGGGTATACTTCGAAATTCTTCGAGTATGCTAGAATTGTACCAACTCTGGCTTCGCCGGAGCCGGTGCTTATTTCTCGTTACATCTTGGGACTAATTAGCGAGATTCGCGACATAGTTAAAGCTGCGAGACCCCGCACAATTGATGATGCGGTTGAATTGGCCAACACCTTAACCGACGGACTAGTACGCACAAGAGAAGAAAACACGAAAAAGGAATTGGCGCAAATGATTACCCAAGGTTTGCGTGGGGGTAATAATACCAATAATTTCAAGAAGAAGGGAACCGGGCAGTCTTCCATACCGCCATTTTGCAGAAATTCTAAAAA
Source organism: Helianthus tuberosus (assembly GCA_030545235.1). Taxonomy (NCBI): domain Eukaryota; kingdom Viridiplantae; phylum Streptophyta; class Magnoliopsida; order Asterales; family Asteraceae; genus Helianthus; species Helianthus tuberosus. Next base: position 14,520,996 of record CM060452.1, on the reverse strand, counting down.
GAAACATTTCAAAAAATGTAAGGAGAGTTGCAATTTCTGCAAAAGACCAGGGCACCGAGAGGAGGAAAGCAGGAATAAATCTGTAATCTGCTACAACTGCGGCAAAACAGGACACTTCAAAACCGATTGCCCAAAATTGGTTAAGCCAACTGACAATAAGGCCAAACCTGCCGAAGAAACTAATAAGAAGAATGCAAGGGCCTTCCAGCTGACAACGCAAGAAGCATATCTGATTTCGAATGTGATAGCTGGTATGTTTCTTGTACATGACATTTACGCAAAAGTATTATTTGACTCTGGTGCAAACCAAAGTTTTATAAATACTTCATTCTGCCAAGCTACCAGGCACCCCTAGCCTAGGTGGGTCGATGTCGCGACACGCGCTAGGGTCTAGGGGACCTGGCGCGACACGCGGGGGAGGAAAAAATCCAGTATATATATCATGGGTTTGGCACTTGCATGGAGAACTTATTACGACGAAAAAAATAGTTACGTACGTTGAGTTATACTCTGTTTCGTTCAAAAACACACGCAGTCCCGAACCTCTGCTACGATAACAAGGTAATAACTCGATCACTGATACGATACAATGTCCGATCGATTAAACCCGATCCGATGGATGTTTAAGTGCTGCCTGAATACGGGCAATACTTTGTCATTCGTCGTGAGGGTTTCGATCTCGTGAAATTATCGTAAATGTTGAATTAAGTTACTGATCTAGTTTCGTTTGCATTGTTATTTTAACTAGGTTACCAGGCTTAATCCGTAGGCGGACTCTGTCCAGTTAAACTTGCAATGTGAGTCATTCTGTCTTTATCAAATTGCTTTATAAAACCCTAAATGTTTTCTAGTTATACTTTGCAGTGATTAAGTCTTTGCTAATCTTAAGTTACTGGCAGTAAGTGGGGTATTGTGCACATTACTGGTGTTTTATCACTTTAGATGGGCGAGCCTAATTAGTGATATACGTCGCTATTGGGTGACATGACCCAATAGTGGTATGACCACAGTCATAGATCCGGTCGAGTGACAACTGAACCAGCTAATTATAAGATATGGGCAAATGTGAAAACTCTTAATGCTGTAAATTGTAACAATATGTCATTTTGTGCAAATTGAATGACTCGCCAGTATTTCCCCGCTGATAAAATCTTTTTAAACATGTTTCAGGTGATTTACTGTGAACAAGGAAAAGTGTCACGTAGCACTACCAGCTTGAATGAAGTGGCTCAGTAAATAAATAAACATATTTTTGTAATCAGGGGATTTCCCAGTAAAAATCCTTTATTGCTCATTACCCGACTTGTTCAAGGATTTTCCGTTGGTATAGAGTCTCATCTCCCGGCCAATACCAAATCTTAAACATTTAAACTTACCCCAAAAATGGAGTTATATAATCAAATACTATACATTTTATAACAATATTATTATTTTAATTAGCAATTTCAAAATGATATTTATCATATTAATTCTTTAGAGTTATAGATCACCTAATACCGTATATGTGCCAAAAATTAATTTTACAACTAATCTAATATATACATGGTCATGCACCTCAATACGCTCGGTATTGAATGTTTGAGGTTTCACTTTTTCCTGTTGGAAATATTAAAGAGGATATTAAAGAGGAACATACAAGTTGGTGTGTTTCCTCCATCCCACATCGGTGGAGTGAGTGAAGTATGAGTGGTTTATAAGGGATTACCCCTTATGGGCCTCCATAGTGTTAAATGGGTTGAGAAGTGGGTGAAGCCCACACGCGCGCCGAGCCGCGAGCTCGCGAATGGTCGCGTTTGAGGCGCGAATGGGCGCGTTTGAGGCGCACTTTTATTTGAAAGGCCAACGAATATATTATTGTTCATCACCAGCATACAGATACAAAAGCCCCCAAACAGACCATACACGATAAATCAAAGTTATACCATTGAGACCAGGTCAAGCTTTGAACCTTGGCCCGATGCTTGATCCAAAGGTATCCAAGATGTTTGATCTCCCCCTTAATGCCATCGACACTCCCTTCAAGTTGCTTGAAAATCACATCATTCCAACATTTACATATGCATCAAACTGAATACCCGATCTCCCCTCTTCGTTATCCGCTCAGCTAATGCCAAATTTTTTACCTGCGCTAGTTCGAAAAGGTGTGGAAACTTACCGCATAAGGCTGGAGGGTGTGGGGGCGCCACCCTCGCCAGCTGGACACCTATAGCGCCCCCCTCCGCCATCGTCCACACCCCCGGCGCTATGCCGGGGCGCCATTGAAGCTCCGCCACCATGGTAACGAGCTCGAAGGGGCTCTATAGGTGGGACCCACTTGTTTTGCACCAATGAAATCTTTTTTTTTTTAATTTTCTTTAATATGGGGCTCCATCCACACCATGCAAATTAAAGGGGCTCCATGACTGAGTTGGATCCTAGGTGGCGCTGACGTGGATCCTAGTTGGCATGATAAAGCCCAAGGGGGCTCCAACCACACCCCATAGCCTTAAGGGGTCTCACCTATCCACCTTTCTTTCCGGAATGAGATGAGCCGCCCGTCACCTGGGATGCTTCTGAATTGGGCTTCCAAATCAGCCCCACAAGCTTCCACATCATGACCAACTTTTCTGCTTCCAAATAAATTTATAAACGTCTTGTGAAGTATAAATAGTCATGTGTTTTGCGTTAAACTTAGAAAAGAAAAAAAAAACCTTATAAAAGTCATCCCAATTCTCTAAGAATTATAAAAGAATAAAGAAAAAACAAATAACATAATTGAATAAAATAAAATAAAATAAAACCCAACCTCCCATGCATATATGGGAAAAGAAAAATGCGCAACCACACAATCAGTAAACACAAATTGCGGGATTAATTTTCGTTTAGTCAAAATTTCTCAATTTAAAACAACCTGTGAGGATGCAAATAAATATTTTTTTTTCTTGTTTTCAGTGGTAAGCAAACCTACAAAAAATTAATATTTTTTCAATATATTTTCCACCCTTAAAATATAAATTTGGGATTACTAATAAGAAAAAAATAACAATATACCCAACAGATCTTCCCATTTTGCATATAAGGAGAATTTTTTATTCTGGCGATCAAGGAAAAAATCTTTACATTATTTTTACTAAAGCTTTAGACAGCACATTGGAACAATTATCATGTGTATGAACTTTATCAAGTTAAAACAACTTGTAACACTTTGCTCGCGTGTCACATATAATGTAGTCAGATCACAAACATAATTCCAATAAAATTTTAATTATTGAAAATTTTACAATAATTCAAAGAAGTATATAAAACATTATTAAGCTCTTAAAAAATATTGATCTTTTATCCTCTTGAGCTCGCTTTCCCAGTCTTCTCAATTAATCCTAAACCCAACCTATATAAAAGACATGTGCACGCCTGACTAATTTTACGTACAGGGACAACAACACAATAATTCCTAACAATACGTATATACACGTTCCATAGCACATTCAGTAGTCCACATATATCACATTTAGTAGTTTACATTCAGTGGTCATCTTTTGGTTATATTATAGTTTCAATGGTCACCTTTCGATGATATAAGTAATTTAGTGGTCACCTTTTGGTGCAGCAGTTCAATGGTATCAGTGATCACCTTGCGGTGATGAGTACATGTCTATATTATATATAGAATCAATACTATACAGTAAGCAATTTCAATGTCAATTATATATACAATCAATGCTATACAGTAAGCAATAAAAATGTCAATCAATATCGAAATTAGAGTTCTCGACTACGACAATCAATGCTATACAGTAAGCAATAAAAATGTCAATCAATATCGAAATTAGAATTCTCGACTACGAAGTAGTAAAGAACCCAAAAACGTACACTATAATGTTGTTCAGCAGTCTATACGAAATACCTTAATTATGAAGCATGAAGGAAAGAATCATAGAGTATGGAGAAAAATAAATAAATGTTTTTGCAACTCATCTTCTTTCTTTCATGTTTTTCATATTACCGTAAATGGTTTTCATAAACATTTACTTGATTAACACTGATCAATAAGCATGGTGGAATCATAGAGTATGGAGAAAAATGCAAAAGGTTACGTTCAACAGTGAAGAGAGATTGACAGGTTCTAAAAGGCACAAACTATTCACACATCAAGGCTGTCTATTTGCACACTTAGGGTTTATATACGCTGTATATAGCTCTGTACATAGCTTATAAGTTGCGTAGAATTCAGAACCTGCCCAGTAATCATTGGCATAGACTACCAGGGTTTATATACGCTGAGTATATAACCCATTAGGATTTTGTTAGCTTATTTTGATGTATTTGTGGTATAAATTCTCATCCGGTTCCAAGGTTAAATCGCTTAAAATATATAATAGTTAATGTTATACCATTAATATTATATACCGTTAAATTTTTTTGAAAAAGGTATATACGGTTCGAATATATTATATTGTTATCGTTTAAATTAAATTTGTTCGGCTCCTTGGCGCCGGAGGCAGTTCGGTTCTTGTCTAGAGTTCAGCGTGTGGTCCATATCAAGTTTTCGACCCCTCAGGGGCGGGGCTTTGTTTTTAGTAGATTAGGGTTTTCTATTCAGAAAGGGATGGCGGCGCAGTTTGTTGCTCGTCTACCTGCTATCCTTATGTAATTTGCCCTGATGATTTGAATGAAATAAAAATGCTAATTTAATCTAAAAAAATTAAATTATTATACCACGTCTAGTGTGGTTTGAATGCTATAAACGTTTAAATATCATATCGTTAATTATTTTTAAATACTTGTGTACGGTTAGAATATAGTATATTGTTTCCATACTATACCGTTTAAATTAAACCATTAAATATTTTGAAATATCCGGGTACGGTTTGACTATATTATACCGTTTCAATACAATTCCGTTTAAATTAAATTAGTATACCAAGTCTCGGTGCGGTTCGAATATTATACCGTTCAAGATTTTTATACCGTTAATTTTATTAAATTACTCGGGTACGGTTCAAATATATTCCATACTATACCGTTTAAATTAAAATATTATAGCAGTTTTAAATTTTTATAACGTTAACTATTAAAGACCCCTACAAAAGTAAAATAATAAAATGTAAAAGCGTGTGTAAATATAATGGATTGTATGGGTCATTTGTCGAAGATACACTTACTTAAGCGGTTGCAAGCCACAAGTCGGTTATACAATTTGCGGAATCAGGGCCGGCTAAGGCCAGGTGAAGAATGGGCCTGTGCACAGGGCCCAAACCAGTATAAGGCCCAAAAAACTAGCTTGGAAGTCCATTTGATGAAGCGATTTTTGAACAGCAAGCGATTAATCGAGGCCTATTTAACCCAATTGAAATAGGCCCAGGTATAAAAATTTTGAACTAGTGGATTTTAAATAGTGTTTAACCCAATTGAACAAGTATAAAAATTCTGAACTATTGGCTTTTAAATAGGCACAGGCTATTAAAAAAACAGAGACAGACGCCTACTGAATCCTGAGTGCATGCATTCATGTACGCAGGACGTGCGGGCACGCACGAGTTCAACCAAATTCCAGTTTTTGCAACCAAAAAACGCTAGGAGAACTTGTTCGCTTCGTAAGTAGGTTCCATACTTCGATCATTTTGGCTATGCTATTTTTGTTAATTTTGAAAAGCCAGTTAACCATAGTTAAATGTTTTGTTTAATATTAATAATGAAGAACATTTTATCAATAGACAAGATATAGAAAATATCGTTGCTCTGGGAATAGCCAACGCTATCCCAGCAATTGTCGCTGCTGTTAAAAATCTTGTTGAACCTTCTTAAGCCAATCATAGTAAACGTACCCGCGACGATAATTTCAGTAACAGTGTAAACGGGGGGCGGCAATAATAATAATATGGTTCAAGCCCCATTTCTTAAGAAAATGAAAGTGGCAACGACTGGTTGCACTTACAAAGAATTTATTGCCTGTAAGCCAGTCGAATTTACAGGCAATGAAGGAGCAACTGCCGCACTGCGTTGAATGGAGAAAACCGAAGCAGTAATCAAAATAAGTAAATGCGCAGAAGAAGACAGGGTGATGTACGCATCCCACCTTTTCAAAGAAGAGGCATTGGAATGGTGGAACACGGTGCGGCAAGCTAAGGGAAGTGACGTGGCTTATGCCAAGAGTTGGGATGAATTTAAGGAATTGGTAGAAAGAAAGTTTTGTCCCTCCTACGAAAAGGAACAAATGACAAATAAGTTACTGAACCACCAGATGGTGGACGTTGACTATCGAGGGTATACTTCGAAATTCTTCGAGTATGCTAGAATTGTACCAACTCTGGCTTCGCCGGAGCCGGTGCTTATTTCTCGTTACATCTTGGGACTAATCAGCGAGATTCGCGACATAGTTAAAGCTGCGAGACCCCGCACAATTGATGATGCGGTTGAATTGGCCAACACCTTAACCGACGGACTAGTACGCACAAGAGAAGAAAACACGAAAAAGGAATTGGCGCAAATGATTACCCAAGGTTTGCGTGGGGGGTAATAATACCAATATTTTCAAGAAGAAGGGAACCGGGCAGTCTTCCATACCGCCATTTTGCAGAAATTGTAAAAAGAAACATTTCAAAAAATGTAAGGAGAGTTGCAATTTCTGCAAAAGACCAGGGCACCGAGAGGAGGAAAGCAGGAATAAATTTGTAATCTGCTACAACTGCGGCGAAACAGGACACTTCAAAACCGATTGCCCAAAATTGGTTAAGCCAACTGACAATAAGGCCAAACCTGTCGAAGAAACTAATAAGAAGAATGCAAGGGCCTTCCAGCTGACAACGCAAGAAGCAGATCTGATTTCGAATGTGATAGCTGGTATGTTTCTTGTACATGACATTTACGCAAAAGTATTATTTGACTCTGGTGCAAACCAAAGTTTTATAAATACTTCATTCTGCCAAGCTACCAGGCACCCCTAGCCTAGGTGGGTCGATGTCGCGACACGCGCTAGGGTCTAGGGGACCTGGCGTGACACGCGTGGGAGGAAAAAATCCAGTATATATATCATGGGTTTGGCACTTGCATGGAGAACTTATTACGACGAAAAAAATAGTTACGTACGTTGAGTTATACTCTGTTTCGTTCAAAAACACACGCAGTCCCGAACCTCTGCTACGATAACAAGGTAATAACTCGATCACTGATACGATACAATGTCCGATCGATTAAACCCGATCCGATGGATGTTTAAGTGCTGCCTGAATACGGGCAATACTTTGTCATTCGTCGTGAGGGTTTCGATCTCGTGAAATTATCGTAAATGTTGAATTAAGTTACTGATCTAGTTTCGTTTGCATTGTTATTTTAACTAGGTTACTAGGCTTAATCCGTAGGCGGACTCTGTCCAGTTAAACTTGCAATGTGAGTCATTCTGTCTTTATCAAATTGCTTTATAAAACCCTAAATGTTTTCTAGTTATACTTTGCAGTGATTAAGTCTTTGCTAATCTTAAGTTACTGGCAGTAAGTGGGGTATTGTGCACATTACTGGTGTTTTATCACTTTAGATGGGCGAGCCTAATTAGTGATATACGTCGCTATTGGGTGACAGGACCCAATAGTGGTATGACCACAGTCATAGATCCGGTCGAGTGACAACTGAACCAGCTAATTATAAGATATGGGCAAATGTGAAAACTCTTAATGCTGTAAATTGTAACAATATGTCATTTTGTGCAAATTGAATGACTCGCCAGTATTTCCCCGCTGATAAAATCTTTTTAAACATGTTTCAGGTGATTTACTGTGAACAAGGAAAAGTGTCATGTAGCACTACCAGCTTGAATGAAGTGGCTCAGTAAATAAATAAACATATTTTTGTAATCAGGGGATTTCCCAGTAAAAATCCTTTATTGTAAATTACGGGGTTTATCCCGAAACTTGGAATAAAATAAATGGGTGTTTTCAATTTAAACGATCTTGTTAAAAATTTCCGCTGCCAAATTAACCACCGATACCACGGGTTTTCTGTCCCGCGGCGTCCGATTCGGGAAACTGCGTCGGGGGCCGTGACAGCTTGTACCCAGTTCTTCAGATCAATTAGAGACAATAAACGCTAAAAAACAGTTACGTTATTTAATAGTAATAATAATAACAACAACAACAACAACAACAACAATAATAATAATAATAATAATAACTATAATTTTATGAATAATAGCAATAATAATATTTTAAGAATAATAATAACAAAATAAAAATAATTATAATATTTTAACAATAATAATTATAATAATAGTTTTTTTATAAATAATAATAACAATAATAGTAATAATAATATTTTAAAAATAATAATTATAATAATAGTATTTTAACAATAATTATAAAAGTAATAATAATAATTATAACAACAACAACAATAATAATAATATTTTAACAATAATAATAACAATAAACATAATACTTATATTTTTAACAATAGTAATAATAATAATAATAGTATTTTAATAATAATAATAACAATAATAGTGATAATAATAATAATAATATTTTAACAATAATAATAATAATTATAATAATAATTATAACTTTAACAATGATAATAATAATAGTATTTTTACAACAATAATAATATTTTAACAATAATAATATTTATAATAATAATAATAATAATAATTATTGTATTTTAACAATAATAATAATACTTATATTTTTAACAACAACAACAACAACAATATTTTAACAATAATAATTATAATACTTATATTTTTTGACAATAATACAAATAATGATAGTACTTTAAGAATAATAATAATTATTATATTTTTAACAATAATAATAAAAATAATAATAACAATGATAATAATATTTTAACAATAATAATAATGATAATAATATTTTAACAATAATAATAATTTTAACCTGATTTTGAAACGGATTTCCCGGGTTAGACGGTTGATAATCATCATACAGTGGTGTGTTCGGAGGCTCATCACCGTATCCACCGTATCCTCCGTATCCACCATAATAAGGATACGATTGTTGTTCCGGGTAATATGGTTCATTAACAGGCTCATCTCCGTATCCACCGTAATCCGTATACGATTGTTGTGCCGGGCAATATGGTTCATCAACAAGCTCATCTCCGTATCCATCCGGATGACCTTGTTGCACGTATGAAGATTCACACATGTATCCATAATCGGGATACACTTGATGCGCCGGGTAATATGGTTCATCAACAGGTGGAGTCGGAGCCACGTTCAAGTCTGGCAACTAAGCCTCGTTCAAGTCCGGCAAGTGTATCTTTTGATCAACAGGGACGCCGGACACAACCTCCTCCTCCTCATTAGCATCATTCACTCCCCACGAGTCGTTATAAGACTGCTTACCGAGATAATTGTTACGCCAAAATGATGACATTTTAACTACCCAGTCGACCAAGAAATTATAAACCGAAGAAATGAAGAAGAACAATTGATTTTGTTTTGAATTCGTAGGCAAGGCATATGATGTCAAAATAGGAATTTGTATTCACATTTATCAGCAAGTATAGATCTATACGCGGCGTATACCTTTATTCACGTGTCTGGACAACATCGTATCATTGTCAAATCTGTCAGACATACGCTGCGTATAGCTCTATACGCAGCCTATAGATGCCTCGTATATTTGCTGCATATAGCTCTATACGCAGCGTATGTCAGACAAATTTGACAATGTACTAGGTTGTCATGTACCTGCCCACTACATACGCTGCGTACAGACCTATACGCAACGTATAGGGTTACTTCTATACGCTGCGTATAGCTCTATACGTAGCGTATATATGCATGATTTGACAGTGTACTTGGTTTGACTGAATGGTCGTGTACGGACCCTGTACCTACGCTGCGTATAGACCTATACGCAGGGTAGTTAAAGGTAGGGTTTGGTGTGCAAATAGCCATGTTGGTATGCAAATACGTAGTCCTTTCTAAAACCAGACGATAAAGCATGGAATTAGACTAGCATCTTAATCCCGGCTCGAAAACTCAAGTTTTCAACCGGCCTGTAAAAGAGACAACCAACGAGTTTTTAAAACTTTCTTACGAGATCACCGCACGTAGGGATGATCAGAATTGTTTCCGTTTTATAACAGAGACGAAGCAAGAGATTTTAAGACGAGTTGTTATATCCATTGTGATCGAGTTTATAGGAAAACTGTTGGGTTTAATCTTGATGGGTCGGGTCAAAGTCGGGTCACGGGTCAATCAGAGTGTGGTTGTTAAATCTGATCTGGTCAAGTGTTTGACTGAGTAACTTGGTGAAAACTGGAATTATAAATGGCAATATTATGAGGAGATCATGGGAGTGAAGTCACCATTTTCTTGGTGATAGTTAGTTTAGATATGTTATTTTGTTTCTCTATTTTAGTGTTATGTTGATTATATCTTTAAACATGGTTTAAAAACATAGAACCCTAATTATGTTTATTGAATCATAATCTAAATATAGATACCAAGATAGAGATACTTACTTGTAGGGATGATTATCTTTGAGAATACAGATGAAGCCATGATTCCCGTTATGGTACCTTGTGTTGATGGATCACACTAGAGAAAATTTTTGTATTGGTGTTCTACAAGAGTTTTTTATCACTTATCATCAATATATAATGGATCAATGAATAATGGTCATGAATAGTGATCCGTTATAAAAACTCTATGTATTCTCTATTAATGGTACCTAAAGGGAAATCATAATTGCCCCTTGAACTAATCAATATTTACAATTACTACCATCAAGTAATTGTCGGGGACTAGTTATGTCATATTGGTAATGTTACCAAATGATCCGTAAGGCAACATCAACGGGTTATTTCTAACATTCTCCCACTTGGCCGAGTGATCATTTGTGATAAGTATAAGTAAGTTTGATCAAGTTAAAATACTAATCAATGTTTCAAATTGAAATTGCAACAGAAAAATACAGTCATTGAGTTATTGTCAACTCAAGACCCCCATTAATCATGTTACAACTCCAAATCAAAACATGCGTAAATTTAAGACCAAAATGACTAAGGTAAGCCCTTTGAAATTAATTTGTATAATTCTTGTCTATACGTCATCAGGTGCACATACGTATTTATAGACAAACAAATTGTGTAATTGAGGAAAAAATAATAACTAATCATTTATATGTACGATATGCTATTATGTAAGGCCTTTAGTAAAACCCGTCTTTATTATGAGCTCTTAAAAAGACTTTGGGTGTAGACCTTAGTTATCGGATCCGCAAGCATATCATGAATGTAAATGTATTCGATACGTATTTAGGTTCCCCTTCATGTTCATAAATGAACAATAATTTTATATCGACGTTTAATGCAGCACCTCTCAAACTGTTACTGTTCGAGGAAATAAGGTAGCTGACTTTTCACAGTAAGTCTTCAATATAGTATTTATATGGAGTTAATATGTTTATGAGTCCACTGATAAAATTTCAACAACATTTAGTGACAATTTCTTTGTTAATTAACAACATATTATGTCATTATAGTTTAGGTTGTTGTTAACAGTTTCTCATGACTCCTCCATGAGATAGATTTGTCCGCAGACATAAGGATTACCCCAAATTGACTTCTAGTTTCTTTTGAACATCATAAAATCAAGGTAAGAATAATCAACCTCTTCTTATAGTCTTTCTCGTTTCTTAAAGATATTGTAAGATGCTTCACGATAATCTAGAGTGGTCTAATGTTCATCAATGTGAGCAATATCTAAACAAGTATAGACTTGAACCTTCGTAATGCTTCAAATTAATGAAGCATAAGGAAATAATCTCATTTATCATTTTATCCTCTAAAGGAGACCTATATTGTTTATTACACATGTAAGAGCCCGCTTTAGAGTAAAGCTTATGGAACGAAACTAATGTCCTGTTGGGTCTATCTCGGTATATTTTGATATCTCTAACGTAAGTGGTATCTCCGAGATTCATTATATCAAAATATGTGTGATAAATTATTTGACTTGTGTAACATATACTTATCCAAAAAGTGCTAACTATATAAGGATAAGTTTATATTAGTTGCTCCCACTCATCTTGAGGTAGGTATATAAATCCACTTAATTCTTGATGAAAAGAATGCATTAAGATTTCATCACATTTTGATGTTTGCCTTAAACCCATACATGGAATTAATTGACTTACAAAGTAAGTGTTCTTGACCTTCAGTTTAGAACTTTCAGGTTGTTTTATGAACATGTAAGTCTTTGTTTAAGGAAAGTTATTTTAATGTTCTTATAATGTAGCTCTAAATGATTATAAGCCACTAGAACAACAATGATTCTCAAAGAAACATTTTGTAAGAAAGGTAAGATGATTCTTTGATAAATAATTCTATTCTGAGCATAACCTTTAACAATCAATCATAATTTTAGCTTCTTAACGTTTGCATTCAGATTTTGTTTAATGATGAACACCCTTAGGTAATTCAACCAAATCCCAAACGTTAAAATCAAATTTGCTAATAACAATTCTTATTCCATTTAGAAAATTGATTGATGTTAATGGCTTAATTAGAGGAAGTAGGACCAGTAAACTTTCCAATATCCATTTCAACTTCAACCAATGAGGATACATAATCATCAAAGTTAAACCTAGATGACCTCCGTAGTTGATTATTGGGTCGTATTATGAGTTTCAGTTTTATGGATTAACTCTTGATTAAGTTGCTATCACTTTCAAGATTCTAAGTGTGTAAGAATTGGTGGAGTATGGTGTACAAGAGGTGTAATCGGAGTAAAATTTAATAAGTCTCTTCCCCCCGCCTCTTGTACTTTTTGCAAGTCATGATAAGGACTTTTACTACTCCCACTAATTTTAGAAATCATTAGAAATTTAGCATGCTTATGGTCAACATTAGAAGGTTAATAGATTCTAATAGAGAAACATGTTAATGATGTAACTCATTGTAGTTTCTCTGTTTGAGGATTATAATTTTGGTAAAAAAACTAAGTGTGCCCACGTTTAAGCAACAATGAAACTTTTGTTAGAGTAGCAGTAGATTCTTAAAGAGAAAAGTTGTGAAGAAGCAATGTCTTGTACAAGAGGTACAAATTGAGGTAACAACAAGTTTTCACTCCCCTACCTCTTGCAAGTCTCGCAAGTTAAGATTAAGACACTTAATGCTCCCACTAACCTTTTAGATCTCTAGGAATGCTACAAGATAAGTTTCAATGATGTACGTGTTATGGAAACCTGTCATATATGTCAGACTTGATTTCCTTAATGTACAGATGTTATAAAATTTTGAGGGACATATTTAGAAGGAATCATAGTATATATGAATTAATTTCTTTAATACCTTTATTCATATAAGACATATTAAATACAAGTAAATATTATGATAAATGAATTACGTCTGAATATTCCATTTTGGGATAAGTTCCAATGAAATATAACTTCTAATGGAACTTAATTTATTCCCTTAGCCATTTAAATATTAAGGCTTATAACACATGCTCATATGTCACTAAGAATGAGATTTGATAATATTTCATCCTTCATTAACCTAGTCATGATTTCTCATGAAATTTGCTCTTAATGGATGGAATTTGTAAGTCTCATTTTTCTTTTGTTAAATTTTCATTTTCTTGATCACAAAAGGTTGTGCAAAAGTGTAGCATCATCTAGTTCTATCTTATAAGGTTTCTATCCAGATTGAGATGACAAATAATATGAGAGTTTAAGGTAAGAGTGACTTTGTTTTAACCATGCTAACCTCACAACTGTCATAATGTAGTTTTTATGTTGATACTAAATTCTGAATAATCTACAGAATATACAAGTTATCATAAAGCCCAATTATAAAACAATTTATTATGGTTCTTATAGTCTTAACATAAAATTTTGCCACTAACTCTCATATTAATTATTTGTTGATTTCTGATAAGGAAACATATAGAACTAGAGTCAACCGGTCATGTGTTGGTTAGAATATTACCATTAGCAGACTTAAATATCATAAATATCTTACTACTTATCTTAGCAAGCTGTTCCATTGAATTATGGATAGTCTCGATGCTCATGCCTAGTTTATTGGCATAAAATAGTTGTGATACTTTCCTTTGAAGAAACTTATAGCTGGAAGTAGTAGTTGTACACTATCTCTTAATCTTAAAAGTATCCTCCTTTCAGGTTTAGTGGCGGTGAGATGAACAACATCTAATTTTCCAATTTCATGCATTTTTCTTTTCCTGTACATATGTTGCTAATCAACACACTCATTTTCCTTTGGTACTCTTGAGTGTTATAGTTGATTCTTAAGGAAACTTATGATATAAGTGGAAAAGTTATATGTAATGCACCGGAAAAGTGTAATGATTTCCATGTGTAAACCTTTAAATTATAGGTCATGGTATTGTACATCATGATGTATTCACATATGCCACAAACTTTATAGTAAGAATCTAGAGTAATGCATGCGTCTTAGGAATTATTTTGATTCTTTCAAAGAAAATAGATTAGTCTTGGGAAATTTAGAATCTTGAATAGCTCCCATGATGGCAATAATGAAATGAGTTCTTGATTATCATAAGAGATATAATGGTTGACTTATCCCACTAGTCATGCTCTAGTTTTCTTCTGTAATACTTTTATCAGAAAAGAGCAGTAAGATTATCATATCTTAAGAAATAATCAACAATCCAACAAGAGCAAATTTTGCAGAAACTCTTTAGTAAGCAAACCATTTTAGGTTTTGAAATTAGAGTGGATAAAAATAGATAAGATACAAACTTAAGAAGAAACTTGGAGTGATTTACATTATGGGGTAATCAAGTAAGGCATACACAAATTATTATATTGAAGATATAGTCTACTATAACACCAAAATAACAGACTAATTTAAGGTTCTACCTGAATTTTGGCTTCGCTTTGGCTTTGACCAAAATTCAGACATTATGAACGTACATAAATAACAAATTGTCTTGATGTTCTAAATAAATTTGGCTTCGCTTTGGCTTTGACAAAAATTTATGCATTATGATCATACATAATAGACTGACTTATTGTTCTACATGAACTTTGGCTTCGCTTTGGCTTTGATCAAATTTCATGTATTATGAACATAAATAAATAAAACCAACTTAATGTTCTGCCCGAATTTTGGCTTCGCTTTGGCTTTGACCAAAATTCACGCATTACGAACGATATAAAATAATAAACCTTGGCTTAATGTTCTACCTAAATTTTGGCTTCGCTTTGGCTTTGACCAAAATTCAACATTTTGAACGATATAAATAATAGACCATCTTTAGTGTTCTACATGAACTCTGGTTTCGCTTTGGCTTTGACCAAAATTCACATATTATGAACACACATAAATATAGACTGTCTCAATGTTCTACATGAACTCTAGCTTCGCTTGGCTTTGACCAAAATTCATGTATGATGATGAACATACATACACAATAAGGTAAAACACATAAATATAACATAACACCTTTGGGCCAGAAATGAAATATTTATGTAAATTAGGCTAATAATTTTTTATGTGTGTCATTAAACAATTAGTTGTTGGGTTCATTATCCAACAATACACATAATAACATAAAATGACATAAATTAAAGTTGGGCCATTCACAAGTTATGGTCATACGAAACCAAATAAAATAAGGCTTCCAAAAGGTGAAGTAAGGCATGTAAAAGGTATATATTTCGTATAAACGTTATGCGAAAAGTTTATGCAAAATAATTTATACAAAACATATCACATGCGGAAGCTTAAATATAATTGAGTTACTCTATATATTTTATATAACCTATACAAAAATAAATTAATTCCGTATAGTATGTGACATAAATTGACATAACATAAATATATGTGATTAGTGATATCTTTTTAATCACTAAATTATTTCCCCATTAACTACAAATAATAATGATAAGAATACAAAACAAAATAGTGAATTGTTTTGTTTTGGTTCATGATGCCATTCACGTATTCAATAAAAGCCTCAAAAAAGCTTAATAAATTATCTTCATGACAATTTATATTATGAAATAAAATAATGGCCAGTTCTAATTAATATAAAGCATTACTTTATTATTGGTTTATTTCATGCTGAATGATTATATGGTTTGCAAATAATAACCACTTATTCCAAATAGATTTGTTAAACGATAAAACCCATTGAAAATTTATAGTTTTATTGTTTTTAGGAATTGTCGCATAAGAAAGGCTGGATTAAACTCAACACCACGCAATGTCCACCGCTTCAACTTCGATAGTTGGTATCTTTTAATTTATCTAACATGCTTTTTTCAACAAAATCACAAAATTTTGTTCTGTTTCTTTGAAGATTATAAAATCGAAATTAGATAAAAAACCATTATAGAAATCAAGGGAACATATCGATTCAATAATTGAATTGACATAATCAACATCGCTCTGATACCACATGTTGATTATATCTTTAAACATGGGTTAAAAACATAGAACCCTAATCATGTTTATTGAATCATAATCTAAATATAGATACCAAGATAGAGATATTTACTTGTAGGGATGATTATTTTTGAGAATAAAGATGAAGCCATGATTCCCGTTATGGTACCTTGTGTTGATGGATCACACTAGAGAAAATTTTTGTATTGGTGTTCTACAAGAGTTTTTATCACTTATCATCAATATATAATGGATCAATGAATAACGGTCATGAATAGTGATCCGTTATAAAAACTCTATGTATTCTCTATTAATGGTACCTAAAGGGAAATCATAATTGCCCCTTGAACTAATCAATATTTACAATTACTACCATCAAGTAATTGTCGGGGACTAGTTATGTCATATTGGTAATGTTACCAAATGATCCGTAATGCCACATCAACGGGTTATTTCTAACATGTTATACTCAGTTCATTGTAAATCATCATTTGAAATTCATATACAGAAAGTGTACGTAGTTGTGAGTGTGTGTGTGTTTTCAAGGGACCTGAACCAACAAAAACATAAGGTGAGGTTCAGCAATAGGATTATAATTTTTAGAGCGTGAATTATTGCCACGACCACCACCATTTCACCACTCCACTGCCAATATTCCACCGCCACGACCCCACCGCCCACGACCACCACAACAACTCTCACCTCCTCCTTGCCGCTAGTGACCGTTAAGGACGAATCTGTCTCATCAATCTTTGCGTCAAATCGTCTGAATCTGAATATGAATCATCTCCTTCCAAAATAACCCGTCGCAGTTTACCTGGATTTTGAGCGTGAATTATCGACTTTTGTTGAAGATGAAGTGAACTGTAAATTTGCCAATAAAGTGTTAGTGGTTGTTGTTTGTCTCTGTACAATTTTTTTAGAGTGATGATTAGGGTTTTTTTTTTGTTTTTTTTTTTGCTTTTTAGAGTGATGACTACGATTTCAAAATTTATATAAATATTGTTATAGTATGATATAAAAATCGAAGTAAGTGTGCTTGTTGTGGTTTATTACATTATTATAGTTATGTTTTACAAAATAAAATTGATAATTAATGCATTACGTTTTTAATTGGGTTTTATAACACAATGATAAAACACATTTTATTGTGTTTTAATACATTGCGTTTTATACCACAATAATAAAACACATTTTTATTATGTTTTAGTCAATTATATTTTATAAACACAATGAAAAAAATACATTTTTGTGTTTTTAGTCCATTGTGTTGTATAACACAATGAAAACAACATATTTTTTGTGTTTTTAGGTCCGATACGTTTTATAATACAATGAAAAAACATATTTTTTTTTATGTTTTTAGTCTATTAAGTTTTATAACACGATGAAAAAACACATTTTTTGTTTATCCATTGCGTTTATGACACAATGAAAAAGAACATTTTTTTTTTGTGTTTTTATTCCATTGCATTTTATAACACAATGATTTTTTTTGTGTTTTTAGTACGTTGTGTTTTATAACATAATTAAAAATACAATTTTTTTTGTTTTTAGTCTATTGTGTTTTATAACACATTTTTTTTGTGATTTTAGTCTATTCGTTTTATACTAGAATAAGAAAACACATTTTTATTGTGTTTTTAGTTGATTGCGTTTTATAACAAAATGAAAAACACATTTTCTTGTGTTGGTAGTCCATTGCGTTTTTGAATTTGATGTTTCATTGTGTTATATTATGTTGTAACGTCAATTGTGTTTTAAACACCTTTCGTTTTTTTTTTTCAAAGACATAATAATAGTATACTCATTTTAAAGATAAAAAAACGTCCATTCTTATGGTGCAATTTTTATGAAAAAATAGTTTCATATGAAGGAGTTGTTAACATTTTAATAACAGGGAGGTGGACATTGGAGGAGAGAGAAGCTATTGTCTTAAATGGACTAGAATACCCCTAAACAAAATTACGCGCCTCCAATTTTTGATCCATTCAATCCATTTAATCTAAACCCTTAATTGCTAAATAGATGGTCAAGATTATTTACTAACATTTCTACCAATGGGGTGGTTGTCCATTGACAAAGACAAAACCTTTAAACACCTTAGGATAAGAAGGTTTGTGTTTAAGTACCACAGACAGCAGGGAAAAACAAGAAATCTATTGTTAAAAAAAATTACTATCCTTTCTACTAAAACAAACTTCTTATTATATGTTGACCCACCTTGATTATATAGATAGATTTGTTTACGTTTCAAAAAAATCACTTTCCATTAATAGTAGGTCAAATTTTCAACCTTTGTCTATTTCACACTTCAAAAACCATTCTTTTTTTCCGGTTTCACTTAGACCATGCGTAGTGGTAGAAGGTTATAATGCTCCCACCATGGGGCATTATACGACACGTGGCGTCCTAGTCAGCAAGGGGGCATTATAGCAAAAGTGGTGTAGTGGGTATAATGCCCCATAATGCCCCATTCAATCATTAACAAAAAAAAAAAAAAAAAAAAAAACAAACAAACAAGTGGATGGTGAGTGGTTGGTCAAAAAAGCAAAGAGTCCCATGTCAGTCCCATGTCCACATGCAAATATCTCATTGGACACAAGCATGATCCCCCATCTCTCTCAGCGTTTTAATTTAAACGCCCGCGTCCAAATTTTCAAAAAATAACGCCGGTAAACGCCTAGTGTAATGGAGGGGGGGCGTTTTGGGGCGTTTTTTTTCAATTTTTTTTAAAAATCACGCCCCACTACGCATGGTCTTAGTAGCAGGAATGTTCATGTTATTAGACTACACATGAGTTGTTTGATAAAATGCCAGAATGTAGGTCCACTCGACTCGGAGGATCAAGTTAACCTACTTCCTTGTTATCGAAACACACCCGCAAGTGCAGAATCTAAGTGGGTATACAACCAAGTCAAGGAACACAAATACACGAAGAGATTCAACGTTTAAAGCTTCAAATATATTAATCCAGTAGAGTTTGTTACAAGATGATAATACAATAAACTTCTCTCAAACCTACTGTGTGCTCTCTTGTCTATCTGTTTGTTACAAGGTTCTATTTATAACCAAAACATGCCTGCAGCATTACGAAATATGTACTGGGCCACCTGCACCTTACAAAACACCTCAGGCCCAATACATTGGCCCACGAAACACATGAATCCCATGAAACATATAAGTTATTCGTGGACATACCCATGAAGAACCCAACCCACGAAAGATGAGTATTTTTCATGAGAAACAATCAGCGAACAATCAAAAGGGCGAAGAAGGTTCTTCGTGAAACTTCAATTGGAGTTTCAGGGACTTTCGTGGGTATAGGAATTAATATTTCATTGCCTTTTCTCATTGAACAACATCAATATATATAGTACAAACCGAATCTCCTATTGAGAAGGAGATATCCTATAATATTTATTTACAATCAATTCCTAATCTATAAACATTCTATTACACCCCCGCAGTCAAAGCGAAGGGTGGCCGAATGCTGAGACTGGATCGGAAATCATCAAACAAGACACGCGGCAGCCCTTTAGTAAAGATATCTGGAATCTGATGCCGGGACGAGACATGTAGTACGCGAACATTACCCTTCTGTACTTACTCAAGAACAAAATGAATATCGAGTTCGATATGCTTTGTGCGTTGATGCTGAACAGGGTTACCGGACAGATATATAGCACTAACGTTGTCGCAATAAATCAAAGTGGCACGTGATAGAGGATGACGTAACTCTAGCAGAAGGTCGTGAAGCCAGCAGATTTCAGCAACGACATTGGCGACTCCGTGATACTCGGCTTCAGCACTAGAACGAGAGATAGTAGACTGCCGTTTAGACGACCAAGAAATTAGATTGTCCCCAAGATACACACAGTAACCGGATGTAGATCGTCTAGTGTCTGGACAACCCACCCAGTCAGCATCGGTGTAAGCCCGCAAGGAAGACGTGTCAGCTGCACTAAGATGAAGTCCCAAGTCAACCGTGCCTTGTATATAACGGATAATTCGCTTTAATGCATTCCAATGGGCCACTATGGGAGAGTGCATATGCATGCAGATTTGTTGAACGGCATAGGAAATGTCAGGACGGGTGAAAGTCAAGTACTGAAGAGCACCCGAAAGACTACGATAGGTGGTAGGATCATCATGAATAGGACCGGAATCAGCACTGAGTTTGGACTGTGTATCAACTGGTGTGGCAACGGGCTTGCACGAGTCCATTCCAGCGCGATGAATGATGTCTTTAGCATAGGCCGACTGAGATAGAAACATGTTATTACTGTTTCGTGTGACCTGAATACCCAGAAAGTATGATAAAGATCCCAAGTCTTTCATGGCAAACTCTCCAGCCAGACAGTGCATGAGGCGCTTACGAAGGCCATCCGATAAAGTGGTGAGAATAATATCGTTGACGTAAATCAGTAAGTAGGCAATGTCACGACCATGGCGATAAACAAATAAAGAGTTGTCGGATTTACTCTGCTTGAACCCCTGTAAAACCACAAAGTCGGTGAAGCGTTGGTACCATGCACGAGATGGGTTCTCCTCCATGTCTGAATATTGTCAGCGGGCGAAACATCTCGTTGATCAACCGAAAGCCGTTGGCTCGCCCATTGATGACATTATGTTGGTGATCAAAATCTTAACTGGGCTAACGAAACAGTATGACAGTATTTCCACCGTGTTACAAAATCGCGACCCGCTTCCTGTTGTTGTTATAGTTGGGGCCACTGCCGCGACCGCGTCCGCGTGAACGTCCACAGCCACAGTCAGTCGTGCCATAGTAGGTGGGCGTTTGAGATGAAGCCGGGGACGAGGCTGACACCGAAGCGGTGAGCGCAGTGGCGGACTATTGAGCGGCGTGGGCAGTTTGGCGTTTCTTTTTATCTTCTTCCATAATAAGGCGCGAACGCACCTCGGTGAAATCTGGAAGCGGGTCGCGATTTTGTAACAAGGTGGAAATACTGTCATACTGTTCCGTTAGCCCAGTTAAGATTTTGATCACCAACATACTGTCATCAACGGGCGAGCCATCGGCTTTCAGTTGATCGGCGAGATGTTTCGCCCGCTGACAATATTCAGACATGGAGGAGAACCCATCGAGACTGAGGTGGGCAAATTCCTGACCAAGAAAGAGAGCCCGGGTAGTTTTATTGTCGTTGAACTAGTTCTTCAAGGCTGTCCAGGCTTCGTAAGCTGTTTGTCCAGGGGAGAGGATGATGTGAAGAAGAGCGGGGGAGATAGTCGCATAAATCCATTGAAGTACGACTGCATCTATACGCTGCCACAGGGCAGCGTCGGCCGATTCCGCTCCCTTTTTTTCTGGATCCATGGAGGAGGAAGTGGCGGAATCCGGGCGAGTGCTAAGATGATCAAGAACCTCAAGTATTTGGCATTGAACCTTGAATAGAGTAGACCAGGTTGTGTAGTGGGCCGAATCGTTCTCGAGAGTGATCGGTGTGGGTTTTGATATTTGAGACCGCAAGCGCCGGGTGGGTTTTGGTGTCCATGAGGGAAGGAGAACAAATGGTAGAAGCAAAGAAGAGGCAGAGGGTTGAGGGAGTCGGAATCAGAGGTAGCCGGCGGCGATTAAGAGGAGGTAGGGTAAGAGGCTCGAAAGGCGTGTGATACCATATAGGAATTAATATTTCATTGCCTTTTCTCATTGAACAACATCAATATATATAGTACAAACCGAATCTCCTATTTAGAAGGAGATATCCTATAATAATTATTTACAATCAATTCCTAATCTATAAACATTCTATTAGTGGGTTATGCTGCAGACAAACACACATTGCAGAACAAACAGACTGTAGCAAACACTATACTAACAGCTAACAGATTTCACACATTCATCTATTTTGCAACACGTACATAATAGACGTCGTACCGGGTCAAGATAGGAGGATATCTTGACCGCGGTCTTCACTTCGTAATGCTGTCGAACCGAACCGAGTCGCATCCACATATATGCATCAACACGGAATGAAGTTCAAATTCAAATAATGCAAGATTTTTATCCAAAAAACTAAAAGTGAGAAGTCAATGGATTTTCAAACCCTTAATCATGTAACCAAGATTATATGTTTAACGAAAAAGGCCGGAGGTTCTTACGATAGGTAACCATGTGATTAGAGAAGGTGAATGGATTTCACTTAATGGTTAAACTGGTGAAGTTATGTTAGGTAAATAGAAACTAGCTCCACATGCGATGAACACTGAATTAGAAACATTCATGTTTTTGGCTGATCAATTAAGACGCATCAAGGTATTGACCATAACTGAAGTAACTAAGGATAATTCAACAAGTTTAGTTTACAATAGACTATAGGGATGAAAATGTCAATCTTACTGGGAATGGCTCAGATGCATCTTAGAATCATTTTGAGTTATTCTAATGGCAAGTGTTTTTCGAAATGAGAGAGACATCTGGTAAGCTACATGTTAATTCTTTTGTTCTTCTTTTGTGAGGGAATTTCAATTAAAATTTGATATGAATTAATGTTAGTTACAAGTTTGTCCCACATATGATATTTTTTGATGGTTTGTTTGGCTCCCTTTCATCACTTATAATTGTGAAATGGTGCACTGGTTCTCAAGTTGATGTATACCATGTAATGATATACATTTTCTTTAGTTCCTTGGATGATTTAGATGACAATCATTTGTTTATGGGCCAAAAATATCTCTAGGTTTCTTTTACTCACATTGTCTGAGTCGTTTTCAATACAATTGTTGTACCATGGATGCTGAATCCAAAACCACTTCTTTTGAAGAAGCAACACGAGGAAGTATGACAAAACTAAACTCTCTCCAAATCTTGATGACACTCTTGCATTTTGTAGTTATTTCCTTAACAATTACTTGCATTTTTATTTTCAGAGACACCAAGGAAGCCTATGTAGCTCTTGGTGTTGTTGACAGGTCACATGGAGGACATGAGGAATTTCAGTTTAGAGAAGTTGTGGTCCATAAACTAATACATAATATCAAGTTTTTTCTTGGTTCGGTATCAAAGTATCAAACCTTGCTTCCTACCTTCGTCTTAGGCTCTTAGGTAAGTCACATATTCATGAAGCTTGAAATAACAAACATTGTGTATTATTTTATGATGTAGATACAAAAGTGTGGTGATTCTTATAACTGGTGCTAGCGTATATATTTTTTGTTACAGTATGGTGTGTTGCTGGTGATGGAAACTTTAGGTGCTTTCTTGTATGTACCTAGACTTCACTGGGTAGAATTTCATAACAAGTTTCATGAGGGAAATGGATACAGATTCGACCCATATTCGTTTGCTTTAATTGGCAACAATTAACAGAACACACACATACATCTAGAAAACATTGTACCAAATATAACTAATTATCATCTTAAAAAGATCATTAAACTGAATAATAGATCAAATAATAATTGTTGACTTGTATTTTGTTATTGTTGTGAATGAAGGTACTCTCCCACAACTTTTCTAGATTTGCTTCATGAACCAGAAAGTTAGATATGTTGTTTTGTGTGAAGACAAATTGTTGAATAAGTTGCAACAATAAGATTTTATGCGGTTGACATCAACAGTTGTTCATGTTGAGATATTCTTTATATAAAACTTATAATTATTGGTACAAAAAACTTAATTTTCTTTGACTCTATTACTCCCCTTCTACTCTACTAAGAGTATATTTTTTTTTGTTATTTTCCCAAAAGGCTCAAATCGGTTCCTGACTTAGCCTGCTCATGATTCGAGATTGACCCGATACACGAAGCCTTAAGAGTTGTACTGAAGGCTTGTGTTCTGGACACACTTTGTGTGATATTTTATGGGTTTTCAAAGACAGGTCAAAGGGCGGTCTATCTTTCCTTGCATAATCCTAACACATTAGCCACATAAATTGCACGTAAATTCATTGCAAATATGATATGTTTACTGACACATTTCCTGAATGAAACATAAACTCAATTTTCATAAGCATCTTCATCAAATATTACTAATTTCATGAAAATAATGTTAGAAAGCGAGGGACGGTTAATCATGAATCATGTGATGACGTTGATAGCCGAAAGACAAGGGGGTACATGCCTAATCGGCTTTTGTCCCAATTGCTGAGTGTTATGTGCCTTATGTCCAAGGCTTGATGCAAAACTAACCGGGGGTAAGACGCAGACAGCCTTACCTCAACCCTTTAGGAATAGAGAGGCTGCTTGAGTAAGACCCCCGGTTAGTTTTGCATCAAGCCTTGGACATAAGGCACATAACACTCAGCAATTGGGACAAAGCCGATTAGGCATGTACCCCCTTGTCTTTCGGCTATCAACGCCATCACATGATTCATGATTAACCGTCCCTCGCTTTCTAACGTTATTTTCATGAAATTAGTAATATTTGATGAAGATGCTTATGAAAATTGAGTTTATGTTTCATTCAGGAAATGTGTCAGTAAACATATCATATTTGCAGTGAATTTACGTGTAATTTATGTGGCTAATGTGTTAGGATTATGCAAGGATTAAGGATGGGGTGATATTTCCTATTCTAGAGTACATGGAAAGGTGTGCTTATGATACAATGTATTAAATCGAATAGGGATCTTATGAAGTGTCATTTTCTTTGATGTTGCATGGTCTCTACATTTGATCTATTTCAGTTAGTTGTAGTTTAGAATCTTGGTCAGAAATATATGATTTTTAGTTAGGGTGTAAGGGGTGCATGCCTAATGAGATTAGGCAAACTTTCCCCCCACCCAACATCTTGTGCCATGTAATTTCCCTCTCATTCTTGCCTATTGCCAAAAAAACATAAGAGGTGCATGCCTAAATTAAGATTAGGCAAACTAATTTAAAAAAAAAAAAACAAAGAAAAAAAATGATTGGGAGACAAGAACTGGGCCCCACCCCTTACCCCTATCCTTTTCTTTGCCGTATGCGGCATGTCTTCCCCGAAAATCTCCTCCCTGCGCGGCAACATTGAGACGGCCGTGGGGTTGCCGATCGGCAAAAGAGGTTGCCGAAGGCACCCCGTATACCCTTATAGAGAGACACTAGTGATTAATGAGTTATGCTGCAAGGCTTTATGGACATCTAATATTATTATCTAAGTCATTAATGTATATTATACATTGACTCCTTACTCGAGACAGACCAACCTCAGTATATTGCATGCCAAAAATGCTTACAGATTTAACTTTGGTTGACCAGCAACAATTTACCTTTCCATGATACTTTCAAGAGACTTTGTCCCGTTCATGCTAGTGGCACAAATGTAAAAATGTACATACAAAGGCTACCTGATGATAATGATGCTGAAGCAGATGAAGATTAGTTAAGAAAAGTAATGACCATGTATGATGCTTTCAAGAGACTTTGTCCCCTTCGTGTTATTAAACACGTTTTTAACTAATAAATAGTGCTTCAAATCTATACACGATAAGAAAGTAGTAACAACATGTAATCTTTAGTGAAGAGACCCATCATTGGGATGCTTACAAATATTGGTAGCAACATGAAATACAAGTGGATTCACAACAATCTCAAGGTAACACTATTTGGTATGTTAGCAAGGTGTTGGTGGGCCTGTGAGTTTTCTTTAGCGCATTCTCATGTGTACCTAAAAAGGAAATAAAAAATTAAGAAAATAAAACAAGACATTCATTCTAATACTAAACAAAGTGCATTTGAATTAACACCACTTAATTATTTCAACCACATTTCATTAGATTTTTTGACATATGTTTCTCATTCATCTTGCAGGGACTTTAAAGGAGACGTTTATCGATTCCCAACTTTGGTTAGACTTCGACTGTGAATCTGATTTGATGAGTGTTAATGGAGGTAAGCCATGCAGCTACATATATAATATATATAGTGAAACATCTAAATTTCTTATAACCGTGTGTACTACTATTTATAAAAAACAAAAGTTGGTTTATTTTTTTTAAAATACGTTTTAAATATGCTTTGGTATACATCTCTCTTTTTTCGCACGTTTTGGTCACGGGGCCATTGGTAGCTTGTGGAGCTGGTAATCTGTGTCAGTTTCGGGTTCCGTGTTAACTCATCGTGCGGGTGCGATAAAAAATAGCTTGAAATGGATAAAAGGTGTTCCATAGTTGTTATGGCATAAACCTTTCTAAATTGTTTTATTCATAAAACTAGATCATTAGTGATACAATTAGTATTTGTGATCATATTTGATATTTCTAAATGGGAATCTAGACAAGAGAAAGTTGAACTTGACGGGTTACTTTTTTGTATGTTCAAGTGTATTGTTGTATGTTATGTGACTTTTTTTGACAATTAACGGTTACGGTCAACGGATATGATGATCTTAGGGGTAAAACTTCATTGCAAATTCTAGACGCTACGTTAGACAGGATATATGCTTCATAAGTTGGTATATAATTTGAGCACACATTGCTAGCCGGATCCGAGGTCAGTGAGTTATGGCTATCGGATCTCTTTTAGGAATTCCTACGAGTTGGATCTGGTTATTTGAACTTACTTTATTTTTTCTAAAATTACCAGTTTTGGCCCATCTCAATTTTTGTTAGCAAAGTTATCAAAAACATCTCTAAAAATTTAAGACTAATGAAGATATTTTCTTTTACCAACCCGCGATGTTGATGCACTTTGTGGATACGGCTCGTTCGGTTCGACTACGTTACGAAGTGAAGACCGAAGCACGATATCCTCCATCGAGTCTCGGAATGAATTCAACTTTGTACGTGTTGAAAAACAGTTGCGTGTGTGCAAACTGTTAGCTGTTATGATATTGTTACTTGCTGCTGTGTTTATGCCTGCAAGTCTGCTTGTCTCAGTCATTCCACGAAAGACCTGAGATTGCCATACTTACACCACGAAATATTATCATAGACAAAGAATGGCAGTCAATAATGAACAATGCAAATGATATCCAACGAAGAACATTTCTCATGGATTCAACGAAGAACAAGCAGCGAAGAACCTGGTTTTTCGTTGGTTGCTTGCCGAAGAACTTTCTTGTTTGTTTACTGAATGATACCCACGAAAAACCTTGATGTTTCGTGGGATTGACATGCTTCGTAGGGTCTGGTTCTTCACTGGTAGATATCCACAAAACATATGATGTGTTTCGTGGGCCTTGGATCAGTTATGGTCCCAATATAACTTTCGTAGGTTTGCAGATAAGGTTGGATATAAAAGCAGCACTTGTAATTCAGTTTAGAAAGAGAGCACACCAGAGAGAGTTGTGAGAGTTTTCTTGTAAACTTTGTATTGTAACTCTTTTGGAAGTAATACAAGTGAGCTTTAATCGTTGAATCTTGTTCTTGTATTTTGTGTTCTTTGCTTGGTTGCATACCCACTTGGATTCCGCACTTGTGGGTGTGTTTCGACAACAAGGAAGTAGGTTAACTTGATCCTCCGAGTGGACCTACACGCGAAGTTCGCGGGTTCTTAAACTAGTGTAACACCCTTAATACTGGACGGAATTTAATGTATAATTATATGAACTTCATACTAATCAGAGTTTACAAAAACTTTTCGTGTTTAAAGACCATACATATTTGTGATAGTACCCAAAACAAATCCAAGATAGTACATAACAATTTTTAAGTTAACCCTTGCTAGTCAACTACCAACTAGTTTAAAGGATTCAAAACACGGATAACAAACCATTTACAACATGACTAAAGTCTAGACAAGGTTAAGTTTGGTGCGAAAGCTTCAAAATGCGTGTTCGGTTCTTGACAACGTACTTGATCACCATCCGGAAGGACCCCATCCATACCTAGGGTCAAAACCACTAAAAACATTAGTTTTGACATTAATATAGTACATATAAACGAATTCCGACATCGAAAAGTAAATAAAATACTAAGTTTCCTGGGCTCTACCGTAATTTACGGTATACCGTAAATTACGGTAGACGCTGAATGGTCTTGGTCTACCGTAAATCAGTAGAGATTCACCGTAAGACTTTTGTTTTCCACCGTAAATTATGGTGGAGACCGTAATTTACGATGGACTCTGTAACTTTGCCATTTAACTATTTTGTGGATTTCGCCCTAATCCGCATGCCGTTTTAGGCTATTTCTTTCCTGTATGTCCGTAAATTCATTAAGGACATGTTCATTTCGGCTATCATGCCAACATTTGACTCACCGATCATACAGCTAAAAGTTACTATATTATCATTTATTCGACCCATTCTAACTATAAGTGTATAATTCTGATTTCTTATTCTAAAACCTTTTAGATGCCAGTACCCAAGTTCCCGGGCTTGTACATCTTGGTGTGTATGCGCTATTCATGGCTTTATGTTTCCTTGGAACTAAAAGCTCGTTTCCTCGGAATTCAACATTCCGTTTTAAACGGCCTTTGCAACATGCCTTCATTTATTTGATCCAATATCCTAGATTCACAACTTAAAGTATCATAGCTAGATTGTAGGATCGTGAAACGACCTAACGAGTCGATCAGAAGAGTGCTCAGACCGAATCAGAGGCGGAATTCATTGATTCGGTCTTCGTTAAGCTTGTATTCACTATTAATTGACTCGTTTATTAATCTCTGAACGTTTACAAGACCGGAGACACTTCGACAGCACCTCGGCGTCGGAAATTAGAACCTTACAAATGAACTCGTTTGAAGGCTATTTATAGGGAAGACCCTTCCGTTTGAAAGTGACATAACCATTTCAAACGGAACCCTTCAAACGACCATGCATTGTTCGAACGGTCAACCTATCAAACTTTACATTCTCAAACGGTTACAACATATATAACATTTTCTTTTGTCCTTTTGTGTAATGATGTCATGATGATGTCACTTTGATGATGTCATCATGACATCATGCTTGAACATCTTCGCAACGAACCCGAGACTCGACATAAGACGAAGACGACAGATGAATGCACCAACAGACTCCCACTCAGATGTTGACGAGTCTTAATTGTCGAGTCTTCGCATCTTCAGTCTTTATCAGTCTCTTTTCTTTCTTCGCATATACCAGGATCTTCTCTTTGGCTCTAACCTCGTCAGACTCCCCCTCTCATCATGATGGAATCGCTGTCTGGAATTAGCTATCACCTTGAGATCAATCCCTGGCTTTATCTCTGTTTAAGCTCATTTCCTGCACAATCTTCTCACAAACACATAAGTTTTTACTTAAATCAATAAGAAAAACTTACTAAAAATAGTTACATCAAGTTCAAATTAATGACCCTGATTAACTAAACAAACTTCTTTCTCAAAATAAATTTCTCAATTCAGCACACACACTCCCAAACCTGTTCATCATATTCAGCACTTGGAATTTAGAAAATCAGCTCTTCATCATCAGTTGTCGAAAATCTTTTTGGACTTTTCAAAATAATGAAACATGAATGCAATAACAGAAATTAACTGCAGAAATAAAATATGTACAAACATATTTTTGTGAGTTTGCGAAAGAGGATCATATCAGTTTATGAGACACATCACAAGCACCGTTAAGCTTTAAACATTTTCAGTTCTAAACGATTCACGTTGATTGACGATATGTTTGTCCTCTTAAGCTCAATCTAAAAACTTTCAATCTGCTTACCGATACTTTAAGGTATATTAAGATAGCACTAGGTTCTTATGGACCCCCCACGATCTCAGCATATCCCCTCATCATGCAATACACTAACTCAAGCAATGCCTTTAAACTTTTATCAACTGTGATTTGTGCGAAAATAAAGCAGAATGTTTAAACATTAACAATCAGGTCGATACTTCCGTATACGCAGAGAAAGTCCAATGTTTAAACAAAATAAGAAAAATAAAACAAGTTGAAGTTGTTTAGGCTTTAACCACCAGGTCGATACTCCCGTATACGCAGAGGTGATCCAAAGCTTAAACGAAACACCAAAGAAAATAAAGCAGAACGTTTAGGCAACAACATCCAGGTCGATACTCACGTATACGCAGAGGATGTCCGATGCTTAAACAAAATAAAGAAATAAAACAAGTTTAAATCTTTGCAAAATGAAATGCACAATCACAGCGACTTTTCAGCAAAGTTGTGAAAGTTCACAAACTTAACCAGTTTTATGTCTTTCGACAATCAGCGATTACTGAGTAGGCACACAATCAAGAAGGACAAAACTAAGTACTATGCTTTCGATCATGTTTCCCACTAGAACTAGGCTTTTTTGCTTTATGTTTGTATCGTTATCGCAAATCTACTAGTCTAGCTGAGCCTATCGTCACATCTTTAGTGAGATCGTTTATCACATTATATCTTTCCATTTCTTTAGCATGCTGTGACAGTCTAACTGATCTATTATCATTTCCTCTTTTATGCAACAAAACTCATTTTTTCATTTTTCAATGTTTTTTGACATTTTCTAATTTTTTTTTTTAAATTTTTACTCCCCCTAAAATCAAAATATGTCTCAATTTTGATTTTCTGGGAAAATTTGAAAACAAGCTATACATGAAATGTGACAACATGATGAGAATCACTTCAATTCTCCATTCACTTGGCTTGAACAATCAGAACTCCCCCTGACAACAAACTATTTTCCCATAGTGATTTCAAAACACTTAAGTTTGTTTAATCAAAATGGTTTTTCCGGAAAATAAGTTTTGTGTGTCTTTTCACAAATTCGTTTCATCACATTGTTTTCTTCAATCATTTGTAAAAACTAACATTTTTAAGATCAATCCACAACCATCACTTGTAGAAAATCAAGTACAACTTAATGTCCTTGATTTACCACTTGTAAGTCGAAATATCACATTCGTGAATTTCTCAAGAAATGTGCCGATTCATGTTCCACGCTTACCAACCTGGGAACTCCGGCAAGTCAGGTTTTTCATTTAAACAGATTCACCCAAGCCTGACTGTCCTTGGGTGATTTTGAATTCTTGTTTAACAATGGTGGAAAATTTGCATCATCCATTGTTAAACCTGAATTCTCCATTTTTACCTCAACCAAAGGCTCCTCTGGCTTTGACGAACCAGAATCATTGCCTGCACATGGCTTGTCTGACTTTGACCTGTCAGATTCATCGCCTGATGGTGGCTTGTCTGACTTTAACATGTCAGATTCATCGCCGACCATTTTCTTCTTCTTCTTATCCTCTTTCGTCGTCAGATTTGTATCTGATGAATTCGTCTTACTTGACTTTGTAGTCGAGGAAGTCGATTCATCAGAACTCTTATTTGATCTATCCAGTGAACCCGAGGACAAGATCTTTTCGAGATATTATCTTGCTTTCTTCCTCTTTTTCCTCAGTCTATCTTTTTGCCCTTGAGAAAGCTTTACTTTCTTTTCTTGAACTTTCTGTTCTTGAACTTTCTGTTCTTTGGGCTTGACATTGACTGGTTTCTTTACCTGCTTCTGAGATTCAACCCTCGATCTTCTCATTGATCTCATTGAGCAATCTCTAGCAATATGACCTCTGATATTGCAGTTAAAGCATCTTCTCGTCTCATAACTCCAACCTTGGCAGTTAACAGCAATGTGTCCTTGATAACCACATCGGTAACACACTCTGTTATCGTACCAATCACCATTTTCAGTCCAAACATTCAGATCATAGCACTGTTTGGCTTGGTGATAATCCTTGCTCCTCTTGTATGCTGGATTTGACTTTTGAGCACTGTGGTCCAACCTGCACCACTTATTACCAACAATTTTTGAGTTTTCAATTTTTACTTTTTGTGGTTTTTGATTGTGATTGGATGATCGATCTGATGAGCTGTTATTCTCTTTTTGAACATTTTTCAAATTTTTCTCTTTTTGTTTTTGTTCCACTTTCTTCTTTAAAGGTTTTTGCTTAGAGCATTCTCCCTTTTCAGTTGATTGTGCAACAGTTTCTTGAAACTTTTCTTTTAATTTCAGAAACAATTTTTGTTTTTCGAATTTTTTATTTTCATCATCAGATTTCTCATCACAATCTTCAACTTTGACATTGTCAAAGTTTGTGACATCGTCACTTATTGGAACGGAATTAATCAGTTTTGGACAAGGAAAATTCAAACTATCTGATGAAGTCACAAAACCTTTCAATTTCCTTTCAAGTTCATCAATCTTGTTTCTTGAATTCTCAGCTTTGTTTTCAAGCTGAGATATTCTTTCAAGATGAGACTTGATTGATTTTTCATTTTCATTCTTTATGTTTTCAAGAACAGACTTTTCATTTTCCAAAACATGTATCTGTTCTTGAAATTTTGTCTCATTTGCTTTCAAATTTTTGTTCTCCAATTTTATCCAGAAATCTTCATCTTCTGAAGATTTCTTTTTGCTTTCAAAATCTTGTTCTTTCTTTTTCAAAACCTTGTTTTCTAATGTCAAACTATTCAAATCATTTAATAGTTTGTCATTTTCAGATTTCAATCTCTCACAATTTTCCTGCAAAACAAGAATCTGTTTATCAGCAGATTTCTTTTCATCTTTCATAACTGAAATCTCTTCAGTCTGTTCCTCTTCCACTTGGACACCTTTACTCTTGCTCTTCTTTAATATTGATTTTACACTTTGACTTTTCTTCTTCTCAGCATTGATCACCATCTGTTCTTCAATCTTTTTAACGAGTGGAGAAATTGTCAGTTGGGAAAATTCTCCAGAAGTCTTCAAGTTTAAGATATAATTTTCCCATTCTTCTCGAGGTAAAGCACTGACAAATTTTTCAACCCATTCTTCTGATTCTTTTTTAATACCCTTCTCAGACATTGAGCGAACAAGATGGCTATACCTCTCAATGATACTCTTTGTACTTTCTCCCGGATAACCTGAAAATGAATCAAATTCTTTATTTAATACATTTATTCTATCAAATGTTTCTTGAGTCATATTAAAGAAATTGATATCCATGATTTGGAAACCCGTTTATCGAGACAATCTCGTTAAGCAAAATATCAAGTCCAAGCTAGATCAATTTTCAAACAAAATACTAAACACTTTAAAAAAAAACTTGATTGGACCTAATACTAAGATGCAATTCGATATGATTAATACTCAATGATGATTGGGCCAACAAACTCCACTAAATCCAACAACTTAAAATGTGATCACATGGGCTGATATTAACCACTTTGTAAAACTGAGATTGAGCCGCAAATGTCTGCTATCACTTGGGCCGAGGACACCAGTAATTCACGTGGATAACATATGCAATTTGACTTAATTTTTTAATTTTCAAGACCTGACAATTTTTGATCTCTAAATTCCCATTTGACCTCCCAAATCCACTTAACCGACAATTACAAATGTTAAATTCTGATTGGGCCGTTGTTAATCAGATGGATTATTAAATTGTGAATATCTTTCAAAACAACAATTTCAATCAATTTTAATAGAGTCCAACAAAATCATGTGATACCTTCAGATCTCAAATTACTCTATGAATTTCAAAACTTTAACCCATGTGCAACCGACAACCTTTTTAATGACATTACACACTTCGATGCACTTTATCACATGTAAATATTTAATAGCTCGTGCAAACTAACACTAGACACATGATGTCCTTTCCCGATGTACTGACAACCTCAAAACATGTTACACACAACTCGATGTATTTTTTCAAACGGTCAGTGCAAATTTCAAACGGCCAGGTCGGTTTCAAACGATAAGTTCAAACAGAACACCAGTTTCAAACGTAACAGTCCTGTTTTCAAACGATAGGATCAAATTTCAAACAGAAGGGTATGCATTTTCAAACGGGATGGCAATTTTCAAACAGAACACCTATGCTTCGTTCAAACGGAACCCATATTTCAGTCCTTTTTTACCGGTTAAACTTCGAATTTAGGTCCGATATTCTCAAGGATTTGTTAAAACACCATTACGCACATTTTGTGAAAGTTTCAGCCGATTTTATCCGTGAAAATTTGTTCAGTTTTGAAAAGAAGGTGTAGAAATCAGAATATGCTAGCGAAAACGAGCTAAACGGTAAGAACTCTTCCTCCTGGGCTCTGATACCACTTGTAGGATCGTGAAACGACCTAACGAGTCGATCAGAAGAGTGCTCAGACCGAATCAGAGGCGGAATTCATTGATTCGGTCTTCGTTAAGCTTGTATTCACTATTAATTGCCTCGTTTATTAATCTCTGAACGTTTACAAGACTGGAGACACTTCGACAGTACCTCGGCGTCGGAAATTAGAACCTTACAAATGAACTCGTTTGAAGGCTATTTATAGGGAAGACCCTTCCGTTTGAAAGTGACATAACCATTTCAAACGGAACCCTTCAAACGACCATGCATTGTTCAAACGGTCAACCTATCAAACTTTACATTCTCAAACGGTTACAACATATATAATATTTTCTTTTGTCCTTTTGTGTAATGATGTCATGATGATGTCACTTTGATGATGTCATCATGACATCATGCTTGAACATCTTCGCAACGAACCCGAGACTCGACATAAGACGAAGACGACAGATGAATGCACCAACATAGATCCATAAGCGTAGTGCAATCCAACACTTAACAACTTACGAAACCATCATATCGCTATGTCATGATTCCTTTTATGGCATCTATTTAACCAGTTTGACTTTCTAGTGAAAACCATCACTTTATTAACAAGCCAAACCCAATCCCAAGTCTTTATTTTGACCCGTTTGATGATCGAGTGTACTACGCCACTTTAGAACACATCAACGCACCCTTTACACTACGATTCTATCTATACACTATGCTCAAACATATATGCGTAATTTAACGAGACTAAAGTCACATACGTTTAGAGCACACCCTTCAAGCGCGTATCTCCTCCTCCGGCTTGTCCGCTTGACGATCCGGATGCTTGGCCTAAAGAGTTCAATTCAATTTACATTTAGAACCCTTTTCGTAATTATTAACACATAAATTGCCACAATAGTCAATTATGCGTTTTTATCCAATTTTCAACATATTAATTCCCCACTTAGGCATTTCAACAAACACCTAGTGGGTCAAATTTTCACATGATTATTACCAAGTTCATGACTTGTTAACTTGTCTAAATCAACTTCAATTAGGCAAATATATACATATTTTCAACAACAATATTTCAGAGATTATCACATAATTTCAGTTTACACTAAATCAAAAGTCTTAATCCTAGTGTTTATCAAGTTCTACTAACTTGTTAATCACCCACTATGGTGATTATGACCTTACAAACATCATGCAAGATTTTGACAAGAATTCATCTAGGGCTTGTCCCTAAACCTTATATCACTTCCAATTTCATTCATGCATGACACAATCAAGCTTAATTTCAACTTTTCATGATTTGTCTAGAACTTGAGATGAATCAAAAATACCGAAATTTACATACCTTATGATCCCTACAACAAGGAGACCACTAATCTATATTCAGATTTTGATTTGAACTTGATTTGAGCCTTCAATTCATGGTTTTTGTGATAGTTAGGGTTTTGAGAGTGGGGGGTCGCCTTTCTCCTTCTCCTGATCAAACCAGCCCTCAAAATGGGGTGTTTGGTTTTTGTTTTATTAAATTTAATAATATAAGTTTCAATTTTAACAAGATAGGCCCCTCCACTTTTGTTTAACTTAAAATTTGATTGCTTTAACCATACTTTAACTTACTTCTCGACTTGTAGTTAACTAGGTTATAAATTCCTAGTTAGTAAATTCTTGTTTATTTATACTTTATAACTCTAATATAAAGTTTTATATTTTCGGGATGTTACAAGTCCACCCCCCTTAAAAAGGGTTTCGTCCACGAAACTGAATTTACGTACCAAATAATATGGGGTAGAGCCGTTGCATCTCTTCTTCGGATTCCCATGTGGTATCCGCACCCTTCCTGTGTTCCCATTTAACCTTCACTTCGTTAATCACTTTGTTCCTCAAACTCTTCTCTTTACGATCTAAAATCGCAATTGGTTTTACTGCATAGTTGAGGCTGTTATCCACCTCGATATCATCGTAGTGGATACGAGCAGTTTCGTCTGCTAAACATTTTCGGAGATGTGACACGTGGAATGTGCTATGAATCCCACTCAACTCCTCGGGTAGTTCGAGACGGTATGCTACTTTACCAACCCGTTCGGTGATTCTGAATGGCCCAATAAATCTTGGGCTCAACTTCCCTCTTTTTCTGAACCGTATTATTCCTTTCCACGGCGATACTTTCAGCATTACCTTATCGCCCACTTGAAATTCAATCGCCCTCTTTCGTTTATCTGCGTACGACTTTTGTCAATCCTGAGCCGCTTTTAGGTGAGTTCGGACCATGTCGATCTTCTCATTCGTAGTTCGGATTATATCAGAAGGTGCTAGTCCTCGTGGACCCACTTCTCCCCAACATACCGGGGTTTGACACTTTCTACCATATAACATCTCATACGGGGCCATTTTAATGCTCGCGTGATAGCTATTGTTATATGAAAATTCGACCAAGGGTAAATAGACATCCCAACTACCCCCGAAGTCAATAATGCAAGCCCGCAGCATATCCTCCAACGTTTGTATTGTTCTTTCACTCTGCTCATCCGTTTATGGATGGTAAGCGGTGCTAATGAACAGTTTAGTCCCCATTTGTTCTTGGAAGTCACGCCAAAAATTCGAAGTGAACCGAGTATCTCTGTCTGACACAATGGATATCGATACCCCATGACGTGCTATGATTTCATTGGTGTACACCTCCGACATCTTCTCGGATGTATAAGTCTCACGAATCGGAATGAAGTGAGCACTTTTCGTCAATCTATCCACGACTACCCATATAGCATCAAAACCGCGGTTGGTTTTGGGTGATTTGGTTAACAAATCTATGGTGATTTGTTCCCATTTCCAAACTGGGATGTCCAATGGTTGCAAGTTACCATATGGCTTTTGGTGCTCCGCTTTGACTTGCAAGCAGGTCAAACACTTCTCCACATATTTCACGATGTCTCTTTTCATTCCGGGCCACCAATAATTTTTTTTTAAATCGTTATACATCTTGTTCGCCCCCGGATGTATCGAATAACGAGATTTATGGGCCTCGTCAAGTAGAAGTGCCTTGGCCCCACATGAGTTTGGAACCCAAATTCTCCCAAATCGAGTTTTCAATCCTTGGTTATCATCCGCCAGATCTTTTAACTGCCCAACTATTCTTTCCCTTTTCACATTTTCTTCCTTTATTGCTTCAATTTGAGATTTCCGGATTTGCTCAAGCAAACCCGATGTCACAATTAGTTGCATCGATCGTACTCGAATAGGCGTATAATTTGTCTTTCGGCTCAACGCGTCTGCCACTACATTAGCCTTCCCGGGGTGGTAATGTATTTCACAATCAAAGTCTTTGACGGTTTCTAACCACCGCCTCTGCCTCATATTTAATTCCTTCTGATCGAAGAAATACTTCAAGCTTTTATGGTCGGTAAAGATAGTGCATTTCACCCCATACAAATAATGCCTCCATATTTTCAAGGCGAACACCACCGCCGCCAACTCGAGGTCATGGGTAGGATATCTCTTCTCATGAGTCTTTAGCTGCCTCGAGGCATAGGCTATAACCTTGCCTCGTTGCATCAAAACGCAGCCAAGCCCCGAATGTGATGCATCTGAGTAAACTACCATGTCATCTGTTCCATCCGGTAATGACAATACCGGTGCATGGGTCAGTTTTTCCTTAAGCGTTTGGAACGCCCTTTCTAGATCATCACCCCAGATAAACTTTTCGTCCTTACGGGTTAATTTGGTTAATGGCATAGCAATTTTGGAGAAATCCTGTATGAATCTTCGATAATAACCCGCAAGCCCCAAAAAGATTCTGATCTCCGAAGGATTTTCGGTGGATCCCATCTCGCCACAGCTTCTATCTTGGATGGGTCCACTAACACCCCGTTTGCACTAATGATGTGCTCGAGAAATTGTACTTCTCGCAACCAGAAAGCACATTTCGAGAACTTTGCGTACAATTTCTCTTTTCTGAGCGTCTCTAATACTTCACTCAAATGATTTGTGTTGTAGGTCCGGCTAGGGGAGGATCTAGTCGCCTAATCCTTGTGTACAAACCAACCCGGTTGTGCGGAATCCAACCGAGATAGCAAACCGAGATAGAACACGCAAATAATCAACACACAAGACTCAACGATTAACACCACTTGTATTAAACGTATGAAAGGTCCGGTTACAGCTCAATGTTTACAAATCAGTCCTGTAAACTCTCTAAGTGTGTGTGTGTTCTCTGCTAACTGTCCTCTCACGAAATGAACACAACACACGGGTATTTATACCCGAACATAGCAGGTCTGGTCGAAGGATCAGACAGATGATCGAAGGATCATCTATCGACTAGAAACAGCTCGAACGATCAACATGTACCACGAAAGATGTGATCTTTCGTGGTCCATCTCTCGAAGGTCATCTTTCGAGCTTATCATCATCGAAGGATAAGCAATCCTTCGTGACACATCCTTCGACCCAGCAGCTTACAAACATAATGTTGACTGTTTTGGCCAAGTCAAACCGGAGGATGGTTGACTTGGTCAAACTTACAGACTAACAAAGACATCGTTCAGTAACAAGACAAAATACAGACAAAGTACAGACACAAGTGCACCAACAAACTCCCCCTTGGCTGTAGCTTTGTCTCGATCTTCGAGATAGTTTTGTCTTGATCTTCATTCTTGTAAGTCTCTCGTGTCTTCAAGTCTTTGACGTCTCTTCACGTCTTCAATGTCGGAGGATCTTTAAAGTCTTAACGTCTTGAAAGCAGAAAGTGTATCAACAAACTCCCCCTATCATGTAGGAAGTGTGTTGACAAACTCCCCCTTAACATAAGCTCCCCCTTGAGTTATGCTCGTGAATGACTTGATCTTTATGAAGTGAGATCCTTGTGGTGTTGACGATGGTCAGCGGCAACTCGATCATCTTCATCATTTGAGTGCCTTCACGTCGTGTCTTCATTCCGAAGCTTGTCATCGACCATGTTCTCCTAGCCTTTAGAATCTGCACATGCAAGAAATCTAAACGCGTAATGAGAACAACCGCCTGGAACATAGTTAGTATAAACATATGACACACGTATGACCATATTTAATCAAACAGTTTGAAAGTTTAATAAATTTGTCAATTTTAGTCTTTAACTTTCAAAACTTGCAAATTTTGACCGTTTATGAAGATTTAGTCATTTTCGGTTTTCGTTCAGGTTTCAGGTAACGAAGACTCGAGTTCCAACATCGAACGATCGAAAATAAAATTGAAATAAAATCTTTTTGGCTTTTTGAAAGTTTATATTAAAACACACTTAAAATCTTTTTGGAATTTTTGAATATTTCAAATTTAAAGACAGAAAGCAGTAAATAAATATATACAAAGATGCAGAAACTGAAAGCATTAAATAAATATTTACAGACATTCTTTTTGCGAGTTTCGAGGGTAAGAGAATCATATCAGTGTACGGTCATGCCAAAACGCTCTCTTTGTTCAATTAGTTAACATTAAGATAAGCATCCTATAACAATTATCGGTATTGTTGTCCACATAAGCTCAACTTATCAGATGTAATCATGGCGAGGGGATACGTTAAGGTATAATTTATACTTACCGACCGGTGTTCATCCACATCACGACACATTCCCGTATCAAGGTATGCACGAGGGTTCATCTTACCGGTGAGTATACCGATTATCATCTGTTTGACCGTATATGATGTGAGATTCTCACTTATTTTGATTGAAAACAAGTCCTATGTGATATAATCACTTATTGATGAGGAACTTGATTTTCGATGCATGAGGGCACAGGAGCAAGTCCGTGAACAGGTCAGTACTTTCGTACAGCAGAGAGACGAACTTGACTCCCGGATAAATGTGATATTTTATCACTTATTTTTGGGACATGTGATTGTTGATCACTTATTGAGGTCGTATGCAGTATGTACACGTATGTATAGTATCATGGAAGATCTAGACTTGCGTCCCCGTTATTTTTCGGTAAAAGATACAACCATGATACCCAGATGATAAGCAGCATAAAGACCGAATATCTCAGAACCTCGGCAATCTCTCAAACGAAATTTCGGTACTAAGACCATATGCCAATGAATGGTTCCCACCCAGTCTTCAGTCGATTTAAGTTTATATCACCCTGCACACTTTAAAATGATTGTGAGCCTACCGATACATCTTATATAGAGCTGCTTATCGCTTTTCAGTTTAGGTTTAAAGAGGTTTAGACAGACCACTGATGTACTATCATTTTCTCTTTTGCTCGCCAGGAAACTCATTTTTGTTTTTCTATTGTTTTTGTGTTTTTGAAATTTTCAATGTTTTTGGATTTTCAAATTTTGGATTTACTCCCCCTAAAATCAATAAACTAAGACAAATTTAAAACACAAAGGTATTTACAAAAATGATTTTCCGATGTTGGTTTTACTCTTGCTTGACCTTAATGCCGTTTACCAATAATAAGTAGTCAAATCTTGATTTGTCAAAAGCTTTGGTAAAAAGGTCGGCACGTTGGTCATCGGTGTGGACGTAAGCAACATCGATTAGCCTTTTCTCAAAGCAATCACGTATGAAGTGATACTTAATGTCGATGTGCTTAGTCTTTGAGTGCTGCACAGGATTTTTAGTGATCTGTAATGCAGCAGAATTATCAACGTAAATAGGAGTAGTTAGGAATTCAAAACCGTAGTCACGCATTTGCTGTTGTATCCACAGGACTTGGGAGCAACAACTTGAGGCAGCAATGTATTCAGCTTCGCATGTTGATGTAGCGACGCACGTCTGCTTCTTGCACTGCCATGTGACTAGGCGATTTCCCAAAAACTGACATCCAGCCGTTGTGGATTTGCCGTCGATTTTGCATCCGCCAAAATCAGAATCACTGAATGCGATCAAGTCAAAGTTATTATCCCTAGGGTACCATAGACCGGTGTCAGGGTAACCCTTCAAATAACGAAAAATCCTTTTTACAGCTGCAAGATGTGAGGCCTTCGGGTTCACTTGATATCTGGCAAGCAGGCACGTTGGGTACATTATATCTGGTCTTGATGCTGTGAGGTACATAAGAGATCCGATCATCGCGCGGTAGTATGAGGGGCTAACATCTTGACCCTTCAAGTCTGGAGTAATTCCGTGATTTTGTGGCAATGGGGTACCGATGGGCGTTGCATCAGACATCTGGAACCGGCTCAAGATGTCACCAACATATTTAGTCTGATGGATGAATATCCCATACTCTGTTTGTTGTACTTGTAGGCCCAAAAAGAAGGTCATTTCCCCCATAGCACTCATCTCGAATTTATCCTGCATAACACGCTCGAAATCCCTACACAAAACATCATTAGTAGAACCAAAAATAATATCATCAACGTATACCTGTACCAGTAGAAGATCTCCATCTTGTACTTTGATGAAAAGAGTACAGTCGATAAGACCTCTGCGAAAACCGTTCTCCAGCAGATAATTAGATAAGGTTGCGTACCAAGCTCGCGGTGCTTGATGTAGACCATATAGAGCTTTGTTGAGCAACCAAACCCGATCGGGATGGATAGGATCTTCAAAACCTGGAGGCTGTTCGACGTACACCTCTTCTTCTACCACACCATGTAAGAAAGCACTCTTCACGTCCATCTGGTATACCTTGAAACCTTTGAATGAGGCATAAGCCAGAAAGATCCGAATTGCTTCTAGACGTGCAACAGGTGCATACACTTCGTTGTAGTCGATTCCTTCAATCTGACGAAAACCTTGAACGACTAATCGTGCTTTGTTCCGAATAACAATTCCACGGTCATCCTTTTTGCATTTGAACACCCAACGGGTACCAATCTTCTTGTAACCAGCAGGTTTCTCTACGAGTTTCCAGACACCAAGCTTCTGGAATTGTTGCAGTTCTTCCTGCATTGCCTCAACCCATGAGCTATCTTTCAATGCATCTTTCCAAGTTCTTGGCTCTTCCTGTTAGACATAACACGCGAAAGACCAATCATTTTGTTGACCAGATTCTCGGATAGTTGCATACAAGCCTGCATTGTTGTTGTTTCGCAACATGTTTCTTGTTTGAACGCCACTTTGTACATTTCCGATGATGTTTTGTTGAGGATGGGTATTGTGAATCCTTGTTTCTGGATTATCTTGAACTGGAATGTTTGTACCCAGATTGTTGAGATTGAGATCAACAATCAATTCAAGGCCCGGAATTGACGAAGAGGATGATGCAGAAGTTTCAGTTGTTCTAGGGACATCCACTGGAGGTGTACCTTCTGAAGTACCATGTACTGCTGTTGTTGGTCCTTGATCTGCATCGAGAAATTCGTCATCCTCTGAAGATTCGTTCAATTCGGAAGCATCTTGAAAATCCTCATTGTCGAGAGCATTATTGTTCACTGAAGATGGTTCTTGATTGACAATAATGGGACGAACCAACGGTGAATCTGTTGCGTTGTCACTCTCGAAAAACATCCTTGCCGCAGCATTTTCTTCAACGGCTTCAACATTGATCGAATTGAAAAAATCATCGTACTCAAACATCCAAGGCTGACCAGGATTTCTAACTGGTAAAGTGTGCCTTTGTACTCTGACTTCAGACCATTCCTCGACCCTTTTTGTCTCTAGATTCCAGACTCTTAAGTTTGGGGTGGAATACCCAAGAAAGTATCCCTCAATGGCTCTAGCCCCAAACTTTCCATTAGGATCGATAATTGTGCATGGAGCTCCAAACGGTTCAAGATAGGACAAGTCTGGTTTCCGTTTGTTAATAAGCTCAAAGCAGGTCTTGTTGTGCCTTTTGACTGTAAGGACTCGGTTCAACGTATAGCATGCAGAAGACACAGCTTCAGTCCAGAATGGAATGGGTAGCTGCGACTCTACCAACATAGTCCTAGCAGTCTCGATCAATGTGCGGTTCTTACGTTCAGCGACGCCATTCTGTTGAGGAGTATAGGCTGCACTAAATTCGTGAAGAATACCTTTTGAAGTGCAAAACTCCGCCATGGCATGATTTTTGAATTCAGTACCATTGTCGCTACGTATCCGCCTAACCTTCAAGTTGTAAAGATTCTCAATCTGAATGATCAAGTTTTTGATAATACCGAAGGTTTCACTCTTGTGTGCCATGAACGCCACCCAAGAAAATCTTGAATAATCATCAGTAATCACGAGGCAATATTGATCATTCCTAATGCTTTTGTGCTTGACAGGACCGAACAAATCCATGTGCAAACGTTCAAGAGGAATAGCCACCGTGTT
The DNA here is from genome assembly GCA_030545235.1 of Helianthus tuberosus. Lineage (NCBI taxonomy): Eukaryota > Viridiplantae > Streptophyta > Magnoliopsida > Asterales > Asteraceae > Helianthus > Helianthus tuberosus. Next base: position 14,477,461 of record CM060452.1, on the reverse strand, counting down.
GACTTTCTTTGTAGGGTGTCGCTTCTTCGTTTGTTTTCCTTTCTGGCACGAAACACAGACGTCTTGAAGATGGAAGTTTTTAAGAGGAACACCATTCACCAATTCATTTGATACCAAATGATTCATTTTGCGTAAGTGAATGTGACCCATTCGTCTGTGCCAAGAGATTGTGTCTTTTTCTGTGGCTTTGGAAACGAAACAAGTTGCTTGTGCAGACGTTGTGATAGCTTGGCTCATATCAAGGACATACAGATCATTTATCCTTGGAGCCGACAAGAGAATCCATTCTTTTGGAATTTTGAATCCGGGTTTCAGCACATAACATCCATTAGCATCAAAGTGTACTGAGAACTGCTTGTCACAAATTTGAGAAACACTAAGAAGATTGTGATCAAGTTGTTGCACAAAATTGATCTTGTCAAAGCTAACAACCCCGTTGGAAATCATTCCTTCACCAGTAATATATCCGCCCTTATCTCTAGCAAAAGCAACATAACCTCCTCTAATAGATTTGACGTCGTAGAGAAGCTTCATGTCGCCTGTCATGTGCCTGGATGCCCCACTATCAACAATCCAATGACTACTGATAGTTCCTCCTGGAACACCCTGCACATAAACTCAATTGATTAGTTGGAGATGGGGACCCAAGCCATTGTGGTCTTGGGTCTTCCATTTTTATCAACAACAATAACTTCCACTTTTTGATGATTCGGAAATTGTGATGGTCCCCCTGATTCAATAACAGATTTTGGTTTCCAGGTCTGTTGAGTTTTACCAGTTTGATTGTTTGAAAATTTAACTTCGTGATTGTTTGAAGTTTTTGAAATTTCTGGTTTAACTGAAACAGATTGTTTTTGAACCACATCACTTTTAATCGCCTTTTCAATTTTCTTGACCTGTTGGCGTTTCTGTTTCTTTTCCCTTTCTCTTATGAGTCGAGGATCTTGCTTTACAGAAACAGATTGCTTGCGGTCAGTTGGGCCATGGGGATCATCAACCTTTGCTTTCAACTTATGAAGATACGGGCAGTTTCGAATAATATGCCCGATTGTACCACATTCAAAACATGATCTTCATTCAACAAACCCCGAAGTATCATGTGATCGTCTTGCCGATGATGAACTTTGTGATCTCGAGGTACTAGGTTTTGAACTATTCGGTTCATTCCTTTTCATTACTGTAACTTTCTGGACAAAATCTAAGTTAGATTGATTTGCAAACTTTTCAATTTTGTCCGTTCCCTTCGACTTCACAAAGTTCACATTCTTCTTCTTCTTCTGATTCGGCTTCTTTTGATTTTGAGTCGGTGCCTTACCATTTGTTTTGGTATGGTTTTGCTGTTTTGGCACTGTTGGTAATTTCTTGTTCCCAAACTGTTTTCTAACTTCAGCCTTTGGGATAGGAGGACACTGTGTGACTGTAACATGTGGTCCTGTCTTTCCCAAAAACTTACTTGTAGAATTTTCAAAGACTTTACTGATTAAAGATTGATTAACATTTTTAATAGGAAAATCTTTGTCTGAATAGATTTTATCATCACCAACAAGAGTGTACAGCAAATCCACACTCTCCGACTCTTTCTCAGACGAGGACTCAGTTGCAATAGTCTTAGCGGGTTTTGCAGGAGGATCACACAGAATGTGATTCTCAAGAGGTATGTCCTCATCCTTTATCACCGCATCAGACTTTGCTGAATCGGTATCATCAGACTCATCATCAGAAGAATCAGTATCCTCAATCACAACTGGAGGATCCTGATTCGGTTCACCAGTTACAAAGGTATCTGCTGACACATCTGAATCTGACGATACTTCTTTCTTGTATCCGAGTCCTGTAGCAAATTCCTCAACGTCCAAAGGAACAGAGGGTTCAAAATGAGTTCTATACTCCTCATCAGGCAGTGCATCAAAGTTGTTTCTCACGGGTGGTGGACATTTCTTATAACCTATGCATGTGACATCCTTTTTCTCTTTCTGTACATCAATGATGTGATCCAACACATAGCTAGAACTCAAATAACTGTCTAACTTGAGTCGGATCGCCTCACTTTCTGTTTTAACACAAGCCATTTCTTTTTGCATTACCTCAAGACGAGTTATATACAAATTAATGTCAGTTTGTTTTCTGGAAACCATTTTAGTCAACTCTGTTTTATCTTTCTTTAACGTTTCAATCATTGACTTAAATCCTTTTTCATGGTTTTCATAAAACATGTTGGCTTCAGTGCACTTAGAAAGATCAACTGTCAATTTCTGATTGTGAATATATGTCACATCATATTTCTCTTGCAAAGCCTCATGCTTGCTTTGCAATTCACACCACTTATCATTCACTAAAACATGTTTGTCTTGCAATTCAAACAAACTAGCTTGTAAAGCATCGTGTTTGCCTTGCAACTCAGACATGTTTGCATCCAAATCAGCACATCTACCATGCAATCTATCACAATTATCACAGCTAACAGAAGTGGGTTCATCGACACATACCTGACTTGATGAACTGTCGACATTCGCCATAAAGGCTGAATGGAGAGAAGACGAAGAATAAGCAGCTTGATCCACCAAAATAGATCTTCTTTGAATTCCTGCTGCAGCTTCCTCCAATAGCTCATCAATATTAGCATCGACTGACGCAGCTGATGTGTCATCTTCCTGATCATTCCCTGAGGCGGATGACTCTTCATCTGAACTTCCACTATAACCGGAGGAGTCTTCATCTTCAGAAGATTCACTACCATTGGTGGAAGATTCTCCACCACTGGCGTGTTTAAGATCATTAACCACTTCAGCAAAACAGGCTGTTCCATCAGGTGCATCATTTCCCAACTGGATTGACCAATCACAACCTTCATCTACCTGAACCACAAGTGCCTGGTTGGCATTAGATGGTCCTGCTTGACTCTGGTTGTTGACAGGCACCAGTGTTCGTTCGTTGTTCCTTCCTTGGTTCTGATTTGTCCTGTTGCCTTGACCTCGGAAAGGATTCTGGTTCCCATGCTGAGATGGCCTTGTACATTCACGCTTGAAATGACCACGCTCACCACAATTGAAACACTTGACGGCCTGCTTATCAAACCCATACTTGGTGTCTTTCTTGCTTTCCAAGCTGGTTCGGCCTGTTCTTTCCATAAAATCCTTTGCTCGCCTAACAGCACTGGCAAAGGCCCACTTAATATCCATCATCTCCATCTCCTCTTTATCTATCTGCTGATAGTCTTCTTGTGTCAGATTAATATTACCAATCTGACCCTCCACTAATCCACAGTATGCGCTCACCACAGTGTTTAGCAGCTCCATATGTTCTTTTGCTACTTCAACACTGACTTTAGAAAAGCTTGAGGTGTCGAGCCGTACTGTATTTGGCTTTGATTGTTGACCAGCAGATGATGTACTTCCATAACAAGCTTGCTGTTGCTGTTGAGGAGGAAGTGGATTTCAGAATATATCAGTTGTTCTGATTTGCTGTTGCTGTTGTGGTGCTGGTTGAGGAGCTGGATTAAGCAGATTTCCAAACATATCTGTTGTTGGAGGAGGAGTGCCATACAAGCTCGTGCTAGACACAAATGCTGTTTGAATTGGAGCGTGTGAAGATGGTTTTGTAGAAGTGCTAGAAGTTCCATAATAAATCTCAGGATTTTGTGGCACTGCAACTCTTTTTGCCTTGAGAGTTTCTTCCTGATTCTTGTTTTCCAGGAGTTGAGCAAAATCACTGAAACTTGTTGTATCCAAAGTGCCATTGTACCTCATAATTTCTAAGAAATTATTCCATTGAGGTGGCAGTGCATCTGCAAACTTCTTCACTATTTCTGCTGAAGTCGTTACCACCCCAGTATTTGCCAATTCAGTTAGCAAATGAGTAAATCGACTTGTCAAATCTCCTAGAGATTCATTCTGCATACAAATAAAACCATCAAACTCTTTCTTCAGCAGTTCTTTTCTCAATTGTCGTGTCGCTTCATTTCCTACGCCCCTTGTCTTCAATGCGTCCCACAACCTCTTTGTCGTCTTGTAACTGACAAATTGATGATATATATCTTTACTTAAAGCCTGAGTGAGAGTGGCGTATGCCTTCTTTTCCAGATCATAGACCTTCTTCTGATCTTCCGTAAGATCTGCAAACGTGGCAGCAGATGATGCGGCAACCTCTATTGTTTGATCGAAATCGGTAATGAACCGCAACCACAATTCTGTATTTTGACCAAGAACGTATGTATGAAATCTACCAAACCATCCTGGATATTCACTTAAGTGCATCAACTTTGGAGGCCTATTCAAACTTCCTGTTTCACTTTCGCTTAGCAAAATGCTTTGAACACTTGGAGCTTGATTTGATACAAATGCCCATTGACCGGTAGATGTAGCATTAGCTTGCGAACCCGAATCCGGAGCTGGAGTACCAAAATACATTTCTGCATTTACCGGAACACCCCACATCGAATTCATTTTTGATCAGCCGAAGGATACCTGTCGAAAGACTTGAAAAACACAAACTGTTAAACACAAACAGACTAATGATCGAAAGATCAACACCTGTTCGAAAGATCAACAGGGTTCGAAAGATCACTGTTGAGTTTCGAACAATGTTTTTCGAAAGATTCTCCAACCGAAGGATCCTTATCTTTCGAAAAAGTACTGTAGACCGAAAGATGAACACGAAAGATGACTTCGAAAGACTCCCCAATCGAAGGATCCTAGTCTTTCGAGAAAGAGCAGTAGACCGAAAGATGTAAGTTTCGAAATGATTCCTTGGTTCGAAAGATGATGATCTATCGAACCTCCACTGATCGAAAGATGATCTTTCGAGTTCGAAGGATATCTTTCGAACTGCTCTGACACAGTTGACAAAGAGTGACAGGTTGGTGAAAAAGGTGATGGGTTGGTAGAAACTTTCTGCGGAAGATATGGTCAGACCATGCAGGTTGCACGAAAACAGGTAAGGTTCTAATATTTAAATCAGTTTACAACTTCCAACACACAAACACTTCTCAATATTCAAATTTCAAAGATTAAACATGGTTAATTTAAAGATGAACACTTTGAATATATGATGAAGAAATGAAGAACAGTCCAGAAATATATGAATATTCTGATGAACCGAAGATTTTCCGAGACCCGATTTTGTCCGAAACTTCACTAAAAACCAATTTTTTTTTTTAAACATGTGATAATGAAAAACAACAAGGTTTTTATAAGAACTTCCAGCAAAACAACAAGATTACACCCGATTTTAACAAGTTTTTCAGAAAATATTAACTTTTCAAAACCCGAAAAACAGCAAGAACACCTCGGTTTTAACAAGGATAAGAGCCAAGGCTCTGATACCACTTGTAGGTCCGGCTAGGGGAGGATCTAGTCGCCTAATCCTTGTGTACAAACCAACCCGGTTGTGCGGAATCCAACCGAGATAGCAAACCGAGATAGAACACGCAAATAATCAACACACAAGACTCAACGATTAACACCACTTGTATTAAACGTATGAAAGGTCCGGTTACAGCTCAATGTTTACAAATCAGTCCTGTAAACTCTCTAAGTGTGTGTGTGTTCTCTGCTAACTGTCCTCTCACGAAATGAACACAACACACGGGTATTTATACCCGAACATAGCAGGTCTGGTCGAAGGATCAGACAGATGATCGAAGGATCATCTATCGACTAGAAACAACTCGAACGATCAACATGTACCACGAAAGATGTGATCTTTCGTGGTCCATCTCTCGAAGGTCATCTTTCGAGCTTATCATCATCGAAGGATAAGCAATCCTTCGTGACACATCCTTCGACCCAGCAGCTTACAAACATAATGTTGACTGTTTTGGCCAAGTCAAACCGGAGGATGGTTGACTTGGTCAAACTTACAGACTAACAAAGACATCGTTCAGTAACAAGACAAAATACAGACAAAGTACAGACACAAGTGCACCAACATGTGTGTTTCGCTTCATTCTTCGAATATATCAAGATGTCATCAATGAACACTATTACCGACTTATCTAGCATAGGCTTACATACCCGGTTTATGAGGTCCATGAAAGCCGCGGGTGCATTAGTTAACCCGAAGGACATCACAAGGAACTCGTAATGTCCATACCGTGTACGGAAAGCCGTCTTCGGTATATCTTCCTCCTTGACTTTCAACTGATGGTATCCCGATCTAAGGTCGATCTTGGAGAACCAACTTGCGCCTTGCAATTGATCAAATAAATCGTCGATTCTTGGGAGTGGGTATCGATTCTTCACCGTGAGTTTATTTAACTCCCTGTAATCGATACACATGCGCATGCTCCCATCCTTCTTTTTCACAAATAGCACTGGTGCGCCCCATGGAGACACACTAGGCCGGATAAACCCTTTGTCTAGCAGATCTTGAATTTGCGACATCAATTCTTGTAATTCTGATGGCGCGAGTCGATACGGCGCCTTGGCCACAGGTTTCGCGCCCGGAATCAATTCGATCCTGAACTCTACCTCCCGTTCTGGCGGTATTCCCGGTAGGTCTTCCGGAAATACGTCAGCATATTCGTGTACCACCGATACATCTTCAATCTCTAGTGATCTCTTGTCTGGTTCGTTCGCGTATATCATGAATGCCCTACAACCGTGCCTCATGAGCTTGCGAGCTTTTAGCATTGAACACATAATGGGATTACCCCCCTTTTCGCCGTATATGGTAACAGATTTTCCACTTGGAGATGTTAGTTTTATCTCCTTGGGGAAACATACGACTTTCGCATGGTGTCAGGAAAACCAATCCATCCCGACTACTACTTGGAATTCTCCCATCGACATAGGAATCAAGTCTATTGAATATTTTTCATCGTCAATGCTTATCTTACAATCTCGACATACATCACACACAAGGAAACTTTTGTTATCACCTATTTCTACTTCTAATGGCATAGGCAATTTTGTTAGTACAAAAGAAGGATGTCGAATAAATCCATGTGAAACAAAGGATTTATTCGCACCCGTATCAAATAACACATGTGCAGGAATTGAATTTATGGCAAAGATACCTGAGACCACATCAGGCTCTGTTTTTGCTTCCACTGCTGTTAACTGGAAAGATCTTGCCTTTGCTCTTGGTGTCTTAGTGTGTGTATTCTTGTCATCTTTCTTTCCGATCAACTCCGGGCACTCAGATTTCTTGTGACCCGGCTGGTAGCATTTGTAACACACCGACACCTTCCCCAGGCACAATGCAGCCATGTGCCCCGTTTTCCCACATATAGGACACGGTTTGTCCTTGAACCGGCACTCACCTTTGTGCCCCTTCCCGCATATCTTGCAGTTTGATGACCCGCTTTTCCCTTCTTGTTTCTTTGAGGATTCTGTTGTGCGTGCCTTATTCGTTGGGCTTGGATTGACTATCTGCGCCCTTCTTTCACCTCTTTCAATCTGTTTCTTCAACTCTATCTCCCGTTCCCGAGCAACGTTTATAATCTCGGTGAGAGTCTCATACTTTGAAGGAGTCATAAACTCCCTATACTCGGCGCTCAACATATAATAATAATAATAATATATTTTCTGCTCCTCATTTGTTATCAATTCGTCACAAAACTTCATCTTATCCATGAATATTCCCGTGATTTTATCAATAGATTTACCCTTGTGTCAAAGCTGCATGAATTCTTCCTTGATCTTGTTAATGACTGCCTTGGGACTGTGATGTTTAAGAAACGGCGTCTTAAACTCATCCCATGTCATAGCTTTAGCCGCTTCGCTTCCAATTTCTTTCTTCTTGTTATCCCACCAGTCTTTCGCTTGACCCCTTAACTGACCCGTGCCATAGGCTACGTAGTCGCCTGGATCACAATGAGTCCTTTCGAATACTCCCTCCATATCGCTTAGCCACCGCTGGCATATTATCGGGTCAACCTCCCCATTGTAAATTGGTGGTTTGCACGCCATGAACTCTTTATATGAACAAGACTTTCGTCCTCCTGACTTTTCCTTTGCTAGATTGGTATTATCCTCCAATTTCTTGATTCTTTCTTCCACCATCGATAATCCTGTGTTTTGGATTTTATTTATAAAGCCTGACAAACTGTTTTCGATTGCCTTTCCTAACTCTTCAGCAATCACTTCTCTCGTTTGGTCGGTGACTCTTGGCACTGCATCGTCATTACCTTTATCCGTCATCTTTAACTGAAATGTTTACATCGAGCGTTAAACATTTCATCTATAGCATATGGTTTATTTACTTCGGTTTATTCAAGTTCATAACTTGTTTTCACCGCTCTTATTTAATGCACTTTCCGGGTTTGAGTGTATTAACACGCTCTTCCCATGCATATCTATTCATTATTCCCTTTTTATACTTAGTAACTCTACTTAGAACAATTAATTCTTACCGGATGCTTGATCAAGCCTGAACCGAACACACTTTGCTAACAACCTTGAGCTCTGATTACCATCTTGTAACACCCTTAATACTGGACGGAATTTAATGAATAATTATATGAACTTCATACTAATCAGAGTTTACAAAAACTTTTCGTGTTTAAAGACCATACATATTTGTGATAGTACCCAAAACAAATCCAATATAGTACGTAACAAGTTTTAAGTTAACCCTTGCATGTCAACTAACAACTAGTTTAAAGGATTCAAAACACGGATAACAAACCATTTACAACATGACTAAAGTCTAGACAAGGTTAAGTTTGGTGCGGAAGCTTCAAAATGCGTGTTCGGTTCTTGACAACGTACTTTATCACCATCCGGAAGGACCCCATCCATACCTAGGGTCAAAACCACTAAAAACATTAGTTTTGACATTAATATAGTACATATAAACGAATTCCGACATCGAAACGTAAATAAAATACTAAGTTTCCTGGGCTCTACCGTAATTTACGGTATCTACTGTAAATTACGGTAGACACTGAATGGTCTTGGTCTACCGTAAATCAGTAGAGATTCACCGTAAGACTTTTGTTTTCCACCGTAAATTATGGTGGAGACCGTAAATTCATTACAGACATGTTCATTTCGGCTATCATGCCAACATTTGACTCACCGATCATACGGCTAAAAGTTACTATATTATCATTTATTCGACCCATTCTAACTATAAGTGTATAATTCCGATTTCTTATTCTAAAACCTTTTAGATGCCAGTACCCAAGTTCCTGGGCTTGTACATCTTGGTGTGTTTGCGCTATTCATGGCTTTATGTTTCCTTGGAACTAAAAGCTCGTTTCCTCGGAATTCAACATTCCGTTTTAAACGGCCTTTGCAACATGCCTTCATTTATTTGATCCAATATCCTGGATTCACAACTTAAAGTATCATAGCTAGATCCATAAGCGTAGTGCAATCCAACACTTAACAACTTACGAAACCATCATATCGCTATGTCATGATTCCTTTTATGGCATCTATTTAACCAGTTTGACTTTCTAGTGAAAACCATCACTTTATTAACAAGCCAAACCCAATCCTAAGTCTTTATTTTGACCCGTTTGATGATCGAGTGAACTACGCCACTTTAGAACACGTCAACGCATCCTTTACACTACGATTCTATCTATACACAATGCTCAAACATATATGCGTAATTTAACGAGACAAAAGTCACGTACCTTTAGAGCACACCCTTCAAGCGCGTATCTCCTCCTCCGGCTTGTCCGCTTGACGATCCGGATGCTTGGCCTAAAGAGTTCAATTCAACTTACATTTAGAACCCTTTTCGTAATTATTAACACATAAATTGCCACAATAGTCAATTATGCGTTTTTATCCGATTTTCAACATATTAATTCCCCACTTAGGCATTTCAACAAACACCTAGTGGGTCAAATTTTCACATGATTATTACCAAGTTCATGACTTGTTAACTTGTCTAAATCAACTTCAATTAGGCAAACATATACATATTTTCAACAGCAATATTTCAGAGATTATCACATAATTTCAGTTTACACTAAATCAAAAGTCTTAATCCTAGTGTTTATCAAGTTCTACTAACTTGTTAATCACCCACTAAGGTGATTATGACCTTACAAACATCATGCAAGATTTTGACAAGAATTCATCTAGGGTTTGTCCCCTAAACCTTATATCACTTCCAATTTCATTCATGCATGACACAATCAAGCTCAATTTCAACTTTTCATGATTTGTCTAGAACTTGAGATGAATCAAAAATACCGAAATTTACATACCTTATGAGCCCTACAACAAGGAGACCACTAATCTATATTCAGATTTTGATTTGAACTTGATTTGAGCCTTCAATTCGTGGTTTTTGTGATAGTTAGGGTTTTGAGAGTGGGGGGTCGCCCTTCTCCTTCTCCTGATCGAACCAGCCCTCAAAATGGGGTGTTTGGTTTTTGTTTTATTAAATTTAAAAGTTTCAATTTTAACAACATAGGCCCCTCCACTTTTGTTTAACTTAAAGTTTGATTGCTTTAACCCTACTTTAACTTACTTCTAGACTTGTAGTTAACTAGGTTATAAATTCCTAGTTAGTAAATTCTTGTTTATTTATACTTTATAACTCTAATATAAAGTTTTATATTTTCGGGATGTTACAACTAGTTTACTTTAAATAAATATATATTGTATTTAGTTAAAACTTCTATCCTATTCAAATTCTGTACTTTTAGTTTAAAAGGTTCTATATTTTCTTACATGCGACTTTTAAGGAATTTGCATACTTATATCACATTATTTTAAGATGTAGTTGATTGGTGGATTCAGATTTGCAGGAAAGGAAGGCCATTGATTAAAATTGAGAGTCTAGATATGGATGCCCTCTGTGTTTCATGAAATGTCAATGTTAAAATTTTGCTATTTACATCCAATTTTGCGTTTCAACTTGAACTATGATTCACTTTGACTTAACGACAACCCCTTCTTCGTCTTCGAGTGGCTCATGGTCGTGCCTGTTTCGTAGAAATAAGGGGATTTCTCAGTTGATCTCCCACTTCAAGACGTTGCACCATCCTAGCGATGAACGTAGAAGTGCGTTGCGAGAGGGTATTTCTACATACCGTGGGTTGTTTATGGCCGTGGGCCTTGGATTAGTTTTGGGCCCAATATAACTTTCGTAGGTTTGCCGAGAGAGTTGTGAGAGTTTTCTTGTAAACTTTGTATTGTAACTCTTCTGGAAGCAATACAAGTGAGCTTTAATCATTGAATCTTGTTCTTGTATTTTGTGTTCTTTGCTTGGTTGCATAGCCACTTGGATTCCGCACTTGCAGGTGTGTTTCGACAACAAGGAAGTACGTTAACTTGGTCCTCCGAGTAGACCTACAAATGGTATCAGAGCTTTGGCTCTCTTCCTTGTGAAAACCAAGCTTAGTGTTTTGTGTTTTGGGAAAAATCTTTGAAGTTTATGGAAGTTTATTGGGTTTAAAACAAGAATATTCAAGTTCTTGAAACAAAAATGGGTTGAAAGTTTAAGAAAACTTGTTGTTTGCTTAAAAATTTTACAAAAACCTTGTTTAAATGCATGGAGACATGTTAGTATAGGGTTTTTCTTAAAATTCTTTGCAAAATCTTGTTTCGCTGATTTTTTCGGTGAGGTGTTTGGCCGGAAAAGTGACCGGAATTTCATTGTTGAGAAGATAAGATTCAAAGTTTTCTGAAAAGTTGAAATTTTGGTTGTTTGCTATTAACCAAATGATGATATTCACCTACTAACCTTTTAAAACTCAGAATCCATATTCTCCTTAAAATAGAAAGTTTCCACCAACCTTTCACGAAAACCCATTTCTGGGAAACTTCAAACCTCATGAAACATTCATCTTTGGCCTTTCTTCATGAAACATCACAAATATCTCGTATTTTTCGTCCAGTATACATTTTCACGAAAAACTAGAATATTCCGTAGCTCATTTTTCGTGGGATTGGGCCTGCTTTTCATTATTCACGAAATACTCCATCTTTCGTGGTTTGAGTTTTGTTATTGGGATTAACGAAGAGTTAAAGGTGTTTCGTGGATTTCATTTTTGTGGGCCTCATCTTTCGTCAGTTCACAAAGCACTATTTCAACTTCACATTCTTCGTGGACTTACCAGTGAAATATCAATTAGTTTTGGGCTTGGGCCATTTGTGATATAAAGGTTTTTCATGAAGAGTTGTTATTTAGTGCACAACAGTTATTCGTAAACGTTCATTTTTACGTGGTTTGACAATCAGTTATTAATATACAATTTTTCGTGGACAGTTTTTCGTGGTCTAGTGTTTCGTGGTTTTGACAGTTAGTGTTTTCACAAAAAGGTTTTATTTCATATCAAACTTGTTTATTTTGGTTTTTCAAGTAACTTTTCTTAAACGACAATCAAAGATGAGTACAAACCCTTGGGATTGGAGTGATAGTTCGATTACAAGTCAAGATCCTTCACAATGGATAAAATCTTTAATGCCTCAAAAATCAATTACCGCTAGTTAATGGGCATGTATTGCTAATCAAAATCAGAGTTTTCAAAACCTTCTCATAAGCGAAAGTGAAACTGGAAGCAACAATCGTCCACCAAAGTTAAATCACATGAACGATTATCCATCATGGAAAAGTCGCTTTCATACGTATGTTCTAGGTCAAAATACCGAGTTGTGGACATGCGTTACACCATACAATGAAGCTCTCGAAGAAGCAGGTTCCAATCTACTTACTTTGGCAGGAATGGTCGAAAGTGATAAGAAGGCTTATGATCTTGAGAAGAAGGCTTTTGCTATCCTTACTCAAGCACTTCATAAGGATATTTATCATCAATTCGCGTATTGTACCACTACAAAGAAATTGTTGGACGTCTTGGAAGCTAGAGGGGAAGGAAATGCAGCAACAAGAAAGATGATCTTTTAAAGAAGGAGTTTGAAGGATTTTTGTTCATGGAAAATGAAACACTAAACGACATGGCTACTCGGTTCTATCATTTTCTTAGTGAAATGCACTCATACAGGGTTAACGCATCACAACAGGAGATTGTCATGCGTTTTACTGATGCTTTACCACCTAAGTGGAGTCAATTCATTGAGTTGCTAAAGCATACTGGTGTTTTAGATGGGCTTAGTATTTATGAATTCGTTTGATGTGTGTAAAATGCACATATAAATTACATCAAATGAGGCATAAAACTAACTCTTTTTAGTACTAATGTTGGAAAAAAGTGTGCTTTTGTCTTCCTTTTGTATTTTCAGGACTAAATGAGCGTAAATGAACAAAAGGAACAAATATGCAGCAAAATCTAACATAAATACAAGGAAATGAATAAACGTGGCATGCCCGACCCCTCGACAGCATTTTCCCAAGCAAAAACAAGCAAACAGAAGGCTGAACACGCCCCATGCCCAGCGGACACGGGGGCGTGGCTAGACAATTGCAGAAAATACAAACTCATAGAATCTTCTATTCCCAGCATGGGGGCGTGCCCAGCCTAACACGGGCTGTGGTCAACGCTAATATTTGCAAAATTTTGCAAATCTTGATAGTACAGATTCTCTTCTACACACGGGGGCGTGCCCAGTGAACATGGGGGCGTGTGGAGCCTAATGATGACAATTGCAATTAATGAAGAAAGAGAAATAGGTTGGACACGAGGCCATGTCCAATGAACACGGGGCCGTGTCCGAGTTCCTGCACAGGCTATAAATAGGGGTGCTTGGCTCACTTGCAAATCATCCCTTGTCAAACCACCTCTCTACCACTTCACCCACACTCCACCACCATCACAACACCCACATCCACCACCATCATCCATCTAGAGTGTGTGTAGTAGTCTCGGGATCCAAGATTGATAGTAAGAGTTCTTGACAATCAAAGGCCATGTTTTCCTAAGTCTCTTACGTCACTTGATGAAGACAAGCATTTAGTGTAATACTTTTGTTTTTTAATCTTTTCCCACTTTTTATTTGGTTTTGTATTAATGACTATAATAACTACTTTCTTATGTTGAAGGTGAAACTTCCTTATCATTAGTCCGTGGTGTCTTGGCGTTATTTTACTGTCTATATAAAATAAAGAGTAAATTACAAGTTTTGTCCTTTATTTATGTCCCAAATTGCAGGCGCTGTCCTTTGTCTTTAAAATTGATGAGTTTTGTCCTTAATGTTTGCAAATCTTGCACGTTACGTCCTTTATGGCAAACTCAGTCAGATTTTTTGGTTAAATTTGGTCATGTGCAAGGCACATGAGGGTAGCATTGTCTTTTCACATCCTAATTTATAAATGATTTTTAGAAAACAAATAAAACATAGCCAATCACCTGCCGCCACCACCTTCCACCCTCACCTGCCGCCGACCACCACCAGCTCCCACCATCACCTGCCACCGACCACCCACCATCTCCACCATCGCCTGACCGACCATCACCACTCACTCCACTATCTCCAACATCACCATCAACATTCACCCCTTCGATCCACGATCACCAAAAACTAAAAACATTCTTCAATTACTAAAACCGGCATAAATTACGTAATTGTTGAACCAGATTCAACATTAACATTCATCAATAACTAACCCTAATCTGCAACCACTACCCCATCCCTACCGGAACCCTAACCTTCCAATCAACCCAAATCAGCAACCACTACTGTCACACCCCCAAAATCCACCCGCGGAGTATCACCGCTTGGGAGCGTGACTGACAAGAATCAAGCCACCAATCATATAGAACAATGTAAATAGTAAAGGTAAATGTAATTTAACCAAACCAATCCATATGAAAGGTGTTTCAAAACATAAGTAGAAATTCAACGTTTAGCGGAAGCATATGAGTAAAAGCCCAACATAAGTAAAGTATGAAATGTCAAATGTTTAATCAAAGCAGTCACGATCCTCGTCCACAACGACCGCGCCTCCCAGTGCAAGCTCCATGTATACCTAACGACCTGCAAGGCATGTAACAGAGAGTCAACAACTAGTTGAGCGAGTTCACAGTAAGTAAGTTCGTAATAGTAAGTTCTTTTCGTAACATGTGGCTCTACTAGGCCGACAGTATGTTCTATTAGTGGGGGCTTCCCATATTTGTATATACACTAGACTATTTGTAACCATAAGTGTTCTTCTTAACCCGAGAACAGTAGTACGCACAAGGTTTACGTAGGTTTTACGTAAGTGCCCTTCTTTACCCGAGGACAGTGGTACGCGTGGGGTTTACGTAGGTTTTACGTAAGTGTCCTTCCTGACCCCGGAAGACAGTAGCATGTGTGAGTTTACGTAGGTTTTACGTAAGTGTCCCTCGAAACCTGAGGACAGTGGTAAGTACTTGTTTACGTAGGTTTTACGTAAGTGCCCTGCTTAACCCGAGGACGATGGTAGATAGTCTAGTAGCCGTGTAAGTACGAGTAATTGTTAAATCCCATCATTCAACCCATTCCCAATCCCCGGGAATCCCATGCCTTGGTAAGAGTGTGAACTCACATTGGTTTGCTCGGTATGCTTAAATGTCTTGTTTATTAGTCGAACACAACACGCCCTAAAAGGGGTTATTGATAACAATCAGTTTCTAAGTCTTTTAACGCAAAATACATCACATATGATCCAGGTAACGTACGCACATTCTCATACAATTATAACAGTTGATCATGTCATGAAGTCAGTACATACATGATGATATCACATAGTTAATGTTAAGTTCTTCCAATATTCGTTTATTGATGTGATCATATGAAATATCGCATTTTCCTTAACAATATACTAGTTACATGTTAAATCTGTGGCCCAAAAACAATATAAATAATAGATCTTATAATTTTTGGAACCCAGTTAGCACCACCGATATACTAGTCATGGCATAAATACACACTATACCTCTTGACTAACACTGACCACATTAATAGAGTGCCTATATGGTTTTTGATTAGATCAATTCTACAGCACATGGATCGCCACTTTAATTCAAGATTATCAATTCTAGCCCACCTATCTTCAATTGTATTGGACCATAAAAAAAAAACTACAGGTATACTAGAAATCGATTACTTAAATATTTGTGAATTTTGTGGGCAACTATTATTGGACCAATTCAATTACCATTCACCTTAAAGTCAAACAAAGAAATTTCATGCAATATATTACATATGCAGACAATTAATTGGTTATACACTTCAGACCCTTGAAAATTTATAAACTCCACACAAGTTCTGTCAACACAAGTTCCAATGATTATAAAACAAACAATGACTTCAGACCATAGACCAACATACAATCTCTAACTTATTTATTGCCTTATTATTTTAACACAACAGAACATGCATAAGGGCGGCCCACTAAAATCAAGTCTTCGACCCATGTGACAAAAAGTGCAAGTTCTGATTCTTGAAATTAACTAGCACGCAAGGCATCAAACACAACATGATCACGAATCGATATGAATGAGATTTTACTAACCGAATGACTTGATCCCAAAGAGAAAGTCTCGAGAGGAGGGGTTTCACTTCTGCCGACGCACACTAGAGGGGTTTAGGGTTTACTAAATAAAATTCTAACCTAAAAAGGTTAATATCAAACACTGTAACCGAACACTACTGGGCCTAAGCCCATTCCATTGTGTTTTCATCCAGGAGTCGCGTGAAAGTTAAGATCAAAGGGGAGGGTGTTTTCGGGTGTGGGTATTTCGGGTGTGGGGTGTTTCACGTGGATGGGGTGTTTGTTTTATATTGACTATAACACACAAGTTATTAATATAACACATAAGCATATACACACTTATGACACACCATATATATATAAACAACACGTATTTTGCACATCAGATAAACATAAAGACACACTTGAAATTAAGTACTAGGTTAAGTCGAATAGAGACCTTGAAAACTCGAGTTGTCACATTATCCCCAACTTGAAAGAAATTTCGTCCCGAAATTTAGCACGTGGTTACTGAGGATGCTAGTTGTGTTGTGTAGTTTACTGGTTTTCCTGGGGTGTCACATCATCCCCCCGTAGATTTGGAATTTCGTCCCGAAATTCTGTAGTAGCTTCAGCCTCAGTAGTGGTTGCACTGTTTCCGAATAATTGGGGATACTTGAGTTTCATTTGATCTTCTCGTTCCCAGGTAACTCTGGGCCACGACGGGAGTTCCAGCGAACTCGAACAAGAGGTATTCTAGTGTGCTTGAGGACGTTAACGTCTCGGTCGGTGATCCCTATGGGTTCCTCAACAAATCGCAGCTGATCGTCGATAGTGAGCTCCTTCAAAGGAACTATGAGGGTCTCATCTGACAGACATTTCTTCAGATTTGACACGTGAAAAACGTTGTGAATTGCACTGAGTTCTGCTGGTAGGTTCAGTTTGTAGGCCACTTTGCCTATTTTCTCGATGATTTCGAACGGTCCAACGTAACGCGGATTGAGTTTGCCCCTTATGCCAAAACGACCCACACCTTTCCAGGGTGAGACTTTGAGTAGAACCCGGTCCCCGACCTGGAATTCTAGAGGTTTCCTACGCTTATCAGCGTAGGCTTCCTGACGGTCGCGAGCTGCCGCCATGCGTTGTCGTATCTGAGCAATCCTTTCTGTTGTGTCTACTACAAGTTCTAGACCCGTGATCTGACTATCACCCACCTCTGCCCAACAAAGAGGTGATCGGCATTTACGCCCGTACAATGCCTCAAATGGAGCGGCTTGAATGCTAGTGTGATAACTGTTATTATACGAAAACTCTACTAGAGGGAGATGTTTTTCCCATCCGTTGCCAAAATCGATTACACATGCACGAAGCATGTCTTCAAGAGTTTGGATGGTGCGTTCAGACTGCCCATTCGTTTGCCGGTGGTAAGCTGTGCTCATGTCTAATCGTGAGCCAAAGGACTTGTGCATTGCTTGCCACAGTTCAGAAGTAAAACGTGCATCACGATCGGAGATAATGGAGGTTGGCACCCCGTGCCTCGAAACCACTTCCTTAAGATAGACGTCTGCTAGGGTGGAGAACTTATCCGTTTCCTTGGTAGCCAAGAAGTGTGCAGACTTTGTGAGTGGATCCACGATCACCCAAATAGTATCATTCCCTCGTTGAGATCTAGGCAGACCAGTAACAAAAATCCATGGAAATTTGCTCCCATTTCCATTGTGGTATCTCTGGTTGTTGGAGTAGGCCTGATGGTTTCTGATATTCGGTCTTGACTCTCGCACAAGTCAAACATTTGCTAACGTAAGTTGCTATGTGAGCTCTCATGCTAGGCCACCAATACGTAGTTCTGAGATCGTGGTACATCTTATCTGAACCAGGATGTACTGAGTAGCGAGACTTATGCGCTTCATCCATCACAAGCTCGCGTAAGTTTCCATAGAGTGGGACCCAGATGCGTCCCGTTACATAGTAGGCGTCGTCTTCCTTTTGTTCTAACCGTTGCCTTGAGCCGCGTAGAACTTCAGCCCTGACGTTTTCTGGTTTCAATGCTTCTACCTGAGCATCTCGTATCTGAGAAGGGAGACTAGACTGAATAGTGAGTTGCAACGCTCGTACACTCCTAGGTGTAGTATCCTTTCGACTGAGGGCGTCGGCCACCACATTGGCTTTGCCCGGATGGTACTTAATGGCACATTCGTAATCATTCAGTAGCTCGACCCATCGACGTTGACGCATGTTTAATTCCTTCTGTTTGAAGATATGCTCGAGACTCCTGTGATCGGTGTAGATGGTGCACTTGGTACCGTACAGGTAGTGTCGCCATATCTTGAGCGCAAAAACAACAGCTCCCAACTCTAAATCATGTGTAGTGTAATTCCGTTCGTGAATCCTAAGTTGGCGCGAAGCATAAGCAATGACTTTATCCCGTTGCATCAACACACATCCAAGACCTTGGATAGATGCGTCGCAGTAGACTACAAAATCGTCCGTGCCTTCAGGCAATGAGAGGATAGGTGTGCTACAAAGTCTATCCTTTAAGTGCTGAAACGCTGTTTCCTGTGTATTACCCCAACGGTAAACAACACCTTTCTGTGTCAGTAGTGTAAGCGGCTGTGCAATCTTTGAGAAGTCTTTGATGAACCTTCTATAGTAGCCCGCCAGACCCAAGAATTGGCGGATTTCTGTTGGTGTACGAGGTGCAGGCCAGTTCTTGATCGAGTCTACCTTGGATGGATCAACATGAATCCCATCCTTGTTTACCACATGGCCTAGAAAGTGGACCCACGAAGCCAGAAGTCGCATTTTGAAAACTTGGCGTACAGCTGTTCTGCTCGAAGGAGTTCCAAAATGAGTCGTAAATGCTGCTCGTGTTCCTCATGACTCTTGGAGTAGATCAAAATGTCGTCGATGAATACAATCACGAATTTATCCAAGTAAGGCTTGCACACTCTATTCATAAGGTCCATGAAGACTGCAGGCGCGTTTGTTAACCCGAATGGCATGACCAGAAACTCGTAATGGCCGTAGCATGTTCTGAATGCTGTTTTGGAGACGTCCTCGTCCCGGACTCTCAGTTGATGGTAGCCTGATCTCAGATCAATCTTTGAATAGTAGCTCGACCCTTGCAGCTGGTCGAACAAGTCGTCAATGCGTGGAAGAGGATAGCGATTCTTCACAGTCACATGAAGGTACCGTCTTTCTTCTTCACAAATAACACTGGAGCTCCCCAAGGCGAAGAGCTAGGACGAATAAAACCCTTATCCAAGAGTTCTTGTAGTTGTTTGGACAATTCCTCCAGTTCGGTTGGAGCTAAACGATACGGTGCGCGAGCTATTGGTGCTGCTCCAGGAGCTAGTTCAATCTGGAATTCGACCTGGCGGTGAGGCGGTAGCCCAGGTAAATCTTCAGGAAACACTTGAGGAAAATCGCGTACAACTGGGATATCCTCTAATCTCTTCTCTTTCGTTTATGTGTCTGTAACAAGTGCCAAAATGGCAGTGTGTCACTTTCGCAAACATTTCTGAGCCTTCAGAAAGGAGATGATGCCAACCACGGCACCACTCTTGTCGCCTTGAACTTCGAGAGGTTCTTTACCAGAACAGGGTATACGAACAATCTTATCCTTGCATAAGATCTCTGCTCGATGTTGGGATAACCAATCCATACCAATGACGGTGCCGAAACTACCTAGAGTTATAGGAATAAGATCGATAGGGAAAGTCTGACCAGCGAGGATAAGATTACAGCCCTGAACTATGTGTGTGGCCTCTAGACTTTTAACATTAGCTAACTCTACGATATGTTTAGTGTTCAAAAGTGTGGGTGTGCGCTTGTGTATTTGACTAACTTTCAAAGACACATAACTGGTATCCGCACCCGGATCAAACAAAACAGTAACATAAAAGTCGTCAAGAAGAAACTTACCCATCATTACGTTAGGTTCATCCCTTGCATCACCCTGACCAATCACGTGCACGCGGCCCCGGCGTCATTGTTTCCATTGTTTCCCCCAATGCTATCCCCATTGTCGACCCTGTTTCCATGGTCGTGGTTCTGAGTCTGGTCCTGGTTTATTTGTGGACAATGTCTCTTGTAGTGATCTTTAGCATCAAACTGAAAACATCCTTTAAAACTCTGTTGTTGCTGCTGATTCTGTGGAGATTGAGGTGGCCGTTGCTGTTCTTGAGTTACAGGACGTGAGCTTCGACAATCCTTTGCTTCATGACCTATCTTGAGACACCTCTGACAACGACCCTTGTTGCACTGACCGCTGTGGTGCCTATTGCATCTGTTACACTTTGGATGATTCCCTCGATATCCACTCTGCCCGCGACTACCAGAAAACTGCTGACTGGGACTCTGGTAGTCATCTATCTTTTGCTGCTGCGCCAGAGACTGAACCGAAATTAATCCCTTGCTCAGGTTTCCATCCCACTTGCGTTTGTTGTCACTAGAAGCACATGTAGTAGCATCTTTAACACGTTTCGGTAGTTTGTTTTGTTCTACTGCCTGGTCTGTGAGACGATGAGCAAGCCGGGTGACTTGCTGGATAGTGCCAAGATTAGCTGCGGTCATATGACTCTGAATTTCTGGCACCAGACCCTTGAGATACAGCTCGATGCGTTTGGTGGGAGGGTCTACCATAGTGGGACACAATGTGGCTAATTCATTCGATCTCTTCGTATAAACCTCAATTTCAGACCCCGTCATCTGTAAGTTGAGGAACTCCACCTCTAGTTTGTGGATGTCTTCCCGACTGCAAAACTCTTCCTTAACTAGGTCCTTGAACTCGTTCCAGGGGGTGGCATTAGCAGCTGCCAGCCCTAACATTTGAACCTGTGTTTCCCACCAGGTTAATGCAGCACCTTCGAGTGTTCCAGCAGCAAATTTACTCTACGAGACTCAGGGCAATCACGCACCTCAAAGTCAGTTTCGAGCCTCTCGAACCAATGGAGGAGGCCTACAACTCCCTCAGTACCACTGAAGGTACTAGGTCGGCAATCCGTGAAATTCCTGAAGGTGCAATTAGGTGGCTGAGCGTGTTGACCTCCTGCTTGTGCAGCTGCAAGTGCCGCAGCAACTTGTTCGTTAATGAGAGCCGTCAACTGGGCTTGGGTCAAGTTAATACGTCCAGCCATGATCTTCATAGCAAAGGTAACATAAGTAAGAGAGGTTCGCGAATAGTGCGATGACAGAAGAGAGTGAGCACACAAGTATTCTCAAGCAATAATTGTTACGTTTATCTAAGCATACCATGAGCAAAGTTCTATGTAATCTAGCATGTAGGCAATAAAACATTTACCATATTACCTAGGATGTTGAGTCTTGCACGTGGAGCGAGGCGTCGTTGTGGATCGTTGAGCACTGTACAGGTTATAGTCTGGTTTTAATAAAAATGTTTTCCCCTTATTAAAACCAAGTTCACTATAACCAATGGCTCTGATACCAATCTGTCACACCCTCAAAATCCACCCACGGAGTATCACCGCTTGGGAGCGTGACTGACTAGGATCAAGCCACCAATCATATAGAACAACGTAAATAGTAAAGGTAAATGTAATTTAACCAAACCAATCCATATGAAAGGTGTTTCAAAACATAAGTAGAAATTCAACGTTTAGCGAAAGCATATGAGTAAAAGCCCAACATAAGTAAAGTATGAAATGTCAAATGTTTAATCAAAGCATTCACGATCCTCATCCACAACGACCGCGCCTCCCAGTGCAAGCTCCATGTATACCTAACGACCTGCAAGGCATGTAACAGAGAGTCAACAACTAGTTGAGCGAGTTCACAGTAAGTAAGTTCGTAATAGTAAGTTCTTTTTGTAACATGTGGCTCTACTAGGCCGATAGTATGTTCTATTAGTGGGGGCTTCCCATATTTGTATATACACTAGGCTATTTGTAACCATAAGTGTTATTCTTAACCCGAGAACAGTAGTACGTACAAGGTTTACGTAGGTTTTACGTAAGTGCCCTTCTTTACCCGAGGACAGTGGTACGCGTGGGGTTTACGTAGGTTTTACGTAAGTGTCCTTCCTGACCCCGGAAGACAGTAGCATGTGTGAGTTTACGTAGGTTTTACGTAAGTGTCCCTCGAAACCTGAGGACAGTGGTAAGTACTTGTTTACGTAGGTTTTACGTAAGTGCCCTGCTTAACCCGAGGACGATGGTAGATAGTCTAGTAGCCGTGTAAGTACGAGTAATTGTTAAATCCCATCATTCAACCCATTCCCAATCCCCGGGAATCCCATGCCTTGGTAAGAGTGTGAACTCACCTTGGTTTGCTCGGTATGCTTAAATGTCTTGTTTATTAGTTGAACAGAACACGCCCTAAAAGGGGTTATTGATAACAATCAGTTTCTAAGTCTTTTAACGCAAAATACATCACATATGATCCAGGTAACGTACGCACATTCTCATACAATTATAACAGTTGATCATGTCATGAAGTCAGTACATACATGATGATATCACATAGTTAATGTTAAGTTCTTCCAATATTCGTTTATTGATGTGATCATATGAAATATCTCATTTTCCTTAACAATATACTAGTTACATGTTAAATCTGTGGCCCAAAAACAATATAAATAATAGATCTTATAATTTTTGGAACCCAGTTAGCACCACCGATTTCACTTCAACAAACAAGGCCTCATGGCATAAATACACACTATACCTCTTGACTAACACTGACCACATTAATAGAGTGCCTATATGGTTTTTGATTAGATCAATTCTACAGCACATGGATCGCCACTTTAATTCAATATTATCAATTCTAGCCCACCTATCTTCAATTGTATTGGACCATAAAAAAAAAAACTACATGTATACTAGAAATCGATTACTTAAATATTTGTGAATTTTGTGGGCGACTATTATTGGACCAATTCAATTACCATTCACCTTAAAGTCAAACAAAGAAATTTCATGCAATATATTACATATGCAGACAATTAATTGGTTATACACTTCAGACCCTTGAAAAATTATAAACTCCACACAAGTTCTGTCAACACAAGTTCCAATGATTATAAAACAAACAATGACTTTAGACCATAGACCAATCCTTTCTGTTGTGTCTACTACAAGTTCTGGACCCGTGATCTGACTATCACCCACCTCTGCCCAACAAAGAGGTGATCGGCATTTACGCCCGTACAATGCCTCAAATGGAGCGGCTTGAATGCTAGTGTGATAACAGTTATTATACGAAAACTCTAGTAGAGGGAGATGTTTTTCACATCCGTTGCCAAAATCGATTACACATGCACAAAGCATGTCTTCAAGAGTTTGGATGGTGCGTTCAGACTGCCCATCCGTTTGCGGGTGGTAAGCTGTGCTCATGTCTAATCGTGAGCCAAAGGACTTGTGCATTGCTTGCCACAGTTCAGAAGTAAAATGTGCATCACGATTGGAGATAATGGAGGTTGGCACCCCGTGCCTCGAAACCACTTCCTTAAGATAGACGTCTGCTAGGGTGGAGAACTTATCCATTTCCTTGGTAGCCAAGAAGTGTGCAGACTTTGTGAGTCGATCCACGATCACCCAAATAGTGTCATTCCCTCGTTGAGATCTAGGCAGACCAGTAACAAAAATCCATGGAAATTTGCTCCCATTTCCATTGTGGTATCTCTGGTTGTTGGAGTAGGCCCGATGGTTTCTGATATTCGGTCTTGACTCTCGCACAAGTCAAACATTTGCTAACGTAAGTTGCTATGTGAGCTCTCATGCTAGGCCACCAATACGTAGTTCTGAGATCGTGGTACATCTTATCTGAACCAGGATGTACTGAGTAGCGAGACTTATGCGCTTCATCCATCACAAGCTCGCGTAAGTTTCCATAGAGTGGGACCCAGATGCGTCCCGTTACATAGTAGGCGCCGTCTTCCTTTTGTTCTAACCGTTGCCTTGAGCCGCGTAGAACTTCAGCCCTGACGTTTTCTGGTTTCAATGCTTCTACCTGAGCATCTCGTATCTGAGAAGGGAGACTAGACTGAATAGTGAGTTGCAACGCTCGTACACTCCTAGGTGTAGTATCCTTTCGACTAAGGGCATCGGCCACCACATTGGCTTTGCCTGGATGGTACTTAATGGCACATTCGTAATCATTCAGTAGCTCGACCCATCGACGCTGACGCATGTTTAATTCCTTCTGTTTGAAGATATGCTCGAGACTCCTGTGATCGGTGTAGATGGTGCACTTGGTACCGTACAGGTAGTGTCGCCATATCTTGAGCGCAAAAACAACAGCTCCCAACTCTAAATCATGTGTAGTGTAATTCCGTTCGTGAATCCTAAGTTGGTGCGAAGCATAAGCAATGACTTTATCCCGTTGCATCAACACACATCCAAGACCTTGGATAGATGCGTCGCAGTAGACTACAAAATCGTCCATGCCTTCAGGCAATGAGAGGATAGGTGCGCTGCATAGTCTATCCTTTAAGTGCTGAAACGCTGTTTCCTATGTATTACCCCAACGGTAAACAACACCTTTCTGTGTCAGTAGTGTAAGCGGTTGTGCAATCTTTGAGAAGACTTTGATGAACCTTCTATAGTAGCCCGCCAAACCCAAGAATTGGCGGATTTCTGTTGGTGTACGAGGTGCAGGCCAGTTCTTGATCGAGTCTACCTTGGATGGATCAACATGAATCCCATCCTTGTTTACCACGTGGCCTAGAAAGTGGACCCACGAGGCCAGAAGTCGCATTTTGAAAACTTGGCGTACAGCTGTTCTGCTCGAAGGAGTTCCAAAATGAGTCGTAAATGCTGCTCGTGTTCCTCGTGACTCTTGGAGTAGATCAAATCAGGTAAGGTCTCCGATTGTCGTCGGAGAAGAGGGAAGAGGGAATAGCAGAGCGACGACTATGGTAAGGTCTCCGAGTGTCGTCGGAGAAGAGGGAAGAGCAGAGCGACGACTGTGGACACACTCGATTTCGAGCCAGATAACGATGATCTCATGGACGAAGACGCCGCCGTTGACGTAGACGCATCTTCACCTAGGGTTTCTGCTCACATTCCTAAACTTAAATCCGACATTACCGGTGCACCGAAGAAAACTAAAGGCCGTGGATTCCGTGAAGAAACCGGTGCTCAACGTGACGACCGTATGTCTGGCCGGTTTGATTCTATTGATTCCGGTGGCGGTCCCGGTCCTGAACGATAGGGGCGGTGGTGGTAGGTGGGGTGGGGGTGGTGGTTGCAGGGGTGGGGATGATGGTTGCAGGGGTGTGGATGGTGGTTGCGGTGGTTGATGGTGGTTGATGGTGGTAGGGAGAGAGAGGGAGGTGTAGAGAGAGAGAGAGAGTTGTAGATAGAGGGAGAGAGTGAAAATCTGATCTGATATATACTTGTATATATTTAAATGTATATAAATAATAGTAATAATAATAGTATTTTTTAAATATATTTTGTTTTAATTTTTTAAATAATAATACTAAATATATAGGTAAAAAGACAAAAATACCCTTTGGTGAGCAGATTTAACCAAAAAATCTAACTGGGTTTGGCCTAAAGGACATAACGTGCAAGATTTGCAAACATTAAGGACAAAACTCATCAATTTTAAAGACAAAGGACAACGCCTGCAATTTGGGACATACATAAAGGAAAAAAACTTGTAATTTACTCTAAAATAAAAGATTTACACCATTTATATCTCTACGGTCTATATAGAGATATGTTGGCTACCTGGTCGGGGGTTAAGGGGAATGGTTTGGTAAGGTTCTTGCCTTGTTCGGTGTATAGATCCTGCAAGGACCT
This sequence comes from Helianthus tuberosus, assembly GCA_030545235.1. NCBI lineage: Eukaryota > Viridiplantae > Streptophyta > Magnoliopsida > Asterales > Asteraceae > Helianthus > Helianthus tuberosus. The sequence goes on along the minus strand of CM060452.1, from coordinate 14,451,392 downwards.
GGGTCAAGCTTACTAGGACCTCCTTCAATACCCACTAGTAATGGATGGCGGGGGTGCGAATGGCTTGATCCCCTCATATGTAAACTACGATTAATACATTAACCCGGCTATTTGGGATTGTATCCCTGCTGACTCAAACCACTTAGCCGAGGGTAACGTCACCTTCAAAAGAGGGGCCTACCACATTACGCATTAATAACTTAATTAATTATTTTCCAATATTTCAACCCTTTAGGATTGTATCCTTCTTGACTTAAACTACTGGGTTGAGGGTAACGTCACCTTCAAAAGATAGGTCTACTACTATAACTAAGATAATCTCTGAAAAATTGCAAAAGTGCGGAAATCATCAAAGGTTACACTAAAGGCAAGTCGGATCCAAGTGATTCATCTTGTTTATCTGTTTTTATTTTATTTTTATTTTCAACATTTTTAGTTTTTATTTTCATGTTTAAAACTTTTTCTAAAATTTTGATTTGATTAGATGTTGAGCATAAAACGGTTCTAAAAGCTCTTGTGTCCTTGGACGACCTCGGTATCTTACCAACGCTATACTACGCTCACGATGGGTGAACTTTCCCATATGTGTGTTTAGTGTTAGTAAAATATCGTGTTTTATAAATTTAAAACTTGACTAAAGTGTTAAAAAGGGCTTAAAATATACATAAAAACATATCACACCTAACGCACATCATGTTTTTTGCGCCGTTTCCGGGGACACAAGGATTTTAAGAAAGCTTAAAATTGACGGCCTAATCAGTTTTTTTTTAAACCGCGCGCATTTTTTGTCATACCCTGACTTTTGCGGAAGCGTGATTATGATGTGACTTTCTTAATACCATTGCATTTAATCATAACAACGACTATATGATAAAACCTTAGATGTTCAACCATAAATTAAGTTTAAAAACATGACAACATTGTTTGGAACATAGACTTCAAATTTAAGTTTACAACCATACGAATTGTTTACGAGTTCACTAAGGACTCATCAAAAGATATTAGATAAAACCAAGGTTTGGAAGACGTGTCTCGTCCAGGATTAAGACACCCAACCCAAACCTCAAAACCATGGATGACATCTTTATTCACAACGCAACATGAAACTTCCAACGCCCGCCAGATCCACTTACTAATTTCCTGAAATACATGTATTTTGAAAACACCAACAAAAGTTGAGCGAGTTCATGTGTTTGTTCGTGTGTATGAGTAAACCTTTGAAAGTATGTCTGTATGTATGTAAATCCTGGTATGAAAGCAACAAGGAAAACATATCACCAATGGTTTGCAAGGTCATTGATATGTGTGAAGTGATGTAGGAAAACTCAAACCTAGCAGATTTGTCTCCGGAAATAAGACATAGTCACCACATGGGCCACCCTGGTCCGCATGGGTGTGGGCTCGCTACACCCAAATAGATCTATAACTCATGTCCCTCAGTCCTACAACGAGGATTAATGGCCTTAAGTGTTGTACCCACCACTCACATGATCAAGTAGTATCCTTCTTTAGCAAACCATACCATGTATAAAACGTTTGTAAACAGTTGTAACATGTATTTCACCCCCGAAGTTATAAAACTGAAAAACAGTTAAAAGAAAACGGGGGACATGAAACTCACAGTCTTGCGTCTTCAACAATGGTAACTCGAACTTCTCCGGTGAACACGACTACCTACAACGTACTAATGTCTATTAGACAAACGGGCCGTGCCTTGACTTGGTGTTAACGTTTCTGAGTTACGTTTCTTTTATGCCTTTGTTATTATTACAAGTTATATAATTATTGTCAAAATAATTAATATTTCAACTTAAATTATATTTATTAAATTTTGGAATAATTGTTAAATAATATATATTAACTTAATACTTCCCAAGTATTAATACTTGTATTTCCTTCCCAAGGATGGGGGTATCTTATACATGTGTATTCTTGCCATATTTTGGGGTCGTATTCCGGTGTGTATTTATACGTGTGAGAATACGTATTTTATGGTATTCATTAAGTATTCATATACTTAAATTTATATTAAACCTTCCGGAATATTATTTCTACTAAAAGTCCACCAATATATATTTCGAAAATATATATTCAAGAAGTATTACTTAGAAAAACTATTTATACTTTTTCATTTGGCAAAATATTTGTATTTTCATATAAGTTCCAAAAATAATATATTTTCAAGTCTAACTTTAGAAAATATATATATAAACTTATTTTTATCCAAAAATAATGTATTTCAAGTGTACTCAAGAAAATATATATCTTTCCCAAAAATTATATATCTTCTAAAAATTCCAAGAAAATATATTTGTACTTCCCAAAAACAGTATATTTTCTCCTTGTCAAAAATATGATATAACTTTGTAATAATTGTAAAAATCATATTTTCATTTTCTTGTGTCCAAAATATTATTTACCAAAATATACTTTGTGAGCATATTTTCCGGAATATTTTGTAAGTTACATTTCTTGTTCGGTTTCGCCAATATTTTGTGTGTAACTTGTATATTTATTACTTGAGATTTTGGTAATATTTTGGATTGTAATTCTTGGTGTTTTTGTGAGTCATATTATTACATGCCCTAAAATAATATAACTAATACACAAAGTATACAAATAATCACACACATTGTGTCTCCTAAATATATATTTCTCAAATACATATTTAGTCACTTTTATTTATGAAAACCAACCTCCAATATTTGTATTTTTGTAACAAAAAATTATGGCAAAGTTTATGTAACCATTTATTGTTGAAAATACACTTGTAAGTGTATGTTTATAAATATTTTTCTAAGTGTTTATATAATTTTAGAAAATTTTGCCATACTTTCCCATAAAAATGGAGGTTTCCATGCTTTCAGGCATATCATTTTCTTTTGTAAAATCATCATAATCAATCCACAATCAACACTAAACAACTTACACTTACCAATTTTGCCAAAACCATGCTTATTCCACTACTTCATGAACTTGAAAGTTTATGAAAACTTGTAGTAACTTGGTAGTGTGTTTAGTGAGTTTAGTTACCCTTTAAAATGTGGTTGTTTATATAAAAACATCATTCTTGAAAGATTTAGATGTTTACAACTTGTAATCATGCTTTACAAAAATGTTTCCTTATGAAATCTTCTGTTACACAAGTGTTCCTACACTTGTTTAATTACTAAAAACAAGTCTTGTTTATGTAAGAACCAAGATTATAAGAAACTTATGTTTTTAACTTGGTTTCTTTGAAATACCATTTATAAATATTTAGATCCATATGATCAACAACTCACTTTAATCATGGTTTTTCAAGAAAACATTATTTCTTTCAAGTTCATGCTTTAAGTATGGATGATCCATCATCCTACAACAATTTATACTTTCACATCTTGCTAAACTATGTTTTTAATCATGATTTAGCAAGACCTTATGACATCACTTCTACAAACAATCAAAGATCAACAAGCATAACAACATATATTCATGAAGATATCTTTACTAAACAAGCTTATGTTCATGTTTACTTCATATGATTCTTTAGTGTTCTTGATAGTTTTGATCATGATTCATTATTAACCACTAAAAATGGAAGTAATATAGAGTGTACAAGGATCTTACCACTAGCACAAGGCTAGGGATGATTCAAGAGTATTAAGTGAGTGGATAAAAGCAACTAGAGAAGGTCCTTCAAGATCCAAAGCCACCAAGCTTCCTTGTATGGACTCTAACACCCTTGTATGATCTTAGAATGGATGAAGATGAAGAAATGAAGGTGATGGTGGTGGGGCTTGTGTTCGGCCGAGAACGGGAGCAAGAGAAGGAGAAAGATGAGTGTATGTTAGTGTGTGAGAATTATGAACTGTAGATCTTCCATACACTTTTATAAACCAAGTTCTCTAATTAACTCATGTGTAATATGTTCTAAAAAGTAAAAACAAGATCTAATTTAACAAGGAAATAAAATCTTGAAGGCATGGGGCCAAGCATGGTCGTCCATAGGTGGTGGGGGTCTAGGTGTAGGTTTAACCCTTTAGTTGCAAATTAGTTCAAATCTAAGTGTTCGTTACGTGTTTCAGTTATTAGATATTTTTAGGAGGTGTTATGATGTTCGGGGATCATAACTAGCTTGGAAACATTAAAACAGTGCTTCTAGTGCAAATTTGGTGTTTCGGGTAGTGTCTGGTTGTTCGGTTAGATACTGATTCGTTAAAGTGCTAAACCTTGCAGTTTAGTGTGCTTTATGTACCTTTTTGTGACACTTTTAATTCTTGACACTTAGGAAAGCATTCAGGACCATTTTATCATGTTTTTGCATAATATTAATGTGTTAAAATGCTGATTTATGCTGAATTTTGTTGAATTCAGCACTTTGGGTGAGTTTTAGGCACTTTCCGGCACTTAAAATATCACCTAGAAAAGCAGTTTTGTGGTCCTTACTTCCCTACACTCTATACTAGTGTAGTACTTGGTTTCTGGCTCATACTATGTCTCAATTCAATGTCTGTCTATGTACTGAACTCCGTCAGCATATTTCTGATTTATAAGATAACTGTGCTAACTGTGCTTTGTGCATCATTCAAAGCAATATAGCTTTCATGCAATATTGATATGACATTAAATAAGGTATGATGCACATGTATGTGTATGGCAGTAATCAGAAAGCAGTTAACTTGAAATTCAGCACAGTCATTATGCATTAATCAAGATTAATTAATTGTACAGATACCTGGATTTTTAATAGTTGTCACATTTTTCTGCATTTTAGTTAGTTTTTACATTTACAGTAGACTAAACACGGGGATGTGTTCACTGAACACGGGGCCGTGCTGCATATTTTTTTTAAAACTCTCAGATACAGAGTCTAAACACGGGGTCGTGCTCGCTGAACACGCCCCCCGTACTGCACAAAATCAGTCGCTTTTATTAAAACGCCCAGATACAAAACCTGAACACGGGGCCGTGTCCAACCTCTGTTTCCATTTTTTTTTGTTTTCTGGTCCCGAGACTCTGTTGTGGTCTGCTGAGTGATTCTTATGGATCAATACTCAGGAGATTACAACTATCACTATGAGGAGGATGATTATTGGGAAGAATATTGTACTATTTGTGGCAACCCTCATTCGGTGCAGTATTGTGACTTATTTCAACCATCCCCTTCATACAACCACTATGAGTAGCCCAGGTACGAGCCATCAACTTCATACACACCCTATGAAGAACCAAGGTATAAACCTTCTCCCTTATACTCATATTTTGATGAATCAAGGTATGAGCCTTCATACTTATACTTTGAGGAACCAAGATATGAGCCTCCACCTTTATATGCTTACTATGAGGAACCATGGCGTGAACAACCCACCTCATATGGGTATTATGAAGAACCAAGTTACGACCCTTATCCATCATATACTTACAATGAGGAACAATGGTATGAACCATCTACCTCATATGAGTATTATGAGGAACCAAGGATCGAACTTCCGAATTCAAGCTTTGATGATAACTATTCAACTCACTTTGATGAACCACCAACTATTTCACCCGTAGCCAAAAAGATAATAGAACACCTTAAAACTATCGAGCGCTGTATAAAAGAAGCCCGCGCAAGGGAAGAGGAATCCCGCGCAAGGGAAGAATTAACTTGTAATAAAGAAGAGATAGTTGAAAAGGTAAAAATGGAAGAACAAGTAAGTGAAAAGCCAACACATGAGTTAAACAACAAAAAAGGTGAGTCTGACAACGTTAAAATTCAAGAAGAGTCTAATTATGAAGAAATTAATCTCTTGTCACCTTCTTTCGAAAATCATTGTTTAGTACCCACTCATGCTAAGTTTTTAAAAGAGTAAAACACTAACACTAAAATTGACGAAACGATAAGCATTAAGTTAACAAATGATCAAACTACGCTAATAAAAGAAGATCCATTTGAAATTAACATTACACCGGTTCCATGTTTCTTTCAAAATTCATTTATTAGTAATATTACAACTGATAAAGATCTTTGTGTTAATATAATGCCGAACTACATTTTTGAAAATTTAAGTATTGTTTATTTTTCTCCACTTCAAATACTCGTTTTTCTATCTAATCGGAAAACGGTAAAATCAATAGGGATAGTTGAAGATGTGTTAGCCCAAACCAATCAAATGGTAATCCCAACCGACTTCGTCATCCTTGATGACGCTCCATTAGTATTGGGACGACCTTTTGTAAAGACTCATGAAGCTTTGAAAAATCGGAAGAAAAACAATCTACCCATTCAATTAGGGGCATTCAAAAGAATTGTCGATCTTGAGCGATCAATGAAATATCCATTCGGCAACAATGACCCCCTAATTGAAGATGAAGATGAACCACTCGATACGAGAGAAGAAATGATCCACTTTGTTGAAGAAGAGGTCGCCATAGAACAAACCTTTTTGGTTCTTGATCGTAATGAGCAACCGAATAAGGAGTCTCCTAAAGACCCACCTCTTGAGCTCAAGGAACTTCCAAAAGGTTTGGAATATGCTTTTCTCGACAAAGATGGTAAATTACCTGTAATTATTTCATCAAAATTAACTAGTTTAGAAAAAGAAAAATTAATCACCTTTTGAAAAAACACAAAAACGCGATCGCCTGGAAACTTGTAGATATTAAAGGAATAAGTCCTTCGTGCACGCACAAAATTTTAATGAATGATTACTATAAATCGGTAATACAACCACAACGTAGAGTAAATCCAAACGTCCAAGAAGTGGTTAAAAATAAAGTCATTAAATTACTTGACGCCAGACTCATTTACCCAATCTCCGATAGTACTTGGGTAAGTCCCGTCCAAGTAGTTCCTAAGAAAGGAGGTATGACGGTAGTAACTAACGAGAAAAATGAATTAATACCAACAAGAACCATCACATGATGGAAAGTATGTATAGATTATCGTCGATTAAATGAGGCAACAAGGAAAGATCACTTTCCTTTACCTTTTATTGATCAAATGTTAGAAAGATTATCCGGTCACAAGTTTTATTGTTTCTTAGATGGTTTTTCAGATTACTTTCCAATACCGATAGCACTCGAAGACCAAGAAAAGACAACATTCACATGTCCCTACATAACTTTTGCTTATCGACGCATGCCTTTTGGTATATGTAATGCCCCCGCAACCTTTCAAGGTTACATGGTGGACATCTTCCATGATATGATAGAAAAGACAATGGAAGTCTTCATGGACACTTTTCTATCTTTGGAGATTCATATGACCAATGCCTCTATAACCTTGAACGAATGCTATCCCGATGTGAGGAAACTAACCTCGCCCTTAACTGGGAAAAATGTTATTTCATGGGAACAGAGGGAATAGTACTCGGTCACAAAATCTCAAGCGAAGGAATGGAGGTTGATCGAGCAAAATTAGACACTATTTCTCGACTACCATCCCCATCCTCCGTTAGAGCTATCAGAAGTTTCCTTGGGCATGCCAGATTTTATAGGCGATTTATCAAAGACTTTTCGAAGTTCTCAAGACCTCTAACAAAATTACTTAAAAAAGATGCTCCTTTCATCTTTGACAAGTATTGCAACCAAGCACTTCTAACGCTAAAAGAAATGCTAGTCAATGCACCTGTCATGATAACGCCTGATTGGAAATTACCTTTCGATATCACGTGTGACGCAAGTGACTTTGCAGTTGGAGCCGTCTTGGGACAACGAAAAGATAAGAATTTTCACCCAATTTATTACGCTAGTAAAACACTTAATTAATGATGCACAAGAAAATTACACAACAAAAGAAAAAAAATTACTAGCTGTAGTATTTGCTTTTAATAAATTTCGTTCTTATCTTGTTCTTTCTAAAACGATAGTTTATACAGACCATGCAGCCATTCGAAATCTCTTTAAGAAACAGGATGCCAAACCGCGTTTAATTAGATGGATTCTACTCCTTCAAGAATTTGACATTGAAATAAAAGACAAAAGAGGAGCAGAAAACACCGCTGCAGATCATCTTTCCAGCTTGGAAGATCCAGCTTTGGAGGCGACTAGGGACGGTTAATCAATGAAAAATTCCCAACGGAGTCCCTAGAAATGGTGGAATACCGAGAAGAACCATGGTACGCCGACTATGCTAACTACTTAGCTAGTTGTATAGTCACAAAAGGATGGCCACATCATCAAAGAAAATTTTTTTTGCCGATGTAAAGCATTATTTTTGGGAAGATTCTTATCTTTTCAAAATGTGTGCTGACCAACTCATCCGTTGATGCGTACATGGTATTGAAGCAAAAAGAATTCTACGCCATTGTCATGAAGGTCCATACGGAGGACATCATGGTGTCGCTAGTACCGCTCGAAAGGTATTTGATTCAGGATTTTATTGGCCAACCATTTACAAAGACGCCCAAAGTCTTGTCAAGACATGTGACGCTTGCCAAAGATCAGGTAATATTTCTTCCAAAAACGAAATTCCACAAAATGGCATTCTTGTTTGTAAAATCTTTGATGTGTGGGGACTCGACTTTATGGGACCTTTCCCACCGTCAAAAGTAAATAAATATATACTTGTGGCAGTGGACTACTTGTCTAAATGGGCCGAGGCCGAAGCGCTTCCAACAAACAATGGATGAGTCGTGGTAAGATTCCTGAAACGATTATTCACTCGTTTCGGAACTCCAAAAGCATTAATAAGTGATAGAGGTACCCATTTTTGTAACCACCAACTTGAAAAATTTTCAAAAAGGTATGGGGTCTATCACCGGGTCTCAACAACATATCACCCTCAAACAAACGGACAAGCCGAAGTGACTAATCGAGGTTTAAAAGGAATATTTGAAAAAACCGTAGGATTAAATAAAAAGGAATTGGCTGATAAATTAGACTACGCTTTATGGGCTTTTCGAACTGCGTATAAAACAACAATAGGTATAACCCCATATAAGCTTGTCTATGGAAAAAGTTGTCATTTACTGGTAGAAATAGCACACAAAGCTTACTGGGCAATTAAAAACGTAAACTTAGACTTATAAATGGCCGGTAAAAATCGATTTTGTCAATTAAATGAATTAGACGAATTAAGAAATCACGCATACTCTAACTCCGAAATTTATAAGGAAAGAATGAAAAATTTGCATGATAAACACATTAAACCTAATGAATTTCGGGTTGGAGATCAAGTTCTATTGTTTAATTCACGACTTCGATTATTTCCTGGTAAGATAAAGTCTAGGTGGGCGGGACCTTTTTCAATCACCCACATTTTTCCACACGGTGCAATTGAGATTAAATCTCGGAATGGAATCCCATTCAAAGTCAATGGCCAACGGCTAAAGCTTTATCAAGGATTTATTGAGGATGAAGAGGAGGAAATCTCGCTACAAGAGGCCGAAGAATAAAACGAAGGTTTAAGCATCAACATCATATCTTGTAAGTTACGAACATCGGGAATGCATCTAAATCTGTAAGATTTCTAAAACCCAGTTTCGGGAAATAGGGCACTCACACGAGCACAAAAAATATATATTTTGTTTTTGCCCGCCCACGGGGTCGTATTTGCGTAACTGTCAGGGATAAAACCCCTTTTTCCTTCATTTTTTCAATTCAACACGCCCTGTTTCCCCAAAAACTCTCTGGTTCCACCGGAAATTCCTACAGATTTTCACGTTCCTCCGACTCCTAACAACATCAAGGTATGATTCTATCATTATAATTAGATAGTTTAATCACTTGCATGTAGTTTAACATAAAAAATTTGGGGAAAAATCTAGGGTTCTTCAACTTGAACCGAATCAAACCTCAAATTTTTGCTTAGATCTGTTAGTACTTAGTATTAGTATAGATGCATGTAATAGGAAGTAAATCAACTTGAATTGTTTGTAGATTTGCCCGATTTCTCACAAAAACCTCAAACCCTCGTTTTTGAACCGAAAAAGACAAAATTGAAGGGGTAAACAGTTTGTCTTGGGAAAAACGGCAGTTGGGGTTGCATTTTCGGGGAAAACTGCCCCTACTAGACCAAAAATTTTCAAGTTTTCGGGACCGGGAAAAATGAGGTTTTTGAGAAACAGACACCTGAACACGGGGTCATGCTCAGCGGACACGGGGGTGTGTTCAGCTAAAATCCGGCGAACATGAGGCGTGTCCAGCGGACACGGGGTCGTGTTCAGCTGACTGATTTCAGTTTTCTTCGAAAATTTTACTATTTCATGCTAATTGTTTGGTGTTTTCTTTCAGATGGCCAAGAAATTTACGAGGTTTATCCCGAATGAATGGGCTGCTCAGCACGGTTTGAGGTTCTCAAGACAAGGTCCAAAGAAGACCCCAAACAAGTTTGCTTTGATACTCTAGAAGCAGTAGGCCAAATCGACCACTTTAACAACCTTGTTACTATAAGGACCTGCACGAAAATGACCTGCAACACTCCGTAAGTCACAAACCGGACCCCTAAAACCCTGATCCTCATGAAAAATCATGAAAATCTGATTTTATTATCCTGTCGCGGGCCGCGTAAAACTAAGGGAAAGTCTACATAGGGCGCGACAGCTTTGACAAACTCCGGATAAGCTTGAGGGACACTTGTCGTCCACGTGTCAAGACCACACCGATGACTCAGCAAACCCTACTGCCGCCTTTATGGCATCACGGGCCGCGAAGGATTCTCCTTCAAATTTAAGCGGGCCGCGAGAGACCGAAATTTCAGCTATAAATTGGACGAAGTTTGGGCATTTCAAGCTGCTCAATTCTTTTCTTTCTCTTAGCTTCTAATATAGCAAAATAGTAGCTCGATATTATACCTTCTAAACCCCGAAACTCTGCTCGTTGTTAAAGTAATAACTCTAATCAACTGACACGGTACTATATCCGATTGATTGAAACTGATCCAACGGATGTTTAAGTGCTGCCAGTAGTTGGCTATACTTTGTCATTCGTCGTGAGGGTTTTGATCTCGTGATTATCGTTAAAGTTGAATTGAGTTAATACACTAATACGAGTTCCATTAGAAATTAGAACTCATAACCAGGAAGCTGTTAAACTATAATACTTAGCAATTAAGTAAAGTTAATAGTTAAGGAAAATTTATCAATTAAGTAAGATTAATTAATTAGTTAAGTAAGATTAATCAAGTTAAGTAAGATTAATTAATCAAGTTAAGTAATATTAATTAAGTTAAGTATGATTAATTAATCAGTTAAGCAAGATTAATTAAGCTAAGCAAGATTAATTAAGCTAAGCAAGATTTATTTAAGCTAAGTAAGATTTATTAAACACCTAAATAGATATACATGAAAATAGGTATATATGGGGTAGGTATTATCTAGGGAAGGTTTTATCTAGGGAAGGTTCAACTGAGGAAGATAACACCTAGGGAAATTCTATATAGGGGTAAGACTTATCCCCTTACCTATAAATAGGAAGCTTAGAACTCATTTTTCTTTACTCATTTCTTCTATTCTTCTCTCTATACGTTGGTGTTCTAACCAATAATCACCGATACGATATTCTTTCCGATCGATTCGGGAACCAACTAACGAATGCCAAAGTGGTGTCTGAATAAGACTATACTTTGTGAATTTCGTTAAGGTTCTGATCTCGTGACCATCGTTAGGTTTGATATGATTTTACACCAAAACGTATTCCACTCTGTTAAACTATATGTTTAACTAACAGAAAACTCAAAACTATACACTTACTACCAAACAAAATACTTAATCATCAGAAGATTTAGAACTCTCAAGAAAGTAGATGCTTAGTTATCAAAAGGCATAGAATCTGTAGGCTTGTTAATCAAGACTATATGCTAACAAGGTGAGTCATTCTCTTTTTATCAAATTGCTTTACAAAACCCTAAATGTTTTCCAGTTATACTTTGAATTGATTAAGTCTTTGCTAATCTTTAATTACTGGCAGTATGTGGGGGTTTTGTGCACATTACTACTAACGATTTATCACTTAGGTGGGCGAGCCTAATTTGTGATATGTCCACAGTCATGGATCCGGTCTAGTTACAACTTAACCAGATAATTAATAGATAGGGGCAAATGTGAAAACTCTTAATGATGTAAATTATAACAAATGTGTTTTTGTATAAAAATGAATGAACTCATCAGTATTTCCTGCTGACCAAATCTTTTTAAAACGCGTTTCAGGTGAATACAGTAGATTGGAATACGAATGATGATACGGCACCGAAAGGCTTAAAGAAGTGGCTCATTTTATCAAATAAATTAAATTAAATGTCGTTTCATATATTCGGGTTTATCCTATATTAAAGCTACCTTTGTAAAACATGCGTTTATTCCCATCTGTTTAATAAATAAAATCCGGTGTTTCTAAACTCTGGTATTTTCCTAACTCATGGTCCTGATGAAATTTTCCACTACAATGTTTTTAAAATAACCACCGGTACTACTTGGCTGCTTCACGGCTCCTGCTCCCATCCAGGGTGAGGTCGGGGGTCGTTACAGTTACTGGCCCACTAAGAGCAGCTCTTTACACTCATCTCCACTCCATGCACAAGTATAACATGGAATTTTATAGCACGTTTGCCTTCAAGGCAAAAGCGGAGCCGTTTGACAATGAAGGGGTGGGATTCCATTGTGCTGGGGTTATGTACTCAGTTTCAATCGCACAATTTGGGGCTATCATCGAGTTGTATAACAAAGAGGATGCGGGAGATGAGGAGAACACGGGTGGTCTCCGTGAACTCCCACAGGACCAACGCCAAACAACATGGGCTCAGATTGGGGAAAGGCACTATAACCCGAGCCAGACCCAGAGCACACAGTTGCGGGACCTCTCTACCGCTACATCCATAGGGTCCTCAACTACTCCCTCTGCCAGAGACATGACAGTGGTGGTGTTGTAACCTTGCGTGATCTGATAGTCCTCAACTGCATTCACAACCATATAACCCTCGATGTTCCACACCTGCTACTTCGCAACATGCACTTGAACCAACTTGCTACTCCCCCGACCCCAATTTTCTATGGAGGGTGGATCTACCGCCTTTTCAAACATTTCATGCAGGAGATGCCAAGGTCCTTCCATAGGGGCCCATGGTCGGGAAAAGTGGACCTCGTCATATGTCGCTCCATGAATCTAATCAACGAAGCAAATGACGGGACTGTCAGATTTCAGACGGTTCAAGGGCATGTGTGGAACCCTCAAGCAGCTCTCGTCTTTCACGCTCCACCAATCCATCCTCCTCCACAGTACCAATATTAGCCCCATGGTGATCCTGGCCAATCCTCCTCTCTAGGAGGCGGCTTTCCTAATTTTCAAAGTTTACATGATTTGTTGCAGGAAAACCTCATGTGCACCCGAAACACCTACAATATGGCAAGCAACACGTACGCCCGAGTCAGAGTTATAGAGAGGAACAACTCCGAAATTCAAGATGACATTGCCAATATCCGGGAGTACATAACGGACCAAGGAGGGGATGACGAGGACGAGGATATGGATTGAGCATGAGGTGTTGGTGGTGGCATTACATGGTTGAAGGTCGTAACAGGTTAACCCTTTATCTCTAACAAACAATTTCATAGCCTGCGTGCCATTGTTGAACAATTTATTTTTCCTTTAACACTTTTAATTTCCTACATTTTTTTTTCTTTTTAGTTGTGTTATGGATGGTTGAACTTATGGTAAATTAGGATGTTGGTTATTTTGTTTGGTGTGGTATTTTTAAGTAAAGCAGTGCTACATTGAGCACTACGTACTAGTTTTACATAAGCCTGGAAACCAGAACCGGAAGCCAAAACCTATTTTTACAGACTGCAGATTGTCCACACGGGGTCGTTCCCCGCCAACATGCCCCGTGTCCACCACCCTGTTGCTGCTGTTTGTTTAAAAACTACCCAACACGGGGTCGTGTCCACCAGACACGCCCCCGTGCCCACCTTCTGTAAGTTCTTGTTACTAGCAATCTGACCAAGGGGCCGTGCTCATCTAGCACGGGGCCATGTCCAGCTGCCCAGTAACACCAAAACCTTATTTTTAATACCTTTTTACACATTCAATAAACCTAAAAACTTGTTTTTGGGACACATTAAGGACAATGTGTAATTTAAGTGTGGGGGGATACTAAAACCTTGAATTTTGCAAGTCCTAATAACAAGCCTTACACAAAACTCTATTGGAACCGCTAATCACCCCAAATTTTTTCGAAAACTTTTCATTTTTTTTACTTGTCTTGGTTTAATTTGGGAATAACAAATTCTAAAAAGGTTATATTTTTACAAATTTACAACCGATAACGTCATGATAAAAAGAACCAATATAAGAAAATTATGAAACGGCATGACAAACCTAGTTAAAATTTGATTATATATACTTGATCACATTATAAACCCATTCCCACAAAAAATGAGTTTTGAGCCTTTATTGAGCATACAAATAAACATCTTTAAACTAAATGCTCATTTTTTGTTTCTTGTGTGAATAGTCGCTTGGTTTCTTACGACTCTAGAACTTGCCATTACGATACATTCCCGGTCCTTACCAACTTAAACCCAAGTAAGTAAATGATGGAGCCATTAGGACTAACCCTTTTTTTCAACACCATTATTTTTCTTTTTCTTTTAACCTACCCAAAATCCCCCTAGTTAACCCCTTTGAGCCTAAACCTTTTCGTTTCTAAACCCACAAAATAAACACCCTTTACCCACCAAAACCCTTTTTATTTTTAACCCTTTATTTTAGTGAAAAGCTCGGTTTTCATGTGACATTCCTTATCAAAAAAAATGATGAAGTATAGCAATAAACAAACAAGTTCCTCAAAGAAACTTTGTTTGAAAATGCTTCGTTTGAATAAAAAGTCACAAAAGCAAAAAAGTTTTACGACGAACGATGCTTTTTACGCATTTCGCCCTTTTTACTAACCACTAACCCAAAACCACCTACCTTTAACCCAAGCCCAACCCTTCCCCAGGTTCTCTTGATATTTACAAAGGTTTATAGTTAAAAAGGAGGAGGGTTGATTGCTTGGCATGCATATGGTAGAAATAAGTTCCATGCCGGTCTCGAGTGTTTCACAAAAATGCATATTCGACCGAGTGTTGAGTGATCTCCTATGAGTTATGTGAACTTGTATATAAATGGAATTTTAAAAAGGCGTGTTATGCCCAAATAAGTAATTTCTCTTATGAAATGTTCTAAATAAATCATAACGAATAGGATTGTAAATAGCATAAAAATAAAACCTAATAAAGATTTTGGATTCTCGACACTCAAGCCCAAAACTTCTCTTCTACCCATTCCATTTGGGAGTGTAAGCCACATTATAAAGAGTTTTGCTTGAGGACAAGCAAAGATTCAAGTGTGGGGGTATTTGATGTGTGTAAAACACAACATATAAATTACATCAAATGAGGCAACAAACTAACCCTTTTTAGTAATGTTGGAAAAAAGTGTGCTTTTGTCTTCCTTTTGTATTTTCAGGACTAAATGAGCGTAAATGAACAAAAGGAACAAATATGCAGCAAAATCTAACATAAACACAAGGAAAGGAATAAACGTGGCATGCCCGACCCCTCGACAGCATCTTCCCAAGAAAAAACAAGCAAACAGAAGGCTGAACATGCCCCGTGCCCAGCGGACACGGGGGCGTGGCCAGACAATTGCAGAAAAGACAAACTTATAAAAGCTTCTATTCCCAGCATGGGGGCGTGCCCAGCTCAACATGGGCCGTGGTCAACGCTAAGATTCGCAAAATCTTGCAAATCTTGATAGTACAGATTCTCTTCTGCACACGGGGCCGTGCCCAGAGAACACGGGGGCGTGTGGAGCCTAATGAAGACAATTACAATTAATGAAGAAAGAGAAAGAGGATGGACACGGGGCCGTCTCCAATGAACACGGGGCCATGTCCGAGCTCCTGCACATGCTATAAATAGGGGTGCTTGGCTCACTTGCAAATCATCCCTTGTCAAACCACTTCTCTACCACTTCACCCACACTCCACCACCATCACAACACCCACATCCACCACGATCATCCATCTAGAGTGTGTGTAGTAGTCTCGGGTTCCTAGATTGATAGTAAGAGTTGTTGACAATCAAAGGCCATGTTTGCCTAAGTCTCTTACATCACTTGGTGAAGACAAGCATTTAGTGTAATACTTTTGATTTTTAATATTTTCGCACTTTTTATTTGGTTTTGTATTAATGACTTTAATAACTAGTTTCTTATGTTGAAGGTGAAACTTCCTTATCATTTATCCGTGGTGTCTTGGCGTTATTTTACTGTCTATATAAAATAAAAGATTTGCACCATTCATATCTCTACGGTCTATATAGGGAATGGTTTGGTAAGGTTCTTGCCTTGTTCAGTGTATAGATCCAGCAAGGACCTGGGTCAAGATTACTAGGACCTCCTTCAATACCCACTGGTAATGGATGGCGGGGGTGCGAATGGCTTGATCTCCTCATATGTAAACTACTATTAATACATTAACCTAGCTATTTGGGATCGTATCCCTGCTAACTCAAACCACTTAGCCGAGGGTAACGTCACCTTCAAAAGAGGGGCCTACCACATTACGCATTAATAACTTAATTAATTATCTTCCAATATTCCAACCCTTTAGGATTGTATCCTTGCTGACTCAAACTACTGGGTTGAGGGTAACGTCACCTTCAAAAGAGGGGCCTACTACTATAACTAAGATAATCTCTTAAAAAGTGCAAAAGTGCGGAAATCATCAAAGGTTACACTAAAGGTGAGTCGGATCCAAGTGATTCATCTAGTCTATCATTTTTTATTTTATTTTTATTTTCAGCATTTTTAGTTTTTATTTTCATGTTTAAAACTTTTTCTAAAATTTTGATTTGACAGACGTTGAGGATAAACTGGTACTAAAAGCTCTTGTGTTCTTGGACGACCTCGGTATCTTACCAATGCTATACTACGCTCACGATGGGTGCACTTGCCTATATGTGTGTTTAGTGTTAGTAAAATATCGTGTTTTATAAATTTAAAACTTGACTAAATTTTTAAAAAGGGCTTAAAATATACATAAAAACCTATCACACCTCGGTATCTTACCAACGCTATACTACGCTCAGTATGGAAGTTGCCTAGGAACATATGGAACTTCTAAACACAATGGTAAGTGCTTATTGTGGATTAGTTGCTGGTCAAATTGGAAACATTAATTTGACAGATGAGATGGAGCTGATGGATATAAAATGGGCGTTTGCAAGTGCGGTGAGAAGAGCAATGGATTACATGCGTAGTACTGGAAGAACAAGCTTGGAGAGTAAACGGGATACAATGTATGGTTTTGATAAAGATACCGTTACATGCTTCAACTGTGGTGAGATAGGTCATTTCAAACGAGAATGCACTCGACTTAAACAAGGAAACCAAAATCCTTTCCGAAATCAATCAAGCTCATCCAACACAAATCAAATCAACAATGAAAGGAGTATTGTAGCAGTTAACAACCCAAGCAACTCAAACCAGTCTGGGCCTTCAAATTCAAACAGATCCTTAGTAGTTCAAGTAGATGAAGGATGTGATTGATCAGTTTAACTGGGAAATGGAAGAACTACTTGTTATGCTAAGATCATTAATCACATCAAACATGTCCACAGAGAGAAATTTTCTAAAATGATGATAGTTCTAGGTATAGTAGTAGTTCTGATGAGGAAAGCTCAAGTGTGGGTGGTTATGGTTCGGATTCGGATGTAAAGGAAGGAATTGATTCTGAGGTTGGCAATTTGCTGAAAGAAGCTGAGGAGCTGAAAAGCCAGAAATCTATTCAAAATGCCTTTATGGAAAATGTTGCGGCTTCAAAAAGTCAGGTACAAACTGACACCCCTAGTATATGCAATGATTGTGCAGATTTAAAACATAAGCTTGAAACAGTAAATAGTCATAATCAAGGGTTCGTAGTTGATCTTTCTATGTACAAGGGGGAAAATCTGGCATTAACTCGAAATGAAAAAGAATTCAAATCTGTAACTGAAACTCTTAAGAAAAGTGTGTCTGAGTTAACGAAAAGAGTTTTGAACAAACAAACAGGTATTAATAACTACATTAATATCATTGAGGAAACGAAAAAGGAGTTAGCCATTGCTAAATGCGAGAATGATGCAATCAAGCTCAAATTGGAGAGTTATTCTAACTCCCAATGTGTGCTATATTACATCATAGAAGTTCAAAAGCTCAAAGGGGATGTCAAATGCATTGGTTATAATTCGTGTCCACTGCCTTTGAGACACAATTATACCAAATTACCTGACGAGGAGGAAATGCCACGCTTTGAACCATCTGTACCTCTTAATCCATAAGTGTTTGCAGCAGGATTAGGGTTCAAACCAGACATTTCCTCAGAGGAAGATGAAAAGCCTGAAAATTCCTCATCTGTTATGGAACAAATCCTATCGTAGTTGAGGATTATGATACGTCAGATGATGAATCAAATGTATATGATCAAGATCACTCTCTTGACAAGAAGAAAGGAGTAGAAATTCCAATTGAGAATCATATCTTATGTGATCCTCCTACTCCTGTTGTGCAATCTGTCGAGGAACCTGTTTCTACATTTAAAAGCGATCATGCGTTGTATACCTTGATTGGTGATGATAAAATTTATTTAAACAAGGATTTCCCAATCAAAAACGTCAATCCATCCTTGATTGATAGAGTTTTGGAAGATTTTACTAGTAAGTTTTTAGGTAAGTCGATCCCAAGAGTTGTCGTAACTCAGAGTGATCCTACTCCAAAATCTGAAGTTAGAAAGCAATACGGGAATCATAAATTACCAACTGAGTAACAACCGATCGCTTCTAAAAATAAACAACAGGAAAAACAAGCTCAAAAACCTAAGGTTACACAACCAAATGTTGAAGCAAAAGGAGCTCGCAACAAGAAAAAGGGAAAGGATGTTAAATTTGTAGCCTCAAGCGGTACAAATAAAACTGAGACTTTTGAAAACAAAACAAATACAGATTTTGTCCAACAAGTCAAGATTTTGAAACGTAACAGTGATAACAATTACACCCAACACACAAATGGGTGTGATAATGGAACAAGTACCTCAAGGCCTACAAGTTCAACATCGGGTCATCAAACCCAATCTCCTAAATTCGTTGAAAGGAGATCATGTTTTAAGTGTGGGGAGTTTGGTCACATAATTAAAAATTGCACAAACCCTCCAAAACCAAAGTTTGTTAAAAATGCCCTTCCTGAAAAGGATTACTAACGTCATTCTATGTCACCTAAACAAGACAAGCGTATTGTTAAGGAACAAGAAACAAAACAAAGACGCAAAAATATCAGGGTAATCGAGAAGGCTCTAAAACCGGATATTGTGCAAAAGGAACCACATTCTTCAAGCTCGTTAAAACTAGAAATGTCTAAATCTGTAAATAATAATCTATCTGGTAAACGTCAACAATCTTGGAAACCAAAAACCGGTATTATTTTAGGGGGAGGCACACCATTTCCAAATCATCAAGAAATAGAAATAACATTTCGTGATGATAATGGACGAACCAAGTCTCTGAAGGCTTGGGTCCCCCTCTCCAACTAATCTCACTAATCTCTGAGTGAGTGTGCAGGATGTTCCAGGAGGAACTATTGATAGCCTTAGGATTGTTGATAGTGGAGCGTTCATGCACAAGATCGGTGATATAAGGCTCCGAAAAATATTGTTAAATCAAGGAGAAGTTGTTACCTTTGATGGAGAGAAAAGGGAAAAGAAGTAAAAAATGTCTGGTGATTGAATGATAATGAAAGAATTTGAAAAACTTCGTGTAGGTCCACCCGGAGGATCGAGTCAACCTCTATTCCATGTTTTCCGACGAACCCGAGAGTGCGGAATCCAAACAGGTAAGTTAAACCAAGTTACGAACACAAACACAATGATTCACCGATTAACACTCCAATGTATTAATCTAGAAAACGGTTACAAAGCAATGTTTACAAGATGTTCTTTTAAACTCTCAGTGTGTGTGTGTTTACAGTGTGTTCTCTCAATGAAATCTATTCAGACTTTTTTTTTGTTTCTGCCTACTGTCTGTGTTTATATAGTGAAGTCAATGACGAAGTCCTCTAGCCAACGAAATCCCAACGACGAACTTGGATTTCGTCGAGACACACCTCGACGAACATAGGGACTTCGCCATTCAAGGGATTTCGTCACATGTGACTTCGTCTATAACCTTGGCATGGATTAAACAACCTCACACTACTTCTAAAGGAGAAAGACGAAGACCTTTGCTGTTTTGTGCCTTGATTGGCCTATCGACCATTAACGTAAGAGTTTTGACCCCTCGTTAATTTCACATGTTTACCCCATTCTAGTTGCTCGGATATAACCTTTGTTATTGTTGATCTATCTCGGCGATTGAGACCGTTAATGGTATATGAACCAAGTGTTGTATAATACCACAACATCTAATCTTGTTCTTGATGTCTAAATCGCTAGGGTTCAGATCTGTAAAGTCCATGCATGTGTTAAAGTTATACTCCTTGAAGTCCATTTCCAAATTGTTATGTATTTACAAGTTCTGTCTTTTATCTTAATACCACTTATCAGGCGGTGTCCTTTTTAACAAATTTTGACAAGTTTTGTCCTTTACAAAGAATTTTGTTGCACGTTTTGTCCTTTAGGCTTAACCCAGTTAGATTTTCTTGTTATATCTTGTCACCCAAGTGTACTTTAGTCTTTTTACCAATTTATATAATATTATTTAAAAGAATAAAAGAAAAGATTTTAGGGTTGACTCTTGAAATAAATGGGTAAAAAGACTAAAATACCCTTGGGTGACAAGATTTAACAAGAAAAACCAACTTGGTTAAGGCTAAAGGACAAAACGTGCAACAAAATTCCTTGTAAAAGGCAAAACATGTCAAAATTCGTTAAAAAGAACACCGCCAGATAAGTGGTATTAAGATAAATGACAAAACTTGTATTTTTTCCAAAAAAAATAATACATAAATAAATAAATATTAAACAGTTTATAATTTTGTGAGCAACAGTTAAAAAAAACATTTACTTGATTTTGATGTGTATGAATAAACTTTTTTTTTATAAATAAATAATTTTCACGAAAATCAAATATTCAAAAGTTATGAATAAATGAGAAGTTTGAAAATTAATAAATGAGTAAACTGTCATTTTGGTCCATAAGGTTTGGTCACTTTTAGCACTTTAGTCCAAAACTCAAAACTTTTAAATTTGGATCCCAATGGTTTCACTTTTATTGTCATTTTAGTCCAAAAATGAAACCACTTTTTTTTTTAAACTAAAATGAAATCACTTGATATTTAACTAATAAAATCTTGTTATTTTGTCTTTTTTTATCAAGGGCAGAATGGAGTTTTTGCAGAAATAGGGTTTGAACCCCAAAAGAGTGCCATTAGGTGGTTTTGAAAGTTATGAGTGATATTAGGTAGTATGCTTATCCAAACAGCGAACTTGTATTGAAATTCTACAAAAGGCTGCAACTATGACACATTCCTTCACAACATACAGAAGATCGCTGAACTGGATCACGTGCTATAGAAGTCCGCTGTTTGGAACATAAACCTTTCCAGAAGTTCGCTGTTTGAAACATAAACCTTCAGAAGTCCGCTGTATTGAACCAAAACCTTAAGAAGTCCGCCGTTTGGATTCACAAGCTTCCAGAAGTCCGCTGATTAGAACCAATTTCTTCTTAAGTCCGCCGTATGATACTAGTACATAATAGAAGTGTTGGTTCAGGCCCCAAAACAAAACTAACCGCGACCCGATAACGCACCGACCAGTGACCCGTAAACAACTAAATAATGACCCGTTCAATGACCCGTTAAACCGTGACTCGATAACGCACCGACCCATGACCTGTAAACAAACCCGAATAATCCAACAATCACCCCCTTAATCGGTGTTTGTTTACGCCTTCACCGCAACACCAAATCACCTCGGTTTCTAACCATCACAACTTTTACCGGACACCCGACCACCACCGGTCACGCCCAAAGTCAACTCGGTTCAACCCGAATCAAACCGACCACGCTTGTAACATGTCACATAGCATCCCGTTGGAACCGTTCACTAACATCACGACTTATCACGGATCAACGACCTCTCCCCGGTCACATCCAAAGTCACCCGATTGAACTCCAACGCCATAATGTCACCACCGTGTTCTTCCTTTTTTTTCAACAACCTTTTCCAAAATCTCACTGTATTAAGATGAAAATTGGGGTTACATTATATTGAACAATACAAGGCTAATAGAAAAAGAAAAAAACACATGCAAATTAGTAAACTTGGCTTCCGGATTTATGTATAACAACCATCCACACACACGTCTAGGAAGTAGGAATCCATTAAACTCGGTCAACCACATAACTCTTCAACCACATTCAATCCCTTGAACAACTAAATAATGACCCGTTAAACCGCGACCCGATAACGCACCGATCCGTGACCCGTAAACAAACCTGAATAATCCAACAAGAAGTCCGATGTAGTGAACCAATATCTTCTGCTGGAAGTCCGCTTAAACGAACTAATACCTTCCTGTAGTTGAATTAGGGATGAGCAAATCGTTCCCGGTACCAGTACTGAACCGGGTATATTCGGTACCGGTACCGGTACCCACTTTTAAGGATTTTCGGTACCGGTTCATTCAGTACCGGACGGTACCGAGCTCGTCCCTAAGTTGAATTGTAATGTTATTAAAAAAATGAACATACCTTCATGTGTAGTATATGTTATTTAAACCTCCACCAGAAATAATTAATGTGTTTGTTCACGTGATTCTTACAAGATTCCATGTTCAATGTTTTCTTTATTATGTTGTGTGTCAGAATTAAAAAGCAATACTTGGTGAAATAATTGAATTCATGCAAAAGAATCACGTGCAGACTTTCTGCATATAGTTTGCCATTCGAAACAGCGAAGTTCCAAGGTTTGTTATATTATACAGCGGACTTCAATATAACTTGCAGATCAAATCAGCGAAATTCAAATGTTTGTGAATTGATTCAGCGGACTTCAGACCTTTCGCAGGGAGTTGTAAGAAGCCTGCAGCTTTTGGCAGAACTTATGTAGAAGTTCGCTGTTTCGAAGAACAAACTACCTAATATCACTCATAACTTTTAAAACCAACTAATGACACTCTTTTGGGGTTCAAACCCCTGTTTCTGCAAAAAAAAAAAAAAAAAAAAAAAAACTCGGCAAAATGGTCAATATTAATTAAACCGTTTAATTATTAAAAAACACAAAATATTAATAATTAATTAATATACACACACATAATTCCAACCCTCCCTCCATTCCAACCCTGTCTCACCAACCCCCAACAGATCTCGAAAATGTAGATCGCTTCCTTCAACCTCTCAACCTTACTTCCACATCTCAAACACTATCCAAAACTAAACCCTAAGAAAAAATACCAGTCATGATAGTGCCGACTGCTGCGGTTCCACATCTCGAAAATACCAGGAAGAGGTCGGTTCCTGATAGTGCCGACCGCCATCAGATCGTTACAGAATATCTTGAGTTCATCCAATCTGCGTCGGTTCCTGATAGTGCCGACGGAGACGACGCTGTTGCGGCGGCCGAGAAATCCAAGGTTGTGGAGACGGTGGTGCTAGGATCGTTGTTTGGGCTTTGGTACCTGTTTAATATCTACTTTAATATTTATAATAAGCAGGTTTGTTTTCTTCATTAGCTTTTTTGTTTTGAAATTTCTAGTTATATGTATGTGTAGGGATGATTGTTTTGAATTGTATATTGTTGCAGTGGAAGTAAACAGTTAGAACCGTGGTGGTGTACGGTGGTGTTTGGTGGAAGATGCAGAGAGAGGTAGAGAGGGGAGGTTGGGGGAAGAGTGAGAGTGAGTAATTGTGTGGATGGGTGAGGCTTTGTGCCTCTTGGTGGGGTAAATTCGGTGTAATTTATAATTAGGGATTATGTAACCTTTGTCGTTCAAAAAAAAATATTAATTAACTATTAATATTTTGTGTTTTTTAATAATCAAAGGGTTTAATTAATATTGATCATTTTGCCTGGAGGAAAAAGACAAAATTATAAGATTTTATTAGCCAAATATAAGGTGATTTCATTTTTGGACCAAAACTGCAATAAAAGTGAAACTAAAGGTACTCAAATTTAAAAGATTTGAGTTTTGGACTAAAGTGTCAAAAGTGGCCAAATCTCAGGGATCAAAATAACAGTTTACTCTTAATAAATTAGACAATTGGTTAAAGTGAACATGCTAATATACTATGTTATTAGGCCGGAGGGTGTGGGGGGCGCCACCCTCGCCATGTCACCGTCTATTGCGCCCCCGGCGATATACACCCACACCCTGAACATTAAGTCGGGGCGCTATAGAGCCCTCGCCAACATGATAACGGCCGAAAATTGCGTGGATCGAGACATGAAAGGTCAATATGACCGTTTTAAAACGTTAAAAAAAAATAAACTTTTTATCTATATATATATATATATATATATATATATATATATATATATATATATAAACCTTACACCAAACACACCTCTATCTCAAAAACCTTACACCATAAAACACACCAATCACAACTAGAAAATGGCATCCGATTCTTCGAGCTCTTCATCCGATGGTGGTTTCGACGACATGGTTATCGCAATGACGCAGGAGGTGATTAATAATTTGCAAGAAGAAGTCCAATCCTCTACGTCGCGTATCAGGCAACCGCCTCTTGAACGGGATCGGTTAGGTGCTCATGAATGTCTAGTGCACGATTATTTTTGTGAAAATCCGTTGTACGATGATGGCCAGTTTAGGCGCAGGTTTCGTATGAGCCGTCGTCTTTTCGTTAAAATTTCTAGTGATCTTGCGGGCGAGTTCCCTTTTTTCACGCAAAGAGAAAGTGCAAGTCACAAAGTTGGTTTCTCTGGAATACAGAAGTGTACAGCAGCAATTAGGCAACTAGCGTATGGCACAACGAGTGATGCGTGGGATGAATATTTAAGGATGTCGGCAAGAATGTGTCGTGACTCTCTTGAAAATTTCTGTGAAGGTAATTTTTTTGTTGACTATTCTTTCTTTAACGTTATTATTTTTATTTACATATTATTATAATTTTTTTAACACTTTTTTAGGTGTTATCTCTCTGTACGGGAGACGCTACTTGCGGATGCCAACCGCCGCGGACGTTCCACTTCTATACGAGGCCCATCAGCGCATACACGGTTTTCCTGGGATGTTGGGGAGTCTTGATTGCACGCACTGGGATTGGGCGTCATGTCCAACCGCCTGGAAAGGGCAACATCATCGTGGTGACCACGATGGTCCCACCCTAATATTACAAGCGGTCGCTTCTCAAGATTTATGGATTTGGCATGCGTACTTTGGCATGGCCGGTGCGAACAATGACATCGCTGTTTTAATGTCCTCGAATCTTTTCGACGATGTCATAGACGGTGTTGCACCAAATACTTCATTCTATGCAAACGACGTGGAGTATAAGTATGGGTACTATCTCACAGACGGTATTTATCCCGAGTGGGCGACGTTGGTAAAAACTCTTTCGTGTCCAGATGATGAAAAAAGATTGTATTTCAAGAAAAAACAAGAGTCAGCAAGAAAAGATATCGAGCGGGCTTTCGGTGTCTTAAAAAGAGATGGTCTATCATCGCCCAGCCGTCGAGGATACTTGAAAAAAGAAAAATGAGAAACGTCATGTATACGTGCATCATTTTGCATAACATGATATTGGAGGATTCGGGTAGAGCGTTTTGTGGAGAAAGTTATGATGAAAGTATCCAACCGACGAACCCAATACTAACATACGCTGAAAAAGAAGCTATCCGATCGAAGGTACGAGACAGGAACACACACCATAACCTTCGAGCTGATCTGACCGAGCACCTATGGTTTTATCGTGAACAAGGAGGAGACGACGAAGACGACGAGTGACTTTTTTTAAAACTCTGGCATTGTATGGTTTTTATTTAAATTATGACATTTTATTTATATTATTTCAATTATGGTTTTTATTTAAATTATGACATTTTATTTATATTATTTCAATTATGGCATTTTATTTAAAATATATAAATTATGTGGTATAAATTAATATATGAAAACTAAAAGATTTTTAAAATAACAAATAATTAGGCAATGATGAGAGGGCTCCATTCCACACCCAGCAAATTAAGTGGGGGGTTATAAAGCCCTTTGGCTGATGTGGCGCCTAGGTGGCGCTGAGGTGTCCTTATAAGGCCCAAGGGGCTCCATCCCACACCCTCTAGCCTTATTCCATGTCTTGATTATTTATTTGCATTCCAAATAATCAATTACAATATTACATATCTAGCTCATGTCATGCAAATATTTACCAGTAATTATATTCGTAAACTTTACAGTAAGAATTTTGTAATACTTAAATCACATTAAATGTGATCCAAACTAATTTGAAAGAGAACTTGGGTTCAATTAATTAGTACTTTGAACGTTCCTTCGGCGGAATTAAAAAAAAAATCAACAAACCAGCAAAGACGGCACCTGAGTTAAACTCCGCATATCTAACCTGGAAAATAATTAATATATAGGTCCGTGTACTTGTAAAAGACGACTTGATTGGATTTATCTGGCTTTTATTTTGCTCAGCTAAATTATGGTACAGACTCTGTTTTTAATTCATCGTAGTATACTTTTATTTTTCGTTACTCGTTGGTACAAACTCTTGGGTCTTGCTATTATAGTATCTTTCTATGTCCGTTACTTTGTAGTACAGATTTTTGTTTCTGTCTTAAAGTGTTATTTTCACGATTCGATACCTATATCCGTTTGATATGAGATACATTACAGGGGTCGGTTTGTATTTGTTTGTTAGTTTATCTGTGTGTTGTAGCATGCCATACCTCAGAGTTGTACTATGGTCGCATGTTCCTGTTAGTATTATTTTCAGTTGCGTGTAAGTTATTTATAAGGCCTTAGTATTTGTACTCTCTCACCCAAGCATGCCTAGCTTGTCGTTTGGGTGTCAACGGCATGACATTTATCGTGACAGTGTGTAATCAAAGTTCACGACGTCTCTAGCTTGTGCTTGTGTAGCACAACTGTAACACCCGTGTTATTAATCTAAGGGTTTTCGTGCAATTAACGAAAACGAACATGAATTTATCATTTAGTATCCTTAGAAAAATACAAGTAAATTAAAACTTTTACGATTTAAAAGTCTTAAACAAATTTTGGATAAGTTCGCCACTTAAAAGTTATGACGTAATGTTGTGCGGAAGCTCTAATCTCGTGTGTTCGGTTCTTCGTAGCCGCTTGATCTTCATCCGGGCACTCTTGGCAATCACCTATAATCAAAACCAACTTAAAAGTTAGTTTTGATAGTCAAATATGAAGTTCAAACAAGTACAGGGGTTAAAAATGACAAAAATAGCATTTTTCCGAGTTAGGTGGCGTCAACGACTCCACTTCCCGCGTCAACCAGAGTAATCTGGCGTCAACAGGAAAACAGGTTTTCCAGGCGGCGTCGGCGACGCCACCTTCCTGCGTCGGCGACGCCTAACAGAAAGTTCATTTTTTTGCTGTGTTGATTTGTCGTTCGTACGCACTAAAACGCGCGTAACTTTTGAACCGTTTATCCGTTTAACCTCCCGTTTCTTCCTACGTGTTTGTAATTTGATTCTCCATCATATAGAGTTAAAATCTAACATCGGGTTTAACAAAATTTCAGACTTTTAAGTCTTCGGCTTATTGCCCTATTTCCAAATTTTGACCCGTTTGTGCATTTTATCAAACAAACGTATTGTTTGATTTCTATATCACATACACTTCTTCAAATTAATATTACCTACCATATTAGGTTCTAATCATAGGTTTATTACACATTTTAAACCCGTTTTCACTCGTATGCTTATCTTGACCCGTTAAGGGTATTTAAGCACTTTAAAGCTTGAAATCGCTTTCATTCCTTTCTAGCATCTTATTCCTACATTTCTTATCAAGTAAAATTCAACTACAACTCTTTGTGTGTTGGATTTCAATGTGTAAATCTATATGTTCCGAGTTTTGCCCTTTGGATTGTTATTTTACGGTAAGACTCAAATAGAGCTATTTGGCTAACGTATTACATCTATCAACATCTACACTTATTCTAAGCTTTTGTTTAATCATAAGACTCGTTTCCAAACAACCTCTAAGGGTTGTTTGTTCGATTTAGCCTACAAGGGCGTTTTGGTCGATTTTGGTCCTTCTTTTTACAATGAAGGACTCTCACCAATAATTCGACCAAATTATCACTTTTAACTACAACAAAATATGCGTACCTGACTCGGGTCAACAAATAGACCCGATTTATATCTCGCTTATTTTATCACACAATCTATGGCGGCGCGATTATCCGATTTGCTAATCGCTCCTGTTAACATAAAACTTGACAACCAAATTAATCGATATTGTCAAATGGTGTTATCACCACCATTTGACTCATTCGGTCTATATGCCCAACGTTGCCTATTAAATCAAAAACATGGTTTTTGATTTCTAATTCATACATACATCCCGTCCCGGATTTCATTACCGAATCCCATTTTCTCTTAATTTCTTTTCTTGCAATTTCAACCCGTTTCGGCTTACGCCAAAGGTTTCCGTTAGGCTTCGGTTTACATTAGTCAATACTTGACCGATTTCCATTTTACCCTTTTTATCATTATTAGGTTATACTACAAGGTGACCTTGACGGAAATTCGTAATTTCCTAGTCTTTACATGATTAATTTACCGTTTTGCCCTTTTTGCCATAAACCATGGTTTTTATCATCTTTATATGTTCCGACTCGTATCAATCGCGTCGGAAATCCATATTTTCAATATTAGCATTATTGCATCAATAACGTATAGAATGAACAAGTAATCTACACAATTATGTAAGTTTCACTTACCTTGCATCCGAGCTACGCTTTTCTTCCATACTTGACTTGTTTGACCCGCTTTCACTCCAAGCTTCCACCTAGCTTGTTACGCGTCAAACTATCATCATCGTTTTCAAGGTGGTTAGTTTAATCATACTCTAATACAATTATTCCACCTTATGCATTTCATATCAAAATTGCTATTTATCGTATTATAGGTCAGTTTGACCTTTTTAATAGTCAAATGCCCATTAGTATACTAATTGCATTTTCGAGTTCATCAACTAGTTTTAGCACTCTTTAATTACCCGGTAGGCGTTATCTTTAGACCTCCGTTTTAACCAAAGTTCTATTCACGTTTAACACATTTAGAACTCTTTTTAATCACATTTTGCATAATAGTCGAAACATCACAACTAGGTGTTTTAACTACAAAATTCTAGTTTCGAGCCTTCTTTGAGGCATTTCAACGAACACCTTAAGGGCAGAATTTTACATGTTTATTTATCATGTCTCTAGCTTATCTCTTAGCCCAAATTTCACATAAATCAACCATCTTACAAAGTGGTTAACTTCTATAATTTCTGAATTCACTTCAAATTGTCAATTTACACTAGATCAACAATCTATTTCCTTGTGTTCATCATATTAACATATAACCCACTTATCTTATCAATGGATCATCATGAATCTTATAGTTTTTCCCAACAATCTAACATGTTATTGACTAGGGTTTACTCCTAGACATCATATTACTTCAAGATTCACTCATGCATGACATAATCAAGCTCAATTTCAGTTTCTTACAAATAACCTAGAATTTGAGATGGATCAAAATGTCACAATTTTACATACCTTGTGATCCTTTCAACTAGGTGTTCATGAATACGAGCTTGGATTTCGATTTGGGTTGGGTTTACCCCTTCAATTTGCTGATTTTTTGGATGTTAGGGTTTGAGCTTGAGAGCTCTTCCTGGCCCTGTGTTTTGTACGACCAGAACACACACAAAGGTGTGTGTTTTGGTGTTTTAGATTTTTAATTAATAAAAAACCTATTTCTCACTTTAACCATTTTAGTCCCTCAACTTACCCGGGTTTATAAAGGTTACTACATCAAGTTCCGCATTATTTTTAAAACACTAGACTAACTAGGTTGATGTTCCTAGTTATTTAGTGGGTTCCGGGAGTTATAACCCGGATTATTTTGAGTCCCATTAATTCAGGCTCTCATAGATTTAATTCCTTAAAACTTTGATTCGTTCATATATATATATTAGGATTTCTTATTTAAATCCAAATATTTACCGGGTAAATTTTTACCACTAATGGTATTTTACCCGTCTTTACTATTAACGTGGTTTGATTACCAAACCCGTTTTTGGGATGTTACAAGTCTATCCCCCTTAAAGAGGTTTCGTCCTCGAAACCTTTTCTTACATAATTCATTGAGTTTAAACTCAATGTATTTGGTCCGAGATATCTTTTAAACATTACTTATACTTTTAACCAATTATTAGTATTACCAGATAAGCATGGTAACATCTTTTTGGTCACTAATTGTCTACGTATCTCATACGACATAATGTAACTTGAAATAACGTAATTCCGTTATTTCTGCTAGTTTAGTTAACTTAGCGATTTCCATCGCTTTTATATGCTATCGAATTCTTTATGAATCCGTTACTTGACCCGTTTAAAGATCTTTAGTGAAATCTTTCACTTTTAGCAACAAATTCTTTTGTCTTCAAGTTTATTTATTCGGTTCAGCTATACCGAATCTACCGCTTACAAGCAAACCAAATTTCTTGATTTGAATTGGTGACCTCAACCGGTCTCACTAACTAGTCTTATTAGTCCAGTTACTTTTATCGCTCGCTTGGTTACAATGTGATTTTACCTCACATTGCATTTCCTAACCGTGATCGTGACACATCGTGTTTAGTTTGCATCAACCTTTTATTTTCGAAGATAACACTTTTCGAATATATCGTCTTGTGCCAATCCGTGTCAAGACTTGTATCTTTCATGCTTACTATTTAAATTCCTATCAGGATTTATGTTTGTAAAAACGCTATTTCTTACTAAAACTGAAGTTTTAGTTTTAGGATCTTTTCATTAACTTTTGTCCATTATCCATGCCAGGATATTGACAGTCTATAATTTAATCTTTTACAGTCCTAGTTTTATGCGGGGATTCTTAACTGATTTCCTCGCTTTATCTAACTTAACCCGTAGGTTTTATTACTTAGCCTTATAGGCTATTTCTTTAAGTTTTTCACCTTTTTAAGGTGAGATATTAACAACTCATTTCCTTCTCTTTATGACCCGAGGGTCTTTTTGGTCCGTAGACCTTGACACCGTGTTTAATCCCGTAGGTTATGATGATCCCGTAGATCATCTTTTATTCTTGTCTATATTCAATTGTATATATACACATATAGCTTCAGGCATTTCTTAGTATGTTTGGAATCGTTTATTTTCACCCTTGAACTTCAATTGACCTTGACCGTAGTCTAAGGTCTCATTTGTTTACTTCCGGACTAATCCTTCCGACTTTATGACTTCTGACGTTATTTACGCGTCAGTTTGTTCTTATGCTTACTGTTATTTGATTTGCATATATTCTTATTTGGTTATATCCCATTACCGGGCTTATTATTCTCTTGCATTGAACGCTACCTTTATCTGGCTAGCGTTCGTTAGTGCCATTCGGCGTTATATTGTATTCAACTTGTTTGACCTATTAATGTGAAATCCATCACTTATAATAATCAACTTTATTCTTTATTCAACCCATTCGACTTCGAATAGTTGAACATATTTACTCACAATTTCTATGTACGAGATTTTATAGTCATAACTCGTAATCCAAGTCCTTTGATTTCTCAACCCGTGTTCACGTCTCTTGGTTTCTACGCATGTGTTTAATTCTTACCCATTAACCGGGTGTTTTACCGAAGTCGTTATTGTTGCAACCCTCCCGGTATGCATTAAGACCTCGCTTCATTTTTTATATTCAGACTTTGCCCTTAAGTTTGGTGTTTTATAAAAACGACCCGTTAAGGGACATATTTGCATGTTCCGGGTTCGAGTGTAAGTACACTCCCTCCCGATACTTGTCTAACACATTTTTCATGCTTGCGTTTTTTGGGTTCGAGTGTAAGTACACTCCCTCCCAATTCTTGTCTAAAACATTTTACATGCTTGTGTTTTCTGGGTTCGAGTGTAAGTACACTCCCTCCCAATTCTTGTCTAAAACATTTTACATGCTTGTGTTTTCTGAGTTCGAGTGTAAGTACACTCCCTCCCAATTCTTGTCTAAAACATTTTACATGCTTGTGTTTTCTGGGTTCGAGTGTAAGTACACTCCCTCCCAATTCTTGTCTAAAACATTTTACATGCTTCTTTGTCCCTTCACTCGGGCTCATTATCCTAATGTAACACACTTCCGTCACTCGGTTGTGGGTTTACATTATTTTCAAATATCTTGCTTATCTGTCTCATTTGGGTACTTTTTAACTAGTCCCATTCACACCGCCATTACCACATCGGACGTAAACGTGTCCGCCATAAGAAGTTCATGGTATCATATGCCACTACTTACTTGGCCAGAGTAAGCGATTAACACATGACATACATGACCTTTTTATAGTTTTCACATCACGCCCTATGTAAGTAACTTCTCAAATTATCTCCATGTTTATGGTTTCATTTGATAAAACTTTATTTAATTGTTAGTTAACAATTATTAGTTTTAATCGTTTATCCTTGAACATGTACAATGTCCCTTTTTATAAACATTTATTCACATTCATTGATGTGATCATTACTTTTCTCAATAGGATTTATATTGAGAATACTTACTTGGATGATCACTCTCATCCAAGTTTCTACATAAACAAGTCTTGTTATTTATTTGTTATTCATCATTGTGAATAACACATTTCCTATTAAATCTTCTCTTGGAAATCAGGTTTTCCAAGTTCTATCATATGTGTATGCAACCGTTATTACTTACGTGTTTGTTGCATATAACGACTCGTGCGATTAAATTTAAAAGTGTGCACCTGATAATGCTTGCCCTAACTGGCTTCTCTTGTCATTAGTCCTGTTCGCGACCGTTACGCGATTTTGTCCTCGGTGAGCATGCTCCTCTTGTCATGCTTCGGACCTTTTCATCATCGTATTCACAATTCCTTTGACTCTCGTCGTCTTCAAACGCGAGTGTCCTTCAATTAAGACATTCACAAAAGTTAGTAACGTCAACTTCAATAATCGCCCGTATTATAATACAAGGCTTTTTCTACTATACGCGTCAACGCACGTATTTTCGTCAACTATATCAATCGTTTTAATTGGGGTAACGTGTATCACACGGTAGCCCTATGTGCTGTTTACAACACTTTAGCATGCTAAGCTATTAACATACTTGTACTTACCGGATTTGCGATCAAGCCTCGAACCGAACACTTTACCCTTTAACCTTGGGCTCTGATTACCAACTTGTAACACCCGTGTTATTAATCTAAGGGTTTTCGTGCAATTAACGAAAACGAACATGAATTTATCATTTAGTATCCTTAGAAAAATACAAGTAAATTAAAACTTTTACGATTTAAAAGTCTTAAACAAATTTTGGATAAGTTCGCCACTTAAAAGTTATGACGTAATGTTGTGCGGAAGCTCTAATCTCGTGTGTTCGGTTCTTCGTAGCCGCTTGATCTTCATCCGGGCACTCTTGGCAATCACCTATAATCAAAACCAACTTAAAAGTTAGTTTTGATAGTCAAATATGAAGTTCAAACAAGTACAGGGGTTAAAAATGACAAAAATAGCATTTTTCCGAGTTAGGTGGCGTCAACGACTCCACTTCCCGCGTCAACCAGAGTAATCTGGCATCAACAGGAAAACAGGTTTTCCAGGTGGCGTCGGCGACGCCACCTTCCTGCGTCGGCGACGCCTAACAGAAAGTTCATTTTTTTGCTGTGTTGATTTGTCGTTCGTACGCACTAAAACGCGCGTAACTTTTGAACCGTTTATCCGTTTAACCTCCCGTTTCTTCCTACGTGTTTGTAATTTGATTCTCCATCATATGGAGTTAAAATCTAACATCGGGTTTAACAAAATTTCAGACTTTTAAGTCTTCGGCTTATTGCCCTATTTCCAAATTTTGACCCGTTTGTGCATTTTATCAAACAAACGTATTGTTTGATTTCTATATCACATACACTTCTTCAAATTAATATTACCTACCATATTAGGTTCTAATCATAGGTTTATTACACATTTTAAACCCGTTTTCACTCGTATGCTTATCTTGACCCGTTAAGGGTATTTAAGCACTTTAAAGCTTGAAATCGCTTTCATTCCTTTCTAGCATCTTATTCCTACATTTCTTATCAAGTAAAATTCAACTACAACTCTTTGTGTGTTGGATTTCAATGTGTAAATCTATATGTTCCGAGTTTTGCCCTTTGGATTGTTATTTTACGGTAAGACTCAAATAGAGCTATTTGGCTAACGTATTACATCTATCAACATCTACACTTATTCTAAGCTTTTGTTTAATCATAAGACTCGTTTCCAAACAACCTCTAAGGGTTGTTTGTTCGATTTAGCCTACAAGGGCGTTTTGGTCGATTTTGGTCCTTCTTTTTACAATGAAGGACTCTCACCAATAATTCGACCAAATTATCACTTTTAACTACAACAAAATATGCGTACCTGACTCGGGTCAACAAATAGACCCGATTTATATCTCGCTTATTTTATCACACAATCTATGGCAGCGCGATTATCCGATTTGCTAATCGCTCCTGTTAACATAAGACTTGACAACCAAATTAATCGATATTGTCAAATGGTGTTATCACCACCATTTGACCCGTTCGGTCTATATGCCCAACGTTGCCTATTAAATCAAAAACATGGTTTTTGATATCTAATTCATACATACATCCCGTCCCGGATTTCATTACCGAATCCCATTTTCTCTTAATTTCTTTTCTTGCAATTTCAACCCGTTTCGGCTTACGCCAAAGGTTTCCGTTAGGCATCGGTTTACATTAGTCAATACTTGACCGATTTCCATTTTACCCTTTTTATCATTATTAGGTTATACTACAAGGTGACCTTGACGGAAATTCGTAATTTCCTAGTCTTTACATGATTAATTTACCGTTTTGCCCTTTTTGCCATAAACCATGGTTTTTATCATCTTTATATGTTCCGACTCGTATCAATCGCGTCGGAAATCCATATTTTCAATATTAGAATTATTGCATCTATAACGTATAGAATGAACAAGTAATCTACACAATTATGTAAGTTTCACTTACCTTGCATCCGAGCTACGCTTTTCTTCCATACTTGACTTGTTTGACCCGCTTTCACTCCAAGCTTCCACCTAGCTTGTTACGCGTCAAACTATCATCATCGTTTTCAAGGTGGTTAGTTTAATCATACTCTAATACAATTATTCCACCATATGCATTTCATATCAAAATTGCTATTTATCGTATTATAGGTCAGTTTGACCTTTTTAATAGTCAAATGCCCATTAGTATGCTAATTGCATTTTCGAGTTCATCAACTAGTTTTAGCACTCTTTAATTACCCGGTAGGCGTTATCTTTAGACCTCCGTTTTAACCAAAGTTCTATTCACGTTTAACACATTTAGAACTCTTTTTAATCACATTTTGCATAATAGTCGAAACATCACAACTAGGTGTTTTAACTACAAAATTCTAGTTTCGAGCCTTCTTTGAGGCATTTCAACGAACACCTTTAGGGCAGAATTTTACATGTTTATTTATCATGTCTCTAGCTTATCTCTTAGCCCAAATTTCACATAAATCAACCATCTTACAAAGTGGTTAACTTCTATAATTTCTGAATTCACTTCAAATTGTCAATTTACACTAGATCAACAATCTATTTCCTTGTGTTCATCATATTAACATATAACCCACTTATCTTATCAATGGATCATCATGAATCTTATAGTTTTTCCCAACAATCTAACATGTTATTGACTAGGGTTTACTCCTAGACATCATATTACTTCAAGATTCACTCATGCATGACATAATCAAGCTCAATTTCAGTTTCTTACAAATAACCTAGAATTTGAGATGGATCAAAATGTCACAATTTTACACACCTTGTGATCCTTTCAACTAGGTGTTCATGAATACGAGCTTGGATTTCGATTTGGGTTGGGTTTACCCCTTCAATTTGCTGATTTTATGGATGTTAGGGTTTGAGCTTGAGAGCTCTTCCTGGCCCTGTGTTTTGTACGACCAGAACACACACAAAGGTGTGTGTTTTGGTGTTTTAGATTTTTAATTAATAAAAAACCTATTTCTCACTTTAACCATTTTAGTCCCTCAACTTTACCCGGGTTTATAAAGGTTACTACATCAAGTTCCGCATTATTTTTAAAACACTAGACTAACTAGGTTGATGTTCCTAGTTATTTAGTGGGTTCCGGGAGTTATAACCCGGATTATTTTGAGTCCCATTAATTCAGGCTCTCATAGATTTAATTCCTTAAAACTTTGATTCGTTCATATATATATATTAGGATTTCTTATTTAAATCCAAATATTTACCGGGTAAATTTTTACCACTAATGGTATTTTACCCGTCTTTACTATTAACGTGGTTTGATTACCACACCCGTTTTTGGAATGTTACAACAACGGCATGGGTGAACGTCACACTCACCATTTCTTCCAACCATATTCTAAGCCAAGTCAGTTTGGTATGCTGGGTCAGTTTGCTTCGGGTGGTGAAGGAGGGTCAAGTCAGCTGGCTGGGTACGGGTATGGATAGGGACATTATGGATATGTGGATCCGAATCCCGATTTTTATGTATATGGACATGGTGGTGGTGCTGAAGAGGAAGAAGAGAAGGAAAGTGATGACGAGTAGGGATTTGGGGATGCTAACGGAAGACGCAGCGGAGCGTAAAGAGGAGTATCTTTTTATGTTGATTTTGGTTTTTTTATGTTGTTTTTAGTCTTCCATGGTATGTATTAGTATTTGATATTTGAACTTGTGGTTGGTACGGTTGGGTTGGTGATGGATGTTTGTAGACACTGTTATCTATCTGATATTCTGTCTTGGTATATTTGCTTGTTTGATAGGTATGGTGTGGCTGTTGCCGCTTCCGATCGCGTGAGAGATTAGGAATTGTTTGTTGTGCGTGTTCGGAGTGGAGGACATATGAATTGACTGGCACATTAACAGTCTCGCATATCTGCTCAGTCGTTTCCACTGTATTTTTTTGTATAGTTTTATTTATTAGTTATTTATTTATCTTTAGTTTAGGGAGTTTTGAGTCGTATTCTATGCCTGCCTTAAGGACAATACAAATCTTAAGTGTGGGGATGGGATATAGTGTCGTAGTGTTTAGTTAGAGTCTTGAGTCATAAAATTTTTGAAAAATACAAAAAAAAAATTTAAAAAATCCAAAAATCCAAAAAAAAAAGAGAAATAGAAAATGTTCATGTTTTGGAAGTTTTGCAAATAAAGACGGAAAATGATAGAAAATTCAATCGTGTTCGGGTTTCAAATAGTAATAATATGAGTTAATAAGTTGAACTTTTGTCTAGCTTGGGATGTGTGAGGAGGCCCGACCTGGTTTCTAGGTTCCTTTGATACTAAAAT
The DNA here is from genome assembly GCA_030545235.1 of Helianthus tuberosus. Classification (NCBI taxonomy): domain Eukaryota; kingdom Viridiplantae; phylum Streptophyta; class Magnoliopsida; order Asterales; family Asteraceae; genus Helianthus; species Helianthus tuberosus. The sequence goes on along the minus strand of CM060452.1, from coordinate 14,413,891 downwards.
ACCTTAATTGTGAGTTTACTAATAGGTGCTCATCTAGGAGAAGTAGGAAGCCGAAACCGCCAATAATAGTGTAAGGAATGTCGTTATAAGCTAAAATTGTTTGATTTTATCGGAAAAATATAATAATTGAGCTAGATTGAGGAAAAACGAGGCCTGTGTAATCTTTATTGGGGATGGTGACTCTGATTTTGATTGCCTCTAGGTTGATTTAAAAAGAAAAGAATGCGAAAATTACCGACGCTCACGTTATCGCTCTCGGGGATGGTGACTCTGGTTGAGACAGCCTCTGGGTTAGGTATGCAAAGTCTGGTGCTCAAAAAGAAAAAAAAAAGAAGAAAACAATTGATGATTAATTCTTTTAATTTTGGTATAAAACGGTTGGGAAGAGGTCAATTGATTCGTTCCTTTTGTTTCATGAGATTGAGGTGGGATTAGGTGAAACTACGGCTTTTGGTGTGAGCTCTAGGTAGATTGACCAAACTTGAATGTAAATTGCATGATAAGGGCTTGGAACCAGGTTTGAGTTTAAGTGGACAAGTATACTTACAATCGCGGTTAATAGAGTTTTGATTTTTAATAAATAATTTAAATTTTGAACCCGGATTTTTGCTTTGACTATGATTTCATTTGCATAACTCTTTCTCGGGGACGAAAAAAAATGTAAGCTTGGGGATACATCCAGTTCAATACGTTCATTAAACGAACCAATTCAATGTATATGCTAAAATAAAGCCAAATTTAATATATCCGTTCGGAAAAAGAAAAAAACCCAAGTTAATTACATAAGTTCTTAACCAAGTTAGAAAAGGTAAATAACAAGTAGAACTAAGTTCTTCAAAACAACATCACTAGCACCAATGCCATCACTAAAAAATATGCCAACCACCATCTTATATTCCTTCACCAGCACCTGCCCATGGCCATAAGAATGAATTAACCTACAATGTTAAAAACAAAGTTAATTATGCGTATATATTGCTACATCAAAGACCTTAGTAATTAAATTTTCAAATAAAATCTAAGTTACAATCTGTTTTACGCTCAATATATATATAGGGTAGGGTTCCAGCGTGAACAACCTCCCAAGAGTGAACTGCGTGAACAGATATGGACCCTTGATTTCCTTTTTAGTTGTTAAGGGTAGGATTGTAATTATATAAAAAATTAGATTTAAATCATTATTTTAATAATTGAATTAAGTTACATCTTTCCTAATTTAAATCCATTATCCACATTATGTTTATTTATTAATAAGATAATTATCAAAACAAACAACAAATCACCATATTTCAATTTTTATTTTTATTTCAGATTTCATCACCAGAATTCAAATTTTCATTTTTAAGATCCACGTAACCTTCATATTTCAACGGTATACACATGTGTACTTGGATATAAATAGAACAGTACACATGTGTACTCAGCATCGTACATATGTGTACAGTAATTCACAGGTGTACATCAACATTCAATACAAAAAAAAATTCCGAGATATCACAAAAACAGATGATATACACATGTGTACATCGCGTTAAAAAGAGGGCAAAATCAGAATACACATGTGTACATCGCATTTAAACAAATAATTATTTTAATAATTGAATTAAGTTACAACTTTCCTAATCCTTTATTTGATTTGTGAGAGATTTATGCAATCAATTTAAGAGGATAATTGATTACTTGATTTGTGAGAGATTTGTGCAATCAATTTAAGATTGAAATTACACATATACCCTTTTTGTATTTAATTAAATGAAAAAAATTAACCAAATAATTACTATCATGCCACTCACTTTAATCTCAAGATCATAAAAATCAAGGGCCCAGATCAGTTCACGCAGTTCACTCTTGGGATTTTGTTCACGTTTGAACCTAATCCTATATATATATATATATATATATATATTGTAAATAGTAATTAAATTACCTTTTATGTCAACTAGATGCCCCATCACTCGTCGGGATTGGAATTTCTAAATTTTCTTTTTCCTTTGCCGATTGGTACATATAAAAAAATAAGAACATTAGAAATAAATTATAAAACATAAGATTTGAAAGATATATATAAGTTTACTTCTAATGTTTTAATAAATGATTTTGATACCGACTTTATCCGATCTCCTCCTCAAACAAGAATCTCGACCATATCTTTAGAAAGAGAGCTTCTATAGTCATCCAATACACGTCCCCAAGCACTAAATGTTGATTCCGAGGCAACCGTTGTGATTGGAATTCAAAAAATGTCACGAGCCATTTTGCTTAGCACAGGGTACTTGCTAGAATTTTGACACCACCATTGTAACACATCAAACTTTATAGTTCTTGGAACTACAAAATTTGGCTCTTCTAAATACACATCAAGTTCTGATTTTTGTGTACTTTCAACGGGTTTAGTTTCAAGATAAGAATAAAAATCATCGTCTCCAGCACGAATACTTTGGCCCTCAGATGATGTGCCATTTAGATTGCTATCCGCAGCCCTAGCCACTTGATATGCATTAGAGTATTTTTCAAAAAGTGGTTTTAACTTATTAATCACATCTTTAACCCGACCATCAACCTCTTTTTCTGGATACAACTTCTTAAATGTCCAAGAAATAGATTCCTTCTTAAAACACGGGTCTAAAAGAGAAGCAATTGACATAAGTACCCCGATTTCTCCCCGATACTTCTCAAACTTGTCAAACATTGACCTTCCCATATTTTCCAAGAAATTATCATTTGATTTAACAGCATTAGTTATCTCTCTTTTCACTTTAAAAATCTCAACAAGAAACAAATTTGCGGTTAGATATAATGTACCCGAAAACAAATCTGTAGCATCCAAAAACACCTCAAGTAGCTTGCATACCTTTTTAGCCCGATCCCACTCCTCATCTGTAAGAGCCACTCATAATTCAAATCCCTCAACGAGTAACCTTCAAAAGCATGTTTGTAGTGAATCGCCGATTTAAGCATACGATATGTTGAGTTCCATCTGGTTTTTACATCAATACACAATGATCGGCGGGTTTGGATACCAAGGGTGATCGAAATTTCACCAACCTTCAAGAGGCGACCCGCTGACTTCTTCAAATATTTCACACCTTCTCATATTTTGACAAGACAACCATCAATTGTTCCCAGTCCATCTTGTACAACCAGGTTTAGTATATGAGCACAACATCTCACATGAAAAACATACCCTCGAAGTGCAATGTTCCCTTTCCTTGAAAGGTATTCCTTAAAATTGCGGCCGCCCTATCATTATTTGATGCATTGTCTAATGTTATTGTACCTATTTTATCTTGTATACCCCATTTAATACGGCACTCTAGAATAACATCCGAAATGACCTCACCAATATGGGGTGGTGCTAGCTCATTAAATCCAATTATGTACTTTTTCATTTTCCAATCAGAGTCAGTATAATGAGCTGTCAAACACATATACCCAATAGTTTGATTTGAGGTCCAACAGTCACTAGTAAGTGAGATCATATCAGTATTTTTAAAAACTTTCTTCATCTTCTCTCTTTCTGATTCAACGACTCTAATGCAATCTTTTCTAATTGTGGCTCTACTCACTCTTTGAAAACGAGGGTTCAAGTATTTCATCAGGGTATTAAACCAATGGTGACTTAATTCACACAATGAGATGAACATTATTATCAATTTCCCATTCATTCAACTTATAACATCAAGAAAACTAACCAATCACAGCCTCAAAACATACTCATTCAAGCCATTAATTGTCATACTTCAACAACATTCAATTAAATTTAACAAACAACAAATGCTATTTATAATTCATAATATCATATTACTGTACCAAAACAAACCATCCAGTTCTATTACCTTCACCCCAAACCTCTTCATTCCTCTCCAAATCAACATCATTCGGCACCGTAACCACCATCTCTCTGACAATAAACTCTACCGTAGCAAGCTACAACACCGTATCCTTCGGCAACCTAAACCTCCACAAATACAGCTTCATCTCACTAACCTCACCACAACCACAACCACAACCACCACCGTCCTATGTCATTTTCACAACAAGTTTCGTCATACCAGGACAGATCTCGATCATATGAGCAGCAATATCAGTTCCGATATAATCCTCTGTGACAGATCGGGATGTTGTTCGGGGTGTTGTTGTTCGGTGGTGTTGTTGTGACCGATCTGTTAGATCTCCAACAGATCGACGACGATGTGGTTGAAGATGGGCTGGTAGTGGTGGTGTTCTTGGGTTTTACAAGCGGTTAGTATGTGGCGGCAGTGATGGGACGGGTGGTGGCGATGGTAGCAGGTGAGAAAGAGAGATATAATGAGAGAGTGAAGGGTGATATGGATCTGGAACAAAATAAAATAATATATTGACCATTTTGCCCCTTAGGAAAAGGACAAAATAACATGATTTTATTAGCAAAATATAAGGTGATTTCATTTTTGGACCAAAATGGCAATAAAAGTGAAACCACAAGGACCTAGATTTAAAAGGTTTGAGTTTTGGACTAAAGTGGCAAAAGTGATCAAACCTCAGGGACCAAAATGGCAGTAAACTTAACTTTCATAGCGCCGTGCTACGCGACCGTTTTGGTAAGTCGGTGGTGGCAATGGTAGCAGGTGAGAAAGGGAGATAGAATGAGAGAGAGAAGGGTGATATGGATCTGGAACAAAATAAAATAAAATTAATAATATATTGACCATTTTGCCCCTGATGAAAATGACAAAATAACATGATTTTATTAGCCAAATATTAGGTGATTTCATTTTTGGAATCATTTTGTCATTTTTGGAAAATGACAAAATGACATGATTTTATTAGCCAAATATTAGGTGACCATTTTGTCATTTTTGGAAAATGACAAAATACTATATTGACCATTTTGCCCCTCACAAATATTAAGAACCTATTTATTAGCCAAATACGGTCTACAAATATAAAGAACCCATTTATTAGCCAAATATTAGGTGATTTCATTTTTGTGAGGGAGTAGATCGTATTAGGACACTTTTGTAGACCACTTAGATAACCCGTGAGGGAGTCTAGAATAACCGGTGTCCATAACAGCCTTTAGAGCTCCATAAGTGTCTTCTCGAGAAGGGTCGAGGCTCTTGTTCGGTGCCTCGATTGGTTTAGAATATAAAGATCCCGGTTCCATAGTAATTAATAATCATAATAAATCATTACTATTACAATCTAGGATTCCAGTCTAGGTAGTCTTTCCATCATCTGAGTAAACCGAGTTAGTTCGTGTTTTGTTAATTTAGTTAATTAATTTAATTTAAATCGCAATTTTAGGAAATTTAGAAAACCCCTCAAATATAAAAACAGTTAGAGTCCTGTCCGTGTCAGTCTAAGTCTAGATAGAGTCTAGTTAACGTAATTAAAATGAGTCCTGTGGGTTTGGTATCCGGACTTATGACATGATTTTATTAGCCAAATATTAGAACATTTTGTCATTTTTGGAAAATGACAAAATAATATATTGACCATTTTGCCCCTCACAAATATTAAGAACCTATTTATTAGCCAAATACGGTCTACAAATATTAAGAACCTATTTATTAGCCAAATATTAGGTGATTTCATTTTTGTGAGGGAGTAGATCGTATTAGGATACTTTTGTAGACCACTTAGATAACCCGTGAGGGAGTCTAGAATAACCGGTGTCCATAACAGCCTTTAGAGCTCCATAAGTGTCTTCTCGAGAAGGGTCGAGGCTCTTGTTCGGTGCCTCGATTGGTTTAGAATATAAAGATCCCGATTCCATAGTAATTAATAATCATAATAAATCATTACTATTACAATCTAGGATTCCAGTCTAGGTAGTCTTTCCATCATCTGAGTAAACCGAGTTTGTTCGTGTTTTGTTAATTTAGTTAATTAATTTAATTTAAATCGCAATTTTAGGAAATTTAGAAAACCCCTCAAATATAAAAACAGTTAGAGTCATGTCCGTGTCAGTCTAAGTCTAGATAGAGTCTAGTTAACGTAATTAAAATGAGTCCTGTGGGTTTGGTATCCGGACTTATGACATGATTTTATTAGCCAAATATTAGGAGACCATTTTGTCATTTTTGGAAAATGACAAAATAATATATTGACCATTTTGCCCCTCACAAATATTAAGAACCTATTTATTAGCCAAATACGGTCTACAAATATTAAGAACCTATTTATTAGCCAAATATTAGGTGATTTCATTTTTGTGAGGGAGTAGATCGTATTAGGATACTTTTGTAGACCACTTAGATAACCCGTGAGGGAGTCTAGAATAACCGGTGTCCATAACAGCCTTTAGAGCTCCATAAGTGTTTCTCGAGAAGGGTCGAGGCTCTTGTTCTGTGCCTCGATTGGTTTAGAATATAAAGATCCCGGTTCCATAGTAATTAATAATCATAATAAATCATTACTATTACAATCTAGGATTCCAGTCTAGGTAGTCTTTCCATCATCTGAGTAAACCGAGTTAGTTCGTGTTTTGTTAATTTAGTTAATTAATTTAATTTAAATCGCAATTTTAGGAAATTTAGAAAACCCCTCAAATATAAAAACAGTTAGTGTCATGTCCATGTCAGTCTAAGTCTAGATAGAGTCTAGTTAACGTAATTAAAATGATTCCTGTGGGTTTGGTATCCGGACTTACTTAGCTTTACTAAAGTCGGTCGGTTCACTTGCCGGTTAGTAGTTTAGTCGAGTTTAGAGAGGCTAGAGTACTACTTTGTGTCTAGATTAGGTTAATTTAGTTTGTTTTTATTAAACTACTTTTAGCACATCAATATCGTACGCCCAATTCGTTTTCGGGCAAGTGGACCGCAATGCACACCGAGATTAACAACTTCAACAACATACACAATAGCTTCGTCAACAATCACACAAGAGGAAGCGGTTCAAGCGACATGGACATTATGACCGCCGCCCACACCGAATATAGAATGTATCATGGCCATCCATTTATGATGATACCTTCATGGGAGCTTCTACGCAAATCTCCAAAGCGGCATCTTGTACCACCATTTGACCCAACGGCTCATAGGTCAAAACGGTCCAAATCAACAACCACTAGCGAACCATCCGAGTCCAATGCTCGTACTACTATTAACTTAAACGATGACTTAGATGAATTGCAATTCGAGGAATTTCAAGAGCTGCCACTACCTAAAGGTAGGGATAGAAGCAAGGCAGCAACACGAGCACGAGACACCTCCTCTTCAACGCCATCGGATGGCCCATCAAGGATCGACGAGTTCGATGATAGACTCACTCGGCTTCTCTCGATCAAGGAAAAGGAGCATGAAGTTAAAATGGAGACACAAATCGAGAAAGATATGAAGTTTCTAGAGAGATTTTTTCAACCTACTGGAGGAGGACCGAGTAATTTTAGAGGCTCGTAAGGCAAAAATCCGAGCAAAGTATATGTAGTTTTTTAGTAGCTTTTTATTTTTATTTTTATTTTTTTTACATGCTTCTGTCACTACCACAATATTCTTCTCACTTTTGGTGGCAAAACCAGTTGGAGTTTCATTTTTGGTGTTAAAAGCAAATGGAGCTTCATGTTTGGTGTTGTTTACTTGTCCTTTTCACATATCGCCTTTCAGATGATTCAAACCCTGGGTTGATGTCAAGGTTACCGGAACCACCGACTTGGCTGCGTGATTGTGTGTGCTGGACCTAAACCCAAGGTGTGACCATTTCTCTGCAATTGTGAAAGAAAAAAAAGTTATTCTATTATTACTTTAGATGAAAATAGTTTTATTTTGAAGAAAGCGAAATATTGAAAGTGGGTGTGCTGATTGGAAAATGGAAATATAATAACTACGAAACAAAACCTACGTTGGCGCACTGATAATTGATAAATAATAATTCATGTCTATAAGAAAGAAAAAGGGCCATTTCCTCATAACGAGGTTGAGTCAAGAAAACATTATGTTTTTCTGTCATTTAATTCTTCTTCTAACACTTCAGTCCTACTTCATAACCTTAGCGCATTCAGGATAAATTGTCAAAAACCTTCCCGGATGTTCTGGTGATCTTCCTTTTAAACTTGAAACCGGGTATGTATGATTTCGATTTTGTTTTAGATGAATTCACTTTATATTCTTTGAAATCACTTAAATGATTATACTGTTCATCAAGCATATATCCTCACAACCACCTCAACTTGCTCAAATGGTTAAAACTTAAACATGAACTTGATATCTATTGTTAATATATTTTTCTAATTAGTGTTTATGTATTTTGTATGGAATCGATTGAAGTTATGTTGGAGTTGGGGAGAATGAAGAAGTACAGTTGTTTTATTATTTTGTTGAGTCACAGAGTAGCCCTGAAGAAGATCCTGTGATATGTTATATCCCTGGTGGTCCAGGAACTTCCGCGTTACTTGGATTTTTATATGAAACGGGTATGAAATGTTAAGTTTCTTTCTAGCTTCAACCGATCGAGGGTACAGATCATGGACACAAATATATTTAAGGACCGAGAGAACCATTTGTGTTTGAGTTTCCTTAAATCCAACAAAATTACTCAAAACACTTGCTTTGGTGTTCCACATATCAGGGAGAGATCTAAAAAATCTGTGACTTAGTACAGCATTTGTATAAGTTTGATCAGAAAGCCTTAGCTCACTGATTAGGCAATTAAATCGCTCAAACTGTTGAGTCAGAGATTCTCCCTTGACATAAGTGATTGTATCATAATTTTGGTTCAAATGTCTCTGTTGATCTCCTGTACCTCCAAACTGTTCATTCAAAGCATCCAGGGTCGTTCCAACGTTTTTGAAGACCCTAAGCGAACTATAAAGTGGGGGCCCTAATTTCAGCCATAAACTCTCCTTCAATCCCGATGGACCCGTCGCCATGGGTGATTACAGTTAATTTTTTCGAGTAGTGATAGCCGATAGCCTAGAATTGAAAGCAGGTTGCGATGGGAAGTGGGAACGATGATTGCGGTTGTATTTTAGGGGCTTTAGGCCGCTGAATAATGATGATTAGGTTGATGGTTGTTGTGTTGTAATAGCCAGAAATTAATACGAAATGGGCTTTGAAACTGGGCCTTTTTTGCTAAACAATATTTACCTTGGGCTCCTTTAATGAAAAACTAGTTTAGTTTTGAAATAAATGTATTTATTTGAGCCTAATACATATACTATATATAAAAACTTGGAGGCCCTTATTTTTTGGTGGCCCTAGGCGCGTGCCTAGATTGACAAGCCTATGGAGCCGGCCTTGAAAGCATCCCATAATTCATTGGCATTGTTACAATGGAGCAAACCAGCATAGATTTCATTAGGTAAAGCCATGGCCAGTATTCCGAATGCCTTAGCATCGAGCTCCAAATTTTAAAAATCTTGCTCGGAATAGTCTGAATGTTTTTTTAGGGCATTTGTGTTTCGTTTTTTAGTACTTGGTATAGTAGGAACAAACAAACCTCCAGCCCGGTGTTCTACTACGATTAGTGGTGACATATCCTTCGTTTCCATATTGTGACTTCATGGCGAACGAACATCGGAGGCTTGTTTGTCAATCTAGTATTATGAGGATCATGAGTGATTGATATCTTCTTTGAATTCTAATTTTTTTTTTTCCAGAAAACAGAGTGTTGGAATAAACTTGCTATTATGATTGTCTAATTCTTCTAACATTTTGATCCTTTCAATTAGAATATCATATTAAGCCCTGGTTATCTTCTGAATCAACAATTAAGTCAATTTAGTGATCCATGGCTCTGATACTAATTGTTGGATCTAAGAGTGTGTGCTTCTGTGTGTTTCGATAAAAACAATTCAACAATTCAAAATATCATTAATACAAGTTATAAAATATACACATCAAACAAGGCATAAACTGGATTTGTAATGAATGATTGTCAAATGATTTCTATTTTCATTGATTTCAGCAAAATCTCATAGGAAAATTTTCAACCCCTCACAAGGTGCACTCTCTCTTACTTATGTTTTTATCTGTCTAGATTCTTTGATCAGAGGATATTCAGCTATAAGAATTAATGATTATACCTGTACTGTTCTATTTATAAGAGGAGAGTACTACTGGTGACGTCACCATGAAAGCGACTCAAAACAGCCCAATAAAGGGGTAACTGCCAGCAGCTTGCTAAACTACTGGACATATATCAGAAACAACTGAAACATGAAACTACTTGATATACAAAGGAAATTGCTGGAAAGCCTAAGTACCGGAAGAATCCAGTACTTTCGGTTTCCAACTCTTTAGTCTTTGGTTGTTGACTTGTTGACCAACAATTGTCTTCAACTAAGACTTGTTGACCAGCTCTTTCATATCTCAGTACTTTGACATGGTCTTCCAGCTCTTTGATCCCATTAGTTCTTCTTCCAGCTATTCTAGCTGTTCCGGTGGTTGTTTATGAAGCTTTCAAGGGGGAACTTCTGATACTTTGAATATTGTAGAAACCTTATTTCACAGGCAAGGGAAGATGGTTCCTTTGGGTTTTGGCTTTCATCATCAGCAGATCTTATATAACCCAACAAGGTTAATGTAACTACCCGTGCTGATGACGCCCAAGGAAATAACTAGGCGAATAGTGGAGAATTTTATCAAGACCGGGATTTTATTAAAGCCTTGAGCCATAAGCCGAGCTCTGCAACAGTCAATGGGTTCATCAGAGTGAAACCTGGTTCGATAGAGCCATATGGAACCAACGACATTATTATTTATAAGACGGGAAACAATTCCCATGAATTGTTTTTACATAAAGCATCAAGTTCACAATGCATGGCTTCCATCCATTTCGGATCCCCTGCAGTAGACAGGAAGGTCTTTAGATCAATGGGGGCAATAAAGACCATTATGAACAGCACGGAGAGTGGCTTGCGAGTCGGTGTGGTGATTGGGTTTGAAGATTCCGGCTTTTGCATGTGTTACCATACAGTGTGTTAAAGTCGGGGTAACGATAGACAGGTAGGAATTGGGCTAGAGATTAGTGTTTGTGTATAGGTATTAGAGAGGCTTTTTCGGTGGGCGGTTGCTCTGTAGGGTGGGTTATTTCACGAAGACTTGTCGGATTTTGGGAGGTGGCAGACACCGGTGAGTACGGGCTAGATTGAGATGAAGTGATGCCTTCATTAATGGAGTCAAAAGGAATGGTTGTAGGCGAATTGGTTGACTAATTAAAAAAAATATATATTACTAAAAACTAACAGTTTATAACCAATTTGGTTACGAAAATTAAATGTAAAACTTGATGACAATGTCGAAAAGGTATGAATGTTTGTGCAATGAAATTATTTGATTGTGAAAAAATTATGACGATGTTTATGAGTGGTACTAATGTTTCTAGTGACTAGAAGCGCTTTTTGGTCATATTTCTTAATTGAGTAATGAAAATGGAGAGAGAGCAAGAGCGAGAGTGGGAGTACCCCCACCGTAGAAACCATTAATAATGGCTGGAGGACAAAACACCGAACCAATACCGAGGCGAAACAATTTCCTTAACGTATCCTACCTTCTAAATAGCTACTCACTCGGACTGTTGGCGAGAGTTTGGGGTATGCGGAAGGATAACGAATGCTTATTTGGCAAGGAGAAAAGATAAAGTCGGGAGATACTTCGCATTCTTAAGGTTTTATAGGGTTATAAACAAAGTGAAAATGGTGAAAGCTTTGGTCGTAGTGTAAGTAGGGGGCTTGGAAGTGTATGTGAATGTAGGAAAATTTGAGAAAGAAGAGGAAGCAAAGAAAGCTCACAATCCAGGCAACAACCAGCAATAGAGGTTTTGGCAACTTCCTCCACTGACCAAGGTAGGATGGAGGTAGAATGCGACAATATCAGCACACAGGGGGCTCCGAATGTTTAGAAAACAGAGACGGGAAAAAGGGAAGTTGTGTTACCGAATATGGAGTATCAATCACAACGTTCATGGGGATGGTTCTCTCTTGTCGGTTTGGTTAGAGACGCTACGCGACTTTATCAAATGGAAGAACCGATCGTTGAGAACATTTCCACGCCTCTCTCATTTTGTGAAATTTTAGAAGTCTATAGATAGAAACCGTTTAGGGGACTCAAACTCATGACTTGCACCCAATCCAAAAGGTAACTACAAAAGAAAAATAAGGCCTTCATGGCACATATCATAGAGGAGAAAGGCAAGGGTAAGAGTATCCAAGACATCCCCATAATTCGGGATTTCTCCAAGGTATTTCCCGAAGAACTACCTGGCTTACCCCCTATATGCCAGGTGGAATTCCACATCGATCTTATGCCTGGTGCTAACCTATTGCCAAATCTCCTTACCTTCTTGCACCATGATATGCAAGAATTGGCGAGTCAACACGCAGAAAATGTCTCCAACGGCTTAGTCCCAGAATGAACCAATCTCAGAGAAAGTCTGCGTGGCTAGCCTGAACATTGAATCTAAGGTACAAAAAACAGTTGACATGGGGGCACAGTTGGAATTTTTATGTTCGGCTTTGAAAACAACTTGGAATCATCGATTCATGAGGAAGGTGTAAAAAATTTGGTCCAATGAAGATAATCTCTGTCAAGATCAGTGGGGTGAAGAAGGATCACAAAATTCTTTCTTTGGGGGAGTTAATTGATTCACAAAAGGCGAATTTTGTAGCGATACAGTTGATTTTGATTGGGTTAGGATCACAAAATCCTTTTCGATAAATAAGATATGGGAGAAATCCTTTCCGGTAAATAAGATACGGGAGAAAGGTACAGTAGAATTTGATTGGGTAAATTTAGATGGGAGATCGGGTAGTTTGTTGTGTTTATGGGATCCGACTTTCTTCATCAAAAAAGAGACATCCCGACACCAAAATTTTATGATCCTATAGGGTAAGTTATAGGGCGGGGAAGCGATTCTCTTTGTAAATGTTTATACTCCACAAAATCTACCCCAAAAAGCACGATCTTTGGGAGGCAATTTCGGAAAAAAAACTTAGGTCTATGGATGAGATGTGGGTGTTAATCGGTGATTTTAACGTGTTGCATAGCCAGGAAGAGTGGTTGAACACAAAATTTGTTCCGAGTTGTGAAGATGACTTTAACGAGTTTACTGAACATAACGGCCTACTGGAATATCCTATGGGTGGATGGAAATTTACGAGGATCATATATGTAAGGACTCTTAAAATTGTCCTAAAAATACCCGTAAGTATAAACCCGAACCCCTGAAACCTTACCCTACATCAAAAAAAATCAAGAAAAACAAAATCTTGGTTCTCAGGCGGGCCGCGTAAGAGATAAGGTATGTCTTACGCGGGCCGCATCAATGTTGGGTTTGACCGGATAAGCGTAACCGTGCCACATGTCGACCATCTGGTGCACCTACGTATGACTAGTCAACCCTACTCGTAGACTGGGCGGCCACGCGGGCCGGGTAAGGTTAAGCTGAAGTCTTACGCGGGCCGCGTGAGGTCTCAATTTCACCTATAAATAGCCCGTCAGTTGCACAATCCACTGGTATCAATCAAAACTTTCAAAAACGAATTCATATCACTCTGAAGTCAAAATTTCATATATAATTAGCGAGGTGCTCCTCCAATACCGGGTATTAACTCAATCGCTGGTACGATTCAATGTCTGATCGATTAAACTATCCAATGGATGTTAAAGTGATGCCCACATTAGGGTCATGCTTTGTCATTTGTTGTGAATTCGATGGATGTTTAAGCATTGCACTTTGTCATTCGTTGTGAAGGTTTGATCTCGTGAGTTATCGTAAATGCTATATTGGTTACTAACCTAGTTTTGTGTGCATTGTTATTTAAACTAGGTTATCAAGGCTAATCAATAGGCTAAGCTCTGTTGATATTAAATTTGCAATGTGAGTGATTCTCTTTTTATTTAAAATGCTTTATAAATTCTTAAATATTTTCAAAGTTATAATTACAGTGATTAAGTATATGTAATCACCAAATTACAGCCAGTATGTGGGGTTTTGTATACATTACTTTATAATCGTCACCATTGGGGCAGCCAATGAGGGATATGACCATAGTCACAGAAACGAGTCGAGTGACAAATACTGTGGGTAGTTGGTTGATATCAGAAACATTGTAATCTCTCTTAATACTGTAAATAATAACAAATGTGTCGTTTTAATAAATAGAATGATTCACCAGTATTTCCCGCTGATAAAATTTTTTTCAAACATGTTTCAGGTGATCTGGTGTGATTCAGGAAAAGTGCTGTGAAGCACTGCAAGCTTAAGAAAGTGGCTCATTATAAAATAAAGAAACATGTTTTGTAAAATAAAGATTTCTCCGTGAAATCCTATGATCGTAAATTACCAGGGTTTTATCCCGAGTTGTGAAATAAAATAATGGGGGAAAATTTTAGCTTTAAAAGATCCTGATGAAAAACTTCCGCTGTCAACTCAATTAAATAAATACCACGGGATTTTCTGTCCCGCGGCTCCAGAAACGGGTCAAACCGGGTCGGGGCCATGACAGAAAAAGGTGGTATCAGAGCCACAGAGTTAAGCTAATTAAGTATTTAGAAATACTTAATTATTCCTGATTACCATTATGTGATTATGTGTTTTATTAACTGACTATTTGTTAGTTACAGTATGGGTAAGCAAAAGCTTTCAAACATCTATCTTAAATTAGATAGGTCATCCAACGAGAAGGGAAGTTCATCCCAAACCAAATCCTCAAATCACTCTGTAATTCCTGAAGAAGGAATATTTGTGCGAAAGACAAAATATGAGGAACCACTTTCTCCTAATAAAAGAAGTTTGATTATTAGGAAAACTCAGAAAAAATAAAGAAATCAAAAGAAAAGAGAGTTAATCAGAAAATCCAAGAACTATGCAGTAACCCACCATGGGAAGACAAGTTAGATGAAAAATGGGCAAATCTCTATATGCTAGCTACAGTAGCAGTAAATGCAAATCTTTAATACTTTGTCTCAGTTTTAGCACCTTTATCATCCACGATTCAGAAACTTGATCCAGTAAATAAATAAATTTACAATAAACCCTAGTGTGTTTTAAATTTTCAGTTGTTTTGTAGTCACATGGTATGTAATAATATTTGAAAGTTATCTTTGAAATTTGTTATAAATTTTTAACTTATTATTTTTACATATATGCTAAACAGCATGAATGAGTCATCTGTAGCTCTAGAGAATCTCAACCTCTACCCTGTAAACATAGAAGTTTCTAAAGAGTTTACTGGGTACTTTGCTGATGTGGAACAACCAATAGAATTCGGCGCTCCACCTCTGGAGAAACCCAAGCCTAAGAAGAAGAGAAGATTGGTAGGATGGAGGCGTGTGCGTAGAAGGAAACCCGCCACTAGGAAAATTCCTAAAATAAACAATCCCTTAGAGAAAGGAAAGGGAATTGAAATGGGGGAAAGTTCTAGACAGATGGAATTAGAGATTGAGGAAGATTCTAGGCAGACCAAGATGGAAATTAGAGAAAGCTCTAAGCAAACCTAGGAAATGACATTGCAGGAAGAGTTAGATTTTATATTGGCAAGCTGTGATACTATTAAGCCTATCAATGAAAATGTTTTTACTCATTCTATTGAAACCCAACTTCCCATGAATTTGGAACCAGCAATCCCAGAACCTATAATCCACACCCAACCTTTAGGAATGGACGAGTGGTGGACTAATGATTGGCAGTTCCAAAACCTTCTCAACAATCCCTATACGTTTTTCCCTCAGTTCGATCCAGAACCTTTACCAAATCCACCGATGAGTAATGAGAATATGGCTGAACTCCGCCATTTTGGCGAAGAGCTGATGGATGCTGGGAATAGGATCCGAGAGATTGGGGGACAAATCTCATGGAAATGTGATGAAAGAAAACATCGTTATTAAAAATGCAAGTTGAGGAGGGAAAAAGGAGTTATGAATCTATGTTTATATAATAACAATAATAGTAAATAAAAAAACCAGTATGTGTAAAATAAACAATAAAATGGTTGTAAGATAAAAATGTATATGGAAGCATAATATAATCTATAAAACAAATGAAAATTTAGAAATTTTGGTTGTATATTTGTTTATGTGATTATATGCGATTAATTGTTATATTGGATTGTTTCTTATTCTATACTAATTATTTATCTATAAATTAATTATCAGATGGCAAACATTGGTAATGAACCAGTAAATGAAGTAAATCAATCTGAGCAAAATCAGGAAGAGCAAATGTTAAATAGGCAAGATATCGAGGATATCATTGTTCAAGGAATAGCCAATGCTATTCCAGCAATCATTGCTGCTGCCCAGAAACCTGTTAAACCTCAATCAATCATTCCTAGTAAACGTACACAAGGCGACAATTTTAGTAATAGTATAAACGGAGGCGGTAATCATATTAATAATAATAATGATCTGCAAGCCCCAATTTTCAAGAAAATGAAAGCTGCAACACCTGGTTGCACTTACAAAGAATTTCTTGCCTGTAAACCAGCTGAGTTTGCAGGTAACGAAGGGGCTATTGCAGCACTGCGTTGGTTAGAGAAAACTGAGGCAGTAATTACCATAAGTAAATGTGCCGAGGAAGATCAGGTCATGTATGCGTCAAATCTTTTTAAAGAAGGGGCGTTAGAATGGTGGAATATAGTTTTACAAGCTAAAAGAAGGATCGAGGCATATGCCATGAACTGGGAAGAATTTAAGAGTCTTGTAGAAAGAAAATTCTGTCCCGGGTATGAAAAAGATCAAATGGCAAATAAGTGAGTGGCATGATGGTAATTATTTGGTTTTTTTTTTCTATTTAATTAAATATAAAAAGGGTATATGTGTAATTTCAATCTTAAATGCATAAATCTCTCACAAATCAAATCAAGGATTAGGAAAGATGTAACTTAATTCAATTATTAAAATAATTATTTGTTTAAATGTGATGTACACATGTGTATTCTGATTTTGCCCTCTTTTTAATGCGATGTACACATGTGTGTATCGTCTGTTTTTGTGATATCTCAGAATTTTTGTTGTATTGAATGTTGATGTACACCTGTGAATTACTATACACATATGTACGATGCTGAGTACACATGTGTACTGTTCTATTTATATCCAAGAACACATGTGCATACCGTTGAAATATGCAGGTTACGTGGATCTTAAAAATCAAAATTTGAATTCTGGTTATGAAATCTGAAATAAAAATAAAAATTGAAATATGGTGATTTGTTGTTTGTTTTGATAATTATCTTATTAATAAATAAACATAATGTGGATAATGAATTTAAATTAGGAAAGATGTAACTTAATTCAATTATTAAAATAATGATTTAAATCTAATTTTTTATATAATTACAATCCTACCCTTAACAACTAAAAAGGAAATCAAGGGTCCATATCTGTTCACGCAGTTCACTCTTGGGAGGTTGTTCAAGCTGGAACCCTACCATATATATATATATATATATATATATATATGTATGTATATAGGGGACCGCTAAAATGAGAACCACCTCGAGTTGTAAGAACCGTGAGAACTACACCGTACGGGGCGAGGTGGACCAAATTTTTTTTTCATAAACGTAGATGCGTGTATTATAAACACATTTGTAAAAAAAATAAAAAAAAAATGTCGTGTGTGTAGTTTTGAGCACCACAAGTTTGTGTTTACGGGTAGCGTAAATCCTACCGGAAATTTACGGTACCTGTAAACACACACTTGTGGTGCTCAATAACTTTTTTTTTGAATTTTTTTTACAAATGTGTTTATAATACATGCATCTACGTTTGTGAAAAAAAATTTGGTCCACCTCGCCCCGTACGGTGTAGTTCTCATGGTTCTTACAACTCGAGGTGGTTCTCATTTTAGCGTGATTCTATACATATATATATATATATATATAGGGCAATGATCATTTCAGAACCATAAATATTTACAGAACTCGCAGAACTCCTAATAAACAATCTTTTTATTTATATATTTTTATATTTAGGATAATTTTATCATTTATTATTTATTATGTGTATTTTTATGATTACATCCATGTTAAGAGTAATTTTATTATTTTTTATTTGTAAATTTAAAATTAAACATATGTGAACTAGTTTTTTTACATATATGTAATTAGTTATCTGAAATGAACGTAACCCTATATATATATATATATAGGGTGGGGTTCATGAGTATCTCCCATCTAAATTTAATTCCGATATATATGCATTATTTTTATCTACTTCAAAGCAATCAAATCATATTCTCACTCATACTAAAGAAGGAGTTTGAAGGGTTTATGTTTGTGCAGACTGAAACACTGAATGAGATGACACCTCGTTTTTATCATTTAATTAGTGAAATGATTTCTTACAAGGTTGTTGTATCTTTGCAGGAAATAGTCGCACAGTTTACTGATGCTCTACCACCAAAGTGGAGCCCATTCATTGAGTTGTTAAAGCACACAGGTGTATTGGATACTGTCAGTATCTATGAGTTTGTTCAAAAGCTGGAGAACAAGGATGCAGAAGAAATCAGAAAAGCTAAACTAATTCCTGTCCCTCAAAATCCAGAGATGTACTTTGGAGGGATTGCTCCTCCTGCTAGTACAAGCCAGCAACCAAAGATACAAACAACTTTTGTGTCAAATGCTTTCGACCCAATTTCCTATTTTGGAGGAGTAGTTGCACAACCCCAATTTGACATAAATGCCTATCTTCCGAAACCTCAAGTTGCCATACCTCAACCCCAATTTGATATAAATGCCTATCTTCTGAAACCTCAAATTGCCACACCTCAACCCCAATTTGATCCAACTGCCTATTTTTCTAAACCACCACAAGCCCAACCACAACAAGCCTTCTATGGTAACAAACCTGATACTTCAAATCTTTCCAAAGTGAGTGTAGAAGCTGCACGGGATCACATTGAAATTCTTACCACTAAGGTTAATGCCTACAGCGGATTAGTCGCAAGTCAAATTGGAAACATTAATTTGACCAATGAAGATTATCAGCAGATAGACAGATATGAGATGGAGTTGATGGACATTAAGTGGGCGTTTGCTAGCGCTGTGAGAAGGGCAAAGGATTATATGAGCAGAACGGGGAGAACCAGCTTGGAAAGCAAAAGGGATACCAAGTACGGGTTTGACAAGGGTGCTGTCACATGCTTTAATTGCGGTGAAAAGGGTCACTTCAAACGTGAATGCACGCGACCGAGCAAACAAGGCAACCAACAAGGCAACCAAAATCCCTTCCAAAATCAAACAAGTACTTCAAATCAAGCTAACAACTAAAGAGGGATAGTAGCTGCTAACAACCAAACCAACCAGTCAGGGCCTTCAAACCCCAACCGAGCATTGATAGTTCAAGCTGATGAAGGATGTGATTGGTCCGTACAGTTGGGAGGAGGAAGTGTATGTTATGTGAAGATCATCAGTCACATCAAGCAAGTGCGCAAAGAAGAATTCTCTGAAGATGATGATAGTTCGGGATACAGTGGCAGTTCGGATGAAGAATCGGATGTGAATGAGAGAACTGGTTCTGAAGGTGATAGTTTATTGAATGATGCTGAGGAGGTCAAGTGTCAGAAATATGTCTTGATCAAGAAAGCTGATGCTACATCAGAAGAAATGGAGAAGATTCTCACTGAAGATGGATCTTTCTCTTCTCAGACTGCCTTTATGGCTAATGTCTCAGCTTCTACAAGTCAAGTAAAATCTGAAACTCCTAGCATATGTAGTGATTGTGCTGATACGAAACATGAATGTGTTGATATGAAACAAGAATCTGAAAAGATTCACAGTCACAATCAGAGTTTGGTTATTGAACTGTCAAAGTGCAAAGAGGCAAACATGGCCTTAGCTCGCAACGAAAAAGATTTTAAATCGGTAATTGAAACACTCAAGAAAAGTGTTTCTGAGCTATCAAAAACGGTTTTTAATAGGAAAACTGGTATTAATAATTACATTAATATCATTAAGGCAACTAAGAAAGAGCTAGCCGAGGTGAAATGTGAGCATGAAGCGATCAAGCTCAAATTGGAGAGTTACTCAAACTCCCGATATGTGCTTGATTACATCATTGACGTTCAACAACTAAAGGGTAATGTTAAAGGCATTGGGTATAAGTCGTGTCCGCCTCCTTTGAGACACAACTATACCAAGATGCCCGATGAGGAGGAAATGCCGCGTTTTGAGCCAACTGTACCTCTTGATTATGAGGAAGTTACAACTGGCTTAGGGTTCAAAACGGACAATTCATCGGAGAGCTCATCTGATAGCAAGGAAAAGTCATCATGTGCTTCAAATCAAAGTCCTCCAACCGTTGAGGACTATGATTCTTCGGATGATGAATCAGATGTGAGTGATGAGGATAAATCTCTTGACGATAGAAAAGGAGTAGAAGTGCCTTTTGAGAATCACATTCTGTGTGATCCTCCTACTCCTGCTGTGCAATCAACTGGTGCTAAACAAGAGATAGATCCTATCACTGAGACAGTGTCTACCATTAAAAGTGATAACCTGTTGTATACTTTGGTCGGTGATAGTAAAATTTATTCAGACAAATATTTTCCAATAAAAAATGTCAATCAATCCTTGATTGATAAAGTGTTTGAAGATAATACAACTAAGTTTTTGGGTAAAGCGATCCCGAGAGTTTCTGAAACTCAATGTGATCCTATTCCAAAAGCTGAAGTTAGAAAACAACATGGAAATCAAACATTACCGACAAAGAAACAACTTGTCTCTTTTAAGGGTAAACAACAACAACGAGCTCAAAAGCCTAAGGTTACACAACCAAAGGCTGAAACAAAAGGAGCTCGTTACAAGAAGAAATGCAAAGACGTTAAATTTGTGGCCTCCAAGGGTACTTATAAAGTGGAGACTTTTGAAAATAAGTCAAATACCGATTTTGTTCAAAAAGTCAACATTTTGAAACGTAATAGTGATAACAATTACACCCAACACACAAACGGGTGTAAAGCTAGTACCTCGGGGTCTACAAATTCAACGTCAGGTCATCGAAGAGAATCTCCTAATTTTGTTGAAAGGAGATCATGCTTTAAATGAGGGGAGTTTGGCCACATTATCAGAAATTGTACAAACTCTCCGAAACCAAATTTTGTAGAAAGACCCCCTTCTGAACAAGGTCACCAACAACGTCGTCCTGTGTCACCAAAACATGATAAACGCACTATTAAAGAACAGGAAACAAAACACCGACATAAGAATGTGAAGGTGATCGAAAAGGCTTTAAAATCGGAATCTGTTAAAAGGGAACCAAGTTCATCACAACCGTTAAAACCAAAAATTGTTAATAATACACAATCTGGTAAATGAAAACAGTCTTGGAAACCTAAAACGGGTGAAGGTTCAGAAGGAGGCTTGCAATTTAAGGACCTTTAAGAAATTGAAATTACATTTCTTGATTCTCAGGGGCAACCCAAGTCTATGAAGGCTTGGGTCCCCCTCTCCAACTAATCTCTGAGTGAGTGTGTAGGATGTTCCAGGAGGAACTATCAATAGTCATCGGATTGTTGATAGCGGAGTGTCCATGCACAAGATCGGCAAGAAAAGAAATTGTTGCCTTTGATGGAGAGAAAAAGAAAAGAAGACATAATTGTCTGTCGAAAGAAATTGAAAACCTTCGACAAAATGCAAATCATACCAAAGTTTGATTGTTCAAAGCTTTAATCGGGTCCCCAGGATAGATTCAATCAAAATGTACGCACCCGCAGCACGTCTGATGTTCAAAAACAACAAGATGAACGTGCAGTGTACATTTCTTCGCGGTGTGATTGAAGAAAATGTGTTTGTTGAACAAACCAACCGGGTGTGCGGATGCCTTGGCGTGGATTGAACAACCGCATACTACTTCTCAAAGAGAAAGACAAAGACCTTTGCTGGTGCAATGTGTAAGGCCAGCCGGACCCAAAGGTTTATGATCTTGTTGATATGAAGAGATTTCTCAGTAGCTACAAAATCGACTTTGAAATCCCCACCGGGTGGATATCCAGTTTGGGAGAGCACTCAGATTCCTTGCAATGCATGAAACAGTTGCAGGATATGGTTTTAAATTTCTAATATCTCCTATACTTGTCGATATTTAAGCTGCTTTATGAATTATTATCATCTCGTACAGCACTCTTTGGCCAGACACGTTGATCTCGAATATCACCTCACACGTGATTGTTTTTAATATGAAACTCGTCAATGTTGTCATGGTCCGCACCACTTACCGACGTGCCAACTCATTTTTCCAAAATTCGATAAATCATTTCTGATTAAATTAATTTTGGTAAACGGCATTGTGGTAAAACATGAGTTAACCGACATCGGGAAATCCTTTTTGTAAATATCTTTATGTCTTTTAAATTTATCATAGTTTGTTGATTTTAGGGGGAGTAAATCCAAAATTTGAAAACTCAAAAACATCGAAAAATGTCAAAAACCCAAAAAATGGCAAAACAAAAATGAGGTTCCTGGCGAGAAAATGATAGTACATCAGTGGTTTGTCTAAACCTCTTTGAAATGAACTTAAAATGAAATATGTTAAGCAGCTCTATATAAGATGTATCGGTAGGCTCACAATCATTTTAAAGTGTGTTGGGTGATATAAACTTAAATCGACTGAAGACCAGGTGGGAACCACTCATTGGCATATGGTCTTAGTACCGAAATTTCGTTTGAGAGATTGCCGAGGTTCTGAGATATGTGGTCTTTATGCTGTTTATCATATGGGTATCATGGTTGTATCTTTTACCGAAAAATAACGGAGACGAAGTCTAGATATTCCATGATACTATACATACATGTACATACTGCATACGACCTCAATAAGTGATCAGCAATCACATGTCCAAACAAAATAAGTGATAATATATCACAGCTTTCTTGCGGGAGTCAAGTTCGTCTCTTTGCTGTATGTTGTACTGACCTGTTCACAGACTTGCTCCTGTGCCCTCATGCATCGAAAATCAAGTTCCTCATCAATAAGTGATTCTATCACATAGGGCTTGTTTTCAAATCAAAATAAGTGAGTTTCTCACATCTTTTATACGGTCAAACATATGATAAACGGTATATTCACCGGTAAGATGAACTCTCGTGCATACCTTGATACGGGAATGTGTCGTGTGTGGATGAACACCGGTCGGTAAGTATAAATCATACACTAATCGTATCCCCTCGCCATGATTACATTTGATAAGTTGAGCTTATGTGGACAACATATGATAAACGGTCAAACATATGATAAACGGTATATTCACCGGTAAGATGAACTCTCGTGCATACCTTGATACGGGAATGTGTCGTGTGTGGATGAACACCGGTCGGTAAGTATAAATCATACACTAATCATATCCCCTCGCCATGATTACATTTGATAAGTTGAGCTTATGTGGACAACAATACCGATAATTGTTATAGGATGCTTATCTAAATGTTTACTAATTGAACAACAAGAGCGTTTTGGCATGACCGTACACTGATATGATTCTCTTACCCTCGAAACTCGCAAAAAGAATGTCTGTAAATATTTGTTTACTGATCTTTGTATATATTTATTTATTGCTTTCCGTCTTTACATTTGAAAAATGAAAAATTCAAAAAGATTTTAGGTGTGTTTTAATATAAACTTTATAAAAGCCAAAAAGATTTTGCTTCTGTTTATTTTTTATTGACCGATGTTGGAACTCGAGTCTATCCTACCCAAAATCCTGATCGTAAGCCGGAAAACAATTGCATCTTCATAAACAGTCAAAGTTAACGATTTTTGAAAGTTAAAGGATCAAAAGTGAACAATTTTTAAACTTTCAAACTGTTGTCGGTCGGTGTTTTAAATGAGAGTTGGCCTCATATGTGTCATTTGTTTAATTTGTCTAAATTTCAAGCGGTTGTTCTCATTACGTGTTTAGCTTTCTTGTATGCGCATATGCGACATCAGAATCAGCTAAAGGCGAAGAGAACATGTCATATGACAAGCCGTAAAGTGAAGACACGACGTTAATGCAATCAGAAGATCAAGATGACCGGGTTGCAGTTGATCACTCATGATCAACACCGCAAGGATCTAAAGTTTTGAAGTTCAAAATTTCACGAGCATCATTCAAGGGGGAGTTTGTTGATACACTCCCTATTTGCGACACGTGAAGACCTTTTAAAGATCCGACAATGTGAAGAACGAACCATCACGAGTAGCGTCCAAGGGGGAGTTTATTGATACACTTTATGTGGACGCGACTCAACTCGGTTCGATTCGGTTCGGTTCGACTCGGTTAGGTTCGGCTCAAGCTCGAAGTAGCGACGTTCCTCCGTCGTGCGCCCCAGAGTTCGACACGCGAAGAACGGAGAGCCGTGAACCTATTCCTGATGACACATCACCATGACATTATGATGATGTCATGATGATGTCACATGTTGACTAATCTTTACATCTTGAATTTGAGAAATTGATGTACGTATAACATGTGTTTGGGCCAATCATTTTCAACGCAGAATGCATGTTGGGCCACTTCTCTTTGGGCCGAATCCTTTATGATCTGTGCATGCATGTCGACGAAGACTACATGTGAGAAGAAGTCTAGGCTCAACAAGTGATGAAGACTACTTGTAGACGAAATCACTGTTGGCGAACTCTATGCATGACGAAGACACCCCTTGTGGCGAAATCCCCTTGTGTCGAAGACCATGTGACGAAGACCAAATGGGACGAAATCAAAAGGATTTCGTCGTGATGAACATGATTTCGTCGTGATGATGGACGACGAACTTAGAGTTCGTCGTTGAACTTGATTTCGTCGAGGTCCTTCAGTATATAAACAACAGACAGTGAACTTAACAGTTAGAACACATAGAGAGAAGTCTGAATAGATTTCAGAGCGAACACACTGTAAACACACACACACTGAGAGTTTATGAGAGCATCTTGTAAACACCGCATTGTAACCATTTCATAGCATTAATACATTGAGTGTTAATCGTTGAATCTTGTGTCTTACGTGTTCGTAACTTGGTTTAACATACCCGTTTGGATTCCGCACTCAGGGGTTTGTAGGAAAACAGGAATAGAGGTTGACTCGATCCTCCGGGTGGACCTACAATTGGTATCAGAGCATTGGCTCGATTCCTTGTTAAAACCAAGTTTGTGTTCTTTATTTTTCTTAGTTTTTAATGTGTTTTTCTTGAGTTTTGATCTTTAAAGTTCATACATTTTCTGGAAAAACGTTGTTAAAATCTTGAAAATCTTGGTATTTTTGCTTCTAGTTCATATAAAACTTTGTTAAAACTCTTATATACATGTTAGTATTGGGTTTTTGTTGAACTTTATTGCAAAAGTGTGTTCGAAAAATTTCAGGTGACTGGAATATTCATCAAGATCATCATATCTTCAAGTTGTTCTTGTTGGTTCTTCATAAGTTTCTGTGTTTGATCTTAAAATTCTGAATTTGTTTGTGTTATGAATTATTGAAGTTGAATATAATATTACTTGTTTGAATTACTTGCCATTGAAATGATGAATATTTGAAAAGCAGGTTCTGAAGGTAGGGTGTGATTGACTTATTTGCCAAAAGAAGCTTCTTGTAGTCAGAAGATAAGATTTTACTGGTTTGGATAATATCTTCTGTAACTGGTAACAATTGTCAACGAAATCACCTTGGGTGAAATCAACTTGGACGAAATCACCTTGGGTGAAATCAACTTGGACGGAATCACTCATATTGGACGAAATGACCTTTTTGTCAAACAGATCAGCGACGAAAACCTTGATTTCGTCATCATCCTTCAGCGACGAAAACACTGATTTCGTCATCATCCTTCAGTGACGAAAACACTGATTTCATCATCCTCTTTCAGCGACGAAATCAACAGCTTTCAGCGATGAAATCAACATCTTTCAGCGACGAAATCACCATTTTCGTTCATAATTGTTTTGGATGAAATCACCTATTTTCGTCAAAATTGTTTTGGACGAAATCTTCAAGTTCGTCAAAAGGATTTCGTCAGACGTACTTGTATTTTTTTTAAACAGAAGGTTTGCAAAAGTGTTTTAACCATTTGATTTCAAGTTGTTTTTCAGGTACAATTGTTCATATATCAAATATGAATACTAATCCATTAGATTGGAGCATTAGCACGGTCCCTGATATGTCATGGGTTAAGTCTTTGATGCCACAAGAAAGAATTTCGGCTAGTCAATGGGCGTGCCTGGCAAATCAAAATCAAAGTATCCAAAACCTGCTCATAAGCGAAAATGAAACGGGTAGCAATAACCGTCCGCCAAAACTCAACCACATGAATGACTATCCATCGTGGAAAGGTCGTTTTCAGAATTTGAGAAATTGATGTACGTATAACATGTGTTTGGGCCAATCATTTTCAACGCAGAATGCATGTTGGGCCACTTCTCTTTGGGCCGAATCCTTTATGATCTGTGCATGCATGTCGACGAAGACTACATGTGAGAAGAAGTCTAGGCCCAACAAGTGACGAAGACTACTTGTAGACGAAATCACTGTTGGCGAACTCTATGCATGACGAAGACACCCCTTGTGGCGAAATCCCCTTGTGTCGAAGACCATGTGACGAAGACCAAATGGGACGAAATCAAAAGGATTTCGTCGTGATGAACATGATTTCGTCGTGATGATGGACGACGAACTAAGAGTTTGTCGTTGAACTTGATTTCGTCGAGGTCCTTCAGTATATAAACAATAGACAGTGAACTTAACAGTTAGAACACATAGAGAGAAGTCTGAATAGATTTCGGAGCGAACACACTGTAAACACACACACACTGAGAGTTTATGAGAGCATCTTGTAAACAGCGCATTGTAACCGTTTCATAGCATTAATACATTGAGTGTTAATCATTGAATCTTGTGTCTTACGTGTTCGTAACTTGGTTTAACTTACCCATTTGGATTCCGCACTCACGGGTTTGTCGGAAAACAGGATTAGAGGTTGACTTGATCCTCCGGGTGGACCTACAATAATTATTTAATCAAAATACAAACAACTTTTTAAACTTTTTAACCAGTGTCTTTAATTGAGTTGGAGCATCTGTACATATGTGTATGATGAAACAATACATCCATATTTTAGAACCCATGTTATACGTATGTGTATTACTTAATAATACATTTGTGTACTGCGTGAATAAGAAAAAAAATAATATATGAATGTGTAGAATACTCCAGAAAAACCATAAGCACAATGAATAAACTGATGCAAAGATACAAGAAACTAGCGAATATTGTTTTGTTCGAATATTGAATTTTGTAATCTTGATAATATTGGATCAATAAATTAAAAATCACCTGAAAATAGGAAATGGTTACCTAACTTGGTAACTGATTTTGATTAATCAATTTTAATTTTTTTACAATAAAAAAAATAAGTTAAATGACAATCCTACCTGTCACACCCTCATATTTCCACGTATTACCGGTGGGCCCGGTGGGGAGTATCGTGACGTAGTTGATATCATCATAGTCAAACAACACAAATTATAAATGCACAGCGGAAGCAAAGATAAAATATATTACAAACCGATATAAAGTAATATCAAAGTATTACAAACGGAATGTAAAAGATCCATAGGCGGATCAAAAGATAAAAAGAAACTTTGTTCAACAGACTTTAAGGCATCCAAGCTTACGAGACTTTTATTGATGCTAAGGAGAGGACAGCCTATTACGAGTAGTACCTGCACTTAGCCTTTTTGAAAAAATACGTCAGTTTACACTGGTAAATACAATTTAACTAACTCATTTTGAAAAGTTTAATAAAATTGATTTGAATGCACGTGGCACAAAACTTTTTATAACTTGGTATAATTATTTGTATATAATACTTGTAAAAGAATTACATGTTCCTTATGCGTTCAGTAGCCCGGTTCATGTCGGGTTAAAGATTAATAGACACACCACATGATATAGTCTCGTGGCGGGTTATTCCCGAAGGCGGAGATTATACCATATTATTCATTTATGCACTGACGGGTGTACGCCTACACCCCGTGCTCAGGTCGTGGCCATTTCGTAAAATGATGACAAGGATATCCAGGACATGGTCATTAACCCCCCAAAGGCTTTAAGCAAACAAAACATTTTTAAACAGGACATTTCAATGATTTAACCTTCATACAACTAAACATGCAATGTCCGACCAAGCGGTATTTTATATACCGTACCCCAAGCCCGTATAGGGAAAATAAGTTAAAAGTATTTACCTGAGCTAAATATAAATTCAATCCCAGCTGTATAAAATCAGCAAGTACAGATAGCTTTTACTGGGCTCCTAAATCTGGAACGAAAGTTTTAATAACCTATTAGATTCCTGACGGGTTTTTAATTAAGCATATGCTTAGGCCGGTTAGTTTTAAAGGAAGATACGGTTCAAAACGCATGATTAAGTGAGAACCGAATTAGAATGTGGTTTAGACCCGACAAGCTTGTATACTTGTATAATAAGGGTAAACTAAACACATTCTGGATTTTGAGATAAAAATGATATGGTTTTACCCGTTTCAGCTAATTTATGCAAACTAGTTACATAAGCCGATCCGAACGCGAAAAGTGCGTAACAGGTAACCAAAAGAGTCATGAACAGGTTCCCTAAGTTAATATGCCTTAAATATGTTGTGATATCAGTAGGATACCTTCCATTATGGCCAAAACGAATTTAAAACCAATTATTTATGCCCCGTACGGGTATTTTGGTCATTTAAAAGGTTATGAAAGGGGTTTAATATAAATCTGAGTTTTAGGTCAGATTTAATCAGTAAAAATACTTAATTTAATAAGTTATATCAGTAGGGTGTTACACATATGTGAATTTTATCATTTATAACCAAACTATGCACCGAAGGGGCATTTTGATAATTTCACATAAGCTTTAAAGGTTAAAATTAGAATTCTGAGTTTAAAACTTTTGCCTACTGTTTAATTATGAAAGTTTACTTAAAACATCACTAGGTATCAAACCTTATATGTTAAAAATAGTTTTAATACATACTATGCGTCAAAAACGCTTAAAAAAGCGATTTTGAGCTATTTCCGGGTTTTTAAAGAAAAGCTGATATTTTTATTATTCCAGAAGGCTCAAAATATTTTATTTATCATATTAGATCAGTAGAAAAAGGTTTGGTACTAAAAGGATTTGTATAAACTCATTTTATAGGCCAAAAGGGCAAAACCGGCAATTACCGAATCAAGCTTAGAACTCTATGTTATGCTCAGCCTAAAATTAAATAAAAATATTCAAAAATCCCAAAATATTATTTTACATCAGTGGGTAAAAATTTTGGTATTAAAAATTGGGTTTAGATTGGCTATACGCTAATTATGCCGTTTAATTAATAAAAAGCTTTTCATTTACGCTAATGAGCATAACTCCTAATCTATAGCACAAACTGATGTCAAATTTTAGGGACAAGTTTATAATTCAGTAATAAAGGTTTCTATTCTTTCATATTTTCAAAAATATCGTTTTAAGGTTAAAAGGGCATAATGGTCAACATTTAAGCTTATAACGGGAACATGTAAATGAATAGGATAACCAAGGATCCAAGTTGTATAACCGCAGAGGATTATACTAAACTATAACATGGTCACAAAGGAACCCTAAGACATAATCAAACTAAGTTAATCCGGGTCAGAACTGAAAGTCATCGCAAAAGTCAACTTTTGCGACTTTCGGTTCCGAACCGATCCTAAACTTGAAATTGCCGGGTTGAACATGCTTAAACATGTTCTTACATTAATTACCAAATTATACAAGTGTTAAAACAGGTCTCATAGTTTCTACATTGCTAATTATGAATTTATTTTCAAAGTAGCTTTCTGTTGACTTTTTATTATTAGGTTTGACCCGACATTTGACCAAGTTAGGGTGATAATCAGTAAGAGCCCTCTTAGGGGTTTATTACCTACACAATTACCAACTTATAACTACTATTAATTCGACTAATGACTGGACCATTAGTGATTAATCACTAAGTCAAACCTTAATTACGATAAGCTTGACTTTTGGCCATTAAACTAATCAAAACTGAAATTAGGAGGTTAAGGACACTTACAAATGGTCCTTAGTATTGAAAAGAACTCCAAGGAAGTTCCAAATGTTCAGGATCCTCCAGAATTGAGAAGGTAGCAAGATTGGAAAGAAATGAGCAAATGAAAGTGTTGAGGAACACTTCTATTTATAGGTTTTGGAGGATCATGGATGATCAACAAGTGTTGGAATGAGTTAACAAGATCATTACAGGTGTAAAACCATCTTTCCCAAACCATCAAAGCCCCTAGAATCAAATATGTGAGACATAGAAGCAAAACCAAAGTTGGTTTTCAGTTTCTGGTACTGGTCATGGCTTATGGACCGTAAGGGTCCCAGCCATACGGTCCGTAAGAACCAGGCCAGCTCACCAGAACTTTCAAAAGTTGACATATTTGGCCCCTTCACTTTCAAATGTCATTTCCGACACATCTAAGGCCCGTTAAACCATTTTTAAGGATCTATAATGATGCCTAAGCATAGAGAACATGAAACATGCTAAAAAATATGCCGGGTGTCGGTTCGTTTGGTCGTACGGTCACGTTGTTCGGCTAATCACGACGAAACACGGACGGACGCGAAAAACGATCCAAATTACGCGACAAATGCAATTTTATCAAGCCAAACACTAAAATAAAATATTTTAGTGCTTACATAAATTTTTGGGTGTCCGGATATATTCAGAATGTGAGATATGCGCGAAAGTGCAAACTTGTGCACTTTTTGACACTTTTAGTCCCTGCATGACCTTAAAGTTTATTTTTGCGCACCAAACCCCTCTAAGCCTATATCTAAGCTATATAAAGGATAATTAGGGTATGTTTAACTCATGGTCATATTCCGGAAGGTCCGATACCCTACGAATCGACATACTTTTGCAGTTTGACGCAATTAGTCCTTTAATTGCGCAAAGTAGCGCGAAATGTCGTTTACTGACATCCAAGCCTTCCATGGCCCATAATGGGCATTCCAAAGCATATACTTAAATATTACAACACTCTCGATCTCTTAAATTGTCACCGAAGGGCGTAGATTCAAAAGTTGACGCTTTAGGTCCCTCTATTGCGCAAACTTGCGCATCTCATCATTTAATAGCATTGAAGTCTCATCTAATCCATATTAGGCATTCTTGAAAGTTTTATTAAACATCACGATGCTTCGGGTTCGCTAAATGGTCATTCAGAGGTATAATTAAACATATTGACACTTTTAGTCCCTCTAACTTGCAAAGTTGCGCGTAACTTTACTTATAGGCATAAAAACCTTAGTCGGCCAATAGTTGGAATTCCTGAGAGTATAATCAAATATCATGAAGCTCCTGGTTTGTTAAAAGCTCACTCAGAGGTAAGAATTAACATGTTGACGCTTTTAACCCTTTATTGCGCAAACTTTCAATTAATTACGCAAACGGCTACACTTGATCAATAAGTGGCTCATTTGTGAATATAAACATCGTAAAAGGTTATTCAGAAACTTATTTTTAGTATGCTAATACTTCCAGTCCTTTTATAATCAAGGTTTTCGCTTTTTCAAAAAATTAGTCCCTTAATTTCAGTATTTGACTTCATTAGGGTTTATTGCACGTGTCAATACACCATTGGACGTGATTTTATGAGGTGTTACATCCTCACCCCCTTAAAAGAAATATTGACCTCGAGATTTGTTAAATGCTGGAAGCACTTTTTGTCGCATAATGGACTTAACTTCTATAACATATCTGGAGCCTCTTCAAGCTCCCAAGTTGACCTTTATAATAGGTACATATATCCTTTTTGGAGCTTCTTAACCTGTCGATCCTTAATCGATACAGGTTTCTCATCATATCATAAATCTGCATATCATTATGTGATAACGCTTCTCGACTTATTGGTGAAACACATCCTTAAATCATTAATGTGTAATGAATTGCGAGCTCTGCCGAGTCCCTTAAATGGGTTTTAGCTTATAAGCTATTTGATCGTGATACATTCGATTTCCTCGAATGATTATATATATTCAGAGCTTAACTAGCCTTATAATTATCAGGTTGGCACACCCTTCCAGGGTGATATTTTTGTTGAACCTTTTTCCTTAACAAGATCTTAGGAGGGTTGCTACTCTCATTAATCCTTGATTTTCTGCCGAATACTGGCATCTTACAGATGATTATGGATTCGTATGATCGTATTTGTTATTTCTAAGTCAACTTTCAGATCCTGATAATTGGACTTACTAATCTTCTATCTAACCATAGATGTTTAACATTCCATCTATACAAGGTCTCCCAAGAAGCAGCCTTAATACTTATACACCAACTATTATAGGAAAGTTTAACTTAAGGTGAGATGGTTATTCCATCCACTACTTAAACTAATTTTTAAGGAATAGCTAATCCTTGTCGTTAGTCGAACAAACCGACGATCCTGGGCAGTTGATGGCAAATTCTTAATTGTTGCCTAAATTGGGTTGCGGTAATCAATGCATAAGCAAAATGAACCGTCTTTCTTAATTAACTATAACGAATTCTTAGAATATTGAGTTAGGCTATATGAATTCTCTATTTTAAAACTTACTTAATCAGGTTTTCGATTCTTCCAATGATGGTACTAGCCGTCTTGGAGATCTCATAAAAAAACAGCCCTACATGGGATATAAATCTTAACTCTACTGGCCTCTCAGGAGGGAAGCAGGGTAATCTTAGGAGAAGATAATCAAGATACAAGGAGGTTACAAAGATTTTCCATATCTCAGGCTCCAGTTCATCCATCATTGCTTGTGTCAAATAAGTGACACATTTATGTTACAAGTCCACGAATTCCTTAATCGGAGACATTTACTTGGACAATTCCATTCTGGATATCTTCTTTGAATACCATTAGTTGACTTTAGTACCATATGACCATTAGAATATCCTTGCGGTTCCGTGCATTAAACCTCCATACTGATCAGGCATGGAAGCAATCTATGGAACTTATTGAGATACATCAATCCCCATATGGCGCTTTTATCATACTGTCTGGTATTCGCAATCGATAGAGATCAAAGAGATATCAACTATGTATGGTGACGCACTTCCACTTAGAGAGAGGATACTTCTAAAATTCTACGGCTGAAGGTTTCTTAACAGAAACAGAAGAAATGGTTCTTATGATTTTGCCTGTAAGTTTTACCTTACACTTAATATCTGGGTTTCTTACGGAAAAAAATCTAAAAGTTTGCTAAGCTTATGGTCTTATGAGAGACTTAGCAGCACCTGAACCCAAACATAACTCTTAGCAATAAAATCACAATAAGGGATTTATCTGGTGTCATTATTAATGTGAACTGCCTCTAATCATTTATCAGGAGGGTTAAACGCCTCCATTCTTAATCCTTTTAAACTTAGCTGCAAAATATTTGACAAATTTAGGGCAGTCTCAGCTTTGACTGGTTGTTTCTTAGTCTATACAACGTGAGTAGCTGAGGTAGATCCAATATGGGTTTATAATGAGCAGGCTTTGAAACCTTAATGTGCCCTCTTATTTCTGATACTAACCACCAACAATTATTTGCATTAAGCTTAGATTTTGGGTAAACAGAGTAGGGTACTATCTCAGCCAATGAATTAAAATTTTAACATACCGTCGACAGCCTAGAACTTTTATGGCGAGAGTCGGAAAATTCTTATTCCATCTTTTTCCATTTTGTGATGTGGATAATAGATTTTTCTAATAAGGTCCTTAAAACTTGGACCATCCCATAATGTATAAGGGGATCTTTCTTGTGGACTCCATTAATGTCCTCACTAATCAAGGGTATTACCATCGAATGATTGTGACGCACACCTTACCGTGTGCTTTCCAGCATAACCGCTGATATACCTAATGGTTTCTACTTCATCCAACAATTTCTTGTAATCGATGGTCCCTTTTTACTATTGAAGTCTCTTGACTTCCAAGAGACGAAGTACTTTTAAGTACATCCTAAAAGGAATGGGCTCCTTGCCATATATGATTTCGTTTGGGTTATTCTTTGCATTTGAATTATGAATAAAGCTCTTCTTATGAGCAGCGACGTGAGTTTTTAGAATAAGCAGCATCCGGATTCTTGAACCTTTTCATGACTTTTCTCATAGCCTTTCTAACAGCTACGTTAATTACAGTTCTGGAGATTAACTCCATTAAAATTGAGGTTCATATTTGATGCATCATTAACATTTGTCGCATCTCTAGCTTTGCGTCTGTTGTTTGTCTCTCCTGAGTTTTCCATACTCGAAGCTTTGGTACTAAATACCAAATTCAACAAGTGCTTAGGCAGTCCATACCCAGTGTCTCCTGGAATTGTCAAAGGCTCACCATAAGGAGTATTGATAACTACTTGCTTCTTATCACACACAATATGGGCTTGATTCTTAAGATGACCAATTCATTCCTATCACTATATCGAGTCCCTCTTATTTTAACGGAAACAAGGACAGCGGAAAAGAATGATTCCTAATGGATATAAAACATCCATCTAATATTGCTGAAGTAGTCTCTGAGGTACCATCGACAAATTCTATCTTATACATAACGCTTAGAATTTTAACAGGCAGATTTAATGATTTACAAAATCTATTATCTACAAAAGACTTATCTGAACCTGAATCAGATAATACTCTAGCATGAGCGTTATTGATAAAGAAAGTACCTGTTGTGACATTGTCATCCTGAATAGCCTCTTGAACATCCATTTGATAGCTTCCACCTTTGGTCTTCTTAGCCTTTCCAGGATTCTTGGTTTTATTTGGGCAATTTGTTTTGACGTGCCCTATTTCATTGCAACCATAGCAGGTTGTGTCCTTTATGTCTTGGCACTCCAAAGTCTGGTGCCCTTTCTTATTACAAATTCCACAGGGCCTAGCTTGTGACTCTAAAGTGCATTTCCCTTTAGTCGCCTTATACGGGCAGCGGGTCTTTATGTACCCTTTCTCGCCGCAACCATTGCATGTGGCGTCCTTCAAGTCCTTGCACTCATGAGTCTTGTGATCCATTTTCTTACAAATGGCACATCCCCCGGTCTGTTCATAGAAGCATTTTCCGAAGTGCTTCTTCTTGCAGGTTTTACATTTGGGTTTTGCCTCCTTTGGCTTGGACGGGTTACAGTTTGAACCGGTCTTACCTTTTTACAACCTTTATTTGGGGTATTATCGCACTTTCGCTTATGATCCTTCAACACACGGTCCACAGCGTTGTTTACGACTATATCTATCATAGCCTGTAACTCGGTGCTTGTTAAGTTCAGTCTTGCATCATCATTTTGATCAACTGGATGATTGTGAGCTTCAGAGGAGTCAGCTATGGTGAAGCTTTGAAGGCTACTAACCAAGTAGTAATAATTTGCTTAATTATAGTGAATTGTCGAACTTGACGATTAAATAGCCATGGTGTAACTCAACCATATAGGCCAATAGATAGTATTAAATTTATTTGATTATGTTTGACCTAGGTTTTTAAATAAACCGTCTTTGGCGTTTAAACGGAATATAATCCTTCATATTTATTAGACAGGGGACATAAGTCACGACTGTCAATGTCGTACCGACATTTTATATAGCATAAGGGCTTGTCCCAAGGACTTTTTGATGGCACAGAGGCCTTGTCACTAGGGAAATTTTAAAACATAATCAATGATTCCTTTGGATCGGATAATTTCATAATTCATTGCCTTGACAAGAAGTTTATGAAATAAAACTATCTTTTCATGTATACATCTTTGCCCGTAGGTATACACCCCAATGGATGTTTTGATGTGTTCATCATGTTCGACGTTTATTAGCCATGACTCCTCTTGATCATTTACGCTAAATAAGGGGTTTGAAAAAAAATTCCTAATATAAGGGTGACAAGTGTGATTTTATCGCATCACCCGTTGTTAGGAGTGTTAACACGTTTTCAGGTGTTTAACAAGGATTTGAATCTCTTTTAAACAGGTTTTACCATCGTAGCCAGGTCTTTAATGACATTCAAGCTAGGTTATACCCTTCAAGATTCTTTTTAATATATATACAGGCAGAAAATAATGATATTTATTTTATTCAGGATTTTCATTATAATCATCCTAAATTTAATTAAAATATAATTATGGCACAAAAAGCCAAGACACAAGGACAAAATTATAAGCCAAGATTTTATAGAATCGAGGCATTAAGGCTTGAATCAGAGTTCATTACCTTTTCTTGACAGGAGTTGTAGGTTACGACTGTCTTTAATCTTAGAGGACGTTAATTATAGCCTGTAGACATTTCCCTTCTAAGGGATGTTTATGGTATGATCATCTTTTCAGATGTTATTAGTCGATATCGTATGGATCCTACCGACTATTATGCTTGGACGTAGTCCAACATCTTTAGACAGGGGTCAAAGACCACCACTGTCGTTGTCTTATCGGACAACAAGTTTAGCCCGTAGGCACTTTATCACTAACGGATGTTTATAATATGATCATCTTATAGGATGATATAAGACATGATTTCTGGATCATTAGGCCAAATTAGGAAATTGAAAGAATCCAATATAAGAATGACTGTTGTGATTTTCTCGAATCACATTTGTCAAGAGTGCTAACACGTTCTTAGGTGTTAACAAGGATCTGAATCTCTTGAATAGGTCTTACCATCTTGGCCATGTCTAAAATGACATGTAGGCTAGGTTTTACCTTTAAGATTCTTTTTATTATTAAGCGCATAACAATCCTAAATTTAGATGTTAATAAGGATCTGAATCTAATTGAGGAACTACCATCTTGGCCCTGTCTTAAAATGACACGTGGCTAGGTCTTGTCCTTTTTAGATTTTGCCATTTTATTATAATGGTAGATCTTGTAAAAGTAATGTTATTTTTCATTTATTTCATATTTCATGTTTAGAATGAAAATTTAAATTTAATCATTCCACTATAAAATTAAAAAGTTCAGGTTTGCCCTAAACGGGACTTGAACGGAATAATGTTGTCCTCGAAGGAACTGAAAGATAAATATGTCCTTATAAGGACTATTAAGGAAACGATCTTTAGGAAAAGGAGTTTTCTTCTTTACTTTATTTCTAAATGTTTTCTCCCTGGATGCACGTTTCATCCTAGCCGCGGTACGAAGCTCAGCATTTCAAGGCTCCGGGTGTGGAGAAATTCTAATACGGCTTCTTCGCTTGGCGACGTATCCAATATATATAAAAATCAGAAGCAAAAATTTCCAGATTAGGATTGAGAGTATTCCTATGTTAAGTCTAGACTCAGGAGGTCAAGGAATGTGCTACTGTGTCATTGAGATTAAACACAAAAGGCTAGTGTTTAATTCACTCAATGTTGGATCTGATACCAACCTGTCACACCCCGATATTTCCACGTATTACCGGTGGGCCCGGTGGGGAGTATCGTGACGTAGTTGTATATCATCATAGTCAAACAACACAAATTATAAATGCACATCGGAAGCAAAGATAAAATATATTACAAACCGATATAAAGTAATATCAAAGTATTACAAACGGAATGTAAAAGATCCATAGGCGGATCAAAAGATAAAAAGAAACTTTGTTCAACAGACATTAAGGCATCCAAGCTTGCGAGACTTTTATTGATGCTAAGGAGAGGCCAGCCTATTACGAGTAGTACCTGCACTTAGCCTTTTTGGGAAAATACGTCAGTTTACACTGGTAAATACAATTGAACTGACTGATTTTGAAAAGTTTAATACAATTGATTTGAATGAACGTGGCACAAAACTTTTTATAACTTGGGATAACTATTTGTATATAATACTTGTAAAAGAATTACATGTTCCTTATGCGTTCAGTAGCCCGGTTCGTGCAGGGCTAAAGATTAATAGACACACCACATGATAAAGATTAATAGACACACCACCTGAGCTAAATAAAAATTCAATCCTAGCCGTATCAATTCAGCAACTACAGATAGCTTTTACTGGGCTCCTAAATCTGGAATGAAGGTTTTTAATAACCTATTAGATTCCTAACGGGTCTTTAATTAAGCCTATGCTTAGACCGGTTAGTTTTAACGGAAGATACGGTTCAAAACACATGATTAAGCGAGAACCGGATTAGAATGTGGTTTAGACCCGACAAGCTTGTATACTTGTATAATAAGGGTAAACTAAACACATTCTGGATTTTGAGATAAAAATGATATGGTTTGACCCGTTTCAGCTAATTTATGCAAACTAGTTACATAAGCCGATCCGAACGCGAAAAGTGCGTAACGGGTAACCAAAAGAGTCATGAACAGGTTCCCTAAGTTTATATGCCTTAAATATGTTGTGATATCAGTAGGATACCTTCCATTATGCCCAAAACGAATTTAAAACCAATTTATGCCCCGTAGGGGTATTTTGGTCATTTAAAAGGTTATGAAAGGGGTTTAATATAAATCTGAGTTTCAGGTCAGATTTAATCAGTAAAAATACTTAATTTAATAAGTTATATCAGTAGGGTGTTACACATATGTGAAGTTTATCATTAAAAACCAAACTATGCACCGAATGGGCATTTTGGTAATTTCACATAAGGTCAAAATTAGAATTCTGTGTTTAAAACTTTTGCCTACTGTTTTATTATGAAAGTTTACTTAAAACATCAGTAGGTATCAAACCTTATATGTTAAAAATAGTTTTAATACATACTATGCGTAAAAAACGCTTAAAATGCGATTTTGAGCTATTTCCGGGTTTTTAAAGAAAAACTGATATTTTTATTATTCCAGAAGGATAAAAATATTTTATTTATCTTATTAGATCAGTAGAAAAAGGTTTGGTACTAAAAGGATTTGTAAAAACTCATTTTATAGGCCAAAAGGGCAAAACCGGCAATTACCGAATCAAGCTTAGAACTCTATGTTATGCTCAGCCTAAAATTAAATAAAAATCTTCAAAAATCCCAAAATATTATTTTACATCAGTGGGTAAAAATTTTGGTATTAAAAATTGGGTTTAGATTGGCTATACGCTAATTATGCCGTTTAATTAATAAAAAGCTTTTCATTTACGCTAATGAGCATAACTCCTAATCTATACCACAAACTGATGTCAAATTTTAGGGACAAGTTTATAATTCAGTAATAAAGGTTTCTGTTCTTTCATATTTTCAAAAATATCGATTTAAGGTCAAAAGGGCATAATGGTCAACATTTAAGCTTATAACGGGAACATGTAAATGAATAGGATAACCAAGGATCCAAGTTGTATAACCTCAGAGGATTATACTAAACTATAACATGGTCACAAAGGAACCCTAAGACATAATCAAACTAAGCTAATCCGGGTCAGAACTGAAAGTCAGAGCAAAAGTCAACTTTTGCGACTTTCGGTTCCGAACCGATCCTAAACTTGAAATTGTCGGGTTGAACATGCTTAAACATGTTCTTACAGTAATTACCAAATTATACAAGTGTTAAAATAGGTCTCATAGTTTCTACATTGCTAATTATGAATTTATTTTCAAAATAGCTTTCTGTTGACTTTTTATTATTAGGTTTGACCCGACATTTGACCAAGTTAGGGTGATAATCAGTAGGAGCCCTCTTAGGGGTTTATTACCTACACAATTATCAACTTATAACTACTCTTAATTCGACTAATGACTAGACCATTAGTGATTAATCACTAAGTCAAACCTTAATTACGATAAGCTTGACTTTAGGCCATTAAACTAATCAAAACTGAAATTAGGAGGTTAAGGACACTTACAAATGGTCCTTAGTATTGAAAAGAACTCCTAGAAAGTTCCAAATGTTCAGGATCCTCCAGAATTGAGAAGGTAGCAAGATTGGAAAGAAATGAGCAAATGAAAGTGTTGAGGAACACTTCTATTTATAGGTTTTGGAGGATCATGGATGATCAACAAGTGTTGGAATGAGTTAACAAGATCATTACAGGTGTAAAACCATCTTTTCCAAACCATCAAAGCCCCTAGAATCAAATATGTGAGACATAGAAGCAAAACCAAAGCTGGTTTTCAGTTTCTAGTACTGGTCATGGCTTACGGATCGTAAGGGTCCCAGCCATACGGTCCGTAAGGACCAGGCCAGCTCACCACAACTTTCAAAAGTTGACATATTTGGCCCCAACACTTTCAAATGTCATTTTCGACACATCTAAGGCCCGTTAAACCATTTTTAAGGCTCTATAATGATGCCTAAGCATAGGGAACATGAAACATGCTCAAAAATATGCCGGGTGTCGGTTCATTTGGTCGTACGGTCACGTTGTTCGGCTAATCACGACGAAACACGGACGGAGGCGAAAAACGATCCAAATTATGCGACGAATGGAATTTTATCAAGCCAAAAACTAAAATAAAATATTTTAGTGCTTACATAAATTTTTGGGTGTCCGAATATATTCAGAATGTGAGATATGCGCGAAAGTGGAAACTTGTGCACTTTTTGACACTTTTAGTCCCTGCATGACCTTAAAGTTTATTTTTGCGCACCAAACCCCTCTAAGCCTATATCTAAGCTATATAAAGGATAATTAGGGTATTTTTAACTCATGTTCATATTCCGGAAGGTCCGATACCCTACGAATCGACATACTTTTGCAGTTTGACGCAATTAGTCCTTTAATTGCGCAAAGTAGCGCGAAATGTCGTTTACTGACATCCAAGCCTTCCATGGCCCATAATGGGAATTCCAAAGCATATACTTAAATATTACAACACTCTCGATCGCTTAAATGGTCACTGAAGGGCGTAGATTCAAAAGTTGACGCTTTAGGTCCCTCTATTGCGCAAACTTGCGCATCTCATCATTTAATAGCATTGAAGTCTCATCTAATCCATATTAGGCATTATTGAAAGTTTTATTAAACATCACAATGCTTCGGGTTCGCTAAAAGGTCATTCAGAGGTATAATTAAACATATTGACACTTTTAGTCCCTCTAACTTGCAAAGTTGCGCGTAACTTTACTTATAGGCATAAAAAATTTAGTCGGCCAATAGTTGGCATTCCCGAGAGTATAATCAAATATCATGAAGCTCCTGGTTTGTTAAAAGCTCACTCAGAGGTAAGAATTAACATGTTGACGCTTTTAACCCTTTATTGCGCAAACTTTCAATTAATTACGCAAACGGCTACACTCGATCAATAAGTGGCTCATTTGTGAATATAAACATCGTAAAAGATTATTCAGAAACTTATTTTTAGTATGCTAATACTTCCAGTCCTTTCATAATCAAGGTTTTCGCTTTTTCAAAAAAATAGTCCCTTAATTTCAGTGTTTGACTTCATTAGGGTTTATTACACGTGTCAATACACCATTGGACGTGATTTTATGAGGTGTTACATCCTCACCCCCTTAAAAGAAATCTTATCCTCGAGATTTGTTAAATGCTGGAAGCACTTTTTGTCACATAATGGACTTAACTTCTATAACATATCTGGAGCCTCTTCAAGCTCCCAATTTGACCTTTATAATAGGTACATATATCCTTTTTGGAGCTTCTTAACCTGTCGATCCTTAATCGATACAAGTTTCTCATCATATCATAAATCTGCATATAATTATGTGATAATGCTTCTCGACTTATTGGTGAAACACATCCTTAAATCATTAATGTGTAATGCATTGCGAGCTCTGCCGAGTTCCTTAAATGGGTTTTAGCTTATAAGCTATTTGATCTTGATACATTCGATTTCCTCGAATGATTCTATATATTCAGAGCTTAACTAGCCTCATAATTATCAGGTTGGCACACCCTTCCAGGGTGATATTTTTGTTGAACCTTTTTCCTCAACAAGATCTTAGGAGGGTTGCTACTCTCATTAATCCTTGATTTTCTGCCGAATACTGGCATCTTACAGATGATTATGGATTCGTATGACCGTATTTGTTGTTTCTAAGTCAACTTTCAGATCTTGATAATTGGACTTACTAATCTTCTGTCTAACCATAGACGTTTAACATTCCATCTATACAAGGTCTCTCAAGGAGCAGCCTTAATACTTATACACCAACTATTATAGGAAAATTTAACTTAAGGTGAGATGGTTATTCCATCCACTGCTTAAACTAATTTTTAAGGAATAGCTAATCCTTGTCGTTAGTCAAACAAACCGACGATCCTGGGCAGCTGATGGAAAATTCTTAATTGTTGCCTAAATTGGGTTGGGGTAATCAATGCATAAGAAAAATGAACCGTCTTTCTTAATTAACTATACCAAATTCTCAAAATATTGAGTTAGGCTATATGAATTCTCTATTTTAAAACTTACTTAATCAGGTTTTCGATTCTTCCAATGATGGTACTAGCCGTCTTGGAGATCTCATAAAAAAAACAGCCCTACATGGGATATAAATCTTAACTCTACTGGCCTCTCAGAAGGGAAGTAGGGTAATCTTTGGAGAAGATAATCAATGTGACAACTCGAACTTTCAAGGTTAACCTTACTCTCCGCGACCTTTTACTTGTGATCGTCGCGTTTTAGTTTATGTCATTATTGTATAATAAATCGTTTGATTTCACGATATTAATCTGGAAAAGGAAGTGAGTCGCACACCACGTCTGAGTCGCACACTTAGTGTATGGACCGAACACCCTCCCTATGATATTCGCTTGCCGTAGGCCCAGCTTCCTAGAGCCCAATGCGAGGCCCAAGTGGATCTAGCTCACCTGTTCGAACATATACACACATACAGTTTTATTTATCTCACAAAAACTCATTCAATTGCAAACCCTAGTCACTCCCAAAGGAAGCGACGGCTGTGGAATCATTCGAAGTGCTATCTGCACTGATCGGATCTTTCCCTAGGAGTATCATCGCTCATACGGTTTTTAGCAAACAACTCCACCATTTATCGGTTAGTGGATTTATATTTGTTTCAAACCCTTGTTGATTTTTCTTAATTATGTGTGATTTGTTATGATTCGCAATGATGGTTTTGACTTTAGTATATGATATGGAATTGTTATGGAGTGGAATGGATGTTGATTACAGGTAAGCTTAGGTATCTTTTCGTAAACTGTGATGTATCAGATCATGGCACTTAGCCATGCATGTGATAGGGAACGTGGTAGTGGGAATATAATATGGTTTTGTGTCAATTCGTGATATTAATATTCCATGGTTATGAGTGTGTAATAGATCTGTTTACATAAGGAACTAAATTGCATGATAGCTGATGAATATACTTGGTGTTGATTTGATTTAATCATGAGCATGTGAGTTAGTTCTAGTATAGATAAGGTTAATCAGTAGGTAATGATTAGGGTCACATGGGTTCATTATAAATGATTTGATCTTGTGTGATTCGTGGATGAACAATTGTGGATCCGACTTGATTAGTGATTATAATAGCATAAACTATTAATTTGATTCTTGAAAGAAATCATGTAACTGACTCAAAAGGAAATATGATTTCTGAATTTATGTAATGATTAGGGTAGCATGATGTTTCGGATTATGTGATTGGAGGATGATTGTGTCATGATAAGTGATGTGAATCTTAGTGTTTTGTCACTTAGTACTTTGGAGGTATTGTGGATGTTGTCCCACTGATTATACAATATAATCACATGACACAATATTTATAACTAAACTGGGCCATATATATATATATGCATATGATGGACCGCACAAATTAATAGTGGGTCACACAAGTGAGTTGGGCCGAGCAGTGGAAAGCATTACCGAGTGGGCTGTGTCGATATCATTTGTTATGGGGTTATGATCCTATGGTTGGGTAATGTTTGTGTAATCTGAATAAATTGAATGTTAATATTCTGTGTAGTACATTCTGAAATAATCATATAATGAACTAAGGGTCGATGAGTGGGTTAATATTCCTGATAGAGTTGTAGATTACTTTGATGGGGTATTGGGTTGAATGGATTGTTGGCAAGTGATTAGTGGGCCGCATATGGGACTTGGATGTTCAAGTAATCAAATGTAATTGAATTTTTATTAAGTGAATATAAGTGATCAAACTGTTATATTGTGACTAGACTTTGGTAACTGAAAATCAATAGTGGATCGCATATGTTGTCATTGAATTACTCAACTGTGAATGTTAATTGGAATAATGGGTTGTGTATGCTAGTTGTTTTAAATTAAGTACCGATACATGCCATGCCATGATTTTTATGATAAAAGCATTCTGTGTAATCGTGCGTGACTTACTGTATGTTGATGTATGACATGAATGATTTCGAAACTGATTATCTTTGGTAACCACGGTAGGGTTTGGTTGACCAACTGGGAACTGGTAAAGTAGATTAACAAACCGAGCAATCTCAGGCGAGTTCACTGCACTTTTCTAAGCATGCGTCCCGGTGGTTTGGGACATCTGGTAAACATTTCAAAAGGGAATACTGGGTAAACTGTTATTTGGGATGTTGGTTATTGAACACAGAATCGATCATCTACCGTGTTGCCTGTAAGGCAATGGGGTAACTAGTTGATAGCGCTATTAGGTTTGACACCCTCACACCGGGCCGTAAGGACGGGCGTGATCTAGTTACCTGGACATCATTACCAATGCTTGGTTAGGGGCATTGGGGTTGGGCACACTCCCAGGTTATATTGGGCACACTCCCATGGTATATATTGGACACACTTCCAGTATATAAGACTCTCCTACGTTAATAACAATCCCAAA
Source organism: Helianthus tuberosus (assembly GCA_030545235.1). Lineage (NCBI taxonomy): Eukaryota > Viridiplantae > Streptophyta > Magnoliopsida > Asterales > Asteraceae > Helianthus > Helianthus tuberosus. The sequence goes on along the minus strand of CM060452.1, from coordinate 14,369,332 downwards.
ACGAAACGATGAGTTGACTTAACAGATATCTGGTAACTACACACGTTAACAAAACTTTGAACTCACCAGCGTCGTCTGACACACTTGTCTGCATGCTTGCAGGTCTATAGGCTTATCTCAATTGGAACTTGCTGTCTGGGAGGCTGGAGTGGTCATGGGTCGAGACACATGGAATTCCAATACAAGCTTAATGGTTTATGTATACATAGTTCACGAAACACTTAACAAATGAGTTATGCTTCCGCTGTATTCAATAAATGATATGAGACGCTGTAACACTTTACGTTAATGAATGAAAGTTTTATGTAATTATATTTATGAGTTCAATGTGATTGGTGGCTTGGATCCTGGTACGTCACACGCCTCGCGGGGGTTTCTGCATGTGGTATTTTGGGGGTGTGACAGTTTGGTATCAGAGCCACTGGTTATAGTGAACTTGGTTTTAAAGCGATTTTTATAAAACCAGACTATAACCGAACAGTTTTGAAAACAAGAATACGACCATGACACTCAGCTCCAGATAGCAAGGTTCGTCTCTCGTTTAATTATTGTACTGCATAATTAGTGAACATTTTCATATGATATTGAATTTGATTGCACGTTGGCACAACAGTATGAATTCATTACTTGCATGTGTTATGTGATTGGTAGTGTGGTGTTCCCGTAGACATTCATGATTTGCGTTTTGTGATGTTCTTTGCTTGCTACTCAAGTTTGAGGAACCATTTGACATGAGTTAGGAGGAGCTGAGATGAGCATGCAAATCACAATATTATTTTGGGTGCACACATAATAATAGTGTGGGGGTGCACGTGAGTCCCAATGAGGCTTAACGAGTGAAAAAGGGGTTCTGCTCTGTTATTTGATCAATGTGAAACGTAACAAGTCTATAGGAGTCATAGTAGTGATTGTCTCCTACTCGAATGTGACCTTTTCACTCCTTTCTGAATCCTTACGAATCTCGATGCTATCGAGTATCACCTGATCACACATCTGAACGCCTAACGAACTGTGTAGAATGTTAGGTGCTAGTACGAACGTCCCTGAGTTGGATGGCTCAGCGTCAAATGATTGGACTATACTTTCCTTACTTATCTTTGTTTGATGGAACTTAGCGTGTTGACGCCCTAGATCCCGAAGTGCGATCACTTCTGCAACACTCTCGCGACATACCGTGTATTACTCAGTCAACTTGCAAGAACGATGGACAAGAGGGTAACTGTAGTACCTTACCGACTTTCGCATTTGAACGACCCTAGTTACCGGCAAGGAACAACAGCGATTTGACTCCAATTGAATCCTTAACCCCAGCTAGCGACTCATGGGAGTCGACTCCTATGAACCAATCGGGACAAAATCGATGACGATTGACTGTAGAGCGGACTATGTAACCGTCCGCACCATGAGCAGTGTCTTAGGACGCGGCACAGAATGTGAAAAGATGGACCTTGTTGGTGAAAGGACGCATGACACCGTTACAGGCGACAATATTAGAGGCAACAGTCGCGGCAACATCAAGGTACTCGTGATCGTAGTTTACAGTATGGAAACGAAGGTGACCTCGACAAGGATTGACTGTGTTAAGTCAAGGTGACGACAACCAAGGGAACGACGGCAGTACTGGAAATTCTCGTGACGAAAACAACATTTGAAATGAAGCTCATGGAAGGACATTTAGTATTGGCATAGGCTATACCAGGCGTAATAGCAACACGATAGCTTGGATGGGTAGCTATTCGCTTCGTCTCTGTTCTGTTTAACCCTGATGCTTCTTGAAACCGAACCTGTTGTGAAGTCGGCTGATGCAAGTCAATTGAAGCCTTATATGTTCGCTGGGATACAAACTCGACCTTGGGGGACAGGTGTTCGACATCGACCTTCCTTTTACTACCCCTGATGGTTACAATGCAGTAGTTAGTGTGGATTGGTTATTCAGAAATCGGGCAGACATACCTTGTGAGGAGAAAATTTTGTGTAGAGAATCGTTATTTGTTCGAAAGCAACAGAGTGGTGCAAAGGTTAGCGCCATTTCAACTATGAAGGCCCAAGAAGTGTCTACGCAGGGATCACCCCGCTACGTTAGCAACCGTTACTGATATTGAGGCTAAGGAAATGAGGATCGAGGATCCACCAATGGTTCATGACCCATCTCAGTGTGTTATTCGAGGAACTTTCAGGTTTACTTCCATAACTGCTAGTCGGAATCTTAGTTGATCTCACGCCAGAGGAAGCTCCAAATACTCGTACTCTTATCGTCTTGCACCAGGAGGGTTGCAAGAACTGTCAAATCAACTACAGGAATTGCTGGACAGGAGTTTTGTCGGACCTAGATTTCTTTTCGCTTTGGGGAGCCCCAGTTATAACCGTGAAGATAGGCCTTTTCCGTATGTGTAGTGACTGTCAAGAACTCAACAAGGTGGCAGTCAAGAACTGTTTGCCTCGACCGTGCATTGTCAGGCGGTCGACCAGTAGCGAGGGTCAAGCTCTCATTCGAGGACTGATTTTCGAACGAACTATTATCAGATGGAAGTCCAAGGGGAGAATGTTCTTAAAGCGGCTTATCAAACGCAATTCGGCCATACGACTTTATGTTCCAAGACCTTTGGGGTAATCAACACACCAGCAGCTTTATGAATCACATGAACCGGCCGTGTTTATTGATGGCGTTTTGAATCATTCCAGGAGAAGGGAACATCATGGGTGGTATTTGCATTCTATTTTAGAGCTCTTGGGAGAAGGAGCCACTCCACGCGAAGTCTTGTTAAAAGTAACTTATGGATTCAAGAGGTACCTTTTTGGTCATATAATCAACGAAGTGGGAATACACGTGGATATCTCTAAGACCCGTTTTGGTCAGAAACTGATCGACACCAAAGATCCCTTCGAGGATACAACAATTTCTGGGTCTCACTAGATGCTATCGCAGATTCATTACAGGATTCTCGAAGATCGCGCAACTTAAATCTCTTTAGCACAGCAGGGTGATGTTTTTGTGGGAGACAAAACAGGGGGACGTCTTTTCAGCTTTCGAATCCCAACTCTGCAATACACTGAGCATCGTCTTTACCCGAGGGTGCGGGTGATTTAGTGGTATATCATGATGGTTTGAATCAGAGACCCAGATACATGCCGATGCAACACGAGAATGTGATAGCTTACGTAATAGACTTACAAGGAGAATGGCACGACACACAATCTGCGGTGGGAACCTTGGTCTTTGGATGTAAGTTGGAGGCATTACTTGGACGGTACCGAATGTACTACTTAGACCGATCACAAGGGCCTCCCGTATACCCTGGCTACGAGAGAGTTAAATCAGTTAATGGCATCGTTGGATGGAGCTTTTGAATGAGTACAACCATGAAACCTGGACGTGCACAAGCTTTGCAGCTCACTATCCACTCTAACATACCCGATCAGACTCGCCTTGTTCAAACTGAATTACTGAAGGAAGAGAGTTCTCAAGATTGACCCATGCGGGGCATGGAGAAGCAACCTTTGGCAGGCCGGAAGATATTCGCTACCTTATGGAACGAATGTGGATCTCATTATACAGTAGCTATACGGAACTTGAATTGAGCAAAGCACACCCGCATCGTTATTCTAGTCGTCTGGGACTTGATAGGGGATACTGGGGTTTATAAACCTTGTACTGGTAATCGGGCATGAAGGCCCACCTAGCTACGAATGTGAATGATGTTGACTTGTGGGAAAGTCAAGGTGGAGTATCAGCAACCAGAAACACCCATATGGAAATGAGAACAGACTGCCATGGATTCTGTGACTAGTCTACTTACAACTCGAAACGAAAACAGTAACACCTGGGTGATCGTTGATTATCTCACGTTACCAGTACATTTTCTTGCAATTAAGGAAACTGACGAGTCGTCACAGCTTGTGAATATTCCTCTAAGAGAGGCGGATTTTGGGCACGAGGTGCCAACCTCTGTTATCTTTGATGTTGGTCTATACCTGATTTATGACAGGCAGTACACAACACCCTTAGCCCACGTCTAGTCATGAGCATTACTTATCACTGTAGGACAATCGGACGGAGCAACGAACCATCTTGACACACGAAGACATGCTGCGAGCATGTGCGTGATTGACCTTAGTAAACATTTGGAACACGAGGACACTTATCTTCGGGCATACAACCGTTACCGTTTTAGTATGCATACAGCTCTGTTTGAGACATTGCATGGATGTTAATGCCAACCTTCTTGATGGACTGAGGTGGATGACAACCTAATCACAGGTCCAGGACTTGTACTCGAAACTCTTGGGAAGATTGCTTAGATTGGAAATTGTTTGACGACAACGCGTGACTGCCAGGAAAGCTGATAAGCTTAGGAAATGCTGGGATTGGATAACATCCACGATGATATTTATGGCTCGAATCTAAGGCAGTGTTTGCCCGATGAAACCCTTGTGATACCCTTATTAGAGACGGAGGTTTAGGTCAGGTTACAGTTGTTGAGGAATCGTGAGAGATTCGTTAACACGGTCGAACTTCAATATTGAGAGATCGTTGGAACTCAAGACGTGGACCGGAGTTCATGTGGGAATGCGATGAACAGAGTAGGCTCTAGTATCCTCAGTTGTGCAAACGGTTGTATCAACTTCTGATAGCATTGGCGAATTTCGGGACGAAATTCCCTTTCAAGTTGGGGATGATGTGGTACCCGAGGAAAACCCACAGTCATCTTGATCTATCACTTCACACTTCTGAGTTGCTTATCAAATTTCGGGACGAAATTTCTTTCAAGTTGGGGATGATGTGACAACTCGAACTTTCAAGGTTAACCTTACTCTCCGCGACCTTTTACTTGTGATCGTCGCGTTTTAGTTTATGTCATTATTGTATAATAAATCGTTTGATTTCACGATATTAATCCGGAAAAGGAAGTGAGTCGCACACCACGTCTGAGTCGCACACTTAGTGTATGGACCGAACACCCTCCCTATGATATTCGCTTGCCGTAGGCCCAGCTTCCTAGAGCCCAATGCGAGGCCCAAGTGGATCTAGCTCACCTGTTCGAACATATACACACATACGGTTTTAATTATCTCACAAAAACTCATTCAATTGCAAACCCTAGTCACTCCCAAAGGAAGCGACGGCTGTGGAATCATTCGAAGTGCTATCTGCACTAATCGGATCTTTCCCTAGGAGTATCATCGCTCATACGGTTTTTAGCAAACAACTCCACCATTTATCGGTTAGTGGATTTATATTTGTTTCAAACCCTTGTTGATTTTTCTTAATTATGTGTGATTTGTTATGATTCGCAATGATGGTTTTGACTTTAGTATATGATATGGAATTGTTATGGAGTGGAATGGATGTTGATTACATGTAAGCTTAGGTATCTTTTCGTAAACTGTGATGTATCAGATCATGGCACTTAGCCATGCATGTGATAGGGAACGTGGTAGTGGGAATATAATATGGTTTTGTGTCAATTCGTGATATTAATATTCCATGGTTATGAGTGTGTAATAGATCTGTTTACATAAGGAACTAAATTGCATGATAGCTGATGAATATACTTGGTGTTGATTTGATTTAATCATGAGCATGTGAGTTAGTTCTAGTATAGATAAGGTTAATCAGTAGGTAATGATTAGGGTCACATGGGTTCATTATAAATGATTTGATCTTGTGTGATTCGTGGATGAACAATTGTGGATCCGACTTGATTAGTGATTATAATAGCATAAACTATTAATTTGATTCTTGAAAGAAATCATGTAACTGACTCAAAAGGAAATATGATTTCTGAATTTATGTAATGATTAGGGTAGCATGATGTTTCGGATTATGTGATTGGAGGATGATTGTGTCATGATAAGTGATGTGAATCTTAGTGTTTTGTCACTTAGTACTTTGGAGGTATTGTGGATGTTGTCCCACTGATTATACAATATAATCACATGACACAATATTTATAACTAAACTGGGCCATATATATATGCATATGATGGACCGCACAAATTAATAGTGGGTCACACAAGTGAGTTGGGCCGAGCAGTGGAAAGCATTACCGAGTGGGCTGTGTCGATATCATTTGTTATGGGGTTATGATCCTATGGTTGGGTAATGTTTGTGTAATCTGAATAAATTGAATGTTAATATTCTGTGTAGTACATTCTGAAATAATCAAATAATGAACTAAGGGTCGATGAGTGGGTTAATATTCCTGATAGAGTTGTAGATTACTTTGATGGGGTATTGGGTTGAATGGATTGTTGGCAAGTGATTAGTGGGCCGCATATGGGACTTGGATGTTCAAGTAATCAAATGTAATTGAATTTTTATTAAGTGAATATAAGTGATCAAACTGTTATATTGTGACTAGACTTTGGTAACTGAAAATCAATAGTGGATCGCATATGTTGTCATTGAATTACTCAACTGTGAATGTTAATTGGAATAATGGGTTGTGTATGCTAGTTGTTTTAAATTAAGTACCGATACATGCCATGCCATGATTTTTATGATAAAAGCATTCTGTGTAATCGTGCGTGACTTACTGTATGTTGATGTATGACATGAATGATTTCGAAACTGATTATCTTTGGTAACCACGGTAGGGTTTGGTTGACCAACTGGGAACTGGTAAAGTAGATTAACAAACCGAGCAATCTAAGGTGAGTTCACTGCACTTTTCTAAGCATGTGTCCCGGTGTTTGGGACATCTGGTAAACATTTCAAAAGGGAATACTTGGTAAACTGTTATTTGGGATGTTGGTTATTGAACACAGAATCGATCATCTACCGTGTTGCCTGTAAGGCAATGGGGTAACTAGTTGATAGCGCTATTAGGTTTGACACCCTCACACCGGGCCGTAAGGACGGGCGTGATCTAGTTACCTGGACATCATTACCAATGCTTGGTTAGGGGCATTGGGGTTGGGCACACTCCCAGGTTATATTGGGCACACTCCCATGGTATATATTGGACACACTTCCAGTATATAAGACTCTCCTACGTTAATAGAAATCCCAAAACGAAACGAAACGATGAGTTGACTTAACAGATATCTGGTAACTACACACGTTAACAAAACTTTGAACTCACCAGCGTCGTCTGACACACTTGTCTGCAAGCTTGCAGGTCTATAGGCTTATCTCAATTGGAACTTGCTGTCTGGGAGGCTGGAGTGGTCATGGGTCGAGACACATGGAATTCCAATACAAGCTTAATGGTTTATGTATACATAGTTCACGAAACACTTAACAAATGAGTTATGCTTCCGCTGTATTCAATAAATGATATGAGACGCTGTAACACTTTACGTTAATGAATGAAAGTTTTATGTAATTATATTTATGAGTTCAATGTGATTGGTGGCTTGGATCCTGGTACGTCACACGCCTCGCGGGGGTTTCCGCATGTGGTATTTTGGGGGTGTGACAATCAAGGTACAAGGAGGTTATAGAGATTTTCCATATCTCAGGCTCCAGTTCATCCATCTTTGCTTGTGTCAAATAAGTGACACATTTATGTTACAAGTCCACGAATTCCTTAATCGGAGACATTTACTTGGACAATTCCATTCTGGATATCTTCTTTGAATACCATTAGTTGACTTTAGTACCATATGACCATTAGAATATCCTTGCGGTTCCATGCATTAAACCTCCATACTGATTAGGCATGGAAGCAATCTATGGAACTTATTGAGATACATCAATCCTCATATGGCGCTTTTATCATACTGTCTCGTATTCGCAATCGATAGAGATCAAAGATATATCAACTATGTATGCTGACGCACTTCCTCTTAGAGAGAGGATACTTCTAAAATTCTACGACTGAAGGTTTCTTGACAGAAACAGAAGAAATGCTTCTTATGATTTTTCCTATAAGTTTTACCTTACACTTAATATCTGGGTTTCTTACGGAAAAATTTCTAAAAGTTTGCTAAGCTTATGGTCTTATGAGAGACTTAGCAGCACCTGAACCCAAACATAACTCTTAGCAATAAAATCACAATAAGGGATTTATCCGGTGTCATTATTAATGTGAACTGCCTCTAATCATTTATCAGGAGGGTTAAACGCCTCCATTCTTAATCCTTTTAAACTTAGCTGCAAAATCTTTGACAAATTTAGGGCAGTCTCAGCTTTGACTGGTTGTTTCTTAGTCTATACAACGTGAGTAGCTGAGGTAGATCCAATATGGGTTTATAATGAGCAGGCTTTGAAACCTTAATGTGCCCTCTTATTTCCGATACTAACCACCAACAATTATTTGCATTAAGCTTAGATTTTGGGTAAACGGAGTAGGGTACTATCTCAGCCAATGAATTAAAATTTTAACATACCGTCGACAGCCTAGAACTTTTATGGCGAGAGTCAAAAAATTCTTATTCCATCTTTTTCCATTTTGTGATGTGGATAATAGATTTTTCTAATAAGGTCCTTAAAACTTGGACCATCCCATAATGTATAAGGGGATCTTTCTTGTGGACTCCATTAATGTCCTCACTAATCAAGGGTATTACCATCGAATGATTGTGACGCACACCTTACCGTGTGCTTTCCAGCATAACCGCTGATATACCTAATGGTTTCTACTTCATCCAACAATTTCTTGTAATCGATGGTCCCTTTTTACTATTGAAGTCTCTTGACTTCCAAGAGACGAAGTACTTTTAAGTACATCCTAAAAGGAATGGGTTCCTTTCCATATATGATTTTGTTTGGGTTATTCTTAGCATTTGAATTATGAATAAAGCTCTTCTTATGAGCAGCGCCGTGAGTTTTTAGAATAAGCAGCATCCGGATTCTTGAACCTTTTCATGACTTTTCTCATAGCCTTTCTATCAGCTACGTTAATTACAGTTCTGGAGATTAACTCCATTAACATTGAGGTTTATATTTGATGCATCATTAACATTTGTCGCATCTCTAGCTTTGCGTCTGTTGTTTGTCTCTCCTAAGTTTTCCATACTCGAAGCTTTGGTACTAAATACCAAATTCAACAAGTGCTTAGGCAGTCCATACCCAGTGTCTCCTGGAATTGTCAAAGGCTCACCATAAGGAGTATTGATAACTACTTGCTTCTTATCACACACAATATGGGCTTGATTTTTAAGATGACCAATTCATTCCTATCACTATATCGAGTCCCTCTTATTTTAACGGAAACAAGGACAATGGAAAAGAATGATTCCTAATGGATATAAAACATCCATCTAATATTGCTGAAGCAGTCTCTGAGGTACCATGGGCTAATTCTATCTTATACATAACGCTTAGAATTTTAACAGGCAGATTTAATGATTTACAAAATCTATTATCTACAAAATACTTATCTGAACCTGAATCAGATAATACTCTAGCATGAGCGTTATTGATAAAGAAAGTACCTGTTGTAACATTGTCATCCTGAATAGCCTCTTGAACATCCATTTGATAGCTTCCAGCTTTGGTCTTCTTAGCCTTTCCAGGATTCTTGGTTTTATCTGGGCAATTTGTTTTGACGTGCCCTATTTCATTGCAACCATAGCAGGTTGCGTCCTTTATATCTTGGCACTCCAAAGTCTGGTGCCCTTTCTTATTACAAATTCCACAAGGCCTAGCTTGTGACTCTAAAGTGCATTTCCCTTTAGTCGCCTTCTTCGGGCAGCGGGTCTTTATGTGCCCTTTCTCGCCGCAACCATTGCATGTGGCGTCCTTCAAGTCCTTGCACTCATGAGTCTTGTGATCCATTTTCTTACAAATGCCACATCCCCCGGTCTGTTCATAGAAGCATTTTCCGAAGTGCTTCTTCTTGCAGGTTTTACATTTGGGTTTTGCCTCCTTTGGCTTGGATGGGTTACAGTTTGAACCGGTCTTACCCTTTTTACAACCTTTATTTGGGGTATTATCGCACTTTCGCTTATGATCCTTCAACACACGGTCCACAGCGTTGTTTACGGCTATATCTATCATAGCCTGTAACTCGGTGCTTGTTAAGTTCAGTCTTGCATCATCATTCTGATCAACTGGATGATTGTAAGCTTCAGATGAGTCAGCTATGGTGAAGCTTTGAAGGCTACTAACCAAGTAGTAATAATTTGCTTAATTATAGTGAATTTTCGAACTTGACGATTAAATAGCCATGGTGTAACTCAACCATATAGGCCAATAGATAGTATTAAATTTATTTGATTATGTTTGGCCTAGGTTTTCAAATAAACCGTCTTTGGCGTTTAAACGGAATATAATCCTTCATATTTATTAGACAGGGGACATAAGTCACGACTATTAATGTCGTACCGACATTTTATATAGAATAAGGGCTTGTCCCAAGGACTTTTTGATGGCACAGAGGCCTTGTCACTAGGGAAATTTTAAAACATAATCAATGATTCCTTTGGATCAGATAATTTCATAATTCATTGCTTTGACAAGAAGTTTATGAAATAAAACTATCTTTTCATGTATACATCTTTGCCCGTAGGTATACACCCCAATGGATGTTTTGATGTGTTCATCATGTTCGACGTTTATTAGCCATGACTCCTCTTGATCATTTACGCTAAATAAGGGGTTTGAAAAAAAATTCCTAATATAAGGGTGACAAGTGTGATTTTATCGCATCACCCGTTGTTAGGAGTGTTAACACGTTTTCAGGTGTTTAACAAGGATTTGAATCTCTTTTAAACAGGTTTTACCATCGTAGCCAGGTCTTTAATGACATTCAAGCTAGGTTATACCCTTCAAGATTCTTTTTAATATATATAGAGGCAGAAAATAATGATATTTATTTTATTCAGGATTTTCATTATAATCATCCTAAATTTAATTAAAATATAATTATGGCACAAAAAGCCAAGTCACAAGGACAAAATTATAAGCCAAGATTTTATAGAATCGAGGCATTAAGGCTTGAATCAGAATTCATTACCTTTTCTTGACAGGGAGTTGTAGGCTACGACTGTCTTTAGTCTCAGAGGACGTTAATTATAGCCTGTAGACATTTCCCTTCTAAGGGATGTTTATGGTATGATCATCTTTTCAGATGTTATTAGTCGATATCGTATGGATCCTACCGACTATTATGCTTGGACGTAGTCCAACATCTTTAGACAGGGGTCAAAGACCACCACTGTCGTTGTCTTATCGGACAACAAGTTTAGCCCGTAGGCACTTTATCACTAACGGATGTTTATAATATGATCATCTTATAGGATGATATAAGACATGATTTCTGGATCATTAGGCCAAATTAGGAAATTGAAAGAATCCAATATAAGAATGACTGTTGTGATTTTCTCGAATCACATTTGTCAAGAGTGCTAACACGTTCTTAGGTGTTAACAAGGATCTGAATCTCTTGAATATGTCTTACCATCTTGGCCATGTCTAAAATGACATGTAGGCTAGGTTTTACCTTTAAGATTCTTTTTAATATTAAGCGCAGAACAATCCTAAATTTAGATGTTAATAAGGATCTGAATCTAATTGAGGAACTACCATCTTGGCCCTGTCTTAAAATGACATGTGGCTAGGTCTTGTCCTTTTTAGATTTTGCCATTTTATTATAATGGTAGATCTTGTAAAAGTAATGTTATTTTTCATTTATTTCATATTTCATGTTTAGAATGAAAATTTAAATTTAATCATTCCACTATAAAATTAAAAAGTTCAGGTTTGCCCTAAACGGGACTTGAAAGGAATAATGTTGTCCTCGAAGGAACTGAAAGATAAATATGTCCTTATAAGGACTATTAAGGAAACGATCTTTAGGAAAAGGAGTTTTCTTCTTTACTTTATTTCTAAATGTTTTCTCCCTGGATGCACGTTTCATCCTAGCCGCGGTACGAAGCTCAGCATTTCAAGGCTCCGGGTGTGGAGAAATTCTAATACGGCTTCTTCGCTTGGCGACGTATCCAATATATATAAAAATCAGAAGCAAAAATTTCCAGATTAGGATTGAGAGTATTCCTATGTTAAGTCTAGACTCAGGAGGTCAAGGAATGTGCTACTGTGTGTCACACCCCTTTCTGCGGCGGAAGCACGAGGTGTGATCATGAAAGGTTCTCATTGCATACGAAGAGTAAACATGCTACATGCTCGTAAAATAACATCAAATACCATGATTTGAAAACATACGTTTAGCGTTTATATCGCCAGACAGCATAAAACATTGTCTTAAAAGTTTACAACTTTATTTAAAGTTAAACACAAGCGACATCCACGAGCATAAGCAAGACCACGCGCACATCCATCCTAGTTACCTGAAATACATGTGAGTTTTTGGAAAAACGTCAACATAAAGTTGGTGTGAATTCATGCAGTTTTGTATTTCATGTTTGTATACTTTGTATGAAAACATAGTTTGTGAGTAAATCAAGTTTTCATATATAAATCCAGTTTCATGTGTACACCACGTACACTTGTATAATTCAATTTCTTCTTGAGTACCCCACGTACTTCAAGTATAATTCAATCTTTTCTTGAGTACCCCACGTACTCAAGTACTCATCAATTTTTAGTATGGTATGAATTTCATGTAATTAAAATATTCCTGTAAATATCAGGATTTGTTAATGGGTTGCAAAGCCATTAACATGTGACACGTCATAGGAAGCCACCAAACCTAAGGCATTTAATTGGTATATTCTGAGACACAAAAGCACTCCTCGATTCTCGCCCCGACCGGGAGTGTGGCTGCCAGGCACCCGTTAGATCTAACCTTTTGTTCTGCGGTCTGAATGTATACGTTGATTAATGGTGCTTCTGTACCCTATTCGTGACACTATTTCTCATAACGCATCCTACTTGGTTCTCGTTCTCACCAAGCGCGTTTCTTGTTATCATTTCTCATAGCGCCTCATACTTGGTTCTCATTCTTACCAAGTGCGCTTCTTGTATTTATATCATACCAATCATAATTATTGTACATTTGTACATGTATTCCACCCCCGAAGTTATGAAAACTGAAAACAGTTAAAGAGAAAAGGGGGAGCATGAACTCACAACTTTGCGTTCCTAGCGTCGTAAACTCCACCGGATTTGCTTAATTAACGTCGTAACCTATACGCGTTTTCTTAACGTTAGTCACTAGACTTGCGTCGCACAAGTACAGTCACTCTCTTTTGTATATATTCTTGTGTTAAAAATGTTCTACATTTTTAACTACGTGTTTTACTTATATTATTTTCTCCAAAAATAAATATAAGTCTTTTGTGTTTTGCACTTTGCACCCGAATTATGTATCTTGTATGTTGTATGTGTATTTTTATGTTTATACTCCTCATGAGTATTTAGTGTATTTTTAAGTCTTAATACACTAGCATGTATAACACATACTATATACACTTAGCACAAAAGTTGGTGATAAAATAATATATATTTTTCTTTCAAAAATATATACTTAATATCCATTTTATTCTTGAAGAAATCCTCATTTCTTATCACAAAAAATTAGGGAAACCTTAGTAATACTTTTAAACACATTTTTAGGGGATAAGTTCCTCAAAAACTTATATTTTTCTAAGTGTCAAAATTTATAAAAATTTTGACAGAGTTTCCCCTAAAAATGGAGGTTTCCCACGTTTTCAAAACGTGTGTTTATTTTCTTTTAAATCATCATCAATCATCAATAATCATCAACAACAATTATCAACAATACTCATCAACAATAATCACTAATTTCTCCATTTCATGAACTTGAATATTTACAAAAATGTGTAGTAACTTACTAGCACATTTAGTAAGTCTTGTTATCTTTAAAAATAAATTTAGTTTCTTAAAAACTTTATTTTTAAAGAATATGAAGTTTCACAACTTCTAGTCGGTTTTTTCGCAAATTATTTCTTTGTTACAACTCATGTTACACAAGTGTCCATACACTTGTTTGTTCACAAAAACACCTTTAGTTCATAAAAGATCCGGTTTTAAAACATGGTTTCGTCATACACTTGGTTATTCAAAGATACCACTTGTAGATCCGTAGATCTACTAATTTTGAACAATATTTCATAAGAAAAATCGTTTTTACACAAGTTCATGATTAGTGTGTGGTAGGGTTTCATCATTTAACCCTTTTTACACTTGAACATACTCTATGTCATGTTTCATGAACATGACCACTCCGGGTTAAATGATGATCCGAGCTACCATAACATAGATCGGGTCCAAATAACCACACAAATCAAATACTACAACTTTTACACAACACATGAGCTATTAACCACCATTTTTAGTGTTTTAAGTAGACTTTTATGCTTCAACTTGTAAGATTCCGAGTTTTAACCGACAAAAATTCTTTTAACCACTTTAGATAAGCTCAAATATGAGATTTAAGTGTTATACCTCTAGCTCAAGGCTAGGGAAGATTTTTGATGAAAAACGCGTGGATAAAAGCCAAAGAAAGAGGTCCTTCGTGTTCCGCTTGCTCCAAGCTTCCTAATACGTGACCTCTAACACTTGTATGATGATGGAATGGCAAGATCAACAACCGAAAGTATGATGGATGGGCTTAGGGGGTTCGGCCGAAAGCTTTGTGAGGGAGAGAGAGTAGTGTTGATGTGAGTTTGTGTGATGAATGATCTTATGTTCCAAAGCTTGGTCTTATAGGTAATTTTCAAGTGTATTACCCATTGGTTTAAGTGTCCTCTAGATCTTAAGCAAGTGAATTATAAAAATCAATTAAGTACAATGTGTGTCTCCCCATAGTTTGGGGCCGGTTAGGATGGGGGGGGGGGGGGTCCTAGCCGATTCCAACTAGATTAGTTGGTGTTTTGTTAGGTTAATTAGGTTAGTTAAGTGTTTAACCCCGTTACTTGTATGTTACGCGTTATGGCGGGTGTTAGGATAATCAGGGACCCTAACTGGCTCAGAAAAATATAAATAGTGAAAATAATAATATTTTCATGCTCCGGGTATAGTCCGGTTGTTCGGTTGCATACCGATTCGTTAAAGTGCTAAATTGCACTTTTTAGTGTTTAATAAGTATCTTTTTGTAACACTATCGATTCCCGACACTTAGGGAAATATTCTGGATAATAAAACGACATTTCTGCATAATATTATATGTCTAAATGCTGAATTATTGCTGATTTGTATAAATTCTGCACTTAAAGTGCGTTTCGGGTGCTTTTTAGTGCTTATTTTTACTTTCGCAATGTCCATAAATTAAACCCTTACACATACTCTAGGGTTTTAATGTATTTTTGTCGTCGGACCTACACCTAGGCCTCAATTCTAATGTCTGACTGCTTTCTGCAGTTCAGTCGACACAGTGTGTCTTACCGGTGAGTTTACTATTATTCTGACGCAACGCTCTCGTTTATGCATAAAGCAATATTTTGTAGTATACAACATGCATGAATTCACTTGTTTAATCATGTGTTCAGACATTGCTGACACTTAAACTCATAATTGCAGTCATTAAGCAATAATTATGGTGTACGGAAATTACCGGTTTGTGCCAGTTGTCACAGTCTCCCCCCGTTAAAAGAATTTCGTCCCGAAATTCAGACTGAACTAACTCTCGCTGGAGTCTTCTTGAAT
The DNA here is from genome assembly GCA_030545235.1 of Helianthus tuberosus. NCBI lineage: Eukaryota > Viridiplantae > Streptophyta > Magnoliopsida > Asterales > Asteraceae > Helianthus > Helianthus tuberosus. Next base: position 14,353,815 of record CM060452.1, on the reverse strand, counting down.
AGGTGGGGATACTTTTTCTTGAACTGGTCTTCACGTTCCCATGTGTACTCGGGTCCGTGCTTAGAGCTCCAACGTACTTTGACAAGCTTCACACTGCTCCTCCTGGTCTTGTTGACTTTCCAGTCAGTAACCTCAACGGGTTTTTCTGTAAATCGGAGGGCTTCATCAATATGCACTTCATCCATCGGGATGATCACGTTTTCTTGCGTTGGACTCTTCTTCAGGTTGGATACATGAAACGTATCATGTACTCCATTAAGTTCTTCCGGTAACTCCAACTTGTATGCCACGGTACCAATTCTCTTCAAAATTCTGAATGGTCCGATGTATCGTGGATTCAGCTTTCCACGCTTTCCAAACCTGACTACGCCCTTCCATGGTGAGACTTTTAACAACACTTTGTCTCCCACCTTGAAATCTACCGATTTTCTATTTGGATCCGCGTAGCTCTTTTGTCGCTCTCGAGCCGCCTTAATGCGCTCTCGGATCTGCGCAATCTTGTCGGTGGTCTCTTGTACAAGTTCAGGACCAACCATACGCTTATCTCCAGCGTCTGCCCAACATAAGGGCGATCGGCATTTGCGGCCATACAGAGCTTCGAACGACGCGGCTTTTATGCTCGTATGATAGTTGTTATTGTAGGAAAACTCAACTAAAGGTAGATGAGTATCCCAGCTGCCGCCTAGATCCATGACACATGCGCGAAGCATATCTTCTAACGTTTGTATAGTCCGTTCGCTCTGGCCGTCTGTTTGCGGATGGAATGTCGTGCTCAGATCTAACTGAGATCCAAAGGCTTCCTGAAATGATTGCCAGATTCTTGAGACAAAGCGTCCATCTCTGTCTGAAATGATTGAGATTGGCACTCCATGACGTGCCACAATTTCTCTTAAGTATATCTCTGCCAGCTTTCCAGTGCTATCCTTCTCTCGGATTGGTAGGAAATGCGCAGACTTCGTCAATCGATCAACTATTACCCATATCATATCGTGCCCTCTCGGGGTTCTGGGTAATTTCGTTATGAAGTCCATCGAGATTTGTTCCCACTTCCACACGGGAATCTCTGGTTGTTGTAGTAGGCCGGACGGTTTCTGATATTTTGCCTTAACCTTGGCACAGGTTAGGCATTTTCCAACATACACAGCAACGTCGCTTTTGAGCCTCGGCCACCAATAGTATTCTTTCAAATCTTGATACATTTTGTCCGATCCTGGATGGATCGAATATCTCGATTTGTGGGCTTCATTAAGGATGACTTCTCGTATGCCACCATAGAGTGGAACCCAAATACGCTTCTTAAAGCATAAGGCTCCCTCTTCGTTTGGCACCATGTACTTCAATGCACCCCAGAGGTATTCAGCTTTACGATTCTCTTCTTTAAGAGCTTCTTGTTGTGCATCTCGAATGCGTGCGGTGAGGTTCGTTCGAATCGTCATTTCCAACGCTCGAACCCTTAGGGTCTTAACCCTTTCTTTTCGGCTCAACGCGTCTGCTACAACGTTTGCCTTTCCAGGGTGGTACTTAATCTCACAGTCATAATCATTCAGCAGCTCGACCCATAGTCGCTGGCGCATATTCAATTCCTTCTGATCAAATATGTGTTGTAAGCTTTTGTGATCTGTGAAGATTGTACATCGAGTACCATATAAATAATGTCGCCAAATCTTCAAGGTGAATACCACTGCACCCAGCTCCAGGTCGTGAGTGGTATAATTTCTCTCGTGAACCTTCAGTTGTCTTGAAGCATAAGCGATGACTTTTTGGCGTTGCATGAGCACGCAACCCAAGCCTTGTCGTGAGGCGTCGCAGTATACCACGAAGTCTTCAGTGCCTTCGGGTAACGATAGTATCGGTGCATCGCAGAGCTTGTTCTTAAGTAGCTGAAAGGCTTCATCCTGTTTGTGACCCCAGTCGTACTTCTTGTCTTTCTGAGTAAGGGTCGTTAGCGGTTGAGCTATCTTCGAGAAATTCTCAATGAATCGCCGATAGTAGCCCGCTAAGCCCAAAAATTGACGGACTTCGGTCGGGGTCTTGGGAGCTTCCCAATTCTTTATTGCTTCAATCTTGGACGGGTCTACATGAATGCCCTTCTCATTCACCACGTGACCAAGAAATTGTACTTCGCGAATCCAGAATTCGCATTTCGAGAACTTTGCATAAAGTTTCTCTTTCTTCAGTAGCTCCAAGATGGTTCGGAGATGTTGCTCGTGCTCTTCTTTCGTTCGCGAGTAAATCAGGATATCATCGATAAATACAATCACGAATTTATCGAGATATGGTTTGCACACGCGGTTCATTAGGTCCATAAAGACCGCTGGCGCGTTCGTCAATCCAAACGGCATCACAAGAAATTCGTAGTGCCCATATCGCGTTCTGAATGCAGTCTTTGGCACGCTTTCATCTTGGATTCTCAGCTGATGGTATCCAGATCGAAGGTCGATCTTGGAATAGTAGCTTGATCCTTGCAGTTGATCAAATAAATCATCAATCCTCGGTAGTGGATACCGATTCTTGATAGTGAGCTTGTTCAGTTCCCTGTAATCGATACACATCCGCAGTGTTCCATCCTTCTTCTTCACGAATAATACTGGAGCTCCCCATGGTGAGAAGCTTGTCCTTATGAATCCTTTATCCAACAACTCCTGGAGTTGTGTAGATAATTCTTGCATTTCGGATGGAGCAAGTCGATAGGGTGCCTTGGCTACAGGAGCAGCTCCTGGAACCAAGTCTATACGGAATTCGACTTGTCGTTGCGGAGGTAATCCTGGCAGATCTTCAGGGAATACATCAGGAAATTCCTTCACCACAGGAATGTCTTCGAGTTTCGGCTCCTCAGCCTTCTTGTCTATAACGTGTGCTAGGAAAGCAACACATCCTTTCCTTAGGCACTTCTGTGCCTTCATACAACTGATGATTCGTAGAGGCGCGTTTCGTCTTTCTGCATGCACGATGAGAGTTTCACCATTCGCTAAAGGGATACGAATGATTTTCTCATGACAAATAACTTCAGCTTTGTTCTTGGACAACCAGTCCATTCCGACCACTACATCGAAGCTACCTAATTGAATAGGTAAGAGGTCGATGCTAAATCTTCGTTCACCAAGTTCTAGTGTGCAGCCTCTAACAACTTCGCCCGATTCAACAAGTTTACCATTGGCTAGTTCTATGGAATAAGGAATTTCTAATCTACTAGATTCTATTCCGAGTATGCGTTTAAATTCCACAGACATGAAGCTATAATCGGCGCCAGTGTCGAATAATATGGATGCAAAGTGATTGTTAATGAGAAACGTACCGGTGACCACGTTAGGGTCCTCGCGTGCGTCTCTTGCTCCAATCACAAATGCTCGAGCCGGAGCGTTGTTTCTCTCTGGGCAGTTCTTCATGAAATGATCATTGCTTCCACACTTGAAGCATCCTTGCCCTTTCCCGTTACCATTCTTATTACCAGCACCGTTCCCATTTCGGTTCTTTCCTTTTCCCCAACAGTCTTCTGTTTGATGACCCAATTTACCACATTTGTCGCACCTTGGAATGCGACAAGCTCCATCATGATGATACTTACACTTTTGGCATTTAGGCATGGAGCCTTGGTATGCTTTAGTTGCATGGGTTTTCGTCTCCTGAGACGGGTTAGCGTCACGCTTCTTGCTGAAACCCTTGTTGTTACGAGTTGTTTGGTTCAAACTGGCATGCTTTCTCTTCTTGTCGCCGGACGACTCAGCATGCGTCTCGGTCTTCTCTGTTGGGTTTAATGACAACTTCTTCATACGAACACAATCTTCAGTAAGGCTGACAGCCAGAGTTACGGCCTCGGTGATTGTTTGTGGTTTGGCCGACGTCACCATGCCACGAAACTCTGAGGCCAGTCCCCAAATGTAGCGTTCCACACGCTTGAATTCGGGAGTCACCATGTAGGGAAGCACTCTCGACAGGTCGTGGAACCTTCGAGTGTAACCATTGATGTCAGCACTTTCCATAGTTAAGTGCCAGAACTCTGTTTCCAGCCTTTGGAGTTCAGCACGAGAGCAGTACTTCTCCCTCATTCTTTCCTTCAGTTCCTCCCAAGTGAGGCCATAAGCGGCGTCATTACCCAAAGTTTGGGCTTGCAGGTTCCACCAAGTCAGAGCTTCATCGACGAATAACCCCGTAGCAAAAGTGACTTGTTGATCCGCGGTACACTTGCTCATGCGGATAGTAGCTTCAGTCTTCTCCGTCTAACGCACAAATGCTACTGCACCTCCTGTGCCATCATAGTTCATCGGCTTGCAGTCGAGGAACTGCTTGAAGGTGCAGCCTTGAGCTGCATTGCCTCCAGACGAATCTCCATTCCCATTACGCCTAGCGTTGCTTGGTCCTCCACTGTCTTGAGTTCGGTTCACCTCATACTGGGCGATAGCAGCGGAGATCCTTTCCTCCAGTAGAGCGTTCAGCTCATCAGCAGTTCTTGGCAGTGGGGGATGAGGAGGTTGATCGTCATTGCGAGCATTCATAGCTCTTCTGGGTGCCATGTTCTGACGAACACAACTCAATAGGTTTAGGCATTTGTTTGATATCGTCATACTAGGCCGTAGTAGTATATATATACACAGGCATATACCACATAAGTGACGTCAAACAATTATTACTCTAGCAGAGTACTTAGTAGGCTTGCACTGAGGGAATCTATACGTGACAAGACTTGCTGTGATTTTTGTGCACTGAATTCCATAATTATGTATGCATCCATAATTACGTAACTCCTTGCACAGTCCGCACAGTTCGTTTCATCCTCGTATTTCTTCCTTCAGATGGGCCATTGCTTTCAGGTAAAATCACGTATACTCGTGACATTCTACTTCTAGTACATGCTAATTATCACACGTAATTGCAAGTAATTTCTAGTCAACGACAAGTGCTACTAAAGTGCACTCTAAGCCTCGTAGTGCCTTTTCTAGACTCATGTAGTCAGTTTCAGGTAGTGGATGTCGCGGGACGTTTTATGCAATGAAAACTCTTTGAAAATTGTTTTCGTGAATGGATCCTAGAGATTGTAGACTAGACTCGAGAAGGAATCCTGGTTCACTACAATCGCAGCTCTGATACCAATCTGTCACACCCCTTTCTGCGGCGGAAGCACGAGGTGTGATCATGAAAGGTTCTCATTGCATACGAAGAGTAAACATGCTACATGCTCGTAAAATAACATCAAATACCATGATTTGAAAACATACGTTTAGCGTTTATATCGCCAGACAGCATAAAACATTGTCTTAAAAGTTTACAACTTTATTTAAAGTTAAACACAAGCGACATCCACGAGCATAAGCAAGACCACGCGCACATCCATCCTAGTTACCTGAAATACATGTGAGTTTTTGGAAAAACGTCAACATAAAGTTGGTGTGAATTCATGCAGTTTTGTATTTCATGTTTGTATACTTTGTATGAAAACATAGTTTGTGAGTAAATCAAGTTTTCATATATAAATCCAATTTCATGTGTACACCACGTACACTTGTATAATTCAATTTCTTCTTGAGTACCCCACGTACTTCAAGTATAATTCAATCTTTTCTTGAGTACCCCACGTACTCAAGTACTCATCAATTTTTAGTATGGTATGAATTTCATGTAATTAAAATATTCCTGTAAATATCAGGATTTGTTAATGGGTTGCAAAGCCATTAACATGTGACACGTCATAGGAAGCCACCAAACCTAAGGCATTTAATTGGTATATTCTGAGACACAAAAGCACTCCTCGATTCTCGCCCCGACCGGGAGTGTGGCTGCCAGGCACCCGTTAGATCTAACCTTTTGTTCTGCGGTCTGAATGTATACGTTGATTAATGGTGCTTCTGTACCCTATTCGTGACACTATTTCTCATAACGCATCCTACTTGGTTCTCGTTCTCACCAAGCGCGTTTCTTGTTATCATTTCTCATAGCGCCTCATACTTGGTTCTCATTCTTACCAAGTGCGCTTCTTGTATTTATATCATACCAATCATAATTATTGTACATTTTTACATGTATTCCACCCCCGAAGTTATGAAAACTGAAAACAGTTAAAGAGAAAAGGGGGAGCATGAACTCACAACTTTGCGTTCCTAGCGTCGTAAACTCCACCGGATTTGCTTAATTAACGTCGTAACCTATACGCGTTTTCTTAACGTTAGTCACTAGACTTGCGTCGCACAAGTACAGTCACTCTCTTTTGTATATATTCTTGTGTTAAAAATGTTCTACATTTTTAACTACGTGTTTTACTTATATTATTTTCTCCAAAAATAAATATAAGTCTTTTGTGTTTTGCACTTTGCACCCGAATTATGTATCTTGTATGTTGTATGTGTATTTTTATGTTTATACTCCTCATGAGTATTTAGTGTATTTTTAAGTCTTAATACACTAGCATGTATAACACATACTATATACACTTAGCACAAAAGTTGGTGATAAAATAATATATATTTTTCTTTCAAAAATATATACTTAATATCCATTTTATTCTTGAAGAAATCCTCATTTCTTATCACAAAAAATTAGGGAAACCTTAGTAATACTTTTAAACACATTTTTAGGGGATAAGTTCCTCAAAAACTTATATTTTTCTAAGTGTCAAAATTTATAAAAATTTTGACAGAGTTTCCCCTAAAAATGGAGGTTTCCCACGTTTTCAAAACGTGTGTTTATTTTCTTTTAAATCATCATCAATCATCAATAATCATCAACAACAATTATCAACAATACTCATCAACAATAATCACTAATTTCTCCATTTCATGAACTTGAATATTTACAAAAATGTGTAGTAACTTACTAGCACTTTAGTAAGTCTTGTTATCTTTAAAAATAAATTTAGTTTCTTAAAAACTTTATTTTTAAAGAATATGAAGTTTCACAACTTCTAGTCGGTTTTTTCGCAAATTATTTCTTTGTTACAACTCATGTTACACAAGTGTCCATACACTTGTTTGTTCACAAAAACACCTTTAGTTCATAAAAGATCCGGTTTTAAAACATGGTTTCGTCATACACTTGGTTATTCAAAGATACCACTTGTAGATCCGTAGATCTACTAAGTTTGAACAATATTTCATAAGAAAAATCGTTTTTACAAAAGTTCATGATTAGTGTGTGGTAGGGTTTCATCATTTAACCCTTTTTACACTTGAACATATTCTATGTCATGTTTCATGAACATGACCACTCCGGGTTAAATGATGATCCGAGCTACCATAACATAGATCGGGTCCAAATAATCACACAAATCAAATACTACAACTTTTACACAACACATGAGCTATTAACCACCATTTTTAGTGTTTTAAGTAGACTTTTATGCTTCAACTTGTAAGATTCCGAGTTTTAACCGACAAAAATTCTTTTAACCACTTTAGATAAGCTCAAATATGAGATTTAAGTGTTATACCTCTAGCTCAAGGCTAGGGAAGATTTTTGATGAAAAACGCGTGGATAAAAGCCAAAGAAAGAGGTCCTTCGTGTTCCGCTTGCTCCAAGCTTCCTAATACGTGACCTCTAACACTTGTATGATGATGGAATGGCAAGATCAACAACCGAAAGTATGATGGATGGGCTTAGGGGGTTCGGCCGAAAGCTTTGTGAGGGAGAGAGAGTAGTGTTGATGTGAGTTTGTGTGATGAATGATCTTATGTTCCAAAGCTTGGTCTTATAGGTAATTTTCAAGTGTATTACCCATTGGTTTAAGTGTCCTCTAGATCTTAAGCAAGTGAATTATAAAAATCAATTAAGTACAATGTGTGTCTCCCCATAGTTTGGGGCCGGTTAGGATGGGGGGGGGGGGGGGTCCTAGCCGATTCCAACTAGATTAGTTGGTGTTTAGTTAGGTTAATTAGGTTAGTTAAGTGTTTAACCCCGTTACTTGTATGTTACGCGTTATGGCGGGTGTTAGGATAATCAGGGACCCTAACTGGCTCAGAAAAATATAAACAGTGAAAATAATAATATTTTCATGCTCCGGGTATAGTCCGGTTGTTCGGTTGCATACCGATTCGTTAAAGTGCTAAATTGCACTTTTTAGTGTTTAATAAGTATCTTTTTGTAACACTATCGATTCCCGACACTTAGGGAAATATTCTGGATAATAAAACGACATTTCTGCATAATATTATATGTCTAAATGCTGAATTATTGCTGATTTGTATAAATTCTGCACTTAAAGTGCGTTTCGGGTGCTTTTTAGTGCTTATTTTTACTTTCGCAATGTCCATAAATTAAACCCTTACACATACTCTAGGGTTTTAATGTATTTTTGTCGTCGGACCTACACCTAGGCCTCAATTCTAATGTCTGACTGCTTTCTGCAGTTCAGTCGACACAGTGTGTCTTACCGGTGAGTTTACTATTATTCTGACGCAACGCTCTCGTTTATGCATAAAGCAATATTTTGTAGTATACAACATGCATGAATTCACTTGTTTAATCATGTGTTCAGACATTGCTGACACTTAAACTCATAATTGCAGTCATTAAGCAATAATTATGGTGTACGGAAATTACCGGTTTGTGCCAGTTGTCACACTGTGTCATTGAGATTAAACACAAAAGGCTAGTGTTTAATTCACTCAATGTTGGATCTGATACCAACCTGTCACACCCCGATATTTCCACGTATTACCGGTGGGCCCGGTGGGGAGTATCGTGACGTAGTTGATATCATCATAGTCAAACAACACAAATTATAAATGCACATCGGAAGCAAAGATAAAATATATTACAAACCGATATAAAGTAATATCAAAGTATTACAAACGGAATGTAAAAGATCCATAGGCGGATCAAAAGATAAAAAGAAACTTTGTTCAACAGACATTAAGGCATCCAAGCTTGCGAGACTTTTATTGATGCTAAGGAGAGGCCAGCCTATTACGAGTAGTACCTGCACTTAGCCTTTTTGGGAAAATACGTCAGTTTACACTGGTAAATACAATTGAACTGACTGATTTTGAAAAGTTTAATAAAATTGATTTGAATGAACGTGGCACAAAACTTTATATAACTTGGGATAACTATTTGTATATAATACTTGTAAAAGAATTACATGTTCCTTATGCGTTCAGTAGCCCGGTTCGTGCAGGGCTAAAGATTAATAGACACACCACATGATAAAGATTAATAGACACACCACCTGAGCTAAATAAAAATTCAATCCCAGCCGTATCAATTCAGCAACTACAGATAGCTTTTACTGGGCTTCTAAATCTGGAACGAAGGTTTTTAATAACCTATTAGATTCCTAACGGGTCTTTAATTAAGCCTATGCTTAGACCGGTTAGTTTTAACGGAAGATACGGTTCAAAACACATGATTAAGCGAGAACCGGATTAGAATGTGGTTTAGACCCGACAAGCTTGTATACTTGTATAATAAGGGTAAACTAAACACATTCTGGATTTTGAGATAAAAATGATATGGTTTGACCCGTTTCAGCTAATTTATGCAAACTAGTTACATAAGCCGATCCGAACGCGAAAAGTGCGTAACGGGTAACCAAAAGAGTCATGAACAGGTTCCCTAAGTTTATATGCCTTAAATATGTTGTGATATCAGTAGGATACCTTCCATTATGCCCAAAACGAATTTAAAACCAATTTATGCCCCGTAGGGGTATTTTGGTCATTTAAAAGGTTATGAAAGGGGTTTAATATAAATCTGAGTTTCAGGTCAGATTTAATCAGTAAAAATACTTAATTTAATAAGTTATATCAGTAGGGTGTTACACATATGTGAAGTTTATCATTAAAAACCAAACTATGCACCGAATGGGCATTTTGGTAATTTCACATAAGGTCAAAATTAGAATTCTGAGTTTAAAACTTTTGCCTACTGTTTAATTATGAAAGTTTACTTAAAACATCAGTAGGTATCAAACCTTATATGTTAAAAATAGTTTTAATACATACTATGCGTAAAAAACGCTTAAAAATGCGATTTTGAGCTATTTCTGGGTTTTTAAAGAAAAGCTGATATTTTTATTATTCCAGAAGGCTCAAAATATTTTATTTATCATATTAGATCAGTAGAAAAAGGTTTGTGTTGGTGCACTACATCTGTTGATTCCGTCTAGGTGTCTAGGATCAGGTCTTACATCGTATTGTATAGCATAGGGCATGAAATACGAGAAAACAGGAGTCTGTATCGATATTAAATGTCTGGTCCGCTCATAGAGACATAGTGAGTCTGGTTCGCTTATTTGGCAGTCTGGTCCGCTTATGTGTACATGTCTGGTTCGCTTATATGGACATGTGACACATAAGCGAACCAGAAACACTATATATAGGTGTCTCATGAACGGATCTCAATAGGTGTAGGTGAAATTCCATGCCAAAGCTCTGCCGGTGTGAAGAACAAGCTGTAATTGTTGTTAAATCAATAAAAAAATAGATTAAAGTGAAGAATAAGCTATTTCTACCTACGTTTCTTGTTATTCCGCACCTGAAACATAGGAGAACGCCTCTGAACGACTCGTCTAGGTCAGATTACGATCCTACAAGTGGTATCAGAGCTTGGGAGGAGGTTTTCTGCAGATAATAGCTGTAATTCATCATTATTTCTCACTTCTACATCTTCTTTTTCATCCAGAACGAGATTTCACGGTCGAAATTTACTCAACTTTTCACAGATAGTGCGTAATAGTGTCTAGATAAATCCTGGAAAGTTTGAAGTCAAAATTCGAAGTTTTTACATGTCAAAACATGTTCGTTATGTGGATCGCTCGTAGTGACGTCATCCTGAACCGCTCTTAGATCGTTTCTGGTCCGCTCCAAAGTACACTTTTTAAGTTCTGGTTCGCTCATTCATACAAGATTTGGATCTGGTTCGCTCAAAAGGACATTATTGCTGAACCGCTCCAAATTAGTATTTCTGGTTTGCTCGATATACACACTTTCTGGTTCGCTCCAAAGTAATCTCTCTGGATCGCTCTTGTGAACAAGTTCTGGTTCGCTCCAAATTGTTTCTGGTCCGCTCGATAGACACAAGTTCTGGTTCGCTCCAAATTATTTCTGGTCCGCTCGATAGACACAAGATCTGGTTCGCTCAAAAGGATAATTCTGGATCGCTTATTTGAACAGTATCTGATCCGCTCGAACGGATATTGTTGCTGGACCGCTCAAAAGTGATTTTCTAGTTCGCTTGTTTATTGTTCCGCTCCAAAGACCAAGTCTGATTCGCTCATAAGTATAGTTCGCTCCAATATCAAGACAGTACGTGTGAAGTCAATATGGATTCCGGGTTTTACAATGCATTTGCAACACCGTCATCACCAGCTGCGATTGCTCAAGCCATGAATCTTGAAAACGAGACAGGAACCACTCAGAAACCCCCGAAACTGATGAGTATTGAAGAATACTATGGGTGGAAAGATCGGTTTGAAAACTGGGTTCAGGCAAATCATCTCAGATCATGGGAGTGCATATTGAAAAAGTACACGTTGCCTGAAACTGAATTACATGTTAAAAAGGAGATATCTGAGTTTACAGATCAAGAACGAGCAATGTATAGAGCCGAGAAAATGATGATTAGTTTGTTGCAGCAAGCAATAAAGGAAGATATATTCATCCTGTTACAGCACGACAAAACTGCTAAGTCAATTTGGGATGCGCTAAAGGTCAAGTTCGAGGGAAGCGAAAACATGATCAAAAGCAAGAAAGCGTTACTAAAGAAAGAATTTGATTTGTTTAGTAGTTTTCCGGGAGAGGATACTAAAAAGCTAATCGAAAGATACTGTCATTTGGTGCGATCTTTATCTATGTTGGGTGTTGAAAAAGGTCGTGAAGAGTGGGTGGATAAATTGGCGGACGCGTTACCTCAAAAGGAGTGGGGAACGTATTTGATGATCTTGAAGAATACTGGTGTGTATGATGGGTTGACAATCTCACAGTTTATAGAGAAAATTGAGAGTCAGGATCTTGAACAGCAGAAGATTGCCAGGATGAACAGTCCGAGTGGTCAACAGGATGTGAAGATGTATTATAAGGGTAGCATTCCAGTTCCAGAATCTGAGAGAAGTCCGAAAATTCAAACTGCATTCAGTGCTGGAGATTCATCAGAAAAAGCTGATCAGGGTTCAGGCAAAAGCAGCAGTGGATTCTCATCATTTCCGAGTGTTAATCCTAAAGAATCAAATTCAAGTTTTCAGTCACAAAGCACAAAAACAGGAAATGGTTACGTGATTCAATGTAACATCGCTCTAAATCTTCCAGAAGGTCAAAGCTTCTCAGAAGACACTGCTAAAACCACATGGCTCTACTTGGTTCCGTATTATTATCTTATGAAGGTCTAGTTGCTGGTCGGATCGGAAATCCCATGCTCACCAAAGAGGATTACGATCAAATAGACGTAGAAGAGATGGAACTGATGGATATCAAATGGTGTCTTGCAAGTGTTCTTAGACGTGCTGAAAAGTTCAAAACGATTATCGGGAGAAATGACTTTCTTGATGCTCATGTATCTACTTTAGGTTTTGATAAATCTAAAGTTACTTGTTTTCGTTGCAGGGAGAAAGGTCATTTCAAGCGGGAGTGTAAGAACAGGGAAGCTAGTGGCGCTCAGAATCCGTTCGGAAAAGATGACTATTACCGGAAAGCCATTTATCAGCAGGTCGGTCAATCACAAGATTCACAGACGGCTCATGGTAGAAAGATTGAGGATTCCAAGAGAGCGTGTGCGGTGGATTTTAACTGGAACAACTACATATCTCCTGATAGCAAAGCCTGTTTAATTGATCAAGATGATGAACAATTACCTGAAGGTTTCAGCTGGAATATGTTTGCAGATGAAAATGGGAATTTCAAAGCTTTCATTGCAAAGATTGTTTGAGAACCAGACATGTTTGCTACATGGATGAAATCTATTGGTGAGACAGTGAAAAGTGTGAAGGAACAGTCTGTTACATCTGAAGAAAGCTCAGAAAGTGCTGATGAAGACTCACTAAGTTCAGATGAGAGTGTTCAAAATGTTCTTACTTCAGAAAAAGAAGTTGTATTTGATCAAACACCGTCTAATTCTGGTGTATCAGATGCTAGTTCTGAAAAATCTGTAGAGTTTGATCAAACACCAGTTGATAGCAGCAGTGATGATGAGGAAGAAAAATATGTTAATTTTGCAAAATCTCATCTTTCTTCTGAAAGTTTTCATTTCTATTTTGCAGATCGCATGGAGAAACTGAAGGAGAAACAAGCTGCTAAAGAACAACAACAAATGAAATCTGAATATGTTGTTCAGAAAGAGAATGTTGAAAGTGTTGCTGAGAAGACTACTGAAGCTGAGAAGGTGAAAGAAGAAGAAAAAGTGATCGAAGTTGAAAAGATCATAGAAGTTGAAAAGATTGTTGAAGTCGTCAAGCCTTGTGAGAAGTGTTTAGAAGCATGCAAGGAATGTGTTGCGAAAGACAACATAATCGCTGAGTATGAGAAGAAGAAAGAGCAGTTACTGTTCAACCTCAACTATGTGAAAGAATCTTATGATGTCTTGAACAAAACAGTGACTGGTCTTCAAAAGACAAATTCAGAAAGAGAACAAGCACTAACGATGATGAATGCTGTGATGATGACAAAGCAAAAAGCTATCAACTTTTACATCGAAGAGAGTGCTAAATGGAAGCAAGAGTTGGAGACAGAAAAGATTGAGAATGAAAGAATCAGACGTTTATTACAAAGTTATTCTAGTTCTGATTATCTCATTGATCGTATTTACCCAACTGTTGCAGGTATGGAAGCTTTTCAAGATGAGAAGCCGAAGGAAAAGAAAGATTGTGGTAAGAAACCGACTGTTAGATATAATAAGTGTCCACCTCCAATTTGGGAAGGGTATTCTCCTAGAAAACCAAACGAGGAGCAACTTGAAAAAGCAGTCAATATAAAGCTAAAAACCGACACAACTGATGTTTTACCAGATAACATTGACGTCACATTTACCTCATCAGATACTGATCATGAGTCTGAGTTAATCAAAAAGGTGGTCGATCAGGTGTTGGATACTGAGGAGGAGTCTGAGTCAAAGTCTGAGTCTGGAGGGTCAAATTCGTCTGTCAACAGTCCAAAGTCGTCGGTCAAAAAGGCTTACAGTAAAGAGTTTTTGTTATCAAAAGCAAATTTGGATGATGAAACATTTGAAGTTGCATACACTTTAAATGATTCGGACAAATTATACTCTGACAAAGAGTTTCCAATAAGAAATGTTCGTTTTAACATGATCAAAAAGGTTTTCAAAATGACAGAAATTAATATTTCTGAAATAAAAGATTTAAATCTTACTGAAAAACCTAAAAAGTACACTTCAAGAGTTCAACAACGTCTAAACAAGAAAAAGGGTTACAATTCTGGTTCTGGTTTTCAAAAGAAACCTAACCAAAATCGTAGCTACAAAAAGAAAGGTTTAGGATTTATTCCACCAGAAAATCATAAAAATTTGAAAAATTCTAAAACAAAAACAGAATTTGTGTCAGGTGGACTTGCAGAAGAGGAACAGAAGAAACCATTCTGGAGACAGTCAAATCAAGAGTTTCTTCCTGAAAGAAAGAAGAATGGAACTGAAGTGTTTTATCAAAGAGAGACTCGTACCTGTTACAGATGCAATGAAGTCGGTCACATTGCATGGAATTGTACAAAGAATGTCAAAACAAAACAGGGAGTTTCTCAGAAAATGAAAGAAAAAGTTGTTGATGTTGAACCACCAACGGAAAAATTTAAAATTTTTGAAAATTCAACTTATGAGGTTGGTGAGTGTTCTAAAAAGAATTTTTATAAAAAGAAAGAGAATGAAAACCAAGTGTGGGTTGTTAAGAAAATTGATGAGAATGTCGGCGATGAATCTGGTTCCACAAAGCCAGAAGAGCCACAGGTTGAGATGAAAATTTCAGTGAATGATGATGAGTTTCCATCACTGAAATTTGAAGAAGTTAAACAGAAAGTTGGTAAGGTTGATATCTCGAATCAGTTTTACATAGAGAAAACTAAGTTTGATGTCGAGAAAACATTCAATGGAAGTGTTAAGAAAATTTTTGGGAAAATGTTGAATGGGAAAGTTAAGGGGGTTAAAGATTTTTATGCAACTAAAAAGGCAACTTACAACCCCACTGCGCAAGAACTGAAAGCTATCAAGTCGGAGAAGACTTGGATGGAAGTTTGTTTCCCATGATAGTCTCAGGACTATGCCGGAGATCCCAAGTTTGTAATCGAGGATCAGGAATCGGCATCTTTCTAATGTTTGAAGATTTTGGTTAAAAGATTTTGATAATGTTTGAATGTTTACAGGTTGAAGGACTACGCCGGAGCTTCCAGGTTAGTAAGTGCGAAGCAGGAATCGGCATCCTGATTGGTAAAATGATGCATGTAGACGTAACATTCCTACAGTTGGTATTGGTTAGTTATACCTACAAGTGGTATTGTTTGTGATCCTAAAAGTGGTAATTTTTACAAGTGGTACAGAGGTTACATACATGCAAGTGGTAAATCAGGGACATTAAGTTGTACTTGATCTGCTACAAGTGGTTAAAAGTAGACAATATGATGAACCATACCCCGAAACTACAAATGGTTAAAAATCAACAAATTCATTTTCCGGAGAAATCATTTTGATTAAAACAAACTTAAGTGTTTTGAAATCTAAATGAGAAAATGATTTGTGATAGGGGGAGTTCTGATTGTTTATGCCGAGTGAATGGCGATTTGATGTGATTCAGTGTCAGTTGTCACGTTATTGTACAGTTTGTTTTCATATTTCCTAAAATGTTTTTGCATTTTAGGGGGAGTAAGAATTTTTTTTTAGAAAATCCAAAAACATTTGAAAATTTGAAAAAGCCAAAAACATAATAAAATGAAAAAAGAGTTTTTGTTGCATATAAGAGGAAATGATAGTACATCAGTGGACGATCACAACATGCTAAAGATTTGGTAAGATAAAAAGTGATAAACGGTCTCACTGATGATGTGTCAGTAGGTTTTTACACATTTAGTAGATTGTGACGAGATATAAATCTAAATTTCAAACTTGTTTGTTCTGTGGGTTAACACAAACTTGGATATATAGGTAACCCCTGAAATCTTGTTTGAAAGGTCCCTTATTCTGAGATACTAGGTCTTTATGCTCAGGATATCTAGGGTATTATCCCTGGACTTCTGCTGAAAGAAATTTCTGACCTAGTCCCCGGATAATGCTTTCTGCAAATGCTTGAAATATAGCGCAGCCCTCAGCTAAAAAATGATGAAACATTGAAAAATGCTAGTCATGGCTGTTGTAATTCAAAAGATCCTCTAAAGGGGACACACCAAAAGTCGAAGCCGTCATCTCTTTGCGTATCGAAAGATCGACCTGAGCTCTCACGGCCCTCGTACTATAATTTATTCCCCTGACAGATATCATCTGTGGTATACTCACCTGTAAGATTGAATATTGGGATCTGGATACGGGAGTATATTCAAGTAGTGGGATACACGGATAAGTTCAAGTGCTTAAAACATTAATATCGTATCTCGGATCAGTTGAACTTTGTGTGAAAATTTAAGTGGACAAACATACTGACAATCTAAGTGAATCGTTTAGAACTTAAAATGAAATGAAGCTTAATGGTGTTGGTGATTTGTCTCAAAAACTGATATGATCCTCTTGCACGAATTCACAAAAATATTGTCTGTAAATATTTTATTTCTGCATTTTAGTCTCTCAGAAAATCCAAAAAGATTTTGTGTGTGTTTTAGCATAATTTTTGAAAAAGTCAAAAAGATTTTCGACAACTGATGTTGGAAAACTGATTTTCAAAATTCCGAGTGCTAAACATGATGAGCAGCATTTGAGAGGGAGTGTTTGTGTAAATCTAACTGTTTTCGTTAAATCTAATCTTCTTCAAGTGGTTCATCATAGATATTTGAGAGAGAGCCTGAGATGTTGCAATTATATGTTTGTTTTAGTGATTATGAGTGTTATGTGTTGGTGCACAGGTATTTGAAATGTGATAAAATTAGAAAATTTATTTCTGGGTTAAGATTGTGCAGGTAGCCAGGTTTCGATATTCTTAAAATCTCTGTTGAAAAAGAGTCAAGTTTCGATCCTGGAAATCAATTCTGAAAGCCTGTGTAGATCAGATAACGATCCTGAAGATGTTACTGAAGAACAAAAGAATGCCAGTAAATCGAGAAGGGGAGTCTGAAGATTGAAAGAAGAGAAAGCCCAGAGACTGATCTAGATTGAAGATGTGAAGACACAGTTTTGAAGTCAGAGTGTATAGACGACTCCATCAACATCTGAGGGGGAGTCTGTTGGTGCACTACATCTGTTGATTCCGTCTAGGTGTCTAGGATCAGGTCTTACATCGTATTGTATAGCATAGGGCATGAAATACGAGAAAACAGGAGTCTGTATCGATATTAAATGTCTGGTCCGCTCATAGAGACATAGTGAGTCTGGTTCGCTTATTTGGCAGTCTGGTCCGCTTATGTGTACATGTCTGGTTCGCTTATATGGACATGTGACACATAAGCGAACCAGAAACACTATATATAGGTGTCTCATGAACGGATCTCAATAGGTGTAGGTGAAATTCCATGCCAAAGCTCTGCCGGTGTGAAGAACAAGCTGTAATTGTTGTCAAATCAATAAAACAATAGATTAAAGTGAAGAACAAGCTATTTCTACCTACGTTTCTTGTTATTCCGCACCTGAAACATAGGAGAACGCCTCTGAACGACTCGTCTAGGTCAGATTACGATCCTACAGTTTGGTACTAAAAGGATTTGTAAAAACTCATTTTATAGGTCAAAAGGGCAAAACCGGCAATTACCGAATCAAGCTTAGAACTCTATGTTATGCTCAGCCTAAAATTAAATAAAAATCTTAAAAAATCCCAAAATATTATTTTACATGAGTGGGTAAAAATTTTGGTATTAAAAATTGGGTTTAGATTGGCTATACGCTAATTATGTCGTTTAATTAATAAAAAGCTTTTCTTTACGCTAATGAGCATAACTCCTAATCTATACCACAAACTGATGTCAAATTTTAGGGACAAGTTTATAATTCAGTAATAAAGGTTTCTATTCTTTCATATTTTCAAAAATATCGTTTTAAGGTCAAAAGGGCATAATGGTCAACATTTAAGCTTATAACGGGAACATGTAAATGAGTAGGATAACCAAGGATCCAAGTTGTATAACCTCAGAGGATTATACTAAACTATAACATGGTCACAAAGGAACCCTAAGACATAATCAAACTAAGCTTATCCGGGTCAGAACTGAAAGTCAGAGAAAAAGTCAACTTTTGCGACTTTCGGTTCCGAACCGATCCTAAACTTGAAATTGTCGGGTTGAACATGCTTAAACATGTTCTTACAGTAATTACCAAATTATACAAGTGTTAAAACAGGTCTCATAGTTTCTACATTGCTAATTATGAATTTATTTTCAAAATAGCTTTCTGTTGACTTTTTATTATTAGGTTTGACCCGACATTTGACCAAGTTAGGGTGATAATCAGTAGGAGCCCTCTTAGGGGTTTATTACCTACACAATTACCAACTTATAACTACTCTTAATTCGACAAATGACTGGACCATTAGTGATTAATCACTAAGTCAAACCATAATTACGATAAGCTTGAGTTTTGGCCATTAAACTAATCAAAACTGAAATTAGGAGGTTAAGGACACTTACAAATGGTCCTTAGTATTGAAAAAACTCCAAGGAAGTTCCAAATGTTCAGGATCCTCCAGAATTGAGAAGGTAGCAAGATTGGAAAGAAATGAGCAAATGAAAGTGTTGAGGAACACTTCTATTTATAGGTTTTGGAGGATCATGGATGATCAACAAGTGTTGGAATGAGTTAACAAGATCATTACAGGTGTAAAACCATCTTTTCCAAACCATCAAAGCCCCTAGAATCAAATATGTGAGACATAGAAGCAAAACCAAAGCTGGTTTTCAGTTTCTGGTACTGGTCATGGCTTACGGATCGTAAGGGTCCCAGCCATACGGTCCGTAAGGACCAGGCCAGCTCACCAGAACTTTCAAAAGTTGACATATTTGGCCCCTGCACTTTCAAATGTCATTTCCGACACATCTAAGGCCCGTTAAACCATTTTAAGGCTCTATAATGATGCCTAAGCATAGGGAACATGAAACAAGCTCAAAAATATGTCGGGTTTCAGTTCGTTTGGTCGTACGGTCACGTTGTTCGCCTAATCACGACGAAACACGGACGGACGCGAACATCCAAATTACGCGACGAATGGAATTTTATAAAGCCAAACACTAAAATAAAATATTTTAGCGCTTACATAAATTTTTGGGTGTCCGGGTATATTCAGAATGTGAGATATGCGTGAAAGTGCAAACTTGTGCACTTTTTGACACTTTTAGTCCCTGCATGACCTTAAAGTTTATTTTTGCGCACCAAACACCTCTAAGCCTATATCTAAGCTATATAAAGGATAATTAGGGTATGTTTAACTCATGGTCATATTCCGGAAGGTCCGATACCCTACGAATCGACATACTTTTGCAGTTTGACGCAATTAGTCCTTTAATTGCGCAAAGTAGCGCGAAATGTCGTTTACTGACATCCAAGCCTTCCATGGCCCATAATGGGCATTCCCAAGCATATACTTAAATATTACAACACTCTCGATCGCTTAAATGGTCACCGAAGGGCATAGATTCAAAAGTTGGCGCTTTAGGTCCCTCTATTGCGCAAACTTGCGCATCTCATCATTTAATAGCATTGAAGTCTCATCTAATCCATATTAGGCATTCTTGAAAGTTTTATTAAACATAACGATGCTTCGGGTTCGCTAAAAGGTCATTCAGAGGTATAATTAAACATATTGACACTTTTAGTCCCTCCAACTTGCAAAGTTGCGCGTAA
Source organism: Helianthus tuberosus (assembly GCA_030545235.1). NCBI lineage: Eukaryota > Viridiplantae > Streptophyta > Magnoliopsida > Asterales > Asteraceae > Helianthus > Helianthus tuberosus. Next base: position 14,333,931 of record CM060452.1, on the reverse strand, counting down.
CTTTACTTATAGGCATAAAAACCTTAGTCGGCCAATAGTTGGCATTCCCGAGAGTATAATCAAATATCATGAAGCTCCTGGTTTGTTAAAAGCTCACTCAGAGGTAAGAATTAACATGTTGACGCTTTTAACCCTTTATTGCGCAAACTTTCAATTAATTACGCAAACGGCTACACTCGATCAATAAGTGGCTCATTTGTGAATATAAACATCGTAAAAGGTTATTCAGAAACTTATTTTTAGTATGCTAATACTTCCAGTCCTTTCATAATCAAGGTTTTCGCTTTTTCAAAAAATTAGTCCCTTAATTTCAGTGTTTGACTTCATTAGGGTTTATTACACGTGTCAATACACCACTGGACGTTATTTTACGAGGTGTTACACTACCCTTATATTTAGTGAAGAAGATCTATGGTCAGGATTTGTTCGTTTTGTTCACAAATAGGGAAGTGTTCACAAATGAATCTAACCCTATATATATATATATATATAGGGAGGGGCTCATGCGAGAACCACCCTTATTGTGAGAACCGCGAGAACCAATGTGAACACAACCTAAAATAGCTAAAAAAAACCTAAAAAAACTTAACCCCCACCCCCACCCCCAAAAAAAAACCTAACCCCCCCTCCCAAGCTAAATGCTAAAAACTAAAACCCCAAAAAAACCTAAAAAAAAACCTAACCCCCCCCCCCCCCTCCTCCAAGCTAAAATGCTAAAAACTAAACCCCCAAAAAACCTTAAAAAATCTAAAAAAAATCTAATAAAATAAAAAAAATCTAAATTTTTTTTTAATATTTTTTTATGCTCAAATCGCTACTTTTAGTGGCCAAAATTTTTTTTATTTTTTAAAAAAACACTTTTTTTTAAATTTTTTTTGCTTCGAAAAGTAGCGATTTTTATATAAAAAATATTAAAAAAAAATTTGTGTGATTTTTAGCTATTTTTAGGCATTTTTGGTTGTGTTCACATTGGTTCTCGCGGTTCTCGCAATAAGAGGTGGGTTCTCGCATGATCTTCTCCCTATATATATATATATAGAGAGAGAGAGAGGAATGTTAACGTACATTACGGCTTAACGTACATCACATATGACAGGTAGTTACACACGTTCATTTTAAAATCACGCACGTTATAACTCAATAATCCAAAATCACGCATGTTCAAACACAATAATCACACATATTGAAAACATTAATCACGCATGTTATAGAACAAATCACGCACGTTGTTGTATGTGAAGTACGTTAAGCCGTAATGTACGATATACTTTTTCTATATATATATATGGAGTTAAGATCCGGTACAAACCATGCTACTTATAAAAACTGTAAGGACATATCTGAACCATCTAAATATTTAATCGATAGATGTCATGGATTATACATCAATTCTTACTTTTTAGTTGTGTCAATCAGCAGTTTTTAAGGGTATTTTGTTAATTGTGTTAAGTTAATTAAATAAAAAGATTAAAACTAAAATTTTGTTGTGTTGACTTTTTCGGCTACTTCCAACAATATCTTTAAATATAAAATAAGCTCTATATATTTTATTATTATCCTAAAGAAATATACCCTACATTTTTTTTATCTTTAATATGAGTATAATATTGCTATATTTTTTTTAGGAAAATTGGTTTTTAATAAACCAACCTTTGTCCCGTTGGTAAATAATAATCTTACCTACGTAATTGGTATACAATAATCATACCTATCAACGTGTTGGTACTCAATGAACTTCCGTTAATTTTTTTTAACTGATGTTAATTTTTAAGTTTTATTTATTACACAAACAGTCCCTGTAGTTGTAATGTACTAGTTTTAACTATTTTATAAAACAAAAAAACCTCAAGGGACTGTAATTTACTAGTTTTAAAATAGTTAAAACTAGTTAAAACTAGTAAATTACAACTACAGGGACGGTTTGTGTAATAAATAAAACTTAAAAACTAACTTCAGTTAAAAAATTAACGGAAGTTCATTGAGTACCAACATGTTGATAGGTAGGATTATTGTATACCAATTACGTAGATAAGATTATTATTTACCAACGGGACAAAGGTTGGTTTATTAAAAACCAATTTTCCTATTTTTTTATTTTTAAAATGACATTTTTAAAACGTACTAAAGTAGCATTCAAAACTGTTTATGCTGGTTTTGATGGTGCTGGTTATGTCAGTGCTATTTTCAAACTTGTTTTGTGCTGATTTTGCATGTGCTAATTTCGAAACTATATGTTCTGATTTCAATATTGTTTTTGTTAATTTCGAACATCTTTGTGTTGGTTCATTTTAGTCTAACCAACACATCAACATAATCAACTAAAATTGTTGATTATGTTTGTTAGCGTAAACTGTAGATATACTTGTATAATCAACACATCAATTTAAAAAAAAACAAATATATTTTCCTAATTAACACAACTATGTATATGTTCTCAGCACATCAACTATATGAGGTTCTTGTTCTCCTTCACGCGTAATATGATTTTCATGAAACCTAAATGTGTTTGGTTAAAATGGATTTCATAAAATGATTTTAGGGGATGATACTTAATATGTTTCATTGATTTAAAAAAACAAAAGTTATGAAGAAAGGTTTGAAACAAGGAATTTAAAATTGTTTTCGTTGAAATTGATGATTACGCATGTTTGATTTCAATTTGTTGATGATCATTCTTTTTTAAACAAATGTATGATTTGATTTATTAATTGAGATGAACATAACTTAAAACATAAATATAGGAATTATTTTCCTTTTGTTTTTCATTTATTGCATTAGTGGAGTTCTCAACTTGCGTTGCCTTTTTGTTTCGCTTCTTATTTTTGTGTGATCTCTCTTACTTTAGAGGAGTAGATTTTGTGGAATTATTTTCTTTAGAAACCTCCTCTTCAGAATCTGAACTTTTGGGAATAGCTGATTTTGGTTCGTCAGATAACAAGGGTTTTTTGTTTAAAATATTTGAGCTTTTCATTGGATTCTAAGACACTGGATTCGGATTCAACATGAGAAACAAAATCCTTAGAAACACTTTGCTAATCATCCAACATACTAGAATATGCAGTCAGATTTTCAGGCTTATCAGGCGTTCCCTGATTGTCAACCATTTCATTATCATTCACACATTTAATTGAAGGGTTAGAATCGTCGAAACACGAAACCTCAAAGTCTAGGGACTAAAAATGCCAAAAACTTCAAGTTACCATGTGATGCCACCTAACAAGACACTAATCACTTAACTCATGGACACTTGTCAAGCTCAAAACACATCCTAGGACACTCATCATCTCCTAAGACACCCATGAACACTTTCCTTGCGCATGTTTTGCCACCTATCTTCTCCTTTGCCACACGTCTTCTAGTGTTGACACCTCAATGGACACTAATCATCTCCTAAGATACCCCCTAAGATACCCATGATCACTTCTCTTGCCCATGTTTTGCCACCTATCTTCTCTTTTGCCACACTTGTTCTAGTGTTGACACCTCAATGGACACTAATCACATTCTCAGGCCTCCATGGGCATTTGTCTTAATCTCCTTAACCTCGCTTCACTATAAATAGACCCTTTGGATCACCATTTTCTACACACCAACTCAAAATATAAACACCTCACTTAGAAGTCTTATGAAGAGTTTCTTCCTTCTTACTTTGAGTTTTCTCTTCTACTCTTATGGAGAAGTCCCCTAAAGTTAGTAAGTTCCTTTCCTTTAGCTCTTCCAATAAAAAATAGTTTCGTAGCTTATTTCCGTCCAAACCCATATTTTTACGCATGGTAAAATTACCAACGGAAACACATAGGTGTTTTTCCTATTTAGATAGATGATGTGTTAACACTTTGCACAACCATAACTAAGTCAAAACATAACTAAATGAAGTAAACTCTTACTTCATGATTAACTACTTAAAAAAAAATTCAACAATATATTATACGCTTAAAAACACTTCCGTTTGGACCCTCAACTGTTTAAAACCAAATTGAAAATCAAAACTGAACAACCTGCAAAGATCCGCAGTTTTAACCATTTCCCGGGTTCCAAAAAGAAAAACTGTCTTAAAGAAAGTTGTAGATCACATTCTAATTTAGTTGAACAGAATTTTTTATAATTTTTCAATGTCGTTTACTATTTTTAAAACGTAAAATGAAAACAACACAAAATGCTGTCAAAATTTATATTTCCTAAAAATCTAAACATTTTCAATTTACCAATGGCCCTTTTAACCTATACTTTCCACAAACATCATCGCAACAGAACCTTAACGAACAATCCTCATCATTAGGAATTACTCGTGATCTTGTAAACCTCGAGGACACACAAACTAATCACTAGGACATCAAGGTGAGTATATAGTCTCCACTTTTCCGATTTCTCATGATCTTGTAAACCTCGAGGACGCACAAACTAATCACTAGGACATCAAGGTGAGTATATAATCTCCACTTTTCCGTTTTCAGATGTTTGGGGTGATTCATTTGTGCCTACTATTTTAACAAATTTTCCCAAACTTATTGTATATATGTATTAATTTCTAAGATAACGGACAACAATGTATTTAACGATAACGACGTTTACGATTTTACAATTTTTTTCCTTGGTTTCATTTTGGTGATTGAAAGGGAACATGGCCTCCGGTGGCATCTTCATCCCAGTTACATGTTTGGGCCTTCTTTCACCTCCAACAATCTCTCTGCAACTCTCTTCCTCTACTTTCCGCTCTCCCTCTCTACAACCAAGGTAAAAAAATCCTATAAAACCACCCAAATATTTACACCGTGTAACTCGAAGAATGCGTTTAAGGAGAGAGAGAAATTCGATGGTTTCATCAAGGTTTAGGAAGGTAGGGTTCCATGATAGTGGTGACGAAACACCAGGCGACGACGACAGGCGACGACGACAGGCGACGACGACAGGCGACGACGACAGGCGACGACGACAGGCGACGACGACAGGCGACGACGACAGGCGACGACGACAGGCGACGACGACAGGCGACGACGACGATGAGTTACAAAGAACCGGTGATGGTGACAGTGTTGCTTCGAGTATGCTAAACGGTGGTTATGGTTAAAGAGGTGGCGGACGGAAACAAATTCCGGTGAAGGCCTGGTAAGTTTCTTTTTGGTTAGATCGGCAGTCATGAGCTCGGATTGGGTGGTTTTTGTTGATTTTTCATTAAACCGAAACCATTACTCTGTTCCGGCTGCTTGAAGTTCTTCTCCAATCTGTAGGCTACTCAGCATTAAGGTATCAATTTCGAGCGTCACATATTTTATCTATTTGTACAACTTTTCATTCGAGATAGCCCTAATTTCTAATGTGGATTCTGTACATAAATGTAGACATTATAAAAGAATAAGCATCCTGCATTTTTAGGAACTGAATTTACAGAAGAATTGCAAGAGTGATTGAGTTTTAGTTTCAGTGTTCGACAATAAGCATTTTAACATAAGAAACTAGAATTGAATAATACCTTCTGAGATTGAAAGCTGAATGTACAGACAAGTATTTGAAGATGGAACATGACTTCCTTTAGTACTTCTTTCTATCTAACAATTGCTTCAATGACTATATTTGATCTTTTAATTGATTAAACAGACTTTTATATACATCAAAACTCACCATAATAAAGACTTTGTTACTTAAAAAGGAACAAGGCATATGCAATACCATCGAACCTTGAAAAAGATGAAATATCCGTTGAAAAAGCAATATCAAGAGCCAGGGATAAACATACTAGGTTACTTTTAGGATGTCTTATATGGCGATTGTTGAAGACAAGACTTTGTTTGTGGTGAAGAAGTTGAAAGACTTGAGTGAAAGGGAACATTAATTCGAGCAGCAAACAAAGATTGTTGAGAGTATTAAACACTGAGAATTTGATCGAATTGGGAGCTTATTGCTAAAAACGTGATATTTTACATTTCCAGTAAAAGGAATATTGCTGCTATGCTAGATGGTATGTTCTTGATCTTTGTAGATAAATATGCATAGCATATTGTTTTTTGTTGATAATTGATTGTATTGCAAGTTGTATTTGGTGATGGGTTACATTGCGCTCGCACCTGCCAATTTTGTACCCATTTACATTTTTTTTGTTAACGAGTCAGATTTTAGTGAGATCATAAGACAACAGTTGGCATTTTCTTTATAGCAATTTGCATCAACTCCATCGAATTAAACATGTAGCGTAGGTCCGCAATGAAACCTCACATACATGTAACAAACCGCCGCGAAGCACGTCGTCATTTACTAGTTACATTTGGTTTATATAATTTTATATATATAAATATATATACATAATACACTTTTCATTTAATATGAAACTTGGTGGTGCGTAACCCATAACATGAATACGTTCATTAACTTTGTCCCAGCCAACCGGTAGTATATTATGACGCAATAGGATTGAACCCTATCCACACTTCCTAGGTTTGTGAGGAAGTTTGCTTAGGGAATGATAGAAACTATGCACTTTTGACGAACCCTTTTGGGATTTCTCAGACGAGTCAACACAGTCTTGAATGTATTTACCCATGACCACACTCGTACATCTAAATGCAACAGTTTGTTTTTAAAACACACAATAGCTTGTTATACAAAATTACAAATGGTTTCCAAACATATAAACCATACAATTTATGTTAAAATGATTTGTTTTTCATACAATTATTACAAGAAACACTTTTGTCAAGTTTCATGGCTACAAAGTCTATTTATTATACCAAGTCTTATAGTTGGTTAACATATTGCAACACCAAACACAATCGATACACGTTTGGTGTTGATACATATTATATGGACGCGGCTCATTCGGTTCGACATCGCTACGAGTTGAAGACCAAGGCTTGATTTCCTCCATCAAGTCTGCAAGTTGCTGCTGTCTGTTCTGTTTGTTGCAGCCAGCGACGAAACACCTGCTGATGATCTTGACGAAAGACCTGCTGATGCTGATTGACGAAAAACCTCAGCAACATCAGTTTTTCGTCATGACAAGTCTTTCGCCATGAGTCTTTCGTCGACCTGAAGGATGTTTCGTCGACCTGCACAATGTTTCGTCGGACTGTTCCTATATAAGCAGCAGATATGAAGACAGAAGACAGAGAACACAGAACAGAATAGAGAGACACAACTGCGAGACACGAGAGAACCAGAGATAGTTTGTGAGAGTATAACTTTGTGTAATCTTGTAAACAAACTCTTCTGGTTATAACATTTGAATCGTTAAACTTTATATCCTGCTTGTGTTGTTTTCGTGTTCTAACTCGGTTTGCTTTCCTGGTTGGATTCCGCACAACTGGGATTGTTCGTATACAAGGATTAGGCGACTAGATCCTTCGCTAGTTGGACATACAAGTGGTATCAGAGCCAAGGCTCCCTTCCTTGTTAAAACCGAGATGTTTTCTTGTGTTTTTAAAAGATTTTCATAGTATTTTTTCTGGAAAAACAGTTTACAGTCATGAAAATCTTGGTGTTTTGTTGTTAGTTCTCACAAAAACCTTGTTAGTTTTCATTTTTACATGATAAGAAAAGGTTTTTCTTTGAACTCTAGTGCAAAATCGTTGTTCGGAAATTTTTCCGTTGGCCGGAATCATCATATATTTCACCGGAGTTCTTGGTGTTCTTCAAGTGTTCATCAGTTTTGTCATAAATTTCCGGGTTTTTGAGTTATATTTGCTTTGTGGGTTTGGATGAATTGTTGTTAGTAATTAAAATATATTACTTTGAAAAAGTCGACACAAAGCACCATGATGGGTTGGTAACATAGTGTGACAAGAGTAAGGTGTGGCTTACCTACTGTCAGGATAAGATTTGATTTCTTTTGAAAATATCCTTTTCTGTTTGTTATTTAAAGTCAACGAAAAACCATACTTTATTGTTTCCTTTTTGACGAAAAACACAAGTTTTTCGTCACAATTTGTCTAGATGAAAAAAAAACACATTTTTCGTCATTTGGTCATTTACGAAAAACCCTTTTTCGTCAGTTAAGGTCTTTCGCCAAGAACCAAGTTTTCTGTGGGTCACTCTTGTCATTTTTTAACAGAAGCTTGCAAAAGTTATTTTAACGGTTTGTTTTTAGTGATTTAAGCAGGTATTCATTAGTATATATTCAAAATGAGTTCAGATTGGTGGGGAATTCCATCCAATACAGAGAGCAAGTATAGAAGCGCGGGTTTGTCGCCATCATGGGCCGAATCTCCCGCACCCTCATCTTCGTCTATTCCATCGCAAGCGAACCAGATTTTGACTAGTCAATAGGCGTTCGTTTCAAATCAAACTCAAAGTATTCAAAGTGTACTTTTAAGCGAAAGTAAAACCAGAAGTCTTAACCATCCACCGAAACTAATGCAAATGAATGAATATCCTGGATGGGAAGAAAGATTCCATACGTATGTCCTTGGGCAAAACACGGAATTGTGGTTATGTTTAACTACATATTTCGATTAAGCACTTGATGTTGCCACTTCAACTGCCGCGACATTTGCAGATCTTACGGAAGACGAGAAAAAGGCTTATGATTTAGAAAAGAAAACATATGCTATTCTAACTCAAGCGTTGAGCAAGGATATATATCATCAGTTTGTCAGCTTCAAGACGTCAAAGCGGTTATGGGATGCATTGAAGACGAGAGGTCTAGGAAATGAAGCGTCACGCAAATTGCGACATGATCTACTCAAGAAGGAGTTTGATGGTTTCACATGTATGGAAAGGGAATCTTTGGGAGACTTGACAAGTCGATTTTATCACTTGTTGACTGAGTTAAGTAACTTTGGGTAGTAGTGACTCCAGAAGAAGTAGTCATCAAGTTTGCCGACGTATTACCAGCTCAATGGAATGGTTTCTTGGAAATCTTGAAAAACAATGGCACTTTGGCTACGACAAACATCAATGATTTCGTTCAGCTCTTGGAGAACAAAGATCAAGAAGAAATCAGAAAGGCCAAAAGGATTCCAGTGCAACAGAATCCTGATATGTATTATGGAAACTGTGGAAGTTCTAGAACTACTGCAAGACCTGCTCCACATGCTCAGCTTCAAACGGCCTTTGTATCAAGAGATATGTATGGAAATCCACTACCAGTTTCCTCAACTCAAATGGCTTTTGTCTCAAGCACTAACATGTACAGAAATCCACAACCAGAAGTCTCAAAACAAAGCTATCAATCTACCGGAGCAAGAGATATGTACGGAAATCCATTACCAGTTCCACAGCAAGCTTGTTATGGAAGCACTTCATCTGCCGGTCAGCCATCTAATCTAAATACAATTCGGTTACTTCAACACATCAAATTTCTCGAAAGTAAGTGTTGAAGTAGCTAAGGATCATATGGAGCTATTAAACACATTGGTGAACGTGTATTGTGGGTTAATAGGAGGTCAGGTTGGAAACATCAATTTGACACAAGAAGATTATCAGCAGATTGATAAGGAAGAAATGGATATGATGGACATCAAGTGGGCTTTTGCTAGTGCGGTTAGGCGAGCTAAAGAATTCATGGAAAGGACTGGTAGAACCAGCTTGGAAAAGCAAGAAAGACACCAAGTATGGGTTTGACAAACAATCAGTCAAGTGCTTCAATTATGGTGAACGTGTCATAACCCCTGACGCCATCCTGGGAGCGGGAACCACGAACCAGTCAGATGGTATCGATGTTTATTAAATTGGCAGCGGAAAGTTTCTTCAGGACTGTAGTTAGGAAATATTTTTATTAGAGTTAAACACCAAAATGTTTAAAATAGATAAATGGGATAAAACCCAAATTTTCTTTACAATACATTAATAGGGATAAACCCTAATTATTGAAAATAAAATCTCCTTGTTATTTAGATAATTTTTATAGCCACTTTTCTAAGCCTTCAGTGCTCTCCAGCTGGCTTTTATTTAGCTTTCACATTTTGTTACCTGAAACGCGTTTTAAAAACATTTATCAGTGGGAAATACTGGTGAGTGAATCCCAGTTTAATCAAGAAAAGTTTTATTAATTTAAATAGTATTGAGAGCGATTACAATGTTTACATCTACACAATTACTCATTCAGTACTTGCCATTCGACCGGATCTGTGGCTATGGTCATATCACACATTGGCTAACCCGTTGTCCAATTGGAAGATTATCAAGTAATGTATACAAAACCCCATAATACCGGCAGTAATTGAAGAATTACAAAGACTCAATCACTGCTAAATTTCATTGTAAATATTTAAGGTTTTGTAAAAACAGTTTAGAAAAAAAAAGATTTCTCACATTGCTGTCTTAGGTTTTCTGTAAGGGTTTCCTGGTGATTATCTATAAATTACACAAATGCACAAGCGTTAGTATAATAACCCATTTTAACATTAGTAATACCCTCCCCGAGACGGCATTCCAACGACTACGTCGGGCAGAACCACGACAGCCGTTACGGAACCCTAGATCAATCGGGCAGCGTATCTAATACATATCCAGGGGTTATGATACTTACAACGGAGCAGAACCTTGTTATTTAGGGGGGTATTATACCCGAGTATAGCGTACACTATGTAGAAATTGAGAGAGAAATGAAAAGACTGAACGAATTGGACTGAAGGCCGAGCAAAGCAATTTATAGGGCTGATAAGCGAGTCCGTCGTGCCCCGCGATGAAGGAAGGCAGGGCCTTCACGGCCCACGACATAGGTGGTCTAGGCCGTAGCCTTGCTCGGTCACGAGGTAGGGTCGACACGCATGAGGACACGTGGCGGCTCAGGGTGCGGCCGCTTGTCCAGGCGCTCGCGGCCCCTGTAAGCCTTTGAAGGCTCTGTCGCGGCCCGCCAGGGACTAATATAATTTGTTTTTATTTGATTTTTAATAAAATAAAGGTATTTTACGTCTATTTCTCGTATACGGGGTATATTTAAGGACGTGTAGGGGTGTTTTAGGAGGTTTGGTATATTATTTAATAAAATATGTAATGCATTCGCATTAAGTATTACGTCGCGAGACAGAACCCCAACGAAGTTAGTCGGGCAGAGCCTTGACATTCGTTATGGGGCCCTACGTCAATCGGACAGGGCATCAGTGATCGGGGGTTACAACACTTAAAACGGGGCAGGGCTTTATTATTATTAAAATAAAAATAGAATATAGAGAGAGAGATCGCAAGACAGAAGAAAACGAATGAAGCTGAACAATTTGAAAGCTTTGAAGTTGGTCTATTTGTACTACAATTCAAAGAATGCCTTATAGGTTAAGTTTCATTCATAATCTTCCACGTATGCATAGCACATTCAAATTCTTATTTGTTAAGTTATTATTATTTTATTTAATATATATATATATATATATTATAATTAATTTAACTGCTTCACTCATTTGGCGCTTATAACTTTTAAAATATGACATTTTAAAAAATGATAAATATGCCATTAGAACGAGAATATTTGTATCTACATTTTGAACCAAGTTTCATTAAAAACGGAGTAGGGTTAATTATAACTTATTCTCACTATTATAGTTATTAAACGGTTCTTACGTTCGCCAAAATACCTCATATTTTTATCGGTCAACTTACCCATGATGCATCCTTTTAGTAACGTAAATTTTTTTAATAATTTATTTTATTTTTATAAATAAATTTTTTGGGAATGTTATATCCTCCCCACCTTGTTTTAAATCTCGTCCTTGAGATTCACTGAAATACAGAGGAATACTTTTAGTTCGTTACTGATCCTAGTTCCTAATTATATTCTGGTCCTTTCTTTTAATTCCACTTTACTTTGACCAGAACTATTCTCTATGTTTTGAGACTCTTATCCTCTCAAGAGTTCTTAATGAAAGTAAAATTATTATTAGCGTAAGTTTTTAGACGTTTTGTGTCTTAGCACAACTTTTAGTTACATGTTTCCTAATGCATTAATAATCGCAAGGGGAAATCTTATACTTTTAATGGCGTCCCAACTTATAGAGTTCCTGTCGTTTATCTTGTCGCACGAACTATGGGACGGATGATCAAACGAAATAATGTTTGATATCGAAATTATAGACGTATACGGGAGATTCCTGATAAATAAGTCTAAAATTATCATTGACACACTTGTTCGTGATTTATTCCTAATTGTCAATAAATATGGTCTTTGGATTTCCTCATAGACATACATGTCTATATAATCATATATTTCACATACTATAATATACACACCATTCATAAGGTCAATGTATTTAACAGGTTCATGCTTCCAAAAACAGGTCAGACATCAGGTCATGGTACTATTTAGGGAATTCCATTAACATAACATATACCCCATCTTACACGGTCTTACCGGAGATGTACCCCCATCTTACCCGGACAAGCTGGAGAGTCTACCACACCATATCCAGTCTTGCCGGAGAGGTAATTATCATTGTATTTCTCATAAATAGATTTTATCAAATTATGATTAAAAGTTCATCATTTATTATGGCTTGCATCAAGAAATAAGGAAATTAGTATTCTTATTATGGATCATATTCTAGAACCGAGTAGTACTGATAAACAAGAAATAACAGTGGCCAGGTGTTATCGCTTATTTATCATACTTGCACTGTTCTAGTCATCATCCTCACGGCATGCCAACATCCATCACATTTTATCTACACAAATAATTATCTTATTTCGAAGCTTATACTAAGGCATTTTCTTATGTTCGAGTCTAAATACTATCCTGGGTGTTACGAGTAAATATCAATATCCTAACTCTTTTATTTAAGCATAGATATTATTATGGTTGTGGCTTTGTTTTGTTTAAAAATAGAGTTTTGACAAAATATCATTGTCTCCATTGACACTATGGCTAGATTCAATGTGATGAGCTAATTCTATTTATGCTTATATAACATTAGATTTTGTTACAAGGAATGTTTTGTTGAGACATCTGATATTTTCAAAACATATCATATTTCATGACACATTTTTTTTAACCGACGCAAATCTAAGCCGAAGAATCATATTTGTTTGCTTTTAATTCTGAAACCTTCCTTTAAGTTAAATGAATCGGTGTCTTTCGTGAAGTGATGCGATGTATGTTACACAACTTAAGTTACTGATTGTGTATGTATATATAATGAAAAGGTGTGAGTAAATGAACTAAAGGCGTGACTTTTAAATAAATAGGACATAACCTAAGTTACTAATTGTATCAGGGTATAATATATTGATATTAGTATAACTTTGATATGAAACCAACGTGTCCCATTTTGATATTTATATAGCTTTGATATTAGTTTTTATTTCGTTAACGAGTTGACGCTAACCCGCGCGTTGCAGCGGGTTGTTGATTATGTATGTCTTTCGTATCAATATGTGACATTTTAAAGTTTTAGCCCATAGTAGTCTGATCCATCTTCAAAGTTCCTTGAATAATAGGCTTATCGTTTAATGTTGGCATACTTATATATATAAACCATATGAATAAATTTGTATATTTCATTTTAGTTTAAAATTGATGTCCAAATATATATTGTCATAATCAAGAATTAAAGAAGGGCCCCTTAATTAGGAGTAATTTATAAAATGACGTTTTAATTACAAAATGTGAAAACAAATTGAAAACCGTTGCATAGCAAACTTATACACTACCCACTAAAATAAACGGTAGGCGTAAAACTGTATATTTTTGTACTTTAAATAAAAAAAGAAATCTTCAATATATAATTAGAGCATTTGTAGATTGTTGTAAGATATCTCCATTTACTATTATGATAATAACAATAACAATAACATCTATACTATATAATAAAAGAAACCATGTTAGGGACACATGTCATTCATTGAAGTTATGTATTTTTTATAGATAATTAATATCACTTAAAAGATAATTATAAAATATATAATTACTAGGGGGAACACCCGTGCGATGCACGACATGCATAATAGTTATTGTTTTTTTTCTAGAACGACGACTGATATAGATAGTGCGTGACACGGTACGAAAGTGCGAATATAGTATAGATTTTCAAAACAAAAACCATTTTTTTAAAGTTAGCCGTTTGACCATGGTTATTTTGACCAAAGTCCACTCCTCATTCAGCGCTTTCTGGTAGCACCACCAGTCAAAAAAGGGCCAAAACGCCCGAGGGTACAGTGTTCCCCCGCGTTTTTAAGACGCTTTGAGAGAGTCTTGCGCCCCACCACATGTGGTCTCACAAAACTTCAAATCTATGGACGTGTGGTTTCTCAACCCTCTTCAAAAGACGTCACAGTTTTCAAATTTTTTATTTTTATTTTTCCTTTTTCATTGTTTTAGATGGTGTAAAATAGATGTTATATATATATATTATATTATATTATATTATACTACATACACATATACATATAAATTAAGTTTTGACATCTAAAAGTCAAATTGCAGGTTTTGTTCCCTTTTATAGATGAGAAAGCAGTTTATAAACCAACAAAATTAACAAACCCTAACAGTTCTTCAAGTGTTTAGTTATATAATCTATAAATTTATTTACTAAAATTTATTACAAATAACCCAATACTTAATAAATAGGGTATGTAGGACTTAAAAAGTGTTAGCTGGACACGTATGTCACTCCAGCTTGCGAATCTTGTGTACCGACTCCTGGGTAACATTTTCAGATGCCTGTAACACATCTGGTTATAAAAGTAAAAAAATAAACAAAAATGATGTTTGAGACCAGGGTAAAAATCTAAAACATCATTTTTTCCCTTTTGAGACCACGCTATAAAAGGTTAAACAATACAGGGGGAAGGGTTGTAACTAACAGGTTAAACGGGTCGTAACAAATTAGCTGGTCTCATGTTAAGTTAAACAACTTAATTATATCAAACAAAGTAAAACCACATAATAATTGTTGAGATATAATAACCCAAAAGGCAAAGTGAGTAATCTGTAGTAGCAGTGTACGTAAGACAAAGACGCATATAAAGAGGCATGCTAAAACTTTATTAAACCATGCATCGTAATTTGTTCTGTTGGCATAACTCGTGTGCCAAAAAAAAGGGGAAAAGATGTATTCCAAAATAAAAAACATGAAACATAAATGGAAAAACGCAGTAGCTCTTGCACGCCTCCCTGTCTTATTGGATAACACATGGACCGAACTTTAGTTAACGCATGGCACTGTCATCCCCAATCCCATCACCAGTCGACTGCCTGCAGTGAATTAACAAAAGGAAGACCGTTAAAAAGTGTTAGGTTATGAATTTTTTTATCTAATGTATGCAGCCTAACTAAGAATAAAGTCGAATGAAACTGTTAAATGGACTTTGGTAGTTTCTTTGGAATAAAGGCGAATTAAATGTTAAATGGTATCTGAAATTTAATGAGTTACTACTAACACTATAAAAGTGAAATCTAAAGGTGTATGTTTGTGTCCAAACGGTGTACCTTTCACGTGGATCATCGCCAACGTGGATCAAAATGATGACAATGAATGAGATTTGGGATTTTGTTAGCAACCGATACGGTCAAGAAAGGCACATTTCAACCAATCCAATTAAAGTTTCTCGAAGCTGTTAGTTTTCAAGTGGGGTGATATAGATAGAAAGGTTTTTTCTTCAAAGTCATCTTTGGTGGACCAAATGTTATATAAAAATAAGAACCAATCTTAATGGTTGGTAAACAGTTGCTGCAAAAACTATCTTTAGACTTTAGAATGTGTAACATTGTTAGAATGTCCATGTAGACTTGTTTTGTGCCTTCTGGTTCAAATATAAGCCGTAAATACAATTACCAACCGATTATTTACGAAAAAACGGCAGGAAAACCAATTTCCAACCCTCTTGTACTTCAGCTTAGAGGTGTTTAGATGAGTTTCAATATTATTCGTTTATGTGGATTAAAAACATCTATCAAGTTGTAGTTTAGTTTGGTCGGTGTAGCAATTTTGTGATGGACTCTTGAGTTTGATACTGCCTTATTTGTTTCGCCTAATCATATTAATTAACTCATGATAATTCATTAATTAGTTTTGTTACAACTCAATAGCCCTAATTAATTATCACTAACTGTTTAATCAAATCCAAACCCAAGTGAAAAAATGTATATTAAATTTAAGAACTTCAATTTAAGGTTTTACACAATGTCACAACATACGTAACTAAATTTTAGATTATATACCCCTCAAACTCCAGTTTCCTCTTTTCTTGCATTTGAATGATATCCTTGTCAATCATGTCTTGTATTTTAAACTTTACAACCATGAACTATGCAATACAACCTTATGCTTTGGTTATGATATGAAGGATCAAACAATTTAAGACTCACAAGTTCAACCCGTTTATCTTAAAAGGGTTTGTTTTAGCTTTATTTTTAGTGATAACATGTCAAACATGTAAACTTGGAAAAATAAAAACAAAGAGGGAAATGATGTAGGCATGTTACATATCTGGCCGTGGGGCATTTTTTAATAGAAAACCCATATAAAACATAGACTTATACCTTAGGCCCATTTAAAACCATCAATCTCAAAATTTATAACTTAATCCCATAAGGTATTAGCCCAATACCCATTTTAGTTTCAAAAATAATAATAATAACAATGTTTACATTACCTATTTCGTTAAACGTTTTTTTCCGGGGTCGAACAGAGCGCCTGAATTCTTTGGACCGGCCTTGACAGGTTGAAACTTTAATGTAGCCCATCCGCTACGTAATAAGTTGTTTATAAAAGTTGGGCTGTTATTGCAAATCTTTATAAGAATCAAAAAAACAAAACTCGAGTGAAAAAAAAAAACCATTTTGAACATTTACCTTTGTCATCTATACGAAAATAAAAGAAGTAAGCAATCAACCTGATAGATTTGTATTGACCAATATGATGGACTAAATCTTGGGCTTGTTGGTCCACAGCCGAGTTCCACCACAAATCCATCAACAATACCTTAGGGTTTAAAAACTTTGAGTCAAATGATTGACGGTTAAAAGAACATGGGAGATGATGAGTTTAAGTTGTTACATGTAGAAACCCAATACCTTGTATCGCCTCCAAAACCGAACATTTAAGGACCCCAATCTACGTCGCTGTCATCGGAGGTCCAAATGACCTCCGATATTGATGTCGTTGATGTTGTTTCGTCGGAAAGACGGCACGCCACCACGAAACCACTGCCGCCGCACACCATGTCCCGTCTTTCTCTTATGCCCCTCGATCACAGTCCAAACAACGCCAACAACCACCGCCACCGTCCATCGGAGCTCCACCGCCCATGGTGGCAGCCGGTCGTCCCCCTCTCTCACAATCTCCTGACTCTCCTCTCTCTCTCTCTCTCTAGAAAGTTGCAGTGGGTGTGTTTGTCGAGTAACAATCTGAAGTTTGTGTTAAGCTGTAATATTTGGGGCAATGGTTTGGTGCAAATGAGGGGATGATAAATAGATAAAAGGGATTATATAGTTAGGGTTTGGGTAGGTGATTAGGTGGGTTACACCGTTTCATATTACCTTTTAAATGCATAAAATTAAATCTATTTACTTTAATATAGTATAGATAAGTTACAAATCAATATATTGTAAACAAAACGGTTACATTAGAGGTACTCAAAATCATTAAATAGCTAAATTGAAGTTATTTTCTTTATTAATTTTATTCAGTTTAATACTAATGCAGAAAGACAATTTTACCCCTTTTACTAAGCTAATTAAGTGTTGCACCATAAGCATTATAGTTTGTAATTACTTAACTTTTGTAGGAACCCTTATGAAATGCTTTATAATATAGTATAGATAAATTAAATGCAATTAATAGGATTTTTATAGGCTGGTGCATTTAAAACAACCATAAATTTTGGTTTTAAAATAGAACATATAACTAAACTTTAGAATATATATCTTCAAAAGACGTCACAGTTTTCAAATTTTTTATTTTTATTTTTCCTTTTTCATTGTTTTAGATGGTGTAAAATAGATGTTATATATATATATATATATATATATATATATATATTATACTACATACATATATACATATAAATTCAGTTTTGACATCTAAAAGTCAAATTGCAGGTTTTGTTCCCTTTTATAGATGAGAAAGAAGTTTATAAACCAACAAAATTAACAAACCCTAACAGTTCTTCAAGTGTTTAGTTATATAATCTATATATTTATTTACTAAAATTTATTATAAATAACCCAATACTTAATAAATAGGGTATGTAGGACTTAAAAAGTGTTAGCTGGACACGTATGTCACTCCAGCTTGCGAATCTTGTGTACCGACTCCTGGGTAACATTTTCAGATGCCTGTAACACATCTGGTTATAAAAGTAAAAAATAAACAAAAATGATGTTTGAGACCAGGGTAAAAATATAAAACATCATTTTTTCCCTTTTGAGACCACGCTATAAAAGGTTAAACAATACAGGGGGAAGGGTTGTAACTAACAGGTTAAACGGGTCGTAACAAATTAGCTGGTCTCATGTTAAGTTAAACAACTTAATTATATCAAACAAAGTAAAACCACATAATAATTGTTGAGATATAATAACCCAAAAGGCAAAGTGAGTAATCTGTAGTAGCAGTGTACGTAAGACAAAGACGCATATAAAGAGGCATGCTAAAACTTTATTAAACCATGCATCGTAATTTGTTCTGCTGGCATAACTCGTGTGCCAAAAAAAGGGGAAAAGATGTATTCCAAAATAAAAAACATGAAACATAAATGGAAAAATGCAGTAGCTCTTGCACGCCTCCCTGTCTTATTGGATAACACATGGACCGAACTTTAGTTAACGCATGGCACTGTCATCCCCAATCCTATCACCAGTCGACTGCCTGCAGTGAATTAACAAAAGGAAGACCGTTAAAAAGTGTTAGGTTATGAATTTTTTATCTAATGTATGCAGCCTAACTAAGAATAAAGTCGAATGAAACTGTTAAATGGACTTTGGTAGTTTCTTTGGAATAAAGGCGAATTAAATGTTAAATGGTATCTGAAATTTAATGAGTTACTACTAACACTATAAAAGTGAAATCTAAAGGTGTATGTTTGTGTCCAAACGGTGTACCTTTCACGTGGATCATCGCCAACGTGGATCAAAATGATGACAATGAATGAGAATTGGGATTTTGTTAGCAACCGATACGGTCAAGAAAGGCACATTTCAACCAATCCAATTAAAGTTTCTCGAAGCTGTTAGTTTTCAAGTGGGGTGATATAGATAGAAAGGTTTTTTCTTCAAAGTCATCTTTGGTGGACCAAATGTTATATAAAAATCAGAACCAATCTTAATGGTTGGTAAACAGTTGCTGCAGAAACTATCTTTAGACTTTAGAATGTGTAACATTGTTAGAATGTCCATGTAGACTTGTTTTGTGCCTTCTGGTTCAAATATAAGCCGTAATTACAATTACCAACGGATTATTTACGAAAAAACGGCAGGAAAACCAATTTCCAACCCTCTTGTACTTCAGCTTAGAGGTGTTTAGATGAGTTTCAATATTATTCGTTTATGTGGATTAAAAACATCTATCAAGTTGTAGTTTAGTTTGGTTGGTGTAGCAATTTTGTGATGGACTCTTGAGTTTGATACTGCCTTATTTGTTTCGCCTAATCATATTAATTAACTCATGATAATTCATTAATTAGTTTTGTTACAACTCAATAGCCCTAATTAATTATCACTAACTGTTTAATCAAATCCAAACCCAAGTGAAAAAATGTATATTAAATTTAAGAACTTCAATTTAAGGTTTTACACAATGTCACAACATACGTAACTAAATTTTAGATTATATACCCCTCAAACTCCAGTTTCCTCTTTTCTTGCATTTGAATGATATCCTTGTCAATCATGTCTTGTATTTTAAACTTTACAACCATGAACTATGCAATACAACCTTATGCTTTGGTTATGATATGAAGGATCAAACAATTTAAGACTCACAATTTCAACCCGTTTATCTTAAAAGGGTTTGTTTTAGCTTTATTTTTAGTGATAACATGTCAAACATGTAAACTTGGAAAAATAAAAACAAAGAGGGAAATGATGTAGGCATGTTACATATCTG
The DNA here is from genome assembly GCA_030545235.1 of Helianthus tuberosus. Taxonomy (NCBI): domain Eukaryota; kingdom Viridiplantae; phylum Streptophyta; class Magnoliopsida; order Asterales; family Asteraceae; genus Helianthus; species Helianthus tuberosus. The sequence goes on along the minus strand of CM060452.1, from coordinate 14,313,967 downwards.
GCCGTGGGGCATTTTTTAATAGAAAACCCATATAAAACATAGACTTATACCTTAGGCCCATTTAAAACCATCAATCTCAAAATTTATAACTTAATCCCATAAGGTATTATCCCAATACCCATTTTAGTTTCAAAAATAATAATAATAACAATGTTTACATTACCTATTTCGTTAAACGTTTTTTTCCGGGGTCGAACAGAGCGCCTGAATTCTTTGGACCGGCCTTGACAGGTTGAAACTTTAATGTAGCCCATCCGCTACGTAATAAGTTGTTTATAAAAGTTGGGCTGTTATTGCAAATCTTTATAAGAATCAAAAAACAAAACTCGAGTGAAAAAAAAAACCATTTTGAACATTTACCTTTGTCATCTATACGAAAATAAAAGAAGTAAGCAATCAACCTGATAGATTTGTATTGACCAATATGATGGACTAAATCTTGGGCTTGTTGGTCCACAGCCGAGTTCCACCACAAATCCATCAACAATACCTTAGGGTTTAAAAACTTTGAGTCAAATGATTGACGGTTAAAAGAACATGGGAGATGATGAGTTTAAGTTGTTACATGTAGAAACCCAATACCTTGTATCGCCTCCAAAACCGAACATTTAAGGACCCCAATCTACGTCGCTGTCATCGGAGGTCCAAATGACCTCCGATATTGATGTCGTTGATGTTGTTTCGTCGGAAAGACGGCACGCCACCACGAAACCACTGCCGCCGCACACCATGTCCCGTCTTTCTCTTATGCCCCTCGATCACAGTCCAAACAACGCCAACAACCACCGCCACCGTCCATCGGAGCTCCACCGCCCATGGTGGCAGCCGGTCGTCCCCCTCTCTCACAATCTCCTGACTCTCCTCTCTCTCTCTCTCTCTCTAGAAAGTTGCAGTGGGTGTGTTTGTCGAGTAACAATATGAAGTTTGTGTTAAGCTGTAATATTTGGGGCAATGGTTTGGTGCAAATGAGGGGATGATAAATAGATAAAAGGGATTATATAGTTAGGGTTTGGGTAGGTGATTAGGTGGGTTACACCGTTTCATATTACCTTTTAAATGCATAAAATTAAATCTATTTACTTTAATATAGTATAGATAAGTTACAAATCAATATATTGTAAACAAAACGGTTACATTAGAGGTACTCAAAATCATTAAATAGCTAAATTGAAGTTATTTTCTTTATTAATTTTATTCAGTTTAATACTAATGCAGAAAGACAATTTTACCCCTTTTACTAAGCTAATTAAGTGTTGCACCATAAGCATTATAGTTTGTAATTACTTAACTTTTGTAGGAACCCTTATGAAATGCTTTATAATATAGTATAGATAAATTAAATGCAATTAATAGGATTTTTATAGGCCGGTGCATTTAAAACAACCATAAATTTTGGTTTTAAAATAGAACATATAACTAAACTTTAGAATATATATCTTCAAAAGACGTCACAGTTTTCAAATTTTTTATTTTTATTTTTCCTTTTTCATTGTTTTAGATGGTGTAAAATAGATGTTATATATATATATATATATATATATATTATACTACATACATATATACATATAAATTCAGTTTTGACATCTAAAAGTCAAATTGCAGGTTTTGTTCCCTTTTATAGATGAGAAAGAAGTTTATAAACCAACAAAATTAACAAACCCTAACAGTTCTTCAAGTGTTTAGTTATATAATCTATATATTTATTTACTAAAATTTATTATAAATAACCCAATACTTAATAAATAGGGTATGTAGGACTTAAAAAGTGTTAGCTGGACACGTATGTCACTCCAGCTTGCGAATCTTGTGTACCGACTCCTGGGTAACATTTTCAGATGCCTGTAACACATCTGGTTATAAAAGTAAAAAATAAACAAAAATGATGTTTGAGACCAGGGTAAAAATATAAAACATCATTTTTTCCCTTTTGAGACCACGCTATAAAAGGTTAAACAATACAGGGGGAAGGGTTGTAACTAACAGGTTAAACGGGTCGTAACAAATTAGCTGGTCTCATGTTAAGTTAAACAACTTAATTATATCAAACAAAGTAAAACCACATAATAATTGTTGAGATATAATAACCCAAAAGGCAAAGTGAGTAATCTGTAGTAGCAGTGTACGTAAGACAAAGACGCATATAAAGAGGCATGCTAAAACTTTATTAAACCATGCATCGTAATTTGTTCTGTTGGCATAACTCGTGTGCCAAAAAAAGGGGAAAAGATGTATTCCAAAATAAAAAACATGAAACATAAATGGAAAAATGCAGTAGCTCTTGCACGCCTCCCTGTCTTATTGGATAACACATGGACCGAACTTTAGTTAACGCATGGCACTGTCATCCCCAATCCCATCACCAGTCGACTGCCTGCAGTGAATTAACAAAAGGAAGACCGTTAAAAAGTGTTAGGTTATGAATTTTTTTATCTAATGTATGCAGCCTAACTAAGAATAAAGTCGAATGAAACTGTTAAATGGACTTTGGTAGTTTCTTTGGAATAAAGGCGAATTAAATGTTAAATGGTATCTGAAATTTAATGAGTTACTACTAACACTATAAAAGTGAAATCTAAAGGTGTATGTTTGTGTCCAAACGGTGTACCTTTCACGTGGATCATCGCCAACGTGGATCAAAATGATGACAATGAATGAGAATTGGGATTTTGTTAGCAACCGATACGGTCAAGAAAGGCACATTTCAACCAATCCAATTAAAGTTTCTCGAAGCTGTTAGTTTTCAAGTGGGGTGATATAGATAGAAAGGTTTTTTCTTCAAAGTCATCTTTGGTGGACCAAATGTTATATAAAAATCAGAACCAATCTTAATGGTTGGTAAACAGTTGCTGCAGAAACTATCTTTAGACTTTAGAATGTGTAACATTGTTAGAATGTCCATGTAGACTTGTTTTGTGCCTTCTGGTTCAAATATAAGCCGTAATTACAATTACCAACGGATTATTTACGAAAAAACGGCAGGAAAACCAATTTCCAACCCTCTTGTACTTCAGCTTAGAGGTGTTTAGATGAGTTTCAATATTATTCGTTTATGTGGATTAAAAACATCTATCAAGTTGTAGTTTAGTTTGGTTGGTGTAGCAATTTTGTGATGGACTCTTGAGTTTGATACTGCCTTATTTGTTTCGCCTAATCATATTAATTAACTCATGATAATTCATTAATTAGTTTTGTTACAACTCAATAGCCCTAATTAATTATCACTAACTGTTTAATCAAATCCAAACCCAAGTGAAAAAATGTATATTAAATTTAAGAACTTCAATTTAAGGTTTTACACAATGTCACAACATACGTAACTAAATTTTAGATTATATACCCCTCAAACTCCAGTTTCCTCTTTTCTTGCATTTGAATGATATCCTTGTCAATCATGTCTTGTATTTTAAACTTTACAACCATGAACTATGCAATACAACCTTATGCTTTGGTTATGATATGAAGGATCAAACAATTTAAGACTCACAATTTCAACCCGTTTATCTTAAAAGGGTTTGTTTTAGCTTTATTTTTAGTGATAACATGTCAAACATGTAAACTTGGAAAAATAAAAACAAAGAGGGAAATGATGTAGGCATCTTACATATCTGGCCGTGGGGCATTTTTTAATAGAAAACCCATATAAAACATAGACTTATACCTTAGGCCCATTTAAAACCATCAATCTCAAAATTTATAACTTAATCCCATAAGGTATTATCCCAATACCCATTTTAGTTTCAAAAATAATAATAATAACAATGTTTACATTACCTATTTCGTTAAACGTTTTTTTCCGGGGTCGAACAGAGCGCCTGAATTCTTTGGACCGGCCTTGACAGGTTGAAACTTTAATGTAGCCCATCCGCTACGTAATAAGTTGTTTATAAAAGTTGGGCTGTTATTGCAAATCTTTATAAGAATCAAAAAACAAAACTCGAGTGAAAAAAAAAAACCATTTTGAACATTTACCTTTGTCATCTATACGAAAATAAAAGAAGTAAGCAATCAACCTGATAGATTTGTATTGACCAATATGATGGACTAAATCTTGGGCTTGTTGGTCCACAGCCGAGTTCCACCACAAATCCATCAACAATACCTTAGGGTTTAAAAACTTTGAGTCAAATGATTGACGGTTAAAAGAACATGGGAGATGATGAGTTTAAGTTGTTACATGTAGAAACCCAATACCTTGTATCGCCTCCAAAACCGAACATTTAAGGACCCCAATCTACGTCGCTGTCATCGGAGGTCCAAATGACCTCCGATATTGATGTCGTTGATGTTGTTTCGTCGGAAAGACGGCACGCCACCACGAAACCACTGCCGCCGCACACCATGTCCCGTCTTTCTCTTATGCCCCTCGATCACAGTCCAAACAACGCCAACAACCACCGCCACCGTCCATCGGAGCTCCACCGCCCATGGTGGCAGCCGGTCGTCCCCCTCTCTCACAATCTCCTGACTCTCCTCTCTCTCTCTCTCTCTCTCTCTAGAAAGTTGCAGTGGGTGTGTTTGTCGAGTAACAATCTGAAGTTTGTGTTAAGCTGTAATATTTGGGGCAATGGTTTGGTGCAAATGAGGGGATGATAAATAGATAAAAGGGATTATATAGTTAGGGTTTGGGTAGGTGATTAGGTGGGTTACACCGTTTCATATTACCTTTTAAATGCATAAAATTAAATCTATTTACTTTAATATAGTATAGATAAGTTACAAATCAATATATTGTAAACAAAACGGTTACATTAGAGGTACTCAAAATCATTAAATAGCTAAATTGAAGTTATTTTCTTTATTAATTTTATTCAGTTTAATACTAATGCAGAAAGACAATTTTACCCCTTTTACTAAGCTAATTAAGTGTTGCACCATAAGCATTATAGTTTGTAATTACTTAACTTTTGTAGGAACCCTTATGAAATGCTTTATAATATAGTATAGATAAATTAAATCCAATTAATAGGATTTTTATAGGCTGGTGCATTTAAAACAACCATAAATTTTGGTTTTAAAATAGAACATATAACTAAACTTTAGAATATATATCTTCAAAAGACGTCACAGTTTTCAAATTTTTTATTTTTATTTTTCCTTTTTCATTGTTTTAGATGGTGTAAAATAGATGTTATATATATATATATATATATATATATATATATATTATATTATATTATACTACATACACATATACATATAAATTAAGTTTTGACATCTAAAAGTCAAATTGCAGGTTTTGTTCCCTTTTATAGATGAGAAAGCAGTTTATAAACCAACAAAATTAACAAACCCTAACAGTTCTTCAAGTGTTTAGTTATATAATCTATAAATTTATTTACTAAAATTTATTACAAATAACCCAATACTTAATAAATAGGGTATGTAGGACTTAAAAAGTGTTAGCTGGACACGTATGTCACTCCAGCTTGCGAATCTTGTGTACCGACTCCTGGGTAACATTTTCAGATGCCTGTAACACATCTGGTTATAAAAGTAAAAAATAAACAAAAATGATGTTTGAGACCAGGGTAAAAATCTAAAACATCATTTTTTCCCTTTTGAGACCACGCTATAAAAGGTTAAACAATACAGGGGGAAGGGTTGTAACTAACAGGTTAAACGGGTCGTAACAAATTAGCTGGTCTCATGTTAAGTTAAACAACTTAATTATATCAAACAAAGTAAAACCACATAATAATTGTTGAGATATAATAACCCAAAAGGCAAAGTGAGTAATCTGTAGTAGCAGTGTACGTAAGACAAAGACGCATATAAAGAGGCATGCTAAAACTTTATTAAACCATGCATCGTAATTTGTTCTGTTGGCATAACTCGTGTGCCAAAAAAAAGGGGAAAAGATGTATTCCAAAATAAAAAACATGAAACATAAATGGAAAAATGCAGTAGCTCTTGCACGCCTCCCTGTCTTATTGGATAACACATGGACCGAACTTTAGTTAACGCATGGCACTGTCATCCCCAATCCTATCACCAGTCGACTGCCTGCAGTGAATTAACAAAAGGAAGACCGTTAAAAAGTGTTAGGTTATGAATTTTTTATCTAATGTATGCAGCCTAACTAAGAATAAAGTCGAATGAAACTGTTAAATGGACTTTGGTAGTTTCTTTGGAATAAAGGCGAATTAAATGTTAAATGGTATCTGAAATTTAATGAGTTACTACTAACACTATAAAAGTGAAATCTAAAGGTGTATGTTTGTGTCCAAACGGTGTACCTTTCACGTGGATCATCGCCAACGTGGATCAAAATGATGACAATGAATGAGAATTGGGATTTTGTTAGCAACCGATACGGTCAAGAAAGGCACATTTCAACCAATCCAATTAAAGTTTCTCGAAGCTGTTAGTTTTCAAGTGGGGTGATATAGATAGAAAGGTTTTTTCTTCAAAGTCATCTTTGGTGGACCAAATGTTATATAAAAATCAGAACCAATCTTAATGGTTGGTAAACAGTTGCTGCAGAAACTATCTTTAGACTTTAGAATGTGTAACATTGTTAGAATGTCCATGTAGACTTGTTTTGTGCCTTCTGGTTCAAATATAAGCCGTAATTACAATTACCAACGGATTATTTACGAAAAAACGGCAGGAAAACCAATTTCCAACCCTCTTGTACTTCAGCTTAGAGGTGTTTAGATGAGTTTCAATATTATTCGTTTATGTGGATTAAAAACATCTATCAAGTTGTAGTTTAGTTTGGTTGGTGTAGCAATTTTGTGATGGACTCTTGAGTTTGATACTGCCTTATTTGTTTCGCCTAATCATATTAATTAACTCATGATAATTCATTAATTAGTTTTGTTACAACTCAATAGCCCTAATTAATTATCACTAACTGTTTAATCAAATCCAAACCCAAGTGAAAAAATGTATATTAAATTTAAGAACTTCAATTTAAGGTTTTACACAATGTCACAACATACGTAACTAAATTTTAGATTATATACCCCTCAAACTCCAGTTTCCTCTTTTCTTGCATTTGAATGATATCCTTGTCAATCATGTCTTGTATTTTAAACTTTACAACCATGAACTATGCAATACAACCTTATGCTTTGGTTATGATATGAAGGATCAAACAATTTAAGACTCACAATTTCAACCCGTTTATCTTAAAAGGGTTTGTTTTAGCTTTATTTTTAGTGATAACATGTCAAACATGTAAACTTGGAAAAATAAAAACAAAGAGGGAAATGATGTAGGCATGTTGCATATCTGGCCGTGGGGCATTTTTTAATAGAAAACCCATATAAAACATAGACTTATACCTTAGGCCCATTTAAAACCATCAATCTCAAAATTTATAACTTAATCCCATAAGGTATTAGCCCAATACCCATTTTAGTTTCAAAAATAATAATAATAACAATGTTTACATTACCTATTTCGTTAAACGTTTTTTTCCGGGGTCGAACAGAGCGCCTGAATTCTTTGGACCGGCCTTGACAGGTTGAAACTTTAATGTAGCCCATCCGCTACGTAATAAGTTGTTTATAAAAGTTAGGCTGTTATTGCAAATCTTTATAAGAATCAAAAACAAAACTCGAGTGAAAAAAAAAACCATTTTGAACATTTACCTTTGTCATCTATACGAAAATAAAAGAAGTAAGCAATCAACCTGATAGATTTGTATTGACCAATATGATGGACTAAATCTTGGGCTTGTTGGTCCACAGCCGAGTTCCACCACAAATCCATCAACAATACCTTAGGGTTTAAAAACTTTGAGTCAAATGATTGACGGTTAAAAGAACATGGGAGATGATGAGTTTAAGTTGTTACATGTAGAAACCCAATACCTTGTATCGCCTCCAAAACCTAACATTTAAGGACCCCAATCTACGTCGCTGTCATCGGAGGTCCAAATGACCTCCGATATTGATGTCGTTGATGTTGTTTCGTCGGAAAGACGGCACGCCACCACGGAACCACTGCCGCCGCACACCATGCCCCGTCTTTCTCTTATGCCCCTCGATCACAGTCCAAACAACGCCAACAACCGCCGCCACCGTCCACCGGAGCTCCACCGCCCATGGTGGCAGCCGGTCGTCCCCCTCTCTCACAATCTCCTGACTCTCCTCTCTCTCTCTCTCTCTAGAAAGTTGCAGTGGGTGTGTTTGTCGAGTAACAATCTGAAGTTTATGTTAAGCTGTAATATTTGGGGCAATGGATTGTTGCAAATGAGGGGATGATAGAAAGATAAAAGGGATTATATAGTTAGGGTTTGGGTAGGTGATTAGGTGGGTTACACCGTTTCATATTACCTTTTAAATGCATAAAATTAAATCTATTTACTTTAATATAGTATAGATAAGTTACAAATCAATATATTGTAAACAAAACGGTTACATTAGAGGTACTCAAAATCATTAAATAGCTAAATTGAAGTTATTTTCTTTATTAATTTTATTCAGTTTAATACTAATGCAGAAAGACAATTTTACCCCTTTTACTAAGCTAATTAAGTGTTGCACCATAAGCATTATAGTTTGTAATTACTTAACTTTTGTAGGAACCCTTATAAAATGCTTTATAATATAGTATAGATAAATTAAATGCAATTAATAGGATTTTTATAGGCTGGTGCATTTAAAACAACCATAAATTTTGGTTTTAAAATAGAACATATAACTAAACTTTAGAATATATATAGATAATTATATAATAATTATAATCCATAATAACCATTGATAAGATAAAAGGATATGACATACTTTATTTTATTTAATATGAAGAGTTTTATGTTAATAAATTAGATATTAAGTAGTAAAAGTAAGTTTATAATTTCAAATTACGAAATTATTTAAGAAAATTTGTAATGCATTCACATTAAGTATAGTAACCCATTTCAACTTTATCCCTACGTCGCGAGACAGAACCCCAACGAAGTTAGTCAGGCAGAGCCTTGACATTCGTTACGGGGCCCTATGTCAATCGGAGTGACCAGGGGTTACAACACTTAAAACGGGGCAGGGCTTTATTGTTATTAAAATAAAAATAGAATATAGAGAGAGAGATCGCAAGACAGAAGAAAACGAATGAAGCTGAACAATTTGAAAGCTTTGAAGTTGGTCTATTTATACTACAATTCAAAGAATGCCTTATAGGTTAAGTTTCATTCATAATCTTCCACGTATGCACAGCACATTCAAATTCTTATTTGTTAAGTTAAGTTATTATTATTTTATTTAATATATATATATTATAATTAATTTAACTGCTTCACTCATTTGGCGCTTATAACTTTTAAAATATGACGTTTTATAAAATGATGAATATGCCATTAGAACGAGAATATTTGTATCTACATTTTGAACAAAGTTTCATTAAAAACGGAGTAGGGTTAATTATAACTTATTCTCATTATTATAGTTATTAAACGGTTCCTACGTTCGCCAAAATACCTCATATTTTTATCGGTCAACTTACCCATGATGCATCCTTTTAGTAACGTAAATTTTTTTTATACTTTATTTTATTTTTATAAATAAAATTTTGGGAATGTTACAGAACGAGGTCACTTCAAGAGAGAATGTACAAAGCCAGCTCAACATGGGAACCAGAATCCGTTTAGGAATCAAGGCAATCAAGGCAACCAGCAGAATCAGAATCAAAACAGGAATAACGAACGTACGTTGATGCCTGTGAACAATCCAAATCAAGCAGGAGCATCAAATGCCAACCAGGCTCTTCTTGTACAAGTCAATGAAGGTTGCGACTGGTCGATTCGGTTGGGAAGTGATGTTCAGGATGGAACAGCTTGTTTTGCTGAGGTTGTCAAGGATCTAAAACAGACCAGTGGTGGAGAATCTTCCACCGTGGTGGAGAATCATCTGAAGATGAAGACAGTTCTGGTTACAGTAGAAGCTCAGATGAAGAATCCTCAACTTCAGGCGATGATCATTTGGATGAAACGTCAAGTGTGTCAGTCGATGCAGATATTGATGAATTGTTAGGAGAAGCTGCAGCAGGGAATCATAGAAGATCAATCTTGGTGGATGAAGCTACTTATTCTTCTTCTTCTTCTTCTAATCATTCAGCCTTTATGGCTAATGTGGGCGGTTCATCAAACCAGGTATGTGTCGATGATCCAACTTCTGATAACTGTGATAATTGTGTTAAATTAGGTGATAAATTGTCGGACTTGCAAAACATATATGATGATTTGCAAAGCAAGTATGATGTGACATATATCCACAATCAAAAGTTGATAGTGGATCTTTCAAAATGCAAAGAGGCTAACATGTTTTATGAAAACTATGAAAAAGAGTTTAAAAGGTGATTGAAAATTTAAGAAAAGATAAAAACAAGCTAACAAAAATGGTTTCAAGAAAACAAACTGACATAAACTGTTATATCAATCGTCTCGAGATCATGCAAAAAGAGTTAGCCTATGTGAAGTGTGAAAGTGAGGCGATCCGGCTTAAGCTAGATAGTTATTCAAACTCTAGGTATGTGCTGGATCACATCATTGACATACAGAAAGAGAAAAAGGATGTCATGTGCATTGGATATAAGAAATGTCCACCACCTGTTAGACAAAATTATGACGCAATGCCTGATGAGGAGAATAGAACATATTTTGAGCAATATGTTCCTTTAGACATTGAGGAATTTGCAACCGGACTTGGATACAAAACGGAAGTATCATCAGATTCGGATGTTTCAACAGTTACAAGTGTGTCAACTGCTGAACAAAATCAGGATCCTCCAGTCATTGTTGAGGATGCTGATTCTTCAGATGATGATTCTGATGATACTGACTCAGCACAGTCTGATGCTGTAATCAAAGAAGAAGACATACCTCTCGAGAATCATATTTTATGCGATCCTCCCGCAAAACCTGCTAAGACTGTTCTGGTCGAGTCCACGTCTGCAAAAGAGTCTGAGAGTGTGAATTTGCTGTACACTCTTGTTGGTGATGATAAAATCTATTATGAGAAAGATTTTCTGATTAAAAATGTAAATCAAACTTTAATCAGTAATGTTTTTGAAGATTCGAACAGTAGGTTTTTAGGAAAGTCGGGTTCACACGTTGTGGTAACACAGTGCCATCCGATTCCAAAGGCCGAAATTCGAAAACAATATGGAAATCAAAGATTGCCAACAGTGAAAAAGAAGCAAAATCATACCAAACCAAAAGGTAAATCAACGACTCAAGGTCGAAAGGAACCGAACCAAAAGAAGAACAAGAAGGTGAACTTTGTGAAGTCGAAAGGGACAGATAAACTTGAAACATTTGCCAATAAATCTAACTTAGATCATGTTAATCAAGTTAAACTTTTGAAAAGAAATGAACAAAACAGTTCAAAACCAAGTACCTCGGGATCACAAAGTTCATCAACAAGACAGTCACATGATACTTCGGGGTTTGTTGAACGAAGATCATGTTTTGAGTGTGATGAAATTGGACATATCATTCGAAATTGTCCGTATCTTCATAAGTTAAAGGCTAAAGTTGATGATCCCCGTGAACAAAATTACCGAAAGCGATCTGTTTCTTCAAAACAAGATCCCCGCCTTGTAAAAGAAAGGGAAAAGAAACAGAAATGCCAACAAATCAAGGTAATTGAAAAGGCAATTAAAACCGAAATGGTTCACAAACAACCTATTTCCGTTAAACCAGAAATTTCTAAAACTTCTAATAATCACGAAGTTAAGATTTCGAAAATTCAAACTGGTAAAACACAACAGACTTGGAAACCAAAAACAGTTATTAATTCAGGGGGAGCATCACAATTTCCAAACCATCGAGAAATTGAAATAACTTTTGTCGATGAAAGTGGAAGACCCAAGACCACAAAGGCTTGGGTCCCCATCTCCAAATAATCATGTGAGTTCATGTGTAGGATGTTCCAGGAGGAATTTTCAGCAGTCACTGGATTGTTGATAGTGGGGCATCCAGGTACATGACAGGCGATATGAAGCTTCTCTACGATGTCAAATCTATTAGAGGATGTTATGTTGCTTTTGCTGGAGATAAAGGTGGATATATTACTGGTGAAGGAATGGTATCCAACGGGGTTGTAAGCTTTGATAAGATCAACTTTGTGCAACAACTTGATCACAATCTTCTCAGCGTTTCACAAATCTGTGATAAGCAGTTTTCAGTGCACTTTGATGCAAATGGATGTTATGTGCTGAAACCTGGTTTCAAGATTCCGAAAGAATGGATTCTCTTATCTGCTCCAAGGATTAATGATTTGTATGTCCTTGATATGAGCCAAGCAATTACTACGTCTGCACAAGCAACCTATTTCGTTTCCAAAGCCACAGAAAAGGACTCAATCTCTTGGCATAGACGGATGGGTCACATTCACTTACGCAAAATGAATCATTTGGTGTCGAATGAATTGGTGAATGGTGTTCCTCTTAAAAACTTCCATCTTCAAGATGTCTGTGTTTCATCCCAAAAAGGAAAGCAAAGCAAGAAGCGACACCCGACTAAGAAGATCAACACGGTGGCCGTTCCGCTTGAACGTTTGCACATGGATTTGTTCGGTCCTGTTAAGCATAAAAGCATTCGGAATGATCAATACTGCCTCGTGATAACCGATGATTATTCAATATTTTCTTGGGTGGCGTTCATGGCACACAAGAGTGATACTTTTGGTATTATCAAAAACTTGATCATTCAGATTGAGAATTTGTATACTTTGAAGGTTAAACGGATTCACAGCGACAATGGAACTGAATTTAAAAATCATGTCATGAAGAAGTTCGGTACTTCAAAAGGTATTCTTCACGAATTTAGTGTGGCTTACACTCCTCAACAGAACGGCGTCGCTGAACGTAAAAACCGTACATTGATCGAGACTGCTAGGACGATGTTGGTAGAGTCGCAGTTGCCCATTCCATTCTGGAGTGAAGCTGTGGCCTCTGCTTGTTATACGTTGAATCGAGTCCTTACAGTCAAAAGACACAACAAGACCTGCTTCGAGCTTCTTCATAAACGAAAACCAGATTTGTCATATCTTGAACCGTTTGGAGCTCCTTGCATAATGATCGATCCTAATGGAAAGTTTGGGGCAAAAGCTATTGAAGGTTACTTTCTTGGTTATGCCACTCCGAACTTAAGAGTCTGGAACCTAGAGACTAAAAGGGTCGAGGAATGGTCTGAGGTCAGGGTACAACGGCACACATTGCCAGTCAAATGTCTAGGTCAACCATGGATGTTTGAGTGCGATGACTTTTTCAATTCGATCAATATTCAAGAAGTCGAAGAAAGTGTTGCGGCAAGGATGTTTTTCGATAGTGACAACGCAACAGATTCACAGTTGGTTCGTCCAATTATTGTCAACAATCCAGAACCAACTTCAGTGAACAATAATGCTCTCAACAATGAGGATTTTCACGATGCTAACAAACTGAATGAATCTTCAGAGGATGATGAATTTCTCGATGCAGACTAAGAAGCTGTTCATGGTACTTCAGAGGCTACACCTCCAGTGGACGCCCCTAAAGCAGCTGAAGCTACTACATCATCCTCTTCACCAGTTCAGGGTATTAAATTGGTTGTTGATCTCAATCTCAACAATCTGGGTACAAACATTCCAGTTCCAAAAAACCCTGAAACAAGAATTCATAATACCCATCCTCAACAAAACATCATCGGTAATGCACAAAGTGGCGTTCAAACGAGAAACATGTTGCGAAACGACAACAATGCAGGCTTGTATGCTGCGATTAGAGAATCGGGTCAACAAAACGATTGGTCCTTCGCGTGTTATGTATCATAAGAAGAACCAAAATCTATTAAAGAAGCTTTGAAAGATAATTCTTGGGTTGAAGCTATGCAGGAAGAACTGCAGCAATTCCAGAAGCTAGGTGTCTTGAAACTCGTTGATAAACCTGAAGATTACAAGAAGATTTGTACCCGTTGGGTTTATAAGTGTAAAAAGGATGATCGTGGAGTAGTTATTCGAAACAAAGCAAGATTAGTCGTTCAAGGTTTTTGTCAGATTGAAGGGATCGACTAGAACGAAGTTTATGCACCAGTTGCACGTCTTGAAGCAATTCGGATTTTTCTAGCCTATGCTTCCTTCAAGGGATTCAAAGTTCACCAAATGGACGTGAAAAGTGCATTCTTACATGGTGTGGTTGAAGAAGAAGTGTACGTCGAACAGCCTCCAGGTTTTGAAGATCCTATTCATCCTGATCTGGTTTGGTTGCTCAACAAAGCTCTCTATGGTCTACATCAAGCACCTCGAGCTTGGTACGCAACCTTATCAAATTATCTGCTGGAGAATGGATTTCGCCGAGGTCTTATCGATTGCACTCTTTTCAGCAAAGAACAAGATGGAGATCTTCTATTGGTACAGGTATACGTAGATGATATTATATTTGGTTCTACTAACGATGTTTTGTGTAGGAATTTTGAGCTTGTTATGCAGGAGAAATTTGAAATGAGCGCTATGGGGGAAATGACTTTCTTTTTGGGCTTACAAGTGCAACAAACGAAGTCTGGGATATTCTTCCATCAGACTAAGTATGTCAATGACATCTTGAGCCGATTCCAGAGGTCCAACACATCGCCCATTGGTACCCCATTGCAGCAAAATCATGGAATCATCCTGACTTGAAGGGTGAAGTTGTTAGCTCCTCATACTACCGCACTATGATCGGATCTCTTATGTACCTCACAGCATCAAGACCAGACATAATGTATCCTATGTGCCTGCTTGCCCGATATCAAGTCAACCCGAAGGCCTCACATCTTGCAGCTGTAAAAAGGATTTTTCGCTATTTGAAGGGATGCGTAGACACCGGTCTATGGTACCCTAGGGATGATAGCTTTGACTTGATGGCTTTCAGTGATTCTGATTTTGGCGGATGCAAAATCGACGGCAAATCCACAACGGCTGGATGTTAGTTTTTAGGAAATCGCCTAGTCATATGGCAGTGCAAGAAGCAGACTTGTGTCGCTACATCAACATGCGAAGCTGAATATATTGCTGCCTCAAGTTGTTGTTCCCAAGTCCTGTGGATTCAACAACAAATGCGCGACTACGGTTTTGAATTCCTAAATACTCCTATTTTCGTTGATAATTCTGCTGCCTTACAGATCACTAGAAATCCTGTGCAGCACTCAAAGACCAAACACATCGAAATTAAGTATCACTTCATACGTGATTTCTGTGATAAAAGACTAATCGATGTTGTTAAGGTCCACACTGATGACCAACGTGCCGACCTTTTTACCAAAGCATTTGACAAATCAAGATTTGACTTTTTATTATTGGTAATTGGCATTAAGGTCAAGCAAGAGTAAAACCGACATCGGAAAATCGTTTTTGTAAATACCTTTGTGTTTTTAATTTATCATAGTTTTTACATTTTAGGGGGAGTAAATCCAAATTTGAAAAATTCAAAAACATCGAAAAATTTCAAAAACACAAAAACAATAGAAAAACAAAAATGAATTTCCTGGCGAGCAAAAGAGAAAATGATAGTACATTAGTGGTCTGTCCAAACCTCTTTAAACGTTAAATGAAAAATGTTAAGCAGCTCTATATAAGATGTATCAGTAGGCTCACAATCATTTTAAAGTGTGCAGGGTGATATAAACTTAAATCGACTGAAGACCAGGTGGGAACCGCTCATTGGCATATGGTCTTAGTACCGAAATTTTGTTTTAGAGATTGCCGAGGTTCTGAGATACGTGGTCTTTATGCTGTTTATCATCTGGGTATCATGGTTGTTTCTTTTACCGAAGTATAACGGAGACGAAGTCTAGATCTTCCATGATACCATACATACGTGTACATACTGCATACGACCTCAATAAGTGATCAACAATCACATGTCCAAACAAAATAAGTGATAATATATCACATTTATCCGGGAGTCAAGTTCGTCTCTTTGTTGTACGTTAGTACTGACCTGTTCACGGACTTGCTCCTGTGCCCTCATGCATCTGAAAATCAAGTTCCTCATTAATAAGTGATTCTATCACATAGGGCTTGTTTTTAATCAAAATAAGTGAGTATCTCACATTTTCATATACGTCAAAACAGATGATAAATGGTATACTCACCAGTAAGATGAACCCTCGTGCATACCTTGATACAGGAATGTGTCGTGTGTGGATGAACACCGGTCGGTAAGTATAAATCATACACTAATCGTATCCCCTCGCCATGATTACATCTGATAAGTTGAGTTTAAGTGGACATCAATACCGATAATTGTTATAGGATGCTTATCTAAATGCTAACTAATTGAACAACAAGAATGTTTTGGCGTAACCTTACACTAATGTGATTCTCTTACCCTCGAAACTCGTAAAAAGTATGTTTGTATATATTTATTTAATGCTTTCAGTTTCTGCATCTTTGTATATATTTATTTACTGCTTTCAGTCTTTACATTTCAAATATTCAAAAATACCAAAAAGATTTTAGGTGTGTTTTAATATAAACTTTATAAAAATCAAAAAGAATTTATTTCTATCTTATTTTTGATTAACCGATGTTGGAACTCGAGTCTTCGACACCTGAAACCTGATCGAAAACCAAAACAACTGCATCTTCATAAACGGTTGAAATTTGCAAGTTTTTGAAAGTTAAAAACTAAAAGTGAAAAATTCGTTAAACTTTCAAACTGTCGGACAGTTGATTGAAAAATGGTCACATGTGTGTCATTTGTTTAAATGTTAACTATATTCCAAGCGTTTGTTCTCATTACGCGTTTAGCTTTCCTGTATGTGCAGATGCGGCATCAAGACCAGCTAAAGGCAACGAGAACGTGTTAGAAGACTAGCTTCGGAATGAAGACACGACGTGTAGGCACTCAAAAGATGAAGATGATCGAGTTGCCGTTGATCTCTCATCAACACCTTAAGGATCTAAGTGCTGAAAATGGAGTTTATTCTAAGGGGGAGTTTGTTAACACACTTCCTAAATGAAAAGGGGAAGTTGTTGATACACTTTCTACTTACGACGTGTGAAGACTTTGAAGATCCTCCGACATGATAAACATGGAAGTCGAACCCTCTCGAGTAGCGTCCAAGGGGGAGTTTGTTGATACATATTATATGGACGCAGCCCGTTCGGTTCGACATCGCTACGAGTTGAAGACCAAGGCTTGATTTCCTCCATCAAGTCTGCAAGTTGCTGCTGCCTGTTCTATTTGTTGCAGCCAGCGACGAAACACCTGCTGATGTTCTTGACGAAGGACCTGCTGATTCTGATTGACGAAACACCTGCTGATGCTGTTGACGAAAGACCTCCTGATGCTGATTGACGAAAAACCTCAGCAACATCAGTTTTTCGTCATGACAAGTCTTTCGCCATGAGTCTTTCATCGACTGAAGGATGTTTCATCGACCTGTAGGATGTTTCGTCGACCTGCACAGTGTTTCGTCGGATTGTTCCTATATAAGCAGCAGATATGAAAATAGAAGACAGAGAACACAGAACATAATAGAGAGACACAACTGCGAGACACGAGAGAACCAGAGATAATTTGTGAGAGTATAACTTTGTGTAATCTTGTAAACAAACTCTTCTGGTTATAACATTTGAATCGTTAAACTTTATATCCTGCTTGTGTTGTTTTCGTGTTCTAACTCGGTTTGCTTTCCTGGTAGGATTCCGCACAACCGGATTTGTTCGTATACAAGGATTAGGCGACTAGATCCTCTGCTAGTTGGACCTACATTTGGTTACAAGATTTATTTCACTCATCCACTCTCGTAACCGTACAATGTATTGCAATACAAATTCATAGCCATGAATTTGACCACAAAACATATGTTACTCACTAACTTTATTGTTGACCATTTATTTTCACATATGTTTAAAGTAGAAATATTTGATGAAAATCAAGTATTTTACATATAGAGCTTGGACTCGGGCCTTAGTTTTGCTTAATTTAAAAACAATTGTTTGTATTTGCTTTGTGTTTTGAAAGACATTGTAATTCAATAAATCAATATAATTAAACATTAATACCATGTGTTCTAAACAATCTTGTAATATGACTCCTCGGAGTTTCTGTCGCGGGTTTTATGCGCGGTCGGGGTGTTACACGTCAACTGGGTATTGACTTGAAAAATATTATATCCTTTTAAACCACATCACTTCCATCAATTTGTTATATCAATCACCGTACTTACTCATTGAGAAAGATAGATCCAAATTCACACCACAAACATCAACTTCTACAAATCTTAGGCTCAAAATAAACATAATGCTTCAAACATTAAACAAAAAACCTGTCTCGAATTAACCAACATTTCACTTCTATACAGATCCACAATTAAAACTTCTACACAAAAGCATCATAAACTTAAATGCTTCATCACAACATTTCAACAATCTGTATTGTTTCGATTCAGCGTTACAAAATCAAATAGCCGATTCATCTTCATTTGTTTAAGAACACACACAGTTTCTGTGTTTTAGAGAAATAAATCATAATTTTTTAGAGACAAAAAACTCCGGAGATTGCATTTAGGCAAAAACATGAATTTTTTAAACGAATTAGATCTCGAGCATACACTCCTGAATAACCACTTTTCATTGAGAAAACTTCATCGATGTGTCTACTTGCAGTAATTCTATTTACTTGTCCTAAGATTAGATTAACAAGGTGAAGGGGTATGGTCCCAAAAAGCCGCGCAATCCCCTAAAAGGTCGCGCAGGACCATACTCCTTAATCAGCAATTTCTTGATCGCCAACCTCGCGCGAGCTACAACATACCTGCGTAACACGGCGCGAGGTCCACATAAGAGTAAACTCCAGTTAGCAACACTTAGCATTCTAAAAGGGACATTTGAAAGCCCACGCCGCGCGCATGATAATAACGTGCCCAGCAAGAATCGTGCGTGACTACGGCGCAAGGCCTTTCTAGATAGTACACAAGGTACAAGTGGCAGAACAAAAGAGCCAATCAAGGCCCTTCTGTTCCTGCGCAATCGTGCTCCACGATCGTCTGACATGCAGGAGACAAAAAGTACTGAAGGACGCCTATGTGGCACCAATCACAGGGCAGAGACAACTGCCCCACGATCTCCACTTACCTGCTGATGGCAGAAGGGCGACCAGGCCGACAACAGTGACACGTGGCTCCAATCACGTTGCGCCAACTCCATAAAGCTCCTAGAAGCCACTAACGGTCGACACCAGTGAGACAAGGAGCATATCCTCCATGTTGTCGCCTTCCGGCCCAAGGCCCATCAGCCCACACCCTCTTACACCTCTCCGGCTATAAATAAAGACCTTCACTTCACAGGTTAATTAATTCCATTCCCTCTACTCTCTCTTAATACTTCATTCTCTCCCAAAGCAGTCGCTTATTCTCACGCCGGAGCCCGGTTAAGAGGGAAACCCCCACATTCCCCTCTTAACGAGTAACGGTGTTTTGTTTTGCAGATAAAACGCGATCATTAAGGAGCTCAGGAAACCATAAGAAGATTAACCATCATGGTAGGAACATAAACCAAACTGATTAGCCTCTTAATTAGTTGCGTGTTTCTTCATTGGCGCCCACCGGTTTTTCTATAAACCATTTTCATCTTCTTGCCTGAGTTTTTCGTTGTTTTTTCTTCGACCATGGCTGGTCAAGGAAACGTTCCCGAGTTCGTTGGTTTCGGTGAAAACCCTAATGCAGCGTTGGGGGAGGGTAATCCAAACGCCCAACCTCAACACTTCGAAGAAGTTGGTGAAGTCGAAGTAGCCAATACGGGGGGTCCGCGCGGGAGCTTCACCCGCATTACTCAAATCACCCCAGGAAACAACGGTGCTGGACCGTCGAACCCAGCTCCACCTCAGAATATCTCAGCGCTACCAGAAGGCGAAACCCCAGCCTCGTGGTACGCCAAACAACTTGCCACCATTAACGAGGCATATCAATCTTTGAGCGCGCAACAAGCAGTTTTAACGGCAGAACCTTCCTTGGTTACGCCAACCGGCCCAAGCCACGGGCCGCGCCAGATGCCACCACCGTAACACGTCCAAAGAAGAGTTAACAGACCTCCCCCCACCCGAAGGTTAAGCGTGCAAGACACGCGCGACACACGGGGAGAAACTGAAAGTTACTATGACGATCCGTCAAACTTCCAACGAGTCCCAGTTCATAGCCGGCTCACGCCGCGCAACATGAACGACGAATGGGAAGATACTGACCCAAATGATCCAACCTGGGAGTACGATGAGGGATCTTCGGTCTTCAATCGTTTACAAAGGAATCATGAATACTACAAACCAAAGCAACATGTGGGATACACCGAAGAGGCAGAGCAAGACTTTCGCCTCGCCTACCGGCCAGCTGAAGCCGTAGAGCATTCGAAGTTCATTCCGAAGATAGCGCTTGCGCCGCTTAAAAAAGAAAAATTACCTCCGACAGTTGGAAAGTTTAACGGATTGACTGATCTCGATGATCACGTCAGCTCTTTCACAAGCGCCGGTTGCATGGGGAACTGAAATATGCCCATGTGGTGTCATCTGTTTATCCAAACGCTTACCGGGGCTGCTCGCGCCTGGTTCGACAGCCTTCCTCCGGGAAAGATAAAATCATGGGTAGATTTCAGGACCCAGTTCATGAGTCACTTTAGTCAACAACGACGATACCAGCGCGACACAGCTGAAGTTGAAGATATCTGGCGAAGAGATAACGAGGGTTTGGAAGATTTCATTACGCGCTTTAACAAAGAATGTTTAGAGATAGGTGGCGTAAGTGAACAACTCATGCGCTGCCATTTCAAGAAAGCCATCCGCTGTGATAGCCTGATTAGAACCATCACTGGGAAAGATGGAATGCCAAAGGAGTGGGATAAACTCATGGAAGCCGCGAAGATAGTCGCGCAAACGGAAGAGTCACTCGCACGAAACAACAACTATCGTTCTGAAGATAGATTTTCCAAAGGGGGTCACCCGCGCGATGACAACAGGCGCAACAAAGGCAAAAACCCTGGGTGGAAAGCCAACCACTCCAGCGGTTATAATGAACGACCCCGGTATGAAGAACGATCCCGCTATAAGGAAGACGCGCGTGATACCATTGACCGCATCGGTTATAGAAAGGCAGCCCGAGACGACAATCGAGAAAAGCACTGGACTCCGCTCATTAAAACACCAAAAGAGGTGTTGATGACGGAGAACCATGATTTCAAAACACCCAGGCCTATGACGAACAAAAAGGGCAAGACCCAAATCTGTATTGTGATTTCCACAAGGATACAGGCCACTTAACAGATGATTGTTACAGCTTGCGACAAGAGATCGAGAGAGCACTAAAGAGCGGAAAGCTGAGCCACTTAGTGAAGAACGTGCGCAAAGAGACGCGTCAACTCCATCGCCACGATGAAGGAAATCACAAGAAGGTTCGACGCCTGGAGACACACATGGTCAATGGACCAAGGTATAGCGCAAGAGAAAAAGGCAAGAGACCTTATGAGCCTTCATGGCAAGAACAGCAAGTTATTTTCCCGGTGGTGCGCGGGGGTCCCCGTGCCACACGACCCATCGTCATCACCGGCATCATCGGCCATTATGAAACTGAATACGTCTTCATCGACCCCGGGAGTACAGCAGACATCATCTATGAACAATGCTTTAACCAGTTCGACGATGAAGACAAAGCGAGACTTGAACCAGTTGACTACCCACTGTCTGGGTTCTGCAATGTAATGGTCTTCCCGTTAGGCCAAATCAGCTTCCCCATCACACTTTCTGATGGGAAGCATTCACGAACAACGAACGTTAACTTCATGGTGATGCCTGTTAAGTCAAGACATGACATACTGATCTGGAGAGAAACGCAAGGTGAGCTGAATATGATAACTTCCACCCCCCACTCAGCGATTGCTTTCCCAACCAAGACGGGGGTGGCAATTGTTTATGCGAAGAAGGAGGTTATGTCAACAGAAGAGATGCGCCCAACAAAAGCGGCAAAGGTTTCAGCAACCGAGCCCGAAAAATGGGTTTTAAATCGCAAATATCCGGAGCAAACGGTGACGATAGGTCACGCTATCTCACCAAACATCAGAACTCGTCTCAAGCAGCTCCTATTCAAGAACATGGATATTTTCGCCTGGACCCCGGCCGACATGACCGGAGTCCCGCGCGACATCACAGAGCACTGTTTAAACACCTACCCCTCGGTTGAGCCGAAAGTCCAACGAAGGCGCAGCCTAGGGGCAGACAAGACGAAAGCAATGAATGAGCAAGTTTGTGAGTTACTTAAAGCCGGCATCCTGCGAGAAGTACGTTATCAGAGTTGGGTCGCGAACCCCGTAATGGTAGAGAAGTCTAGTGGTGGATGGCATATGTGCGTCGACTATACCGATCTCAATAAGCCATGCCCTAAGGATTGTTATTCTTTGCCTGAGATCGACAAAAAGATAGACTCTCTCGCGCCATACAGATGGAAGTGCTTCTTGGATTGCTACAAGGGGTACCATCAAGTTCAGATGAAGCTCGAGGATGAAGACAAGACGGCTTTTCGCACTGATCTGGGGATTTTTTGCTATACGAAGATGCCATTCGGCCTGAAAAATGCTGGCGCCACATACCAGCGATTGATGGACAAGACCTTCGCGGATGACATCGGAAAGCATATTGAAGTTTACATCGATGATCTAGTGATTAAAAGTCCCGAAGAGGACCAAATGTTGAAGGACATCGAGAAAACGTTCAATTCATTGCGCAGCGTAAACATGAAGTTGAATCCAGCCAAATGTTCTTTTGGCATGGAAGAAGGGAAGTTTTTAGGCTTCATAGTCACCAACGGCGGCTTCAAAGTGAATCCGGAAAAAGTCCAGGCAATAGAGCGAATGCCATCGCCGCGAACAATCAAAGAAATGCAACGGTTGGCCGGTCGCCTCGCCGCGCTTAACCGTTTTTTTGTCAAATCACGCCGCAAAGTCGATCCCTTTCATCAGCACACTGCGCAATTGCGTGAAGAAGCAAGAGTTCAAGTGGACTCCTGAAGCAGAAAAGGCTTTCCAGCAAATGAAAGAATGTTTGATCGAGCTCCCTACCCTGACTGCACCATTTGAAAAAGAACCACTCGTACTGTACTTATCTTCTTCAGATAAGGCAGTAGGATCGGTGTTACTAGTGGAAAGAAATGGGGTTCAAACTCCAATTTATTATGTCAGCAGGGTACTCACTGACTCGGAAACGAGATATTCCACGATGGAAAAATTGGTATTAGCGCTACTACACGCCTCCAGAAGGCTGCGCAGGTATTTCACAGGGCATGCGATCACGGTACTTACCAATTTTCATATCGGCACGATACTTCAGAAACCAGAAACATCCGGGAGGCTCGCCAAATGGGCAATCGAGTTGGGAGGTCACATCATTTTGTACAGGCCACGCCCGGCCATCAAGGGTCAGGTGCTCGCCGATTTTATCACAGAAGTCCCGGTAGAGAAAATCAAAGATTGTGAGCTTGTTGAAACTCCTGAAAAAGACATGACAAATGAGACTTGGATGCTTTATACCGATGGGGCCTCAAATGAGGACGGCGCGGGAGCTGGATTGCGCCTAGTAAGCCCCGAAAACCATGAATTCACTTACGCCATCAAGTTGGATTTCAAAAATACCAACAACGAGGCGGAATACGAAGCATTTCTGGCAGGCTTGCGCCTCGCCATCAAAATGGGAGCTAAAAACCTACATGCACATGTTGACTCACTCTTGATAGCCAGCCAAGTCAACGGTATATACGATGCACGGGGTGAAGTTATGGCCCTATATCTGGAACAAGCAAAAGAGTTGCTTCAACAGTTCAAGTCTCACAAGGTCATCCACATCAATCGCTCTGAGAACAAACCGGCTGACGCCTTGAGCAAGCTTGCTTCAACATCTTTCCAACATCTTGCCAAAGATGTAAGGATTGAGGTACTCAAGAACCCGTCAGTATTGTTACGACAAGTCAATGTGATCGAGTTAGGGCAGCCATCCTGGATGACCCCTATCATTCAGTACTTGAAAGAAGGAATACTCCCAGAGAATAAGGCAGAGGCAAGAAAGATTCAGAACAAAGCTCTGCAGTACGAAATGAATGGTGGTATCTTATACCGCAAGTCCTTCTTGGGGCCACTACTGCGCTGCGTGGACCCCCAAGATGCGAATTATCTGATAAGGGAGATTCACGAAGGAATCTGCGGCATCCATGCGGGACCACGCATGGTTGTCGCGAAGATTATGAACGCTGGGTACTACTGGCCAGGGATGCATGTGGATGCCCTGAAGGAGCTGCGCAAGTGCGACTCCTGTCAACGGCACTCCCCAAAAACCCTGCGCCCGAAAAACGACCTGATCCCCGTATCCACTGCTTGGCCTTTTCAGCAGTGGGGAATTGACATGGTAGGACCCTTCCCAGACGCTCCCGGCGCTGTCAAGTTTATAATAGTGGCCGTCGATTACTTCACGAAATGGGTGGAGGCCAAAGCCCTTGCTTCAACTACAGCCATGATGGTGCGCAAGTTCATTTGGGAACACATCATCTGCAGATTTGGCCTCCCACTCAAGATCGTAACTGATAACGACACCAACTTTGCGTCTGAAGACCTTCAGAACTGGATGAAGGAGATGAGAATCGAACACACTTTCTCCTCCGTTGCGCATCCTCAAGGCAACGGGCAGGTTGAAAGTGTAAACAAGTGTATTGTCGAGGGGATTAAGGCCCGACTGGGCACAAAGCGAAGAGGCTGGGTAGATGAGCTCCCGAGTATCTTGTGGGCTCACCGAACCATGCCGAAAACAAGTACCGGCGAAACCCCTTTTAGCCTAGTCTATGGCTCAGAAGCGGTTATCCCGGCAGAAGTCGGCCTGCCCTCTCCGCGTTTGACAGCAGTCAACGCAATCGACAACGAGGCAGAACGTCGTCTCGACTTGGATTTGCTAGAGGAAAGGCGCGAAATCGCGCGAATCAAAGAAGCCAAGTACAAAACCCAACTAGAGAGGTACTACAACGCGCGAGTCCGCATCTGTACCTTTATTCTAGGGGAATATGTCTTTCGAGATAACGAAGCTTCAAACGCCGAACGCCCAGGAAAACTAGCACCCAAATGGGAAGGCCCATACTTGGTGCACGAAGTGCTAGGAAAAGGGGCTTACAAATTGCGCACCCTGGATGGACACATCATCCCGCGCACGTGGAATGCGCAACAACTACGCAAATGCTATATATGACTATATTAGGCCCTGAGCCTTTATCCACTAATGTCGGCTACGCGCCCTTTACTTTCTTATGTTGGCTACACGCCTTTTATGTTACAAGCAATGTACCTCGGCCTAAGCGCCCACGTAATCAATGAAAGCATACGACATGCTCTTTTATCAATACCCGACTTATTTCGTTACAAATGCATGTTAAACTTCTGATTAACACGAAAACACTCCAGTTACGCTCGCACAAGAGCCTCTCTTACATTTATTCGCGCTAACTTAACCAAAGTTTCTAGCAACAGTGCAATAATTGTAACGGGAAAATAAGCAAACATACTATTTAATGAGCGCAACCGCGCAACACTTAGAGAAACATAATGTCATTCATTAGATAAAGGCGCGCCCGCGCAAGGGGTTACATCAAAAAACCTACGGAAATTTTTTACAAGGCATAAAGCCTGTTCCCAAGCCTATTCAAACTCATCATTCCCATCGCCATCATGCTTATCGCCTTCATCGCCATCATCATCATCAGGTTTACCGTCAGCACCATCATCCCCATCATCATCACCAGCTGGCTCATCATCTGATAGTTCAACAGTTATCGGTGGATCAAGGAGGGCCTTAAGACGGTGACACCAGTCATCATGCTCTAAAGCCTTCGCAAACAAGTCCATCACGGGCAGTGACAAATGATCATAAGCATTCTCAGCACGTGTCAGCTCGGCGCTAACCTGATCAGTCGCTGAACAATGACTAATATCAAACTCCTGTCCAAACACCTCTTCTACGTGCTGAGCACATTCAAGGTAGCCCCCGCGATGACCGACGGCGCGCGCGGCGTCCGTAAGAGCAGCCACAGCGCGGTCCAGCTCTCCAGCATTAAGGACAGAGTTGGCAAGCTGTAATGAAGACCGCACATTAAAAACAACTCCTAGCAAATGGAAAACCATTTAAAAACAAAGAGAGAGCAGCATACCAACACTACTCCACGGCCGCGCATCCATTCGGCCTCAGAAACAAGAGTATCAACGATGCCCTGAGCTTCAGCATAATTAGTCTGCGCCATATTAAGGGCCTTGGTACTAACCTCACGAGCTTCTTCGGCTCTTTGTTTAGCCTCTTCAGCAGTGGCTGCCTTGACCTTCTCAGCTTCGAGATCGATTTCTAAGGATTAGCATTTGTCAACCTGATCGTTTAGGCGACGCTTAAGCTCGGCGATCTCAATATCCTTGGCCTGGAGATCCTTGTCCTTGCCCGACAGCTGCACCTTTACGCCAGCAAGCTCACCCTAAAAAGGACAGGACTCAGGACATATTGCAAACAAAGCACACAAGGAAAAAGTCTTAAGTTGCACAAACCTCGAGTTGCTCCCTAGCGACCCTAGCAGCTTGCGCATCTTCGAGTTGCGCCGTCAACTCCACAACCTTAGCCTCAAGGTTGACAATCTTGTTACGATCCGCAGCCGCGCGCTCATTATCCTTCGCGCATATGCGTTTGAACTCAGCTTTCTCCTTAGTCAGCTGTTGTTCAGCAGCATGAAGCTTGTTCTTCAGGCCCTCGCGCCCCCAATCTTCCGCCTTCTTATCAGCCTCAAGCTTGGCCTTCTCTTCATCAAGGGCGACTTTTGACTTCTCAAACTCGCTTATACGCTTCAACATCCGCTCACGGTACCTCTCCCAATCCGACCGCTCCCTAACCATAGTTCGCCACTCCCGCACAATCTCCTGGTTAGCAGCGCGAGCATTTGCCTCCCCGAGCATATAAGTACGGTACAACGCGTCATGAGTCTTCGCCCTTTGCCGGTTAACCTCTCCAGGAGTGAAAGAATTGAAGAACCAATCGCGGCAAGGGCCAAACTCTTGAAAAGTGTCCTTTTGCCTCAAACTCCAGGGAGCCTGATGGGGAGCATTACCGCGTTCCTCTTCGGTATAACTTTTATAATAGATATCACCGACGGTATCCTTCGCCCCGATAGCTTGTGGATTATAACCCCCGGCGCCACCAGAGCTCGCGCCACTAGAAACATACGAAGGGCGGGTAGGTCTTTCAACCTCAGGATCTCTCCTTCTCTCTTGACGGGGCTTTGCAGAGCCCGCAACGCTCAAAACCTCCGGACCCTGCGCTTTCTCTTGGATAGTGATAGCAGCGGCACCGGTATACCTCAAGGAATCACCACTAGGCTTTTCAACAGCCTTTTGCTTCTCCTTCTCCACTTCAGAGGCTTTCTTCCTCCTCGCCTCCTTAGCCTTCCAATCCTCCTCAGCCTTCCTATCTTCCTCAGCCTTCCTCTTTTTCTCCTCTTCCGCTTTCTTCCTCTTATCCTCATCAGCTTTCTTCCTACGCTCTTCGTCAGCTTTCCTCTTCTCTTCAACATCCTTCGCCGTATCACCTTCAGCAACATGTTTGTCTTTGGCAGTCTCAGCGCCAGCAGCCTTAGAAGATTTAACGGTAATCTTCGGCCTCTTTGGCTCTGGCTCAGTAAACACAACACCCTTCTCAGGGGTCTTCTTCTTGGTTTCTGCAGAAACTAAGGGGTTAAGAAGAAAGCAACAAAAGGAAAGACAAATCAGGAGCATACCAGGAGAGAATCTATAAGGGGAACGCAGATTACTCTGTTTCCCAAGCACCAACGCCCCTCCAGCTGCCGGCGCAACAGCCGTACCAGCAGTGGTCGCGCTTCTACTCCTCTTTCTGCTGACCAACTTCTCAGCAGCATCTTCTTCTTCTTCCTCTTCCTCTTCCTCATGCTCGGCAGTGGAAGGAGTAGCGCCCGCGTCCGGGTTGCGAGAACCCGCGCTCCCTGAGCCACCAGTTCCAGACTTCTTTCCGCTTGCGCGCGACAAACCTTCAAGTGAGTCACTAACAATCACGAAACCTCTCAAGTCACTCTGACGGAGGCGAAAAATACCTTTACCCGCAACATCAGTGGTTGCGCGACTACCCCCAGCACCCTTGCTGGTCACCTCAGCATCTTTCTTCTTCTTCACTGGTTTTTTCTTCTTCTTCTCTTCCGGGTCAATACCCAAGTCGCGCAACACACCTGCAAAGACGTTAGACCACGAACTTAGCTCTCCGTTCGAGGATCCTACTGACTCCTCGCTGGAAAGATAGATAACCTCTTTCCCAGCAGAAGTCACAGAGCGCAAAGGGCGAGGGTTCGGTATGTGCGCACCTTCGTTTACAGTAGGCGGCGAGGTGAACGCATCAGCAACAGGATACAAAAAGTTATCCTTTATTTGGTCATACCAATATTGCTCTCCGTCTTGAAGCGGGCGCACGCCCATCTTACCACCGAAAGCGGTGAAGGCAGCTTGATACAAACGCACCTTTACAAGATAAATCGTATATAAAAAAAAAAGGGGGAAAACGGAAGCCCGGAAAGATCAGTAAAAATAAGAGAATCACTAACCTTCGCCATCAATCATTAAAATAGGAACCTCCTTGCTATCAGGCAGCCACTGATCACTCATCCGCGCCGCTACCAAGACATTCTCCCCAAACACTCGGTTTGGGGTGGCAGTAAGCTCCCGATACCAAGCCTCAGTCTTGGGGATCTCCAAATCTTCCTTCACGATCGCTTCAGTCGAGGCGCGAAACGTCATGGGTATCGGAACTACCTCCTCCCGTATATAGAAAAACTTAGGTTTCCAGTCATGGAAACTCTTAGGAGGGTTTAAAAGTATCTTCTTCCCCGAGCCTCGGCTGGAGAAGGAATAAAAGCCCATGTTTCTCTGAAGTTGGTAGAAAACCCGGAATCTATCAACAGTTGGCTCTATGCCATGAGCCCAACACAGGAACTCGAAGTGTCGAACCCGAACCATTCCGGGTGGGCTCATTTGAGATATATGGAAACCATAATATTGAAGAACATGTGCCATGAAGTTAGTCGCCGGCAACCGGAAGTTGCCCTGATGGAAGAAGTCTTCGAACAAGGTGATGTACCCCGGCGGTGCATCAGCGGCCGTCTGGTTCTGGCCGGGGTACCGGGCATCCCACTCCGGTGGGAACCGGAAACTACGGGAAAGTTGTTCAAAGAGCCCTAAGTCCCACCAGAGAACAGGCACAGGACCTTCTTCTCCGGGGTTATCTTCGTGCTGTTCCTCAGCCATCAATAGATAAGACAAGGATCGTGAATGATCTGGAAACAAGCCTAATAATCTACGACGATGTTCTTCAAGAACTTGAAGAGATCTGCTGCAACGAGTTCTTCAAACTTTGAAGGTTCAAATAAGTTTGAGAGGAAATAAAGAAATAGTAGAAGAGAAAAGTGATAAACCCCTCGTCTCTTCGGATATATATACCCATCGCATTTAATGCGATGGGTAACCGTGCCGAGGTCGCCGCAAGCAAGGCCAATCAGAAAACGCCACGTAAGGCGTATTTCCCGGAGTGACGGTTACCACGCGCGCGTGGGCCGCACTCTCTGACGGAAATACGATTCGTCAGAGACAAGTGGATGACAACCGTCAGACGTCAACTCAAGCGTCACCAACCATGACTTTTGCACCAACCTATCAGAAATTCAAATTTCGAGGGTTTTCCCGCCTAAAGTTAATAGAAACTTCGTGTTCAAACCAACAACAAGCCTGGTAGCCGCGCCGTAGTAACCAACAACTTACACGCGCGCCGCCTACCAAAGCCAAAAGCATCACTTTACTTTATTAAGTCCAGAGCTCCAACCACTTGCCTTGCGCATGGTGCAGCACTGGACTGGGGGGACTTGAAGGGGTATGGTTCCAAAAAGCCGCGCAATCCCCTAAAAGGTCGCGCAGGACCATACTCCTTAATCAGCAATTTCTTGATCGCCAACCTCGCGCGAGCTACAACATACCTGCGTAACACGGCGCGAGGTCCACATAAGAGTAAACTCCAGTTAGCAACACTTAGCATTCTAAAAGGGACATCTGAAAGCCCACGCCGCGCGCATGATAATAACGTGCCCAGCAAGAATCGTGCGTGACTACGGCGCAAGGCCTTTCCAGAGAGTACACAAGGTACAAGTGGCAGAACAAAAGAGCCAATCAAGGCCCTTCTGTTCCTGCGCAATCGTGCTCCACGATCGTCTGACATGCAGGAGACAAAAAGTACTGAAGGACGCCAATGTGGCACCAATCACAGGGCAGAGACAACTGCCCCACGATCTCCACTTACCTGCTGATGGCAGAAGGGCGACCAGGCCGACAACAGTGACACGTGGCTCCAATCACGTTGCGCCAACTCCATAAAGCTCCTAGAAGCCACTAACGGTCGACACCAGTGAGACAAGGAGCATATCCTCCATGTTGTCGCCTTCCGGCCCAAGGCCCATCAGCCCACACCCTCTTACACCTCTCCGGCTATAAATAGAGACCTTCACTTCACAGGTTAATTAATTCCATTCCCTCTACTCTCTCTTAATACTTCATTCTCTCCCAAAGCAGTCGCTTATTCTCACGCCGGAGCCCGGTTAAGAGGGAAACCCCCACATTCCCCTCTTAACTGTCACACCCCGACTTTCCACGTGTCACCGGTGGGCCCGGTGGGGAGTATCGTGACGTGGTTGGCAACGTAATAGTCAAACAACACAATTATATAAATGCACAGCGGAAGCAAAAGATAAATATTATTACATTTCCGAATATAAAGTAATATCCAATATTACAACGGAAAGTAAAGGATCCACAGGCGGATCTTAAAACATATCATTTGTTCAACAGACTTTAGGCACCTAGAACCTCCTAGATTCTTTAGAACCGCCCTGAGCTTCCAGCCAATTATGTTCAGTACCTGTCACTTAACCCTTTTGGAAAATACGTCAGTTTTCACTGGTAAATACACTCAACCGACTCATTTTGAAAAATGATTAAAAATTGGTTTGGATGCACATGGCACAAAATATATTGACACTTTGATTAAAATGCACAGAGGCAAAATTAATCTTTTTACACTTGGAACAATTATATTTATAACCTTGTATACAGATTTACATGTTCGTTGTACGTTCAGGGCCCGATGTAGAAACCGAGTCAAGATTAACAGACACGCCACAAGTATAGGCCCACAAAAGAGTGAGATACCGTTATTACTTAGTAACTGTCGGGTGTATGCCTACACCCCGTACCTAAGACGTGGCCATTTTATAATACAATGATGTCAAGGATATCCGGGACATGGTCATTAACCCCTAAAGGCTTTTATTTCAAACAATACAGATTAAACCGGGTTACCTCAATGATTTAACCTTCATTAAGATTAAATATTCAATACCCGACCAAGCGGTATTATTATACCGTATCCCAAGCCCGTATAGGGAAAATAAGTTAAGAGTATTTACCTGAGCTAGCTCCTGTCTTAAATAGCAAGAATCTAATAACTCAGCCGTAGTCACTTAAGTAAGCGTAGGTACAATTTACCGGAAAGCTCTAGTCTGGAATGATGGTATAAATAATTTATTAGAATGCTAACGGGTCTTTAATTAAGCCTAAGCTTAGACCGGTTAGTCTTAAGGAAATATATGGTTCAATCGCATGATTAAGCGAAGACCGGAATAGAACGTGATTTAAACCCGACATGTTCAGAGACTTGTCTTTTGTGGGTATTTCATACACATTCTGGATTTTAGGACAAACCCAATAAGGTTGACCCGTTTCGGCTAACTTATATAAACTAGTTATATAAACCGATCCGAACGCGAATGACGCGTAACGGGTAACCGAATGAATCACGAACAGGTTTCCTAAGTTAATACGCTTTAAATATGTTGTGATATCAGAATGATACCTTCCGTAATGCCCGAAACGAGTTTAATTCTTATTTATGCCCCGTAGGGGTATTTTGGTCATTTTAACGATTAAAAAGGGATTTAACGTAACCCTGATGTTCGGGACTGAAGTAATCAGTAAAACTACCTATTTTAATATGTTATATCAGTAGGTATTTAGTCTTACGTGGCAAAATGGTTTTAAACCCAAACTACGCGTATAATACGCGTATAAAGTCGTTTTAAGCGACTTACGGGTTTAAATAGGATTCTGAGTTTTTAAATCAGTTAAATGGGTTCAAAATAATTTATTTATTATTTAAAATCAGTAGTAATTGGATTCGCGTCAAAAGGATTTATAAAACTCATTTTATGCGCGAAAAGGTTATATTCGGTATTACCGAAATAAGACACTAATCCTAGCTTATGACCAGTTTAAAAATAATTAAAAATCTTCAAAAATCCCGAAATATTATTTAACATCAGTGGGGAAAAGGTTTGGTACCGAAAATCGGGTTTAGATAGGCTATGCGCTAATCGCGCCGTTTAATTATTAAAAAGCTTAATATTTACGCTAATGCGCATATCTCCTAATCTAGACCTCCGATTGACGTGAAAATTTACGTACATGTTTAATAATCAGTAACTAAGATTATTGTACTTCCACATTTTCAAAATTCTCGTTGTAGGGTCATAAGGGCATTATGGTCTAATTTAAGCGATTAACGGAAACGTGTGCATTCATCGGATAATCAATGAAACAAGTACCGAGGCTTATACTATCATATAACCCAATCCTAATGAAGTACTAAGGCAATACCGAATCAAATTAAAACGGGTCAGAAGCGAAGTCAAAGCAAAAGTCAAAGTTTTGCGACTTTCGGTTCCGAACCGGGTTTAAACAGAAATCTGTCGAGTCGGACAAGCGTAAACAAGTTTTTATACTTATTACCAAGTTATATTAAGATTAAAACAGATTACACGCCTCTCGGATTGCAAATCGTGCATTAAATCATAAATTACATTTCTGTTGACTTTTTCGGTCAACCTTTGACTCGACAAACGACCTAGTTAGGTCTGGAATCGGTACGTGCCCTTACAAGGGTTTAATACCCATATAATTACCTATCTAACGGTACTTTCAATTCGGGTTACGACTGAGCTATCGATACTTAATCACGAAGTCAACCGTAAATTACGATATATTGACTTTTACGCTAAATACCAAGCTAAACTGAAATTAGAAGGGTTAGGCAACTTACAAGTGATCAATGGATGACTAGTGAACACTTGAAGGCAGGTTGGAAGCTCCTCAAATGGCCAGACAAAGAATGGTGAAAGAATGAGACATTGAAGGCCTTTTATACTTGTGCACACACCACAAAATGTTGACAACAAGGTCTAAGACCTACCACAAGCTTGCAACATGTGTCCTAGAGGCTTAGGGGTGTCTAGGGGTCAAGTAAAACCGGTTATATGGGTTGAAATGGCGTAAAACAGGCAACAGCCTGTTTCTGGTCGCTGGCAGACTGGTAGCGCACCGCTACGCTTCTGGTGTAGCCCCGCTAGGCTGGTAGCGCACCGCTACACTTATAGTGTAGCGCCCCGCTAGGCTTCTGATCAGCCTTCACATTTTCCATTCTTTGCATAATTGACTCTTGGCTCTTCCGAAAGGTCAAGTAACCTTTATATATTGCAATTTGACCCTTTCTTATTTATTTACAAGGGCTTTAGGACTTGTACCCACTTTACCAAGTCCCTGGACATTTCCGGTTAACCCGAAAAGTCCAAACTTTCAACGTTAACGCTTTTAACCCTTGTAAACGAATTTGATCACAACTTGCTCATACGGTAACGAAACTTTATGAAATTTTAATCATGCATTCTAGTGAGCATAATTTACATTTACAAAGCTTCGGGTTTGTCAAAAGGTCACTCAGAGGTATATCTTTAACATGTTGACACATTTAACCCCTGTAGTTTGTAATCTCTCACTTTTAGCTTCGTATGATCCATGATTTATTCGTTTGATGTTATAAACATCATGTAGGGTTATTATGAAGTATATTTATTCACTGTTGACACTTAGAATCCGTATTTTCATATAATTTCCACGTTTGTCAACTTTAGTCCTTTCTGAACATTCTTTCGCACGTTCAAACTTATGACACGTGTCATTACATTATAGGACGTGAATTTTCGGGGTGTTACATCCTCACCCCCTTAAAAGAAATCTCGGCCCGAGATTTACCAAAAAAAAGAAGTATCCTCTGCCTAACAATGGCAACTTATAGAAAATTAGGGATTTGTATGATCTTATTTGTTGTTTCCAATGCAACTTTCAGATCCTGAATATTTGGCTTACCAATCTATTGTCCTAACAATAGATGTTTAACATTCCATCTTTACAAGGTCTCCAAGGGAGCAGCCTTGATGCCTACATATCAACTATTATAGAAAAGCTTATTTTAAGGTGAGGGGGTTATCCAACCATTGCTTATCTAATTTTAAGGAATAGCTAATCCTTGTCGTTAGTCGAACAATTCGACGATCCTGGGTAGCTGAGGGAAATTCTCAATCGTTGCCTAATTAGGGTTGCGGTAACAATGCACAAGCAAAAATGAACCGTCTTTCTTACCCAACCACATCAAACTCTTAGAATATCGAGTTAGGATATATGAATCTATATCTTAAAATTTCTTAATCAAGTTTTAGGTTGTTCCATATTAAACATGGAGTTCTTACAACACTCTAACCCAACGCGGGATGTTAATCGTAACTCTACCTGCCTCTAGAGAGGTAAACAGGGTAAACTTAGAAGGAGATAACCAAGATACAAGGAGGTTACAGAGATTTTCCATATCTCAAGCTCCTGTTCACTCATCAACGCTTGTGTCTAATAAGTGACACATTCATGTTATGAGTCCATATATTCCGTTACCAAGGAATATTTATTTAGATAATTCTATTCCGGATATCTCCCTTGAATACTACTAGTCGACATTAGTACAATATGACCATTGGGATATCTCAGGGGTTCCATGTATTAAACCTCCATGCTGATCAGACATGGAAATAATCTATGGGACACCCTAGGATACGCCAATCCTCATATGGCACATTCTATCAAACATAGTTTGGCATTCGCAGGTGATAGAAAACAATGAGAAAATAATAAAATAGAATTATATATATTGTCGTACTCTTTCTGGGGAAGAGTACTCCAGATTCTTATGGAAGAATTATCTTCGAGGATGGGAGAGAGAGGGTCATTAAAGATTCCATTGGTAAATTATACCTTGGGGATAATATAAAAGTTTGCTATAAGGGTATTTAGAAAAATGATTTCTAATAGATATTAAATATCAATATCGGATTTGTTGGAGCATTTTATAAAGTATCATCGGTCAATTTCTTCCTCGCATTAAATGACCGGAGTCTTAATCAGACGGAGGCAACAGTTCTTAATATTTATCATTCATTACAGACTCATATATGTCAGTATCAAATAAAATTCATTCATAGACTGTTTGATATGAAAAGTACATATTATACTATTATTATTCTGCACCATCTCTTGGGCGTTCATCCTGACAACTCGTGCGTTTGTTCTCTTGGTCTACTCGGGTTTCTTCTGATTCCTAGGGCAGTTGGTCTTGATATGCCCCTTCTCGTTGCAACCATAACAGGTTGCATCTTTCAACTTCTTGCAATCCAGGGTTTTATGTTCCCTAGATTTGCAAATTCCACACGGTAGAGGCTGAGATTCAAATCTGCATTTCCCAAGATGGTATTTCTTACAGGTTTCGCACCTGGTCTTCTCTCCCGACTGCTGGCTGTCTCTCTTAAACCCGGAACTCTTCTTATCTTCAGAGTTCCTCTTCCTATCGGAGCGATGGGAATTCTCATCCTCCCTTTTTCGCTTTCCATCTTCCGAGACTTTGGCAGCCTTGTTTCTAACCACATCGAGTGTGAGAGATAGCGACAGATCTGCCGCTGACCTGAATGTAGTAGGTCTTGAAGCCTTCACACTGGCTTTGATTTCTGGGGCTAAACCCCCAATGAAGCGAGCTATTCGCTTTGGTTCCGGTGTGATCAAATAAGGAACCAATCGAGACTTGGTGTTGAAACTTGTAAGGTATGCTTGACAGTCTAAGTTCTCCATGACTAATGTCAAGAATTCAGTCTCGATCTTCTCAACTTCATGTTGAGGACAGTAACTTTCTTTGATAAGAGCAACGAACTGATCCCAAGTCATCTTGTACAAAGGGATCTTCCCCGTAGCTTGAATGAGAGACCTCCACCAAGCTAGAGCTTCTCCTTTAAAAGATTGTGAAACAAATTTCACAACATCTTGTTCCGCACAACCGCTGATGTCAACAACAGTGTCCATCTCCTCGAGCCACGTCATGCAATCGATGGCTCCCTCTTCTCCTGTAAAGTCTCTAGGCTTGCAGGAGACAAAATATTTATAGGTACAGGACTTGGTAGGTGGTTCATTATCGAACACTATCTTCTTGGATGGAACACTGTTTTGACCAGATGAATGTCGATCATCATCTTTCTTTAATTCCTCTTTCTTAGAGGGCGGCTTGTTATGAGGCTCTGAATGAGTTTTAGGGATGGATTTAGGGTGGGGTACAGATGAGGCTTTACTATTTGTCTCACTATACTCCTGGAATTGCTCCTTCACAGCTTTAGATACAGCTGAGTTAATCAATGTACGAAGTTCTCCTCTGGTTATATTAATCTTTTCATCATCGCGGTTTTCCAGGGGGTGACTATTCAATTCTTCCGACCTAGCCATGTAGTTTTAATTGCTACACAAGAAAATAAGGAAAGGTTTATACGGAAGTTTATACAGTTTCATCGTTTTAAACGATTTATTAACTATGTTTTTAATACACATTTTAGTTAATTTGTTAAATATATAATTGTTCAGGATCTTTATCAAAATCCTAAATTATAAGTTAATAATAGCACAGAAGGCTTAGTCACGAGGACAAGTTTAATTTATAAGTTATGATTTCAAAGAATCAAAGCATGAGGGTGTTCTGGCACAATAGGCCTAGTCACAATGACATTTATAAATTATAAGCTAGGATTTCAGAGAATCAAAGCTTTGAGGTTTGAACCTAGTTCATTACCTTTTTCTGACAGGGAGTCATAGCTACCACTGTATTTTGGCTCATGTAGAAATGAGCAAGGCTCGTAGGCATTTTATTACCACGTTTGGTTAAAATAAGATCATTTTAATTGAGGATGTAAACCCAGGATTTAGGGATCATTAAACTGGGTTAGGAATCTTTTGAGGAATCCTTAATTACGTGTGTGATTCCCAACGAATCACATCTGTCATGAGTGTTAACATATTTATAGATGTTAACAGGGATTCGAATCTTTTAAACAGGTCTCACCATCTTGGCCCGGTCTTATAATTGACCCGAAGGCTAGGTTTCACTTTTTAAGATTCTTATTAATATTTCACGCAGAAGGATTTCTGAATTGAACTGTTAATAGGGATCTGAATCTATATTGAGGAACTGCCATCTTGGCCGGTCTTAATATGACCCGAAGCTAGGTCTTGTCCTTTTAGATTTTGCCATTTTATTATAATGGTAGATCTTATAAAAAGAATGTTATTAGGGATCAAAATCTAAATTGAGGAACTGCCATCTTGGCCGGTCTTAATATGACCCGAAGCTAGGTCTTGTCCTTTTAGATTTTGCCATTTTATTATAATAGTAGATCTTGCAAAAGGAATGTTATTAAGGATCAAAATCTAAATTGAGGAACTGCCATCTCGGCCGGTCTTAATATGACCCGAAGCTAGGTCTTGTCCTTTTAGATTTTGCCATTTTATTATAATGGTAGATCTTATAATATAGGAATGATATTTTAAACTTAATCGTTCCTTAAAAAATTTAAACAAGTATAGGGTTGCCCTAAATGGGACTTCAAAAGATAATGTCGTCCTCGGAGGGATTGAATGATAAATATGTCCTTATAAGGACTATATACGGAAACGTTCTTCAGCAAAAGGAGTTTCTTCTTTATTCAATTCCTGAATGCTTTCTCCGTGGTTGCACGTTTCATCTTGGTCGCGGTACGAAGCTCAGCATTTCCAGGCTCCAGACGTGGAGAATTCCTAGTACGGCTTCTTCGCTTGGCGACGTATCCAATAAAAATTTGGAAGCAAAATTTCTAGATTAGGATTTAGAATATTCCTAAGTTAAGTCTAGACTCAGAAGGTTTAGATATGTGCAATTGTGTAACTGAGATTAAACACAAAAGGCTAGTGTTTAATTCACTCAGTTGTTGGCTCTGATACCAACCTGTCACACCCCGACTTTCCACGTGTCACCGGTGGGCCCGGTGGGGAGTATCGTGACGTGGTTGGCAACGTAATAGTCAAACAACACAATTATATAAATGCACAGCGGAAGCAAAAGATAAATATTATTACATTTCCGAATATAAAGTAATATCCAATATTACAACGGAAAGTAAAGGATCCACAGGCGGATCTTAAAACATATCATTTGTTCAACAGACTTTAGGCACCTAGAACCTCCTAGATTCTTTAGAACCGCCCTGAGCTTCCAGCCAATTATGTTCAGTACCTGTCACTTAACCCTTTTGGAAAATACGTCAGTTTTCACTGGTAAATACACTCAACCGACTCATTTTGAAAAATGATTAAAAATTGGTTTGGATGCACATGGCACAAAATATATTGACACTTTGATTAAAATGCACAGAGGCAAAATTAATCTTTTTACACTTGGAACAATTATATTTATAACCTTGTATACAGATTTACATGTTCGTTGTACGTTCAGGGCCCGATGTAGAAACCGAGTCAAGATTAACAGACACGCCACAAGTATAGGCCCACAAAAGAGTGAGATACCGTTATTACTTAGTAACTGTCGGGTGTATGCCTACACCCCGTACCTAAGACGTGGCCATTTTATAATACAATGATGTCAAGGATATCCGGGACATGGTCATTAACCCCTAAAGGCTTTTATTTCAAACAATACAGATTAAACCGGGTTACCTCAATGATTTAACCTTCATTAAGATTAAATATTCAATACCCGACCAAGCGGTATTATTATACCGTATCCCAAGCCCGTATAGGGAAAATAAGTTAAGAGTATTTACCTGAGCTAGCTCCTGTCTTAAATAGCAAGAATCTAATAACTCAGCCGTAGTCACTTAAGTAAGCGTAGGTACAATTTACCGGAAAGCTCTAGTCTGGAATGATGGTATAAATAATTTATTAGAATGCTAACGGGTCTTTAATTAAGCCTAAGCTTAGACCGGTTAGTCTTAAGGAAATATATGGTTCAATCGCATGATTAAGCGAAGACCGGAATAGAACGTGATTTAAACCCGACATGTTCAGAGACTTGTCTTTTGTGGGTATTTCATACACATTCTGGATTTTAGGACAAACCCAATAAGGTTGACCCGTTTCGGCTAACTTATATAAACTAGTTATATAAACCGATCCGAACGCGAATGACGCGTAACGGGTAACCGAATGAATCACGAACAGGTTTCCTAAGTTAATACGCTTTAAATATGTTGTGATATCAGAATGATACCTTCCGTAATGCCCGAAACGAGTTTAATTCTTATTTATGCCCCGTAGGGGTATTTTGGTCATTTTAACGATTAAAAAGGGATTTAACGTAACCCTGATGTTCGGGACTGAAGTAATCAGTAAAACTACCTATTTTAATATGTTATATCAGTAGGTATTTAGTCTTACGTGGCAAAATGGTTTTAAACCCAAACTACGCGTATAATACGCGTATAAAGTCGTTTTAAGCGACTTACGGGTTTAAATAGGATTCTGAGTTTTTAAATCAGTTAAATGGGTTCAAAATAATTTATTTATTATTTAAAATCAGTAGTAATTGGATTCGCGTCAAAAGGATTTATAAAACTCATTTTATGCGCGAAAAGGTTATATTCGGTATTACCGAAATAAGACACTAATCCTAGCTTATGACCAGTTTAAAAATAATTAAAAATCTTCAAAAATCCCGAAATATTATTTAACATCAGTGGGGAAAAGGTTTGGTACCGAAAATCGGGTTTAGATAGGCTATGCGCTAATCGCGCCGTTTAATTATTAAAAAGCTTAATATTTACGCTAATGCGCATATCTCCTAATCTAGACCTCCGATTGACGTGAAAATTTACGTACATGTTTAATAATCAGTAACTAAGATTATTGTACTTCCACATTTTCAAAATTCTCGTTGTAGGGTCATAAGGGCATTATGGTCTAATTTAAGCGATTAACGGAAACGTGTGCATTCATCGGATAATCAATGAAACAAGTACCGAGGCTTATACTATCATATAACCCAATCCTAATGAAGTACTAAGGCAATACCGAATCAAATTAAAACGGGTCAGAAGCGAAGTCAAAGCAAAAGTCAAAGTTTTGCGACTTTCGGTTCCGAACCGGGTTTAAACAGAAATCTGTCGAGTCGGACAAGCGTAAACAAGTTTTTATACTTATTACCAAGTTATATTAAGATTAAAACAGATTACACGCCTCTCGGATTGCAAATCGTGCATTAAATCATAAATTACATTTCTGTTGACTTTTTCGGTCAACCTTTGACTCGACAAACGACCTAGTTAGGTCTGGAATCGGTACATGCCCTTACAAGGGTTTAATACCCATATAATTACCTATCTAACGGTACTTTCAATTCGGGTTACGACTGAGCTATCGATACTTAATCACGAAGTCAACCGTAAATTACGATATATTGACTTTTACGCTAAATACCAAGCTAAACTGAAATTAGAAGGGTTAGGCAACTTACAAGTGATCAATGGATGACTAGTGAACACTTGAAGGCAGGTTGGAAGCTCCTCAAATGGCCAGACAAAGAATGGTGAAAGAATGAGACATTGAAGGCCTTTTATACTTGTGCACACACCACAAAATGTTGACAACAAGGTCTAAGACCTACCACAAGCTTGCAACATGTGTCCTAGAGGCTTAGGGGTGTCTAGGGGTCAAGTAAAACCGGTTATATGGGTTGAAATGGCGTAAAACAGGCAACAGCCTGTTTCTGGTCGCTGGCAGACTGGTAGCGCACCGCTACGCTTCTGGTGTAGCCCCGCTAGGCTGGTAGCGCACCGCTACACTTATAGTGTAGCGCCCCGCTAGGCTTCTGATCAGCCTTCACATTTTCCATTCTTTGCATAATTGACTCTTGGCTCTTCCGAAAGGTCAAGTAACCTTTATATATTGCAATTTGACCCTTTCTTATTTATTTACAAGGGCTTTAGGACTTGTACCCACTTTACCAAGTCCCTGGACATTTCCGGTTAACCCGAAAAGTCCAAACTTTCAACGTTAACGCTTTTAACCCTTGTAAACGAATTTGATCACAACTTGCTCATACGGTAACGAAACTTTATGAAATTTTAATCATGCATTCTAGTGAGCATA
This sequence comes from Helianthus tuberosus, assembly GCA_030545235.1. Taxonomy (NCBI): domain Eukaryota; kingdom Viridiplantae; phylum Streptophyta; class Magnoliopsida; order Asterales; family Asteraceae; genus Helianthus; species Helianthus tuberosus. The sequence continues at coordinate 14,272,586 of CM060452.1, read as the reverse complement.
ATTTACATTTACAAAGCTTCGGGTTTGTCAAAAGGTCACTCAGAGGTATATCTTTAACATGTTGACACATTTAACCCCTGTAGTTTGTAATCTCTCACTTTTAGCTTCGTATGATCCATGATTTATTCGTTTGATGTTATAAACATCATGTAGGGTTATTATGAAGTATATTTATTCACTGTTGACACTTAGAATCCGTATTTTCATATAATTTCCACGTTTGTCAACTTTAGTCCTTTCTGAACATTCTTTCGCACGTTCAAACTTATGACACGTGTCATTACATTATAGGACGTGAATTTTCGGGGTGTTACATTAACGAGTAACGGTGTTTTGTTTTGCAGATAAAGCGCGATCATTAAGGAGCTCAGGAAACCATAAGAAGATTAACCATCATGGTAGGAACATAAACCAAACTGATTAGCCTCTTAATTAGTTGCGTGTTTCTTCACAAGGTGAATCGAAATTGTAGTTTTCCGATCTTTTTTGGCGGCTTCTTATTAAATGTGTTGTGGCTGGTAATTGATTTGCAGTGATAGTTTATGGGAGAGTTTATGCGAATACGATCTGGTAATTGCTTGTTGTAGTGTGAAAGAACAAAGGAACAAGGTATGGTCGGTAACAGTTAGAAATTAGGGTTCTGATGGTTTTGTGGATGAAAATTAAGAACAGGGTTACGGTATTTGCCACGTCATAGCCCGGTCATTGTCCACGTCATAAAAAAACAAACGACGTTAGATTTTTTTAACGAATGTCCAGTATGAAGAAATAGTCTTAAAAGTGGGACTGTTGGCTGCGATATTCTCAGGTTGGATTATTATTGGTCAATAAAGAAAATGTGGAATTAATAAATCTAATTAGCCTTTAAATAATTTATGTGTTAATAAATTTACATTGCTGAAAGGTGTGAGGGTTACGGTTGTGACATGATTCGCCACGTAGGAACATGAATGGAAGACTACATCACCCCGTTGTGTGATCCACCATGGTTTACATAAATTAAACCATGGTCCTATTCTCCATTTTCCAAGATTTCCTTTCCTTTTTTAAAAGATAAAATAAATTAAAATAAATAACGGAATAGTGGTTTTGGTCATGACCACACCCTTAGGGTAGTGGTTTTAGATGACGGATTAAAGGTGGTGACATGACGCTAACGTGAAGGATCATGGTGGTAATATGGGTTATGACCACACTCTATAGCCTAACACTTATATATTTTAAAAATCTATATTATCTTAAATTAGGTCTAACGGGTTCAACCCCTGGACCTGGAAGATAAGCGGTTTACTATTCGGTCCAGTACTTATAAAACATTATTGTACAACCACATGTTTAAAATTTATATATTATTATATATCTTTTTTGTTTAAAAAAAATCGTTTGAAGCTACTTGAAAAAATGTAAATATTTAGCAATATCACTAATTAAACGTAAAAATGTGATAAATATATATATCCATCCAAATCGTCACTAACATCAATCAATCCATATGTTTGTGTTACATTTAAAAATGGTGAAAAAATTCATGATGCATTACATGTCGCTTGAATGAGCTTGTGAAGCAAGCCACCTGTCGGTTAGAACCATAGCTTCTTTGGGCTTGTATTGTGCCACCGAATGACCCGCACCCTATAATGGAATTAATTATTCAAAGAGGTTAAGAAATAGCTGGTAATAGTATATATTATCTTGAAACAAATGGTAATCAAAAGTAACATGCATCTTACTTTAACCGTAGCAAATGTCAGTGAAAAGTTGTTTTGTACGTATGTCATTTCATACCTGAAGAAACACCATGAAATTAGTAAACACAAGCATAAAATATTTAAGGGGTACACATATATATATAAAGTTGATTCTCACCCTCCAACTTGATTGTCAACGTAAAATGGTTCCCATGGGCTGTCAATTGGAAGACCAAGAGCAGCTATCCATTGCTCAATTCCAACATATGGAAAGGTCATATCATGATCACCGCTGCATATAACACAACGTTGTTATATACACTAGTAAACATCAGGTGAATTATACGAGGAGCAGTATTGTCAACTTATACCTAAAGATCAAAGCGCGACAGTTTTTGCTAACAAGTTTCTTATGGTAGGAAAAACTACTGTAGATATCATAAGCGTAACAGAATGTGTCGTTTTTCCCTTCACTGTAATGCATGGTAGTATTGTAGAACTCCCATTTTCCAATTGTTCCCTGAATGTTTTTACATAATACTGTATGAAATCGTCTTTATTTTGCATTGCATTCATGAGAATTAATACATACATTGGTAGTTAGGATATCATGTAACTAAAATATCAATCATCTCCTAATTTTATTTGTTCTAGTTAATATCACATATATATGTAATTTATTGTATAGACATTAATAGAAATCATAACACATAATAATGTTTAGTTGATATACCTGACGAATGTTAAGAGCTTGTTGCACTGCCTCATCATTTGCCCAATCTACTGCAAAATCGTAATAGTACTCCTGGAAGACCCAAATAAACACGAGACATCCGTTATTCATTCACAAGGATTTTTTTTCTTCTCTAATAATTACTCAGGATTAACTATAAAGACAAATTACTCGACAGTATGGCTTCAGATCTGATTTGTTACAAAGCGGCTCCAAAATATCTTCCATATTTATGTTACTTGTGCACTGTTATTAAAAAAAAAAAAAAAAAAAAAATTAATGACATATTAAGACATGGTTTTCCAAAGATGAGGTGGTTTTATAAGTCTATTCAATGGAATCACCTCCTTGTATCTTTCAAGACTGTTTGCGCATATTGAATTGGTTGTGTCGTCGGTGTTCACATAATTACCTCGACAGTTTTCGGTCGCAGACTGCAAAATAAAACTAGAATATAAGTATAACTCATAGATTAATGTTGTCTTGTTTAAAAATTTACAGTAAGTTACCTTATAAATATCGTCAGATATTAGTGCCATTCGATGAGCATACTCGACTCTAGAATTGAAGTCCATGAACTTATCAGTGAGGGGACTGCATAGAATGTAACCCTGAGTCACAAATCAAGATTAGTTTCACACTTTTATTACTATATATGATAGGATTTTTAACAATTACAGAGTAATGTTATTTACTTGGATATTCAATGCAGGTTGATCACCGCGTTCGTTAGCTACAAACAATAACTTCTCAAAGTTAATTCATAATTTTTCCTTTCAGGCATAAAAAAATAATGAAAATCAACATATCATCAGAGAGGATTGATTACCGTTGTACACTTCTAGAGTGATGATAGGCGTGACGATTCCCATGTAAGAGATACCCGTTATGTATAGAGGGTTTTTCAAGAACCTAGGATGGTCGATAAGAAACTGTTGTACAGTAACATGTATACAAAGTTGTTAAAACTTTATATTGATTTTGATACAGAAAAATAAAAGAAAAAGATAACGGACGATATCAGACCTTTCTAAGAAAATCGTTAGCTTGCTTCACGACAATGCTGTCACTGCTAATCGATGCTTCTTTTGTCGTGGCATACGAGAATCCAGCACCAGCAGGCATATCAACAAATATTACATTAGCCATCTACAAAACATTTAACCAACCATTTCATGAGTATTACTTGGTGTAACAAAGTAAAATTTTCTAGTAAAATTAGTATATTTGTCACAGAAGTATATATGAATGTTGGTCAACAGCCATACTTGCAGCTGATAAACATGGCATTAAAGAGTCGATGGACATGATGATGATAATTATGATCACCCGAATGAATGAAGATGTTGTTTGAATAAGTAAACTGTGAGTGAAATGAATGGACAATTTGGATGAATGCAAACTGTCTTGGTGCCGGAATATGTCGCCGGACCAGACATATATATAGGTGATGATTTGGCGATTGATATTTGGCGGGAATAACTGTCTTCGGCAGTTTTGAAATTCACCCGCTTATCATCATCACCAACACTTATCATAACTACCGAATATAAGTTATAAGTTAATACATATAAATATCACAAACATAATTAAGTTTAAATATCGTATCTAATAATGAACCTTTGTCCATGAGTTTGGATTTGTTGTGAGTGTGATGTTTTCTGGAGCATTTTCAAAATTGAAGCTAAGTGGACCTGCAACAAAGTAATTCATCAAAACGTGTTTTAAGTTTAACAAAATGATTGAAAACAAATTCCAAATATTTATTGGTTTAAAAAATGAAAAGTTATAATTAAGGGGAACCGGTTTTTTTCTTTATTCAATGTAGTTTTTTACTTTGATTCAATAATTTTTTACATGATCATATTATTAGTAATTCACTAGTAAAAACTTAATTCATACATTTTATGCAACTACAGATATTTTATGATACTAAAACTATAATAACAAACTTTTTCACGAAACATATGTTTTGTTACAAGTACATGTATCGAGTCACATATAGGAATGTATACATGTGACAAATCAATTAGTTACCAATCACGTGAAACGTTCTCGAGTTTAAACTTTTTCTATTTTTTTTTTCTATTGGATTACAAGTCAACTCTTATGAACACTACAAAAGTTTTTGTTATATGGATATATTACTTGAAATAATCAAAAATATTAAAACAACTAGTAATAATGCTCGCGCGCGTTGCGGCGCGAGTACATTGCAAACATCGAATGAATTAGTCAAAGCGTTATGTGTTGCGTTAAGCACACGAAAATGCATGTTTCGACGTATCCGATTGAGCTTAATGTAACCTAAATAAGCATTGCGATTGGATCCAAGCGTTATGTGTTGCGTTAACTACAAGAAATCGAATTTATACAATACAATTATAATGTATTCTATGAGAGCCGAATCGGACATATAAAACGTAGCGGGTATAAAGGAGAAACAAACACGTGTAAACAAAAGAGATTAATTAGAACTTTTTAAAAAAGGAAAAAAAACACAATTTGACTTCTGGTTACGGCGGCAGTGACAAAGATGTAATGCCGGTGGTGGTTACGCTGGTGGTGACCGTGGTGGCTTGGTGGGTGGTGTCGTCAGTGCAGAAGATGGTGCTATGGGCCGATAACCGTAGACTTTTGTTAGAATATATGAACACGTAAATTTACAAAAACTAAATTTGTTGCATGTTCAAGATCAGAAAATAACGTTATGATTATCGTTTATCAGAACTTGATTGTTAAGTATTCTTTCAAAATGTAATAACTATTCATGTAAAATAGTTATATCAAAAGTAGTTATTAAATTGATGGGTGATTGTTAATATAATATAAGAAGTAACCTTTTCTTAAATGATAGACGAATAAATTCTTAAAAAATAAATCTTTTATTTTGTAAATTGTGATTTCTTGAAGTAAGGTTTTAACATCAGAGTAAATCAATATTGATCTAATATAATGCTCTATGTATGGTTAGAAAAAATAAAGTCCTGCAAAAAAGAAAAAGTTTACATCTGTGTCAAATTCATAGAAAATAAAATAAAATTCATTTGTGGTATTTTTATTTATGAAAACCATGTGCTCAAAACAATGTGCTCATCAACACAATACGAGCATTCATCCTTTTTGTTTTCTATTAGTACATAATTATTTGGTGGGATATCACTAAGGCTATGAGGCATGGTTGGAGCCCCCTTGGGCTTTATCATGCCAACTAGGATCCACGTCAGCGCCACCTAGGATCCAACTCAGCCATGGAGCCCCCTTTAATTTGCATGGTGTGGATGGAGCCCCATATTAAAGAAAATTAAAAAAAAATCATTGGTGCAAAACATTAAAGCACCTCGGTCAATGCGCGTTGCAGCTCGTTACCATCTTGGCGATGGTTCTATAGCGCCCCGGCATAGCGCCGGGGGTGTGGACGATGGCGGGGGTGGGGCGCTATAGTGTGCCAGCTGGGTTGGGTGGCGCCCCCACACCCTCCAGCCTAATACACATTATGGGATGTGTCCAACAAAACAAACAGCGCCAGTCACTACCTAACCACCACATAGTGACAAAACCACCGTTGTCTTCATCTCTCTATGACTCTATCGTCAACCAGTACCATCCACCTCTTGTACATAGTCGGCCTTGTTGCTGATGTTGGCGATCAACTTTTTTGGCCGTTGGATCATCGGAGAATCACGTTAGTTGCTTTTTAGCTTTTGAGAAGCGATAACTGCTTGTCTGGCGCAGAGGATTAGTAAAGTTGTGATTAATTGCATCACGCCGGTGGCGAGACGTTTGGTTTTTCCGGTGGTGGAGGTATCGGCGGAATGATGACATATTTGGGATGTAATGGACCAATAAGACTCAACCAGGCGTTTTGGTCGGTGGCAAAGGCCACCGACTTTGTCCTTTAAGATATATGATAATGATAATATTTTTTCTGCCACGTGTTGCAGTATCATTCGTGTAGTTGTAATGTGGTCCCCACTTAGTCTCCTTGTGGGCCTACATTGTGGATCAGAATTTATTCCCGATTCAGCATGCACATGGATTAGGGCTGACAAATCATGTCTTAGCAGGTTTAACAAATATCTGATAACGTGAACAACAAAAATCTTAAACATGAATACGACTCGTTTAACTACTTTATATCCAATGTCTATAAGACAGATGTATATTTTATGCACAAATGGATCCTAACTTTCAAATTTTGATTATTTTTAAAAACGTAAAAAATCACATGGTGTACTTTTCTGTTATCGTGTCTTAGTAGGTTACCTACACGTTAACTATTGCCAACCCTAACATGGATGTATCAGGTGGTTTAATGGGGTGTATCGGATTGTTTAACCGGTTTTACCGAACGGTTATTTTCAGTGTTTTAAAATTCAGATTTTATACCGTACTGAATTTGGCTTAAAAACGGGTTAACTAGATGTATCAGGTGGTTTAATGGGGTGTATCGGATTGTTTAACCGGTTTTACCGAACGGTTCAACCAAACTTTGCATCGAAATTATTATAAGTTTACCCGCACAAGTTGTGTCGTAATGTCTTCAGTTACGTAGGAGCTTTAACGTCCTAAATACCGTCTTAGGGGTGTTATGACCGGGCGCTAAAGGCGGCACCGCCAAGCCCATAACGATGCTATCCGTTGGAAAATGTGGGGTCATGCCAATTCCACCAATCAAACTTTTCTTTTGTGTTTTTAAAATTTTTAGTTAAACCACGACGTTATAGTTAAATGACGGGTCAATTAAAGTCTATTATCTATGTCGCAATGACGTCGTGTGGCTTTATGTGAAGCCGTATCGCATAGCCTGATATAAACTTAAACTACTTTTGAAAACTAAAATACACTATTAATGCATATGAAAGTAAACTAGTATTAAGCACCCCCGCGTTGCGGCGGGGGCGTAAAACCATGCCAAATAGTATCAATGTCATACCACCGCGAGCAACCATCAACACTGAATTTGCGTCGAGTTAATACGGAGCAATTAGACCGAAACGTAAAACATCGAAAATAATAACTAAGTCGATTGAGGACCCGCACGTTATAACAAACTTGTCAAACGGGAAAAAGTAGACGACGTAAAAACGTTGAACCACACACGCACGTTGCGTTGTGTTAACTCGGAAAACTTAGAACGAAACGTAAAAACTTTGAACCACACACGCACTTTACCCCGTGTTGACTGGCGAAATTTAGAATGAAGCATAAAACGAAAAATTTGCGAAAGATGAAAAATATAGGGGGCCAAAGTTGAATGTAAAAAGATTGTAAGGTTAAATTGTAATAGATGAAAAGTTTTGAGTTAAAAGTAAAAATTCAATTAGTTTTTGGTTAAAAGTAATTAATCAAAAACTTTAGGACTAAAGGTAAAATACTCAAATAATTTTGAAAAGAGTAAAATGCACGAATAGTCCCTGTGGTTTTGCAAAGTTTCAGCTATAGTCCCCAGATTTTGGAAATTACACTCATAGTCCTTGTGGTTTGATAGTTTGTTACGCGGATAGTCCCTGGAGTGGATGGGGGTTAGTTTTCTCTGTTAAGTCCATGTCAAATGACCAAATTACCCCTTACTTTTATTAAAATATAAGAATAAATCATACATACACTCTGACTCTCTCTCTACTCTCTCTCTACTCTAGTTTACAACAACAAACCCTAGTTCGACTTCAGTGGCGGTTAATTTTGAGCAAAACCCAAATCAATTAGGGCATTTTGAGCAACACCCAGATGATAATATGGTTGATAATCAAATGGGTAGTAATCAAAATTCAAGCTTTTTGCCTCCGTCACTTGATTCTGACTCAATTGCTGATACTATAAAGTCGTTTTTTCCGATGGGTGCTTCTTCAAACCCTACAAATGATAATACTTCTTCAGGTATGCAGCAGTTTCATCAGAGTTTTCCACCGTCGGATTTGCTCTCACGCGCTAGTAATCGGAGTCAAGATCTGCGGCTGTCTCTTCAATCGTTTCAAGATCCGACAATTCTTCAACACCCCCACCACCACCAGAATCAAAACGAACAAGCGGATAATAATAATAACAATAATATGTATTTTGACGGGTCGGGTTGGGCGGATAACCCGGGTGGTGGTGGGTTTCAAAGAATGGTGGCGTGGGGTGGAGATGCGGTGGCATCCACCGGATTTGTATTCAGTTCGCAACCGGCTGCTGCGGCGCAAACGACGCCGTTTCTGCAACCGTTGTTTGGTCAAGCAACCAACAATCAGTTGTTTAACAATAGTTCTCAGAGGGGACCCCTTCAGTCCAGTACAGCACCTTCGTTTCGGGCTTGGATCGACCCGCCGCAACCGTTTACGGTTGTTTAACAATCAGTTGTTTAACAATCAGTTGTTTAACAATAGACCAATCTAGTTTAGATATTGATTAGGTTTTTTAACTGTTAGTTAATCACGACTCATGCCTTTGGTATTGTTAATTGGATTGGATTAGAGATTGGCAATATTTGGTTATGATATTTATAGTTTCTGTAGACAAGTGTCAAGTGGAATACTTTTTTTACCTGCACATGCTGATCCTGATCCACTCAACAGCAGATTTTGATGAGTAATTAGAAAGTAGTAGAGGGGTGTTCTTAGGGTTAGAGAGAGAAAGAAAGGAAGGAGAAAGAAAGCCGGGGTGGCTAGGGTTAAGGTTTTGTATTTTAAATGATTAATAATTAGTTTTTTCTTATATTTTAATAAAAGTAAGGGGTAATTTTGTCATTTGACATGGACTTAACAGAGAAAACTAACCCCCATCCACTCCAGGGACTATCCGCGTAACAAACTATCAAACCACAGGGACTATGAGTGTAATTTCCAAAATCTGGGGACTATAGCTGAAACTTTGCAAAACCACAGGGACTATCCGTGCATTTTACTCTTTTGAAAAACTCCCAAATCTCTAGATACAACCCTTATATTACATTCACCATCGCAAATGCTACTTAACGTTCGTATTTGGTTAAACATTTAAACATGATCACTCTGTCATATGTTAATTCATATGATTAAGATCCGGATAACCTCAGGCGGATTGAAACAAGCGATCGTATACGTATACGATATGCCCATGACAATTTAAAACCATACGAAAAACAGAAGAAACAATACCTATTTGATAGAAGAAGGTGATAACAGCAGAACATCCAGGACCTCCGGTGAGATAAAATATGAGTGGATCTTCATCTGGATTTCTTTCAGATTCAACAAAGTAGTAGAAGAACTGTGCTTCTTCCTTTTCTCCTATTCCTAAATACCTTCCATACAAAAAAATTTAAGAGATATGAGTTCTCGATTTATAAGGCCTAAAACCATTATCTGATTCGAGGTAAAACATGTTAACTAAACCACTTATTTCTGCAAACAATCAATCAAAATCACATCCGAGGATGTGACATACGTACCCAGTTTCGAGCTTGAAAGGAAGTTGGCCAGGATATCCAGGAAGACTCTTAACAATGGATTTTGGATTTGATGGAGTTGTGGAGTGAGATTGCGAAGTTAGAAGAACGAGCAGAAGTAAGAAACACTTCAATGTCATTGATCCGCACTCCATGCTTCAAATTTTGTGTTCTCTTAAATGCTTTGGTTGTACTATATATAGAACTAGGTGATGTCCGGCCCGCGTTGCGGGGCGATGGCCGAATAATTCTCAACCAATTAAAAAAACAGTACTATAGTTTTGCTAGAAAGAAAAAATAAAAAGAGTGTTAGGGAGCTCTTTAACACGATTTTTAGCTGGTGGCAAAATCATATTTTTATTTTTACTTGGGGGAAAAATCATTTTTTTTTCCCGAGAGTAAAATCCTAATTTTTAGCCAGGGTAAAACCATATTTTTATTTTGCACTGGGGGAAAAAACGTAATTTTGAATTGAGGGTGATATCGTAATTTTGAACCGAGAGGAAAATCGTAAATTTTAGTTGGGGGCAAAAGCATAATTTTATTTTGAACTGTACGCAAAGACGTAATTTTAAAGTTGGGGCAAAACGGTAATTTTTAAGTGGGTATAAAATAATAAATTGGTATAAAATCGTAATTTTGAGCCGGGGGGAAACAAAATTTTATTTTGAACTGTGGCGAAAACGTAATTTTGGTTGAGGGTAAAGGCGTAATTTTTTTTACCGAGGGCGAAATCGTATTTTTTAGCTCGGGGCAAAAGAGTAAATGTATTTTGAAGTTGGGGCATAACCGTATTTTTTAACTGGGGGTAAAAACGTAATTTTAAAGTAGGTATAAAATAATAAATTGGTTGGTCCAATGGGTATTGCTCTCTGCCCATTTGAACCAATGACAGAGAAACACTATTCAAGGACAAAAACGTAATTTTAAAGTGTTTATAAAATAATAAACTGGTTGGTCGGGAGGGCCGGCTGCCCATTTAAACGAATGGCAAGGAAATACTATTCACTGTCATGATAAATGTAAATGTTGAAAATAAAAATTAAACTTAAAAAAAAATAGGGGCAGCCGCCCTTTTTAACAAATAGGGGGAAGAACTATTGCCCTCCATCTATTTTGTATATGCAGGATAATGCTTTCACCAAGGTCTATGCATTAGACCAAGCGGTATGGGGGCCGGCTTAGGCCCGGCGAGGCCCGGCGCCGGTCCCTCACACCGCCCCCCTCGGCCCGTGACGTGAAAACAGGCTCCTAGACGACGATTGTGACGGGCCTCATTTTCAAACATTTAGCCGTTGGTAACGGCTATAATTATTTAAAAAAAAACTTTTTCACTTTAAATAAATACCCCTCTTTTCATCCATTTTTATACAATTTTTTTCAATACTTCTCTCATTCTTCTCCCATTCTCATCCATTTTTATAAAAAAGAACTCCCCTTTTTTATAGAATCATGAATCCATTCAACCCGAACAATCCCAACCCGAACAATCCAAACCCGAACCAACCTAACTTTTTTTCGAGTCCCGCTTACACTCCGACTATGGATCCTTCGTGGGTGTCTCCACAATTTATGTTTTCGGGTTTCCAACAATCACCTAACACCTTCTCCCAAATGTCTCAAGTTCAACAAATGCAACAATACAAAGCACTCCAACAATTCATGCAACGCAACTCGGTTCAACTTGAACAATTCCAATCGCAACCGCCAACTTCCCAACCGCAACCCCCGGTTCAACTTGACGATGATGATGAAGAAGTCGTCCCTGAATCGCCACCTAAAGAACTCAAGCGCAAAAAAAAACACGGGGAAGGGGAAGGCGGTTGAAACTGAACCCGACACCGCAAAAAAAGCGGTTCGAGAGCAAAGCCGAGACAGTGGACAAAAGTAGAGGAGGAAGCGCTAGCAATTTCGTTTGTTAAGTCCTCAACTTGCCAGATTGTCGTTATGAACCAAAGTTTATTTTTTTATTTTAAATTTAAAAATATTTTTTTTTACTTTTACTAATGCATTTTTTTTATTTAGGAAACAATCAAACGGGTACTAGTTTTTAGAAGGCAACAACGGATAGATTTAACGAGCTTATGAGGCAAGGCCCGATGCGTGATATCGATTCCGTATCGGGTAAGTGGCGGAAAATGAACAAGACCGTCAATGAATTTTGCTGGTATTATAACCAAATTTACACTTGTCCTCCTAGTGGGAGTAACGACGAGGACATTCTTAACCTTGCGATGGCTAAATGGGATTCAAAAAATCCGGCGCCTTTCCCGCACCTCCAAGCATGGAACGTTTTAAAGAAAGAACCAAAATGGGAGCCGGTTCCAAATGAGGTCGCAACCGCCAAACCTACTAAAACTTCTGAGTCCGGAAGTTATAGTGCGGGAGGCTCCACCGCTCGTTGTCAAATCGACATAAACGACGACCCGATATATGACGAGGATGTGTTGCTCGTTCGCGAGAACGAACGTCCCACCGGAAGGGACAAATCAAAAAAAGAGGCGGCCAGAAAGCGAAAAATGGGCGGCTCGAGTGGAGTGGGAGGTTCGGGTGGAGGGGGCGGCTCGGGGGCAGCTTCGAAAATGGACGACTTGATAAACGAATTCCGTTCGTTCAAAGAGTTCACGGCCGAAAAATATAGTCGTAAGAAAAACGTGTTGGCCGACTATGCTCGAGCGGAGAATTTTAGGATTATGAGGTTGGATCTCGACTCGGTTCCGGAGGATGAACGCGAGGTTTATCGGCAGATGAAAGAGGAGGTTAAGAAGAAATGGACGTCGTAGGTTGTGAGCGGAGGACTTTTTAATCGTATCGTTATTTTTTTTTCGTTTCTAGGATTAGTAGTTTTAATTTTTAGGAAATGTAATTTTATTTTTATGTTATGAAATGAATTTATTTATGTTGTTTTATGTTGTATTTTTTAATTTTTATGAAGTTTTTATTAAGTTAACAAAAAAAAGTTTGAAAATTATAAAATAATTAGGTGGGGTAGTCCCATCCTCCACCCCCTCGAAAAGCTTGGAGGCCCATCCTCCATGGGATGGTGATGTGGCCCCTACATGGCGGCCCATCCTCATGGGGATGAGCCTCCCCATACCCTCTAGTCTTAGGGGAGGCGGGGTGGGAATCAATTTTTTCGTGATAAATGAGTTCCACGAGTGATAAAGTCAAACAAACCACCGCCACCAACCTTTTTTTAACGCGTGAATCAATTTTTGCGTGATAAAATTCACGCGTGATAAATGGAAGGATGTGACGGGGTGTGAGGGTTTATTGTTGGGTGTTGTGAGTGATGATCATTGCCACTAAAAAGGTTGTGAGTGATGGAATAATGGTTGATGACATGGCAGAACTTGATTGGATGTTGTGAGCGATGAGTAATCACCACCACCTCCCCCTTTTTTATTTTAATTCAGAATATATAAAAATTGGGATTAATCTTACATTTTTGAAAGCGGTTATGAAAACTCTTCCCACATATTTTTTTCTCTTTATACAATGCTCTGAATAGGGATGGCAATGGGTCGGGTTCTGATCGGGTATTCGTAATCCCATACCCATACCTGCTTGTAAAATTGTGACTCATACCCGACCCAATTCCCGTCGGGTATTTGTGATGAGATAATTACCCGTCGGGTATCGGGTATACCCATTAATTTGTTAAAATATTTACGTTGGAGTTTCCAAATACATCTTTTTTTTACAATTATAATTATTATATATTTAATTTATACAACAACTATTATAAATTAAAAACATACATTACATAATATAAGTTCTATCATAAATTAATAATAACTTTATAGTACTTATACACTTATATGTATATACTTCACAACATACAAAATATAAATACTATTATCAAATACATATACTAAAAGAAAATTTATTTTTTCACATTATGAACATACTAAAATAAATCACTAATAGACAAGGGTTAATGGAAAATAAAAATATAAATTAAAAAATCCGGGTATATGATCAGGTATATAATTCGGGTAAACGGGTATGTAGTTTCGGGTAATCAGGTTGGGTATCACCTAATCCTATACCCGTAAATTTTTTTTAAACTAATCCCATACCTAGCCCATTACCCGTCGGGTATCGGGTTTAGCCATCCCATTTGTGTCGGGTTTCGGGTATACCCGTCGAGCTCGGGTATTTTTGTCATCCCTAGCTCCGAAGGGGGTTATAGAGTGTTTGGAAGCGAAAAGGCGCAAGTTCTTTTGGGGTGGGAACGAGGATAGGAATAAATTGGCGTGGGTTAGCTGGAAAAAAATATCCACTCCGATAGAGAAGGGTGGTTTGGGTCTTACTCCTCTCCAGGATGTGAACACGACCCTCCTCACCAAATGGTGGTGGCAGTTCAAGACTGAACCGAATTCGTTATGGAGGAGTGTAATCTTGTGATGAAACAGTGGTTAACCAGGGATGTTAAGTCATTGGTCTCGTCAGATAGGGTTAATCCTTCTTTCCAAGGATCGGCTGCTGGATCGTCCGGTAACCTATCTCCTGCACAAGCAAACACATTGTGACTCGTAACAAGGAGGATGGGGTGGGGTATTTATAGCCGAAGAGTGAAGGATGGTAATTAAGTGGCTAGGCAGACAATGCGCAGCCCTTTGCAAGTGTGTCAGGCGCGTAGGTCACGGATGCCACGTCCTGCTGTGGCTGTTAGTCTGTTCGCCAGCGTTGCATACATGTGGGCCGGACAGGTGACCGATGTCAGTGCCACTTGCTGTTTTGGATACTTAAGTCAAAGTGTCAGTCCCACTTGCGTCGTCAATAGGATGCGGTACTGGGCCGCATCGCTATGTGCGGTAACCGTGGTTGTTTCCGTGTCCCTTGTCGTGACGAAAATATCTACAGGGTGCGGTGTTGAGCCGCATCACTGTGTGTGGTAACCACGGTTGTCACCGCATCCGTTGTCATGACGAAAACAACCGTTTTCATACACAAGGTAAGTCTTCTCATCACTAGACCGATTGGAACTGTTAACTGTGTTCGCGCGTGCCCGCACGGACGCAGATAAGTCCTTGTTGAGGGGATTATTTGATAAGGGTGATGGTCACTCGCGTCCGCTTTGGAGCGAGATTTGGGACCATACCCCTTCAAGTCCCCCCAGTCCAGTGTTGTTTCCTCATGCAAGTTGCAGGTGGGAGGAATACTGAATTATTTGGTAGGCTGGGTACCTTTGAAATCGGTTTGGATAAGATTCTGGGCCCGGCCCTTCGCTCCTGCTTCAAGTAAATCAATTCGTGGATTGAGTATTACTTGTGTAAGTAGGTGGGTAGAGTTTGTGTGATGCCTCTTCCGGACCGGTGAGCAAGTTCAGGCTGATGCTGAAACATCACCTGGTAGCTGTGGACTGGAAGTGTGGTCTACCTTTTTCTGATGTCATCAAACATGATCGCCACCTGTTGGTGTGCTGAACCAACCTTTGAGATGGTGACGGACGATGAGTATGAACTCGCTATTACCCGCACCTCCAGTTGTAACCTTTGCGGTTGCTGATGCAATTTTCTTGGTGCCCCGTTGGCACTTTATGTTCATCAACTGGACATGAAATGACGATCCCTATCTTGTGGGGCGTTCGTGTTCATCAGTTTAGCTCTCAAGTAACCGCACGTCCTTTGTGGTTACCTCGTTGCCTTGCATTGTCAGCCTTGTTTGGTCGAACAATGTGAGGAGTTGAGGTGAAACTATGGGCAAATAAACATGGTCATAAGCAGACTTGTGCCCACCATTGTTTATTCTATGCAGACAATGGGTGGATAGACAAAGTCATAAGCGGACTATTTACCACCATTGTTGAGCTTCCTGCTCTTTGAGTTCACAATGATTATCAGGAGTCCGGGTGAACTCGCCCAAGGCATTCGTTCTGTAGCCACTTTCGGTTTAGGAAATTGTGATCAATTTTCCTTGAGGTTGCTTTCCGCACCTTGTCTTATCATTCGGTAGGACATTGTGCGGTGTTGTGGTCCACCATCTTTGTGATGTCGAATCATGGCTCTTCTGTAGCCACCGTTTCCATAGTTGCAGATCGTCCGCAGCACCTCATGAGTGTCTGTGGTTTGTAACAGAAGACTCACTTTAAAAGAGTGTTGCACTTGAAGTGGCTCTTGAAGGTTCAGGAGCGTTGGTTGTTGAGGTGCGGTCGCTCCCCATAACCATCGTCCCCTTGGTGAGAAGCTGTTTATATCCCCTATGTGGTATAGGATACCCGATCTCCAAATACTTCCAACTCTCGTATGCATAAGCCTTAAGCCAGTTGATGAACCTCGGTGCCCATCGATTGTATTCCTCAGTATTCATTAGCTTAGGCGGCTTTTGATAGTTACCGTACGGATTGTCTACGTTTAGTGTCTCGGAGATGACACTTGACATGTTCTTCGGGTTGGACGTAGATGTAGATGTCGATGCTGATGTAGTGAAAGCATCGTAAAACGGGTTCAAGAATTCATCATACATGATTATAAGTACCTGAAAAGTCAACAGAAGTCAAATACTTTTGAATACAAAGCAAACACAAACACTGATGATCCGGATGGCCGTGGTCTGGATGGGCATTATAGCACTAATCTCCGGATGAACTTGGTCCGGATGGACTTGTTTCCGGATGGACACAATCAATGAAAGAACTCTATCCGGATGGACTATGTCCGGATGAACTCTTCCGGATGGACAAGTTTCTGGATGAACTATTAACAGTCTATACGTCCGGATGGCCAAGAACACTTAGACAATCTTCAAGCAAGAACAGTCTATCTGTCCGGATGGACTAGTCTATCCATCCGGATGGATGATGATGTCAGCAAACATGGTTCGAAAGTTCATAGTTTTTCAATGAGTTTGATGTGTTTTAGTCCGAATTAAGATCTGAAACTTTGTAGGATTAATCACAAACACATTACGCACGCTATGTCAAAATTTTAGGTAATTTTGTCCATGAATTCAGTGTCAAATTTGAGTTTTTCTATGAAAAGTTAAGAAAAATTAGAAATGAGTAGAAAATGAGAATTGTAGATCTGAAATGGCAAGAATTTGATGTAGATCTCTAGTAACCAAGATCTGAAATGAGAATTGTAACCCTTCTCCGAATCCAGCCTCCAAGCTCTGATACCACTTGTGAGGACCGGGGGTTCGGTTACTCGAATACGCTCAGACCGGATCTAGCAACTACAGCCTTGTGCGGAATCCAAGAATGTAGTAGGAGAGAGAGAAACACAGCAGACACCGTTTAACATCATTCTCATTGATAATCAAAGCAATTACGAGAGCCAGAGAGAATTCGACAGGGCTTCGCCTTAGGTGCCAAGAGATCAGTACCAAATGAGGACCCAAGACGCCTATTTATAGACTTGCCCATTCGGGTGAATCATCCTACTGCACATCCATCCGGATGGGTTATGTCTATCCGTCTGGATGGACTAACAACATATCCTAAACCTTTGATTCGGCCTGGATAACATACAAAACATACTTTAAACATTACATAGACATTAAATAGGTAAAACAAATACTTGATACAGACGAAAGCTACAGACATAGTGCATTCACAGTTGGTGCATTTGGAAGGCTAGAAACGGTAGCTCTTCTCGAATATACCGGCGATGAGTACTAAAGTGGTGGAAGACACTAAATCTCTCAGCTTTCTTTGGATGAGGAATAGATCTCCTTTTAAATTTTTGTCTTGGAACACTTGGTGTAACTTTGATTTTTGAGGTTCACTTGTCGTTTTTTTCTAGCTTCTTGCTAGTTCCTAACGAAAGTAGCCGTTCAAAAATAATAATAACAAGGTTTTAGGACCCGCGCGTGCGAGACCATTTTACCGAACAAAAAATAAATTCTTAAAGGTTGAACCATGCATGGGTGATGCAGTCCATTACGTAAAAATTTATCGTTCGAAAGAATAATTAAGTTGAAATAGTAACATTGGTTCATTATGATACGGGCACTCACTACAACAGAGAACAACCAAATGCTCAAAAGAAAATATTAAATTAGATTTTTTAACATGGTAATATGTTTATTATATATAAACTAACTGCTTAAAGCAATTAAATCCGATATCCATCAACTGATGAGGTTACATGTTAGAACTTATAAGACATAATTGTCTATGAATAAAGTTTGTTGTTTGTAAGACGCATGAGTTATGACCTACAAATAATCAATTTTATGCTTTGTAAGTTAGACAAAAGTATAAATACAGACGTAATATAAAAGTGTTGATTAATAAAATATGTGTATTAAAAATGGACTCTTAAAAGAAAGAAGATACAGATCGTATACTTCTAGATACATATCATAATATCATATGAGGAAAACAATTTACCCCCTCTCTCTTTGTATCAACCTAAAACAACCACCAGAAAATTGTCATCTCCGCTAACAACCGCACCACCACCACCACTACTAATGCAGCACCGCCACCACTGCACTACCACACATCTCTGGTTTCTTGAGCCAACAAAAGGGTTCCGGCAAAGTGTATCACGACCACCACATCAGCATCGCTTGACCGTTTCCATATGATTCGACCGACTATTTTCTTCCTCACGTTTACATCATGCACGCGCCCATTGCCGCTAGCCGGAACAACGCACGTGATAGGTGAAGCTTAGTGGTGGTGGCGGTTTGGCGTTTATGGCCAGCAGGAGCTTAGTTCTGACGTAGTGTGGAGTTGTGGCTGAAGTAGGACTTCTATCATGTGCTTTAGTTGTCTGTACCATACACCCCATTTCCTTTCTCTCTCCCCCTCTGAAGATTACTCATCATCTATCACACATTGACCCCACCACTAAAAAAAAGTCATATGAAATAAATGGCAGTACAAAGTATTAGATGGGGGCATTAAAAGTTTGTACAAAATTGAACAGTAGTTTGGTGAGGGAGAGAAAAAATGATAATTAATGTCACACTCCAACCGATGGTGGAAACATCGGGGTGCGAGCACTAAGCATTCACATTGCTCATGAGATTCCATAATACTATTTGTTTCAACAGGAATTTAGATCAAATTCATCATAACATGTCTAAAAGCAAACACAACCAACACAAGTATCAATTACGGACCAAACGAATATTGTTCAGATTGACCAAAAGATTTTAAGTTAACTAGGTGACGTTTCTAGGCATCTCCTAGCTTAATTCCAAGCATCCTATCAGCCTGCAACATGTATTAAAATATCAATACAAAAGTATTGGCGAGTATACAAGTTTGATAATAGAATAATAGATTAAACAACTCATATCCACAGTGTATGCATTATAATAGTTTCAGCTGTGCTAGTGTCGTAGTCCACGCAGTGATAGCCCAAGTTTCCAATGCGTTAAATGCCTTTCCCAAAGCTTAACGGGAGATTATATGTCTCCTCCTAACAATACCCCAAAGACTAACGGGGAGGTGCATTACTCCTATAGCGCTACTATTGTTTAGGCGGAACTACACACTCTGGATTAAACGTCACGTAGCACAAAGACTCAATAATCAAGAATCATGAGTTTCACGTACACATAGGATTGAGTATAAGTTTCCAAAGAATCGAGTTTAGGTTTCATAGAATACATATTGCACCCCAAAAGTTTAAAGTAAAAGGGGATCGAGTATACTCACAGTGCTTGCTTAACAGTATAAACTGCTATTGGATCAAAGGGAGCTCTTATAGGATTATCCTGATTAGATTACAATAGGTTAAGAGTCGAGCAGAGTAACGAGGTTGGATATAGTGTTAAACTAGTCACTTGGATCGGATGGCTGTCCGATCGGATGGTTGTCCGATCGAATGGTCAGCCGATCGAGTGACTCATAAGTGAAGAGTCAATGGGCTGCCCGATCGGGTGGCTATCCGATCGGGTTGCCACCTGTGTGGAAAACATAAGTGTAAAGGATAGTTGTCCGATCGGATGGTAATCCGATCGGATTGCCATTCGATCCGAATGGTTTGCACCCTTGGTCCTCTCAATCGGATGGTTGCTTGATCGAACGGCTGTCCGATCGGGTTGTCATCCGATCGAGGCTGCCAAATTTGATTGTTTACCAAGTGTTTTGAAAGTTTCCAGAATAAGGCAAGTGTCTCCTGATAAGGTGGTTGTCCGATCGGACGGCTGTCCGATCGAGCTGCCACTCGATCAGCGACCCTTGTTCTAGTTTATTATGTTTGTTAAATTTCTAAGTTTCTAGATTAACGGTGACGGCACAACACGTATCGAGACAACGGTAAAACCCTTTAGCACCCAAAATTCCGATTGAGTGGGAATCACCCCTGCTCGATCAGTCGTTTGTTTCTAATGGGTTTATGTCGGGATCCGTTGCGATGCTCGTCTTTTATCGGTAAAAACCCAGATCAATACCAACTCTAGACTATTCATCAGATCTATAGTTAGTTTGGACCCGATCTCCCCTAATAAAGTAAAAGTTTGAGAAAAGATGAAGATACTCAAGTTTTATAGGAAAAAGTCTAGATTTAGCTTAGATTTAGTATGAAAACGCATGAAATGCCTTAGATCTAGGCTGAATCTTGATAGAAATGGCATCACATGGAAGTTTGTACAAACCACCGTGTTAACATCACCCTCAAGAGCTCAGACCCGAGATATTTCACAGTGAAAAGTGTGATTTCAAGTGAGAATCACGTAGAGAATGAGGTGTAGATCAAGAAAGTACAAAGATCTAGCCTAAAACGTACCGAAATCGATGACAAAATGAAAGAATAGCGTGCGTGTGCGTCTGGTTCAGGCAGAGCTGTCACATCACTGAAAATGGTGATGTGACAGGTCTATTTATAGGGTGAGAGGGCATTAGGGCGGTACAAGATGGATGGGTGGCTTGTCGTTCGAGTGGTCAGCCGTTCGGGTGGTCATCCGATCGGGTGGTCATCCGATCGGATGGTCATCCGATCGGATGGCCACTCTGGCCAATCCATTCTTTCCGCGTTCCTGATTTTGATTCATTTTGCGCGTTTGGTTAAGCGTTGAGTATAGTTTGGATAAAGTATCTAGATTACATTTTAAACCAAAAGTTCCCAAGTTTCATAGATAAGGCTCCAGTCTCTCGTTTAACCAATAATCAAGTTTTACGAGTCTAAGGAGTCAAGCACCAAATAAGTTTCAAGAGTCACGAATCATAGTTTCTCAAGCATCAAGAGTCAAGAGTCCAAGTATCAAGTATCAAGAATCATGTGAATCAAGTATCTAGTTTAATCATCAAGAGTCAAGTATCTAGATTTAGTGTCAAGTCTCATAGTTCAAGTCTCAAGAATCAAGCATTTAGAATAAAGAGTCAAGCATCATAGTGTCAAGCATTAAGTATCAACAAGATTCATACCAAAAGTGTCAAACATCAACTCCATAAAACTACAGGGACCAAACCTGACAGCTAATTAGAAGTTCAGGGTCTGGTCTTGCTAAGTGTCTAAAGTTTTGGGACGCTGGGCGTCACAGTCTCCCCTCCTTTAGGAGATTTCGTCCCCGAAATATTAGAAGAAGGCTGTTTGAAGAGATGCGGGTACTTGGCCTTCATATCATTTTTCAATTCCCAAGTGAATTTGGCGCCACACTTTCCTTCCCATCGAACCTTAACAATGGGAATTTTGATGCACCTCAGACGCTTGACAGTTTGATCCATGATTTCGACTGGTTTCTCCACAAATTGAACAACCTCATTTATTTTCAAGTCTTCAAGAGGAACTTGCAGTCCTTCTTTGGCTAGGCATTTCCGTAGGTTGGACACGTGGAACACTGGATGCACGTTGTTTAGTTCTTGTGGCAAGTCGAGTTTGTATGCTACCTTGCCGATTCTTTCAAGTATCACAAAAGGGCCTACATAGCGAGGAACAAGCTTTCCCTTATTTCCAAGATGAACTACTCCCTTCCAGGGAGATACCTTGAGAAGAACTCGGTCACCAACAACAAATTCCAAAGGCTTCCGCCTATTATCAGCATAACTCTTTTGTCTGCTCCTAGCCTTGATCAAGTTATCATGGATTTGAAGAATCTTATCCGTTGTTTCTTGAATAATCTCAGGGCCAATGAACTGCTTTTCCCCAACCTCATGCCAGCTGAGAGGAGATCGGCACTTTCGCCAATATAAAGCTTCGAAAGGAGCCATCTGAATACTGGAATGGTAGCTATTGTTGTACGAGAACTCAATCAATGGTAAATGTACATCCCAGTTACCACCAAAGTCGATGGCACAAGAACGGAGCATGTCCTCATAGGGTTTGAATAGTACGCTCGGTCTGCCCATCCGTTTCAGGATGGAAGGTCGTGCTAAGATTCAAGTGCGAACCCATAGCGGACTGAAACGTTTGCCAAAGATGAAAAGTAAAACGACCATCACGGTCCGAGATTATGTCAAGAGGTATGCCATGACGGCATATAATCTCATCAGTATAGATTCGAGCAAGTTTCTCCACCTTGTAATCCTCCCTAATGGAAAGGAAGTGGGCAGATTTGGTCAAACGATCAACAATCACCCAGTTACTATCGTGAACTTTAGAGGTACGGGGTAGCTTAGTAATAAAGTCCATGGCAATGCTTTCCCATTTCCAGACAGGGATTTTAGGTTGTTCCAAGAGTCCAGAAGGACGCTGGTGTTCAGTTTTTACCTTCGAGCAAGTAAGACACTCAGACACATACACCGCAATGTCCCTCTTCATGCCAGGCCACCAATAAGTCATACGCAGATCCTGATACATCTTATCGGCACCTGGATGGATGGAGTAACGGGATTTGTGAGCCTCAGTCATAATGAGCTCACGAAGATTTTCGCGATCTGGCACCCAGATACGATTTAGATAATACTGCAGGCCATCGGATTTAGTTTTGAGCTGGTCTATCCTAGCACTGTGAACTTCTCTTTCTAGACTCCTTTCATTCGCTGATGAATATTGAGCTTCACGAATACAAGCGTGCAGATCGCTAGAGATACGAATAGCCTTGAAATGGGTCTTACGACTAAGGGTTCGGCTACTACATTCGCCTTGCCTGGATGATAGCGAATTTCGCAGTCGTAGTCGTTAAGGAATTCTACCCAACGTCTATGTCGCATGTTCAGCTCTTTTTGGTCAAAAATGTGCTGAAGGCTCCTATGGTCGGTGAAGACCACACACTTAGTACCATAAAGGTAGTGTCGCCAGATTTTTAACGCAAAAATAACTACACCAAGCTCCAGATCGTGAGTAGTTTAGTTTTTCTCATGTATTTTGAGTTGAGGAGAGGCATAAGCGATGACCTTGTCCCGCTGCATGAGCACACAGCCCAATCCACGGTTCGAGGCATCACAGTATACCACAAAATCGTCATTGTCATCAGGTAGGGTTAACACAGGGGCATTACACAAAAGGTTCTTAAGAGTTTGAAAGGATTCCTCTTGTTCGGGACCCCAAACAAAAGGTTTATCCTTTTGAGTTAGAGTAGTAAGAGGAACAGCGATCTTAGAAAAATCCGCGATGAACCGACGATAATAGCCTGCCAATCCTAGAAATAAACGAATCTCGGATATAGATTTTGGCGTACACCAATTCTTCACTGCCTCAATCTAAGAAGGGTCAACATGAATGCCCTGACTACTAACAATATGACTAAGAAATTGCACTTCATCAATCCAAATCTCACACTTAGAAAATTTAGCATACAGACGTTCGCCACGTAAAAGTTCAAGTATAAGGCGTAAATGGCGAGCATGATCAGCTTTAGTCATAGAATAAATAAGAATGTCATCAATAAAGACTATCACAAAACGATCCAAATAGGGTTTACAAACACGGTTCATAAGGTCCATGAACACTGCAGGTGCGTTGGTTAAGCCAAAAGGCATGACTACGAACTCATAGTGCCCATATCGAGTACGAAACGCCATTTTAGGAATATCATTTTCGAGGACACGTAGCTGATGGTATCCAGAACGTAGGTCAATTTTAGAGAAGTAGGACGCGCCTTGTAGTTGGTTAAATAGGTCATCAATACGGGGAAGCGGATAACGATTCTTCACAGTAAGCTTATTAAGTTCACGATAGTCGATACACATACGGAAGGAACCATCCTTCTTCTTGACGAATAAAACGGGAGCACCCCACGAGGAGGTACTTGGACGAATAAAACCCTTATCGAGTAATTCCTGTAGCTGACTAGATAACTCTTGCAACTCGAAAGGTGCAAGACGGTAAGGAGCCCTGGCGATAGGAGTCGCACCAGGTACGAGATCAATACGAAAGTCAACGGATCTGGGTGGAGGAAGACCAGGAAGATCTTCAGGGAAGACATCAGTGAAGTCACACACAACTAGAACATCGCTTATGTTCTTCCCCTTGCCTTTTTATTCCACCACGTGAGCCAAGAAGGCAGGGTTCTGTTTACGTAAGCTTCGGCTCGCTTGTGTGCATGACATCACCTCAGCCCTTTTGAAGGTCGGTCTCCATAGACGATCAAAGTATCACCATAGGGAAGAGGAAGACGAACAAGTTTCTCGTGACACACAATTTCGGCATGGTTCTTACGCAACCAATCCATGCCGATGATAACATCAAAACTACCCAATCGCATGGGTATAAGATCAATAGAGAAGACGTTATCGTTAAGAGTCAAAGAACAATTACGCACGATCGAATTCACCAGAATCGACTTACCATTAGCGACCTCAACAGAGAATGACTCAGGTAACTTGGAGCGTGTACAATTTATCAAAGACTCAAATTCCACGGACACAAAGCATTTATCGGCACCAGTATCAAATAGTATCGAAGCATAAAGGTTATTAACGAGGAACATACTGTTGACAACGTCATTGTCATTGTGAGCCTGATTCGCGTTAAGGTTGAACGCTCGTCCACGAGCGGCTGGCTGCTGGTCCTGGTTCAGCTGAGGACACTGGTTACGGAGGTGGGTAGTATCTCCACACTTGTAGCATGCACGAACAACGTTGATTGGTCTTGGGTTTTGCAGAGGTGCTGGAAGTGCAGGTAGAGCTCCCAGAGTTGGGGCTTCCTGAGCTTGCGGGGCCGGGTTAGCTTGACGACAGTAAGGAGTCACGTGACCATAACGATTACATTTGGTGCACAGATGACATGCAGAAGCAGCAGGATGATGGTAGTTGCAAGTTGTACACTTGGGATGAGACCCAATGTATTGCTTTTTAGCTTCGGGAGCAGCAGGGTTAGCAGCAGCAGCAGGAGCAGGTTTAGCAGCAGGGTTTGCAGCAGGAGTAATAGCATTACATCCAGAACCCTGGGATTTCCGTTTTTTGTTCTTGCTGCCGCTTGTCTGCTGAGTAACTTGATTCGCAGACTTGGAGGGAGCAGGAGTAGCAAACTGCTTGTCAAGCACACGGTTGTTGTTCAAACTCGCTGTCAGACGATATACTTCTTCAATAGTTTCCAGTTGAGCTGCTTCAATAGAATCACGCATAGCAGTCGGTAGGCCATTGATGTACTTGGTTATCATTCGCTTAGGGGTCGAAACCAAGTGAGGAACGATAAGACTCAGCTGCTTAAAACGGGTAGTATAAGCCAGGTTTTCATCACCAACCTGCTTCAGATGCCAAAACTCTTCTTCAAGCTTCAGTTGTTCATGCGGTGGGCAGAACTCAAGCATCATTAGTTCTCGCACCTCAGCCCATGGAAGATCATAGGCTTCTTCATTCGAACGGATGTTCCTCACATTCGCCCACCACTCCAACGCTCTGCCTTGAAACATTCCATTTGCACTCCTAGTCTTTAAGTGGTCTGGGTATGACGGGTGGTCCGTAGGACAACCCTCTATGATGTTAAAAGACAAGTGTATCCCTCATTTAATTGTGTAATTATCTTGAATTAGATAACTACGGTTGCTTATGTTTCAGGTACATTCGGAGCTTAAAAGTGTGGAAATGAAGCTTCGGAATAGGCGCGGTTGGATTAGAGATTGAAAGATGGAGAATACATGAAGAAAATAATTTATTAGAACTGAAGAATTAAGAAGATAGCATGATAGAGGACGGAATTACGAGAACGGAGGCGAAAACGGTGAAGAAAACGGAGTTGAAACGAAAAAGTTATGCTGAAAACAAAATTTCATGCTGAAGCCTACCGTAACTTACGGTGGTACCGTAATTTACGGTAGACCCCAGCATTTTTCGTCCACCGTAAGGCAGTAGAGACCCACCGTAACACTTTTTGGTCCACCGTAACTTACGGTGGTACCGTAATTTACGGTGGAGGCTGCGAGGAAAACGTAACTGCCCTCATTTGATCAGTTTTATGGTGTCTTTTCAACTATTCTCATCATTGGTCGGTTAGAGAACATTGGGGGGGGGGCGATTTTGGCTATCTTGGCTTGGGTGTAGAGAATTTCTAACATTCGGTTTGTGTTTTCGATTTGTATGAACATTGAATTGATTGCTATGATGATTCACCAAGCTATGTGTGGCTAAAACTTTCGGTGATCATCTTAGGTGAAGGTTTCTCTTGAACTTTTGTGTGTTTATTTCTGAATTTCTAGAATGATAAATTGCGTTGCTTGAATATCATGGTGTATGCATAATTGTTTGTAGCTAGTTAATCGATAGTGCAATTTCTAGTCTTAATCGTACGTTCTTGGTGCCGTTGGCAATCGAGATATCACGGGAAGGGTTAGGGTTGGTTATTGATTAATTGATCATCGGGAAACAACCTCGCGTTTATAAATCCGAGTACTTTGTTCCCTTTTATCACTTCAATTATTTATGCACGAGTTATGTCTATGTAACTCTTTCTAGTTGAAATTTCACACAATTGTTTAAAGAAACTGAATCCTAAGATGGTCATTGTTCTCTCCTAATCTATTTTACAACCAACATTTGATTTGCAATTAGTTATTAATTTAGTTTTCTAAAACAACAATCCAATTCATTAATCTTTATTTTCTGCAAATTAGGGTAATTGTAGTTTAATCGCAAAGCTATAAAATCAACACACTTTCCACATACTCCCTGAGTTCGATACCCTACTACCACTATCTATAGTTGTTATTGGGATAAAATTTGCTCGTGACCACGACATCACGTCAGGGTACTCGCTGTTAATGAATGTTAATGAAGGTAACCTCGATGCTGTCAAACCACTCGAGCATAGCAGTCACCCCATCACTGCCCGTGAAAGTCTTAGGGTTGCAAGAGATGAAATGCTTGTAGTTGAACTTAGTAGGCTTTTTCTCCTCAGCCTTGGAGTCCGCAGAGGATGGAGGCGTGTTTGATCCTTGGAGCTCAGTGACGATCTTTGGCACGACTCGAGCAATCTGGTCGGCCATGAATGACATCATCTTATTCTGAGATTTCTCCCTGGATTTCCTGAGAGAGTCGGATAGCTTTCGAGAAGACATCCTAAAGATCCAATAAGAGGATCGTATAAGTCTAAATCAACACATGTCAACATAGTTTCACGCACGGTGGACTAAGACTCAAGATTCACAAGATTCTCATAAATTCCGCAAACCCACGACGTTCGCATGGCGCGTTGTACGGAGTTTGGCAACAAGTCAGAAGCGCTTATATATAGGAAGTACCAGCGGCGTATCCACCACACTTTGGGCACATTGCTTCCACTCCGCACTTGGCGTTATGTTACGTGTCGCAATTTCCAAACAATACACCCATCATTATCACAACACACACATAGCCTAAACCATTAGATCCCAATGGATTACACACTGCAACCACTACCCTCACATGGCATGTTGTACGAAGCTTGGCAGTATGTCGGAAGCGCTTATATATAGGAGTGCCAGCGGCGTATCCACCGCGCTTCGGACACAACACTCCCACCCCGTACTCGATGTCATTATACATACTTCTCATAGATTAATGCAAATAGATCAAATAGTCTTAAGTAGATTCCAATAGTTTCAATAGTTTCCCGTGGATTCAATAGACTCGATAGACTCCAATAGATTCAATAGACTCAGTAGATTCAATAAACTCATTAGATTCACATAGACTCATGCTAACAATCCACAACCAACGAAACACCGCATGGCACGTGTTACGAAAGTTCAGCAGCATGACGGAAACACTTATATATTGGAAGTACCAGCGGCGTATCCACCATGCTTCAATCATGCCACGTCCGTCTTGTCGTCGGTGTCATGCCTCGTTAACTACCGCTTTTGATTTCACCACTACTTAATCAAAGATTAACCAGATAGATTCAATCACATAGATTAATAAGGTAGATTCAATCACTCAACCTGAGTCTACAAAACTACGAGTTTCACTTAGCGCGTGGTACGAAAGTTTGGTAGCGTGCCAGAAACGCTTATCTATAGGAAGTACCAGCGGCGTGTCCACCACGCTTCGGACATGCCACTTTCCCCCTCGTCTCCGGCGCTAGGATACATTTCGTATTTTGTTCCTCCTTCAAACATGCGTAGTTTACACATAGATTTCACTAGAGTACAAGATAGATTTCACATACGTTTCCCATAGAATACACAAATATTCCTTCCATAGCTTTAGAATCCTTTACCAGACACTAAATTTCGCATGGAACTTGGTACGAAAGTTGGTAACATGCCAGAAACACTTATATATAGGAAGTACCAACGGCGTATCCACCATGTTTCGGACACGTCACTTTCCCTTCGTATTCCATGCCATGTTACACCCAGTGTCTTACAATCACGTCATTACTTAGATTACACATAGAATAAAGCCTCATAAATTTAGTTCGATCTAAGATTAGAGCTTATCTTTTAGATTGCGGACAACGTGTGATTCGTGCAAAAGCATACCAAATGATCGAAGAATAAACTTAAAACCATATTCATAAAATCGAGATAACACAAAAGCAAGATAGGCTCATAAAACATAGGATTGTTCCGGGTAGAGGAACGGCGACTAACCAAAGTGATTCGGACCCCTTTCGAATTGAGGTAGTGTGTCTTGACTTACTTAGACAAATACATCATCGATGTTAGGCCTACGATATTAGTCCTTTTGGTCATTTCACGTACTTAATTGATCGGAAGTTACGAGACTTTGGTGAGACATGAAACCAAGGAGTGGGACTAGTTATCAAGATCTGAGTTTCACCTCTAACTTGACAACACCATACCCCAAATACGTTGGTATTCATCCGTAGATAAGACCTACTAGAATATTATGGAGACTTTCCATCAAGGTTTGGATGTCACTCCTGTCTTGATGGCAGATCTCGTGCAAAATACAACACCGGTGCACAGTGTTTTCAAAGCATCGAGTGTATATTAGGGGTGAGCAAATTAACCACCATAACCGATAACCGAACCATAACCGACATAACTGAACCACTAATAACCGATAAACAATATAACCAATGGTTATGGTTATGAAACTTTGTATAACCGCTTAATCGGTTATGGTTATGGTTATGGTTATGAAGCTTTGGTTAACCGAATATAACCGAAACCGAACCGAAGTTGTGATGTTAACTTTATATAATAGATTTGTGTTTTAAAAAACCATATAGAGGGT
This sequence comes from Helianthus tuberosus, assembly GCA_030545235.1. NCBI lineage: Eukaryota > Viridiplantae > Streptophyta > Magnoliopsida > Asterales > Asteraceae > Helianthus > Helianthus tuberosus. The sequence goes on along the minus strand of CM060452.1, from coordinate 14,243,292 downwards.
TTTTACTAAGATAAAAGTATGTTAGTAACAAAATGATCTTGATATAGATGTCATTTACTTTGATAAAGAACTAAGGTGTTATGGCCATAATTGTTTTTGTTTGAGAATTACCTTATTAAAAAGAACTCTAAATCGGTAGTTTAACCAAAAAGTTTAGTCTTCGTTATCTTATAAAATAGACTCAAGCTAAGTTCAAATCGTGCACAACCTATTTATTTCAAACCTTGCTTGGTTACTAAACCGAAATTAACCAAAACCAAACCACAATCGATTAACCATGACCAAAGTTTGGTTATGGTTATGGATAATAATAAAAACCGACCCAAACCGACCCATGCACACCCCTAGTGTATATTATGTTAGCCTTAGGAAAGGCATGTAAGTTTAACAGAAGTAAGTGCTGCTAGGAAGCAGATACGGTAGAATACATAAGTCTTAAACGGCACATAAGAGTCAAGATTCCTAGAACTATAGACTAGGGCAAGTATTCCTACTCATCCTAATTCCCTATAGTTATGGCTCTGATACCAATCTGTCACACCCCAACCGATGGCGGAAACATCGGGGTGCGAGCACTAAGCGTTCAGATTGCTCATGAGATTCCATAATACTATTTGTTTCAATAGGAATTTAGATCAAATTCGTCATAACATTGTCTAAAAGGAAACACACCCAACACAAGTATCAATTACGGACCAAACGAATATTGTTCAGATTGACCAAAAGATTCTAAGTTAACTAGGTGACGTTTCTAGGCATCTCCCAGCTGAATTCCATGCATTCCAAGCATCCTATCAGCCTGAAACATGTATTAAAATATTAATACAAAAGTATTGGCGAGTATAGAAGTTTGATAATAGAATAATAGATTAAAACAACTCATATCCACAATGTATGCATTATAATAGTTTCAGTCGTGCTAGTGTCGCAGTCCACGCAGTGATAGCCCAAGTTTCCAATGCGTTAAATGCATTTCCCAAAGCTTAATGGGAGGTTATATGTCTCCTCCTAACAATACCCCAAAGACTAACGGGGAGGTGCATTACTCCTATAGCTCTACTATTGTTAAGGCGGAACTACACACTCTGGATTAAACGTCACATAGCACAAAGAGTCAAGAATCATGAATTTCACGTAAACATAGGATTGAGTATAAGTTTCCAAAGAATCGAGTTTAGGTTTCATAGAATACACGTTGCACCCCAAAAGTTTAAAGTAAAAGGGGATCGAGTATACTCACAGTGCTTTCTTAACAGTATAAACTGCTATTGGATCAAAGGGAGCTCTTTTAGGATTATCCTGATTAGATTACAATAGGTTAAGAGTCGAGCAGAGTAACGAGGTTGGATAAAGTGTTAAACTAGTCACTTGGATCGGATGGTTGTCCGATCAGATGGTTGTCCGATCGGATGGTCAGTCGGTCGAGTGACTCATAGGTGAAGAGTCAATGGGCTGCCCGATTGGGTGGCTATCCGATCAGGTTGCCACTTGTGTGGAAAACATAAGTGTAAAGGATAGTTGTTCGATCGGATGGTAATCCGATCGGATTGCCATTCGATCCGAATGGTTTGCACCCTTGGTCCTCTCAATCGGATGGTTGCTCGATCGGACGGCTGTCCGATCGGGTAGTCATCCGATTGAGGCTCCCAAATTTGATTGTTTACCAAGTGTTTTGAAAGTTTCCAGATGAAGGCAAGTGTCTCCTGATAAGGTGGTTGTCCGATCGGACGGCTTTCCGATCGAGCTGCCACTCGATCAGCGACCCATATTCTAGTTTATTATGTTTGTTAAATTTCTAAGTTTCTAGATTAACGGTGACGGCACAACACGTATCAAGACAACGGTAAAACCCTTTAGCACCCAAAATTCCGATTGAGTGGGAATCACCCATACTCGATCAGTCGTTTGTTTCTAATGGGTTTACATCGGGATCCGTTGCGATGCTCGTCTTTTATCGGTAAAAACCCATATCAATACCAACTCTAGACTATTCATCAGATCTATAGTTAGTTTGGACCCGATCTCCCTAAATAAAGTAAAAGTTTGAGAAAAGATGAAGATACTCAAGTTTTATAGGAAAAAGTCTAGATTTAGCTTAGATTTTGTATGAAAACGCATGAAATGCCTTAGATCTAGGCTGAATCTTGATAGAAATGGCATCACATGGAAGTTTGTACAAACCACCGTGATGACATCACCCTCAAGAGCTCAGACCCGAGAGATTTCACAGTGAAAAGTGTGATTTCAAGTGAGAATCAAGTAGAGAATGAGGTGTAGATCAAGAAAGTACAAAGATCTAGCCTAAAACGTACCGAAATCGATGAGAAAATGAAGGAATAGCGTGCGTGTGCGTCTGGTTCGGGCAGAGCTGTCACATCACTGAAAATGGTGATGTGATAGGTCTATTTATAGGGTGAGAGGGCATTAGGGCGGTACAAGATGGATGGGGTGGCTGGTCATTCGAGTGGTCAGCCGTTCGGGTGGTCATCCGATCGGGTGGTCATCCGATCGGATGGCCACTCTGGCCAATCCATTCTTTCCGCGTTCCTGATTTTGATTCGTTTTGCGCGTTAGGTTAAGCGTTGCGTATAGTTTGGATAAAGTATCTAGATTACATTTTAAACCAAAAGTTCCCAAGTTTCATAGACAAGGCTCCAGTCTCTCGTTTAACCAAGAATCAAGTTTTACGAGTCTAAGGAGTCAAGCACCAAATAAGTTTCAAGAGTCACAAATCATAGTTTCTCAAGCATCAAGAGTCAAGAGTCCAAGTATCAAGTATCAAGAATCATGTGAATCAAGTATCTAGTTTAATCATCAAGATTCAAGTATCTAGATTTAGTGTCAAGTCTCATAGTTCAAGTGTCAAGAATCAAGCATTTAGAATAAAGAGTCAAGCATCATAGTGTCAAGCATTAAGTATCAACAAGATTCATACCAAAAGTGTCAAACATCAACTCCATAAAACTATAGGGACCAAAACTGACAACTAATTAGAAGTTCAGGGTCTGGTCTTGCCAAGTGTCTAAAGTTTAGGGACGCTGGGCGTCACAATTAATATAGGGTAAATAATAATAATAATAATTTATACCGTGATTTATAGTATTTTATACACGTATTATTTATTTAATACATTAATACGTTAAAGGATCTGCTACTTCAATTCGTTTTTGTATTATATTTATTTAAAAGAAAATTAGATTTTAATAATCTTAACTTTAACATATTGGCCAACAATAGTCTTAACATAGAAAATGTTTGTGACACTTCAAACTTCTAATCTATTTTCCCATATTGATCTACGAGTAAATCACCAAAGCGTCTCTGAGATTTGGTCATGTTTGTCATTTTCATACAAAACAACTTTTTTATACCATATAGTCCTTTACTTTTTTGATTTTTTGCCATTTTCATCCAAGTGTCTGGCTTTTGTTTGCCAAAATCATCCTTGAGATTTGGGATTTTTTGCCATTATAATTCAAATGTTTGATTGAAAAAATAAAGCAAATTAGATGTTTGGATGAAAATGCCAAAAAATCCCAAACGTGAAGTACTATATTATACAAAAAGTTGTTTTGGATGAAAATAGCAAACATGCCCAAACCTCAGGGATGATTTTGGCAATTTACTCTTGATTCTACACTACTTAAAAGTTGACCCAGTTTTTTTTTTTTTGTTTTGGACCGACACATATGTACTCCACTCCATCAAAACTTTACAACATAAAAAGTCCACATCATCAAAACTTTGTCACATAAGCATTTCATATAATCAAAACTTTGACTTATTTGCCAGATATATAAGCATGGTTGTAAAACTGTCACATTGTTGGTGCATATGTCTGTCGACTTCGTCTTGTATCGAGTCTTGTAATAGATTTGTTAGATCAAGACACGTAGAACGAGAAAAACTGGAAACTGGCCAAAACAAGTCAGTTCATACGAAGTGGCCAGTTCACATGAACTGGACAAGGTCACTTCATGTGGACTGGAACATGTCCACTTCATGTGAAGTGGCTGGCCTATATATAGTGGTCTTGAGTCTTTCATTTGTAACTTTGTCATTCCGGTAGCGAAGCTCTGCCGAAGTATCTCCAGGTCTGTAATCGTCATCAAATCAATACAAGAGATAGATTAAGTGATTCTAGTGTGTATACAACTGAAATAACTCCGATACGTTTGATTCTGCCTCTCATATTAGACGAGATCTCTTCTGAACGACTCGTTTGGTCGTACAAATGATCCTACAAGTGGTATCAGAGCTCAGGAGGAAGAGTTCTTACCATTTCAGCTTGATTTCGTCATCAACATCTCATTTCTACTCACTTTCTACTCGATTTTTCAAAATTAATCACGATTTCACGGATAAAATGGATTGATTTTCACATATATCATGCGAAATACAGTTTTAAACAATCCTTGAAAGAATCAGCACTTAATTCGACCTAAAACCTAATCAATTTTGTCAAAAACCGAGCCGATAGTATGACATCATCTCCAGTTCGCATGGTTTGGACACATCAGTTCGCATGAAGTGGATTTTGACCATATCCGTTCGCATGGAGTGGAGTATTAAAGCCAGTTCGTGTGGAGTGAAGTATTAAGTCCAGTTCATGTGGAGTGGAGTATTAAGTCCAGTTCGTGTGGAGTGGAGTATTAAGTCCAGTTCGTGTGGAGTGGAGTATTAAGTCCAGGTCGTGTGAAGTGGTAAACATATCCAGATCGTGTGAATTGAAACCCCAGGTCACATTGATTGGACTTCCAGTTCGTTTAAAAGTGTCAGTCCGCATGAATTGAACAGTGTGGTCAGGTCGCGTGAAATGTCCATTTCTTGTGAAATTAGAGTTCATGTCGCACGAATGGGTTAACAACATCAGAACGTTTGAATATCAACAGTGTCTGGCCCAATTATATTTCATGCAGGACAATTAAATCCTCAGCTTTAATGATGTCGGCCCATATTCAGTTCATTTAAACTGATCATTTGTTTTGGTATCTCCAGGTGTTTCACGAGGTAAACCAGTACGCATCAAATCAGTTCGTCTCAAACTTTGTTCGCTTAAAACAATCCCAGAACGTGTGAATCTTCACCAGTTTGTTTGAACTATGTGATTTTGTGAAATTTGTTACCGAAACATAGAAGAGGTATTTTAAAACGCGTTTGCTACTGCCCCGAGTACTCCTGTTACCATTGCTCAAAGCATGAACATGGAAAATGAAACAGGAACTTTGCAAAACCCCCCGAAGCTAATGGGCGTTGAAGAATATTATTGTTGGAAAGATCGATTTGAAAATTGGGTTCAAGCTAATCATTTGAGATCTTGGGAATCTATCAAGAAAAAGTATGTTAAACCTCATACAGATGTGGGAGTTAACAAAACGATTTCTGAATTGTCGGATAAAGAACGAGACATGTACAAAGCAGAAAAGATGATGATTAGTCTACTTTAGCAAGCTGTGAAAGGAGACATCTTTATATTACTTCAACATGATAATACTTTGCGTTCGATTTGGGAAGCACTTCGAATTAAGTTTGAAGGAAGTACAGAGATGATCAGGAGTAAGAAATCATTGTTAAAGAAAGAATTTGACTTATTTACGAGTTTGCCAGGTGAAACTACAAAGAAGCTGATCGAGAGATATAGCCACTTAGTGCGTTCAATGTCTTTGTTAGAAATAATCAAAGATCGAGAAGAATGGGTTGACAAATTGGCGGATGCTTTACCCCAGAAAGAATGGGGTACATATCTGATGATCTTAAAGAACACTAGAGAATATGACAAATTAACAATTTCCCAGTTCATTGAAAAGATTGAAGGACAAGACCTTGAACAACAAAAGATTTCTAGAATGAATAATCCAAGTGGTCAACAAGACATTAAGATGTATTACAAAGGATGTGTTCAAGATGTTGAAGCAAGTCCAAAGGTCCAAACCGCTTTCAGTGCAGAAAACTCATCTGGATCAGTCAATCAAAGTCCAATGAGCAACAGTGGTTTTTCTTCATACTCAAGTGTTAATCCGAAGGTTTCAACCTCAAGTCATCAGTTCCAAAGCTCAAACAACAGTAATGGTCATGTTTTACACTGCAACATCGCGTTGCATCTTCAGAACGGTCAAAATTTTTCTGAAGAAGTCGCCAAAGGTCATATGGCATTACTAGCTATAGTGTTAGAATCATATGAAGGTTTGGTTGCAGGAAGGATCGGAAATCCTATGTTGACAAAAGAGGATTACGATCAGATCGATGCTGAGGAAATGGAGCTTATGGACATTAAGTGGTATTTAGCAAGTGTATTGAGGAGAGCTGAGAAATTTAAGATGATTACTGGAAGAGATGATTTCCGTGATGCTAATGTTTCTACTTTAGGTTTTGATAAATCTAAAGTTACTTGTTTTCGATGCAGGGAAAAAGGACATTTCAAGAGGGAATGTACCAATCGAGAAGCAGGTGGAGCTCAGAATCCGTTTGGGAATAATGATTACTATCGGAAAGCAATTTATCAACAAGTTGCTCAACAACCATATCAACAACAAGAATCACAAACTGCACATGCTAAGAAGGCGATCGAAAAGTCATCAAAGAGAGCTCTTTATGGTATAATAGATCAAGATGATGAAAAAGTGGCAGAAGGTTTTAGCTGGGATAAATACATTCCGCCTGATTCAAAGTTAGGAGCATTCATTGCACAAATAGTTCAAGAACCAGATTTGATGAAAGAGTGGATGAAAGTGTTTGCTAGTAATGAGAAAAGCCAAGATGGCGAGTCTATTTCTTCAGAAGAAAGCTCAGAAAAGACAACAGTCTTTGATGAATCATCATCTGATAGCAGTGATGATGAAGAAGAAATACAAATAAACATTGGAAAAACTCAATTATCTCTTGAAAGTTTTAATTTTTATTTTGCAGATAGATTGGAGAAGCTAAAGGAGAAGCGAGCAGCAAAGAATCGGAAAAGGTAAAATGCGAGAATGTTGCCCAGAAAGAGAAGTTTGAACAAAGTGAAGAAGTTAAAGTTGCTAAGAAGGTGATTGAAGCTGAGAAAGGGGTTGAAATTGAAAAGATGGTTGAAGTAGAGAAGATTATTGAAGTTGAAAAGATTGTTGAAGTCATCAAACCGTGTTTAAAATGTTTGGAATCATGCAAACAATGTGAAGAAAAGGATGAGAAGTATAGTGAGTTGGAAAAGATGAAAGAAAAATTGTTGTTCGATGTCAATTATGTGAAAGAATCGTATGATGTGTTGAACAGAACAGTGAATAGTTTACAAAAGACAAATTCTGAAAGAGAAGATGCTTTAAACGTGATGAATGCGGTGATGATGTCCAAGCAAAAGGCTATCAATCACTATATTGAAGAATGTGCAAAGTTGAAGCAGGAGTTGGAAACTGAAAAAATAGAAAATGAAAGAATCAGACGATTACTGCAAAGTTATTCAACTTCTGATTATTTGATTGACAGAATTTATCCAATTGTTGCAGGTTTTGAAGCGTTTCAAGAAAAGAAGTCAAAGAGAAGGATACTGGTAAGAAGCAAAGTGTTAGTTATAACAAGTGTCCGCCTCCGATTTGGGAAGGTTATTCTCCCAGAAAACCAAATGAGGAGCAAGTCAAAAAGGCAGTTAATATAAAATTGAAGTCTGAAACAACTGATGAATTACAAGAAAACATTGACGTCACGTTCACATCATCTGAAACTGATCATGAGTCTGAGTTAATAAAAAAGGTGGTCGATTAGGTGTTGGATAAAGATGAGGAGTCAGAGTCGAAGTCCGAATCTGAAAGCTCGAGTTCATCAGTTAACAGTCCAAAATCGTCAGTCAAACGGGTTTACAATAAAGAATTTCTGCTATCAAAATCTAATTTGAATGACGAACCAATCAAAGTGGCATATACTTTGAATGATTCAGACAAATTATATTCTGATGAAGAATTCCCAATAAGAAGTGTTCAAATTGAAAAGATCAAAAAGTTTTCAAATTAACAGAAATTAATATTTCTGAAATAAAAGATGTAAATCTTAATGAAAAACCTAAAAATTACACTTCAAGAGTTCAACAAAAGTTAAACAAGAAAAAAGGTTACAGTTCTGGTTCTGGTTTTCAAAAGAAACCAAACCATAACGGTAATTTCAAAAAGAAGGGATTGGGTTTTATTTCACCAGAAAATCATAAAAAATGAGAAAATTTATAAACCAAAAACTAAATTTGTTTCAGGATCAAGTTCTGAAGAAGAAGCAAAGAGCTCATTCTGGAAGCAATCGAACAAAGAATTCCTTGTGAAAAGGCAAGAAGGAATGAAGAATGGAGCTAATCAGAAGAGGGAGATAAGAACCTGTTACAGATGTCAAGAAGTTGGTCACATTGCATGGAACTGTCCAAAGGCAACCAACATCAAACATGAAGTTGTTTCTAAACTCAAAGAGAAAGTCGTTTGATAAAACCGAACCACCAACTGAAAAGTTCAAAGTGTTTAAAAATTCAAAATATGAAGTTGGTGAATGTTCGAAAAGGTTTTACAGGAGAAGGGTAAATCTTAACAACCAAACATGGGTGGTTAAGAAATCTGATGTGAAATCTGGCGATGAATCTGTCTCGTCAAAGTCAGAGGAGCCACAAGTTGAGGTAAAAAGTGAAAACTCAGTTCCGCCAATGGATGATGTCAATTTTCCACCATTGCGGGCTGAAAATTTGAAATCAAAAGTTGGTAAAGTGGAAATTTCGAATCAATTCTATTCTGAAAAGAAAGAATTTGATGTCGAAAAGGTTTTTAATGGAAAAGTTAAAAATATTTTTAGGAAAATGGTCGAGGGTAAGGCTAAAGGGGTTAAAGATTTTTATGAAGAAAAAAGAAATGTTCAAACCCCAGGAGAAACTGAAAAGATCACATCCAAGGCTGGTCGGGCTTGGATGTATGTATTCTTTACTTAAAAATCCTGACTTGCCGAAGCTCCCAAGTTGGTAATCGTGGAGCAGGAATCGGCATCATTCTTGAATATGTTTGTTTGAAAAACCTACAAGTGGTTGAAAAAAGTTTTCACCTACAAGTGGTTAATCAAGATCATTAAGTTGAACTTGATTTAACTTTCATACATGTGATTAAGAAAACAATGTGATGAATCTCCGTTTTTACAAGTGGTTTCAACAAAACTTATTTTCCGGAAAAACCATTTGATTAAAACAAAATTAAGTGTTTTGAAATCATAATGGGAAAATAGTTTGTTGTCAGGGGGAGTTCTGATTGTTTATGCCAAGTGGATGGCGAATTGAAGCAATTCACGTCAGTTTGTCACTTTACTTGTACAGTTTATTTCTTTTACGTTTCAAATTTTCCCGGAAAATCAAAATTGAAACATATTTTGATTTTAGGGGGAGTAAAAATTTAGAAATTTTGAAAATTTGAAAAAGTCAAAAACATGATAAAATCAAAAACGAGTTTTGTTGTGAAAAAGAGGAAATGATAGTACATCAGTGGACTATCACAGTACGCTAAAGAATTCAAAAGTTAAAATGTGATAAACGGTCTCACTGATGATATGCCAGTAGGTTTTTGCACACTTAGTAGATTGTGTTCGAGATATAAACCTAAATTTCAAACTTAGTTATCTCGTGGGGAACATCTCTCGGATATATGGGTAACCCCCGAAATCTTGTTTGAAAGACCCCTCTTTCTGAGATACTAGGTCTTTATGCTTAGTGATATCTGGGGTATTATCCCGGGACTTCTGATTTTGCAGAAGCAATGACCTAGTCCTCGTATAATACTTTTCGTTTGCTTGAAATAAAAGCACCGCCCTCAGCATAAAAAATGATGAAACATTGCAAAATGCTAATCATGTGCTGTTGAAGAAAAGATTCTCTAAAGGGAACATACCTAAAGTCGAACCATCATCTCTCTGATTTTGCGGAAGCAATAGCCTGAGCTCTCATGGTCTCGCATTTAACCCTTTACAGATATCATCTAGGTATACTCACCTGTAAAACTGAATATTGGGATCTGGATACGGGAGTATATTCTGAGGTGGGACACTCGAATAAGTTCAAGTGCTTAAAACATTAATCTCGTATCTCGAATCAATTGAACTTTGTGTGAAAATTTAAGTGGATCAGTATACTGACAATCTAAGTGAATCGTTTAGAACTTAAAATGTTTAAAGCTTAACGGTGTTAGTGATTTGTCTCATAAACTGATATGATCCTCTTACACAAACTCACAAAAATATTGTTTGTAAATATTTCTTTACTGCTTTCCATTAAAAACAAAAATCCAAAAAGAGTTTACATGTGTTTTAGCATAAAATTTTGAAAAATACAAAAAGATTTTTGACAACTGGTGTTGAAGTGCTGATTTTCAAAATTCCGAGTGCTAAACATGATAAACAACAGGTGAAGGGGAGTTTGTTTGAAATGAGAAATGATTTTGAAATGATTAAATGGTTCATTACAATTGGTCATCAGAGATTATAAAATGTTAAATCATTTTGATCGATATCTGCAAGTGGATTATAAATTTGTCAAATTTTAACTTTGTGAAATTTATTTTAAGGTAGAGATGGTGCAGGTAAAAGCTTTGGAAGAGCAAGGTTTCCGGTGCAAATCCTGTAGATTGTGAATTCCAGACTACGATCGCAGCTTATCGAAAGGGGGAGTCTGAAGACGTTAAAGCCAGGTTTCAGATCCTGTTGCTACGGAGAGACAGGAAACGTTTCTGATCCTGTGAAAAGCTTAAGGAATCAAGTGACCTGATCAAGAGGAGTATAGAGCCACGTTGCGATTCTGAAAGAAAGAGAAGAAAGAGATTGAGGATGCTTACATTGTCAGATACTTTGAAAGAGCAAAAAGACTGATAAAGACTGAAGAGTTGACATACCGAAGACTCGATACTGAAGACTTCGTCAACATCCAAGGGGGAGTCTGTTGGTGCATATGTCTGTCGACTTCGTCTTGTATCGAGTCTTGTAATAGATTTGTTAGATCAAGACACGTAGAACGAGAAAAACTGGAAACTAGCCAAAACAAGTCAGTTCATACGAAGTGGCCAGTTCACATGAACTGGACAAGGTCACTTCATGTGGACTAGAACATGTCCACTTCATGTGAAGTGGCTGTAATCGTCACTTCATGTGGACTGGAACATGTCCACTTCATGTGAAGTGGTTGGCCTATATATAGTGGTCTTGAGTCTTTCATTTGTAACTTTGTCATTCCGGTAGCGAAGCTCTGCCGAAGTATCTCCAGGTCTGTAATCGTCATCAAATCAATACAAGAGATAGATTAAGTGATTCTAGTGTGTATACAGCTGAAATAACTCCGATACGTTTGATTCCGCCTCTCGTATTGGACGAGATCTCTTCTGAACGACTCGTTTGGTCGTACAAACGATCCTACACACATAAGTAGTTCACATCATCAAAACTTTGACTTATTTACCACATATACAAGCATGATTATAAAAATCTCGCCTAAGCTCTGATGATCAGCAATTTGTAGTTCACCGAGTAATGGCCAATTAATCGCTAGGCAGTCAACGGTGGTCCCATTCTGGTCAAATTCCGACCAAACCTTATAAATCCCCTCAAATAGTTACATATAAAAAGTGTGTGTATATAAAACTAAAAATCAAATATAAAAATCTCAATCCGATTAATCTCTATTAGTCGCTAGTCAGTACCTCACCGACCGACTAGCACCTACGGATTCTTACAACACAAGCAGTTTATATAAAAAAACTAATTTGGTTAACTTTTAATTAGTATGATATCACTGAAAAAAATAAGTTAAAAGTTGAAAATTTAACTAAACATTTCCTTAATCCTTAGTTGGGACTATTGTGAGTTAATATATAAAAGTTAAAATTATTGAAATCTAGTTTTCCTTCTTTAAAAACTTAAACTAAAGATGATGAATTTAAAAAAAAAGGGGGGGGGGGGGGGGGGGGGATGGAGTGTAAATGAAAAATATATTTTCCAAAACTGATAATCAAAAGTTGAAATTAGAGAAGATAGTAAGAATGTCAAACACGTGTGTCCGGTGTACGTGGTATAAGATTTAATTTCATAACCCACAAGAGTACAAAGAAGAAAAGTATACATAATTCCGTAAGACGTTAGAGTTTTAAGTGGAGGATAACAGAGGAAAAATCAAAATGAAATAAAGGTTTGACAGTTTTTAAAGAGGAAAAAGGAGAAGCATAGATTAAGACCTTGGGGTATGGTGGGGTGTGGGTTAGGGGAATGGTGTGATACGTAGAGTATGGGGCACCTAAGACCAAAAGCTAATTTCAAAGGGGTATAGTGGAGCATGGCTGGGGTGGCGTGGCCAAGCCACATCATAATGAGGTTCCACCATGGCTAGTGCTCTTAACCAATGAGGTTCCGCCATGTCATTTCGGTAGCCCCGCCCAACGCCTGGGCTGAATCACACGCCAAAACGGGCCACGCTGAAACTCAAGCCCGCCCGGGGTGGTGACTTGGGCGTTTGTACCCAACCCCCGCCCCATACTCCATAGTCTAGTTTAGTTTATGGGAAAATTCCCAAAATGAAAAACCTGAAAAGTACTTTAAATATGTTTACTTTTCGAATTCTTAGAATGAGCATATATTTTGTATGCAAAAACGTTTCTCCTTGTTTACTTTTCAAATTCTTAGAATGAGCATATGTTTTTTGTATACAAAACGTTTTTCATCTTTCAAAATTGTGTCCAATCTGGTATTACATAGACTTCAAACAACCACAAAATGCCTCAAAGTCAAATCTATATTATACAGGGGCGTACCTACCCTATGGGGTGGTTAGGTGGGTGGCCGCACTCCTTGAAAAAAAAAAATTTAGTGGTATTTTTTGTGAAAATTCCGACCGCACCCCTTGGAAATTTTCGTCTGCACCCTTTCGAAAAAAATGTTAGGAATTTATATAAAAAAAATTTGAACACGGATTGAAACCCGGCCCAATTATGTAAACGAGTTAGCCCACTAACCCCTTTATAAAACTTGAATTCATTCCATCAAGCCCAATAAGTTAATATCAATTCAAATCCAACCCAAATACAACTTTAACTAAACAAAATTAGTCCAATTTACAAAAAAAAAGACCCAATCGAGTGCCAGCTTTGTGCGACTCACGCCCTCCCTTTGCATCACCTCACTTCCAGCGACCTGCGACACCCCCACCCCGACGGCGACTGCAACATTCCGGCGAATAATAGCTTAATTCCGGCCACGAACAAGTACATGTTTTGTTTTTTGTTATTTTAATGTTTATGTGATTTTGTTCAAGACTCATGAGATAATAAGATGGGTTAAAAAAATTTAAACTTTTATGTTTTTTGAGGTAATTTGGGGTTGTTCTAGTCTTTCTAGGATGAGTTTATTGTTTCTTAATCTCTTATTGATTATATGATTCTAGTATTGGGTTTGAAAAGTTGAAATTTAAAACTTGAAAATTAAGGAATATTGATGGTTGAACACTCAAAGATTTTAGTTTGATGTTTTTTTTGTTTACATGACCCGACCCGAACCGAATTTTTTATTTATATATTTAGGCGGCCAAAACTTTTTAAAAATATTCAACACCCCATAGAAAAATTTTTATTTATATATTCCGCCACTGATATTATACCAACAAACACTCAGAAACTTACAACCTTTAGAGAACTCCTAACATCAGGTCGTTGATGATCTGACAAATCATACAAACAAGATCTAACTATGAAATAACCCTAGATCTACAATGATTCCAGGAGAGTTCTAGAGGTAGAGAAAAAAAAACGAAACGATGTAAAAACGAACTGAATGATAAGCTTGTTATTTAACAAACTTATTTATAATGACCCGAAAGTCCGACTCATCCACAACCGTTGTAACCCAGACCCATCCGCTTCTTTTCGGGAAACTAGCGTCCAACCCATTTGCCTTTTATCTTCAATCAGCACAAGCCCAACTTGTCCAGGTCAAATCCACAATCCATTATATTATATTATATTATATTATATTATATTATATTATATTATATTATATTATATTATATTATATTATATTATATTATATTATATTATATTATATTATATTATATTATACTATACTATACTACATATACATTTGTAAGTTGGGGGGAATAGTGTCAGGCAGCTGCCTGGCACTTCCCTATTGGACCAACTTATTTTTAATTTAATTTTATTTTCAGTTTAAAATTACGCTTTCGTGCTTCGTTTAAAATTACGGTTTTGCCCCCAGCTCAAAATAAAATTATAATTTTGCCCCTAGCTAAAATTACGTTTTCGCCCCCACTTCAAAATAAAATTATAAATTTGCCCTTAGCTCAAAATTACGCTTTTTCGCTCGGTTCAAAAACTCATTTTTAATTTTGTTCCCAGTTTAAAATTACGGTTTCGCCCTCCTTTTAAAATTATGTTTTTGCCCCCAGTTAAAAATAAAATATTGTTTTTTCCTCTAGCTCAAAATTACGATTCTGCCGTCAGCTCAAAATTACGTTTTTGCCCACAGTTCAAAATTAAATTATGTTTTCCCCTAGATCAAAATTATGATTTTGCTCTCAGTTTAAAATCATGATTTCGCCTCCAGTTCAAAATATAATTACGATTTTGCCCTCTGTACAGACATACATGTTATGAGAGAAAAATATTCGGTTTATTGCCCCGCAACGCGGGCGGGGCAAAAACTAGTATCTCTACATACTACAAATCGTAAAATTAAACAGTAAATTTCTCTTACGCATTGTTGCGGTATCGAAACGTAAAGTAACAAATTTATACTGTCTAATGAAAATGTATTATTGTTTCCGAACAAAATTTACGTCAAAACGTAGATCAACTAAAAACGTACATAAAAATAAGCACGTAAATGTTTTATATTTGATCCAACTTATTTCCTAAAAAACTTACTTCGAAACATAAGAAAATAGTGTTTTTAAGTTAAAAGATGGTACCGCGTTGCTGTGGATTCGAAACATATAGTAACTCGAATTTATACTCTCTAATGAAAATGTATTATATTTGGCCGACTTTTCAAACAACATTTACCTCAAAACGTAGACAACTGAAAACGTACATAAAAATATGCGCGAAAACGTATTATATTTGACCCGATAAAATTTACGTCAAAACATAAACCAACTTGAATTTATATCGACATATATATATAGAGAGAAAGTATAATGTACTTCACGCCTTAACGTACATTAACGTACTTCACGAAATATATAACATGCGTAATTATTTTTTTGACCAAAATAACGTGCGTGATTTTGGATCCCATGCGTGATTATGTGGTCTCATGCTTGATTATGTGGTCCATGCGTGATTATACCTCTGATCCAACGGTTACCATTGTCTCCTACGTGAAGTATGATAAGCCGTGAAGTATGTTAACCTTTCTATATATATATATATATATATACACACACACAAATAAGTACTTAAAAACTCAAAGGGGTCAAAATGACATTTCATAAAGTTTTTAAAAAGTTAAGGGATTTAGGTGTAAAAGTTGAAAGTTAAGGATTCAAAATAAAAAAAAAGGCAAAAATCAGCAAAAAAGAAAAAAAAAGGTTATTGTAGCTCCGATTTGACATACACTTAAACTTATACCAACAAGTGCATCTTATACAAATAATCACTTAAAACTCAATAGGTTCAAAATAACATGTTATATATTAAAATGCTAAGGGGGTATAAGTGTGAAAACCAAAAGTTAAAAATTCAAAGTAAAAATAAAGACAAAAATCAAATAGAAAAAAAGTTATTGTAGCTCCAAATTGACAAACACTATGGTAACCAAAGCTCTTCTTTTTTTTTTTTATAATATTATACATATTAACATTTAGAAGATGCATACGTAAGCAAGTAATAGTTTTTTCAAATGGTTGGACACTTTGGGCGGCCATGTTGACTTTTGTGTTTTTTTTTTTTTTTTTTTTTCATATAATAGTTATTTATAGATGATGTCAAATTACAGTTTTATCCCAGGTGTAAAATTACGATTTCGCCCTCGAATCAAAATAAAGTTTTGCTTTTGCCCCTTGCATAAATTTACGATTTTGCCATCTGTTAAAAAATACAATTTTGCCCCAGTTCATAATAAAATTATGAGTTTGCCCTCAGCTAGAGTCATGCCAAATTACGATTTGGTTCCCAGTTTAAAATTACGATTTTGCCAGTTTGCTGACATAATAGGGAATAGTTTTGTGAACTGGTTGGTCTTACGATTTTGCCCGCAGCTAAAATATTACGATTTTGCCCCTATTTCAAATTAAAAAAAATAGTTTTGCTCTCAGTTCAAAATATTATTTTACCTTCATTTTAAAATTACGATTTTACCTCCGCTAAAAATTGCAATCTTGCCATCGTTTTTTTTTTCTTTGGCAAAACCATGGTAGTTTTTATTTTACTTTGTTGACTTAATTTTGTTTTTATTCACGCCAAACAGCTGTCTACCACTCGCTAATTGGTCCTGACAAGTTATTGTTTTGCCCCCAACTCTAAATTACACGTTTGTCATCGTTTTAGTTAATTATTTTTTATCATAACTATGGTACTGTTTTTCTTTAATTGGTTAACTTGATGTATCTTTTTTGATATCGTGTTATAGATAGCATGTATAACTAACCGACATAAAGGCGTACATGTTATTAACCTAAGAAATACTCGGTTTAGCGCCCCGCAACGCGGGCGGCGCATAACTCTAGCTGCCTAACACTGGCTCATTAGTCCTGAAAAATTACAGTTTTGCCCTGAGCCCAAAATTACGGTTTTATCATCGTTTTTTTCATAGCAAAATTATAGTAGTCTTTTTTTTAATGGATTGAGAATTATTCGGCCATTACCCCGCAACGCGGGCGGGACACCTACTAGTTTATAATTTAATCATAAAATTATATGACGGTCCATTCTACTTTTCTCATAAACAAAGCACAAACACATGGTAACCAAAGCTCTTCTTTTATAATATTTTAATCATAAAATTATATGACGGTCCATTCTACTTTTCTCATAAACAAAGCACAAACACATGGTAACCAAAGCTCTTCTTTTATAATATTTTAATCATAAAATTATATGACCGTCCATTCTACTTTTCTCATAAACAAAGGACAAACACAAAAAGTGCAAACATATATTAATGATATAATAATTAATGGGCGGTGGTCTATTGGTAAAGACAAAATGTTTAAACACATAAGTTTGAGAGAGGGAAGTCCTGGCATGTGTGTGTGTTTTTTTTGAACGGCCAACAAAATTTTATTCATTAGTCAAAGGGTTAACCATATGTTAGCCCACACCAAAAGTTAATACATTCAGTTCCAGATTATCTAGACTACAACCATTTTCCTGAATTTTCAAGATTACACCATTCTTCCCAAGTTATCTCTTTTAGGCTCGATCGGCTGCCAATCCATAAGAAACCCAATTGCTTTATCTCATTCGTTATCCGGACGACACTAACTTCTCTATCATTGAACACCGAATCATTCCTGCTCCGCCAAACAACCCATAACGCCACCTGCATAATAGCGTACACAAGCTTCCTCCATTTTCTGCATCCCCTAACATGGTTATGCCAATCCAGAACGTCTTTTACTCGAAAGGCAGATATACTTGATATCTTGCACCATTGTGACACAAAATTCCACACATACTGTGCTACTTCACAACCATATGTTAAGCGTAAAGATCAAATAACACAAAATTCCACACATACTGTGCTATTCGAAAGACATGTGTGTGTGTTAAGTATAAAGATCAAATACAAATAGGTCTTAGGATACAAATTAAAGGGAAGACTTTTTTTTCCATTTACTTAAGCATGATATTTAGTTGCAAAAAGTAAAAAAAAAAAAAAAAATATGTATTTATTCTAGTAGAGCAATTATAATTATAATTAATCTACTAGTGTAAATACGCAAAAAAAAAGATTTTAAGTCTAAAATACATGTTTAATAAGATAAGAAAAAAAGTTAAAAAAAAATATGTATCTCCTTCAATTATTAATGATATAAGTGTTCATTACTTCATTAATTGTCATAGAATAACATTCACAAAAGAAAATGCCAATATGTAAAATTGAGGTAACTTTATTTTTTTAACGGACAACGAATCTTTCAAACGAGCTACTAGTGAAATTCAACACATCTGGATACACTCGTCTCCGAACCAAAGAAAACCTTCACCTAGGGCCGAAGCCCGTGAACACTCGCCCGAAGGACGATAGTGCGGTAAGGTAAACCCCACTCAGTTCAAGGATCGAACTAGCGATCGTCGCCTATTCGTATAGTTTCCCATCATCGCCAATTGCGCCGAAACTAAATGGTGGGGGCACAATTCGAACCTGGATCACTTGGAACACAAGATCTCTCTCTTACCATTCCACCACCAGCTCATTCGTGTAAAATCAAGGTAACTAATAGACGTGACTATCTTCGAATAAATGTAAGACGACCACCAATAAGCCTAGCTAGAAAAATACAAATATACTTTCAAACTACCTTAGAAGATAATACAATACAAATGAAAACTTTTTCTAAATTAATCCATGTTAATCATCCTCGGTTCATTTTGATTTTTCAATCGATTTCTAAGAAACAGGATTTTCCAATCGATTTCTAGAAAACAGAACTTTCCAATCCAACCCAAAGGAGACAAGTAGTGCATATATTGTATAACATAAATACTCTTACGACCTAAAATTACTAAACCACCCAATGCCCTTGTTAGAATATTATTTAACTAGTTATCCTACATATACATTTAGAAGATGGGGGAATAGTGCCAGGCAGCTGCCTGCCAGGCACTTCCCTGTTCAACCAAACTAATTTTAATTTTATTTTATTCCCAGTTTAAAATTACGTTTTTGCCCCCATCTCAAAATAAAATTATAAATTTGCCCCTAGCTTAAAATTACGCTTTTGCCCTCGGCTCAAATACTCACTTTTACTTTTGTTTCCAGTTTAAAATTACGGTTTCGCCGTCCGTTTAAAATTACGTTTTTGCCCCCAGTTCAAAATAAAATGTTGTTTTTTCCTCCAGCTCAAAATTACGATTCTGCCCTCAGCTCAAAATTACGTTTTGCCCACAGTTCAAAATAAAATTATGTTTTCCCCCTAGCTCAAAATTATGATTTTGCTCTCAGTTTAAAATTATGATTTCGCCTACAGTTCAAAATATAGTTACGATTTTGCCCTCTGTACAAACATACATGTTATGAAAGAGAAATATTCGGCTTATTGCCCCGCAACGCGGGCGGGGCAAAAACTAGTTTCCAACATATACAAACACAATTTGGAATCTATCGGCGGGGATAGAAAAACCAAATGATTGCCAAAATGGCGGCCAACTTTTTTTTTTTTTTTGCTGTCATTGGTTTAAATGGGCGGTCGCATCTCTCTCATTGGACCAACCAGTTTATTATTTTATACACACTTTAAAATTACGTTTTTACCCTACAATAGTGTTTTTCTCTCATTGGTTCAAATGAGCGGCAAGCAATACCTATTGGACCACCCAGTTTATTATTTTATATCCACTTTAAAATTACGTTTTTGCCCCCAGTTAAAAAATACGGTTTTGTCTCAACTTCAAAATACATTTACCCTTTTGCCCCGAGCTAAAAAATACGATTTTGTCATCAGAAAAAAAATTACGCTTTTACCCTCAACCAAAATTATGTTTTCGCCCCAGTTCAAGATAAAATTTCCTTTTTCCCCGACTTAAAATTACGAATTTACACCAGTTTATTATTTTATACCTACTTTAACATTACGGTTTTGCCCACAGTTCAAAATAAATTTATGCTTTCGTCCACAGCTAAAATTTACGAATTTCCCCTTGGTTCAAAATTACAATATCACCCTCAATTCAAAATTACGTTTTTGCCCCCTGTGCAAAATAAAATTATAGTTTTCCCCTAGCTTAAAATTAGGATTTGACCGTCGCGAAAAAAATTGATTTTTCCCCAAGTAAAAATAAAAATATGACTTTGCTCCCAGCTAAAAATCGTGTCAAAGAGCTGGCTAACACTCTTTTTACTTTTTATTTCTAGCAAAACTACAGTACTGTTTTTTTAATTGCCTATAATATAAAAACAAACAACACATTTATTAGAAATTATTTATAAAACATAAAATATAAGAAATTACTATATAAGAAATTTTTCAACTAAACATTTTATTCTTTCAACCCCCCAGGTCAAATCCACAATCCAATAATACATATAATATAAAAGCAAACAACACATTTATTAGAAATTATTTATAAACATAAAATATAAAAAAAATACTATATAAGAAAATTTTCAACTAAACCTCTTATTCTTTCCATCCCCCCCCCCCCCCCCCCCCCCCCCCCCCCCAAACACCAAAAACATCAACCACGTTTAGCAACTTACACAGCTGAACATGTTGATTTATTAACATACCTTTGGTCAAAATGTATACGAGTTGACTCTTAGATTCAAGACCAAAGCCTAATTCAATAAGAACACTAACTAATTTAGCATCCTTCTAGGGGTCTATTTTAGCCCATACATACACTTGTTTAATTTACATACTCCAGTATCTTCTTTATAAAAATAACTCTCAGGTAACCTCACATATGCATCCTCATTTAACTCACCATACAGGAAAGCATTATTGACGTCAACTATATATCATCAGATAGAGATAAAAATGATGTTTTTGATTATTGAGTTCATACTTGAATACACATACATATGCCCAATTTATAGTAAACGAAAACAAGAATAAAAGGAAAGCCAATAAATGGCTGAGCTGGAGTCTTGGCTGTAAAATAGTTGTGATTGGGCTGAAAATCCTCATAATATTCTTGAATTATTCTCTTCTTTCCGACACTCCCCCTCAAGTTGAGTAGCGGGGTCACCAATACTTAAATTGCTCAAGCAGCTACTAAAAGCATTTCCGTTGACGGCCTTTGTAAGAATATTTGCGAGTTGATCTTTTGACGATACATATGGGAGCTCTATGATTCTTTCCTCCAGTTTCTCTTTGATGAAATGTCGGTCTACCTCCACGTGTTTTGTTCGATCATGTTGTATTGGGTTTTCTGAGATTTGTATTGCAGCCGTATTGTCACACATAACTTTACTGGGTTCCTTTTGAAAAAAACAAATGTCTTCTAGTAGCTTTCTGATCCAAAGAACTTCGCTTAACCCTCGAGCTATACCTCTAAATTCCGCTTCTGCACTCGACAGAGCAACCACTTTATGTTTCTTACTTCTCCAGGTAACAAGGTTTCCACCAACCAAGGAGAAGTACCCTGATGTTGACCTTCGATTTCCCTTATCTCCTGCCCAGTCTGCATCAGTGTAGAGCTCAACCTTCAGATGTCCATTTGTTCTGAATAACACTCCATGGCCTACGGTCCCCTTGAGATACCTTAAAATTCTCTGAGCAGCGTCTATGTGGGCAACTTGTGGTTGGTGCATGAACTGACTTACTATTCCAACCGCATACGCTATATCAGGACGAGTGTGAGAGAGATAAATTAGCTTGCCCACGAGCCGTTGATACCTTTCTTTGTCCGCAAGCTCCCCATTAAGTTCCATGTGAAGGTTGTGGTTTACCACCATTGGAGTATCTGCGGGTTTACAATCAATCAACCGGGTTTCCGCCAGGAGATCAAGGACATAATTTCTTTGGCAAATGAAGATCCCCTGTTTAGACCTGAGAACTTCAATCCCGAGGAAATACTTGAGATTTCCTAGATCTTTCATTTCGAATTTTGAAAACAGATTCTCTTTCAACTGTGTTATTTCTTCTACATCATTTCCGGTAATAATAATGTCGTCTACATATATGATCAAGCAAGTTACAAGGCCGTTTCTTCTCTTGAGGAACAGAGTATGATCAGCATTACTTTGGTGATACCCGTATTCTTTCATGGCCAAAGTGAAATTTCCAAACCATGCCCTAGGAGATTGTTTTAGCCCGTATAATGACTTTTTCAACCGACATACTTCCCTTTCTTTAAAACTCCCTGAAAAACCTGCAGGTGCTTCCATGTAGACCTCTTCCGTTAGGTCTCCATGGAGAAATGCGTTTGTAACATCAAACTGGTGGAGAGGCCACTGCTTATTGGCTGCCACTGAGAAGAGGACTCTGATAGTGTCCATTTTTGCAATCGGAGAGAATGACTCAGAGTAATCGATCCCATATGTCTAAGTGTAACCCTTGGCTACGAGCCGAGCTTTGTATCTTCCAATGGAACCATCTGGTTTATATTTGATTGAATACAACCACCGACATCCAACAGTTTTCTTTCCTTTAGGAAGAACACACTTCTCCCACGTGTTGTTTTTCATAAGAGCACGCATCTCTGTTTCCATTGCTTCCTTCCAGTTCTTCTTACCCTGGGCTTCCTTTACGGAACTCGGTATTTGTTCGGAGTATAGTGAGGTAACAAATGCTTTCGCACTATTAGATAAGTTCCCGTCAACCATATTGGCTGTATGATACCTTGAATTCCTGGTTTCCCTTTCTTGGGAGTACCGTTTTGTAGGAACCCCTCTATTGGTTCTAGGAGGTAAAACTTATGTTCCCAGTGTTATTCCATAACCTCCATCATGTTGTTCATTAGATTCGACTTCTCCTTGGACTGCGTTGTTTTACTCAACAATCTCTACCTGTTCCATTGTCTCAGGACTTTCCTGATTGTTAGTGGTATTTGGATCAAATTCAGGCACATTTCCAAGGTTTGGAGAGTCACTTACCTCGAACACTAGTCTGGATGATTCTTGGGTAAGGCTTTCGACAGGCTTAGTATGTGTGGATGTATGAGATGACTCATCTTCGCTTGCAGATGGAATCCACTTCAACCAGCTCAGTGAGTCTTCATGTTCTATCTCCCCCTGACCACCGAGATGGGACTGATAGTAATATTCTCTTTTAAGAAAGTCACAGTAGACAGTGGTAATCACACGACGTCGTGATGGGTTATAACATCGGTATCCTTTCTGATTCACCCTATAACCAATAAAGACACATTTTTCGGCACATGGATCAAGTTTGGATCGTTCGGTTTTGGGTATATGGGAAAAAGCGGTACACCCAAAGACACAAGGTGGTAAGGTTAGAGGTGGGGGGTAGTTTGGTGAATGTGGATAAGGTATCTAGGGGAGTTTTTAGGTCAAGGGCTTTGGTTGGTAAACGATTAAGGAGATACACAGCTGTGTTTATAGCTTCGGGCCAAAAAGATTTAGGGACTTTGGATTCAAGCATAAGGGCTTGGGCTATTTCTACCAAAATGCCATTGTTCCGCTCAACTACACCATTCTGTTCGGGGTGTTTTGGGCAAGTGGTTTGGTGAATCATTCCCTTCTCTTGAATAAATTGTTTCATAGAGGTATTAACGTACTCCCCTCCATTATCAGATCGTAAGATCTGAATGTTGGTTTTGAATTGAGTTTGGACCATGGTGTAAAACAGTCTAAATTTTTCAAAGACTTCAGATTTGTGTTTTAAAAATATACCCATGTCATCCGGGTACATTCATCAACAAATAATAGGAAGAAACGAAAATTTTGACCTCCATTCGTTTCAGCTGGACCCCAAACATCGGAATGTATTAGTGAAAAAGGTTCACTGACCCTAGTGTTACTTGGTTTGAAAGATTTTTTATGGCTTTTGGATAAGGCACATGTTTCACAGTCTAATGTACTGTTGGACGGGAAGAGTTTAGGGAGTAAAAGATGTAGATACCCGGTGGAAGGATGCCCTAGTCTCCTATGCCAAAGCCATGCTTCTCTACTCTTTGTTCTGTGAGCAAGCATCGCAGTCCCTGACTGAGTCACCTCATCCACATAGTATAAGCATTGTCGTTCAGTGCCACGCCCAATTATCTTTCCAGTTCTGATGTCCTGTAAGATACAAAAATGAGGATGCATTAGAACTGTGCAATTGAGTTCCTTTGTAACATGACTTATTGATAACAATTTTTGTGTTAACAAAGGAACATATAAACAATTTGACAATCTCAGATTGGGAGATATTTCGACAGTTCCTCCTCCATTTACAAAAGCATTTTCGCCATTTGCAGTCTTGATGTGGGTTCTGTTTGGTTTCTTTATAGACACGAAGTCCGATGGCTCGTACGTCATCGTATCAGTGGCTCCGCAATCAAAAATCCAAGAACTGACTTGATCACCACTTTTCTGTGTTGTTAAATAGGCTTCCCCACTTGTTAATGAATAGTCTTTCAGCAACTCATAGTTCCCGTGATTAATCATTTGCAAAAAAAAAAAAAAAATCTCCTTTTCTTTTAAATGCTGTATTTAAACAAGAAAACTTTGGGTTTAAAGAAAAGTAGGGTACAAGTTTAGTAAAAAAAGTTCCCAAAAAGGTGACAATCCCGTTTTTTATCTTTCCTTCACGTGCAGCCCACCCCACCACACTTTTACTTTTACTTTTCCTTTCTTCTTTCTTCTTTCTATCCTCTGTTTTGTTCTTGGTAGCCACACAAAGAAAAAAGAATCCTTTCTTATCTTTCAATGGTTCAACCTCTTAAAAACATAGAAAAATGAAACACAGAACCAAAAACCTAGCGATGAAAAGTGCGGTACTGATGTAGATCTGGTCCGGATCCGGTGGGATCTGGTAGTGGTCATACGGAGTGGGCGAACAAGGGTTGTTTTGGGCTGAGTGCTTTCTCCGAAGTTGACCAGATGTAGGAGTTGAGACTGGGTCGGTGGGTGTACGGTTGTGAAGTGTGGCCGAAACAAACAAAACCCTAGGAACCTTTCTGTTCCTACAGTGATGATGGTCGGAGTTGTGATGGTGGAAGACGGAAGACGAAAGACGGAGTGGATTGCAGCGGTTGTTTGTTTGATTTTTTCGGAGTTTGAATTTTTCTGGTTTGAGGTTGGATTGGCTGGGATAGATTGTAGATGATGAGCAAAGTGTTCACGAATCAGAAACACTGCTCTGATACCATATCATCAGGTATAGAGATAAAAATGATGTTTTTGATTATTGAGTTCATACTTGAATACACATACATATGCCCAATTTATAGTAAACGAAAACAAGAATAAAAGGAAAGCCAATAAATGGCTGAGCTGGAGTCTTGGCTGTAAAATAGTTGTGATTGGGCTGAAAATCCTCATAATATTCTTGAATTAGTATCTTCTTTCCGACACTATACACCTCATAGTAATCATTTTCACAACGTGTGAAAATGTTTCACCAAAATCTAAACTTCCATTTTGATTAAATCCTTTGGCAACTGATCTTGCCTTATATCTTTCTATTTCACCCGATGATTTCTACTTTTTTTTTTTAAAACCAAAGCCTATAGCTTTTCTTCCACTAGGAAGTTCAACAAGGACCCAAGTATTATTTCTATTTAAAGCTTGTGTTTCATCATTCATAGTAACCACCCAATTAGAATCATTAGAAGCCTCATAATCATCTATTTGTTCAACACTTTTATTTAAAAGTGACGCAAAACACATATGCTCAGCAGACAAGTTAGAATAATTAACTACTCTTTCTAGGTCATATTTAACTTTATCCTTTACAACATAGTCACTTAATTTTCTAGGAAGAATTAAACTCCTAGTTGATTTTCTAAGTTCCAAAGTTTCAGTTGATGACTGATCTGGATAACCTTTAGTAGAAACAAACACATTTTCCTCATTAGACTCATCCCTAGCCCTGCCTAAGTCAGAATCTAAACCACTAGGTTGCTATTTCTCAAGCATACCTATAGCAGTTTCAGAACTACCCTTACGTCGCTTAGACCCATGAGTATTAGGACTAGTGTTATTATTAACCATCTGCTCATCATTAGGACCACAGAAGCTTTAGAACTATCTTGTTAATAAAAGTTAAAAAAAAGAAGTATCTAAATTTTTATTGCTTTCAAAATCAGGATCATATAAACTCTTAGGTTCTTTAAAAGAAAACACAGATTCATAGAAGCTAACATTTCTTGAAAACATTATTTCTTTTTCCTCTAAATTCGAAATCTTATAACCCATCTTTTCATTAGAATATCTTATGAAAACATATTTATCAGTATGACTAGTAAACTTACTAAGATAACATTCTCAGATGATTAAAGAGGGTTTAAAACCATACACCATTTCATAAGGAGACCTACCATGTAAGACAAAAGACGAAGTCCTATTAATCAAGTAGCACTGAGAACATATTCATACCAAAACCTAAGAGGTAAACACCCCTAAAACGGAAGTGCCCTAGCCACATTCAATAAGTGTCTGTGTTTTCTCTCCATAATACCATTTTGTTATGAAGTGTAAACACATGAAGTCTGATGTAGAATACCATTTAATTTGAAAAACTCTTTCATTTGATTATTCCCAAACATAGATCAATTGTCATTTCAAAAAACTTTGATTGTTTTCCAAATTGTGTTTTAACTAAATTGAACAACTATTGAATGTTGCTAAATACTTCATCTTTATGTTTCATTAGGTATACCTAAATAGTCCTGGTGAAATCATCTACAACAGTTTAGAGGAATCTAAAACCCTCTTTACTTTTAACTTTATAAGGACCCCACACGTTAAGATGGATTATATCACCCAATTATTTCGTTTTATATTTACTTAAAGGAAAGGGTTCCCTATGTTATTTAGCGATGTGACATACCTCACATGGTTTAACAATTTTAACAACTTTAACATTTAGTTCATCTTTTAAAACATTTAAGACAATATTCGAAGGATGACCCAACCTAGAATGCCACATATTTAGTATATCATGACTATTATAACACACAGAAGCACTAATAGAAGACACACCACAAAAATATAAACCATCAAGTTGTTTTAGTCACTAGGTTTTCTTTGTTAACAAATCCTGAAGATTAGAATTATTTTCGTCAAAACTCACATACAACTTATTATATTTAATGTGACACTCTAGGTTTTCCCGAGCAAACACCTTGTAATCACTTAGCGTATATGTATGTTATTATTAAATGGAAGTTATTATTCCTCTGTGCTATATGTCGATAACGTGTATGTAATATATATGTGTGTGTGTAAGGATACTTGTGGACCGAAACCATGACTCGAGGCCACCCGGTCTCGAGTAAACGGTGTAACAATGGGCCGGTTGGGCCGTAACCTTAACCCACCCGAAACCTCCTATTTAAACCTAAAACCCTCACACACACTCCTCTTTTACACTCTCCCACTTCATCCTCACTCACTCTCTCTAGAAAACCCTAGCAATCAAGCTCACCAAATCTCTCTTGCTTTCTCTCGGATTCAAACCGGAAGCATCAAGGTATCCGGATCGGCTCGGGATCATCGCATCGGACACTCCTTTCTTCGCCTCATACACTCATTCGCAACCAAAACAAGTTCCGGTTAGTGTCTCACATTGCTAGATATTGTGATGCTTGGTTGATAAATGATATGCATGCCTAGTTTAAATGTCTCTTTGTATGATTTGCATGATTTAGTTGGTTAGAAATGACTAAATGATATAGATAATTGTTTTGAACCAAGGATTGTATGTTAAAGGTTGTACACAAATCTGTTTTGGTAAATGATAATCATGAGTGTTAGCTATGTGTTGATTTAGATGAATGATAAAGAATGAATATTAGCCATGTTGATGATGATTATGTGCTAAAGCTAGGGCCGGAGATGATGCCTACATTATGTTTTGACTTAGGATGAATATAAGATGAATATATGATGAATATGTGTTAAATATGCATGAATATTTGATGAACTATTTGAATGTTGATATGAATATCCGAAAACAGAAGGTTTGATCCATTTTCATTTGATATTAGACAAAGAAACATGTTATTGCAATATGGTTGGTTAGTACAAAATCTCATGAAAACAGAATTCTATTGGATAGTACGATCGGACAGGTTCTAGAAGGATTCTTGTGCACGTATCCAAGGTTGCGACTCGAAACCCCCGGTTGCGACTCGCAACCAAAACATAACAACTCGAGACTACGACGGTTGCGACTCGAAACCCCCGGTTGCGACTCGTAACCAAAACATGACAAATCGAGACCGCCCGGTTGCGACTCGTAACCAAAACATGACAACTCGAGACCACGGCGGTTGCGACTCGTAACCAAAACATGACAAGCCGAAACCTCCGGTTGCGACTCGAAACTGTGTGTTCTCGAGTCGAGACCTCCTGGTCTCGATTGGGCTGCTTGTCTCCGTTATTGGGCCCAAAATGTGTGGACTGTGCATACCGTTCTATTTGGTTTCTGTGATGCTGTTAACTGTTAATGTGATCTGATAGGCCCAATGACACTTATGATTTGTATGATAGTTGTTGATGTTCACTGTTTAACTGCTTCGTATCAGAATAGGCCGATAACTTGCTGGATGATCATGTGTTATGTATGATATGTGTTAGTTATGTGTAGATTATACGTGAATACTTGTACCCCAACTTGACCTATATTGGTAACCATGCTAGGACGTGGTGACCAACGTGATTGACCAAGTAAACGACCTACCGAGCAACCCAAGGTGAGTTCACAACTAATAAAGCATGCGTTCCCGGTGGTTGGGAAACAGAAACTTAAGCAACGCTATCCCCTCGTAAGGGATACAAACCTACTTCTCTCCCCTTAAACGGGACTTTTAGTTAATTACTGTTTATACTGGATGCAACAAGCAACACTAAACAAAACTCTATCACTCAAGTCCTCACTTCTTAATACCGATTAGTCGCCGGGATCAGGCGAACGGGTTATTAGTTGATAGCGCTATTTAGGTCTCACCAACCTCACACCGTGCCCGCGTATGGGATCGGGCGTGAACTAATGTACTCTGGCAACCGTCAATGATGATAGAACATTGACAAACGGGGCACTCTACGGAAACGTACGGATGAATAGTATTCGGTATTGTAAAAACAGTTTAGTCGCTTACTTGTGGGGTAGCTCCCCATCGCATGTATAAACGGATAAATTAACTGGTGAAACAAGTTTTTGGTAATTAAAACTGGACAACTAGTGAACTCACTCAGCATTATTGTTGACCCCCCTTACTGCATGCTTTGCAGGTAACCAGTGACTCAGGAGCTTGCAGCTTGGGAAGTGTAGTGGTCGTCTAAACCCGCGTGTTGGGTTCTAAATAACTTGAACTATGAACCTTGTCTAAACTGTTTTGCCTATGCTTCCGCTATTTAATTAAACTGTTATTTGAACCTAACTTTCGAACTTTAAACTATGATGCTTACCAACTATTGAGGTTGGTGATCATCTTTATTATTATCCAAATACTCAGTATAATTGGTGGCTGGATCCTGGTCAGTCACGCCTCCAAGCGGTGGTACTCCGCATGTGGATTTTGGGGGTGTGACAGATTGGTATCAGAGCCATTGGTTATAGTGAACTTGGTTTTAAAAAGAAGAGTTTTTTTGAGAAAAACCAGACTATAACCCGTGACTCGTGACGACACTACACTCCAAGGGCAAGACTCGGCATATTAGACCTCATAGCTCGGACTTGTGCTTACATGCTTATTTATCCTATGTTGACTGCTCTATTATACATACTAGTGTGCCTGATTAGATAGATACACGTCTCCCTTCTAACTCATTCTCGCTACGTTACGACATCACACTCATACTGTGTTTTCTGGCTATGAAGACAATGAGTGGACGCGGAAGAGGAAGCGTTAACATGACTCAGGCTCAATTCGCTAACTTGCTCAACACGGTGGCTGCAGCTTTCGCAGCTCACCCTGGAGGTAAACTCGTTGCTATAGGATGTTTAGATCCTACCCCCACATCGTCTTTTCACCTCTAAACCTATTCGCTCCATTTCCCACAACAGGTCAGCCTGCGCCTGCGCAACCACGTGTTTGTACTTTCAAAACCTTCATGGATGGCAAGCCTCTCCCTTTCAACGGCACTGAGGGTGCCATAGGCCTTCTGCACTGGATTGAAAAGGCCGAAGCTGTCTTTGATGTCTGCGAGTGTCCCCCTGCTAACTGGGTTAAGTACGCAACTGGTACGCTTGAAGGAAACGCACTTTCATGGTGGAAGGCACAGATTCAGATGCTTGGTCTGGAAACTGCTAATGCTACTGCGTGGGAAGATTTCAAGGACATGATCAAAGAGGAGTACTGTCACAGGGATGACATCCACAAACTCGAGAACGAGTACTATGCACTCAAGATGGTTGGGTCAGAGATTGAGACCTACACCAAGCAGTCCAATGACTATGCTGCACTTTGCCCAAACATGTCTCGACCTATGTATCGAAGGATCGAATTGTACATCAAAGGCTTGGTCCCAGAAATCCGGAGCCACGTGACCTCAGCCAACCTCAATACCATACAGCCCGTGGTTCGTCTTGCTCACAAACTCACCAATCAGGCTGTGGAAGAGGGCAAGCTGCCCAAGAGGATCGGTGCTACTGCTGGAACTTCTGGCGATAACAAGCGGAAGTGGGATGGAAGTCAAGGAAAGGATGCTAACCCCACTCAGGCCCCAGTTCAACAAAGGAAGACTGAAAGCAACAAGGGCCCTCAGCAACAGGGTGGCTATCGAGGAAACCACCCTAAGTGTAACAAATGTAACCGACATCACAGTGGGCCATGTGGAAAAGGTCAGTGTCAGCGATGCAACAAGATGGGGCACGAGGCCAAAGACTGCCGAAGCCAGTTCCCAGCTAGGCAGAATCAACAACAACCACAGCAACAGCAGCAACAAGGAAACAACCGTGGATGCTTCAAGTGTGGAGCAACGGGGCACATGCGAAAGGATTGCCCTGAACTGAATCAAAACAACAACAATCAGGGTGCTGGGAACAATAACAACAATACTGGAAATGGTGCTAGAGGAAAAGCTTTTGTGATTGGAGCCGGAGAAGCAAGGAACGACCCCAACGTTGTAGCGGGTAAGTTCCTACTTAATGATCGTTATGTTTCCATGCTATTTGATTCCGGAGCAGATGCTAGTTATGTATCCCTACGTATTAGTAAGAAACTTAAGCTCACTCTTACGCCGCTAAGCTCTAAGCACACCGTTGAAATAGCTAATGGTAGAAACCTCGAGGCCTCACACATAATTCGTAACTGCAAATTAGAGTTGTCTGGTCAGACCTTCCGTATCGATCTCTTCCCCATCGTTCTTGGAAGCTTCGACGTCATCATTGGTATGGATTGGTTATCCAAACATTGAGCTGAAATCCTCTGCCAAGAGAAAGCTATTCGTATTCCCCGTCCCCCTGGCAAACCCCTTATAGTTCAAGGCGACAAGAGCGGAGAAGTCACAGGCATCATTTCATTCTTAAAGGCCCAGAAGTATCTACGAAAAGGGCACACCGCTATCTTAGCACTCATTACCGACACACAGAAAGTGGAAAACAGGATTGAAGATTTTCCAGTTGTGCGCGACTATCCTGAGGTATTCCCGGAGGAACTACCTGGACTCCCTCCTCACCGTCAGGTCGAATTTCAAATCGAGCTAACTCCCGGAGCAGCGCCTATAGCTCGTGCACCTTATCGATTAGCCCCCGCGGAGCTCAAAGAGCTTTCTACTCAACTACAAGAACTTTTGGACAAAGGTTTTATCCGTCCTAGTTCATCACCCTGGGGAGCCCCAGTGCTCTTCGTCAAAAAGAAAGATGGCTCATTCCGAATGTGCATTGACTACCGCGAACTTAACAAGGTTACCATCAAGAATCGTTATCCACTTCCCCGTATCGACGACCTATTCGACCAGCTGCAAGGGTCGAGCTATTATTCCAAGATCGATCTGCGATCAGGTTATCACCAGCTGAGAGTCCGCGATGAGGACATCTCTAAGACTGCTTTCAGAACCCGCTATGGTCACTACGAATTCCTTGTTATGCCTTTCGGAATGACCAACGCACCTGCAATCTTCATGGATCTCATGAACCGAGTATGCAAACCCTACCTAGATAAGTTCGTAATCGTATTCATCGACGACATCCTAATCTACTCGAAGAGCCAAGAGGAGCATGAACAACACCTACGTCTTATTCTCGAACTTCTTCGCAATGAGCAACTGTACGCCAAATTCTCGAAATGTGATTTCTGGCTTAGAGAAGTCCATTTCCTTGGACACATCGTCAATCAGGAAGGGATTCATGTTGACCCTGCTAAGATTGAGTCCATTAAGAATTGGCCTGTGCCTAAGACTTCGACCGAAGTTCGCCAATTCTTGGGATTGGCGGGATACTATCGAAGATTTATCAAGGGATTCTCTAAGATCGCTCAACCACTTACGACACTCACTCAGAAGGGTGTTGCTTACAAATGGAGTGATGCTCAGGAATCTGCCTTCCAGGAACTAAAGAAGAACCTTTGTAGTGCTCCTATCCTCTCCTTACCCGAAGGCACCGACGACTTCGTCGTTTACTGCGACGCTTCTATTCAAGGACTTGGCTGCGTACTGATGCAACGCGAGAAAGTTATTGCTTACGCCTCGCGACAACTCAAGGTCCACGAATGGAACTATACGACGCATGACTTAGAATTTGGAGCTGTGGTCTTCGCGCTCAAGCTTTGGAGACACTATTTGTACGGCACCAAGTGCACGATTTACACTGATCACAAGAGTCTCCAGCACATAATGGGACAAAAGGAGTTGAATATGCGGCAACGACGATGGGTCGAACTCCTAAATGACTACGAGTGTGCAATCAAATATCACCCAGGCAAGGCTAATGTGGTAGCCGATGCCCTCAGCAGAAAGGAGATCAAACCCAAGCGTGTTCGTGCCTTACAGCTCACTATCCACTCGAACCTCCCTAATCAAATTCGGAATGCTCAGGTTGAAGCATTGAAAGCCGAGAACATCAAGGCTGAGTCCCTACGAGGATCGAGACAACGCATGGAACAAAAAGAAGACGGTGCTTACTACGTAGCCGGACGCATATGGGTTCCGCTCTATGGAAATTTACGTGACCTTGTGATGGATGAAGCCCATAAGTCCCGTTACTCGGTACATCCGGGTTCAGATA
Source organism: Helianthus tuberosus (assembly GCA_030545235.1). Classification (NCBI taxonomy): domain Eukaryota; kingdom Viridiplantae; phylum Streptophyta; class Magnoliopsida; order Asterales; family Asteraceae; genus Helianthus; species Helianthus tuberosus. The sequence continues at coordinate 14,210,321 of CM060452.1, read as the reverse complement.
AGATGTACCACGACTTGAGGGCTACCTATTGGTGGCCTGGCATGAAAGCCCACATAGCAACCTATGTCAGAAAATGTTTAACTTGTGCAAGAGTCAAGGCCGAGTATCAGAAACCATCAGGCCTGCTCCAACAGCCAGAGATCCCGCAATGGAAATGGGAGCAGATTTCCATGGATTTTGTTACTGGCCTGCCTAGGTCTCAACGCGGAAATGACACCATTTGGGTAATAGTAGATCGATTAACTAAATCTGCCCACTTCTTGGCGATCAAAGAAACAGACAAGTTCTCTACCCTAGCAGAGGTATACTTAAAAGAAGTGGTTTCGAAGCACGGAGTGCCTACCTCTATTATTTCTGATCGAGATGCACGTTTTACTTCTGAATTGTGGCAAGCTATGCACAAATCTTTTGGCTCGCGTTTAGACATGAGCACCGCTTATCATCCGCAAACGGATGGGCAGTCTGAACGCACCATCCAAACCCTCGAAGACATGCTTAGGGCATGCGTGATCGATTTTGGCAAGAATTGGGAGAAGCACCTACCGTTGGTGGAATTCTCCTACAACAACAGCTACCACACCAGCATTCAGGCGGCACCCTTTGAGGCATTGTACGGTCGTAAATGTCGATCGCCTCTCTGCTGGGCGGAGGTTGGTGACAGCCAGATCACAGGCCCGGAACATGTAGTCGACACCACAGAAAAGATTGCCCAGATTAGGCAACGCATGGCGGCAGCTCGTGACCGTTAAAAGTACTACGCTGACAAGGATAGGAAACCGCAAGAGTTCCAGGTCGGTGAACGGGCTCTACTTAAGGTCTCACCCTGGAAGGGTGTGGTTCGTTTTGGAAAACGGGGCAAGCTTAATCCAAGATATGTCGGACCCTTTGAAGTTACCGAAAAGATCGGTACGGCCGCTTACAGGTTGAATCTGCCTGAAGAACTGAGTGCTGTGCACAACGTCTTCCATGTGTCTAATCTGAAGAAGTGTCTGTCAGATGAAACACTCGTCATTCCTTACAAGGAGTTTACTATTGACGAACAGCTACACTTTACTGAGGAACCGGTTGAGATCACGGATCGTGAGATCAAAACCCTCAAACGTAGCCAGATACCTCTCGTGCGAGTTCGTTGGAACTCACGCCGCGGCCCAGAGTTTACCTGGGAGCGGGAAGACCAGATGAAGCGCAAGTATCCCCAGCTGTTCCCAAATGAAACTCCCAGCACTGAAGCTACAACCGAATTTCGGGACGAAATTCCAAATTAACGGGGGGATGATGTGACACCCCGTTGAAACGTTCTCACTTACACTAGCTTGACAGTGACTGCCTTAACTTTCGGGACGAAAGTTCCTAAAACTTGGGGATAATGTGACACTCTAGGTTTTCCCGAGCAAACACCTTGTAATCACTTAGCGTATATGTATGTTATTATTAAATGGAAGTTATTATTCCTCTGTGCTATATGTCGATAACGTGTGTGTAATATATATGTGTGTGTGTAAGGATACTTGTGGACCGAAACCATGACTCGAGGCCACCCGGTCTCGAGTAAACGGTGTAACAATGGGCCGGTTGGGCCGTAACCTTAACCCACCCGAAACCTCCTATTTAAACCTAAAACCCTCACACACACTCCTCTTTTACACTCTCCCACTTCATCCTCACTCACTCTCTCTAGAAAACCCTAGCAATCAAGCTCACCAAATCTCTCTTGCTTTCTCTCGGATTCAAACCGGAAGCATCAAGGTATCCGGATCGGCTCGGGATCATCGCATCGGACACTCCTTTCTTCGCCTCATACACTCATTCGCAACCAAAACAAGTTCCGGTTAGTGTCTCACATTGCTAGATATTGTGATGCTTGGTTGATAAATGATATGCATGCCTAGTTTAAATGTCTCTTTGTATGATTTGCATGATTTAGTTGGTTAGAAATGACTAAATGATATAGATAATTGTTTTGAACCAAGGATTGTATGTTAAAGGTTGTACACAAATCTGTTTTGGTAAATGATAATCATGAGTGTTAGCTATGTGTTGATTTAGATGAATGATAAAGAATGAATATTAGCCATGTTGATGATGATTATGTGCTAAAGCTAGGGCCGGAGATGATGCCTACATTATGTTTTGACTTAGGATGAATATAAGATGAATATATGATGAATATGTGTTAAATATGCATGAATATTTGATGAACTATTTGAATGTTGATATGAATATCCGAAAACAGAAGGTTTGATCCATTTTCATTTGATATTAGACAAAGAAACATGTTATTGCAATATGGTTGGTTAGTACAAAATCTCATGAAAACAAAATTCTATTGGATAGTACGATCGGACAGGTTCTAGAAGGATTCTTGTGCACGTATCCAAGGTTGCGACTCGAAACCCCCGGTTGCGACTCGCAACCAAAACATAACAACTCGAGACTACGACGGTTGCGACTCGAAACCCCCGGTTGCGACTCGTAACCAAAACATGACAACTCGAGACCGCCCGGTTGCGACTCGTAACCAAAACATGACAACTCGAGACCACGGCGGTTGCGACTCGTAACCAAAACATGACAAGCCGAAACCTCCGGTTGCGACTCGAAACTGTGTGTTCTCGAGTCGGACCTCCTGGTCTCGATTGGGCTGCTTGTCTCCGTTATTGGGCCCAAAATGTGTGGACTGTGCATACCGTTCTATTTGGTTTCTGTGATGCTGTTAACTGTTAATGTGATCTGATAGGCCCAATGACACTTATGATTTGTATGATAGTTGTTGATGTTCACTGTTTAACTGCTTCGTATCAGAATAGGCCGATAACTTGCTGGATGATCATGTGTTATGTATGATATGTGTTAGTTATGTGTAGATTATACGTGAATACTTGTACCCCAACTTGACCTATATTGGTAACCATGCTAGGACGTGGTGACCAACGTGATTGACCAAGTAAACGACCTACCGAGCAACCCAAGGTGAGTTCACAACTAATAAAGCATGCGTTCCCGGTGGTTGGGAAACAGAAACTTAAGCAACGCTATCCCCTCGTAAGGGATACAAACCTACTTCTCTCCCCTTAAACGAGACTTTTAGTTAATTACTGTTTATACTGGATGCAACAAGCAACACTAAACAAAACTCTATCACTCAAGTCCTCACTTCTTAATACCGATTAGTCGCCGGGGTCAGGCGAACGGGTTATTAGTTGATAGCGCTATTTAGGTCTCACCAACCTCACACCGTGCCCGCGTATGGGATCGGGCGTGAACTAATGTACTCTGGCAACCGTTAATGATGATAGAACATTGACAAACGGGGCACTCTACGGAAACGTACGGATGAATAGTATTCGGTATTGTAAAAACAGTTTAGTCGCTTACTTGTGGGGTAGCTCCCCATCGCATGTATAAACGGATAAATTAACTGGTGAAACAAGTTTTTGGTAATTAAAACTGGACAACTAGTGAACTCACTCAGCATTATTGTTGACCCCCCTTACTGCATGCTTTGCAGGTAACCAGTGACTTAGGAGCTTGCAGCTTGGGAAGTGTAGTGGTCGTCTAAACCCGCGTGTTGGGTTCTAAATAACTTGAACTATGAACCTTGTCTAAACTGTTTTGCCTATGCTTCCGCTATTTAATTAAACTGTTATTTGAACCTAACTTTCGAACTTTAAACTATGATGCTTACCAACTATTGAGGTTGGTGATCATCTTTATTATTATCCAAATACTCAGTATAATTGGTGGCTGGATCCTGGTCAGTCACGCCTCCAAGCGGTGGTACTCCGCATGTGGATTTTGGGGGTGTGACATTTAACAACTCTGTGAATTAATATAAGGTTTACACAATAAAGCATGCGTCTTTTGCTTTTGTCATTTGTTATGTATGGCAGTATGTTTGTTTAGTTTGTATTTCGATGTTTGAGTCATAGCGCATGAGTGTGATGTGCAGCGCATGAGTCCTGCGCAGCGCATCATTTGATGTGTGGGTAGTGAAACGCTACAGCCTATAATGTCTATAAATAGGAGTTGTGATGCGTGATTAGCTCATAAACTTGTGGAGCTACCTTTTGAAAGGAAAAAATGTTGGGTTGTGGAGGATTTGACAAGAGTGTGTCAAAGCTACTGATAACCCAGATAACCAAGTTAATTTGTCTGGGTTATGCCTCAGAAGCAACTGATAACCAGATGACTAGATAACTCGTCTGGGTTATGCCTTAGCTACAACTGATAACCCAAATGCCCAGATAACTCGTATGGGTTGTGGCAACAGATAACCCAGATGTGGGTTATGAAGTTTTAACTAGAGCAGAGGTTTTATTTGTCACTGTAGGTTAAAGTCAACAACCCTAATTGTATCCCCTATAAATACTTCTCATTCATGTACTGTAACTTTTGAGCACCTAATACAAAGATAGAACTAGTTGTGGAGAGTGGACGTAGATCAAGCTTGATCGAACCACTATAAATCCTGTGTTCTTGTTCTTGTGATTTAGAGTGTGTGTGTGTTTGTTCTTGTTGATTGTGTGATATATCCCTAACAACTGGTATCAGAGCTCAGGCTCTCGATTGATTCACGCAAACTAGTAACAAACATAGGTGAAGAGGAAGATACCTGCAAATCGCGACTAGGGTTTCAGAAACCCAGTAGCCGCCGCCGCCGCTATTCATCTTCCCGCCACTAGCACATCCGCAGCCGCCTAGGGTTCCAAATTAAAGACCATCCTTGCTGGAAATCGCATCTAGGGTTTCAAAATCGAAGGTCTAGGGTTTTGATTTTGCTTGGGATTCGCTGGATTTCAAAAGGAGAAAGAAGTTTTTGTTCTGTGCGTAGGAAGAAGAAGAAGACAGGCGTTCTTTTTTCTTTCTTTCTTTTAGGAAATCAAGCTTTTCCTTATTTGCAAGAAGACCCCTCAACTTTGATAAGGATCTCATCACCTATCATTATTTGTTCAATCGCCATTTTAAAGCTTGAAACAAATAAGTATTTGTTTCCTTTTGTTGCTTCCGCTAGTATAATTATCCCTTAGCAGTACGAACTCGTTTAGTTTGTAGCAGTTGATAACTATTTGTTAAAAATGGCAGAAGATAGTAAAATCAAGATTGACAAGTTTGATGGTAGTGATTATGGATTTTGGAGAATGCAAATAGAAGATTTGTTGTGTCAAAAGGGTTTGCATTTGCCTATGTTGGGACAACAACCAGATGACATGTATAATGAAGAATGGAAGTTGCTGGATAGACAAGCTTTGGGTGTGATTAGGCTTTCTTTGGCAAAGAGTGTTGCGTATAACATTGTCAATGAAACAACTACGTACGGTGTATTGAAAGCTTTGTCCAACATGTATGAAAAACCATCTGCTTCAAACAAAGTATTCCTCATCCGACAATTGGTTAACACCAAGATGAAGGAAGGCATGTCGGTTACCTCTCACATAAACGAGTTCAACTCGATTATCTCTCCTTTAGCCTTAGTTGAAATAAAGTTTGATGATGAAGTACAAGTGCTCCTCCTTTTATCATCATTGCCCGAAAGTTGGTCAGGCATAGTCACAGCTGTTAGTAGTGCATTCGTCACTACCAAACTCACTTTTGAGAGTATTCGTGACTTGATTATAAATGAAGATATCAGACGGAGAAGCAATAATGAAACTTCCAGTTCAAGTTCTTTATTGCACACAAAAAGTAGAGGAAGAAGAAACGATAGAGGAACTAAACGAGGTAGATCAAAGTCCAGAAAAAGGGGGCAGTCAAAGAACAGAAAAGACATTGAATGTTGGAACTACAAAGAAAAAATCACTTTAGAAGCCAATGTACAAAACCAGCTGCAAAGAAAGAAGTAAACAGTGTAGTCTCTGAAGAATCAGGAGATGCTCTCATATGTTGTGTTGAGAACTCAGTGGAATCCTGGATTATGGATTCTGGTGCTTCTTTCCATGCTATCTCATGCCCAGATATGGTCAAGAATCTACGAACAGGTAACTTTGGTAAAGTTCGTTTAGCCGATGACCAAATGCTTGATATTACGGGTATTGGAGATGTAGACTTGAAGACCTCATTGGGAACTATATGGACATTGAAAGATGTCATAGTTATTCCTAATTTGAGGAGAAAGTTGATTTTAGTTGGTAAATTGGACGATGAAGGGTTTAATGTTCACTTTGGGGGTGGACAATGGAAAGTGATCAAAGGCAACTTAGTGATTGCCAAAGGAAAGAAGCAAGACACTCTATACATGGTAGAGATTGATGCCGAAGGTGTTCATGCCATGACCACCAGTCTGAGTACATCTACTTTATGGCACGGTCGACTCGGACACATGAGCGAGAAGGGATTGAAGATGTTGGCTCAAAAAGGGAAGTTTCCAGACTTGAAGAAAGTGGAAACTGAATTCTGTGAATCTTGTGTCCTTGGTAAACAAAAGAGAGTCACTTTTGTGAAGACGGGGAGGACACCGAAAGCTCTGAAGCTAGAGCTTGTTCACTCGGATGTATATGGACCAGCATCAGTTTCATCTCTAGGGGGCTCGAGATACTATGTTACCTTCATTGATGATTCAACACGCAAGGTATGGGTCTATTTTCTTAAACATAAATCTGATGTATTTGATGATTTTAAGATATGGAAATCTGCTGTTGAAAATGAAAATAATTTGAAGGTAAAGTGCTTAAAGTCGAACAATGGTGGTGAATACATAAGCAAGCAGTTCACTGACTATTGTGCCAAGAAAGTGATAAAGATGATCAAGACGGTTTCTGGAACTCCTCAGCAGAATGGTGTAGCTGAGAGAATGAACAGAACACTGAATGAGAGGGCAAGAAGCATGAGGTTGAATGCAGGGATGCCCAAAACATTCTGGGCAGATGCAGTTAACACTGCAGCCTACTTGATCAACCGATCTCCATCAGTTCCCTTTGGTTTCAAACTGTCAGAAGAAATGTGGCAAGGAAATGAGGTAAGTCTCGAACAGTTAAGAGTCTTTGGTTGTAGTGCTTACGATTTGTTAGAAGATGGTGACAGGGATAAGTTAGACTCAAAGTCCAAGAAGTGCACATTCATTGGTTATGGGTCAGAAAAAATGGGTTACAGGCTTTGGGATAATGAAGGCAGAAAAGTAATCAGAAGCAAAAATGTCATCTTCAATGAAAACGAATTGTACAAAGACAGAGACACTAAAGGCCAGAAGTTCAAAACGAATATGTTGAATTCAAAAGTGGTGAGACAAGAAAAGAAGCTTCAGTCGACATTCCAGAAAATGGGGATGAGTCAAGCGGCAGTGGGAGCTTATGGGATGATTCTAGTAATGATTCGGAGGAAGAAGAAGCTACTCCTTCAACTCTAAACTCCCCAGAAACACCTCAAGTTCAACCAAGAAGGTCGTCTAGAGCCACTATAGACCGCCAAACAGGTACTCACCATTAGTCAACTACATACTTTTGACAGAAAATGGTGAACCCCAGTGTTACTCTGAAGCTATGGGGTTGAAAGATTCATTGCAGTGGGAGCTTGCAATGAAAGATGAAATGAAGTCGCTTGAGAAGAACAAGACCTGGCACTTGACAAAGCTTCCATCTGGGAAGAAGGCTCTTCAGAACAAATGGGTTTTTAGGGTCAAGGATGAACATGATGGTACCAAACGGTACAAAGCAAGATTAGTAGTCAAGGGATTTCAACAGAAAGATGGAATTGATTTCAATGAAATATTCTCTCCAGTGGTGAAGATGACTACCATCAGACTTGTTCTCAGTATTGTAGCAGCAGAAGGCTTGCATCTAGAGCAGCTAGATGTCAAGACAACTTTTCTACATGGTGACCTATAAGAAGACATCTACATGACACAACTAGAAGGTTTTCAGGTTAAAGGCAAAGAAAACTTGGTGTGTAAATTGAAGAAGAGTTTGTATGGTCTGAAACAAGTGCCCAGACAATGGTACTTGAAGTTTGATAACTTCATGGGAAGAGTTGGTTACAAGAGATGTGACAATGACCATTGTTGTTACATTAAGAAGTTTAAGGGTTCTTATATCATTCTACTACTCTATGTGGATGATATGTTAATTGCCGGTTCAGACATGTCAGAGATCAAGAAGTTGAAGAAACAAATGTCTGAAGAATTTGAGATGAAAGACTTAGGAGCTGCAAACCAAATACTCGGGATGAGTATTTTCAGAAACAAAAAAGATGGTTCTTTGACACTATCTCAAGAGAAGTACATTGAGAAAGTGTTAGAGAGATTCAGCCTTAAAGATGCCAAGATCAGAAGCACACCTTTGGGAAGTCACTTTAAGCTTTCTAAAGTTCATTCACCCATATCAGATGAAGACAAAGAAGAAATGACTAAAGTTTCGTATGCATCTGCAGTTGGTAGCCTCATGTATGCAATGGTATGCACGAGACCAGACATTGCTCATGCAGTGGGAGTTGTTAGTCGGTTTATGTCCAATCCAGGAAGAGAACATTGGGAAGCAGTTAAATGGCTGCTAAGATATTTAAAGGGAACTTCCAAAGTGGCATTGCAGTTTAAGGGGAAAGATGTTACTCTGAAGGGTTTCGCAGATGCTGACCTTGGTGGGTGTAAAGAGTCATTCAAAAGCACCACAGGGTATGTCTTCATAGTGGGAGGCACTGCTGTAAGTTGGATGTCCAAACTTCAGAAAAGTGTTGCCCTATCAACCACAGAAGCGGAGTATATGGCAGTTGCTGAAGCAAGCAAAGAGCTTATTTGGTTGAAGAATTTTCTCAAAGAGCTTGGCAAGGAACAAGTTGATTGTGCACTGTTCTGTGACAATCAAAGTGCAATACACCTTGCAAAGAACCCTGTCTTCCATTCGAAGACGAAACATATACAGTTGAGATATCACTTTATCAGAGATCAAGTCAGTGATGGCACTCTGAAGTTAAAGAAAATCAAAGGAACTCAGAATCCAACTAATATGTTGACTAAGGTTGTCACCTTAGAGAAGTTGAAGCTTTGCATAGCTTCAACTGGCCTTCAGGTTAACTGATGAGAAGGCCGCCCACAACTAGTAAAGATGAAGAGGTTACAGAGGTACTTATGAATATTAAGTTGCATGGAGTGCAGTTTGAAGTCGTCAAAGCCTCCAAGTGGGAGATTGTTGGGTTGTGGCGGATTTGACTAGAGTGTGTCAAAGCTACTAATAACACAGATGACCAAGTTAACTTGTCTGGGTTATGCCTCAGAAGCAACTGATAACCCAGATGACTAGATAACTCGTCTGGGTTATGCCTTAGCTACAACTGATAACCTAGATGCCCAGATAACTCGCCTGGGTTGTGGCAACAGATAACCCAGATGTGGGTTGTGAAGTTTTAACCAGAGCAGAGGTTTTATTTGTCACTGTAGCTTAAAGTCAACAACCCTAATTGTATCCCTTATAAATACTTCTCATTCATGTACTCTAACTTTTGAGCACCTAATACAAAGATAGAACTAGTTGTGAAGAGTGGATGTAGATCAAGCTTGATTGAACCACTATAAATCCTGTGTTCTTATTCTTGTGATTTAGAGTGTGTGTGTGTTTGTTCTTGTTGATTGTGTGATATATCCCTAACAAACAAAGTGTAACGAAGTGCTGCCGAAATCAATACACAACATTTATTTACATTCTTCTACCATTCTCACACACATTCTTATGGATTCCTCATGTTTGGATGTGTTATAAGTATATTTTAAGTGTTCTTTAATGTCGAACTCACGTGAACAAGACCGTTCCTTCCTAGAATACTAAGTGGTATCAGAGGCTATGGGGCTCATATCTACCTAGGGAGTGGAAAAAAGTTGAAGATCTTGGCCTTTTTGAAGAATTTTGAAGTTTTTAATGCATTCTTACCTTCAAATTTCTACCATTTTCTACTAAAAAAGTCTTATTTATCCTTCTCTATCAAAATATACCAAAGAAAACCTTTCAAACCCTCAAAAACAGACAAAACCATGTTAATATTTCGTTCTCAGCCTCTTGTCACGCATGACAAGCTTGAAACGCATCACATGACGTGCTACGTATCATCATGATCAGCTGGTGGTGATACGTGCGCATCAGGGGTGATACGTTTGGGGTTGGTGATTCGTTCTTGGTGATACATTGTTAGTGATCCGCACAGTTGGTGATAAGCTGTTCCTGATACATTGAGTGTGATCCATTGAATTTTGATAGCAAAGGTACTTGATCCGTTGTTCGGTGATACGTGGGAAGTTGTAATCTGCTGAAGAAGTGATACGTGGTTTTGAGATACGCAATTTTGTTACAAAAGTGTGAAAAGTTTCTAAATGTTTGATAAAGATGGATGATTTCAGATCTATTATGAAATGTTCAAGGGGCAATGTTGTACAAACGTTGAATCTGGATAACATAATGGGTACTAATACAAAGGAACCAAAACCGATGAAAATGGAAGATTTTCAGAGGTGGAAAGATCGTTCTAAAGGATTCATTTTTGGGTTTGATGTTGATCTTTAGATAGCAATTGAAAAAGAATTCTTGAGGCCGATGGATGAGAACTCTACTGGTTTTCTAGCGAGATTTCTAAATTGGAGGATGAAGCTAAGGAGGACTTTGAGTGTGAGAAGATGTATAATCAATTACAACAAGCTCTAACCAACAAAATGCTACACCTTCTTAATAACCACAAAACGTCAAAGTCATTATGGACAACACTGCATAATAAATATTACGGAAATCAAAACATGATATAGAATAAGAAGTCACTGATAAAAATGGAATTTGAAATTTTCATGAGTCTCGAGAGCGAAAGATAGTCATCTTCTTGCAGAATGGGATGAGTATAGCATTGTGGTTCCAAACCTTGTAAAGAATATTAAGATAGCTGATGTTTTACCTAATAATGAATGGGGAAGTTTCTTAATTATGTTAAAAGGATATCCAAGCTGGAGGACCATGTCAATCAATGAGTTCATTGGTAAACTACAAGCCCAAGAGATGGAACAACGAAAGAAGTCAAAGATACAGTCACAATTCATAGCACAAGATCCGAGTTTGTATCTTAAGTCTGGAAGTTTAGCATGGTGCATGGTCTAAAAATTTAAACCGCATTCAACGTGGGTCGAGGAAGTGTAGACAATGTTTCATACATTGCAACTCCCGATAGGTTAGGTGGATTTAACTACTCAGTGATTTTTAGTCCAAGTGTTAGTTTAGTTGGAAATATGTCAGGTGGTTCTTCAAGTGGGGTTCATAATTCTACAACGGGTATTTCAGATTTTCAATACTTTCCGCATTTACAACAGTAGAGTCAACTTGTTTAACCTCAGTATTTACAAAGTCAAGCCAATACACCACAGAAACTACAATGTAGTATGTCGGTTAACATCTCAAATCTCTAAAATACATATGTTCCTAATGCCAAAGTGCACATAGCGTTATTATCAATGGTTCTAACTTCCTATGAATGTCTGGTAGCCAGAAAGATTCACCAGAAAACTCCTTTTTGACTGGAAAACTAAACATTTTCATCCCAAACCTCTTTTGTAACCTTAGATTGGACCTTTAGGAGCCTATTTCCAGCCAAAAAAGTTTTTCTACCGACCGTTAACTAATGGCATTAGGGGTCCGTTAGTCAGGGTCCATTTGAGGCCAATATGTTAATAGTTAAGACTACTAGTGGTTGTCTTTGAAGTTGGAATTGTTTGCGGCCAATGGTTAATAGTTGGGATTATTAAAATCCAATACTCCTTACCTTTAACATATATATATTTTTTTTCCGTTTTAGGTATTGATATTTGATAATTGAAAGTTGGAACTTGAATAAATGATGTTTGAAAATTGAAACTTGAATTTTCATAGAGGCTCGCTTTTTTTTACTCACCCTCACTCAAAAAGTTTCAAGGATTCTCGATAATGGCCCTTTTTAAAATCGTTTTGTACATCTTCGAATAACATACAAACACACACAATGGTTATAATTAACCTCTTTAAAATTTCATAAACCCTTTCACTCTGGATTTGAGAAAAATTAAATATAGAATAAATTATGCGAATAGTACTTGTAGTTTGCTTAAATTTCAATTTTCCTACTTACATTCGAGAAATTATGGTTATGTTACTGTTGTGGGTGGTTTTCTGAACATATATCCTAGATTATATTCTGACTGTATTACTTTTGATTATGATCAGGATACCGGATCAGGATATTGGTAGCATCCTGATGCAGTATCCTGGTAATAACTAACTAATTCACGTGCAGATTAGTAAGGCTCGCTTATAACGGTCAAGAAGACTGGTTCTCCTGAAGACTCGCACTAAGTGGTTGAGAAGAGAACCTTGAAGCAGCAAAGAAGGGGTCTCCAACGTTCAAAGGGGAATATTCGAAGCATCCCCCATTTTTAGGATAGGTTGTTATTTCTTTTGCTATATAAAGGAATGATCGGATCAGTAGGAACACACAATTTTTTACATACACTTCTACTCTCTACTAGCTGCAATCACTCAACTACACTTACACTTACACTCAAATCTCATTGTAACACTTAGTTGATCTGCATCATATCCTGCACTGGATCCTGAAGTTTGAAGTAATAAGAAGAACAAGGCAGGTGCGATTGTCAGCTCCCGAGGTTTTGTGTCGGCGATCTAGATTGATCAAGGGCTTTCCTCGTATATCTCGCGTCACCCTTTACTTTTCTGCTCATTGTTTGATTGCTAATATAGCTCGGTATCTTGAGCTATATCCTGAAAACTGTTTTTGCAAACAACCAAACCAGGATATTTTCAACACACATTGTTAGCACACTACCTCACTTAACTAATTTGATCACTAAATTGCTTCGGTAATTTTTTGGCGCCCATCGTGGGGCAAGTGGTGCTATTCATACTAAAAACCTTGTTACAATCTTTACTTGGTTTTCTTTTTTCGAAACTTTTTTCACAACTATTTTCAATGGCCTCAAAATCAAACATGAGCTCTTCTACCATGTCTGCTACAACCTCTGCAACAGTTGGTTCGGTGCTTCCACCACCTCAAGGACATAAGCTTCTTCACAGGCTCAAGCTCCCCCAAGGAGGATCAAAATTCACATAACTCGGGATGTTATCCCTACTCAGAATGTTCAAGGATCTGCTGCCTCAGGGAGAACTCCTATTATGGCTTCTAATGATGAAATTCTAACTTTGTTTGGTAGTATACAGGATCAGATGAAGCAACGGCAGGAAACCAACCAAATGCTGATAAGAGAAATACAACTCTTGAAATCTAGCTCAAGCAGGCCTGCTGAGGATACTATCACTCCCTTGCAGCCTAGAGCATTGAACTTCAGTTCGGCAGTATACACCGAGGATAATAGGGGAAATATTGTACCTAGTCATTCCCAGAGTCATACTCCTGAGATACCCTCATCGGTCAGGGTATCAACTGTGAGAAGTTCAGGATATGCTCCAGGATATGGCCAGAATCCTCAGGCTGGTAACGTGTCTAATAATACTAATACTCTTGCTACTAATGGTATTGGATCTTTGCAGGATGCAGGTATGACATCAGCACTCTCTAGGGAGCTTCAGAAGTTGAAGGTATATGATATCAGTGTACCTGGGGTGGTCCACCCAATTCCAGAAGTATCCCAGGATAGCCACAGGATATCCCGGTTTGCACATCCTATATGTGATGCCGAAATCCCAGAAAGATTTCAAACCCCCAACATGAAGCTCTATGACGGAACCACGGATCCTGAAGAGCATATTGCTCAGTATAGGGAAAGGATGGAAATTAACCCTATCCCTCCGGATCTCAAGGAAGCATGCCTCTGTAAGGGTTTTGGCTCTACTCTAACAGGATCAGCCTTAAAATGGCTCTTAAACGTTCCACCTCATTCGATTACATCATTTGCTCACTTAGTCAATTTATTTAACAGTCAATTTTCTTGTAGTCGAAGTTTTGAAAAACTAACTAGTGATCTCTATAGGATAACTCAAGGGCCTCAGGAATCCTTAAGGGATTATGTGAACAAGTTTAGCAGGGAATCTCTAAATATCCCACATCTTGATGTTGCAACAGCAGTGCAGGCATTCAAAATGGGGTTGCAAAAAGATTCCCAATTTTATCAGGATCTTGTAATGAATCCTTGCAGGAACTTGGATGAAGCTCGAAATAGGGCATTGAGATATATTCGACTGGAAGATGATAAAAAGATGCAAGAGAGGATGAATTCATCCTCAACCTATGTATCAACTAACAGGAAGTCAGAATCCTCATACAAACCATATCGCTCTAAGCCATATGGTAGGGATGACAGCAAGAAAGTGAATGCTGTTGAGGACGAGGATCCTGAGGAGTATCCTGAATTGTCAGAATATTGTTTTTCCGTTAATATACCTGAACTATTGTATGCTATGCAGGGTTTGGGAGACAAAGCAAGGTGGCCTAGAAAAAACCAACAAAAGGCAGATTGGAAGGATAAATCCAAATGGTGTGCCTTCCATGAAGATTTTGGACATGTTACGGAAGATTGCATAGCCCTGAGAAAGGAAATAAGCTACCTGCTGAGCAAAGGATATCTGAAGGATCTTCTGGGAAGAAAGAAGAATAAGGGTCAGGATACTGAGAAGGATCCTGAACGAGCAGCATCACCTCCTGCTGATGCCAAGATAATTAACTTTATCTCAGGAGGATCCAACATCTGTGGAACCTCTTATTCTGCAGCAAAAAGACATGCAAAAGAAGCTTAGGCAAAACGGGGAGATAAGCCAACCAGGATGACAACCCTCACGACTGATAAAGTGATTACGTTCGATAGTGATGACAGGGATACTGTTCAGGATCCCCATCATGATGGTTTGGTAATAACTCTATATATTGCTAATCATTTTGTGCGCAGGATACTGGTGGATAATGGTAGCTCCGTCAACATTATTCAACTGGAGACACTAAAAAGAATGAATATCTCCCCGATGGATATTACTTCAAAATCCACTGTACTTGTTGGGTTCAGTGTAGAGGCCAAGAATACTATGTGAGAGATAAAGCTGCCAGTATATGTTGAAGGAGTCAACTCAATGCAACGTTTCTGTGTTATGGACTTCTTATCCTGCTACAATATCATATTGGGCAGGCCATGGGTCCATGATATGAAAGTTGTGCCATCAACCTATCATCAGTGTATCAAGATCCCTACCCCTTGGGGGGTTGTCAAGGTGGAAAGTGATCAACAAGAGGCAAATGAATGTTATTCTTTCTCGATGAAATCCTCAACAAAGCCCAAAGCAGGATAGCAATTAAAGATGCGAGCCCAGGATATCGTGGAGGCCTCGGAGCAGGATGTTAAGAAAATTATCCTGGACCAGGATAATCCAGATATCTCGGTGCTCGTAGGAGCCAATATCCCTCAGGATATTGAAAATCAGTTAATTAACTTTTTGAAATGCAGGATGTCAACATTCGCATGGAAGCATGAGGATATGACAAGTATTTCCAAGGATATTATAACTCACAAGCTTGGAATTGACAGGTCTTTCAAGCCTGTCCAGCAAAAACGAAGGAAGTTTGCTCCAGAGCGAAACACAATTATTCAAGAAGAGGTTGAAAGATTGTTGAAGTCCAAGATGATTAGGGAAGTTAAATTTCCCAAATGGCTAGCAAATGTGGTCGTGGTTCAAAAAAAGAATGGGAAATGGAGAGTTTGTGTAGATTATACAGACTTGAACAAAGCATGTCCTAAAGACCCATTCCCTCTGCCTCATTTAGACTCAATGGTGGATGCAACTGCCGGTCATGAGATGTTAACCTTTATGGATGCATCCTCAAGATTCCAGTAGATCCAAATGGAACCTTTGGACCAGGAGGATACTGCTTTCATGACACCAACATGTATTTATTGTTATACTGCTATGCCTTTTGGTTTGAAAAATGTAGGTGCAACATACCAGAGATTGGTGAACATGATTTTAAAGACAAACTGGGGGACACCATGGAAGTATACATTGATGATATGGTGGTAAAATCCAAGAAGGCTAAGGATCATCTCCTGGATATTGAAGGAGCATTTGATATTCTGGATCAGTATAATATGAAATTAAATCCTGCCAAATGCCATTTTAGAGTGGGGGCAGGAAAGTTTCTAGGATATATGGTGACTAAAAGGGGAATAGAAGCGAGCCCAGAACATATCAAGGCTATCCTGGATATCAAGTCACCTTCCAACATGAAAGATGTACAAAGATTAACATGATGAGTAGCAGCATTAAACAAATTTATTTCAAGATCCTCGGAGAAATGCAAGGAATTCTACGATATCCTGAAGAAAAATAAGAAATTTCAATGGGGAGAGAAGCATGAAGCGGCCCTACAGGAGTTGAAGCGATATCTTTCAACAACACCTTTATTGATGAAGCCTGAGGATGGTGAATCATTATCCCTATATCTTGCAGTATCAGGGAATGCAGTAAGTGTTGTTCTGGTGAAGGATCATGAACGTCAGCAGTATCATGTCTATTATGTTAGCAAAAGTTTGTTTGATGCGAAACTAGATACTCACATTTAGAAAAATTAATATTGGCCCTAGTTATGGCATCGACTAAGCTTAGACATTATTTTGAAACACATAGGATTCATGTTAAAACTAATTATCCTGTTAAAAATGTGCTTAGGAAACCTGAGATGTCGGGTAGAATGGCTAAGTAGTCAGTAAAGTTAAGTGCCTATGATCTAGTATATGAACCTAGAAATGCTATAAAGTCTCAAGCTCTAGCAGACTTTGTGGCTGATTTTAGTAACGATATTCAAAATGAAGTAGACCTAGAAGTACAACAACTAGGAGAAACCTTAGACTCCTGGACATTATACACTGATGGTGCATCTAATATGAGAGGTGTAGGATTGGGTATACTACTAAAATCGCCACAGGGGGACATATTACCCCAGGCTATTAGATGTGAATATCCTGCCACTAATAATGAAGCAGAATATGAAGCCTTGATTGCAGGATTAGAATTGGCCAGGAGTATGAATATTAAAAGTTTGCAAGTATATGTTGATTCCTTGTTAATTACTAACCATTTTAATGCATCCTATGCATTCAGAGGTGAAAGGTTAATCGAGTATCTTGAAATTCTCAAAAAATTAGCAGGATATTTCGATGTTTTTACACTTGAACAGGTACCAAGGGAGGATAATGCTGAGGCAGATGCTTTGGCAAACTTAGGATCATCAGTCAGGATACCGGAAGGAACCCAGATACCAATACTACATATCCTATATCCTGTAGTGGATCTCTTCAAGTCTCCGGATAAGGAAATAGAGAGTATCCAGGATCCTGACGATAAATATCCTGAGGAGGATCCTAAGTCCTGGACGGCTCCGATCGTAAAATATCTCAAAGAATGACACATCCCAAAGGACGAGAATCCTATGGCTTTCAGAATGAAGGTATCCCAATTCACTATTATAAATAATGTCTTGTATAAGAAGTCTCTTATAGGACCATACCTGAGGTGCTTGGAGGATCCCGAAACTAAGGAAGTACTTCAGGATATACACGAAGGAGATTGTGGCAACAATACTTGTCACACCCCGATATTTCCACGTATTACCGGTGGGGAGTATCGTGACGTAGTTGATATCATCATAGTCAATAATCACAGTTTAATGCACAGCGAAAGTCTTGGTAAAAATAATAATACAAACCAAAGTGAAAAGTATAATTAAATATTATACAAGCGGTTGTAAGTGGATCCACAGGCGGATCTAAAACAGAAAAATAAATTATTGTTCAACAGACTTTAAACACTAAGAATTTGCAAGATTCTTGGATTAGTGCTCAGGAGCTTCCAGCCAATTTCGCATAGTACCTGCCACTTAGTCTTTTTGAAAAATACGTCAGCTTACACTGGTAAATACAATTAACTAACTCTTTTGAAAACCTTTATGAAAATTGATTTAAATGCACAAGGCACAAATATTCTTTTATAACTTGGGACAATTATATAAAATAATCTTGTATACAGATTCACATGTTTGTCGTACGTTCAGGGCCAGGGATAGAAGCCGAGACAAGATTAATAGACACACCACTAATATAAACCCACAAGAAGTTTCCTCACAAGTGGGTATATCATTTTACATACGCAACTGTCAGGTGTATACACCCCGTGCTTAAGTTGTGGCCATTTCAAATGAATGAGCCGAGCATATCCAGGACACTGTCATTAACCCCCAAATGCTTAAATCAAACAAAACAGACTAAAATGGGTTATCTCAATGATTTAACAACTAATCGATTAAATATTCAATACCCGACCAAGCGGTAATAATTTACCGTATCCCAAGACCGTATATGGAAAAATAAGTTAAAAGTATTTACCTGAGCTTAAAATGTAAAATTTGTATTCTCAGCCGTATTCTACTCAAACAAGTGTAGGTAGCTTTTACTAGGCTCCTAATTTGGAATGAAGGTTTTAATAACCTATTAGATTACTAACGGGTCTTATTTAAATTATAAGCTTGGACCGGTTAGTTTTAAGAAAAGTTTACGGTACGAAACGCAAGATTAAGCGGTGACCGGATTGGAATGTAATTTAGACCCGACAAGTATGGATACTTATATAAAATGGGTAAACTAAATACATTCTGGATTTTGAAGTAAAAATGATAAGGTTTGACGCGTTTCGGCTAATTCATGCAAACTAGTTACATAAACCGTACTGAACGTGTATATGCATAACGGGTAACTGGATGAGTCATATACAAGTTTCACAAGTTAATATGCTTTAAATATGATATGATATCAGTAGGATATCAACAATTATGCCCCAAATGAATTTAAGACCAGTTTAAGTCCCGTAAGAGTATTTTGGTCATTTTAAAGTTTATAAAAGAGATTTAATAGTAAACTGAGGTTCTGGTCTAAAATATTCAGTAAAAATATTTATTTTATCATGTTTCATCAGTAAGATATCATATATATGTGAGGTTTACCATTTATGGCCAAACTATGCACCGTAGGGGCATTTTGGTCATTTCACATATGCTTTTAAGGTCAAATTTGGAAGTCTGAGTTCAAGACTTATACTTACTGTTAAGTATTTAAAATTCATTTATAAAATCAGTAGGTATCATGTCTTAGGTGCTAAATTGTAACACCTCGAAAATTCACGTCCTATAATAAGTCGACACGTGTCATAGGTTTAAACGTGTGAAAGAATGTTATAGATGGACTAAAGTTGACAAACATGGAAAGTATGTGATTATAAGGGTTCCAAATGTCAACAGTGAATAAATATATTGTACATTAACCCTACATGATGTTTATAACATCAAACGAATAAATCATGGATCATGCGAAGCTAAAACTGAGAGATTACAAACTACAGGGGTTAAATGTGTCAACATGTTTAAGTTATACCTCTGAGTGACCTTTTGACAAACCCAAAGCTTTGTAACTGTTAATTATGCTCACTAGAATGCACGACATAAATTTCATAAAGTTTCGTAATCGTATGAGAGAGTTATGATCAAATTCGTATACAAGGGGTTAAAGCATCAACGTTGAAGTTTATGACTTTTTGGGTATCAATAAAGTTAACCGAGGGCTAAACAAAGTGGGTAAATGTCTTAAAGCCCTTATAAGTCAATTTAGAGGGCTCATTGTGCAAAACAAGACACGAAAGCGACATTTAGAAGGACCAGGGACCAAAACTGCAATTAAAGAAAAATTGATTTGGCAGATCATGTATGCTCGCGTAGCGCGAGCACTAACCACATATGCAGTCGCGCTACGCGACTGCCTTATCTGGACAGAATGTTGATATTCTTGGATTTTCTTGGATTCTTGTCTGCCATGGCCCTTGTAAACGACCTTTGAACGATTTTCCTCATCTTTCTTGGCCCCTAAACAACCCCTAGACATTTAGGGACACTTGTTAGTGATAAAACATCAGTTATAGAGCTTGTTGTCAACAATCTATGAAGTTCCAAGCACTATAAAAGGCCATGAGTTGCAACCAAGTTCTTCACACCTTCCCTCAGCTTTTTGATCATTTCTGGAGCTCAAGTCTTCTCTCAAGTGATCACTAATCAAGCTTAGGACTTCAGTAAGTTTGCTAATCCTTTCTTAGTTAAGTTTTTGCTTAGTTTAAGCTTAGAAGTCAAACCGTCGTAATTAACGGTTGACTTTAAGATTAATCACTAATGGTCCAGTGATTAGTCGAATTAAAAATAGTTATAAGTTGGTAATTATGTGAGTAATAAACCCTCAAAAGGGTTCCCCCTGATTCCCACTCTAACTAGGTCAAATGTCGGGTCAAACTTGCTAATAAAAAGTCAACAGGATACTTAAATTCTAATTTATGCATAATTAGCAATGTAGAACACATACAACCTGTTTGATCATTAATATAACTTGGTAATTAGTGTAAGAACATGTCTAAACATGTTCAACCCGACAATTTACTGTTTAGACCCGGTTCGGAACCGAAAGTCGCAAAACTTTGACTTTTGCTTTGACTTCAGTTCTGACCCATTTTTGTATGATTTAGAAATACCTAAGAGCTTCATTTGGACCAGGTTACATGCTAGTATAACCCTCTGTGATTATACACCATGGTTCATTAGTTAACCGATTAATACGCATGATTCCGTTAATTGCTCATATGTTTACCATTATGCCCTTATTACCATAAAACGTGAGTTTTGGAAATGTAAAAGAGTAGAAACCTTAATTACTGATATGTAAACTTGCACCTAAAATTTGACATCAGTTTGAGGTGTAGTTTGAGAGTTATGCTGATTAGCGTAATTAAAAGCTTCTTTAGCGATTAAACGGCGTAATTAGCGTAAAGCCTATTTAAACTCACTTTTTGATATCAAACTTATTACCCACTGATGTAATATATTATTTTGGGATTTTTGAAGTTTTTAATTAATTTTAGGCTGAGCATAACTCATAGTCGTAGGCTTAATCCGGTAATTGTCGGTTTTGCCCTTACGGGCTATAAAATGAGTTTTACATATCTAATTGACTCCAAACCTTTTGCTACTGATCACGTATGATAAATAAATTATTTTAAGCCTTCTGGAATAGTAAAAATACCAGCTTTATGTATCGAACCCGGAAATGGCTTCTAATCGCCTTATTAAGCGTTTTTAACGCATAGTATGTACTAAAATTATTTTAAACATACAAGGGTTGATACCTACTGATATTTTAGGTAATTTATAATATTTTAACAGTAAGCAAAGGTTGTTTAACTCAGACTTCAGTTTGAGCTTTACGGCTTATGTGAAATTTCCAAAATGCCCCTGCGGTGCATAGTTTGGTTATAATTGATAAATTTCACATATATACTTTACCCTACTGTTATAACTTAGTAAACTAAGTATTTTTGCTGATTATATTAGACCTGTAACTCAGGTTAATACTTAGACTCTTATATAACCTTGAAAATGACCAAACTACCCCTACGAGGCATAGTTTGTGTTTAAATTCATTTCGGGCATAATAAATGATGTCTTACTGATGTCACAACATATTTGGAGCATATTAACTTAGGAAACCTGTAAATGACTCTCGTTATTACCCGTTACGCTTATTACGCGTTCGGTTCGGTTTATGTAACTAGTTTACATAAATTAGCCGAAACGGGTCAAACCTTATCGGTTTTATCTCAAAATCCAGAATGTGTATAATATACCCATATTAAAAAAGTCTTCATAATTGTCGGGTCTAAAACACATTCTATCCGGTCATCGCTTAATCGTGCGTACGAACCGTATCTTTGAAACTAACCGGTCTAAGCTTTAGCTTAATTAAAGACCCGTTAGGATTCTAATAGGTTATTATAAACCTTCGTTCCAGATTAGGAGTACCAGTAAAAGCTACTTGCATTTGCTTATTGTGATTATTACATTGCTCAGGTAAATACTTTTAACTTATTTTCCCTATACGGGCTTGGGTTACGGTGTTTATAATACCGCTTGATCGGGCATCAAATCTTCCATCGTTGGGTGGTTAATTGAATAATTTGATCGGCTCGTTTAAACAGTCTTGTTTACTTAAAGCCTTTGGGGGGTTAATGACCATGTCCCGGATATCCTTGGCATCATTTTACGAAATGGCCACGACTTAAGCGCGGGGTGTAGGCGTACACCCGTCAGTGCACAAAAGAATAATGTGGTGTGTCTATTGATCTTTAACCCGGACACGATCCGGGCTACTGAACGCACAAGGAACATGTAATTAGTTCACAAGATTATATATTTAAATAATTCTCCCAAGTTAAATAAAATGTTTATGCCACGTGCATCCAAACAAATTTTCAATCATTTTTAAAATGAGTCAGGTGATTGTATTTACCAGTGTAAACTGACGTATTTTCCCAAAAAGATTAAATGCAGGTACTAAGCGTAATTGGCTGGGATTTCTCCTTAGCATCAATAGAAGTCTCGCAAGCTTAAGATGCCTAAAGTCTGTTGAACTATTGTTTCCATTTTATTTTCGATCCGTCTGTGGATAAACAATCGACATTTGTGATATTTGATATTACAATGTTATAATCGGTTGAAATTATATCTTTCATTTGCTTCCGCTGTGCATATTAAATATTGTGTTGTTTGACTATTATGTTGCCAACCACGTCACGATAGTCCCCACCGGGCCCACCGGTGACACGTGGAAATCAGGGTGTGACAGGTTGGTATCAGAGCCAACATTGAGTGAATTAAACACTAGCCCTTAGTGTTTAATCTCAATGACACAGTAGCCCATTCTTTGACCTTTTGAGTCTAGACTTAACATAGGAATACTCTCAATCTTAATCTGGAAATTTTTACTTCCAAATTTTGATATATATTGGATACGTCGCCAAGCGAAGAAGCTGTATTAGAAATTCTCCACAATCTGGAGCCCTGAAATGCTGAGCTTCGTAGCGCGGCTAGAATGAAACGAGCATCCAAGGAGAGAGCATTCAGAAATAAAATGAAGAAGAAACTCCTCTAGCTGAAGATCGTTTCCTTAATAAGTCCTTATAAGGACATATTTATCTTTTAGTCCCTTCGAGGACAACATTATTCCATTCAAGTCCCGTTTAGGGTAACCTTGAACTTTTTAAATTTTATAGTGGAATGACTAAATATTTATTCTAATCAGGAAATATTAAATAAATGGAAAATAACATTCCTTTTATAAGATCTACCATTATGACAAAATGGCAAAATCTAAAAGGACAAGACCTAGCCTATTGTCATATTAAGACCCGACCAAGATGGCAGTTCCTCAATTTAGATTCAGATCCTTATTAACATTCCTTTTGCAAAATCTATCATTATAATAAAATGGCAAAATCTAAAAGGACAAGACCTAGCCTCGTGTCATATTAAGACCCGACCAAGATGGCAGTTCCTCAATTTAGATTCAGATCCTTATTAACATTTCAATTTAGAAATTGTTCTGCGTTAATTATTAAAAAGAATCTTAAAGGTAAAACCTAGCCTAAATGTTAATGCTGACATGGCCAAGATGGTAAAACCTAGCCTAAATGTCAATGCAGACATGGCCAAGATGTAAAACCTAGCCTAAATGTCATTGCAGACATGGCCAAGACGGTAAAACCTATCAAAAAGATTCCTAACCCAACTGAATGATCTCTGAATCATGGGTTTAAATCATCAATTAAGATGATCATATTTAGACCATACGTGGTAATATGGTGCCTACGGGCCTTGCTCATTTCCATATGAGCCAAAAGACAGTGGTAGCTATGACTCCTTGTCAGAAAAAGGTAATGGACTATGTTCAAACCTTCATGCCTTGATTCTCTGAAATCCTGGCTTATGATTTAAAAAATTTCCTTGTGACTAGGCCTTACGTGCTAATATATATTGTTATTGTTTATAATTAGGATAAATTATAATAGAAATCCTAAATATATATGATTAATAAATTAACCAAATATGGTCTCTGGTTACCATGGTTAATGAATTTCCCTAAGGGGCAATTCCGTAATAAACATCCCTTGGAAGGGAAGTGCCTACGGGCTATATAGTTAATGTCCTCTGAGACTAAAAACAGTGGTAGCCTACAGCTCCCTGTCAGGAAAAGGTAATGAACTTTGATTCAAACCTTAATGCCGCGATTCTCTGAAATCATGGCTTATAAATTAAACTTGTCTACGTGACTAGGCCATTTGTGCTATTATTAACTTATAAATTAGGATTTATGATAAAAATCCTGAATAAAATAAATATCCTTCCTTCCCTGCCAGTATACATTTTAAAAAGAATCTTAAAGGTGAAACCTAGCCTACGCGGCCAAGATGGTGAAACCTACTCAAGGGATTCAGATCCTTGTTAACACCTAAGAACGTGTTAGCACTCCTGACAAATGTGATTCGATAAAATCACAACAGTCATCCTTATATTGGAAATTTTTAAATTCCTAATTTGCCTTATGATATAGAAATCATGGCTTATATCATCTTATAAGATGATCATATTATAAACATCCGTGAGCGATGAAGTGCCTAAGGGCTAAATTTGTTGTCCGATAAGACAACGACAGTGGTGGTCTTTGACCCTGTCTAAAGATGTTGGAATACGTCCAAGCATAATAGTCGGTAGGGTCCATACGATCTCGACTAATATCATCTGAAAAGATGATCATACCATAAATATCCCTTAGGAGGGAAATGCCAACGGGCTATAATTAACTCCCTCCGAGGCTAAAGACAGTGGTAGCCTACAACTCCCTGTCAAGAAAAGATGTTTTGCCTACGGGCTATAATAAATTGTCCATCTGAGACATTGACATTATGATCTTTATGATTCCTTGTCTAAGGTGGTGAGCTATACTTAAGCCAAATAGTCAATATGATTAATGCAATCCTGACTTATATCATCTAAAATGATGAATCCATTACAAACATCCATTAGTGATGTTTCGCTTACGGGCCATATTATATTGTCCATTTGTGACACAAACATTATGATCTCTATGATCCCCTGTTTAAGGTAGTGAGCTGCGCTCAAGCCTAACAGTCTATATGATCATTGCGATCCTGACTAGTATCATCAGTATGATGATCATAAATTCATAATTTTGACATCCCTAGTGGTGAATTGCCTACGGGCTATACTTTACTCTATTGTCGATAAGACAGAATAGTGGTGATCTTTATGATCCCCTATTCAAAATGGTGGGGTTATACCCAAACTGAAAAGTCAATATGATCGATGTGATCATGACTAATATCATTAGATACGATAATTATATATAGACATCCATTAGTGATGTTAATTGGTTTACCTTTCTGTCAAGTGAATCGCCTTTCAAGACGATGACAGTTGTAGTCTATGACTCCCTGTCCAAAGGTGAAGAACTATGTTCAAGCCTTAAAACTCTTGATCTAATAAGAATGTAGTCTATCACGGCTGTGGTGAGTAAGGCCGCATCAGAACTAGATTCCATAAAGCTGCCAAAAAGGGTGCAGCTAAGCCTGGAAAAGCTAAAGGAAGAAATGCCTGAACTCACCTGGTGAATGCCAAGAGGTAGTTCATGAAGCCATCAAGTACAATCCTTATCATTTACCAATGATAATTTCTGCTAAGTGTCCTGATTTAGTACAGACAATAATAAATCTTCATAAACCATAAGCTTAGCAAACTTTTATATTATCCACAAGGTATAACTTACCAAGGAAACCATAGTAACCGATTCTTCTAGTATCGGCAAGGAATCCTTTCGAAAAATCTAAGAGTACTCTTTCTTCGCATAGAGTACGACAACATATGTTATTTTAATTATTTTTCTCATTTTTTTTCTATCGCCTGCGAATGCCAAACTATGTTTGATAAAAGTGCCATATGAGGATTGGCGTATCCTAGTGTGTCCCATAGATTACTTCCATGCCTGATCAGTATGGAGGTTTAATGCATGGAATCCCTGAGATATCCCAATGGTCATATTGTACCAAAGTCGACTAGTAGTATTCAAAGGAGATATCCAGAATGGAATTGTCCAAGTAAATGTTCCCGATTAAGGAATTCATGGACTAGTAACATAAATATGTCACTTATTTGACACAAGCAATGATGGATGAACTGGAGCCTGAGATTTGGAAAAAAAATCTCTGTAACCTCCTTGTATCTTGATTATTCTCTCCTAAAACTACACTGTTTACCTCCCAAGAGGCAAGTAGAGTTAAGATTAACATCCCACTTTGGGTTGAAGTGTTGTAAGAACTCATGATTGATTATGGAATAACCGAAACCCTGATTAAGTAAATTTTAAGATATAGATTCATATAGCCTGACTCAATATCCGGAGAATTCGGTATAGTTAAGTATGAATGACGGTTCATTTTGCTTATACATTGTTACCGCAACCCTAATTAGGCAACGATTAAAAAATTGCCATCAGCTGCCCAGGATCGTCGATTTGTTCGACTAACGGCAAGGATTAGCTATTCCTTAAAATTAGTTAAGCAGTGGTTGGAATAACCATTCCACCGTAAGATAAGCTTTTCTATAATAGTTGATATATAAGCATCAAGGCTGCTCCCTTGGAGACCTTGTTTAAATGGAATGTTAAACATCTATTATTAGATAGAGAATTGGTAAGTTCAATTATCAGGATCTTCAAGTTGCATTGGAAACAACAAATAAGATCACACAAATACATAATCATCTGTAAGTTGCCAGTATTCGACAGAAAATAAAGAATTAATGAAAATGGCAAATCTCCTAAATTCTTGTTAAGGAATAAAGTTCAACAAAAGATATCACCCAGGAAGGGTGTGCCAAATTGTTAAATTATCAGTCTAGTTAAGCCCTGAAAATATAGAAGCATTCGAATGAAATCGAATGTATCAAGATCAAGAAGCCTTTAAGCTAAAAACCTATTTAAGGGGCTTGGCGGAGCTCGCAATACATTGCACACTAGTGACTGAAGGATGTATTTCGCCAATAAGTCAAGAAGCACTATCACATAATGATATGCAAAATTATGATGTGAAGAACAACCTATGTTGATTGAGGATCGACAGGTTAAGAAGCTTCGAAGGAAGCATGTGCCTATTATAAAGGTCAAATGGGATGCCCGTAGAGGTCCCGAATACACGTGGGAGGTTGAGTCCACGATGAAAGAAAAGTACTTCCATAATTTAGCAAATCTCGAGGTCGAGATTTATTTTAAGGGGGGTGAGGATGTAACACCTCGAAAATTCACGTCCTATAATAAGTCGACACGTGTCATAGGTTTGAACGTGTGAAAGAATGTTATAGAAGGACTAAAGTTGACAAACATGGAAAGTATGTGATTATAAGGGTTCCAAATGTCAACAGTGAATAAATATATTGTACATTAACCCTACATGATGTTTATAACACCAAACAAATAAATCATGGATCATGCGAAGCTAAAAGTGAAAGATTACAAACTACAGGGGTTAAATATGTCAACATGTTTAAGTTATACCTCTGAGTGACCTTTTGACAAACCCAAAGCTTTGTAACTGTTAATTATGCTCACTAGAATGCACGACATAAATTTCATAAAGTTTCGTAATCGTATGAGAGAGTTATGATCAAATTCGTATACAAGGGGTTAAAGCGTCAACGTTGAAGTTTATGACTTTTCGGGTAACAATAAAGTTAACCGAGGGCTAAACAAAGTGGATAAATGTCTTAAAGCCCTTATAAGTCAATTTAGAGGGCTCATTGTGCAAAACAAGACACGAAAGCGACCTTTAGAAGGACCAGGGACCAAAACTGCAATTAAAGGAAAATTGATTTGGCAGATCATGTATGCTCGCGTAGCGCGAGCACTAACCACATATGCAGTCGCGCTACGCGACTGCCTTATCTGGACAGAATGTTGATATTCTTGGATTTTCTTGGATTCTTGTTTGCCATGGCCCTTGTAAACGACCTTTGAACGATTTTCCTCATCTTTCTTGGCCCCTAAACAACCCCTAGACATTTAGGGACACTTGTTAGTGATCAAACATCAGTTATAGAGCTTGTTGTCAACAATCCATGAGGTTCCAAGCACTATAAAAGGCCATGAGTTGCAACCAAGTTCTTCACACCTTCCCTCAGCTTTCTGATCATTTCTGGAGCTTAAGTCTTCTCTCAAGTGATCACTAATCAAGCTTAGGACTTCAGTAAGTTTGCTAATCCTTTCTTAGTTAAGTTTTTGCTTAGTTTAAGCTTAGAAGTCAAACCGTCGTAATTAACGGTTGACTTTAAGATTAATCACTAATGGTCCAGTGATTAGTCGAATTAAAAATAGTTATAAGTTGGTAATTATGTGAGTAATAAACCCTCAAAAGGGTTCCCCCTGATTCCCACTCTAACTAGGTCAAATGTCGGGTCAAACTTGCTAATAAAAAGTCAACAGGATACTTAAATTCTAATTTATGCATAATTAGCAACGTAGAACACATACAACCTGTTTGATCATTAATATAACTTGGTAATTAGTGTAAGAACATGTCTAAACATGTTCAACTCGACAATTTACTGTTTAGACCCAGTTCAGAACCGAAAGTCACAAAACTTTGACTTTTGCTTTGACTTCAGTTCTGACCCATTTTTGTATGATTTAGAAATACCTAAGAGCTTCATTTGGACCAGGTTACATGCTAGTACAACCCTCTGTGATTATACACCATGGTTCATTAGTTAACCGATTAATACGCATGATTCCGTTAATTGCTCATATGTTTACCATTATGCCCTTATTACCATAAAACGTGATTTTTGGAAATGTAAAAGAGTAGAAACCTTAATTACTGATACATAAACTTCCACCTAAAATTTGACATCAGTTTGAGGTGTAGTTTGAGAGTTATGCTCATTAGCGTAATTAAAAGCTTCTTTAGCGATTAAACGGCGTAATTAGCGTAAAGCCTATTTAAACTCACGTTTTGATATCAAACTTATTACCCACTGATGTAATATATTATTTTGGGATTTTTGAAGTTTTTAATTAATTTTAGGCTGAGCATAACTCATAGTTGTAGGCTTAATCCGGTAATTGTCGGTTTTGCCCTTACGGGCTATAAAATGAGTTTTACATATCTAATTGACTCCAAACCTTTTGCTACTGATCACGTATGATAAATAAATTATTTTAAGCCTTCTGGAATAGTAAAAATACCAGCTTTATGTATCAAACCCGGAAATGGCTTCTAATCGCCTTATTAAGCGTTTTTAACGCATAGTATGTACTAAAATTATTTTAAACATAAAAGGGTTGATACCTACTGATATTTTAGGTAATTTATAATATTTTAACAGTAAGCAAAGGTTGTTTAACTCAGACTTCAGTTTGAGCTTTACGGCTTATGTGAAATTTCCAAAATGCCCCTACGGTGCATAGTTTGGTTATAATTGATAAATTTCACATATATACTTTACCCTACTGTTATAACTTAGTAGACTAAGTATTTTTGCTGATTATATCAGACCTGTAACTCAGGTTAATACTTAGACTCTTTTATAACCTTGAAAATGACCGAACTACCCCTACGAGGCATAGTTTGTGTTTAAATTCATTTCGGGCATAATAAATGATGTCTTACTGATGTCACAACATATTTGGAGCATATTAACTCAGGAAACCTATAAATGACTCTCTTTATTACCCGTTACGCTCATTACGCGTTCGGTTCGGTTTATGTAACTAGTTTACATAAATTAGCCGAAACGGGTCAAACCTTATCGGTTTTATCTCAAAATCCAGAATGTGTATAATATACCCATATTAAACAAGTCTTCATACTTGTCGGGTCTAAAACAC
Source organism: Helianthus tuberosus (assembly GCA_030545235.1). Classification (NCBI taxonomy): domain Eukaryota; kingdom Viridiplantae; phylum Streptophyta; class Magnoliopsida; order Asterales; family Asteraceae; genus Helianthus; species Helianthus tuberosus. Next base: position 14,180,566 of record CM060452.1, on the reverse strand, counting down.
ATTCTATCCGGTCATCGCTTAATCGTGCGTACGAACTGTATCTTTGAAACTAACCGGTCTAAGCTTTAGCTTAATTAAAGACCCGTTAGGATTCTAATAGGTTATTATAAACCTTCGTTCCAGATTAGGAGTACCAGTAAAAGCTACTTGCATTTTCTTATTGTGATTATTACATTGCTCAGGTAAATACTTTTAACTTATTTTCCCTATACGGGCTTGGGTTACGGTATATAGAATACCGCTTGATCGGGCATCAAATCTTCCATCGTTGGGTGGTTAATTGAATAATTTGATTGGCTCGTTTAAACAGTCTTGTTTACTTAAAGCCTTTGGGGGGTTAATGACCATGTCCTGGATATCCTTTGCATCATTTTACGAAATGGCCACGACTTAAGCGCGGGGTGTAGGCGTACACCCGTCAGTGCACAAAAGAATAATGTGGTGTGTCTATTGATCTTTAACCCGGACACGATTCGGGCTACTGAACGCACAAGGAACATGTAATTCGTTCACAAGATTATATATTTAAATAATTCTCCCAAGTTAAATAAAAAGTTTATGCCACGTGCATCCAAACAAATTTTCAATCATTTTTAAAATGAGTTAGTTGATTGTATTTACCAGTGTAAACTGACGTATTTTCCCAAAAAGATTAAATGCAGGTACTAAGCGTAATTGGCTGGGATTTCTCCTTAGCATCAATAGAAGTCTCGCAAGCTTAAGATGCCTAAAGTCTGTTGAACTATTGTTTCCATTTTATTTTCGATCCGTCTGTGGATAAACAATCGACATTTGTGATATTTGATATTACAATATTATAATCGGTTGAAATTATATCTTTCATTTGCTTCCGCTGTGCATATTAAATATTGTGTTGTTTGACTATTATGTTGCCAACCACGTCACGATACTCCCTACCGGGCCCACCGGTGACACGTGGAAATCGGGGTGTGACATAAATATGATTTTAAACCATACTATGCGCCTAGTTTGCGTAAAAGTCGATAATTGACGATAATCGAGATGTTTATGAAATTATGAGATTTTGATCAACCTTAACTGTTTAAAATATTTTATTTAATATATAACATCAGTAGGAAAAGGTTTGGTATGTTATTGATATGTAAATCTCATTTTATTAATGAAAAGAGCATTATCGTCAATTACCGAATTCATACAAGAACTATGTTATGGTCATCTGACCAAAAATTCCAAAAGTCCCTAAAAATTATATCATAACAGTAGGTAATGAGTTTGGTACAAAAATTTGGGTTTAAACATGATTTATGTTAAAAATGTAATTTAATTAACAAAAAGTTTTGTTTTACGATATCTTGCATAACTTTTGTTTGAGACCAGAAACTAGTGTCAAATTTATTGGACATACTTATAAATCAGTAATAAAGCTTTTTGTCCTCTCACATTTTCAAAAATCGTTTTTTATAACATAAGGGCTTAATAGTCAAATTTAACGGAATCATGCAAATAACTCAGATTTCTATGGGACCATGCAGTATAACCTCAGAGGGTTATACTAACATATGCTACGGTCACAAAGGAACCTTAAGGCATAACTAAACTAAGCTAATTCGGGTCAAAACTGAAAGTCAAAGCAAAAGTCAACTTTTGCGACTTTCGGTTGCGAACCGAGCTTAAACTCAGAATTGTCGGGTTGAACATGTCTAAACATGTTCTTATAATATTTACCAAGTTATTTAAGTGTCAAAACATGTTTCATAACTTCTGCATCATCAGTTTTAATTATATTTTGAAAAATTGACTGTTTTGACTCGCTGCATTGACCCGACAATTGACTGAGATAACAAGATAATTAGGAGGTGCCCTTTTCAGGGTTTATCACCTACTTAATTACCAAAACATAGCCATTTTCAATTCGAATAATGGCTGGACCGATTTTGATTAACTTAAAAGTCAAAGCAGAAATATGCTATCTTTGACTTTCGGTCCTTAAACTAATAGAACATGAACTACAGGAGCCAATAACACTTTCAAAGGTCCTTAGCACGAAGATTAAACTTAAGAGCAGTGTTGTAAAAATCGGAATTAATCGGCGCCTAGGCGCTAGTCGAGCGTTAACTGATTAATTTTGAGGTAGTCGAACCATTAGTCGATAGTCGGTTCAAGTCGGTCCTAGTTGGTGCAAGGCGGCCCAAATCGGCCCAAGTCGGCCAAATCGTTTCTAGTCGGCCCACTCTTTTTTAGTTTAAATCTGGCCCAAACAAATGTTTTTAACCATTAAATACATGGCCCAAGTTGTTTAGTTCCAATCTGACCCAAAAAAAACATGTTTTTGACCCAATAAAACATATTCCATGAGGCCATGACTGATCTGTTAATGTTTGAATGTTTAAATACTTAAATTGCTATGTTTTAAACTTCATTGTTTAAATTTTGAGCTATTTTTAAGTATTATATTGATATAAACGTGTGTATTGAATGTTTAAATATTTGATTTGCTATGTTTTAAACTTAGGTGTTTGAATTTTGAACTATTTTTAAGTACTATATTGATATTAATGTATGTGTGCATATATAAATTTAAAAATTACATATATAAATTCTGATCCGATTAGTCCCGATTAATCCTGATTAATCCTGATTAATCCCTAGTCAGTACTCCACCGCCCGACTGGCGCCTAGCGATCTCGACAACACTGCTTAAGAGAGCTTCCTTAATGGCCAGGATGCTCCAGGGAATGCTCCAAAGCTTGAGCAATTGAGAAATTCTTTGAATGAGCAAAAACAAGTGAAGAGATGAGGCCCTTTTATAGGAGAATTGGATGTGCTAAGATTGATCCCAGTGTCCTAGGTGAATTATGATGCTTCCATGTGTCTAAATGGTTTTTCAAAACCGTTAACATGCTACTATTTTCGAATCTGGTTGCAGAGATTGAGCAGGGATTGCATGCTAGCTGCTGCCAGTTTTGGCTGGAAATGGGCCCCCGTCGCGCAACGTGCCAGACCAGGCAAACCCTGGCGCGCCTCGCGAGGCTACAAGATTTAAAGTTGTTTTGTTTTGTTGCAACATCAGTCCCTGTACTTTCAAAACTCGATTAACTGACATTATCAGCAAGAAGGGCCCACATAAAAAGGTCAGAAATGATCTTGGGAGTAAAGCCATGCATTCACATGTTTTGGATTTGTTGAAACGGTCTCCCGAATGAAGAATTGTCACTTTTACACTTTTAACCCCTCTTCTTAGAAATTACAAATTATTTCACATAATTGTACCGAAATCTTATGAAATCATTATCTGATATTCATGAGTGTATAATAATATATTACAAAGCCTCGGGATCATTAAAAGGTCTCTCAGAGGTAAGAATTAACATGTTGACACTTTTAACCCTTGTGTTTTGTAAACTTTGGATTTTAAGCACAAACGGCTTCTTGTGTCCGACAATTTATTCAATAAAGATTACGAACATCACATGAGGTCAATCAGAGGTACAAGTTTGGCATGTTGACACATTTGGTCCTTCCACATACATCTATTCATTGTTAGACAACTTTAGTCCCTCAAGTTAACTTTTAACATAATCAGGGTTTATGACACGTGTCACCACTGTATTAGACATGATTTTTGCAAGGTGTTACATCCTCACCCCCTTAAAAGAAATCTCGACCTCGAGATTTACTGAATTAAATAAGGGTATTTTTGTTTCATCATGGATTCAACTTCCCACGTATATCCTGGGCCTCTACGGGCATCCCATTTTACTTTTACGATCGGCACATTCTTTCTTCGAAGCTTCTTAACCTATCGATCCTCGATCGACAAAGGCTTTTCAACAAACTTCAAGCTCTCATCAATCTGCACGTCCTTATGAGACATTGTTAGCGATTCATCGGCTAGACATTTCTTTAAATTGCAGATGTGGAATGCGTTGTGTATCCCACTAAGCTCTTCAGGTAGATTCAACTTGTAGGCTACAGTTCCGACACATTCAATGATCTCGAATGGTCCTATGTACCTTGGGCTCAGCTTGCCCTTTTTACCAAAACGCATCACCCCTTTCCAGGGTGACACCTTGAGTAGAACTTTATCACCAACTTCAAATTTTAGAGGTTTGCGCCTCATATCTGCATAACTTTTCTGCCTATCCCTGGCAGCTTTCAGACGATCACGGATCTGAACAATCTTGTTCATCGTCTCCAGGACTATATCAGGTCCTGATAGTTGGGTTTCTCTGATTTCTGCCCAAAAAACTGGCGTTCTGCACTTTCTTCCGTATAAGGCCTCAAAAGGCGCTGCTTGGATGCTCGAATGATAACTATTGTTGTATGAAAATTCAATCAAAGGAAGATGGTCATCCCAACTTCCACCCAAGTCAATAACACAAGACCTGAGCATGTCCTCAAGCGTTTGAATCGTACACTTTCTTTGCCCATCCGTCTGAGGATGATAAGCAGTACTAAAATTTAAATGAGAGCCTAGAGATTGCTGAAAGCTTTTCCAAAAATTAGATGTATATCTAGTATCCCTATCAGAGATAATAGATATTGACACTCCATGGAGAGATACTATCTCATCCACACACAGCTGAGCTAGCTTTTTGGAGCTGTGCGTTTCTTTAATGGGCAAGAAGTGAGCTGACTTGGTCAGCCTTTCGACTATAACCCATATCGTATCATTCCCGTGTTTCGTCCTTGGTAACTTAGTAATGAAATCCATAGTTACCATTTCCCATTTCCGAGTGGGAAATTCTGGCTGTTGCAGCAAACCTGACGGCTTTTGATGCTCGACTTTAACCTGTGCACACGTCAGACATTTAGCCACATAAGTGGCTATAGATTTTTTCAAACCTATCCACCAATAGTTTGCCTTCGGATCCTAGTACATCTTATCACTGCCTAGATGGACTGATGTCGCAACCCCCGTCCCTTATCTTTCCCGGGAACGGGCGGCCGCGAGACCAGATTTAGTGGTATCGGTGTTTATCATTTTGGCAGCGGAAATTACATCAGGAACGTAGTTAGGAATTATTTTATCAGAGTAAAACACCACATTTTATATAAATAAACATATTGGGATAAAACCCAAGTTTTTATTATAAACGGATTTGTAGGGGTAAACCCTAATTTATTGAAAATAAAACATCTTCTTTATTTCGGTAACTTTTATAGCCACTTTTCCAAGCCTTCAGTGCTGTCCAGCTGGCTTCTATTTGGCTTTCATATTTTGTTACCTGAAACGCGTTTAAAAACATTTTCCAGTGGGTAATACTGGTGAGTGAATCCCAATTTAATCAAGAAGAGTTTTATCCTTTAACAGTATTGAGAGCGATTACAATGTTTATTTCTACACAATTACTCATTCAGTACTGTCAATCCTGACTGGTGGGTCATATTACACATTGGCTAACTCTTTGTCCAATGGTAACGTGTTCCACATTTTGTATACAAAACCCCAACATACTGGCAGTAATTGAAGAACTACAAAGACTCAATCACTGCTAATCACATTTTAAATTATTTAAGGTTTTGTAAAAATAGTTTACAACAAGGAGATTACTCACATTGCTGTCTTAGGGTTTTGCTTAAGGATGTCCTGGTGATTATCTATTAATTACACAAATGCACACGCGTTAGTATAATAACCCAATATTTACATTAGTAATACCCTCCCCGAGATGGCATTCCAACGACTACGTCGGGCAGAACCTCGACAGCCGTTACGGAACGCTAGATCAATCGGGCAGCGTATCTAATACTTAATCGGGGGTTATAATACTTACAACGAGGCAGAACTTCGTTATTTAGGGAGTATAGTATCCGATTATAGCTTCTACACTTATGAAATTCAAGAGAGAAAGAAAGAAATGAGCTACGAAAACTAAAAGCTGATGGCCCCTTTTATAGGGCTGGTCGACATGTCCATCGCGCCCCGCGACGAAGGAAGGCAGGGCCTTCGCGGCCCGCGACCTAGGGGGTCTACGGCGTAGCTTTGACCGCTTATCGAGTAGGGTTGACATGATGCCGACACGTGGCGGCTCCGGGTGCGGCCTCGTAGCCAGGTGCTCGCGCCCCGCGACGTCCCTCAAGGGATCTGTCGCGCCCCTCGACGTCCCATTAAATTTTGTTTTTAATTAACTTTAATAAAAATAAAGGTTTTCAGGGCCTATTTTCGTATACGGGTGTATTTTAGGACGTACAGGGATATTTTAAATATTTTTAGGGTGTCAGAATTTATTTTGGAGGGTTGTTATATCCTCCCCACCTTGTTTTAGAGCTCGTCCTCGAGGTCTATTAGAACAGGTGCGGGTATTTCCTTTGCATCTCTGATTCAAGCTCCCAAGTGTATTCTGGTCCTCTTTTGGAGTCCCATTTTCACGTACCGAATCAAACGTTGTTTAGCATCCTGTTTCTTGAAGAGATACCGGATGGCTGCATGATCTATATAGACTATTGTTTTAGAAAGAACAAGATAAGAACGGAATTTATAAAAAGCAAATACCACGGCTAGTAATTCCTTTTCTGTTGTTGTATAATTTTCTTGTGCATCATTAAGTGTTTTACTAGCGTAATGAATTGGGTGAAAATGCTTATCTTTTCTTTATCCCAAGACGGCTCCAACTGCAAAGTCACTTGCATCACACATGATTTCAAAAGGTAATTTCCAATCAATCAGGAGCTATCATGATAGGTGCATTGACTAACATTTCTTTTAGTGTTAGAAATGCTTGATTGCAATCCTTGTCAAAGATGAAAGGGGCATATTTTTCAAGTAATTTTGTTAGAGGCCTTGAGATTTTGGAAAAGTCTTTGATAAACCGCCTCTAAAATCAGGCATGCCCTAGGAAACTTCTGATAGCTCTAACGGAGGATGGGGGTGGTAATCGAGAAATAGTGTCTATTTTTGCTCGATCTACCTCCATTCCTTCGCTTGAAATTTTGTGACCGAGTACTATTCCCTCCATTACCATGAAATGGCATTTTTCCCAGTTAAGGGCGAGGTTAGTTTCCTCACATCGGGATAGCATTCGTTCAAGGTTATTGAGGCATTGGTTTACGAATCTCCAAAGATAGAAAATTCGTCCATGAAGACTTCCATTGTCTTTTCTATCATGTTATGGAAGATGGCCACCATGCAACGTTGGAAGGTTGCGGGGGCATTACATTGACCAAAAGGCATGCGTCGATAAGCAAAAGTTCCATAGGGACATGTGAATGTTGTCTTTTCTTGGTCTTCGGGTGCTATCGGGATTTGAAAGTAACCTGAAAAACCATCTAAGAAACAATAAAATTTATGACCGGATAATCCTTCTAGCATTTGATCAATAAAATGCAAAGGAAAGTGATCTTTCCTTGTTGCTTCATTTAATCGATGATAATCTATACATACCCTCCATCCTGTGACGGTTCTCGTTGGTATTAGTTCATTTTTTTCATTAGTTATTACCGTCATACCTCCTTTCTTTGGGACTACTTGGACGGGACTTACCCAAGGACTATCGGAAATTGGGTAAATAAGTCCGGCGTCAAGTAATTTGATGACTTCGTTTTTAACCACTTCTTGGACATTTGGATTTACTCTAAGTTATGGTTGTATTACCGATTTATAGTCATCATTCATTAAAATTTTGTGCGTGCACATGGAAGGACTTATGCTATTAATATCTACAAGCTTCCAAGCGATCGCGTTTTTGTGTTTTTTCAAAAGTGTAACTAATTTTTCTTTTTCTAATATAGTTAATTGTGACGAGATAATTACAGCTGATTTACCATCTTTGTCTAGAAAAGCATATTCCAAACCTTTCGGAAGTTCTTTGAGCTCAAGAGGTGGGTCTTTGGGAGACTCCTTATTTGGTTGCTCATTTCGATCAAGAACCACAAAGGTTTGTTCTATGGCGACCTCTTCTTCAACAAAGTGGTCAATTTCTTCTCTTGTATCGAGTGGTTCATCTTCATCTTCAATTAGGAGGTCATTATTGCCGAATGGATATTTCATTGAACGCTCGAGATCGACACTCTTTTTAAATGCCCCTAATTGAATAGATAGATTGTTGTACTTTCGATTTTTCAAAGCTTCGTGGGTTTTTACAAAAGGTCGTCCCAACACTAGAGGAGTGTCATCAAGGATGACAAAGTCGGTTGGGACTACCATTTGATTGGTTTTGACCAAGACATCCTCAACTACCCCTATTGATTTTATTACCTTCCGATTAGATAGAAAAATGGGTATTTGAAGTGGAGAAAAATCACTAATACTTAATTTTTCTAAAATGTAGTTTGGCATTATATTAACGCAAAGATCTATATCAATTGTGATATTACTAATAAAGGAATTTTGAAAAAAACATGGAACCGGTGTAATGTTAATTTCAAATAGATCTTCTTTTATTAGCGCGTTTTGATCATTTGTTAACTTAATGCTTACCGTTTCATCAATTTTAGTGTTAGTATTTAACTCTTTTAAAAACTTAGCATGAGTGGGTACTAAACAATGATTTTCGAAAGAAGGTGACAAGAGATTAATTTCTTTAAAATTAGACTCTTCTATAATTTTAACGTTGTTGGACTCACCTTTTTCGTTGTTTAAGTCATGTGTCGGCTTTTCACTTATTTGTTCTTCCATTTTTACACTTTCAACTATCACTTCTTTATTACAAGTTAATTCTTCCCTTGCGCGGGACTCCTTTTCCCTTGCGCGAGATTCTTTTATGCATCGCTCGATAGTTTTAATGTGTTCTATTATCTTATCGGCTATGTTGGTGATAGAGTAAGGATCAGGATCCTCAAAGCTTGAATCCGGATGTTCGATCCTTGGTTCCTCATAATACTCATATGAAGTAGATGGTTCACACCATTGTTCCTCATTGTAAGTATATGACGGATAAGGGTCGTAATTTTGTTCTTCATAATACTCGTATGGGGTGGGTTGTTCATGCCATGGTTCTTCATAGTAAGCATATGAAGGTGGAGGCTCATATCTTGGTTCCTCAAAGTATGAGTATGAAGGCTCATACCTTGGTTCATCAAAATATGAGTATGAGGGAGGAGGTTCATACCTTGGATCTTCATAGGATGTGTATGAAGTTGATGGCTCGTACCTGGGCTCCTCATAGTAGGTGTATAAAGTGGATGGTTGAAATAAGTCACAATATTGTACCGAGTGAGGGTTACCACAAATGGTGCAATAGTCTTCCCTATAATCATCCTCCTCATAGGTGTAGTTGTAATCTCCTGAGTATTGATCCATAAGGATCACTAAGAAGACCACAATAGAGTCTCGGGACCAGAAAACAAAAATAAAAACGGAAACAGAGGCTGGACATGACCCGTGTTCAGGTTCTGTATCTGGGCGTTTTAATAAAAGTAAATGGTTTTGTGCAGCACGGGGGCGTGTTCAATTAGCACGACTCCGTGTTCAGACTCTGTATCTGGGAGTTTTGAAAAAAAAACACAGCACAGCCCTGTGTTCAGTCTACTGTAAATGCAAAAACTAACTAAAATGAAGAAAAATGCGCGCGTTTTAAAAAGGCTTTGAAAAACATATTAGGCCGTCGATTTTAAGCTTTCTTAAAATCCTTGTGTCCCCGGCAACGGCGCCAAAAACTTGATGTGTGTGTCGTGTTATATGTTTTTAATGTATATTTTAAGCCCTTTTTAACACTTTAGTCAAGTTTTAAATTTATAAAACACGATATTTTACTAACACTAAACACACATATAGGCAAGTGCACCCATCGTGAGCGTAGTATAGGGTTAGTAAGATACCGAGGTCGTCCAAGAACACAAGAGCTTTTAGTATCGGTTTATCCTCAACGTCTAATCAAATCAAAATTTTAGAAAAAGGTTTAAACATGAAAATAAAAACTAAAAATGCTGAAAATAAAAATAAAATAAAAACAGATAGACAAGATGAATCACTTGGATCCGACTCGCCTTTAGTGTAACCTTTGATTATTTCCGCACTTTTGCACTTTTTAAGAGATTATCTTAGTTATAGTAGTAGGCCCCTCTTTTGAAGGTGACGTTACCCTCAACCCAGTAGCTTAAGTCAGCAAGGATACAATCCTAAAGGGTTGGATTATTGAAAGATAATTAATTAAGTTATTAATGCGTAATGTGGTAGGCCCCTCTTTTGAAGGTGACGTTACCCTCGGCTAAGTGGTTTGAGTCAGCAGGGATACAATCCCAAGTAGTCGGGTTAATGTATTAATAGTAGTTTACATATGAGGGGATCAAGCAATTCGCACCCCCGCCATCCAATACCAGTGGGTATTGAAGGAGGTCCTACTAAGCTTGACCCAGGTCCTTGCAGGATCTATACACTGAACAAGTCAAGAACCTTACCAACCCATTCCCTTAACCCCTGATCAGGTAGCCAACATATCTCCATATAGACCGTGGAGATATGAATGGTGTAAATCTTTAATTTTATATAGACAGTAAAATAACGCCAAGACACCACGGACAAATGATAAGGAAGTTTCACCTTCAACATAAGAAACTAGTTATTAAAGTCATTAATACAAAACCAAATAAAAAGTGTGAAAAGATTAAAAATGAAAAGTATTACACTAAATGCTTGTCTTCATCAAGTGATGTAAGAGACTTAGGCAAACATGGCCTTTGATTGTCAAGAACTCTTACTATCAATCTTGGATCCCGAGACTACTACACACACTCTATGATGGATGATGGATGATGGTGGTGGATGTGGGTGTTGTGATGGTGGTGGAGTGTGGGTGAAGTGGGAGAGAGGTGGTTTGTCAAGGGATGCCTTTGAAGTGAACCAAGCACCTCTATTTATAGCCTGCACAGAAGCCCAGACATGGCCCCGTGTTCATTGGGCACGGCCCCGTGTCCATCCACTTTCTCTTTCTTCATTAATTACAGTTTGTCTGCATTAGTTTACCACGCCCCCGTGTCCGCTGGGCATGGCCCCGTGTGCAGAAGCGTATCTGTACTATCAAGATTTGCTTGGATTCGGTGAATCTTAGCGTTGACCACGGCCCCGTGTTCGCTGGGCAAGCCCCCGTGTCGGGAAATAGAAGCTTCTACAACTTTGTCTTTTCTGCAGACACTTGGGCACGCCCCCGTGCCTGGTGAGCACAGGGCGTGTTCAGTCTTCTAATGTCTTGTTTTTTCTTGGGAAGATGCGTTCGAGGGGTCGGGCATGCCACGTTTATTCCTTTTCTTGTATTATTGTTAGATTTGGCTGCATTTTTGCTTCTTTTGTTCATTTAAGCTCATTTAACCCTGAAAATACAAAAGGAAGACAAAAGCACACTTTTTCCAACATTAGTACTAAAAAAGGGTTAGTTTTATGCCTCATTTGATGTAATTTATATGTTGCATTTTACACACATCACAACAAACCTGAGGGTTTCTGATGTTCAGCTTTAACTTGTGAATAGGTTAAACACTTTGCAACATATGCTGCTATATCCTTTTTCATTCCTATCCACCAGAAATTCTTTCTTAAGTCTTGATACATCTTATCACTTCCAGGTTGCATCGTATACTTAGACTTATAGGCTTCTTCTAATATACGGTGGCGTAGGTTTCCTAATTTAGGTATCCACATTCTTTTCTTATGGAATCTCCAAATTACATATGTTCCTTGTTCTAGTTCCTTAATCATTCCTTTTAACTTTTGGGTATCATCCTTGATTACTGATTCTTGTGCTTTTCTATTATGTTCATTTAAATCTACTTGCAGATTTAACTTAAGTGAACGCACTCTTTTTGGTTTTTCGTTATATTTTCGACTTAAAGCATCAGCTACTACATTTGCCTTTCCTACATGGTACTGGATATTACAATCATAATCACTAAGTATTTCCATCTAGCGTCTTTGTCTCATATTAAATTCCTTTTGCCCGAAAACATACCTTAAACTCTTATGATCCGTGAAAATGGTAAACTTACTACCGTAAAGGTAATGTCTCCAAATTTTAAGGGTAAGAATTATAGCTCCTAATTCTAGATCATGGGTTGAATAATTCTCTTCATGATTCTTAATTTGTCTAGAGGCGTAGGCTATAACCTTTTGACGTTGCATCAATACACATCCATAACCTAACTTAGAAGCATCACAATGGACTATAAAGTCTTCAGTTCCTTCTAGTAATGCTAATATGGGTGCATTGGTCAATCTTTGCTTAAGGATTCTAAAAGCTTCTTCTTGTTTTGGTCCCCATTCAAACTTAATAGATTTACAAGTTAGCTTAGTTAAGGGAATGGCTATTCTAGAAAAATCTTGATTAAATCTTCTATAATAACCGGCCAATCCTAAGAAACTTCTAACCTCGGTTGGTGATTCAGGGGTTTTCCATTTGGTAATTGCCTCGATCTTTGTGGGTTCCACATGAATTCCTTCATGATTGACTAAATGCCCAAGAAACTGTATCTGTTCTAACCAAAATTCACACTTCGAAAACTTAGCATAAAGCTTTTCTTTACTTAATAAACTTAGAAGTGCGTGCAAATGCTTTGCATGTTCCTCTTTATTCTTAGAGTAGATGAGAATATCATCCATAAAGACAATTATGAATTTATCCAAATATGGCTTACATATCGGTTCATCATGTCCATAAATGCGGCTGGGGCATTGGTTAAACCAAATGGCATGACAGTAAATTCATAATGGCCATACCTCGTTCTAAAAGCGGTCTTAGGAATTTCCTCTTCCTGTACCTTTAATTGATGATATCCTGATCGTAAGTCGATTTTTGAGAAAAATCGAGCTCCTTGCAACTGATCAAACAAATCATCGATTCTTGGTAATGGATACCGATTTTTAATCGTGACTTTGTTCAATTCACGGTAATCAATGCACATACGCATTGATCCATCCTTCTTCTTGACGAATAAGATCGGTGCTCCCCATGGTGATGAGCTTAGCTGTATGAATCTTTTCTCCAACAATTCGTCTAGCTGTTTCTTTAGTCCCTACATTTATACGGGTGCCAAACGGTAAGGTACTTTGGCAATTGGTGTCGTTCCTGGTAGCAAGTGGATTCTGAATTCAACTTCTCTATCTGGCGGTAGCCCTGGTAATTCTTCTGGAAATATATCTAAAAATTGGGATACTACTAGAATATCTTTTAATTCCTTTCCTTTAGTGTTAATGATTATGGAAATCAAATACACTAATGATCTTTTTCTAACATAACTTCTTGTTTTCATCACAGAGATGAATTTTGTGGATCTAGAGGGCTTATCTCCTTTAATTGTGATCTTTTCACCCCTTGGTGAATTTACTTGGATTGACTTTTGATCACATAAAATACTGGCTTTATTGGCTATTAACCAATCCATTCCTAATACCACATCAAATCCTGCCAGATTCATTGGATAAAGATTTGCAATAATTTTTTTATTTAAAAATTCTATTCTTGCTCCCTGCAAGATTTCAGAAATCTTAATGGTTTCTCCATTTTCTGTCTCTACTAGACATTCTTATGTAAGTTTAGTTAATGGTTGGTTGAGAATTTTGCAAAATGAAGTATAAATAAAACTTTGGTTTGCACCAGAGTCAAATAATACTTTAGCAAAAACGTCATTAACTAAAAACGTACCGGCGATCACATCTGGGGTCATCTTTGCTTCTTCTGCAGTCAGAACAAATGCTCTAGCATTTTTAGTATTCTTGTTATTCGAGGTTGGAGCTAGTTTTGGACAGTTTGGCTTAACATGACCTTGTTCTCCATAGTTGTAGCATATCCTGTTGTTAGGCTTCTTCCTGCAATCTTCCTCCTTGTGTCCAGATATTTTGCAAAAATTGCAATATATAGAGCATCTTCCAGAATGCTTCCTTTTGCAATACTTGCAGTAGGGTGCAGAAGTAGAACCTACATTTTTCCCACGGTTGGAATTTCCAGAATGGAATTCTTGGGTAAACTTTTGAGCTAGGTTTCTCCTCTGGTTTTCTTCTTGTGTACGCACTAACTCATCAGTCAAGGTGTTTGCTAGTTCTACAGCTTCTTCTATGGTTTGAGGTCTAGCTGCCTTGACTACATGCTTAATTTCACTGATTAATCCCCAGATGTAGCAGGAGATTAATACTGGTTCGGGTGATGCAAGGGTTGGCACTATTCTAGCATATTCAAAGAATAAAGTAGTGTACCCCTTACTATCCACTCCAGTCATTTTAAGGTTTAAGAACTTATTTGCTACCTATTCCTTTTCATTGGGAGGGTAGAATTTCCTTTCTACCATATTTTTAAATTCCTCCCATTCAATATTGTAAATTCTATCACTTCCCCTAGACTGGAGGATAGTGTTCCGCCATTCTAAAGCTGAGTTTTTAAACAGATTGGAGGCAAACATTATTTTATCTTTTTCTGCGCACTTGCTTATTTTTAAGACTGCCTCAGTCTTTTCTATCCAGCGTAGAGCTGCAACGGCCCCTTCATTGCCCGAGAATTCCATTGGTTTACAGGACCAGAATTCTTTATAAGAGCAACCATAAGACATGGTTCTTCTTCTTTTGGGAATGGGCACTTGAAGTATGAGTCCATTGTACACGCTGTGACTAGGTTCTGTATGGGTTCGTTTACTTTCATTACCACTTTTGTCATTATTTTCCGCATCCCTAACATTTTGGATAATAGCTGGCATAGCATCTCTAATTCCTTGGGTTACAAGGTGTCCAATTTCACTATTATTCATTTGATTTTCATTATTCTGGTTTTCCGGATTTGCTGCGTCGGCCATCTGGATTTTAAACAATTACCAAATATTAATATCACAGGACAATATTCAATTCAAACAATCATACAGCAAGCATGTTGATCAAAATCGTCGAGCATTGCGACTTACTCTATTTTATAGTTTGCATCTATAATTATTACAGTACAACTGGAATAAAAATACAATACTAATATGCATCACTAACCACTAGGTGGTCTATACTACAACATATATTTTATCATTTTTTTTTCAAACATACACACATATTATATATTATTATTATTTTATTATTATTACTACTATAACCATCACTGATATGGGTTCATCCAGAACTCCATATTACGCTCGTCATATTTCCAGGCGAGTCGTTCTCCTATTTGTCTCATCCTTTCGCTCTCTTCTAAAATCTCCTCACCAAAGGTTCGGAGTTCTTGCACATTTTCTGTGCTCATGGGTGGTGCAGGTGCTGGTATGGGATCTGGGTACTGTGGCATTGGTTCTTCCTAAGGATATGGATTCTCTAGGATTTCCCTAATGTATTCATCATTACCATAATAGGGATCTAGAGGGTCCAGACCTGGGTAAGCAGCTAGGTTTGGCATGGGTTCTTCTGATATTGGGTAGCGTTGCTGGTAATCCCTATGATCGTCAAACCACAGGTCGTAGTCTGGGTCTAAGGGATCAGGTGCTGGTACTCTAGGTATCTCAGTTGGGTCAAAAGCTGGTGCTGGGATTTGGTTTTCTGGGTTATTTTCAATTTCCATTAGCTGGGTGGGAAACAGTGGTAAAGGTTGGGGTGCTATGAGTTGCTCCAGGTTTGGGTCGGCATCTGTGGTTGCTAAGATATGGAAATTTGCTAGACTCCTATTGAGCATATCTTGAGTGTGAGCATCCGTTTCTCTCTTAGCGGCTGCTAAAACTCGCTGTTGTTGTAACTTTTTCATCCTCTTCCTACGTTCATGTGCACCTCTGCTGAACCATCCTCTCTTTTTAGGAGGGAATGGCTCTTCAGATTGAGCCTTGAACACGAATATCCCGTCTTCATTGTCAGCTGAATACCCTGAGAGGGTAGGTTGTGAAGAGGTACCTTCGTTTTGAGGTGAGCTAGACAACTGACGGTAGGCGTCGGAAGGTCCTTGGTTGCTCATACTGTAAACTAACAAATAGTTAAATAACACACAACAATAAAATACAGATATGCGCGTAGTTTCATAATTAATTTCCTAACATATAATATTTTGATGTCAGCAGTACACTTCTGTGACTGAAACAGTGGCTTAGCTCTGATACCACCTTCTGTCGCAACCGCCGTTACTTATCTGTCCCGGGAACGGGCGGCCGCGAGACCAGATTTAGTGGTATCGGTGTTTATCATTTTGGCAGCGGAAATTACATCAGGACCATAGTTAGGAATTATTTTATCAGAGTAAAACACCACATTTTATATAAATAAACATATTGGGATAAAACCCAAGTTTTTATTACAAACGGATTTGTAGGGGTAAACCCTAATTTATTGAAAATAAAACATCTTCTTTATTTAGGTAACTTTTATAGCCACTTTTCCAAGCCTTCAGTGCTGTCCAGCTGTCTTCTATTTGGCTTTCACATTTTGTTACCTGAAACGCGTTTAAAAACATTTTGTCAGTGGGAAATACTGGTGAGTGAATCCTAGTTTAATCAAGAAGAGTTTTATCCTTTAACAGTATTGAGAGCGATTACAATGTTTATTTCTACACAATTACTCATTCATTACTATCAATCCTGACTGGTGGGTCATATTACACATTGGCTAAATCTTTGTCCAATGGTAACGTGTTCCACATTTTGTATACAAAACCCCTACATACCGGCAGTAATTGAAGAACTACAGAGACTCAATCACTGCTAATCACATTGTAAATTATTTAAGGTTTTGTAAAATTAGTTTACAAAAAGGAGATTACTCACATTGCTGTCTTAGGGTTTTCCTTAAGGATGTCCTGGTGATTATCTATTAATTACACAAATGCTCACGCGTTAGTATAATAACCCAATATTTACATTAGTAATACCCTCCCCGAGACGACATTCCAACGACTACGTCGGGCAGAACCTCGACAGCCGTTACGGAACCCTGGATCAATCAGGCAGCGTATCTAATACATAACCGGGGGTTATAATACTTACAACGAGGCAGAACTTCGTTATTTAGGGGGTATAATATCCGATTATAGCTTCTACACTTATGAAATTCAAGAGAGAAAGAAAGAAATGAGCGACGAAAACTGAAAGCTGATGGCCCCTTTTATAGGGCTGGTCGACAGGTCCGTCGCGCCCCGCGACGAAGGATGGCAGGGCCTTCGCGGCCCGCGACCTAGGGGGTCTACGTCATAGCTTTGACCGCTCATCGAGTAGGGTTGACACGATGCCGACATGTGGCGGCTCCGGGTGTGGCCTCGTAGGCAGGTGCTCGCGCCCCGCGACGTCCCTCGAGGGATCTGTCGTGCCCCGTGACGTCCCATTAAATTTTGTTTTTAATTAATTTTAATAAAAATAAAGGTTTTCGGGGCCTATTTTCGTATACGGGGTGTATTTTAGGACGTATAAGGATATTTTAAATATTTTTAGGGTGTCGGAATTTATTTTGGAGGGTTGTTATAACTGAATATTTTGAACTATGAGCTTCCTGAATGATCACATCTCTAAGTCCTCCATGGATTGGAACCCAGATTCGACCATTTAATCTAAGTATTCCATCCTTTCCATAAGACAATTGAGCAGCAGTTACGCCTAACTTCTCATTCAGAAAGTTAGTTTCCAATACAGCTTCCTTCTGAGCAGCTAACAGCCTTTCATTCAAGCTGTTCCTTAATTCGATGCTTTTAGCGTTGATCCTTATTGGTTTCATCCTTTCCTTTCTGCTCAAGGCATCAGCGACCACATTTGCCTTGCCAGGATGGTATCGTATTTCTCAGTCATAATCGTTCAATATTTCCATCCAACGACGTTGCCTCATATTAAGATCTTTCTGGTTAAACAGATGTTGAAGGCTCTTGTGATCTGAATAGATCACACACTTGGTTCCATATAGGTAATGTCTCCATAATTTTAGTGCAAATACAACGGCACCCAGTTCCAAATCATGGGTGGTGTAATTCTTTTCGTGCACCTTCAGTTGACGGGATCCACAGGCAATTACCTTGCCTTTTTGCATGAGTACACAACCCATACCAGTGTGCGATGTGTCACAATAAACAACAAACTCTTCTATCCCTTCTGGCAATGTCAACACAGGAGCATTGCTTAATTTCTGCTTTAGAATCTTGAAAGATTCTTGTTGTTTGGGTCCCCAATCAAACTTTATATTCTTGCATGTTAACGAAGTTAAAGGTGCAGCAATCCTTGAAACGTTTTCGATGAAACGCCTGTAGTATCCTGCCAAACCTAAGAAGCTGGGAATTTATGTGGGTGTCTTAGGTGCTTGCCAATTCATAATCGCTTCTATCTTAGCGGCATCCCCCTGGATACCATGCCCGCTTACTACATGCCCCAGGAATTGGACTTCTCGTAACCAGAATTCACATTTAGAGAACTTTGCGTAGAGTTTCTCCTGTTGCAGGAGTTTAAGGATGCACCGGAGATGCTTTTCATGTTCGGGTTGACTCTTTGAATAAATAAGTATGTCGTCAATAAAGACAATGACAAACTTGTCTAGATACGGCTTGCAAACGTGATTCATGAGATCCATGAATGCTGTAGGAGCATTAGTGAGCCCGAAAGGCATCACTAAGAACTCATAGTTGCCATATCGTGTTCTGAATGCAGTCTTGTTCACATCTTCGGTTCTGACCTTCAGCTGATGATAACCTGACCTCAGATCAATCTTTGAGAAGAAACTTGCTCCTTGAAGCTGATCGAACAGATCGTCGATTCTGGGCAATGGATATATGTTCTTGATTGTAACTTTGTTCAGCTCGCGGTAATCGATGGGTAGACGCATTGAGCCATCTTTCTTCTTCACAAATAGAATGGGTGCTCCCCAAGGAGATGAGCTTGGTTGAATAAAACCTTTCTCCAATAGATCATCCAAATGTGTTCTTAATTCCTTCGTCTCGGTCGGTGCCAACCGATAAGGAGCTCGTGCTACAGGGGCTGCTCCTGGAATAATATCAATTCTGAACTCCACTTGTCTGTCTGGAGGTAAACGAGGTAGTTCTTCAGGGAATACGTCTGAGTATCAGAAATAACATGAATTTCTTCTATCTTGGGTTTTGGTTCATCTATAGTTACCTGTGCCATGTAAATAACACAACATTTCTTCAAACACTTTGATGCCTTAAGCATAGATACTTGTTCGGGCAATCCATATTGCGTATCTCCTTGAATAGTAAGTGGCTCACCATAACGGGTCTTAATGACAACTTGCTTCTTGTCACAGGCAATTTGGGCTTGGTTATGAGATAACCAATCCATGCTTATAACTATATCGAATCCTGCCAATTTCAACGGAAGCAAAGACAACGGAAAAGAGTGATTCCTAATAGATATGAAACATCCATCTAAGATTGTTGAAGCAGTCTCTATGGTACCATCGGCCAACTTGACCTTATATTTTATGTTTAGAGTTTTAACAGGCAGGTTTAACAGTTTACAAAATTTATTGTCTACAAAAGACTTATCTGCACCAGAATCAAATAAAACTCTAGCATATGCATCATTGATGAGGAAAGTACCTGTTATAACATTATCATTCTGCACTGCCTCCTGAGCATTCATTTGGAAGACTTGAGCATTTGTCTTCTTGGCCTCTTCAGGCTTCTTTGGGTTTTTTGGGCAGTTGGCCCTTATGTGCCCCTTCTTGTTGCAACCATAACATGTTGCGTTCTTCATATTCTTGCATTCCAAAGTTTTATGCTCCTATGACTTGCAGATCCCACAAACTTTAGGCTGCGATTGCGATACGAGTCTGCATTTCCCAAAATGGTGCTTCTTGCAGATTTTACACTTGGGCTTCTCACCTGTCCAATGAAGCACGCTATGTGCTTGGGTTCAGGGGTTACCAAATAGGGAACAAGACAGGACATGGTGTTGAATCTCGTGACATAAGCCTGGCAATCCAAACTCTTCATGACCAGAGTCAAGAATTCTATCTCAATTTTCTCTACCTCATGCTGAGGACAAAAGTTTTCTTTGATTAGTGTCACGAATTGATCCCATGACAAGTTATAAAGTGGGATCTTCCTTGTGGCTTGGATTAACGGCCTCCACCAAGCCAATGCCTCCCCTTTAAATGATTGTGAAACAAACTTCACAACATCCTGATCTGCGCATCCGCTGATATCCACAACGGTATCCATCTCATTAAGCCATGTCATACAGTCAATGGCACCCTTTTTGCCTATAAAGTCCATTGGCTTGCAAGAGACGAAGTATTTGTAAGAACAAGTCTTTGAATGCGGTTCTTGATTAAGCATAATTTGTTTAGACGGCAAACTTTTCTGATTTGACGAATGGCGAGAATCGTCCTTATGAGATGTATGTGTCTTGGAAGGGGGCCTTGAATGAGCCACAGTCTGTGTTTTAGTGTGGGTATTACTTGATTCTTTGAACTGTCTGTCAATGGCTCTAGTGACAGCATTATCTATCATTGCTTGTAGATCTCCACCAGCTACATTTATTCTGGTGTTATCATTTCTCTCCCTTGGATGACTATTAACCTCTTCTGATTCAGCCATGAAGCTTGATTGCTATATAAAAATGCTGACAACAATTTATTCAGAAGTCTATTATGGAATCATCATTTTCGATTATTCATTAACCATGGTAAATATAGACCATATTGATTAATTTGATGATTTAATTTATCTAAATTTTCATTATAGTTAATTCCAGTTATAAACTATTATGGATATTAAGGTGGCACAAAATGGCCTAGTCACAAGGACAGTTCTAATCCATGATTTTATAGAATCGAGGCATTAAGGTTTGAACATAGTTCATCACCTTTTCTTAACAGGGAGTCATAGACTACAACTGTCATTTGTCTTTTTGGACAATAAATATGGCTCGTAGGCACTTCATCACAAATGGATGTTTATAATATGATCATCTCAATTGATTATATAAGCCATGATTTCTAGATCATTAGGCTAGATAAGAAATTTGGAAGAATCCAATATAAAGATGACTGGTGTGATTTTATCGAACCACTTTTGTCAGGAGTGCTAACATGTTTTCAGATGTTAACAAAGATTTAAATCTTAAAAAGTTTTACCATCATAGCCATGTCTAAAATGACATATGGGCTAGGTTATACCCTTAAGATTTTTTTCTTTTAATATTTAATGGCAGATCAAATAAAATTGAATTGGTATTTTGATTTGTTTTACATAGCACATGCATATATAATGACAAATGAAAATTTAAAATGAAACATTCCATAAATTGTCTTAAGAAGTACATTAGTTGCCCTAAACGGGTCTTTTAAAGAAATAACTTGTCCTCGCAGGGACTAAATAAAGAAAGACAAGTCCACGCAGGGACTAAATACATAAATGAGATGTCCACGCAGGGACCTAATTGAAATAAAATAACAATACAATAATTAAGGGTCTCTAATGATCCCTCTTCTTCTTCCCCTTAATGAGGTTTGCCAAACCCTTTAGAAGACCGCGGCGACTTCTTCGCTCTTCATCTACCCTTTGTTCTACCTCATGCAACCTTTGGAGAATTTCTTGCTGCTGAGGTTGCTGGATTTGAGGTTGAGGCAGCTGTTGCTGAGGTTGAGGGGGTGGTGGGTATTGATACCCATATGCAGGGTACCCAGTTGGGTACGTAGGTGGAAAGGGTATGGGGTAAAGAACATTGAAGTTTGCTGCTTCAATGTACGGGTCAACGACAGGTGCATTGTTGTAGTTATAACCCGAGTAAGCTGGCTGCTCAAACGGGTTGTACCCAGCTGCATCTGGGTAAGCGGGGATCGGGTTTTCATAACCCATGGGCGGTAGTGCAGGTGCGACTGGTGCGGAGTCGACTTCAGAACGACGTTTAAAGGCCCACCCAATTGTGGGTCTTCATAGAGCGGAGGGCAGTTGCTGGAGTGTTGGGGGGTGCTGAAATGAAAACCCCCACGCACGGATATCTGTGCACTTCTTCTCCGCCTCGATGGTCCTGGAGGCGGTGGCTGCTCTGGCGCTGGTGGTGGCGGCGACGTGACCGCCTGGAAATGTGGGTCCTCGGAAGGGACCTGCTTGTGCGGCGGCGAGTTGCGGTGAGGGGGAGTATATTCCCACTTATACGTGCTCCATCTTTCGGCCCAGATATCAGGGCCCCTATAAGGCGAACCATGAAAAGATGATCCGCTGGAAATCTCAATGGGATGCGTCGGCGACCCTGATGGCGGCATCTCAGGATCTGGATCATCTTCCACATCCATGTTTTGGTACTCGGGAAAATGGTTAGCTGGTCCCAAAGGGTTTTGGCCCTCTGGTTCTTCAATTTGGTTCATCGGGTTGAACCGGCTCTGAAAGTAGGGTGTTGGGTTCTGGAAGGAATGGTGTGAACCCGAACGCTGCAAAGGTATAAATGAATGGTGAGAGTTATTGGGCTCGTCTTCCTGCTGCGGCCCAAATGAGTGTTGGTACGATGGTGAGGAGCTAAGCGAGACAGAGATTGTCTCGCTGGCTCAAGGTAGGTCCTCCAGTCTTCGTGTGGGCTAGAGCCGAGTGATGCGGAGGGTGTGCGCCGGTGAGATGGCCCAGCTTCGTCATCGTTCCTAGTTAGTATCGGTGCCTTTCCTCGTCCTCCACGACCTCTTACTCTTGGTGGCATGTTTGCTTGTAATCCTGTCAAAACAAGAAAAACAACAAAAGATATAAACTAATTAAGATTAGGATTAATCCTAGGTCTTTTGCCTAGACTCGGAAGTCAAGGAATGTGAAACTGTGTTATTGAGATTAAACACAAAAAGACTAGTGTTTAATTCACTCAATGTTGGCTCTGATACCAACCTGTCACACCCCGATATTTCCACGTATTACCGGTGGGCCCAGTGGGGAGTATCGTGACGTAGTTGATATCATCATAGTCAATAATCACAGTTTAATGCACAGCGGAAGTCTTGGTAAAAATAATAATACAAACCGAAGTGAAAAGTATAATTAAATGTTATACAAGCGGTTGTAAGTGGATCCACAGGCGGATCTAAAACAGAAAAATAAATTATTGTTCGACAGACTTTAAACAGTAAGAATATACAAGATTCTTGGAATAGTGCTCAGGAGCTTCCAGCCAATTTCGCATAGTACCTGCCACTTAGTCTTTTTGAAAAATACGTCAGTTTACACTGGTAAATACAATTAACTGACTCTTTTGAAAACCTTCATGAAAATTGATTTAAATGTACAAGGCACAAATGTTCTTTTATAACTTGGGACAATTATATAAAATAATCTTGTATACAGATTCACATGTTTGTCGTACATTCAGGGCCCAGGATAGAAGCCGAGACAAGATTAATAGACACGCCACTAATATAAACCCACAAGAAGTTTCCTCACGAGTGGGTATATTATTTTACATACTTAACTGTCAGGTGTATGCCTACTCCCCGTGCTTAAGTCGTGGCCATTTCAAATGAATGAGCCGAGGATATCTAGGACACGGTCATTAACCCCCAACTGCTTAAATAAAACAAAACAGATTAAAACGGGTTATCTCAATGATTTAACCACTAATCGATTAAATATTCAATACCTGACCAAGCGGTAATAATTTACCGTATCCCAAGCCCGTATAAGGAAAAATAAGTTAAAAGTATTTACCTGAGCTTAAAATGTCAAATTTGTATTCTGAGCCGTATCCTACTTAAGCAAGTGTAGGTAGATTTTACTGGGCTCCTAATCTGGAACGAAGGTTTTAATAACCTATTATAAGTTATAAGCTTGGACCGGTTAGTTTTAAGAAAGGTTTACGGTACGAAACGCAAGATTAAGCGGTGACCGGATTGGAATGTAATTTAGACCTGACAAGTATGGAGACTTGTATAAAATGGGTAAACTAAATACATTCTGGATTTTGAAGTAAAAATGATAAGGTTTGACCCGTTTCGGCTAATTCATGCAAACTAGTTACATAAACCGTACTGAACGCGTATATGCATAACGGGTAACCGGATGAGTTATATACAATTTTCACAAGTTAATATGCTTTAAATATGATATGATATCAGTAGGATATCAACAATTACGCTCCAAATGAATTTAAGACCAGTTTAAGTCCCGTAAGGGTATTTTGGTCATTTTAAAGTTTATAAAAGAGATTTAATAGTAAACTGAGGTTCTGGTCTAAAATATTCAGTAAAAATATTTATTTTATCATGTTTCATCAGTAAGATATCATATATATGTGAGGTTTACCATTTATGGCCAAACTATGCACCGTAAGGGCATTTTGGTCATTTCACATATGCTTTTAAGGTCAAATTTGGAAGTCTGAGTTCAAGACTTATACTTACTGTTAAGTATTTAAAATTCATTTATAAAATCAGTAGGTATCATGTCTTAGGTGCTAGATATGATTTAAACCATACTATGCGCCTAGTTTGCGTAAAAGTCGACAATTGACGATAAACGAGATGTTTATGAAATTCTGAGATTTTGATCAGCCTTAACTGTTTAAAATATTTTATTTAATATATAACATCAGTAGGAAAAGGTTTGGTATGTTATTGATATGTAAATCTCATTTTATTAATGAAAAGGGCATTATGGTCAATTACCGAATTCATACAAGAACTCTATGTTATGGTCAGTATAAAATCTGACTAAAAATTTCAAAAGTCCCTAAAAATTATATCATAACAGTAGGTAATGAGTTTGGTATAAAAATTTGGGTTTAAACATGATTTATGTTAAAAATGTAATTTAATTAACAAAAAGTTTTGTTTTACGATATCTTGCATAACTTTTGTTTGAGACCAGAAACTGATCTCAAATTTGTTGGACATACTTATAAATCAGTAATAAAGCTTTTTGTCCTCTCACATTTTCAAAAATCTCGTTTTTTATAACATAAGGGCTTA
Organism: Helianthus tuberosus; assembly: GCA_030545235.1. Classification (NCBI taxonomy): domain Eukaryota; kingdom Viridiplantae; phylum Streptophyta; class Magnoliopsida; order Asterales; family Asteraceae; genus Helianthus; species Helianthus tuberosus. Next base: position 14,155,836 of record CM060452.1, on the reverse strand, counting down.
ATAGTCAAATTTAAGCATATTAATGGAATCATGCAAATAACTCAGATTTCTATGGGACCATGTAGTATAACCTCAGAGGGTTATACTAACATATGCTACGGTCACAAAGGAACCTTAAGGCATAACTAAACTAAGCTAATTCGGGTCAGAACTGAAAGTCAAAGCAAAAGTCAACTTTTGCGACTTTTGGTTGCGAACCAAGCCTAAACACAGAATTGTCGGGTTGAACATGTCTAAACATGTTCTTATAATATTTACCAAGTTATTTAAGTGTCAAAACATGTTTCATAACTTCTGCATTATCAGTTTTAATTATATTTTGAAAAATTGACTGTTTTAACTTTTTGACTAGCTGCATTGACCCGACAATTGACTGAGATAACATGATAATTAGGAGGTGCCCTTTTATGGGTTTATCACCTACTTAATTACCAAAACATTGCCATTTTTAATTCGAATAATGGTTGGACCGATTTTGATTAAATTAAAAGTCAAAGCAGAAATATGATATCTTTGACTTTCGGTCCTTAAACTACTAAAACATGAACTACAGGAGCCAAGAACACTTACAAAGGTCCTTAGCACGAAGATTAAACTTAAGAGAGCTTCCTTAATGGTCAGGATGCTCCAGGGAATGCTCCAAAGCTTGAGCAATTGAGAAATTCTTTGAATGAACAAGAACAAGTGAAGAGATGAGGCCCTTTTATAGGAGAATTGGATGTGCTAAGATTGATCCCAGTGTCCCAGGTGAATTATGATGCTTCCATGTGTCTAAATGGTTTTACAAAACCGTTAACATGCTGTTGTTTTCGAATCTGGTTGCAGAGATTGAGCAGGGATTGCATGCTGGCAGCTGCCAGTTTTGGCTGGAAATGGGTCCCCGTCGCACCACGCGCCAGACCAGGCAAACCCTGGCGCGCCACGCGAGGCTACAAGATTTAAAGTTGTTTTGTTTTGTTGCAACATTAGTCCCTGTAATTTCATAACTCGATTAACTGACATTATCAGCAAGAAGGGCCCACATAAACAGGTCAGAAATGATCTTGGGAGTAAAGCCATGCATTCACATGTTTTGGATTTGTTGAAAAGGTCTCCCGAATGAAGAATTGTCACTTTTACACTTTTAACCCCTCTTCTTGGAAATTGCAAATTATTTCACATAATTGTACCGAAATCTTATGAAATCATTATCTGATATTCATGAGTGTATAATAATATATTACAAAGCCTCAGGATCATTAAAAGGTCTCTCAGAGGTAAGAATTAACATGTTGACACTTTTAACCCCTATGTTTTGTAAACTTTGGATTTTAAGCAGAAACGACTTCTTGTGTCCGACAATTTATTCAATAAAGATTACGAACATCACATGAGGTCAATCAGAGGCACAAGTTTGGCATGTTGACACATTTGGTCCTTCCACATACATCTATTCATTGTTAGACAACTTTAGTCCCTCAAGTTAACTTTTAACATAATCAGGGTTTATGACACGTGTCACCACTGTATTGGACATGATTTTTGCAAGTTGTTACAATACTGGGGGCAGATCATTATTCTCAGAGGTTCTAAGAACAGGATACTATTGGCCAACGATGAGGAAAGATGTTGCAGAGTATGCTTGCAGATGTGATGCGTGTCAAAGGCACAGCAATATACTGCATCAACCCGCTGAACCACTATATCCTATTTCTTCCCCTTGGCCATTCATGAAATGGGGTATGGACATAGTGGGAAAGTTGCCAAAAGCTCCAGGAGGAAAAGTTTTTATGCTAGCAATGAAAGACTATTTTTCCAAATGGGTTGAAGGTGAGGCATTTGTTCAAGTCAGGGATCAAGAAGTAGTGTCTTTCATAAAGAGGAATATCCTGACCAGGTTTGGGGTAGCAGTTGAGATAATTTGTGACAATGGCTCTCAGTTTATCAGTAAGAGGACAACCGAATTTTGCAAGAGTTGGGGAATCAAAATGATCACATCCACACCGGTACATCCTCAAGCAAATGGACAAGCAGAATCCTCGAATAAGATAATTGTCAACAATTTGAAGAAAAGATTAGGAGCTAAGAAAGGAAGGTGGGCAGAAGAGTTACCTTTTGTTTTATGGGCTGATAGGACAACAGTAAAGAGTGCAACTGGGCAAACCCCATTTTCCTTAGTGTCTGGAGCAGAAGTGGTGATCCCGGCAGAGATGGTGATACCTACAGCAAGATCCAACCTCCGGGATCCTGAGAAGAATCCTGATGCTCTATGCCAAGAATTGGATACTGTCGATGAGACTAGGGATGCAGCAAAGTTAAGGATGGCAGCATACCAACAGAGAATATCCAGAGCATACAACGAGAACCTGATGACTAGAAGGTTTCAAGTCGGAGATTGGGTGTTAAGGAAGGCTTTTCAGAATACCACTAATCAGTTGATGGAAAGTTAGCTCCCAAGTGGGAAGGACCTTATGAGATTGAATCGGAATCTGGGAAAGGAGCATACCGACTTAAGAATATGGAGGGGGATATATTGCCAAGATCCTGGAATGCTATACACCTTAAAGCCTATTTCAAGTGAGTTTAGAATTTAATTTCTAACTCAGGATGGTATGAATTCTATCTCTTTTAAATATAATGTTATTCCTATTGAACCCAATACTGACTTAAGCATCGGAGGGGTGTTAGCCAAGCTAACACCCACCTTAGTTTAAGGTTGTTTTGCAGAATATGATTCGGGATATAACTCCAGGATATACACTCAGGATGAATCAAAAGATTAGAGGATTGGCCCCCTCTCTCACGTTTAAGGGATTCTGATCCCTTCACAGGTTTAAAGGTATTCACCTTTCTCTCGAATTAGGTTTAAACACCCTGCCTGGAGCGCAAGTTATCTAGGGATAGTTCAAGATAGCGGGACCATTCCATGTAAAAGTGGGTGACAATTTCATTATTATTGGCTATATCCTGGATCCTAAAGGTATATGAGGATTGATCACCCTCTCTTACGACAGGGTATTTTCATACTCTCTAAGGTTTAAAGGTTTTCACCTTTCTAAGTCTTGGAGTTTATACACTCCCGCCTGTAGCGCACGAAAATCTGGGATTATCCCCAATATACTTAGGGTTTATCCCCAGAATGTTGAGGATCTATCTCCAGGATATTTAGGGTTCATCCCCTGTAATACTAAAGTTATACACAAGTGTAAAATCAGTTGTGATTGATTCCTAAGTATTTAAAAACAACATGCACTGGGGACATTCCTCTCAAGGCATTGTCAAAAGCTTAAAGGATCAAGTTTGGACTTGGTTTATTAAGTTTCCCAGACTGGGGACATCTTCGATGGAAGGGTTGCAAAAGAATTGAAGTCTAAGGATTGAGATGTACTCTATTTCTGGTATGATCTCTCCTTTTTATTCTTTGGAAGCCTTATTCAAATTATCTAAGTTTTTGGAACCGTGTTCGACAAAACTCTTAATGGAATGTTTATGAGTATCCTGACCAGGATATATTCTCAGGATATTTGGTCAGAATATTTGAAATATTATACTAAAACTAAAAATTAAAACTACATTCAAATCAAACAACACATAACAAGATTTGCAAAATAAGAATAAACAACAATGAATAATGCCAAAAAAGGTTAGTTTATTATTAACATTGCAAAAGGTTGTGCTTTTGGTTTCATCTCAAACTGAGATCCATCCACCAAAAACACAATTAGTCTTAACCATAAATACTTAACAATTGAAGGCTTCATCTTGAAACTTAAGATCCCTCCACCTTCAATTGTTAAACTGTTCAAAATAAAGCATACTAATGATTGATGACCAAGGGCTTCTTCCTGAAACTCAGGATCCCTCCACCTTTGGCCATCAAATTGTTCTAGAACTGCAGGAAAGTAAATTGTTTAACAGACGGGAAATTAAATTGTTTGACAACTACCACAACCATGAAGATTAAAAAGTGGGCTTCGACCTCGGCATCAACATCCATCATCGCCCACTTCGCTGCTTTTAAGGGGCAACACCCTCTTCAATCATCGCTTCATCGACATCCTTCCCAGCTTCCACTCCAGTATGACCACCAGCATCATTCCCAACATCAGCGTCAGCATTGACCACCTTTTCAGCCACCTCAGCAGGCTTCTCGATCACGGGCTTCACAGGATGCTCCACGGGATTGCCACCAAGATCCCTCAAGTTCGCCTCCCAAGCCTCAACATTACATGAGGGGCATTCAAAGCCCATGGCCTTGGCCTCATAGGCCATTTTCAACCTAGCTTGGAGGAGGGAGATGACAACAGAATTCTTGAGGCCTTCCCGGTATAAAGCCATATCCTGTTCATTTTGGACCTGGGCAGCATCGGACTTGGCTTGAGCCTCGTGGGTGATCTTCTTGATGGCAGCCTGGTGTTCCTGGGTCATTGCTTTATACTTGGCTTCATAGTGCTCCGACTTGGTAGTGGCAATTGCTGCTTGATCCGCGATGGTGGTTTCAGCCTTCTTCAACTTAGCCTCCAACATCTTGTTCAGCCCGCATGAATCCTCATAAAGGAACACTAGCCGCTCGAGACCCTGTGATCAGGTAAACAAATATCAATATATGTACTCAAAATATATATTCGGCATATATATGCAGGATATAAGACAAGGATACCTACCTGGTTGAGAAAGCCAGTCATGAACTTGCTAGACTCTGAGAATCCGTGGTTCTCAAAGGGAAAGACATCCGAGGCAGCGGGGGAGTCTGGTTCCTTCCTTTTACGAGAACTAGAGCCGCGTGGCTTTGAAGCAGTGGAAGGCTTGGGGACAGCGGCAACCTTGGAGCTGGTGGATTTCGACGTGACTGCTGGTTTCGGATTCACCTCCTGTTTGACTTGAACAGCGCAAGAATAACTATCCAACTCTTCAAGGTCAAAGCCTTCTAGGTTTATGACTGGTGCTGCACAAAGGGAAGAAACACTAAGTCTTTATATATTTTTTCAGAATATAATCAATTTGATAAATGAAAATAAGTTGTAAAATTATGCTTATATGACATGTCGGAACTTGATTTATGGCTTGAGCTTGTGAATAATAGGGTAAAGGTCTTTTCACTTTCCGGGAGCTGGTAGATTTCCTTTATTCTTCATTCTGATTCAGCACTTGGAGGGGCCAATTCCTTGAAATTTGCTACAAAAAGAAAATAGATATATCATGATGTCAGTTTAAGAGATGGTTTCAAGATACGACTGGGGATATTCCTGAAACCCTAAATCCTACCGGAGGTCAACCATTTCTTGGGAAGGTCAAGACCCTTGTCGATGGAATCTCTTTTTACAAAAAAAAATTTTCGTCTCCAATCATCCTCGTTCTTGGTAGCTTTGAGAATGAGGGGATCTTTGGAGGTAGAAAAAAGAAGGAATTGGCTGGAACCATGGGACCTCAAACGGTACGCAATCGGAAGATCTTCGATGCACAGGTCAGGCATGTGACGAGCTTTAATCTGGTCCAAGGTAACTAACACACGCCAAACCATAGGCACGGTTTGGGCATAACTAAGGCAGTGAGTTCGAAAAAGCAAGATATGAAGGCTGGGAAAGGATATCGGAGCCCTATTGAGAAAGGATAAGCAAAGAAGCATACCCACTCATCGGAATAAAAGTCCAATCGGACCTCTCGGTCAAACGGACGAATAATCACTCCGGCGGGGAAGGCACCGGAAGTTCGTAGGGCTGCGATATCAGCATTATCAAACGAACACACCTCCTTAGAGGGTTCTTTTAGCAGGTTCTGTTCATGGAAGGTAGGAACAGAGTCTGCCGTTTGGGATCTTGTTCGGCTGGCAATGGAGGATCTTAGCAAAGAAAAATAGAAAAGAGAAGGAACAAGAATACCTGAAATTTGCTCGGAGTGTTATGATCATAATGCAAATAATTCGAGTAGATATAGGCTGGATATAGGGGTATTGAGTAAATATCGCGTGGGAAGTTGCAGCTTGTCATTTCAACCGTCTTATCAACTTAATTGCCTCGATCCAAGAGATAAGATTTAAAATATATCTGTTTGAATTTGGGATTCCAACAGATATATTTTGGGGACAATTGTTGTGGGTGGTTTTCTGAACATATATCCTGGATTATATTCTGACTGTATTACTTTTGATTATGATTAGGATACCGGATCAGGATATTGGTAGCATCCTGATGCAGTATCCTGGTAATAACTAACTAATTCACGTGCAGATTAGTAAGGCTCGCTTAGAACGGTCAAGAAGACTGGTTCTCTTAAAGACTCGCACTAAGTGGTTGAGAAGAGAATGTTGAAGCCGCAAAGAAGGGGTCTCCAACATTCAAAGGGGAATATTCGAAGCATCCCCCATTTTTAGGATAGGTTGTTATTTCTTTTGCTATATAAAGGAATGATCGGATCAATAGGAACACACAATTTTGTACGTACACTTCTGCTCTCTACTAGCTGCAATCACTCACCTACACTTACACTTACACTCAAATCTCATTGTAACACTTAGTTGATCCGCATCATATCCTGCACTGTATACTGAAGTTTGAAGTAATAAGAAGAACAAGGCAGCTGCGATTGTCAGCTCCCGAGGTTTTGTGCCGGCGATCTAGATTGATCAAGGGCTTTCCTCGTATATCTCGCGTCACCCTTTACTTTTCTGCTCATTGTTTGATTGCTGATATAGCTCGGTATCCTGAGCTATATCCTGAAAACTGTTTCTGCAAACAACCAAACCAGGATATTTTCAACACACATTGTTAGCACACTACCTCACTTAACTAATTTGATCACTAAATTTCTTCGGTAATTTTTGACCAAAACAGTTACATTTTGTTAACTTAACTATGAGCTTTGGTCTCTCACATAGATGCCACTTTTTTAAGTTTTAAGTCATGTAAAATTACCATACTACATTTAGCCTTTATCAAAATAGACAAAGATAAAAAGAGACAATCAGGAGAAGTCAAACAGGATCCATGGGCCAAGACGAATAGTGTTTAGCCTACACAAAAACTCGCGATAAGTATCAGGAGTTCGAGAAAACAATAAAAAGACACATGTAAAAGTGAGGGCTAAATAAGCCTACAGATGAAAAGGCGTATGCTAAATAGCCGGCAGATAAAAAATTGTATGCTAAAATCAGGAGGTTAAATCTTACTCGTTGGTTATTTAGCCGACGCTTTTGTCTATTTTTTCCAAAGCGGAATATACATGTTTATCTAGTTAACTTTAAAGGTCAACTTGTCTATTTTAGCAATTTCCCTAAATTAAGGATTTAGTTGATGAAGTTAAAATTGATATTCAACTTATATGTTAACAATCAAGCATGTGATTGTCCAAAACATTAAGTTGACAATGTAAAAATTCGTTATCTAGTTAAATAGCCATTAGAAGTTAGTGTGTGAAACCCTTTAAATATGAGGGTCTCATATGTTAGGTTTATATGTTGCAACATAGATCTTAAACAGGAAAGTTCATATGTTTTTAGAAAAAAAAACGTTCAAACGTGACTAAACGTACATAATATCCAAGTCAATTACTGTCACAACCCCCGCCCCTACCCTGGACGGGAGCCGTGAATAGTTCTAGTGGTACCGGTGTTTATTAAAAGGAATAATGGATTTTAATACTCCAAACTATTAGTCATTGGCCGACAACGATCCCAACTTTAAAAATAACTAGTGGTGGTCTCATCTTTTCACATATTGTAAACCAATGGACCTTTACTAAACCGAAAATGATAAGGGGACAAAAAGAAATTAAGGTTCTGTTAGTAAAAGTCCATTAGTTTACAATATGTGAAAACATAGGACCACCACTGGTTATTTTTTAAGTTGGGACCGTTGCTGGCCAACGGCTAATAATTTGGATTATTAAAATCCATTATTCCTTATTAAAATCTTGGCAACAGAAACTTCATCAGGCTCGTTTGTCAGGAAAAATATCAGAGTTTTTAAACACCGAAGTTCTTATTTCATAATTTGTAGGATAAAGCCCACAATTACATAAAAGGTTTTCGTAGGGATAAACCCTTAATGACAAAACACGTTTCTTAATTCAGGTGATAGAGCCACTTATTTAAGTCCTTTATGCCTCGTAGCACTTTCCATTCCTTTCACAGTAAATCACCTGAAACGCGTTTAAGAAACATTTGTGTCACAACCCCCGATCCCTATTTCCTCGGGAACGGGTGGCCGTGAGCTAGTTTCGGTGGTATCGTGTGTTTAGTCAATTTTGGCAGCGGAATTTACATCAGGACCGTAGTTAGGAAAGTATTTTATCAGAGTAAAATACCACACTTTTATATATTAAACATATGGGAAAAATCCCAGGTTTAAGTACACACATTTTCATAGGGATAAACCCTATTTTATTTAATAAAAACAACTATTTATTTTTAGGTAACTTTATTGTCACTTTTCCAAGCCTTCAGTGTTGTCTAGCTGGCTTCTATTTGGCTTTCACATTTTGTTACCTGAAACGCGTTTAAAAAAACATTTTTGTCAGTGGGAAATACTGGTGAGTGAATCCCAGTTTAATCAAGTTTAAATAAAAACCATTGTACAGTATTGAGGGCGATTTCGCAATTACATTTGTTTCCAAGTTATATCAATTAACACCCACGGTACTGTCAGACCCGACTTGTGGAAATGTTACCCCTCGCAAGGCAGTAACATAACTTTGTATACAAAACCCCAACATACCGACGATAATTGTATCCTTACAAATACTCAATAATTGTTTAATATATAATTAATCGTGTGAGGTTTTGTAAAAACAATTTACAAAAAGGAGATTACTCACATTGTTGTCTTAGATTATCCTTTAGGGTTTCCTGGTGACAATCTATAATTTACACAAATGCACACGTGTTAGTATAATAACCCATTTTAACATTAGTAATACCCTCCCCGAGACGACATTCCAACGACTACGTCAGGCAGAACCACGACAGCCATTACGGAACCCTAGATCAATCGGGCAGAGTATCTAATACGTATCCAGGGGTTATGATACTTACAACGGAGCAGAACTTCGTTAATTAGGGGGTATTATACCCGAGATTATGCCTACACTTCAGAAAATTTGAGATTTAGAAAGGAAATGAACGAGCAGACAGAAGATCCGATGCCCTCTACTTATAGGGCCTGATTTTGACTTTTACGCGGCTCGCGTAAGCTTCGGCTTCGGTCTACGCGGCCCGCAACATAGGGGCGTAGACCTTAGCCTTGATCGGTCACCACCCCTAACCTCGACGTGTGGCTGCCACGTGGCAGCCTAGGGTTTCGCCAGCCTTCACCCGGTCGCGGCCCGCATAAGCTTAAGGGGTGGCTTACGCGGCCCGCCTAAACCCCATTTTTCATGTTTTTAATTTATTTTTAATGGCATAACGTATTTTGGGCTTGGTTTTCACGTATGGGGGTATTTTAGGACATATTGGGATATTTTAAAATATATTAGGGTGTCGGAAAAATATTCAGGAGGGTGTCAGTTTATTTTTAGAGTTGTTATATCCTCCCCACCTTGTTTTAGAGCGCGTCCTCGAGATCTACTGAAATAGGTGTGGGTATTTCCTTTGCATTTCTGATTCAAGCTCCCATGTGTATTCTGGTCCTCTTTTGGAGTCCCATTTTACTTTCACCAGAACTAATCTCTTGTGCTTGAGGTTTTTGACTTTCCTGTCTTCAATTTGTAGAGGCCTTTCTATAAACTTGAGTTGTTCGTTTACCTTTATATCCTTAAGAGGCACTACAAGTGATTCATCGGCTAAACACTTTTTGAGATTAGATACATGAAATACATCATGTATTCCTGCCATTTCCTCTGGAAGTCGTAGCTGATAGGCTACAAGTCTTATTATTCTAATAATCTCAAAAGGTCCAACATACCTGGGGCTTAGCTTTCCCCTTTTGATGAATCTTACCACTCATTTCCAAGGAGAGACTTTTAACAATACTTGGTCCCCTACTTGAAATTCCAACGGTTTTCGCCTGTTGTCCGCATAGCTTTTATGTCTATCACGTGCTGCTTTTTGTCGTTCCTTGAATTGAATAATCATGTCGGTTGTCTCCTGCACTATCTCAGGTCCAGATAGTTGCTTTTCCTCAATTTCTGCCCAACAGACTGGGGTTCGGCACTTCCGTCCATAAAGTGCTTCGAATGGTGCAACATTGATACTTGTGTGATAACCATTATTATAAGAAAATTCTATCAATGGTAAGTGATCATCCCAATTACCTCTGAAATCAATTACACAAGCTCTAAGCATGTCTTCCATCATCTGAATTGTCCTTTCGCTTTGTCCGTCCGTTTGAGGATGATAAGCGGTGCTTAGATTTAACTTGGTTCCCATTGCTTTTTGGAAACTTGTCCAAAAATGAGAGGTAAAATGACTATCCCTGTCAGAAACAGTTGATAAAGGAATTCCATGTAATGAAACTATTTCATTTACATATAATTTAGCTAGCTGTTCCATACTGAAAGTTTCCTTCATTGGTAGGAAGTGAGCTGACTTAGTTAGCCTGTCTACAATCACCCAGATTGTTGGGTAACTTAGTAACAAAATCCATTGTTATCAATTCTCATTTCCATACTGGCATTTCTAACTGTTGTAACAAACCTGAGGGTTTCTGATGTTCAGCTTTAACTTATGAGCAATTTAAACATTTAGAAACATAGGTTGCTATGTCCTTTTTCATTCCTATCCACCAGAAATTCTTTCTTAAATCCTGGTACATTTTATCATTTCCTGGATGCATCGTATACTTAGACTTATGGGCTTCTTCTAATATACGGTGGCGTAGGTTTCCTAATTTAGGTATCCACAATCTCTTTTCATGGAATCTCCAAATTCCATCTATTCCTTGTTGTAATTCCTTAATTATACCTTTTAGCTTTTCAGTATCATCCTTGATTACTGATTCTTGTGCCTTTTTAATTTGTTCATTTAAATCTACTTGTAGATTTAACTTAAGAGAACGTACCCTTTTTGGCTTTTCGTGATACTTTCGGCTTAAAGCATATGCCACTAGATTTGCTTTTCCTGCATGATACTGGATATCACAATCATAATCACTAAGCATTTCCATCCAGCGTCTTTGTCTCATATTCAACTATTTTTGTCCAAAAACATACCTTCAACTCTTATGATCTGTGAAAATAATAAATTTGCAACCATAAAGGTAATGTCTCCAAATTTTCAAAGCAAAAATTATTGCTCCTAATTCAAGATCATGGGTTGAATAATTCTCTTCATGATTCTTAAGTTGTCTAGAGGCGTAAGCTATAACCTTTTGACGTTGCATTAACACACATCCATAACCTAATTTAGAAGCATCACAATAAATTACAAAATCTTCAGTTCCTTCTAGTAACGCTAATATGGGTGCATGGGTTAATCTTTGCTTAAGAATTCTAAAGGCTTCTTCTTGCTTTGGTCCCCATTCAAACTTAATGGAGTTACAGGTTAACTTAGTTAAAGGAATGGTTATTCTAGAAAAATCTCGAATAAATCTTCTATAATAACCGGCCAATCCTAAGAAACTTCTAACCTCGGTTGGTGACTCAGGGGTCTTCCACTTGGTAATCGCCTCGATTTTTGTGGGATCCACATGAATTCCTTCATGATTAAATAAATGTCAAAGAAACTGTACCTGTTTTAACCAAAACTCGCATTTCGAGAACTTAGCATAAAGCTTTTCCTTTCTTAGTGTTGGATCGTTGTCGTGACCCTAAAAGTCAGTTAAGGCGGTTCATCTTCGAATACGAAGGCGGAATCAACATATACAAAGTCACAACAGCTTGTTCCTTTCAATTTCTTTTCTATTAATGTTTTTCTGAGACTTTACAATGAATTCTGATGAAATTTTGGCAGCACCTCGTCTCTCATACAATGGTCATGTCCGTTTGAAATGAATATAGCACGACCCTATTTATAGATACTAGCTCCTGACCGTTTGAAGGTGACACATCCTGCTTCAAACGGACAGGCCTCAAACGGACAGACACTCTCAAACGGTCATGACATCCTCAAACGGACAGACACTCTCAAACGGTCATGACATCCTCAAACGGATAGACACTCTCAAACGGTCATGACATCCTCAAACGGACAGGCCATCTAAAACATGTTCTAACCCTAATTCAAACACTGTTGTGCACTCGTTTAATCTATCTAGATATAAGACTCAATAAGACGTAGTTAACAGACATTCAGTGCACCAACAGACTCCCCCTTGGATGTTGACGAAGTCTTCGGCTTTGAGTCTTCAGTCTTTGTCTCTTTCCAAATTTGTCTAACAATGCAAGCATCTTATCAATCTTTATCTTTTTTGATCAGCTTCCATCTTCAAATGTTATACCAGGATCTATCTCTGGCTCTCTCTTTCTTCAGGCTCCCCCTTTCGTCAAGCTTCCGCGCTTTAGGGATCGTCACCTTGCTTTTCGGTTTACAAACTCCCCCTAGCTTTGATGTCTTCAGACTCCCCCTTAGACTCAGCTTCTGGGATCGTAGTCTGGACTTTTACCTGCAATCACTCATACATTCATAAGTAACAATATTTTAGACTACCAGGAATAGTAACCTGGCAATTTAATCTTCTCTAAATCACTTCTCATTAATTTGGCAGTTTCATGGAATCAGATCGAAAACCAGCTCTATAACAATATAAGCAACCAAATCCCCCACAGTTAATCATCCAAGTCCAACTTAATGACCTTGGAGATATCATAAACTGTTTTAATTTTTGATTTTAATTCAAGTTTCAATTTAATGAACTTGATTTATTTTCAGAAACACAATCAACTTACTTAGATTTTGAAACTCGGCACTCAGACATCGGTTGTCGAAAATAAAGCAGAATCAAAAATCTTTTTGTATTTTCTGAAAATATAAAGCAATAAAGAAATATGTACAAACATATTCACAGACACTATTTTTGTTTGAGTTTGCGTTAGAGGATCATATCAGTTTCTGACAAGTTACAAGTACCGTTGAGCTTAGTTACTCATTAAGAATTAAACAATTCACTTAGATTGTCGATATACTTATCCACTTAAATTTTCACACAAAGTTCAACTGATTCAGGATACGAATTTGGTGTTTAAGAACTTAAACTCATTCATGTGTCCCACCTCTTGAATATACTCCCGTATCCAGATCCCAATATTCAGTCTTACGGGTGAGTATACCACAAATGATATCTGTAAGGGGTTAATAAATTATAAAGAATCATGAGAGCTCAGGTCAGAACTACCGTTCAGCAGAGAGATCATGACTCAACCTTTGGGTGTGTCCCCTTTAGAGGATCTTTTTTACAACAGCATTGCTAAGCAATTTTATTGTCTTATCATATATGCTGAGGGTGATGCTATGTTTCAAGCATTGCAGAAAGTATTATTCGAGGACTAGGTCAGAACTTCCATTCAGCAGAAGTCCCGGAATAATACCCCAGATGTCACTGAGTATAAAGACCTAGTATATCAGAAAAAGGAATCTTTCAAACAAGATTTCAGGGGTTACCTATATATCCAAGTAGTGTTCCCCACGAAATAAGCAAGTTTGAATTTATGTTTATATCCCGAAAAAGTTTACTAAATGTATAAAAACCTATCGGCATATCATCAGTGAGACTGTTTAACACTATTTAATCATTACATTTCTTTAGCATACTGTAACTGCCTACTGATGTACTATCATTTCCTCTTTTTACACAAAAACTCAATTTTTGAATTTTATCATGTTTTTTGGCTTTTTCAAATTTTCTAATGTTTTTGTATTTTCTAACAATATTACTCCCCCTAAAATGCAAAATCATATAAAGAAAATTTGACAACCAATACTGATACCTTTGTCTCGCCATCCATTTTCTGCTAAAAGTGCTCTGATTTGCAGAAAAACTAATATAAAGTACCCCCATGATTTACAACCCATTGATTTTCGACAGTTTGAAAACCGTTTTTCAATCTTGTGAAAGTAATCATGTTTGTTCAGCCGTGAGGGTTTCGGCGTATTCAATCAGAACTCCTCCTTACAACAAACTATTTTCCCATAATGATTTCAAAACACTTAAGTTTGTGTTAATCAGAATGGTTTTTCCAGAAAAATTAATTTGTTTACCCATCACTTGTAGGTTCGGGGTCATCACATCACCTTGTTCTCTTTTAACCATTTTGAAAATTTAACATTATTAGGTCAAACACCACTATCACTTGTAGAAAATCAAGTACAACTTAATGTCCTTGATTAACCACTTGTAAGACGAAATATCATAGTTACCATCCTGTGAATTTCTCAAGAATGATGCTGATACCTGCTTCACACTTACCAACCTGGAAGCTCCGGCAAGTCAGATTTTTCTATTTGAAAAGTTTCACCCAAGCCTGACTGTCCTTGGGTGTATTTTGAGCTTTTCTCTTTTCTTCATAAAATTCTTTTACTCCTTTTTCCTTACCATCAGCCATCTTACTAAAAATATGTTTAACATTGCTATTAAACATTTTTTCAGCATCAACACCTTTTGATTTTAGGTTTGCAGCTCGTAATGGTGGAAATTTCTCATCATTCATTAAAGGAACTATTTCTTCCTTTTTTACCTCAACTTGTGGCTCATCTGATTTTGTGAAATCAGATTCATTGTCCGAACTTGGCTTGTCTGACTTGGATGAGCCAGATTCATCGCCAATAACTTTCTTTTTCTTCTTGTTTGTCCTCAGATTTGCATCTGAAGAATTCGATTTGCTTGACTTTGCCGTCGAGTGAATCGATTGATCAGAACTTTTATTCGAACCAACCGGTGAACCCGAAGACAAAATCCTCTCCAAATACTCTCTCGCCTTCTTCCTCTTTTTCCTCAATCTGTCTTTTTGCCCCTGCGAAAGCTTCACTTTCTGTTCTAGAACCTTCTGTTCTTTGGGCTTGACATTGACTGGTTTCTTTATCGTTCTCTGAGATTCAACCCTTGATCTTCCCATCGATCTCCTTGGGCAATCTCTGGCAATATGTCCTCTGATATGGCAATTATAGCATCTTCGTGTTTCAAAATTCCAATTTTGGCAGTTAACAGCAATGTGTCCTCTAACACCACAGGTATAGCACACTCTGTTATCGTACCATCCACTTCTGTCAGTCCAAACCTTCAGATCATAACATTGTTTGGCTTGGTGATAATCATTTCTCCTCTTCAATGCTAGATTTGTCTTTTGAGCACTGTGGTCAAACATGCACCACTTATTACCAACATTTTGTGAGTTTTGGTTTTTAAATTTTTGTGGTTTTTTATAATGATTTGATGACTGAACTGATGAGCTTTTATTTTCATTTTTAAAATTTTTTTAAATTTTTAACTTTTTGTTTCTGTTCTACACTCTTCTTAACAGGTTTTTGTTTAGAACATTCACCTGTTTCAGTAGATTGCAAAACAGTATTTTTAAATTTTTCTTGTAAATCTAAAAATATTTTTCTTTTCTTTTCTTTTTCTATTTCATCATCAGCTTTGTCATCACAATCTTCAATTTTGACTTTGTCAAAATTTGTGACATTGTCACTTATAGGAACAACATTGATTGGTTTTGAACACACATATGGTGCAGAAGTCACAAAACTTTTCAACTTATTTTCAAAATCAGCAATTTTAATTCTATAACATTCGGCTTCTTTTTCAAGTCGAATGATTTTCTCAAGATGAGAATTTATTGAAGTTTGCTTTTCCAAATTATATTTTTCAAAAATTGATTTTTCTTTTTCTAAAATTTTTATCTGGTTTTTAAAATCATTTTCTAATTTTTCAAAATTTTCATTTTCTAATGACAAACTCTCAACATTCTTCAAAAGTTTGTCATTTTCAGATTTTAATTTTTCGCAGTTTAAGCGCAACTCCAGAATCTGTTCATTATCAGCTTTCTTTTCAGCTTTCAAAGTTTGAATATCTTCAGCCTGTTTCTTCTTCTTCTGAACAATCTCAAAGACCGGTGTGTCTTCTTCAACCTCTTTCTTAATCACTGGTTCAGGTTTCACAGATACAGGCTTTTCAGATTCTTCTTTCTTTGAAATTACTTCCTCAAAAATCTGTTGTTTTTCAGTGACAGCTTCTTTCTCTTTCTTAGTTTTTACTGCTTCGGCTTTGACTTCCTCTAAAGCTTTCTTTTTCAAATCTGCAACCATCTTTTTCACCTCTTCTTCTTTTCTCTTCTTCATTTCTACGACCTTTGGTAGACTTGCTACACAAACTTCTCTTATCTTGTTCTCCAAATCCGGCAAATATTCTTTCTCAGATAACCTTCTTGTGTTGAAAGTACCCTGACTTGGAAGCAAATTTGTTACAGCTTCAAAATCAACCTTTGATGGATTAACAACTGGATTACCCCATGGATCCATGTAACATTCCAAATCATCACTCCATCTTTTGGCTCTCTGGGCTTCTTTGAATGGTTCACTGAGTTTTCCAATTTCCCATCTTGCGTAATCTATTTTCCACCATCTATCGGGATCAACATTAGCCATGATGTGAAATTCTTGAATAACCTGAAATATTCAACAAACACTTAGAAATATTCTTGAATTTGAAAGATGACAGATTCAAACGGAATCTGTTGAAATGGAATTGTCCAAACGGTATAGTCTCTCAAACAAAATGATCTTTCTCAAACGAAATGAGTTATTTCGTTTGAGACAACAATAATCAAATTTCAAATGAAACCACTTTCAAACGGACAGGGGTCAGTTTCAAACGGACAGGTCAGTTTCAAACGGACAGGGGTCAGTTTTAAACGGACACGGCTACGTTCAAACGGATGACATCAGCTTTTAACGAACATTTTCAAACGGACAAGATGATTTCGATCAGTTTTAAGCCGTATTTTGGTCTCAAATTTTCAAGGATTAGTTAATATGGTGTTTCGTTTGAAATGTGAAAGTTTTAGACCGTTTCAACCGTGAATTATATCCGAAACAGAAAAAGAATGAGTAGAAGTAAGAATATCCAATGAATTCAAGCTGCAATGGTATGAACTCCTCGTCCTGAGCTCTGATACCACTTGTTGGATCGTTGTCGTGACCCTAAAAGTCAGTTAAGGCAGTTCATCTTCGAATACGAAGGCGGAATCAACGTATACAAAGTCACAACAGCTTGTTCCTTTCAATTTCTTTTCTATTAATGTTTTTCTGAGACTTTACAATGAATTCTGATGAAATTTTGGCAGCACCTCGTCTCTCATACAATGGTCATGTCCGTTTGAAATGAATATAGCACGACCCTATTTATAGACACTAGCTCCTGACCGTTTGAAGGTGACACAGCCTGCTTCAAACGGACAGGCCTCAAACGGACAGACACTCTCAAACGGTCATGACATCCTCAAACGGACAGACACTCTCAAAAGGTCATGACATCCTCAAACGGACAGACACTCTCAAACGGTCATGACATCCTCAAACGGACAGACTATCTAAAACATGTTCTAACCCTAATTCAAACACTGTTGTGCACTCGTTTAATCTATCTAGACATAAGACTCAATAAGACGTAGTTAACAGACATTCAGTGCACCAACACTTAGTAAACTTAAAAGTGCGTGCAAATGCTTTGCATGTTCCTCTTTACTTTTAGAGTAAATGAGAATATCATCTATAAAGATAATTATGAATTTATCCAAATATGGCTTACATATTCGGTTCATCATGTCCATAAATGCAGTTGAGGCATTGGTTAAACCAAATGGCATGATAGTAAATTCATAATGGCCATACCTCGTTCTGAAGGCGGTCTTAGGAATATCCTCTTCCTGTACCTTTAATTGATGATATCATGACCTTAAATCGATTTTAGAGAAAAATCGAGCTCATTGCAATTGATCGAACAGAACATCAATTCTTGGTAATGGATACCGATTCTTAATCGTGACTTTGTTCAATTCACAGTAATCAATGCACATTCGCATTGATCCGTCCTTCTTTTTGACGAATAAAATTGGTGCTCCCCAAGGCGATGAGCTTGGTTGTATGAATCCTTTTTCCAGCAATTCGTCTAATTGTTTCTTTAGTTCCTGCATTTCTGCGGGTGCCAAACGGTAAGGTGCTTTGGCAATCGGTGTCGTTCCTGGTAGCATGGGAATTCTGAATTCAACTTCTCTATCCGGCGGTGGTCCTGGTAATTCTTCTGGGAATATATCTGAAAACTGAGACCCTGTTGGAATGTCTTTTAGTTCTTTCCCTTTAGTATTAGTGATTATGGAAATAAAATACACTAATGATCCTTTTCTTATATAGTTTGCAGTTTTCATCACGGAGATGAATTTTGTGGACCTAGATAGTTTATCTCCTTTAATTGTGATATTTTCACCCTTTGGTGAATTTATTTGAATTGACTTTTGATCACATAAAATACTGGATTTATTGGCTATTAACCAATGCATTCCTAAAACGACATCGAATCCTGCCAGATTCATTGGGTAAAGATTTGCAATAAAATTTTGATTTAATATTTCTATTCTTGCTCCCTACAAGATTTCAGAAATCCTAACAGTTTCTCCATTCGCTGTCTCTACTAGACAGTTTTGTGGAAGTTTAGTTAATGATTGATTAAGAAGTTTGCAAAACGAAGTATTAATAAAACTTTGGTTTGCACCAGAGTCAAAGAATACTTTAGCAAAAATATCATTAACTAAAAACGTACCGGCTATCACGTCTGGAATCATTTTGGCTTCATCTGCTGTCAGAACAAATGCTCTAGCATTTTTAGTGTTCTTGTTGTTCAGAGCTGGAGCCAATTTTGGACAATTTGGCTTGATATGACCTTTTTCTCCATAGTTGAAGCACAATCCATTACTAGATTTCCTCCTGCAATCTTCTTCCTTGTGTCCTGGTAACTTACAGAAATTTAAGTGAGTGGAGCATTTTCCTGAATGCTTCTTCTTGCAAGTCTTACAGTAAGGTGCAGAGGTAGAACCTACATTCCTATGGTGGGAACTACCATAGCGGAATTCCTGGGTAAGCCTTTGTGCTAGGTTTCTCCTTTGGTCTTCTTTTCTTGTACGCACTAATTCATCAGTCAAGGTGTTTGTTAATTCTACAGCTTCTTCTATGGTTTGAGGTCTAGCTGCCTTGACTACATGCCTAATCTCTCCAATTAATCCCCAGATGTAACGGGAGATTAATACCGGCTCTGGTGCTATTCTAGCATATTCAAAGAATAACTTTGTGTACCCCTTATTATCCACTCCATTCATTCTAAGGTTTAGGAATTTGTTTGCTATCTGTTCTTTTTCATTAGGAGGGCAGAATTTCCTTTCTACCATATTCTTAAATTCCTCCCATTCCATATTATAAACCCTATCACTCCCTCTAGACTAGAGGATAGTGTTCCACCATTCTAAGGTTGAATTCTTAAATAGATTGTAAGCAAACATTATCTTGTCATCTTCTGCACATTTGCTTATTTTTAAGACTGCCTCAGTCTCTTCTATCCAGCGTAGAGCTACGATGGGTTCTTCATTGCCCGAGAATTCTATTGGTTTACAGGACCAGAATTCTTTGTAAGAACAACCGTAAGACACGGTTCTTCATCTTTTGGGAATGGGCATTTGAAGTACGGGTCCATTGTTCACGTTGTTCGCAGGTTCAGAGGGTCGTTTGCTATCATGTCTACTTTTATTATTAGCATCCTTAACAGTTTGAAGAATATATGGCATTGCATCTATAATTCCTTGTGCCACTATGTGTTGGATGGCACTATTATCCACTTGGTTTCCATTATTATTGTTGTTGTTCGGATTCTCATTAACCAAGTTAATGTTACTCTGGTTATCATTTTGGTTTTCCTGGTTTACTTCGTTGTCCATCTGAATTTTAAACAGTTACCACGTATTAATATCACAAAATAATATTTAATATAGCCAATCACATGACACGCATTTTGGTCAAAAGCGTCGATCATTGCGACTTACTCTATTTTTATATAATATGCATCAACTACAAACCAATACTGGAAATAAAAATTGCAATACCAACTGAAATTTAAAACTACACTACTAGTAGTAGGCATCCGTAGTTTTTTTTCATACACACATATATTATTATTATTATATTATTACTATTATTACCATCTTCACCATCATATTCAAGGATATGGATTCATCTAGAAATCCATATTGCGCTCGTCATACTTCCAGATGAGTCGCTCTCCCACCTGTCTCATCCTTTCACTATTCTCTTAAATTTCCTCACCAAATGTCCTAAGTTCTTGTACGTTTTCTGCACTTATTGGGGGTGCAGGTTCTAGGACTGTGTTCGGAATCTGGGGTGCGGGTTCCTGATATAGGGGTGTAGGTGCCTGGAATTGGTAAGGATTCTCTAAAATCTCCCTAATGAATACATCATTATCGTAATAGGGATCTAGAGGGTCCAAACCTGAGTAGGCTCCTAAGTTCGGCATGGGCATATCTTCGTGTATCAGGTAGCGTTGCACATAGTCCCTATTGTCGTCCCACCACGGGTCGTAATTTGGGTCTAAGGGGTTTGGTGCTGGTACCTTAGGTATTTCCTCCGGGTTGAAATCATGCATTTCTACTTAATTTTCAGGGTTTTCTATTTCCAATGGTTGGTCGGGAATTGGTGGTTGTGGTTGGGGTGCTATTATTTGCTCCAGGTTAGGGTCAGCTGCAGTAGTTGCTAGAATATGGAAATTAGCTAAACCCCTATTAATCATTTCCTGGGCATGGGCATCTGTCTCTCTTTTGGCTGCTGCTAGTGCTCTCTGGTCGTGTAACTTTTTCATACGTTTTCTACGCTCATGTGCTCCCCTACTGAACCATCCCCTCTTTTTCCAAGGAAATGGCTCTTCTGACTGAGCCTTAAACACGAATATTCCTTCTTCAGTATCAGCAGAGTACCCTGAGAGGGCAGGCTGAGAAGAGGCACCTTCACTTCAAGGCGAACCATACAATTGACGGTACGCATCAGATGGTCCTTGGTCGCTCATACTGTAAACTAACAAATAGTCAAATAACACATAACAATAAAATACAATTATGCACGTATTTCCGTGATTTATTTCCTAACAGATTGAATTTTGATGTCAGAAGAACGCTTCTGTGGCTGAATCAGTGGCTTAGCTCTGATACCACCTTCTGTCGCAACCCTCGATCCCTATTTCCTCGGGAACGGGTGGCCACGAGCTAGTTTCGGTGGTATCGTGTGTTTAGTCAATTTTGGCAGCGGAATTTACATCAGGACCGTAGTTAGGAAAATATTTTATCAGAGTAAAATACCACACTTTTATATATTAAACATATGGGAATAATCCCAAGTTTAAGTACACACATTTTCATAGGGATAAACCCTATTTTATTTAATAAAGACATCTACTTATTTTTAGGTAACTTTATTGCCACTTTTCCAAGCCTTCAGTGCTGTCCAGCTGACTTCTATTTGGCTTTCACATTTTGTTACCTGAAACGCGTTTAAAAAAACATTTTTGTCAGTGGGAAATACTGGTAAGTGAATCCTAGTTTAATCAAGTTTAAATAAAAACCATTGTACAGTATTGAGGGCGATCTCGCAATTACATTTGTTTCCAAGTTATATCAATTAACACCCACGGTACTGTCAGACCCGACTTGTGGAAATGTTACCCCTCGCAAGGCAGTAACATAACTTTTTATACAAAACCCCAACATACCGACGATAATTGTATCCTTACAAATACTCAATAACTGTTTAATATATAATTAATCGTGTGAGGTTTTGTAAAAACAATTTACAAAAAGGAGATTACTCACATTGTTGTCTTAGATTATCCTTTAGGGTTTCCTGGTGACAATCTATAATTTACACAAATGCACACGTGTTGGTATAATAACTCATTTTAACATTAGTAATACACTCCCCGAGACGGCATTCCAACGACTACGTCGGGCAGAACCACGACAGCCGTTACGGAACCCTAGATCAATCGGGCAGAGTATCTAATACGTATCCAGGGGTTATGATACTTACAACGGAGCAGAACTTCGTTAATTAGGGGGTATTATACCCGAGATTATGCCTACACTTCAGAAAATTCGAGATTTAGAAAGAAAATGAACGAGCAGACTGAAGATCCGATGCCCTCTACTTATAGGGCCTGATTTCGACTATTACGCGGCCCGCGTAAGCTTCGGCTTCGGTCTACGCGGCCCGCGACATAGGGGCATAGACCTTAGCCTTGACCGGTCACCACCCCTAGCCTCGACGTGTGGCTGCCACGTGGCAGCCCAGGATTTCGCCAGCCTTCACCCGGTCGCGGCCCGCGTAAGCTTAAGGGGTGGCTTACGCGGCCCGCCTAAACCCCATTTTTCATGTTTTTAATTTATTTTTAATGGAATAACGTATTTTGGGCTCGGTTTTCACGTATGGGGGTATTTTAGGACATATTGGGATATTTTAAAATATATTAGGGTGTCGGAAAAATATTCAGGAGGGTGTCAGTTTATTTTTAGAGTTGTTATAATTTGAACAGAAGGAAATAGTGGTAAGTACATTCATTTGTAGAAAACGACACATTCTTACAGTTACAATATTAAGAGTTCTTACATTGTTTATATCTTATAACTACCTACTAGTATTTGTCACTCGACCAGATATGTGACTGTGGCCATATCACTATTGGCACGTTATGTCCAATCGCAATGCTTATCAAGTATTGTATACAAACCACACACACTAACAGTAGTTTTTTCATAAGAATACAAAGACTTAATCCCTGTAAATGTAATGTAAAACTAGAAAAACATTTACGGTTTTAGAAAAACATTTACAATGTTGTCAGGAAAAAGTGAATTTCTTACCTTATAAATTTTAGGGTTTTCAAGCCTTCTGGTTTCAGATCCTAAATACAGAGAATGTAGCACGTATTAGTGTAAAGACAAATCAAACCTAATAATAATTACAAGATCAAAACCATGACGTAGGTTTACAAAGACTCACCTTATTCAGCAGAGCTTTGGCTTTCGTTAATTGGTATACTGATCAATTGGACATGGTATCGTTCCGGTGATTAGGGTTTAGTATACATAAACAGAGCAGAGTGTTTATAAATCAAGATTAAGAAACGAGAGTGAGCAGTTTGAAATTCCCATAAACTGCTCTATTTATAGTTGGTTTTTCTCCTTCGTGCCACGCTGCATGATAGATTAACCCTATTGCGATGCGCGAATGGGTGATCTTATCCGGCTGGAATCTAGCTTCGTCGCTCCACGCGACGGCATAGATCAACTTTGTCGCGACACGGGAAGGGACCATCTAGGGCTTAGGTGTGCTTTGTCATCCACGTAGGCCTGCTGCGTGGCACCACATGCCATCCGTCAAATCTCGCCCTGTCACGTGGGGCGACAGGCTTCACAAATCTTGTCGCGTGAAATCCATTTTTTTTATTTTTCGTTCCGGTATTCGTCATGCGCCTTTGGGGTTTCAATTATTGGTTGTTCGGGATACTTTTGAGGGTTGTTACATCCTCTCCACCTTGTTTTTAATCTCATCCTCGAGATTTACTTAAACAAGTATGGATATTTCCGTTCCATTTTCGATTCCAATTCCCAAGTATATTCTAGTCATCATTTTGAATCCCACTTTACTTTGACCAGAACTAATCTTTTATGCATGAGGTTCTTGATCTCCATATCTTCGATCTATAAGGGTTTCTCAACAAACTTCAATTTTTCATTAATCTCCATATCTTGAAGAGGTACGATTAAGGATTCATCAACTAAACATTTTCTTAAGTTGCATACATGAAATACATCATGTATACCAATAATTTCTTCAGGTAACTTTAGCTTATAAGCTACTGGTCGAATTCGTTTAATGATTTCGAATGGTACAACAAACATTGGACTTAACTTTCTTTTCTTATCAAATCGAACTATTCCTTTCCACGAAGAAACTTTTAGTAACACTTTTTCTCCTACTTGAAACTCTAACTGTTTACATCGATGATCTTCATAACTCTTTTGTCGATCTCGAGGTGTTTTTTTATCTCTCTTTGACTTGAATGAAATTGTCGGTTGTTTCTTGTACAATCTTAGGACCTGATAGTTACTTTTCTCCTATTTCCACTCAACGTATTGGAGTTAGACACTTCCTTCCATAAAGTGCTTCAAATGGGGCAGCATTAATACTTGTTTAATAACTATTTTTATAGGAGAATTCCATAAGATTTCCACCAAAATCTATTACACATGCCCTTAGCATGTCATCAAATATTTTCATAGTTCTTTCACTTTGTCCATCAGTTTGTGGAGAATAGGTTGTACTCGGATTCAGTCGTGTTCCCATGCCTTTTTGAAAACTTTCCCAAAATGAAAAATGAAACGACTATCTCGATCAGATACAATGGATATCGGGACTCCATGTAATAAGACTATTTTGTCCACATACAGCTTAGCTAATCGTTCCATTCTAAAGGCTTCCTTCATTGGTAGAAAAAGAGCTGACTTGGTTAGTCGATTGACAATCACCCAAATTGTGTCATTACCTTTTCTTGTTTTGGGTAATTTGGTAACAAAATCCATTGTTATCGGTTCTCATTTCCATACTTGCATCTCCAATTGTTGAAGCAAACTGTAACACCCGTCTAATTACTACTCGAATTTAACAATAATTCATAAAATTTATATAAAAGATGACCCATTTAAAACATAAGCTCCAAAAGTAAAGTTTTAAGGTAACAAACCTTAGTCAACCACCGACTAATTCAAACATTCATAAGTTGTTTTGCAAACGAGTTACATCATAAACAATGTCTAAACAAAGTTGATTTACGCGGAAGCTTCAAAAGTTCGTGTTCGGTTCTTCTAGAGGTTGCTTGACCACCATCCGTGTTCCTTGAATACCTAAAAACTGAAGTGTTTACATTAAACATTAGTGTTAGAGTTCTTATAAACATTACATAATCGAAACTACGCTCGAAACGGATTCGATTAACTAGGTTATTAAAGATTAAATCAAACTTTCTGGACTCTACCGTAACTTACGGTATCTACCGTAAGTTACGGTAGCTCCTGGATAACTCTGGGTCTACCGTAACACAGTATTAAACTATCGTACACTTCTGATCTCTACCGTAAGTTACGGTGGGTACCGTAACTTACGGTAGCCCCTGCAACCTTGTGTTTTGACTTTTTGTTTGTTTTACCCAAACCCCATTCTCGGGTTTCTCATTCTAACAAACCTCACACTGATTTCTCGTATTCTAATATGTCCTTTATTATCAGTAACAATGGTCGAGTAACCATATTATGATGCGTTAACCACGCATTATTTGACTATCCAACCCGTTTGGCTCATCTACGGAATCCTCCATTACGATGACTACCAACGAGATTCCAACCAATTCTTGTCTTATTATACAATTTAGCGAATTCTATCACTTTTAGTCAACAAAATCTTTATTCTACAAATCTAATACGCGTATGCTAGTTATCAAAATTACCCAATGTAACAAGTCAAGTTACATACTTACGAAATTCATCGACATTTGTTTCTAACCATAATTACCCATTCCCGGGCTTGTCAGTCTTAGCGTATCACGTCCATTCCATGGATTACGTCTTTATAATTCAATTTCAATGAGTGATGTTTTAATCACTTCCACACTACAAAATTCTACCATTATTTGACCCGTTTGGTTGTTTAATGGGAACCACCATTTTACAACATACCAAACTTGTTCTAACTAACATTTAACCCATTTACTTAACTAGTGATCTTCGTCACTTCAACTAGATTTCCAAATTCATACTCTATTCTAAATTCAAGTCTATTAGTAAAAATACATAACAAACATAACGTAACAATACCGTGGTTACGTACCTTCAAAGCACACCTTTTCCACGCGTATCCCCTCCGGCGTGTCCGCTTGACGTTCCGGATTCCTTGCCTAAAGAGTTCAATTCATAACAAGTTTAGAACTCTTTCATAAGCTTTAACGCATTATTCCTTAACATAGTCAAATCTGCGTTTTCACCCAACTTTTAACATTTTAACCCTCATTTAGGCGTTTTCACTACTAGAAAATAGGGTTTTTTCTACCACATTTTCGGTCGCAAAACGGTGGCAAAAGCCTTTTTGCTACCGTTTTGCCACCAAAATTTCGGTAGAAAAAACACACGTGGCAATTGCCTTATTGCCACCTATTTGCTACCGCTTTGTTTTTTGCTACCGTTTTGCTACCGTTTGTTTGCCACCGTTTTGCTACCATTTTTGTTGTCACCGTCTTGCTACCGCTCCCTTTTGCCACCGTTTTGCTACCGCTTTTTGTCACCATTTTGCTACCATTTCCGCTTGTTTGCTACCGTTTTGCTACCGCTTTTTTACACCATTTTGCTACCGTGTTTTTATCACCATGTCACCATTTTGCCTTTTATTTATTATACCTGCTACTTTATATCTATTTATACCTAGTAGAAGAATTTAAAATTGTAACCAATTATGGAATTTGAAAATCATAACAAATATCTTATGTTGCTCATAATAAAACATCCAAATCGAAGCATCAAATATGTTGAAACTGCACTTTTGTAATGAATCACACAAGCCAAAACCTATCGCTCCATATTTCTCCTTTTGATCTAGTATCAGCTACCCCTGCCCTAGCAAGAAGATCCAACGATGGAGGATCGATCCCTTTCTGATTTATAACCACAAAGTTGTTATCGATTCCATTGCAGACCTGTAGACCGTCACCTGTAATGTATTTTAATAAGCAATACAAAGAAAAATGGAAAGTTTAAATACCAATTAATACCTTATTTTTTAGTTCGGTTCTTTTTTCACTCTTTTATCAACTGCACGCCTCTCTGCAGCAACTATCGCTTCTCTTTGCTCCGCATTTGAATAGAAAACTCGAGCATTTATTTAACTGTTATGAAGACGATGGTAGATGCACCTGATCAATCATAGGCATTAGTTCGATGGCCCTGGCTCTAAGAAAACATCCAGGTAGCACAGGTTCCTGCAACGAACAAGTTTTAGGAGATGTTCTGATTAAAGTGATCACAATAATAATAGAGATAATGTATACAAACCACATATGAATACAAGATGCGATCAACCTGCTCAAACCAGAGGTGGACTCAGACACAGGCAAGGGTTAAGTGACCTCGAAGAATTTTTTTTATGTGTTATATAGTATCCAAAACTCATTTATGTGTAATATACAAATAATAATTTGATACACCACATATATTACCTTAATCATGGGCCTGCCACTGATATAACCACAAGATATACGTTGTGCATCAAACTTCAAAGTGCCGGTAATTTACCTTAATGAGGCCGGTTTTCTTGTCAAGTTCATATTTCAGTTTGCTTCCTTTGGTGATCTCAATAAGCTGTATTAAAAATAAAAATTACAACTCAATATGAACACAGCCAAACAAAGGGAAGGCAAGGAAGTGTCGGCAATAAAAAGAGTGTTTGTCATTTTCATTATACAGTGGTGCTTCCCACAACGATCTCATCGTCCTTTTTTCTTTAAAACAATAGAAGCAACAAACTTTCGGTGATTGGGAATTAAGAAGGGTTCAGTGTTAAAAGGTGTACCTATCCAACAGGTCTTAACATAGTTTCTCAAACTTTGCCCTTGTAAGGCTAGTGCCAATATGTTTAGGGCCATTTGCGGTGGCTGTAATGAACGGCTAACTAAGCAAAAAAAAAAAAAGAGGTTATAAGTCAGTAAAACAATGCAATAAAAATGTGATATCACAATTATGAAATCTCCAACTTATTGATATACCTTTTATTTTCCTGAGTCAAGAGTTGAAAGTTCCATCTTCGCCTTTTGAGCAGTTTCGGTCAAAAATGCATTCTCTCTTCCAGTATCATGATCTTTGGTTTCTAACACCATTTTACCTAAGTTGTCAGCAACATCATTGCTCTCCAGAAGACTAGTAATTCTATCAAAACTAGATGGATGTTTCATACAATAAACTAACTATTAATCATCAATCTTCGCATCCAAACTCTAAGCATAAATCAACTTAGAAGTCAAATAACAACTAACTTTTCATCTGCAAATCACATTACACAAGATAAATCAAATCAAATCAAAAGCTATAAAAACTCACCAAACCACCTTTTTGATTAAGCAACCATCCAATAACTCTGCGCTTGACTTCGCAGACCAGCATCTTTACGCGTCTCCCCCACCACTAAACACAAACAAAGCCTCCTCATCTCTAGCCGCCCTCTCAACCCCCTCATTTATATGTGCCACAGAGGTAGCAGCCTGACCTGCATTTTTCCAATACGATTCCAAAAACCACGAATCCACCTTATCAACCTTCTCACGACTACTACTCATATAAACCACCAGGTTACACAGCTTCGAAAACAGATAACTCTCATGTAATCGACCACTAAACTTACTATAATCAGTACCAAAACTGACAACTCCAATGACAAAAGAATCAACAACATCATAGGATGCAACCTGTAGTAGTACATTACTCTATGACTTTATTGCCAACAGATTTGATCAGTTTAGGTTTTCTACTTTTTCTTATCGAAATCACCTTTTCGATACGCATTAAACGATTTCGGACTATCTGAACAGAATTGATAGTTCATCATAATCAATTGCAATCATAGCATACCTAATTGACTGATCGTGTAAAGTTAGGGTGTATCTTACATAAAGGATGCTACGTATCCATAATTTAAACAAAACAGAAAAAATAGCATTTAACTCCATGAAATTTGTCAATCAATAGGTTTACAGAATCGTATGCATAGTCCTCTATGAATCGATGATCTATTCAGAATCCTCTGTTTAGAATTGTATGTCTAGTCGTATCTCAACTCAGTTGTATGCACGCCGCTAATCCTAGTCCTAACCAAAGAGGATACGAACCTGCTCAGAAGATAAAGCCTCGAGAATCGTCTGTGAATCGATGTTCAGAATCAAACCCTAGCTTTCTGTAACAACGGAGTTCAGAAGATCCAAATAGTATGCGTAATCATCCAAATCGTGCACATGCTTCGAGAATCGTTTGTGAAGATCAATGAATCGTCTGGATTACAAGATCAATCGATATGTCGTTAATGCGTCGAAGACTTGAATCGTCTGTGAAGATCAATGAATCGTACAATGAAGCAGAGCTTCAATTCTCTAATGAAATTGAACGACGGTGTTGTGATTTAGGGTTAAATTTGGTGTGAATCGGCAGATTTAGGGTTAAATCTGGTGTGAATCGGTAGATTTATGGGTTTGAATGTGTGAATAGGCGCAACGATCTGAACGAGAATGTAATTAGGTTTTTAAGTATATGGTATTTTTGCCATCATTGTTACTTATTTTGCTACCGGTTACTTATGGTAACAAATTTTGGTGGCAATTGCCTTTTTTTGTAGTAGTGTTTGTCAAACACCTAGCGGGTCAGATTTCTACATGATCTAAACCAAGTTCATGACTTGAAATTATCACCCAAATTAACTTTAATTAGACAATATACACATATTTTAACATCAACAATTAAAGATTGTCTCATAATTTCAGTTTACACTAGAACAAGGGTCTTAATCCTAGTGTTTATCAAGTTCTTCTAACTTACTAACCACCCACTATGGTGATTTTGACCCTTACAATTATCATGCAAGATTTTTACAAGAAATCATCTAGGGTTTGTCCCTAAACCTTATATCACTTCCAATTTCATGTTTACAACACATAATTAAGCTCAACACTCGATTTCAATCACATGAAAGAAATTTGGGTTGAATCAAAACAACCTAATTTGACATACCTTATGATCCCCTTGACGAGGTGATCACGAATCTTTGTTCAGATTTCGATTTTAACTTGGTTTGAGCCTTCAATTTGAGAGAGTAGTGAATGTTAGGGTTTTGAGAGTGGGGGGGTCGCCCTCTCCTGCCTTTGATCGAACCAGGACCTCAAAATGGGGTGTTTTGTTTTTATTTTACTAAACATTAGTAATATAAGTTTCAATTTTGACAACCTAGGCCCCTCCATTCTTATTTAATTTATGTCTTTGGCTTTTTAACTCATTCGTGTGTTACTACAAGAATCCTAACTAACTGGGTTATTTATCCTGGTTAGCTTATTCTTGTTTATTATACACTCTATAATTCTTATATAATGTTTTATATTTTCGGGGTGTTACAAGTCCACCCCCCTTAAAAGGGTTTCGTCCCCGAAACCTCCTTTAAGTAGTTCTTTGGTTTAGACCTAACTATCTTTGTCTCGTTTTCCAAGGCATTCTTTCTTTTCCGGCATAAGGTTCTTATTCGTATTGACATGTGCGCCTTTTAGCACATGTCCTATTGGATCGTAACCTTTTATCGCTTATTTCCTATCCTTGTCACCCTTTTGACCGGGTTGTCAATTTACTACTCGATAGTATGAGTTCATTAACATGTTCGCCCCATACTAGTCTTATACTGGCAAGTGTTTTGTATAAGTCACGTCACCTTTTTTTTTTACCTTGGAAAGTCTTGTCAGCTAGATTGATTAATCACTGTCATTCCACACTCCGTTACTCGTGTCTTCCATATTGCCATATTCGGCCTTACATGAGTTCATGATCTCCTATCCCGTAACTCACGTTACAATATGATTATATCTTGTATTTCTATATCACTCTTGTGACTGTGATCGCATCGCATCACATCATGTTTAAGTTTTCATAAGCTTTTCACTATCAAGAATCTTTTTCGGACATAGCTTCTCACACCTATCGGTGTTGATGCCTATGTTCTTCAATGTTAACTATTTTCTAATTTCTCTACAATATTCATGTTTGTTAAACGCCACTTCTTACTAAAACTGAATTTTAGTTTAACGTCCATCTCTTTAACCTGTGTCAATTACTCATATCCAGGAATTGACGACAAGAATTTATTCTTTTCCGCTATTATATTGCGCGGGGAATCGTAACCAGTCCTCATGCTTAACCCCACGTGTCCCGTAGATTCCTTCACTTTGCCTCGTAGGCTATTTTATTAGATCTTCACCTTTTTAAAGTGGGACCCTATAGTTTGTTTCTTCGTATTTGTGACCCGAGGGTCATTTTGATCCCGTAGACCTTTATATTGTTTATGACCCGAAGGTTATAGCGATCCCATAGATTACTTCCTATTTGTGTCTTTATTTAATTGTATATACATACATATGGCGTCAAGGCGCCCCCTTTTATGTTTAGAATAATTTATTTTCACTTTTGAAATTCATTTGACTTTAACCATAATCTAAGGCTACACTCATTTTCTTTCGAATTATCTTTCCGACTCTTTGACTTCTCACGTCGTATTCACGACTGTTTATCCCACTCGTTCCGTTGTTTGGTTTATGCCCCTACTTTCCTTTCAACTAGTTACCGGGTTCTTTATCTTAATGTTTTTAACGCTCCGGTTTTATTGGTCTGCGTTTTCCTTTCTATACTCTTTTACTTCATAACACATAGATTCAGTAATATTTCACACTTTCATTATTCGGGTTGCGCTTACTTGGAATATCAAGTATTATACGTATTTGATCTGAACACCACCCTCCTTTTGTTAGCGACCCTTAGGTCTGTTTCTTTTTACTAATGTCCCGAAGGCCCATTTCTTAAGTCTTATTTGGTAAAACCATTACTGTGGTTATACGGCTTTTGGGGTTTACCCGTTCTTATTCTAACACCTTCATAACATTTATTTACTAATCTTTTATATAATCACTTCCATCACTGTGATCATCGTTGTTCCTCATAAGGATTTGATTAATAATATGTTACTTGGATGGCGAATAATATGTATCGTTTATTTGGTTTTCCTTGAGGATATTTTCCGCCCAAGTCTTGATTTCTCATTCTTAGCCTCATTCCAACTGTAACTGTAACAATATTAATTCGTTTAATTTTATTATTCCTTGTTGTTGCATGAAATTTATCCACATCGTTTGTTGATGTAAATAATGCTTCTACACATTTTATTTAGTTTGGCCAAGTCTATAACCTTGCCTTCGCTATTTATTATTATTGCAATTTCCGGGTTCGAGTGTAATTACACTCCTTCCCAACGCAAAATTTATTCACTTCATTCATTCCCCAGGTTCGAGTGTACACGCACTCCTTCCCATTATGACACTTGTCTTTCATTGCTTCTCCGGGCTCGAGTGTAGATGCACTCCTTCCCGTTGCAATATCTATCGAGATTACTTTTACCTTGATGCTCAATGTACAGTTTCAGCACCTCTTATAAACAATACAACTTTTATTACTACCTATTTCTTATTTCTCAAAGCATAGGTAATTTTGTTAACGCAAATGTAGGATGTTGAATAAATCGATGTAAAACAACGATTTATTTGCACTCATAATAATTAAAATTTCATGCTGAAATTTAATTTACAAGAGTATACCTGAAGCGACATCAGGTTCAGCTTTAGCCTCTGTGGCTGTTATATAAAACAACTTTGTCCTTGATTTCTGGGCATCAGACTTTGTATCGGTTGCGTCCTTGGTTCTAAGTCTCTCTGGACATTTAGACTTCTTATGTCTTGGCTTACCACATGTGCCCTTGTGAATTTTTCCACAAAATTTACACTGATGTACTACACTTTTTGTAACTCCTTTCTTGGGAGTTTTATCAAACTTGGATTTCTTTACGGAACTTGGATTCATATCCAACACCCTCCTTTTCTTCTATTTCTTGTAATATGTTGTCTTTCAATTCAGCCATCATATCGTCCATCACCGGCACGATTGTGGTTTGTAATCTATCAATATAATGTGATAAACTATTTTCTAGAGCTTTTCCGACTGCCTCGGAAATCTAAGCTTTCATTTGTTCAGTCAATTGAGGTGTCGAATCATCTCCAGTTACTCCAGACATTTCTTTAGCTGAAACATCCATCATGGTTGATTAATAATTATTTAATTCATTTCCATCTTATTATACGGAAATTTATATCGCTCTTACTTAATCATAAGTAATGTGTTATTCTTTTTCGATTTGGTCAAGTACATATCTTGCCTTACCTTTCTTAATTAGTGTATTTCCCAGGCTCGAGCGTATTTATACACTCCTCTCATACATTTTTCACATAATTCGTATCATTTAATCTTAATTATAAGTAACTCTTACCGGATGTCTTGAAACTGAAATGTTTACATCGATTATTAAACATCTCATTTATAACATAACTTTGTTTGTTTCGGTTTAGCCGAGTTCGTAACTTGCTTTGACCGTTCTCATTTAGTGCACTTTCCGGGTTTGAGTGTATTAACACGCTCTTCCCGTGCACATTTATTTCCATCTCTTTCACTTACATAGAATAAGATCTACTGAAATAAATAATTAATCCTTACCGGATGATCGATCAAGCTTGAACCGAACACTTTGTTGACAACCTTAAGCTCTGATTACCAACTTGTAACACCCGTCTAATTACTACTCGAATTTAACAATAATTCATAAAATTTATATAAAAGATGACCCATTTAAAACATAAGCTCCAAAAGTAAAGTTTTAAGGTAACAAACATTAGTCAACCACCAACTAATTCAAACATTCATAAGTTGTTTTGCAAACGAGTTACATCATAAACAATGTCTAAACAAAGTTGATTTACGCGGAAGCTTCAAAAGTTCGTGTTCGGTTCTTCTAGAGGTTGCTTGACCACCATCCGTGTTCCTTGAATACCTAAAAACTGAAGTGTTTACATTAAACATTAGTGTTAGAGTTCTTATAAACATTACATAATCGAAACTACGCTCGAAACGGATTCGATTAACTAGGTTATTAAAGATTAAATCAAACTTTCTGGACTCTACCGTAACTTACGGTATCTACCGTAAGTTACGGTAGCTCCTGGATAACTCTGGGTCTACCGTAACACAGTATTAAACTATCGTACACTTCTGATCTCTACCGTAAGTTACGGTGGGTACCGTAACTTACGGTAGCCCCTGCAACCTTGTGTTTTGACTTTTTGTTTGTTTTACCCAAACCCCATTCTCGGGTTTCTCATTCTAACAAACCTCACACTGATTTCTCGTATTCTAATATGTCCTTTATTATCAGTAACAATGGTCGAGTAACCATATTATGATGCGTTAACCACGCATTATTTGACTATCCAACCCGTTTGGCTCATCTACGGAATCCTCCATTACGATGACTACCAACGAGATTCCAACCAATTCTTGTCTTATTATACAATTTAGCGAATTCTATCACTTTTAGTCAACAAAATCTTTATTCTACAAATCTAATACGCGTATGCTAGTTATCAAAATTACCCAATGTAACAAGTCAAGTTACATACTTACGAAATTCATCGACATTTGTTTCTAACCATAATTACCCATTCCCGGGCTTGTCAGTCTTAGCGTATCACGTCCATTCCATGGATTACGTCTTTATAATTCAATTTCAATGAGTGATGTTTTAATCACTTCCACACTACAAAATTCGACCATTATTTGACCCGTTTGGTTGTTTAATGGGAACCACCATTTTACAACATACCAAACTTGTTCTAACTAACATTTAACCCATTTACTTAACTAGTGATCTTCGTCACTTCAACTAGATTTCCAAATTCATACTCTATTCTAATTTCAAGTCTATTAGTAAAAATACATAACAAACATAACGTAACAATACCGTGGTTACGTACCTTCAAAGCACACCTTTTCCACGCGTATCCCCTCCGGCGTGTCCGCTTGACGTTCCAGATTCCTTGCCTAAAGAGTTCAATTCATAACAAGTTTAGACCTCTTTCATAAGCTTTAACGCATTATTCCTTAACATAGTCAAATCTGCGTTTTCACCCAACTTTTAACATTTTAACCCTCATTTAGGCGTTTTATCAAACACCTAGCGGGTCAAATTTCTACATGATCTAAACCAAGTTCATGACTTGAAATTATCACCCAAATTAACTTTAATTAGACAATATACACATATTTTAACATCAACAATTAAAGATTATCTCATAATTTCAGTTTACACTAGAACAAGGGTCTTAATCCTAGTGTTTATCAAGTTCTTCTAACTTACTAACCACCCACTATGGTGATTTTAACCCTTACAATTATCATGCAAGATTTTGACAAGAAATCATCTAGGGTTTGTCCCTAAACCTTATATCACTTCCAATTTCATGTTTACAACACATAATTAAGCTCAACACTCGATTTCAATCACATGAAAGAAATTTGGGTTGAATCAAAACAACCTAATATGACATACCTTATGATCCCCTTGACCAGGTGATCACGAATCTATGTTCAGATTTCGATTTTAACTTGGTTTGAGCCTTCAATTTGAGAGAGTAGTGAATGTTAGGGTTTTGAGAGTGGGGGGGGGGTGGTCGCCCTCTCCTGCCTTTGATCGAACCAGGACCTCAAAATGGGGTGTTTTGTTTTTATTTTACTAAACATTAGTAATATAAGTTTCAATTTTGACAACCTAGGCCCCTCCATTCTTATTTAATTTATATCTTTGGCTTTTTAACTCATTCGTGTGTTACTACAAGAATCCTAACTAACTGGGTTATTTATCCTGGTTAGCTTATTCTTGTTTATTATACACTCTATAATTCTTATATAATGTTTTATATTTTCGGGGTGTTACACAAACCTGAGGGTTTCTGATGTTCAGCTTTAACTTGCGAACAAGTTAAACATTTTGAAACATAACTTGCTATCCTTCTTCATTCCTATCCACCAGAAATTTTTCTTCAAAACCTAATACATCTTATCACTTCCAGGATGCATCATATACTTAGATTTAAATAAAATAAAAACAACATGCTAATAAAACAGGTATTGTACCGAAATACCGTTACCAATACCCGTACCGTACCAAAATATTTGGTACTATATTCGGTACCCAGTTTTGTTTAAATTCGGTACCCAGATTTTTGGTACCAATACAAGTACCGTACCGATCCCATCCCTACTTTAGTATCATCAGTCCTTAACTTTGATAAGTTTAATATTTAGCATGTTCCTTTTTTTAAATCATTTGATGATGATGACTAGGGTTGTAAAAAAACTGAACGTTTAGTGAATAGTTCATGAACCGTTCGGCAGAAAGTTCGTTTATGCTCGTTCGTTTAATAAATGAATGAACACGAATAACATAAGGCTAGTCTGAGAAAGGAGGTGAGCCAAATGTCTCCTCATAATCCATACCATACCTTTGTGAGTATCCTTTTGCTACAAGTCTGGCCTTGTACCGTTCAACAGACCCATCAGACTTTGTTTTAATCTTATATACCCAACGACAACCAATTGCATGTTTAGGTGGTAATGGAACCAAATCCCATGTATGTGTCTGTTGAAGAGCAGTGAGTTCTTCAACCATAGCATTCTGCCAAAGAGGATTAGAAACAGCCTCTTTATACGATCCAGAAACTGATGTATGTTTGCGATAAAGGAAGCAAACGAAGCCGAGTAAGTAGAGTAGGCAAAATATGGTAACTTGGTGGACTTAAATTCACGAGCGGACCTCCTTATAGGTGGATCTGTCTGAATTGGCGAAGAAGTTGTCTCAGGCATAGTAGATCCTGAAGTGGTGTTTGACGAAGTATGGGTGTCTTGAGCTGTGTTTGACGAAGTATGGGTATCTTGAGTTGGCCCATCTGGTTCTATTGGCCTATCATATTCTACTGGCCTATCTGGTTCAATAGTTATAGTTGGAACAGACGCATCAATCTCACAATCAAAAGAATCAATATTTAGAAGATCTGATTTTTAGGGTAGATTATCAATAAAGGTATTTTAAATAATTAATTTGTTAATATTTGACATATTAACTTTGAAGCAACATTTAAAATTTATAAAGTTCCATTTTTTTGGACAAACTAATCTACAAACTAGATCAATATTTTGGGTCTTAAACTTAGCAAAAAATGAGACTTTACCATCGTATATTTTCAAAAGAATTCATCAATTTTAGAGGTTATAAATTCACGTTTTAATGTTACTTAAATAAATATGATAAACAACTAATAAAACGTGTATGTGGATATATACGTATAAAACTAGTGGATGCCCCGCGCGCGTTGCGGGGCGATGGTCGAATAATGAGCGAGTGTTAGGCAGCTCATTGACACGAAAAACAATTAAATCGAGTCAACCAATTAAAACGAAACATTTTTATAGTTTTGGTAAAAGAAACTAAAACGATGGCAATATTGTAATTTTTCACTAAGGGAAATTTGTATTTTTTAATTGGGGTAAAAGTGTAATTTGCAAAAAGCTAAAGTGATGACAGTACTGTAAATTTGAACCAGGGGTAAAATTGTAAATTTTCACAGGGGCAAATTCGTAATTTTGAACTTGGGGTAACAGCATAATATAAATTTGAACTAAGGGCACAATCGTAATTTTAAGTTGGAGACAAAACCACAATTTTATTTTGAACCGAGGGCAAAATCGTAATTTTGAGTTGGGAGCAAAAGCATAATTTTATTTTGAACCGGGGAAAAAACATAATTTTGAACTGAGGGCGAAATCATAATCTTTTAAACGGGGAAAAATCACATTTTTGAACAGAGGGCAAAATCGTAATTTTTAGCTGGGAGCAAAAACAGATTTTGATTTTGAATTGGGGGGCGAAAAGGTAATTCTGAGCTGAGGGCAAAACCACAATTTTATTTTGAATCGAGAGAAAATCGTAATTTTGAGCTGGGGGCAAAAGAGTAATTTTATTTTGAGCTGGGGACAAAAACGTTATTTTAAAATGGATATAAAATAACAAACTGGTTGGTCCAATGGGGGAGTGCCAGGCAAAATCGTAATTTTGCATTGAGGGCAAAATCGTAATTTTGAGATAAGGACAAAAGCGTTTTCTACATATTATTGGACTTTATGTTTTCTTTATACCACTTTTCAGGTTTTTAACTGGGTTGGGTGTAAATGACTAAACTTGCAACAAAATACCTAGTAAAGGACACCGCCTGTTAACATTTGTCAAAAAGGACACCGCCTGAAAAGTGGTATAAAGATAAATGACAAAACTTGTAATTTTTCCTATTATTTTTAAAAAATTAGTATTGGGCTCAATCAACCTAATGCCAAGTGGGCTAAATTTTAAACCATAAAAATAATTTGTAAATGAGCCTCTATTGGAATTAGTATGTGTTTACTATTTAAAAAAACATATACACATAGGATTTTTTTCTAAATCGCGTGCCCCTCACAATCACGGACCTTGTGCAGAGGTCCTCCCCGCACACCATCCAAACCATCGGTGACAAGTATGATCTATACACCTGTATGTCTGCAAAATATATTACTTTGATTTGTTTTTGTTTGTATTTGATAGGTCAGGAGAAAACAAGCTTAAATGGTGATACTATAAGCTATGCTTGACATGACAAGTGAATTTTCAAATATCATTATATATGTTATAATATAACAAGAATTAACACAAGATTAGTGCTAAAACTTTAAGAACGTTAGAAGTGTTACAAGAGAAAGAAGAAGAGAATTGTATAACTTGTGAAAGTGTATACATGAGGTGCCTTTTTCCTTCTACCTTGAGCTAGTATTTATACTACAAAAAGATTAACTATTTGGTAGACAAGGTTAACTATTTGGTAGACAATATTAACTATTTAGTAGACAAAGCTATCCCAAAGTTTGACAAAGAGTTCATCCACTTGCTTGGTAAATCTAGAGGTAAATCTTGATCTTTATGGTAAATCTTTAATAATATTCATAACACTCCCCATTGGATGACACTTTGCAAACTTCGGGGTCTTTAAGTACTGCCTCATTAAAAAACTTGCTAAAGAAAAACACAATGGGAAAAAACCTTAGCTAAGGGAAAAGAGTGCAGTCTATAACCCCCCCTCAAGTTTGCAATTTGTAAGGAATCACATTCTTCGTACATGACGCATGCCAATGTCATGAACATGTTTCCTGAAAGTTGCTGTAGGTAGTGCTTTTGTGAAAAGATCGGCTGAATTGTTGCTTGATTGGACATATCTCATCTCGACTTGATTGTCTTTAATAAGGTCCCGAGTATATGCAAAGAATCTTGGTGGTATATGTTTTGTTCTGTCACTTTTGATATACCCTTCTTTCATTTGAGAGACACATGCGGCATTATCTTCATGGATAGGAGTTGGACTTCGATCTTTCTCTAGCCCACAAGAAGTCACTATGTGTTGTGACATAGATCTTAGCCATACACATTCTCTTAAAGCTTCATGTAGTGCAATGACTTCAGCATGATTTGAGGATGTTGCGACAAGTGTTTGTTTCTGAGAACGCCATGAAATCGCAGTTCCTCCATTCATAAATACATATCCAGTTTGAGATTTTGCTTTATGAGGATCAGATAAAAAACCTACATCTGCATAACCAACTAACCCTTCTTTTGAATCGTTAGGATAAAACAAGCCTAAATCAACAGTGCCTCAAAGATATCGAAAAATATGTTTAATCCCATTCCAGTGCCTTTTAGTTGGAGCTGAACTAAATCTTGCTAACAAGTTCACTCCAAAAGAAATGTCAGGTCTCGTACAATTCGTAAGATACATAAGTGCTCCAATTGCACTGAGGTATGGTACTTCTGGACCAAGAACTTCTTCGCTGTCTTCACAAGGATGAAATGGATCATTTTCGACATTAAGTGACCTAACGACCATTGGAGTGCTTAAAGGATTTGACTTGTCCATATTGAAACGTTTCAACAGCTTTTCAGTATAATTCATTTGATGCACAAGTATTCCATTGCTCATATGTTCAATTTGTAAACTAAGACAATATTTGGTTTTTCCAAGGTCTTTCATTTCAAATTCTTTCTTTAAAAGAATAATTGCTTCATGAATTTCTTTTTGCGTCCCAATTATATTTAGGTCATCAACATATACAGCTATGATCACATATCCTGATGTTCTCTTCTTAATAAAGACACATGGACAGATAAGATTATTTGTATAACCTTTACTTGTCAAATACTCGCTCAAACGATTGTACCACATTCTTCCAGATTGTTTCAACCCATATAAAGATCTTTGTAATTTGATCAAATACATTTCTTTGGGTTTTAAACTTAACGCTTCAGGAAGTTTAAACCCTTCAGGAACTTTCATATAGATGTCACTATCAAGTGATCCATACAAGTAAGCTGTAACGACATCCATAAGACGCATTTCTAACTTTTTAGAAACTGCTAAGCTGATTAAGTATCTAAAGGTTATTGCATCCATAACGGGAGAATATGTTTCTTCATAGTCGATCCCTGGCCTTTGTGAAAAACCTTGAGCTACAAGTCTCGCTTTATATCTTGTAACTTCATTTTTCTCATTTCGTTTTCGTACAAAAACCCATTTATATCCTACAGGGTTTACAGCCTTAGGTGTAACAACAATAGACCCAAAAACCTTTCGTTTGTTGAGTGAATCTAATTCAGCTTGCATAGCGCCTTTCCATTTATCCCAGTCATGTCTATTTTGACAATCATTGAAAAATTTTGGTTCAGGATCATCATCTCCACCCATGATGTCACTTGCTATAGAATAAGAAAATATCTCATCAATATTTTCCATTTCATATCGGTTCCATATGATATGTGTATGACCATAGTTGATTGATATCTCTTTGTTAGTATCATCGACATCTTTCTCATGAGAGGTTTCGGTATTTACTGTTTTATCAAGATCATTCTCTTTGTGGTCAATTTCTTTTATAAGTGCTTTTCTTTTTCGTGGATTCTTATCCTTTGAACCGATTGGCCTTCCACGTTTCAAACGTTTTTGAGATTCATGAGCTATCTTATTATCTATTGCCTTACTTGGGATCTTAACTCGAGCTGGAGCATTAGCGGCTGGTATATGAGATTTTGTAACTCTGTTTGTATCAGTAAAAGCATCAGGCAATTGATTTGCAATGTCTTGCAAGTGTATTATCTTTTGAACCTCTGTCTCACATTGTGTTGTTCTTGGATCAAGATGAGACAATGAAGGCACATACCATGAGACGTCATTTTCTTGTTTTTTTATTTTCTCCCCCTAATGCTGGGAACATTGCCTCGTTAAAATGGCAGTCATCAAAACGTGCTTTAAATACATCACCTATTAAAGGTTCAAGATATCGTATGATGGAGGCTGTTTCATATCCAACATATATTCCCAACCTTCTTTGAGGTCCCATTTTTGTGCGTTGTGGTGGTGCAATAGGAACA
Source organism: Helianthus tuberosus (assembly GCA_030545235.1). Lineage (NCBI taxonomy): Eukaryota > Viridiplantae > Streptophyta > Magnoliopsida > Asterales > Asteraceae > Helianthus > Helianthus tuberosus. The sequence continues at coordinate 14,114,672 of CM060452.1, read as the reverse complement.
TACACTTCACACCCAAAAATTTTAAGGTGGGAAATGTCTGGCTCATGGCCAGAAACAAGTTGTAGTGGGGAGTGCTTATGATTTGCACTTGGTCTCACACAAATCAGTGATCCAGCATGTAAAATTGCATGACCCCAAATCGACATAGGAAGTTTTGTTCTCATTATTAATGGTCTAGCGATTAGCTGTAAACGTTTGATCAATGATTCAGCTAAGCTATTTTGTGTGTGTACATGAACAACAGGGTGTTCGACAACAATTCCCACAGACATACAATAATCATTAAAAGCATGTGATGTAAATTCACCAGCATTATCAAGTCTCACCCTTTTAACAGTTTAATCAGGGAAATGTGCTCGTAGTTTGATAATTTGAGCAAGAAATTTTGCAAAGGCAACATTACGAGTTGATAATAAAGAAACATGAGACCATCTGTTGGATGCGTCTATCAAGACCATGAAATATCTAAACGGTCCACATGGTGGATGAATTGGTCAACATATATCACCTTGAATTCTTTGAAGAAACATTGGTGATTCCTTGTCAACTTTTAAGGACGAAGGCCATGTAATTAGTTTTCCAAGTGAACAAGAGGTACATAGAGGCATTTTATCTGATTGGGGGATCTTTTGATATTTCAATGGATGTCCATGTGTGTTTTCAATAATTCTTTTCATCATTGTAGATCCTGGATGGCCAAGTCTGTCATGCCATAAGTTAAATGTCTCAGGATCACAAGAACTTTCATTTACTGCCATATGTGCTTAAGGCACATTAATGTGTGTATAATGCAAACCAAAGTGGAGCATTGGCATTTTTTCCAATATATGATCTTTGCTCATGATGTGTAAATATTTCTTATTATCAACAGTCCTTGACTGAGTATCATATCCGTTATGATATTGTTATGGGTCATTTTCTAAGTATATATATCCTGACTAATATCCTGCTTTTGGTTGTTTACTTGTGATCAGGATACTGGATTAGGATATTGCTAACATCCTGGGCGATATCCTGGTATTAACTAAATTAACCACGTGCAGTTTAGAGGCTGTGTGTTACTAACGGTCAGATGGACTTCTTCTCCTCGAGACTCGGGCGTATTTGTTATGTGAGAGACGTTGAATCCGAAAGACCAGGTCTACAACGTTCGAGTGGGGAATATTCGTCGGATCCTGGTTTATTAGGATAGTTTGTTGCATTTCTTTTACTATAAATAGATGGGGGCAGATCAGATTAAGGCACACAACTTTCACACACACTTTCGAACACTTTTGCTCTCCAGCTCACAGCAAACAGTATACACAAACACTTGTATTCGAATTACATTTTAACACCTAGTTGATCCGCATCACATCCTACACTGTATCCTGATATTTGAAGTAATAGAAGAACAAGGCAGCTGCGATTGTCAGCTCCTAAGGTTTTGTGCCGGCGATCTAGATTGATCAAGGGCTTTCCTCGTACATCACGTGTCAACCTTTACTTTTTTGCTCATTGTTTGATCATAGATACAGCTCTATATCCTAAGTCGTATCCTGAAACTGTTTTTACAATTAACTTGGTTAACATATTTTTCACACATATTTCTAGCACACTACCTCACTTAACTAATTTGATCACTTAATTGCTTCGGTAATTTTTTACCAAAACAATTTGGCGCCCACCGTGGGGCAAGTGGTGCTATTTTTGCTAAAAACTTTAGTAAAATCATTACTCGGCTTTCTATTGTCAAAACTTTTTGCTACATTGTTTTCAATGGCCTCGAGATCAAACATGAGCTCTTCCACCATGTCTGCTACAACCTCTGCAACAATTGGTTCGGTGCTTCCACCTCCTCCTCCACGAATGCAAACTTATTCACATGGAACTGAAAGTCATGTGGCTCGGGATGTTATCCCCGCTCCCACTACTCAGGGATCTGGTCCTATTTTGGCTTCTAATGATGAAATTCTGAATTTGTTTGGTAGTGTACAGGAACAGATGAGGCAGCAGCAGGAAACTAATCGGATGCTGATGAGAGAGATACAACTCTTGAAATCCGGCCCAAGTAGACCTGCTGAAGAAACTGTCACTCCTTTGCAGCCTAGAGCTTTGAACTTCAGTTCTACAGTTTACACTGAAGATAACCGGGGGAATATCGTGCCAAGCCATTCTCAGAATCATATTCCTGAGATACCCTCCTCGGTCAGGATGTCAACTGTGAGGAGCTCAGGATATGCTTCAGGATATGGCCATAATCCTCAGACCGGTAACATGTCAAATAATAATACTCTTGCTACTAACAATAATGGGTCTTTGCCGGATGCAGGTATGACGTCAACATTTACTAGGGAACTTCAGAAATTGAAGGACATGATATCCAGTGTGCCTGGAGTGGTCCAGCCAATTCCGGAAGTATCCCAAGACAGCCACAGGATATCCCGCTTTGCATATCCTATCTGGGATGCTGAAATCCCAAAAAGATTTCAGACCCCCAACATGAAACTGTATGATGGGACTACGGATCCTGAAGAGCATATTGCCCAATATAGAGAAAGAATGGAGATTAACCCTATCCCTCCGGAGCTCAAGGAAGCATGCTTGTGCAAGGGTTTTGGTTCTACCTTGACAGGATCAGCCTTAAAATGGCTATTAAATATTCCTCCTCACTCAATTACTTCGTTTGCTCATTTGGTTAATTTATTTAATAGTCAGTTTTCTTGCAGTCGGAGTTTTGAGAAACTAACCAGTGATCTTTACAGGATAACTCAAGGACCTCGGGAATCCTTGAGGGATTATATGAACAAGTTTAGTCGGGAATCCTTGGATATCCCACATCTTGATGTTGCAACAGTTGTGCAGGCTTTTAAGATGGGGTTACAAAAGGATTCTCAGTTTTATCAGGATCTTGTAATGAATCCCTGCAGGAATCTTGACGAAGCTCGTAACAGGGCTTTGAGATATATCCGCTTGGAAGATGACAAAAAGATGCAAGAGAGGATAAATTCTACCTCAACATACGAATTAACCAACAGGAAATCAGAACCCTCGTATAAACCATATCGCTCCAAGCCATATGGCAGAAATGATAACAAGAAAGTGAATGTTGTTGAAGACGAGGATCCTGAAGAATATCCCGAATTATCTGAATAATGCTTTTCTGTTAATATACCTGAGTTAATGTATGCTATGCAGGGTTTAGGGGACAAAGCTAGGTGGCCTCGAAAGAATCAGCAGAAAGCTGATTAGAAGGATAAACCCAAATGGTATGCCTTCCATGAAGATTTCGGACATGTGACCGAGGATTGCATTGCTCTAAGGAAAGAAATAAGATACCTGTTAAGCAAGGGGTATCTGAAGGATTTGCTGGGAAGAAAGAAGAATAAAGGGCAGGATCCTGAGAAGGATCCTGAATGAGCAGCATCACCCCCAGCAAATGCCAAAATAATTAACTTTATTTCAGGAGGATCCGACATTTGTGGGACTTCGTATTCTGCGGCCAAGAGACATGCAAAGGAAGCTAAGACTGAAAGGGGAGACAAACCAGCCAGGATGACTACCCTTACAACCGATAAAGTGATCACTTTCGATAGTGATGATAGGGATACTGTTCAGGATCCTCACCATGATGCTCTCGTAATAACATTATATGTTGCTAACCATTTTGTACGCAGGATATTAGTGGACAATGGCAGTTCTGTCAACATAATTCAGTTGGAAACATTGAAGAGGATGAATGTATCTCCGATGGACATTACTTCGAAGTCCACTGTGCTCGTTGGTTTCAGTGGAGAAGCTAGGAATACCGTAGGGGAGATAAAGTTTCCAGTATATGTTGAAGGGGTCAACTCGATACAAGGCTTCTGTGTGATGGATTCCCTATCCTGTTATAACATCATACTAGGCAGGCCATGGATCCATGACATGAAGGCTGTGCCATCGACTTATCACCAGTGCATCAAGATCCCTACCCCTTGGGGGGTCGTCAAAGTTGATAGTGATCAGCAGGAGGCGAAGGAATGCTACTCATCCTCAATGAAATCCTCAACCAAGCCTAATGCAGCATAGCAATTAAAGATGCGGGCCCAAGATATCGTGGAGGCTTCGCAGCAGGATGTAAAGAAAGTTATCCTGGATCAGGATAATCCCGATATCTCGGTGCTCGTAGGGACCAATATCCCTCAGGATATTGAAAATGAACTGGCTAACTTTTTGAAGTACAGGATGTCAACATTTGCATGGAAGCATGAGGATATGACAGGTATATCCAAAGACATTATTACTCACAAGCTTGGAATTGACAGGTCGTTCAAGCCTGTTCAGCAAAAAAGAAGGAAGTTTGCTCCTGAATGAAATACAATCATACAAGAGGAAGTTGAAAGATTGTTGAAGTCCAAAATGATCAGAGAAGTCAAGTTTCCAAGATGGCTGGCAAATTTAGTCGTGGTACAGAAGAAAAATGGGAAATGGAGAGTCTGTGTAGATTACACGGACTTGAACAAGGCTTGTCCTAAAGACCCATTTCCTCTTCCCCATATTGATGCAATGGTGGATGCTACTGCCGGGCATGAGATGTTAACCTTCATGGATGCATCCTCAGGATTTCAGCAGATTCAAATGGAGCCTTCGGACCAGGAGGATACTGCCTTCATGACACCAACAGGTATTTATTGTTATACTGCCATGCCCTTTGGTTTGAAAAATGCAGGTGTAACATACCAGAGATTGGTAAACATGATGTTTAAAGACAAGCTGGGGGACACCATGGAGGTATATATTGACGATGTGGTGGTGAAATCTAAAAAGGCTGAGGATCATCTCCAGGATATTAAGTGAGCATTTGATATCCTGGATCAGTATAACATGAAACTGAATCCTGCTAAGTGCCATTTCGGAGTGGGGGCAGGAAAGTTTCTAGGATATATGGTGACCAAAAGAGGCATAGAGGCGAGCCCGGAGCAGATTAGAGCTATCTTGGATATAAAATCACCTTCGAATATGAAGGATGTTCATCGGTTAACAGGCCAAGTAGCAGCATTGAACATATTTATTTCAAGATCCTCGGAAAAATGCAAGGAATTTTATGATATCCTTAAGAAGAATAAGAAGTTCGAATGGGGAGCAAAGCATGAAGCAGCCTTGCAGGATTTGAAGCAATATCTCTCAACTGCACCTCTATTGATGAAGCCTGAAAATGGTGAACCACTATCCCTATACCTCGCTGTATCAGGGAATGTTGTAAGTGCCGTTCTTATAAAGGACCATGAAGGTCAGCAATATCCTGTCTATTATGTTAGTAAAAGTTTACTAGATGCTGAAACTAGATATTCTCATCTAGAGAAATTGATATTAGCCCTAGTTATGGCATCAACAAAACTTAGACATTATTTTGAGACACATAGGATTCATGTTAAGACCAATTATCCTGTTAAAAACATGCTTAGGAAAACCGAGATGTCAGGTAGGTTGGCTAAGTGGTCAGTAAAACTGAGTGCTTATGATTTAGTATATGAGCCTAGAAATGCCATAAAGTCTCAGGCTTTAGCTGACTTTGTGGCTGATTTCAGTAGTGACATTCAAAATTAAGTAGATTTAGAAATACAGCAGCTAGGAGAAAACTTAGAATGCTGGACATTGTATACTGATGGTGCATCTAACGTAAGAGGTGTAGGTTTAGGTATACTACTAAAATCGCCACAGGGGGACATATTACCCCAGGCTATTAGGTGTGAATTTCCTGCTACTAATAATGAGGCAGAATATGAGGCTTTAATTGCAGGATTAGAGTTGGCTAAAAATATGAATATCAAGAATTTGCAAGTATATGTTGACTCCTTGTTAATCACTAATCATTTTAATGGATCCTATGCAGTTAAGGGAGAGAAGTTAATCGAGTATCTCGAAATTCTCAAAAAATTGGAAGACTTGGCTATTTTTAGCTTAACACACACACTCGCAACTGCTCTCACCAGCTCTCGACAATTCACTTGGCGATTACACACTTTTTTGCACATTACACTATAGTGATCCTTGTAACTAGCTCGCTATCATCCGAAGTTGTAATACATTTCTTGTTTAATCTGAGTTGGTGATCGGTAGTTTCCATCACCCGAGGTTTTTTATGCCGGAGATCATTCATTGATCAAGGGCTTTTTCCTCGTATAAATCTTTGTGTCACTTGTTCATTACATTTCTGAGTGATCCTTCGCATTGTTCATTGATTCAAGCATCACACCTCACAACAGAAAGTTTGGTTGCATTATCATTGCTTGATTTTTGACCAAAACAGTTTGGCGTCCACCGTGGGGCAATTGGTGCTTCGTTCTTGAGAAATTATTATTCTGGTGATCATTTCGGTTCGTTACAATCAAGCAAATGGCTTCCTCAGCAAAGAGCACATCAAGCTCTATGTCGGCGATCAGTTCTTCACAAGGCGTTCCTCCTTTGCCTCCACCACCTTCTGGATCCCAGAAGAATGCTGAAAATGCTGCAAAGAGACAAACCCCCATTTTCCAAAAACCACCAACTTCTTCTGTTTCCACTAATCCTACTACTAATGATCTTTTTAATCTGATTTTGCAGATGAGGGATCGCATGCAACAGCAGGACAAAACCAATGAACGGATCCTCCAAGAGATTGGTGATATCAAGAAACAGAAGAAATCAGTGGAGGATCACTCTCCTTTGATGCCAAGGTCATTGAATTTTGACACTCCAGTTGTAACTACCCTACAATCGGCAGTTCCGGGCATCCAGTATCAAAGTGCTCCATCAGAAAGGCGTTATGGAACAGCAACTATGAGTCAGGCATTTGGCTCTCACTTCCAACCTCAAGGATCCTGCTCTCAGCCATCAGGATCCTCTTTTCAGCATCAGGGATCCTTCGTCAGCTCAGGAGGATATTTAGGAATGCACCCGGTCCAAGGATCCTTCCCGGTCCAAGGATCCTCCCAGGTTCAAGGATCCTCCCAGGTCCAAGGATCCTCACAGGCCCAATCCTCCCATGCCCAAGGATCCTCCCAGGTCCAAGGATCCTCCCAGGTTCAAGGATCCTCCCAGGTCCAAGGATCCTCCCAGGTCCAAGGATCCTTTATGAATCCAGGGTCCTTTCAGGTTCAAGGATCATCTCAGCCTCAAGGATCCAACATCTTTCAGGATCAAGGATTCCCAAGAAGTATGCAGCCCCCGAGCTTGGATGTTCATCAAGGAGACTTCATACCAATGCAAACCATTGCTTCCTCTGGTCCTTCAATCATACCAGAGTCTCGTCAATATGGATTCACATCTGGAATTCCAAACACGAATCCTGTGGGAGGTAACACTTTTAATAATTCATATAACACTAACCATGGCTCTATGCAGGATACAGGTATCAATCAGGCTATGGCCAGGGAGTTACAGAAGCTCAAGGACATAATATCCAGTGTACCAGGAGTGGTCAAACCCATTCCTGAAATTGCAGATGGTAGCCATAGGATATCTCGCTTTGCACCACCTATTTGTGATGCTAAGATACTGAAAAGATTCCAGATACCATCCATGAAGCTGTATGATGGTTCAACGGATCCAGAGGAGCATGTAGCTCAATACAGGGAGAGGATGGAGATCAATCCAATTCCTGAGAGGTTAAAAGAAGCATGTCTATGCAAGGGATTTGGATCCACACTCACAGGATCTGCTCTTAAATGGCTGCTAAGTCTTCCCCCTTACTCTATTACTTCATTTGCTAATCTAGTTAATTTGTTTAATAGTCAATTCTCTTGTAGTAGAAAGTTTGAACGATTAACTAGTGATCTATATAGGGTAACACAAGGTCAAAATGAATCACTTAGAGATTACATCACTAAGTTTAGTAAAGAATCCTTAGATATCCCTAACCTAGATATAGCTACGGCTGTAAAAGCCTTCAAAATGGGATTGCTTAGGGATTCATTGCTATGATGATCTTGTTATGACCCCATGCAGGAATCTTGATGAAGTAAGAACCAGGGCCCTTAGGTTCATCCGTCTAGAGGATGACAACAGGATCCAGGAGAGATTGACAGGATCCTCAAAACAGGAAAAGCAAGGATCCTACTTCAGGAACAACAAATCAAAATCCTATAACAAATCTGATAACCAGAACGTGCATGCAGTGGAACAAGAAGAGGATGATGAGGATTATCCTCCTATTTCTGAATATTGTTTTTCTGTTGATAACAATGAACTAATCCTTGCAATGCAGAATCTAGGTGAGAAAGCTAGGTGGCCGAGAAAAAGTGATAAACCGGCTGCTACAAAGGATAAGTCCAAGTGGTGTGCATATCATGAGGATTTCGGGCATCTCACTGAAGAGTGTATTGCACTAAGAAAGGAAATTGGTTACTTGTTGAGCAAGGGGCATTTGAAGGAACTTTTGGGACGAAAAAAGTCAAGGATCCAGGATCCTGAAAGGATCCCGGAAAGGGCTCCTGCTCCTCCAGCAGATGCACAAGTTATAAACTTCATATCCGGTGGATCAGACATTTGTGGTACCTCCTTTTCAGCAGCAAAAAGACATGCTAAGGAAACCAAGATGGATAATGGAGACAGACCCGTCCGGACCTCCGTTGTTACCCAGGATAAAGTCATAACCTTTGATGAGGATGATCGTGTTGATGTCCAGGATCCTCATCATGATGGTCTTGTAATTACATTGTTTATTTCTAACCACTTTGTTCACAGGATCCTTATAGATGGAGGAAGCTCTGTGAACATCATTCAGCTTGATGTTCTCAAGAAGATGAATATCCTGGAGTCTGATATTGTCCCAAGATCCTCAGTACTTGTGGGATTCAGTGGAGAAACTAAGAATACATTGGGGGACATCAAACTCCCAATCTATATTGAAGGATTGCATTCTTATCAAAAATTTTGTGTTATAGATTGCTTATCTTGTTGCAATGTTATCCTTGGCAGGCCATGGATACATGATATGAAGGCAGTTCCATCCACCTATCATCAGTGTGTAAAGCTTCCAAGTCCATGGGGAGTGGTGAAAATTGAGAGTGATCAACAAGAGGCTAAGAATTGTTATACATCATCAATGAAGCCAGCCTCAAGACCAAGGGAGCAATAGCAATTAAAGTATCCTTCAAGAGATGTCTTGGAGGCAAGAGAGCAGGATGTAAAAGAAATCCTCATGGATCCCCATGATCCTGAATCCATAGTCTTCATAGGATCAGGGATCCTTAGCAACATTGAGCAGGATCTAGTATCCTTCCTTAAGAGGAGGAAATCCACCTTTGCCTGGAAACATGAAGACATGACAGGTATATCTAAGGATATAATTACTCATAAGCTTGGCATTGACAGGTCATTCAAGCCTATACATCAAAAGAGGAGGAAGTTTGCACCTGAAAGGAATGCTATTATCCAGGAAGAAGTAGATAAACTACTTCGGGCAGGTATGATAAGAGAGGTTAAGTATCCAAGATGGTTAGCCAATGTGGTTGTTGTTCAAAAGAAAAATGGAAAGTGGAGGGTATGTGTCGATTTTACTGATTTAAACAAGGCATGTCCCAAGGATCCTTTCCCATTACCCCACATTGACTCCATGGTGGATGCTACCGCGGGTCATGAGTTGTTGACTTTTATGGATGCTTCATCTGGATTTCAACAAATTCAGATGGAACCATCTGATCAAGAGGATACAGCCTTTATGACCCTAACTGGTATATATTGTTATATTGCTATGCCGTTTGGACTAAGGAATGCAGGTGCTACTTATCAAAGGCTAGTCAATATGATGTTCAAGGAACAAATTGGACACACTATGGAAGTCTATATTGATGACATGGTGGTTAAGTCCAAGAAAGCTGAGGATCACCTTAAAGACTTGGAGGAAGCATTCAATATCCTTGATAAATTTAATATGAAACTAAATCCTTCCAAGTGTCATTTTGGTGTTAAGGCAGGTAAATTCTTAGGCTATATGGTGACAAAGAGGGGCATTGAAGCAAGTCCAGAGCAAATCAAGGCTATTGTGAATATCAAATCTCCTGCCAATGCTAAGGATGTGCAAAGATTGACAGGCATAATCGCAGCCTTGAACAGGTTCATATCCAAATCCTCAGAAAAGTGCAAGGAATTCTATGACATCCTGAGGAAGAACAAGAAATTTGAATGGACTGAGAAGCATGAAAGTGCCCTCAAAGCTCTTAAGGATTACCTATCCTCAGCCCCGGCCTTGATGAAACCAGAAAAAGGGGATATGTTATCCTTATACTTAGCAGTATCCTCAAAAGTAGTAAGCGCGGTCCTTGTTAAGGATCACCAAGGAAACCTGAAATGTCAGGAAGGATGGCTAAGTGGGCAGTGAAGCTTAGTGCATATGATATAAGATATGAACCAAGGACTGCCATCAAATCCCAAGCCTTAGCTGACTTTGTGGCAGATTTTAGTAGTGATTTGCAAAAGAAAGCTGAGTTAAAAGTCCAACAGCTTGAAGAAACTAAGGATCCTTGGATACTCTTCACTGATGGAGCCTCTAATGTAAAAGGAACAGGGCTTGGAATACTATTAAAATCACCATAGGGGGGCATAATACCCCACTCCATAGCTTGTGAATTTCAAACTACCAACAATGAGGCTGAGTATGAAGCCTTGATAGCTGGTTTGCAAATTGCTAAGCATATGAGGATCAGGTATCTTGAGGTACATGTAGATTCATTATTAATCACTAATCACTTTAATGGATCATATGCTGTTAAAGGTGAAAAGCTAATCAAATATTTAGAGATAGTCAAAGAATTGGCACTCTCTTTTGTTTTCTTTAGTTTGACACAGGTACCAAGGGAAGAGAATGCAGAGGCTGATGTATTAGCCAAATTAGGATCATCCTTGAAGATCCCGGAGGATATCAAGATCCCTATTATCCATATCCTGACCCCTGCTATCGAGGATCATGTAGCTATGGAGATAGGAGAGGATTCTGCAATCATCCCTAGTGATGATACTCAATCTCAAGCAGGATCATTAATCCTTCCAATCATGAGATACATACAACATGGAGAGATTCCTACAGGAGAAAGCCCTAGGGCTTTCAAAATCAAGGTATCGCAATTTACAATATTGAATAATATGTTGTATAAACGATCTCTTGCAGGTCCATATCTAAGATGCATAGAGGATCTTGAAATCCAAGAAGTCCTAAAGGATTTCCATGAAGGAGATTGTGGAAACCACACTGGGGGCAGAGCATTGTTCTCAAGGATCCTAAGGACAGGATACTATTGGCCTACTATGAAGAAGGATGCTGTAGAATATGCCAAGAAATGTGATCCTTGTCAGAGACACAGTAATATCCTTCACCAACCAGCAGAACTTTTGCATCCTACATCCTCTTCTTGGCTATTTATGAGATGGGGAATGGATATAGTTGGTAAGCTTCCTAAGGCACCTGGTGGAAAAGTATTCATGCTTGCTGTTTTGGTCAAAAATTACCTAAGCAATTTAGTGATCAAATTAGTTAAGTGAGGTAGTGTGCTAAAATTATGTGTAAAAAATATGCTAACCAAGTTAGATATGAAAACAGTTTCAGGATACAGCTCAGGATATAAAGCTGTATCTATGATCAAACAATGAGCAAAAAAGTAAAGGTTGACACGTGATGTACGAGGAAAGCCCTTGATCAATCTAGATCGCCGGCATAAAACCTCAGGAGCTGACAATCGCAGCTGCCTTGTTCTTCTATTGCTTCAAATATCAGGATACAGTGCAGGATGTGGTGCGGATCGACTATGTGTTACAATGTAATTTGAGTACAAGTGTTGTGTGTAGTGTTTGCGATGAGCTAGAGAGTGAAAGTGTTTGAGAGTGTTAGTAAAAATTTGCGTGCCTTAATCTGATCCGCCCCCATCTATTTATAGTAAAGATAATGTAACAAACTATCCTAAACTTCCGGGATCCAGCGAATATTCCCACTCGCACGTTGAGGACCAAGTCTTTCGGGTTCAACGGCTTCCTCATAACAAATACGCCCGAGTCTTGAGGAGAAGAAGTCTTGATGACCGTTAGTAACTTACAGTCATTAACCTGCACGTGTTTAATTCACTCAACCTTAGGATATCGCCCAGGATGTTAGCAATATCCCCGTCCAGTATCCTGGTCACAAATAAACAATTAAAAGCAGGATATTAGTCAGGATATGTATATTCAGAAAATGACCCATAACAATTGTCCCCAAATATATCGGTTGGTATACCAATCCAACGGATATATTTCAAAAGTCTTATCCCATAACTCAAGGCATTTAAAACGAAGCGACGGTCGAGATCACATCGTAACCTCCAACGCGCTTTTTGCTCAATGGAGATCCATAATGCCCCTATATCTTCTCTCTTCTTGTTTGAAAAGCAGATATCTTCAACAGAGCTTTCAGGTAATCCTCCATTTCTCATTTACTTTCTATCAATTTTCCTTGTCTTCTTCGTAATGGATGCCGAGACCTTCACCCAGCAGAATCTCCCCAAAAATCCCGAAAAGGAGGTCTGTGCTTTTGACAACGCAGACATTGCGGCTTTGAGAGCTTCCGGCGCTTTCCCTGACAACACGGTCTTTAGACCGTTCGTTCGATCGGTCAATTCGATCGGATGTTTCTTCCGCTGAGTGGGTTTGCTTTCCGGCATATCCTTTTTCGCTAGGTCTTCGATACCCTTTTCCTGAATTCATGATGCAATTCTTCCGAACCACCGGCATCTCTTTTGCTCAAACCATGCCCATGGTTTGGAGAGTATTAATTGTACTTAACCAAATCAAAAACCTTCATTGACCCGACCTCTACATCGAGGATTTGCCTATTGCTTATCGCCTTCAATCTCACGGCTCTAGCCGGTTCTTACTTTTTTCAACCTCTAGCAAACCCCTTATTCTTAAAGCCACCAAAAACGAAGACGGATGGCAATGCAAGTTTTTCTTTGTCAAACGAGACTCCATTGCTGAGGGTGCCAACCTTCCGGTGGAGTGGTTAACCACCGGTAGGGTTATAAATATTTTCATGGACCGTTTGGTTTTTATCTTCTACTAATATCCTTCTTTTTTGATCCCTATGCAGTGAATTTCAAGGAAGTAGCTCCCCCTACCGCTGAATCAGAAGAAAGAATCAACACTGTTTACCGATTACCCGCAATAGACAGGACTTTCACCACACACGTCCCGAGTTCCAGTCAATACTCGTCATCTGAAATGTCTGGTAAGGATTACTTTCAAAATAATTAGTCAAAACAGTATAATAAAGAGTAATAATGATGTGAAACTTTTCCCTTTATACAGCACCGGCCAAGATCCCTGAAGTCTTTGACCTCGACGAATTGGACAGTTATTCTGATCAGATTCAGTTCAAGAAGGAACCTAGTCCCAAGGCCACAGCCTCATCCAGACCCAGCAGTTCCAAAGCCATCATTATTCCCAAACCTTCACCGGCTACCAAGCCCCGGAGTTCAAGTTCCCGCAAAAGGAAGGAGACTGATTCTCCTGTCATCTCTGACACATTTCCTTATGAGAAGCACGGGTTCATTGAAGCTAGCGGGTTTATGACTTCCTTTCTTAACCAGGTTAGTATTCTCATATCATATCCTGCGGTTTACATCATTTACAAAGATTTATCAATATTAATACCTGTCCTCTTACCTTCGTAGGGTCTTGAGCGTCTGGTTCACCTATATCAAGAATCCTGCAAGCTTAACAAGACGCTTGAATCTAAGCTAAAGGAAGCAGAAATCACAATCTCCGACCAAGGCATGATTGCAGCCGCCAAATCTCGTCATTACGAGGAGAAATTCAAAGCTATGATCCAAGAACACCAAACTGCTCTCAACAAAGCTACTCTTCAAGCCTAGGCTGATCTTGAAGCTGCCCATGTGCAACATGAACGGGATATGATCAGCTACCGAGAAAGCCTCAAAAGTTCCGTCGTCATTTCTCTCCTCCAAGCCAGGTTGAAGATGGCCCATGAAGCCAAAACATTAGGTTTTGAATGCCCTTCTTGGGATGTTGGTGCCTGGGAGACCAAGCTAAAGAACCTCGGCGGCACTTCTTCCAAATCAGCTATCGAAGAATCTTCCAAAGCAGTTGAAAAAGCAATCGATGCTGAGAAGGATGCTGAGGCGGATCCCAAGACGGATGCTGCTGAAATCATTATGGACGAAGAAGGCACTACCCCCTAAAGCTTATTTCCTTTAAATTGTTTGAACAATTTTATGTCCTATGAACAATTTTTATTTCTGCATCAAAACAATTTGATAGCCGAAGGTGGATGGGTCCTGGGTTTCAGGATGAAACCTTCGGTTATCAACCAGTACTGATTGTTTCAAATAATTTCATCTTTTATCTTTCTTGTTATTATCTTCCGTCTTTCTTAGCATAGATCTTAGCTTTGCAAAATTTAGTACAACTATCTTTTGAAAATATCCTGATAAATATACTCAGTGATATATTATGAAAACTTTTAATAAATATAATTTCTAAAAATTCAATCAACTTTAGAGAAAACTTCTAAAGGAATAAAAGATAGTCCATCTTCTAAAAATTGTTTTGACAATACTTGTTTGATCAAGGTTTTAATTTCAAACTAGTATTAGTTTCAAATATCTTAACCAAATATCCCGAAAAGTATTTAAAAACATATTTTGAGAATATATCAAGATATTTATTCCTTTACCAAACATAGTATTAAAAATTTAAACATTGTTTATAAAGGAAAGATCATACCAGGAATAGGGTATAAACCTATTACCAAACTTCAATCCCTTTGCAACTCTTCCAATGGAAATGTCCCCTGTCTGAGACACTTAGTGCATTAGTTCCGAGCCTTATCCTTTTAGCTTTACACCATTGCCTCGATAGGAATGTCCCCTGTGTACAATGTCTTCTTAGAAATCTTCTGAATATCAAGTTCCATTGTATAGGCAATTTTTCATGTCACGGGGGTAAAACCCAAAAATGTCTTGGAGATAAATTCCTTGTATTCTGGGGAAAATCCCAAATTTTCGTGCGCTACAGGCGGGAGTGTATAAACTCCAAGACTTAGAAAGGTGAAAACCTTTAAACCTTAGAGAGTATGAAAATACCCTTTCGTGAGAGAGGGTGATCAATCCTCATATACCTTTAGGATTCAGGATATAGCCAACAGTAACGAAATTGTCAGCCACTTTTACATGAACTGGTCCCGCCACCTTGAACTATCCCTGAATAACTTGCGCTCCAGGCGGAGTGTTTAAACCCAATT
The DNA here is from genome assembly GCA_030545235.1 of Helianthus tuberosus. Lineage (NCBI taxonomy): Eukaryota > Viridiplantae > Streptophyta > Magnoliopsida > Asterales > Asteraceae > Helianthus > Helianthus tuberosus. Next base: position 14,099,446 of record CM060452.1, on the reverse strand, counting down.
CGGAAGAAAGGTGAATACCTTTAAACCTGTGAAGGGATCAGGATCCCTTATACGTGAGAGAGGGGGCCAATCCTCTAATCTTTCGAAGTATCTTGAGTGAGCATCCTGGAGCATATACTGCAAAACATCCTTAAACTAAGGTGGGTGTTAGCTTGGCTAACACCCCTCCGATGCTTAAGTTAGTATTGGGTTTCAAAGAATAAATTAAACCAAACATATTTAAAAAAGATAGGATTCATACCATCCTGAGTTAGAAATTAAATTCTAAACTCACTTGAAATAAAGCTTAAGGTGTATAGCATTCCAAGATCTCGGTAGCATATCCCCCTCCATATTCTTGAGTCTATATGCTCCTTTCCCTGCTTCTGATTCAACTTCATATGGTCCTTCCCATTTTGGAGCTAACTTGCCATCGGCAGGATTAGTAGTATTCTGAAAAGCCTTTCTCAACACCCAATCTCCAACCTTAAATCTTCTGGTCCTAATATTCTTGTTATATGCTCTGGATATTCTTTGTTGATATGCTGCCATCCTTAGCTTTGCTACGTCTCTCTTTTCATCTATAGTATCCAAATCCTGACACAAAGCTTCAGGATTCTGTTCAGGATCCTGTAGGGTAGATCTTGCAGTAGGTATTGCCATTTCCGTTGGAATCATTGCTTCTGCTCCAAATACCAAGGAAAATGGGGTTTGGCCTGTTGCATTCTTTACCGTTGTCCTATCAGCCCACAAAACAAAGGGTAATTCTTCTGCCCATCTTCCTTTTTTGGCTCCAATTCTCTTCTTTAAGTTATTGACAATTATCTTGTTTGAGGATTCTGCTTGTCCATTCGCTTGAGGATGTACCGGAGTAGATGTTATCATTTTGATTCCACAACTCTTACAAAAGTCAGTAGTTCTCTTGCTTATAAACTGAGAACCATTGTCACAGATTATCTCGGCTGGTACTCCGAATCTGGTCAGGATATTTCTCTTTTTGAAGGATACTACTTCTTGATCTCTAACTTGAACAAATGCTTCTGCTTCAACCCACTTGGAGAAATAATCCGTCATTGCCAACATGAAAACCTTTCCTCCTGGAGCTTTTGGAAGCTTTCCCACTATATCCATACCCCACTTCATAAACGGCCAAGGGGAAACAATAGGATACAGCGGTTCAGCAGGCTGATGTAATATGTTAATATGTCTTTGACATGCGTCACATCTTCGAGCATATTCTGCGGCATCTTTTCTCATTGTCGGCCAGTAATATCATGTCCTTAATACTTTTGAGAATAATGACCTGCCCCCAGTATGGTTACCACAATCCCCTTCATGTATATCCTGAAGTACTTCTTTGGCTTCATGATCCTCCAAGCACCTCAAATAGGGTCCTGCAAGAGATTTCTTGTATAAAACATTATTTATAATAGTGAATCGTGATACCTTCATCCTAAATGCCTTAGGATTTTCATCTCCGGGGGTGTGTCCTTCCTTGAGATATCTCACAATTGGAGCCGTCCAGGATTTAGGATCCTGTTCAGGATATTCTGCTCCAGGATCCCGAATACCCGCTACTTCTTTATCCTGAGGATTTGTTGCAGGATATAAGACATGTAATATTGGTATTTGGGTCCCTTCAGGTATCCTAATCGATGATCCCAAATTTGCTAAGGCATCCGCTTCAGCATTATCCTCCCTTGGTACCTGTTCAAGTGTAAAAACATCGAAATATCCTGCTAATTTTTTGAGAATATCGAGGTATTCGATTAATTTCTCACCCTTAACTGCATAGGATCCGTTAAAATGGTTAGTAATTAACAAGGAGTCAACATATACTCGCAAAATCTTGATACTCATACTCTTAGCCAATTCTAATCCTGCAATTAAAGCTTCATATTCTGCCTCATTATTAGTAGCAGGAAATTCACACCTAATGGCCTGGGGTAATATGTCCCCCTGTGGCGATTTTAGTAGTATACCTAAACCTACACCTCTTACATTGGATGCACCATCAGTATACAACATCCAGGATCCTGAAGATTCTACTAACTGCTGAACTTCTAGGTCTGCCTCATCCTGAATGTCACTACTGAAATCAGCCACAAAGTCAGCTAAAGCCTGAGACGTTATGGCATTTCTAGGTTCATACACTAAATCATAAGCACTTAACTTTACTGACCACTTGGCCATCCTGCCTGACATCTCTGGTTTCCTAAGCACATTTTTGACAGGATAATTCATTTTAACATGGATCCTATGTGTCTCAAAATAATGTCTAAGCTTTGTCGATGCCATGACTAGAGCTAATATCAATTTTTCTAAATGAGAATACCTAGTTTCAGCATCTAACAAACTTTTACTAACATAATATACAGGATATTGCTGACCTTCATGGTCTTTTATAAGAACGGCACTTACAACATTCCCTGATACAGCGAGGTATAGGGATAGTGGATCACCATTTTCAGGCTTCATCAATAGAGGTGCGGTTGAGAGATATCGCTTCAAATCCTGCAAGGCTGCTTCATGCTTTGCTCCCCATTCAAATTTCTTATTCTTTTTGAGGATATCATAGAATTCCTTGCATTTTTCTGAGGATCTTGAAATAAATCTATTCAAAGCTGCTACTCGGCCTGTCAACCTTTGTACGTCCTTCATATTTGAGGGTGATTTTATATCCAGGATAGCTTTGATCTGCTCTGGGCTTGCTTCTATCCCCCTTTTTGTCACCATATATCCAAGAAACTTTCCTGCCCCCACTCCGAAATGGCACTTAGCAGGATTTAGCTTCATGTTGTATTGATCCAGGATATCAAATGCTCCCTTGATATCCTGGAGGTGATCCTCAGCTCTTTTAGATTTTACCACCATATCGTCAATATATACCTCCATGGTGTCCCCCAGCTTATCTTTGAACATCATGTTTACCAATCTCTGGTACGTTGCACCTGTATTTTTCAAACCGAAAGGCATAGTAGTATAGCAATATATACCTGTTGGTGTCATGAAAGCAGTATCCTCCTGATCCGAAGGCTCCATTTGAATCTGCTGAAATCCTGAGGATGCGTCCATGAATGTTATCATTTCATGTCCGGCAGTAGCATCTACTATTGCATCGATATGAGGGAGAGGAAATGGATCTTTAGGACAAGCCTTGTTCAAGTCCGTGTAATCTACACAGACTCTCCATTTCCCGTTTTTCTTCTGTACCACAACTACGTTTGCTAGCCATCTTGGAAACTTGACTTCTCTGATCATCCTGGACTTCAACAAACTTTCAACTTCCTCTTGGATAATCGCATTCCGCTCAGGAGCGAATTTTCTTCTTTTTGCTGAACAGGCTTGAATGATTTGTCAATTCCAAGCTTGTGAGTGATAATGTCTTTGGATATGTCTGTCATATCCTCATGCTTCCATGCAAACGTTGACATCCTGCATTTCAAAAAGTTAGTTAACTGTTCTTCAATATCCTGAGGGATATTGGTTCCTACGAGCACCGAGATATCAGGATTATCCTGATCCAGGATAATTTTCTTCACATCCTGCTCCGAATCCTCCTCGATATCCTGGGCCCGCATCTTTAATTGGTATGCTGTACTAGGCTTAGTTGAGGATTTCATCGAGGATGAGTAGCATTCTTTCACTTCCTGTTGATCACTTTCCACCTTGACAACCCCCCAAGGGGTAGGGATCTTGATGCATTGGTGATATGTTGATGGCACAGCCTTCATATCGTGAATCCATGATCTTCCCAGTATGATGTTATAGCAGGATAAGGAGTCCATCACACAGAATCGTTGTATTGAGTTGACCCCTTCAACATATACTTGTAACTTTATCTCCCCTACGGTATTCCTAGCTTCTCCACTGAAACCAACGAGCACAGTGGACTTCGAAGTGATATCCATCGGAGATACATTCATCCTCTTCAATGTTTCCAGCTGAATTACATTGACAGAACTACCGTTGTCTACCAGTATCCTGCGTACAAAATGGTTAGCCACATATAATGTTATTACTAAAGCATCATGGTGAGGATCCTGAACAGTATCCCTGTCATCACTATCGAAAGTGATCACTTTATCAGTTGTGAGGGTAGTCATTCTGACTGGTCTGTCTCCCCTCTTGCTCTTAGCTTCCTTTGCATGTCTCTTGGCCGCCGAATACGAAGTCCCACAAATGTCGGATCCTCCTGAAATAAAGTTAATTATCTTGGCATCTGCTGGGGGTGATGCTGCTCGTTCAGGATCCTTCTCGGGATCCTGCCCTTTATTCTTCTTTTTTCCTAGCAAGTCCTTCAGATACCCCTTGCTTAACAGGTAGCTTACCTCCTTTCTTAGAGCAATGCAATCCTCGGTCATATGTCCGAAGTCTTCATGGAAGGCACACCATTTGGATTTATCCTTCCAATCAGCTTTCTGTTGGTTCTTTCGAGGCCACCTAGCTTTATCCCCTAAGCCCTGCATAGCATACATTAATTCAGGTAAATTAACAGAAAAGCAGTATTCAGATATATCAGGATATTCTTCAGGGTCCTCGTCTTCAACAGCGTTCACTTTCTTGTTATCATTTCTGTTAGGGGTCATTTTCTTAACATACGTATCCTGATTAATATCCTGCCTTTGTTTGTTTGTCTGTGGCCAGGATGCTGGAAGAGGATATTGCTAACATCTTGGGCGATATCCTGAGGCTTATTGAATTAACCACGTGCAGGTTGAAGGCTGAGACTTGCTAACGGTCAAGAGGACTTCTTCTCCTCAAGACTCGGACGAATTTGTTGGGGAAGAGACGTTGAGCCCGAAAGACCAGGTCTACAACGTTCGAAGAAGGAATATTCGGTGGATCCCGTAAGTTTAGGGTAGTTTGTTATTTTATCTTTACTATAAATAGATGGGGGCGGATCAGCTTAGAACACACAATTTTTCACTAACACTCTCATACGCTTACACTCTCTAGCTCATTGCAAACACCACACTTGTATTCAAGTTTCGTTGTAACACTTAGTCGATCCGTACCACATCCTGCACTGTATCCTGATTTTTGAAGCAATAGAAGAACTAGGCAGCTGCGATTGTCAACTCCTGAGGTTTTATGCCGGTGATCTAGATTGATCAAGGGCTTTCCTCGTACATCCCGTGTCGTTTACTTTACTTTTTCTCATTGTTTGATCATAGATACAACTCTATATCCTGAGCCGTATCCCGAAACTGTTTTTACAATTAACTTGATTAACATATTTTCGACACTCATTTCTAGCACACTACCTCACTTAACTAATTTGATCACTTAATTACTTCGGTAATTTTTGACCAAAACAATTTGGCGCCCACCGTGGGGCAAGTGGTGCTCTCCTTACTAAAAATTTTTGTCAAATCGTTAATCGGTTTTCTATTTTCAAAACTTTTTGCCACATTGTCCACAATGGCCTCAAGATCAAACATGAGTTCCTCTACTGTGTCTGCTATGACTTCTGCTACTACCGGTTCGGTGCTTCCACCACCTCCTCCAAGGATGCCAGCCTCTACACAATCTCAAGATGTTATCCCTACTCGGAGTGTCCAGGGATCTGCTCCCGTTTTAGCTTCTAATGATGAAATTTTAACCTTATTTGGAAGTGTGTAGGAACAAATGAGGCAGCAACAGGAAACAAACCAAATGCTTTTGAGGGAAATACAACTCCTGAAGTCTGGCTCGAGCAGATCTGCTGAGGACAATGTCACTCCATTACACCCCAGAGCGTTGAACTTTAGTTCAGCTGTATATACCGAGGATAACAGGGGGAATATCGTGCCCAGTCTTCCTCAGAATCATACTCCTGAAATACCCTCATCGGTCAGGATGTCAACCATGAGGAGCTCAGGATATGCTTCAGGATATGGGCAAAATCCTCCAATGGGTAACGTGTCGAATAATAATAATACTCATGCTACTAACAGTGGTGGATCTTTGCAGGATACAGGTGTAACATCAGCACTTACCAGGGAACTTCAGAAGTTGAAGGACATGATATCTAGTGTACCTGGGGTGGTCCAGCCGATCCCGGAAGTGTCTCAAGACAGCCACAAGATATCTCGTCTTGCGTATCCTATCTGTGATGCTGAGATCCCAAAGAGATTCCAGACTCCCAACATGAAGCTTAATGATGGGAGTACGGATCCTGAGGAGCATATTGCTCAGTATAGGGAAAGAATGGAGATTAACCCTATCCCTCCGGAGCTCAAGGAAGCGTGCTTGTGCAAGGGATTTGGTTCTACTCTAACAGGATCAGCCTTAAAATGGCTATTAAACGTTCCTCCTCACTCAATTACTTCATTTGCTCATTTGGTTAATTTATTTAACAGTCAATTTTCTTGTAGTCGGAGTTTTGAGAAACTAACCAGTGATCTTTACAGGATAACTCAAGGGCCTCAGGAATCCTTGAGGGATTATGTGAACAAATTCAGTCGAGAATCCTTGGATATCCCACATCTTGATGTTGCAACAGCTGTGCAAGCTTTCAAGATGGGATTACAAAAGGATTCTCAGTTTTATCAGGATCTTGTAATGAATCCCTGCAGGAATCTCGAAGAAGCTCGTAACAGGGCTTTGAGATATATCCGTCTGGAAGATGACAGGAAGATGCAAGAAAGGATGAACTCATCCAACACTTATGATTCAACTAATAGGAAGTCAGAATCCTCGTTCAAGTCATATCGGCCTAAGCCGTATAGTAGAAATGAAAACAAAAGAGTGAATGTTGTCGAAGATGAGGATCCTGAAGAGTATCCTGAGTTGTCCGAATATTGCTTTTCTTTTAATATTCCTGAATTGATGTATGCTATGCAGGGTCTAGGAGACAAGGCTAGGTGGCCTCGAAAGAATCAACAAAAGGCTGACTGGAAAGATAAGTCAAAGTGGTGTGCCTACCACGAAGATTTCGGACATGTGACTGAGGATTGCATTGCTCTAAGAAAAGAAATAAGCTATCTTCTAAGCAAGGGATATCTGAAAGATCTCTTAGGAAGAAAGAAGAATAAGGGTCAGGATACTGAGAAGGATCCTGAGCGAGCAGCATCACCTCCCGCGGATGCCAAGATAATCAACTTCATTTCGGGAGGATCCGACATTTGTGGAACTTCGTATTCGGCAGCAAAGAGACATGCAAAGGAAGCCAAGGCCGAAAGGGGAGACAAACCTATCAGGATGACTACCCTCACAACTGACAAAGTGATCACCTTTGATGCTGATGACAGGGATACTGTCCAAGATCCTCACCATGATGCTCTGGTAATAACGTTATATGTGGCTAACCATTTTGTACGCAGGATACTGGTTGATAATGGCAGCTCCGTCAACATAATCCAACTAGAAACTCTGAAGATAATGAATGTATCTCCAATGGATATCACTTCAAAGTCTACTGTGCTTGTTGGATTCAGTGGAGAGGCTAGAAACACAGTGGGAGAGATAAAGTTGCCAGTATACATTGAAGGGGTTAACTCGATACAACGCTTCTGTGTGATGGATTCTCTATCCTGCTATAACATCATACTGGGAAGACCGTGGATTCACGATATGAAGGCCGTGCCATCAACATATCACCAGTGCATCAAGATACCTACCCCTTGGGGAGTGGTCAAAGTTGATAGTGATCAGCAGGAGGCGAAAGAATGCTACTCATCCTCGATGAAATCCTCAACTAAACCTAGTGCAGCATAGCAATTAAAGACACGGGCCCAGGATATCGTGGAGGATCCGGAGCAGGATGTGAAGAAAATCATCCTGGACCAGGATAATCTCGATATTTCAGTGCTCGTAGGGACCAATATCCCTCAGGATATTGAAGAACAATTAATTAACTTTTTGAAATGCAGGATGTCTACGTTTGCATGGAAACATGAGGATATGACAGGCATATCCAAAGATATTATCACTCACAAGCTTGGAATTGATAAATCATTCAAGCCTGTGCAGCAAAAAAGAAGGAAATTTGCTCCTGAGCGGAACACAATTATCCAGGAGGAAGTTGAGAGATTATTAAAATCCAGAATGATTAGGGAGGTTAAGTTCCCAAGGTGGCTAGCAAACGTGGTGGTAGTGCAGAAGAAAAATGGGAAATGGAGAGTTTGTGTGGACTACACAGACTTGAACAAAGCTTGTCCTAAAGACCCATTTCCTCTTCCACACATTGATGCAATGGTAGATGCCACTGCCGGGCATGAAATGCTGACCTTCATGGACGCATCTTCAGGATTTCAACAGATCCAAATGGAACCTTCTGACCAGGAGGATACTGCCTTCATGACACCAACAGGTATTTATTGTTATACAGCTATGCCTTTTGGTTTGAAAATTGCAGGTGCAACATACCAAAGATTGGTAAACATGATGTTCAAAGACAAACTGGGGGACACCATGGAGGTATATATCGATGATATGGTGGTGAAATCTAAAAAGGCTGAGGATCACCTCCAGGATATCAAGGGAGCATTTGATATCCTGGATCAATACAACATGAAGCTGAATCCTGCAAAATGCCATTTCGGAATGGGGGCAGGAAAGTTTCTTGGATATATGGTGACAAAGAGGGGGATAGAAGCAAGCCCAGAGCAGATCAAAGCTATCATGGATATAAAATCACCCTCAAACATGAAGGACGTACAAAGATTAACAGGCCGAGTAGCAGCTCTAAACAGGTTTATCTCAAGATCATCGGAGAAATGCAAAGACTTCTATGATATCCTGAAGAAGAACAAAAGATTCGAATGGGGGGAAAAGCATGAAACAGCCCTGCAGGATTTGAAACGATATCTATCAACCGAACCTCTATTGATGAAGCCTGAAAATGGTGAACCACTATCCCTGTACCTTGCTGTATCAGGGAATGCTGTAAGTTTCGTTCTTATAAAAGACCATGAAGGTCAGCAATATCATGTTTATTATGTTAGTAAAAGTTTGTTAGATGCTGAAACTAGATATTCTCATTTAGAAAAATTGATACTAGCATTAGTCATGGCATCAACGAAACTTAGGCATTATTTTGAGACACATAGGATACATGTTAAAACAAATTATCCTATCAAAAATGTGCTTAGGAAACCAGAGATGTCAGGCAGGATGGCTAAGTGGTCAGTAAAGTTGAGTGCTTATGATTTAGTATACGAACCTAGAAATGCCATAAAATCTCAGGCTTTAGCTGACTTTGTGGCTGACTTTAGTAGTGACATTCAGGACGAGGTAGACCTAGAAGTTCAACAGCTAGGAGAATCCTCAGGATCCTGGACATTATATACTGACGGTGCATCTAATGTAAGAGGAGTAGGATTAGGAATACTACTAAAATCGCCACAGGGGGACATAATACCCCAGGCTATTAGGTGCGAATTTCCTGCTACTAATAATGAAGCAGAGTATGAGGCTTTAATTGCAGGATTAGAGTTGGCTAGGAGCATGAGTATCAAAAATTTGCAAATACATGTTGACTCTTTGTTAATTACTAACCATTTTAATGGATCCTATGCAGTTAAGGGTGAGAAATTAATCGAATATCTCGATATTCTCAAAATATTAGCAGGATATTTCGATGTTTTTATACTTGAACAGGTACCAAGGGAGGATAATGCTGAAGCAGATGCCTTAGCAAATTTGGGATCATCGATCAAGATACCTGAAGGGACACAAATACCAATATTACATGTCCTATACCCTGCAACGAATCCTCGGGATGAAGAAGTAGCTGGTATTCAGGATCCTGGAGTAGAACATCCTGAAGAGGATCCTAAATCCTGGACGGCCCCAATCATGAAATATCTCAAAGAAGGACACATCCCTGGAAATGAAAATCCTAAGGCATTTAGGATGAAGGTATCACGATTCACTATTATAGATAATATTTTATACAAGAAATCTCTTGCAGGACCGTATTTGAGGTGCTTGGAGGATCCTGAAGCCAAGGAAGTACTTCAGGATATACATGAAGGGGATTGTGGTAACCATGCTGGGGGCAGGTCGTTATTCTCAAAAGTATTAAGGACGGGATATTATTGGCCAACAATGAGAAAAGATGCCGCAGAATATGCTCGAAGATGTGACGCATGTCAAAGACATAGTAACATACTGCATCAACCTGCTGAACCATTGTATCCTATTGTTTCCCCTTGGCCATTTATGAAGTGGGGTATGGATATAGTGGGAAAGCTACCGAAAGCTCCGGGAGGAAAAGTCTTTATGCTAGAAATGACGGATTATTTCTCTAAGTGGGTTGAAGCTGAAGCATTTGTTCAAGTTAGAGACCAAGAAGTAGTATCCTTCATAAAGAGGAATATCCTGACCAGATTTGGAGTACCAGCTGAGATAATCTGTGATAATGGTTCTCAGTTCATAAGCAGAAGGACTACGGACTTTTGCAAGAGTTGGGGAATCAAAATGATCACATCTACTCCGCTACATCCTCAAGCAAATGGACAAGCAGAATCCTCAAACAAGATAATTGTCAATAACTTAAAGAAAAGGCTTGGAGCCAAAAAAGGAAGATGGGCAGAAGAATTACCCTTTGTTTTATGGGCTGATAGGACAACGGTAAAAAATGCAACAGGCCAAACCCCATTTTCCTTGGTGTTTGGAGCAGAAGCAATGATTCCAACGGAAATGACAATACCTACTTCAAGATCAATCTTAAGTGATCCTGAGAAGAATCCTGAAGCCTTGAGTCAGGATTTAGACACTATAGATGAAAAGAGAGATGCGGCAAGGCTAAGGATGGCAGCATATCAACAGAGAATATCCAGGGCATATAACAAGAATATTAGAACCAGAAGATTCAAGGTTGGAGATTGGGTGTTAAGAAAGGCTTTTCAAAATACTACTAATCCTGCCGATGGCAAGTTAGCTCCAAAATGGGAAGGACCATATGAAGTTGAATCAGAAGCAGGGAAAGGAGCATACAAACTCAAGAATATGGAGGGGGATATGCTACCGAGATCTTGGAATGATATACACCTTAAGCTCTATTCCAAGTGAGTTTAGAATTCAATTTCTAACTCAGAATGGTATGAATTCTATCTTGTTTAAATATGTTTTGGTTTAATTTATTCTTTAAAACTCAATACTGACTTAAGCATCGGAGGGGTGTTAGCCAAGCTAACACCCACCTTAGTTTACAATTGTTTTGCAAGATGTGTTTCAGGATATAGCTCCAGGATATGCACTCAGGATAACTCAGAAGATTAGAGGATTGGCCCCCTCTCTTACGTTTAAGGGATACTGATCCCTTCACAGGTTTAAAGGTATTCACCTTTCTTCGGAATTGGGTTTGAACACCCCGCCTGGAGCGCAAGTTATTCAAGGATAGTTCAAGGTGGCGGGACCAGTCCATGTAAAAGTGGCTGACAATTTCGTTACTGTTGGCTATATCCTGAATCCTAAAGGTATATGAGGATTGATCACCCTCTCTCACGAAAGGGTATTTTCATACTCTCTAAGGTTTAAAGGTTTTCACCTTTCTAAGTCTTGGAGTTTATACACTCCCGCCTGTAGCGCATGAAAAGTTGGGATTTTCCCCAGGATACAAGGGATTTATCTCCAGTACATCCTTGGGTTTTATTCTTGGGACGTAAAAAATTTCTTATGCGATGGAAACTGACATTAAGTAGATTTCTAAGATATTTGAAGACATTATATACAGGGGACATTCCCACCAAGATGGTGGTGTAAAGCTAAAAGGATGAAGTTTGCAACTAATGCACTAAGTACCTTGCACAGGGGACACCTTCATTGGAAGAGTTGCAAAGGGATCAAAGTTTGGTAGTAGGTTTATACCCTATTTCTGGTATGATCTTTCCTTTGTAAGTCTCATTTAAGTTTTTAGTGACATTATGTCAAGTATCCTGATATATATCCTCAAAGTTCTCTTAAGGATATTTGATTAGAGTGTTTGAAACCAGTATTAGTTCGGAACTCTGATCTTTTGATATTATCAAAACTTGGTTTTGAAAAGATAGACTATTTTTTACTTTCTAAAGAAATTTTTACAAAATTGAAGGAACGTTTGGAGGATCTATCTAATAAAAGGCTTTTGCAGTATGTTGCTGAGTATACTGATCAGGATATTTTCTAAGATAACAATACAAAATCTTTACAAAGATAAGACTCATACAAAGTAATGCAAGGTAACAGAAAATAAGTCAAAAGATAGTTATATTATAAACAAGTCAAAAGTTGTGCTTTTGGTTTCACCTAAAACCAAGGCCCATCCGCCAAAAGCACGATCAGTTTTTACCATATTAGTGTAACGGTTGTCGGATATATCTCAAAATAGAACCTGTCCACCTACAACCGTTATCACAGTCAAAACAAGTTATACTAATTGATGACCAAGGGCTTCATCCTAAAACCGAGGACCCATCCACCTTTGGTCATCACATTGTTCTAGTGCAGGAAAAGTAAATTGTTCAAAGACAGGAAAAGTAAATTGTTTATGCAACCACAACCATGAAATTAAAAAGTGGGCTCCGGCCTTGGCACGTACATCCATCATTGCCCACTCCGCTGCCTAAGGGGCAGCATCCTCTTGAACAGCAACCTCCTTGCCAGCATTCGCCCCAGCATCAGCCTCAGGATTCTTCTCGGTATCACCATCAGCATTGGCCACCTCCTCTGCCGCCTTCGAAGGCTCTTCACCAGCATGTTTTGCAGAATGAGCAACGGGATGACCTCCAAGATCCTTTAGTTTCGCCTCCCAAGTCTTTACGTTCCAGGAGGGGCATTCAAAACCCAAATCCATGGCCTCATAAGCCATCTTTATCCTGGCTTGGAGAAGGGAGACGACCACAGATGCTTTAAGGCTATCCCGGTATGAGCTCATATTCTGCTGATATTGAAGAAGGGCGGCATCTAGCTTGGCTTGAGCGTCCTCATTAGCTTTGTGGAGGGCAGCTTGATGTTCCTGGGTCATTGCCTTGTATTTTTCTTCATAGTGCTGGGATTTGGCAGCTGCAATGGTCCCTTGATCAGCTATGGTGGCTTGAGCTTTCTCCAGCTGAATCTGCAACATCTTGTTAAGCCCGCAAGCGTCTTCGTATAAGTGCATAAGACGATCCAGACCCTATCGATAAAGACACAGGTATTAATGTGAAAAATAAGCAGGATAAAGACTAACATACTTGTACAGGATATCGAAAAGAAAATTCTACCTGTTTGAGGAATGAGGTGGCTTCATTGAACCCATGATTCTCAAGAGAGAACGTTTCAGAAACAGCTGGGGAGTCAGTCTCCTTTCTCTTCCGAGAGCTGGATGCCCGGGTCCTGGATGCCGGAGGGCCTTTGGGAGCAGAAACAGTTTTCGAGGAGGTAGGCTTTGTTGTAGCAGACGACTTTGGTTTGGATTCTTGTTTGGCGGGTTCAAGGCTGGAATAACAATCCAATTCGTCAAGTTCGAAACCTTCAAGGTTGACGACTGGTACTACAAAAGGGAAGATATTCTTAAAACTCATCATATTTTTGAAAAATAATTAATATATGAGAATGCGCTTACCAGACAATTCTGAGCTTGATTTTTGATGAGAATCTGTAAGAGACAGGGAAAAAGTTCTTTCACTGGCAGGAAGATGGTAGATTTCCTTGATCTTGGATTCGGATTCTGCACTAGGAGGCACTAAATCTCTGAAATTCGCTTCATAAAAACATCAGAATATAAGTCCGGGATACAGTTTGAAGATATAATTGGGGATATTCCTAAAACCCTAAATCCTACCCGTGGTTAACCATTTAACCGGTAGATCGAAACCCTTATCAATAGAGTCCCTTTTTACGAAAAAGAATTTTCGTCGCCATCGATCCTCATTCTTGGTGGCTTTAAGGACCAAAGGGTTCTTGATGGAAAACAGAAGATAACGGTGATTGCCATGGGATCTCAACCGGTATGCTACGGGAAGGTCCTCAACAAGTAGGTTAGGAAAATGACGAGATTTGATTTGATCCAACACTATCAAGACTCGCCAGACCATTGGCATAACTTGGGCATAGCTAAGGCCGGTGAGGTCGAAAAAGCTAGAGATAAAGGGTGGAAATGGGTACCGGAGTCCAAGAGAGAATGGATAAGCGAAAAAACAAACCCATTCGTCGGATGATGCGTCCGATCGGGCTTCCTGGTCGAAGGGGCGAAAGACCGTTCCGGTGGGAAAGGCACCGGAATCTTTGAGGACAGCAATGTCAGCATTATTGAAGCAGCAAATCTCCTTTGCTGGATCGGTGATGAAGTTTTGACTTATGAGGGTTGAGGCTGGTCGGTCTGATCGGGATTTCGTTCGTGGTGCCATGAAGAGTATTGAGCAAATTAAGAGAAATTCAAGAAAGGAGAATAGAAAAGAAGATACCTGATGTTTGCTTGCAGATAAGGATAACCGAGACAAGGAGCCCCTCGGTTAATATAGGATGAATATAGGGGTAAAGAGTAAATAATGCCTTGGAAGTTGCACCGCTGTCATTTCAAGGGTTTAGTTGTATTAATTACCTTAAGTCATGAGGTGAAACTTTTGAAATATATCCGTTGGATTGGTATCCCAACCGATATATTTGGGGACAATTGTTAGGGGTCATTTTCTTAACATACGTATCCTGATTAATATCCTGCCTGTGTTTGTTTGTCTGTGGCCAGGATGCTGGAAGAGGATATTGCTAACATCTTGGGCGATATCCTGAGGCTTATTGAATTAACCACGTGCAGGTTGAAGGCTGAGACTTGCTAACGGTCAAGAGGACTTCTTCTCCTCAAGACTCGGACGAATTTGTTGGGGAAGAGACGTTGAGCCCGAAAGACCAGGTCTACAACGTTCGAAGAAGGAATATTCGGTGGATCCCGCAAGTTTAGGGTAGTTTGTTATTTTATCTTTACTATAAATAGATGGGGGCGGATCAGCTTAGAACACGCAATTTTTCACTAACACTCTCATACGCTTACACTCTCTAGCTCATTGCAAACACCACACTTGTATTCAAGTTTCGTTGTAACACTTAGTCGATCCGTACCACATCCTGCACTGTATCCTGATTTTTGAAGCAATAGAAGAACTAGGCAGCTGCGATTGTCAGCTCCCGAGGTTTTATGCCAGCGATCTAGATTGATCAAGGGCTTTCCTCGTACATCCCGTGTCGTTTACTTTACTTTTGCTCATTGTTTGATCATAGATACAGCTCTATATCCTGAGCCGTATCCCGAAACTGTTTTTACAATTAACTTGATTAACATATTTTCGACACTCATTTCTAGCACACTACCTCACTTAACTAATTTGATCACTTAATTACTTCGGTAATTTTTGACCAAAACAATTTCTGCCATATGGCCTGGAGCGATATGGCTTATATGAGGTTTCTGATTTCCTGTTAGTTGATTCATAGGTTGAGGTAGAATTCATCCTCTCCTGCATCTTCTTGTCATCTTCCAGGCGGATATATCTCAAAGCCCTGTTACGAGCTTCGTCGAGATTCCTGCAGGGATTCATTACAAGATCCTGATAAAACTGAGAATCCTTTTGTAATCCCATCTTAAAAGCTTGCACAGCTGTTGCAACATCAAGATGTGGGATATCCAAGGATTCTCGACTGAATTTGTTCACATAATCCCTCAAGGATTCCTGAGGCCCTTGAGTTATCCTGTAAAGGTCACTGGTTCGTTTCTCAAAACTCCGACTACAAGAAAATTGACTGTTAAATAAATTAACCAAATGAGCAAACGAAGTAATTGAGTGAGGAGGAACGTTTAATAGCCATTTTAAGGCTGATCCTGTCAGAGTAGAACCAAATCCCTTGCATAAGCATGCTTCCTTAAGCTCCGGAGGGATAGGGTTAATCTCCATTCTTTCCCTATACTGGGCAATATGCTCTTCAGGATCCGTAGTCCCATCATACAGCTTCATGTTGGGAGTCTGAAATCTTTTTGGGATTTCAGCATCACAGATGGGATATGCAAAGCGGGATATCCTGTGGCTGTCCTGGGATACTTTCGGAATTGGCTGGACCACTCCAGGTACACTGGATATCATGTCCTTCAATTTCTGGAGCTCCCTGGTAAATGTTGACGTCATACCTGCATCCTGCAAAGAGCCATTATTGTTAGTAGCAAGAATATTATTATTTGACACATTACCATTCTGAGGATTTTGGCCATATCCTGAAGCATATCCTGAACTTCTCACAGTCGATATCCTGACCGAAGAGGGTATTTCAGGGGTATGATTCTGAGAATGGCTTGGGACGATATTCCCCCTATTATCCTCAGTGTAAACTGCGGAACTGAAGTTCAAAGCCCTGGGTTGTATAGGAGTGACAGTTTCTTCAGCGGGTCTACTCGAGCTAGCTTTTAAGAGTTGTATTTCTCTTAACAGCATTTGGTTAGTCTCCTGTTGCTGCCTCATTTGTTCCTGCACACTTCCAAATAAAGTCAAAATTTCATCGTTAGAGGCTAAAACGGGAGCAGATCCCTGGACACTCCGAGTAGGGATAACATCTTGAGATTGTGAAGAAAACGGCATCCTTGGAGGAGGTGGTGGAAGCACCGAACCAGTAGTAGCAGAGGTTGTAGCAGACATAGTGGAAGAGCTCATGTTTGATCTTGAGGCCATTGTAAACAATGTGGCAAAAAGTTTTGAAAATAGAAAACCGATTAATGATTTTACAAAGATTTTTAGTAAAAGTAGCACCACTTGCCCCACGGTGGGCGCCAAATTGTTTTGGTCAAAAATTACCTAAGCAATTTAGTGATCAAATTAGTTAAGTGAGGTAGTGTGCTAAAATTATGTGTAAAAAATATGCTAACCAAGTTAGATATGAAAACAGTTTCAGGATACAGCTCAGGATATAAAGCTGTATCTATGATCAAACAATGTGCAAAAAAGTAAAGGTTGACACGTGATGTATGAGGAAAGCCCTTGATCAATCTAGATCGCCAGCATAAAACCTCGGGAGCTGACAATCGCAGCTGCCTTGTTCTTCTATTGCTTCAAATATCAGGATACAGTGCAGGATGTGGTGCGGATCGACTATGTGTTACAATGTAATTTGAGTACAAGTGTTGTGTGTAGTGTTTGGGATGAGCTAGAGAGTGAAAGTGTTTGAGAGTGTTAGTAAAAATTTGCGTGCCTTAATCTGATCCGCCCCCATCTATTTATAGTAAAGATAATGTAACAAACTATCCTAAACTTCCGGGATCCAGCGAATATTCCCACTCGAACGTTGAGGACCAAGTCTTTCGGGTTCAACGGCTTCCTCATAACAAATACGCCCGAGTCTTGAGGAGAAGAAGTCCTGATGACCGTTAGTAACTTACAGCCATTAACCTGCACGTGTTTAATTCACTCAACCTTAGGATATCGCCCAGGATGTTAGCAATATCCCCGTCCAGTATCCTGGTCACAAATAAACAATTAAAAGCAGGATATTAGTCAGGATATGTATATTCAGAAAATGACCCATAACACTTGCTATGACTGATTACTTCTCCAAGTGGATAGAGGCTGAAGCCCTTGCTCAAGTCAGAGAAAAAGAAGTTATATCCTTTATTAAGAGAAACATTATTACTAGATTTGGTATCCCTTCTGAAATTGTTTGTGATAATGGATCCCAGTTTATTGGAAGTAGAACTACTAACTTTTGTGACAGCTGGGGGATTAAGATGATAACATCAACACCAGTCCACCCACAAGCTAATGGTCAGGCAGAATCATCCAACAAGATTATCATCAACAATTTGAAGAAAAAGCTTGGATCCAAGAAAGGAAAGTGGGCAGAAAAACTACCTTATGTACTATGGGCTGATAGGACAACTCCCAAGAATGCCACTGGCCAAACTCCATTCTCTTTGGTATTTGGGGCAGAATCAGTGATCCCTACAGAGATGGTGGTTCCTACTGCAAGAACAAGCATCCGTGATCCTGAAGAAAATGCTGAAAACTTGGTTCAAGACTTGGATACTATAGAAGAACTCAGGGATTTGGCAAGGATAAGGATGGCCAGTTATCAACAAAGGATGGTTGGAGCCTACAACAAAAATGTCAGGATCGGGAAATTCCAAGTTGGAGATATGGTGTTAAGGAAAGCATTTCAGAATACCACCAATCCTGCTGATGGAAAATTGGCACCAAAGTGGGAAGGCCCTTACTTGATCGAAGCTGAGGCAGGAAAGGGGCATATCGATTGCTAACAATGGAAGGTGACTTGCTACCAAGAGCTTGGAATGTTGTCCACTTAAAGAAATACTTCATGTAACGAGGATCCATGATCCTTATCTGACAAGTATCCTTGAAGGATTCTTACAGGACCGATGATCCTCATTTTGGTAATGATCTAATCTCAAACTATTTCATTCATTAATTATCTTATATAAGGATAAGGATCCTGCATCCTTTATCCTCCTTTCACTTGATTCTGAGTTTTGAAGGTTCAGGTATCCTTAACAAAGGATTGAGTATCCACAGAAGTATCCAGTTATTTGGGCTTGACCCCAGTTATTTGGGCTTGACCCCAGTTATTTGGGCTAGTCTCCAGTTTGGGCCTGTCCCCAGTTTCGCCAGTAGCGCACGATGATCCTAGTATAGTTCATGGCAATGGGACCAGTACTCGCTTTAGGGGCTGACAATTTCATTGTACTGACGTACCATACATCCGTTCCTAAGGTTTCTAACGTTTTCACGTTAGCTAAGGTTTTGGCATTTTCATGTCACTAAGTTTGGATAGTCGCCAGTGAGGGCCATACTCCAGTTTACACACGTTCCTTTGGGCTTGTCCCCAGTTATCCTTTGGGCTTGTCCCCAGTTATCCTTTGGGCTTGTCCCCAGTATATTGGGCTTGTCCCCAGAATTGTTGGGCTTGTCCCCAGTTACTAACTTTCAACTTATATTGCCTTAGTCCCAAGTTGTATCCTATTTCAGGTTTTTGAAGCTAAATGACCAAGGATCCTTGATCCTTACCTTCTACTAAGGTTTGTCTTTTGGTTATCCTAATTATAAGTGTTAAAGGATAGGATCCTAACTTGGATTCTCGGGTATGATCCTTAATTACTTTGATTTTATTTATTATTTACATAAGTGGCCCTTATCCTTTGACAACTGAACTTATGATCCTTAAACTACACTACTTTTCAGAACTTGTCGACTATAGGATATGTGATCCTTGATCATATCCTAAACTTTTTGAGGATATTTATTAATTTTTTTCTTTACTTGATGAGTTTAGACAAAATGAATATCACAACAATTGAAAAGTAAAGTACTAACAAGGATAGCAACACGGGAGATAGCCAAAAAGTTAAAGTTATTTTATTCACAAAACGTTAAACCCTTTAAGGTTGTCAAAATTGCCAACCCACATTTCTACCAGCAAAACGTGGCCCGTCCACATGGGTTGGCAAAGGGTGTCCATTGTTTACGGGTCTTTGTAGTGCAGGAAATAAAAGACGGAAGGATAACGAGTGGCTTCATCCCCCAAACAGAGGATCCATCCACCACCCATTATCCTGCCTATTGTTCAAGGATCCATGATCCTTCACCCTAGAAACTATTGTCTAAAGTTATTACAGCCCCAAGATTGTTTCAAAACACCATAACCAAAATAAAACTACCAAATTCTAAAAAAAATGGGCTCCGGCTACGTCTAGAAATGTCCTTCATCGCCCATTCCTGCAGCTTACACCTTTGCTGAATCACCATCTCCTCCAGCTCCAGCATCATCCACCTGATCCTTGACTCCACTGCCGCCAGCCTCGATTGCTAAGACCTCTTCTTCATCATCCAGCTCAGCCAATCTAGCCTTCCAGCCCTCTACGTCCCAGCTGCTCTTGTCAAAGTCAGGATCCAGAGCTTCTTGGGCCATCTGCAACTGGGTTTTGTACATAGAAATGACAGCGGAGATTTTAGCATCATTGGTGATCTCATTTTTCTCCTGCTCAGCAGTAATGTGAGCGAAGACAAGTTCCCTCTTCACCAGATTGACATCATTTTTAAGGGAGGCAATCTTCTTATCCTTGGCCAACATCATCTTTTGGAGATCCACGCACTTTTGCTCAACTTCTTCAACACTGCCTACGTAATCCTCGATTTCAGCGAATTTCTGCAAAAAGACAATATAAAGCTTAGGATAACATGATCCTCAAGTGGGCAGGATAACTAAGTTAAGTTAGTGATCCTTACATCAGCAAAGTACTCAAGGAACTGGTGGCGAATTAGAGGCAGGCCTTCTAGATTGTCAGCCTCAGAGGCTTTCCTCTTCTTTCCTTTGGAAGCAGTAGGCTTGGGGACGGCAGTACTTGGGCTAGCAGCAGCTTTTTTCTTCCCGGACCTGGGACCAACAGTGGTGAGATCGGTGACACTGAAACGGGTAGCAGACTTCGATGATTTTCCAGCACCTACACATTCAAAAACAGATAAGTATCCTTATTCCATTATAATTTAAGCATTTAATTACATATAAACATGGATACTTACTTGACATTGTGACAGAACCTAAGGATACCTCTTGAGAATCCTGGGTATTTGCTTTAAATGATCTTATTTCAGGATCAAGCCTCTGAAAAGCAGCAAGCCTTTCCTTCGTTGCAGGTGTTGAAATAAGGTGTGCGACAGTGATAGCTGCAAAATAGAAACAAAAGGATGTTAGTGATCCTCAGCAGAAACAAGGTCATCTGGTGATCCTTCTAAGGATCCTCTATCCTACCATGGGTGGTCCATTTTCTAGGCAGATCCTTTCCATCAGGGAGAGAATCCCTTCTGACAAAGAAGAATCGCCGTTTCCAGTTGGTGTCATTCTTAGTGGCTTTGAAGATGGGGTGTTCTTCACCAGGTTTATGTTTGAGTAGATATCGGTGGGATCCATGGATAACAAGGTCATACATCTCTGCAAACTCCGACATTCCCAGATCAATTCCTTCATGTTCAATGATCCTTTCAAGGGTATATAAGACCCTCCAGATCATTGGCATCGCTTGAATGTAGGAGATGCCGGTAAGAGAGAAGAAGGATTGGGTGAAATCTGGAAAAGGATATGAGTATCCTATTGTAAATGGTGTGACCGGAAAAGCCATCCAGGTTTCAGAAAGATAGTCACTTAGAACGGTTGGATCAAATGGTTTGAAAACGGTGTTTGCCGGAAAGCAATGTCGGATCCTGTCTATCTGTGGATCGGTAAAGCAGCATCTTTCTTTCGCAGAATCTTTGATGATCCCTTGGGACTTCAAGGGACTGTCCTTACGGTGATCCTTAGCCGGCGAAGATCTCAACATCATCTTGATCGCAGATAAAGATGAGGAAAGAAGGAACAGAGAAAGAAGATGAAGAGAGAAAGGAAAGAGAAATACCTGATCAAGTCTTCGGATGAAGATTTAAAGGAGGAAACGCACGAATTTAAATGCTCTCTAACCCTTATCTCTAACTTCAATTTATAATGATGATCTTGCAGGGTAGTCACTTCAGTGACGTCAGGATGGAAACGGATAGTTCGATTACAACGGCTATATATCCGTTAGTTGGTTACGGATAAGAACAAGAAAATACAACTCGTTTATTTACAAATTACTCCTTATATTTTGGGGGCAATTGTTAGGGGAGGATTTTCCAATGTCAGTGATCCTCATTTACTGTTGGGTTTAGTGATCCTCAATTCTGTCTGAATTAGTGATCCTCGGAAAGTATTGTAGGATCAGGATCATGGATCATCATCAGGATCCTTATACTAACGATTGTCTACTTTGAATATGAAGCTGTTTTGCAGGAGTACGAGCTTGGACTTGGTCTTGGCGATATTCCTGGAGCATATTCCATATTTATTCCGCACGTGCATGGCTGAAATGGACGTTATGGAGGTTGTGGAGGACTTGCACAAAATGCGGACAGTTTGTTAGCTTAGATATTTTCTATTTTTAAAAGGGGATAGCGAGCTAAATTAGAAGACTTGGCTATTTTTAGCTTAACACACACACTCACAACTGCTCACACCAGCTCTCGACAATTCACTTGGCGATTACACACTTTTTTGCACATTACACTATAGTGATCCTTGTAACTAGCTCACTATCATCCGAAGTTGTAATACATTTCTTGTTTAATCTGAGTTAGTGATCGGTAGTTTCCATCACCCGAGGTTTTTTTATGCCGGAGATCATTCATTGATCAAGGGCTTTTTCCTCGTATAAATCTTTGTGTCACTTGTTCATTACATTTTTTAGTGATCCTTCGCATTGTTCATTGATTCAAGCATCACACCTCACAACAGAAAGTTTGGTTGCATTATCATTGCTTGATTTTTGACCAAAACAGATCCCGAAACCAAAGAAGTACTTCAGGATATACATGAAGGGGATTGTGGTAACCATACTGGGGGCAGGTCCTTATTCTCAAAAGTATTAAGGACAGGATATTTTTGGCCGACGATGAGGAAAGATGCCACAGAATATGCTCGAAGATGTGACGCATGTCAAAGATATAGTAATATATTACATCAGCCTGCTGAACCGCTGTATCCTATTGTTGCCCCTTGGCCGTTCATGAAATGGGGTATGGATATAGTGGGAAAGCTTCCAAAGGCTCCAGGAGGAAAGGTTTTCATGTTGGCAATGACGGATTATTTCTCCAAGTGGGTTGAAGCAGAAGCATTTGTTCAAGTTAGAGATCAGGAGGTGGTATCCTTCATAAAAAGGAATATCCTGACTAGGTTTGGAGTACCAGCTGAGATAATTTGTGACAACGGATCTCATTTTATAAGTAAAAGGACTACTGACTTCTGCAAGAGTTGGGGAATCAAAATGATTACGTCTACTCCGGTACATCCTCAAGCAAATGGACAAGCAGAATCATCAAACAAGATAATTGTCAACAACTTGAAAAAGAGACTAGGGGCTAAGAAAGGAAGATGGGCAGAAGAATTACCCTTTGTTTTGTGGGCTGATAGGACAACGGTGAAGAATGCAACTGGTCAAACCCTGTTTTCCTTAGTGTTTGGAGCAGAGGCGGTGATCCCGACGGAAATGGTGATACCTACAGCAAGATCCAACCTCAGGGATCCTGAGTAGAATCCTGAAGTCCTATGCCAGGAACTGGATACTATTGATGAGACAAGAGATGCTACAAGGCTAAGGATGGCAGCATATCAACAGAGGATATCTAAAGCAGATAACAAGAATATAAGGACTAGAAGATTTCAGGTTGGAGATTGGGTATTAAGAAAAGCTTTTCAAAATACTACTAATCCCGCTGATGGAAAGTTGGCTCCGAAATGGGAAGGACCCTACGAGGTTGAATCAGAATCAGGAAAAGGAGCATACCGACTCAAAAATATAGAGGGGGATATGCTACCGAGATCCTGGAATGCTATACATCTAAAGCTCTATTTTAAGTGAGTATGGAATTTAAATTCCAACTCAGGATGGTATGAACTCTGTCTCTCTTATTAAATTTTTATATTATTTACTATTTTAAACCTATTACTGACTTAAGCATCAGAGGGGTGTTAGCCAGGCTAACACCCACCTTAGCTTATAGTGGTTTTGCAGAATATACTTCGGGATATAGCACCAGGATAAACACTCAGGATACTCAGGAAGATTAGAGGATTGGCCCCCTCTCTCACGTATAAGGGATCCTGATCCCTTCGCAGGTTTAAAGGTATTCACCTTTCTTCCGAATTGGGCTTAAACACCCCGCCTGGAGCGCAAGTTATTCGGGAATAGTTCAAGGTGGCGGGACCAGTCCATGTAAAAGTGGCTGACAATTTCGTTACTACTGGCTATATCCTGAATCCTAACGGTATATGAGGATTGACACTACTAGAAAACATGGTTTTTGTCATGTAATTTTTTGTTACAAAATGGTAGCAATTTCCTTATTGTCACCAGTTTGCCACCAAAAATACGGTGACAAAAACACCCGTGTCAATTTCCCTATTGCCACCAAATTGCTACCATTTTTATATTTTGCTACCTTATTTTACCACCACAAAAATGGTCAAAATTATTTGCCACCGCTTTATGTTTCTACCATTTAGCCACCAATATTGCCACCATTTAGCCACCATTATTGCTACCATTTAGCCACCATTTAGCCATCAGTTTTTGCACATTTTGATACCATTTAGCCACCAATATTGCCACCATTTAGCCACCAATATTGCCACCATTTAACCACCAATATTGCTACCATTTAGCCACCATTTAGCCATTGGTTTTTGCACATTTTGATACCATTTAGCCACCATTTAGCACCGTTATTGCCACCATTTAGTCATCATTTTTCACACAATTTGCGAGTTATGATTCCATTTAGCCACTAATATTGCCACCATTTAGCCACCATTTTTTACACAATTCCAACCATTTGCTACCATTTATTTGCTACCATACAGATTACTGCAATATTGGTTTTTAATTCAGATTTCTTTTCTCCCTGCTATTTTCATCAAAATTACATATCAATAAAACTACAAATAATATGAAAAAAGTCTAATAAAATCCCAAAATTATATAAAACATCTTGTTTTCAAAAGCATATAAAAAATACCAACTAAAATATAAACTAACTAAAATTATCCTAATATTCAAAACCAAGTGTTCTAAACATTCAAAACCAAGTGTTTATAGCCTATTTTCGAATCGTAGCTGTTAACATAGCTTCAATTTGTGACATCCTATCAAGCAACGCATCTTTATCCACCTTATCTTTTTCTTTGTCAGCCAACAACCCCGCAATAATTTCATTGAACCTTTCTTTTTCTTCATCTTTTTCCTTAACGAGCTCCTTGATAACTAAGTTCAACTTTTCAATCTACAAAATAACCAATGAATAGAATCAAGAAATCAAAATTACCGAAAACTAATAATGGGTCAAGTTGGTTGCAAAGAAAACAAAATACAACTGTGAGCTACAATTCAAGTGCTAGAAGCTAAATAGCATGTTCCAGTTTGTTTACATGTTAAGAAGGAAATTATACCTGATTTTAAAAACATTTTTTTGTATGAAACAACCCGTAAAGAAGGTGTAATCAAATCATTATGAAATTCCTTAACATACTCACTAATTTAAGAGCATCAAACCTAACAATAAAAAAAACAACCATCTCAAACCAAACAAACATAATAACAGTGGGAAACGATACAAATGCATAAAAGTTATTAGTCTAAAAGGATTAAAAATACCTCAGGGTCTTCTCTGCTATGTACACACGGGTCACTATCATTGCCTAACCCGTACCCTTTTCCTTTATTCTTGCCCTCAGCTCGTGACCACAAATCTTTGTAAAATTTTGGATGTTTATTACGTTCTTTCCCATACTTCTCCTCAAGAAAACCTTCATATTTAACCTAATGGGATAAACACATAATTATATTTTACAAATTTCATTGTAATAAACTTCGTGTTTTTAATTTCGAAATACTTTGTTTAGATTTACTAATCAATTGACTTACCCAAGTCTCCTCTGCCCTAGCATCAACCCATACAAGATTTTCTTCTTCAGCGTCCCCTTCCGGATCAACGTCCAAAAGTAGTGAATTGCTACAACTTAGATCTTTATCCAATGGTCGACTTCCTTTCCTACAGTGTGATTGCTTAAACGCTTCACGAATCGTTAATTCACGCCCAAGTTTCCTTTCCTGTAGAATTTGGAAGTTAATAAAAATGATAATATTGACATGATATATATATATATATATATATATAATAAAAGAGGGAAATTAACAATTTTTACCGCTTTTCTTTTCATGGTCACATAGGATTGAGATCCTAGCGTATGTTTGCCGCCGGTTGCCCTACTTCTAATGTCTTTGTTTCTTAAAGACTTTGCTTTCCACTTAGGTGTGTTCCAGTGGTCAAGCATTTGTTTCCATATCTCAGATCTTATCCATGTTGGTTTAAAGTCAATAAGATCGGTCATATCGTCTCCAACATTTTTACCTTTTTCCTTCGCCATAGCTTTAGCCTCATTCCGTACGTTACGCAACAAAGTGGGGAATTTACCAGCAATGCATTTCTCCCAGCACCTATAAATTTGTGCATGGTTTTTCTCCTCCCACTGATAATACATCTATGAAGAAAAAAAATTCAATAAATAAACATACATAATATTCCAACAAGTTAAATAAAAATTGTCTAAGTACACACACCTGGAATCGCTCAAACAATCGTGTCCTGTGCTCATTAGGAACATCTCTCCAGCTGTCCCATGGACCGGACCACAAACTTATTAAATTTGATGAAATAGTCCGGGTAGCAGTCCCTTGATTACTAAATCTACAAAATGAAAGCAATGAATACAAAACCATATTAGTAACATATTTTATGTAGATAAAGAAACAATACATGTGTACTTACTCTCCTTCTACAACCCAAATCCAATCGCGATTGATAGGTTCAGGTACTTGGGCTTGGGAAGCGCTTCCCCGCCTCGCGGGAGCAACATGAAAAGCAGACTCATCATCACCAGCGCTACTCTCAATAGGAGAATTCATCAAGTGAAAATCATACTCAACATCAACATCACCAACACCTCGATCACTGGAATGAACACCACCTCGCCCAACTCCTCGATCACCCGCTTGACCACTACTTTGACTGTTACCTATACCACCACCTCGCCCAACTCCTCGATCACCCACTTGACCACTACTTTGACTGCTACCTATACCACTACGTCGCCCAACTACTCGATCACCCACTTGACCACCACCTCGCATATAAACTCGACCACCACAACGCCAAACCTCTTGAGTAGTAGCAAGATGGCTACCTTGACTACTACCTCGTCCAATACCTCGTCCACCAGCTTGACCAACATCTTGCCCAACACCTCGACCACCAGCTGGAACACTACCTCGACCCATAGTACGTGCCATGATATCTGCAACAAAAGCAACAAAAAATATTTAGAAAAAAAAATATTTGATAACACAAATTAATTACAATCACTTTGAATGTTAGACAACTAATTAGCAAGCAAAACATTATTTGGAAGGAAAATAGATTATGCACAATTCTAAATAAAAACCTAACCATATATATATATATATATATCAAACCTGTCACTCGATTCTTCATTCTCAGAATTTTCATTGTTAAACTGAACTTCTTCATCATTATCGTTAAAACCCTCATCAGCTAAATGTGTGGCTTCAAACTCAACTTCATCATTATTATAATCGTCGACATCTTCCACTTCTTCTGACCTTAGGTCGGGTTGGGTCGGGTCATGGGTCAAGTCGGGTTCGGGTTAAAACGGGTTCGGGTCGAAACGGGTCAATTAAAATAAGGGTTGTTTTGGTTCAGGTCAGAACGGTTTCGGGTTGAAACGGGTCCAGGTCAGAACGGGTCCGGGTTGAAACGGGTCCGGGTAGCATTGATCTTTGCTTTGATTTCGAACTGTAGAAGAGAAATAAATTCTTTGATTTGATTTCGAAGTGTAGAAGAGAAAGAAATTATGTTTGTGCTTGTTGACCGATCCATAGTACTAAGTATAGTGTTTGACTGTAGTATTGATTGGTGATAAAAAAAAGTTGCAGCAAATCTGATCATTATTAATATGTTGATATTGTTAGTTGTAGTGATCGTTGTTTGATCTACCGAAGAATAAGTTTTGTTAATTGTTGCGTTGATAAAGTTAGTCTGAATCACGAAGACGAACTGATAAGATTGTAGAAATCAGCGATTTATCAAAATGAAACGGTAAGGGTCGAACTGTTCGCGTCGAAACGGTACGCGTCAAAACGGTTCGATTCGAAACGGTACTGGTCGAAACGGTACAGGTCGAAACGGTACTGGTCGAAACGGTACTGGTCGAAACGGTACGGGTCGAATATGACAATTAATTTATGTTTGAAATTGGTCAACTGGTCTGTTGTAAGAAATCATGAACTAAATGCACTAGATCTATTATACAAGTTAATTCTAGATTGCCTCTCAAATCACTGCTATATGAAATACTTTCTAGATTGCCTCTCAAATCAGTTTTTAATTTCAAATGTGTCTCCAAACACTGGCAGACCCTAATTTCTCAGCGTTCGTTTTCGCAGTTTTATATCTCGCGTATTAGAATCGCACAAAATCAGTTTTGAATCAATCTGGAAAGGTTTAAAACCAGTTCAAATCTAGCCAATGAAAGTCAAATCCGGATCAGCCTAAACCAGTACCGTTTTAACCAACTTTTTTAAAAGAAAACCATACCGGATTGGATTTTATATAGATAAGCCTTACCTCTATTCCAAACAGTTATACCATTTTATAAAAACCGAAATTTTGTGTTTGGTTTCAGTTTTGATATGTCGTATAATTGATTAACGGAACCAAACTGATATGCTATTTGTGAGCCTACCTTAACCAAAGCGACCTATAATAACTAATCTAGTTAAAAAGGTTGCAAAAAATGAAATTTTTGCACTTTCTTTTTTAGACAAGTCATAAATTTCTGTACTTAGGTGTTTGCTTTTAATATTTAACATGTTCATACCTAGGACCACTAGCCAAATTCAGATGAGCCCAAAATCCGGTCACCTAGATTGTTTTTTGACCAATTTATTTTTCTCATGTTACAGGTGTTGATATTAGTATGATTACACATTTAAAGACGGTTAACTTACCCAAAAGGGAAAGAATCCAGTGACAGTTTAAATTTCGAAACTTTGCTGGTTGAAGAAACACCTCGGGTCAAACCAAAGAAGCCAACTGCAGGTCGTGTGCGTGTTGATTTGAAACATAGTTTGTTTATAATTCTGAATATAGATCGGTTCAACCCTAAAGACGTGTCACAGGTAAATATAGATCGGTTCAACCCTATGGTCGTGCTAGTTCTTTTTTCGACCCGTACCGTTTCGACGCGACCTGTTTCGACACGAACCGTTTCAACCCGTACCGTTTCGACGCGAACCCAAGTTAAAGAGGTTACTGTGCTTTCTGTTTTCTGTTTTTTTACGTATTTTTGGGCTTTTTTAAGGGCTTTTGTTTGCTATGAAGATTTCTGAATGCAAGATGACGATGATGATTATACAGTTGGTGATATAGAAGAATTGAATTTTGGTTTTATTGACATAAGAGTAGTGTTGGAAGGTGATTAATTAATGTTGAATAATCTGATAATAATCTAAGTTAAACTGCAATGATTATTTGATATGAGATAATCAGAAACAGAATTAAGTAATCAATTGTAACCAAACAGATTGTAAACGCGCAGACGAGCGGTGGTAAAGAACTTATTTTGACCCGTACTCAATTAAGTTGCGTTTCTGCAGCCGCTGCTGCTGCTGCGTTTATGCAGCCACTGCTCTCTCGGTTCCACTTCATCTTTACGGGCAAGTGGTGTTACTGCATCACTTCAGCAGAGACCTCTCCAATCATCTCTTAGACCGCAAACAAGCGCTAATATTCAGTCGCCAGCCACACATGTCAGTACCTTCGAGTTTCGTTTCGTACTATTATAATAGGTCTTAACACAGT
This sequence comes from Helianthus tuberosus, assembly GCA_030545235.1. Lineage (NCBI taxonomy): Eukaryota > Viridiplantae > Streptophyta > Magnoliopsida > Asterales > Asteraceae > Helianthus > Helianthus tuberosus. Next base: position 14,070,029 of record CM060452.1, on the reverse strand, counting down.
GTCTTATTTTAATGTACGACAAAAATATGCAGAATTTCAAAGATCACGTGAAATAAACTTCCCATTTCTTTCAATGTGATTTGTTTCATTAGATTTCCTCTCAATTGCCTGTTAGTTATATTCATTAGGTTGAACATATTACATGATTTATAGGTATCTAATTTTACAGTGAATAGAAGTTTTTAATAGAATTAAACAATAATGACATGACACATGAATACACATCAACTTAACAATATCAAAACCCCTATCTGATCAATCACAAACCCTATCATCATATGAACATTCATAATTCATAAAACAAACACTCAAAATCAAGAAATAAAAGTTACCTGTAAATCAGAAGCACAAACAGAACGTTAAACCCGCAGCAGCAACTGAAAAATAAATCAAACATTTGTAACCATCTAGTGAAAGCAAAAAAGAAAACTCAATTATGTAGATGATTAATTCCACATCAATTGATATTTTGAAGAAAAAATTCAATCACGGAGAAAAGGAAATTGCATTCAATTAGGGTTCTAGGGTCTCAAATGGAAATTAGCTTGTTGGAATGGACGAGGATTATAATTAATTGTTAGATAATGCATAAGATATATGAATAAGTCATGGGAACAACAATCATACCTTCTGTTCTTCGATTCAGACTCTCTGATGAATGCTGTATAAAGGGTGAACAATATTATGTTTCTTGTTTTAATATATTCCATTTAAACCCTAATTTGCCGTTCAAAAAAGTGGAGAGGCCTGTTACTGAGTTAATTATGGATAATAATATGGCGCCCTAAATAAAAATAATCCCGCTCAAAATTTCATCGTCACTAATATGGTGACAATTCAACCACACCTTTGTATTTTTAGGTTTTTCTCATGAATTTGCAACCGAAAATAATTGGTCACAAAACTTTTTACCACTTAGCTACCGTGCAATAACAAATACACTTAATTCTCATTGTGGTGGCAAATTAGTGGCTAAATTTGCTACCATTTTTTTGTGACAAATTTTGGTGACAATTGCCCATTTTTCTAGTAGTGTGATCACCCTCTCTCACGAAAGGGTATTTTCATACTCTCTAAGGTTTAAAGGTTTTCACATTTCTAAGTCTTTGAGTTTATACACTCCCGCCTGTAGGGCACGAAAATTTGGGATTTCCCCCAGGATACGAAGGATTTATCTCCAGTGTATTTTGGGTTTTACCCCTGTAACACAAAAATTGTCTATACAATTGGAACTATTGTTCAAAAATTTTCTAAGTGTTTAAGGATTTCATGCACAGGGGACATTCCATCTAAAGCAATTGTATGATGCACAATGGATCAAAGTTGAGCTAAGTGTCTCGAACTAGGGACATCTTAGTAGGAGAAGTCGCAAAAGGGATTGGAGGTTAATACTAGGGTTAGACTCAGTTACTGGTATGATCTTTCCTTTATTAACCTTACATAAATTTTATAACTCCGATTAAGGTTTATGTATCCTGAAAAGGATATATCTTCAGGATATATCTTCAAAATGTGTTTTTGGGATGCGTTTCGGGATATTTGATTGAAAAATTTGGAAGTGATACTAGTTTGAAATTAAAACCTTGATCAAACAAGTATTAGAAAGTGGACTATCTTTTATTCTTTAGAAGTTTTCTCTAAAGTTGATTGAATTTTTAGAAGTTCTATTTAATAAAAGTTTTCATAATATATCACTGAGTATATTGATCAGGATATTTTCAAAAGAGAGTTGTACAAAATTTTGCAAAGCTAAAATCTACACTAAGAAATACAGAAAACAATAGCAAGTCAATTGAAAGATGAAATTATTTGAAATAAGCAATATCAGTTGATAACTGAAGGTTTCATCCTAAAACCCAGGACCCATCCACCTTTGGCTATCAAGTTGTTTTGATACAGAAATAAAAACTGTTCATAAGACAAGAAATAAAATTCTTCAAACATAAGCACAACTCTCGAATTTAAAGAAAATAAGTTTTAGGAGGCAGCGCCTTCTTCGTTCATGGTAATTTCAGCAGCATCCGTCTTGGGATCCGCCTCAGCATCCCTCTCAGCACCGGTTGGTTTTTCAATTGCTTTTGAAGATCCTTCAGCAGCAGGTTTGGCAGAAGTGCCGCCAAGGCTCTTTAGCTTTGTTTCCTAGGCACTGACGTCCCAAGAAGGGCATTCGAAGCCTAGTGTTTTGGCTTCGTGGGCCATCTTTAGCCTGGCCTGGAGGAGAGAAGTGACGACGGAACTTTTAAGGCTTTCCCGGTAGCTGACCATATCCTGTTTATGTTGAGCATGGGCAGCGTCAAGATCGGCTTGGGCATGGAGAGTAGCTTTGTTGAGAGCAGTCTGGTGTTCTTGGGTCATAGCCTTGAACTTCTCCTCGTAGTGCCGAGATTTAGCGGCTGCAATCATGCCTTGATCGGAGATAGTAACCTCGGCTTTCTTTAACTTGGATTCAAGCGTCTTGTTGAGCCCGCAGGATTCTTGATATAGATGAACCAGACGTTCAAGACCCTGCAAAAATAAGAGGACAGGTATTTGTTTTAATAAATACTTATAAGGGGTATAAGCTGCAGGATATGGTTCAGGGATACTAACCTGGTTGAGAAAAGAAGTCATAAATCTGCTTGCTTCGATGAACCCGTAATTCTCATAGGGGAATGTATCAGAGATGACGGGCGAATCGGGCTCTTTCCTTTTACGGGAGCTTGAACTCCGGGGCCTGGTAGCTGGCGAAGGTTTGGGAATGACGATGGCCTTGGAACTGTTGGGTTTGGATGAGGCCGTGGCCTTGGGACTAGGTTCCTTCTTGATCTGAACCTGATCGGAATAACTGTCCAGCTCGTCAAGGTCAAAGACTTCAGGGATCTTGGCCGGTGCTGTGTAAAGGGAAAAAGTCTTACATCTTTATTATCTTTCATTATATTATATTGTGCTAATTAATTATTTCACGAGTAATCCTTACCAGACATTTCAGATGATGAATATTGACTAGAACTCGGGATATGTGTGGTAAAACTCTTGTCACTTGCAGGTAATTGGTAAACAGTTTTGATTCTTTTTTCTGATTCCGCAGTAGGGGGAGCTACTTCCTTGAAGTTTACTGCAAAGGGATCAAAAAGGAGGATATTAGCAAAAGATAAAAGTCTAAAGGTACATGGGAACATTCATGATCCTACCGGTGGTTAACCACTCCACCGGAAGGCTAGCACCCTCATCAATGGAGTCTCGTTTGACAAAGAAGAATTTGCGTTGCCATCCGTCTTCGTTTTTGGTGGCTTTGAGAATAAGGGGTTTGTTGGAAGTCGAAAAAAGCAAAAACCGGCTAGAACCGTGGGATCGAAGGCGGTAAGCGATTGGCAGATCTTCGATACAAAGGTCGGGACAGTGAAGATTTTTAATTTGGTTGAGTACGATTAATACCCTCCAGACCATGGGCATGGTCTGAGCAAAGGAGATACCGGTGGTCCGGAAGAATTGCATCATAAATTCGGGAAAAGGGTATCGAAGGCCTAGTGAGAAAGGGTATGTTGGGAAGCAAACCCAATCAGTAGAAGAAACGTCCGATCGAATTGACCAATCGAATGGTCTAAAGACCGTGTTATCGGGGAAAGCACTGGAAGCTCTCAAAGCCGCAATGTCTACCTTATCAAAAGCGCAGACCTCCTTCTCGGGATTTTTGAGAAGATTCTGCTGAATGAAGGTCTCGGATGATTCACCGGTTTGGGAATAAGTTCTGGCAGCCATTGCAAATAAAGGAGGAAAGATTGACAAAAAATGAATGAGAAGTAAGGAATTACCTGGAGACTCCGTTGGAGATATCTGCTTTTCAAACAAGAAGAGAGAAGATATAGGAGCATTGTAGATCTCCATCGAGTTAAAAGCGCGTTGGAAGTTATGGTGTAATCTTGACCGTCGTCTCGATTTAATTGCCTTGATTTACGAGATAGAATTTTTAAAATATATCCGTTGGATTGGTATACCAACAGATATATTTGGGGACAATTGTTATGGGTCATTTTCTGAGTATATATATCCTGACTAATATCCTGTTTTTGGTTGTTTACTTGTGATCAGGATACTGGATTAGGATATTGCTAACATCCTGGGCGATATCATGGTATTAACTAAATTAACCACGTGCAGATTAGAGGATGTGTGTTACTAACGGTCAGATGGACTGCTTCTCCTCAAGACTCGGGCGTATTTATTATGTGAGAGACGTTGAATCCGAAAGACCAGGTCTACAACGTTCGAGTGGGGAATATTCGCCGGATCCCGGTTTATTAGGATAGTTTGTTTCATTTCTTTTACTATAAATAGATGGAGGCGGATCAGATTAAGGCACGCAACTTTCACACACACTTTTGAACACTTTTGCTCTCCAGCTCACAGCAAACACTATGCACAAACACTTGTATTCGAATTACATTGTAACACCTAGTTGATCCGCATCACATCCTGCACTGTATCCTGATATTTGAAGTAATAGAAGAACAAGGCAGTTGCAATTGTCAGCTCCCGGGGTTTTGTGCCGGCGATCTAGATTGATCAAGGGCTTTCCTCGTACATCACGTGTCAACCTTTACTTTTTTGCTCATTGTTTGATCATAGATACAGCTCTATATCCTGAGCCGTATCCTGAAACTGTTTTTACAATTAACTTGGTTAACATATTTTTCACACATATTTCTAGCACACTACCTCACTTAAGTAATTTGATCTCTTAATTGCTTCGGTAATTTTTGACCAAAACAGATATATGTTTTTGAAACTCAACAAGTTTCTTGTTGATTTCGGGGAAAATAAAGCATTCTCTATTAAGAGTTTTGTACCATTTGGTAATATTAAATTAGTTTTTCCCACTCCTTCTATCAAGTTTGTAGGACCTGATATTGTATCAACGGTTCCTTTTGTTGGTTTCAACTCATAAAAATATTTCTTAGATTTAAGTATAGTATGTGTGGCTCCACTATCCGCTATACATATATCTGCATCATTTGTCTGCTCTTGTGCTCCAGTGGTATTCATTTTAATCTTGAAAATATAAAGAGAAATAATAATAAGTGTATAACGAAGGCATTGTGAATTATTTTATAATAAGAAGTTTATTTATTAGTTGAAAACGTTACATGAAAAGAAAGATTGTTGAAACATAATAAAGACACTTATAATAAAGGAAATTACATAATTGTTGCATATAATTATTATGGTTTAGCAACATTTGTTTCAGAGTTCCATGTTATTGGTAAAGTCGGCGACATTCATTTCGATGTTGATATCATTAAAATTATCCACATGGTTCATCTCCTTTTCTTTTCTTTTGAGAGAGGCTTGGTAAAGTTCACATAAATGTGAAGGTGTACGACAAGCCTTTGACCCTTGGTTTGCACTTCCACATCTGAAACAAGAAGTGCCATTGTTTTCGGACCTACCAGCTTCATTCCTTTTGTTATACTGGTTGGGATTGGTATTTTGTGGAGTGTGGTAATTGGGGGTTCTTTGATTTCGACCACGACCGCGACACGTCCACGACCATGGGAATTACCTCGGAAATTATTATTTCTTTTGAAGGAATAATTGCGACCATTACCTTTACCAAAATGGCCACGGCCTCGTCCCCATTTTCTTCCAGAGTCTTTAGTATCATCATTAATAACAGCATTTGCTTCTGGAATGGCTAATGATCCAGTGGGACGAGCTTGATGATTTTTCATTAGTAGCTCATTGTTTTTCTCTGCTACGAGGAGAAATGAATTTAGATCAGAATATCTTTGAAACCTTTGCAACCGATATTGTTGTTCCAAGTTTATATTTGATGCATGAAATGTGGAGAAAGTTTTCTCCAACATATATTCCTCCGTAACAGTTTGCCCACAGAATCGGAGCGTTGAGCATATCCTGAACAAAGTAGAGGTGTATTCATTCACCTTTTTAAAATCTTGGAACCTGAGATTGTTCCATTCATCTCTAGCAGTGGGAAGTAAAACTTCCCTTTAATTATCAAATCTGCTTTTTAAATCTTCCCATAAAACGTATGGATCCTCAAAATTTGAATATTCAAATTGCAACATCTCATCAATGTGTTTATGGAGGAAGACATCGGCTTTTGCCTTGTCTTGATCGCTACATTCGTTCCACTCCGTTATCGTTTCCAAAACACCCATTGACTTGAGATGTCGCTTAACATGTGCCGTCCACGGCATATAATTTTCTCCGGTGATTTTAAGAGCCGGGAATTCAATTTTTGCGATGTTTGCCATTTTGTTGCTAAACATAAATAAGATAAATATTCAAATCTAAATACTCATTAAAAATGAGATAGCATACAAAGGTACAGCTATAAACAAATAAATGAATACATAAGCACTAAAAAGATGAGGTGGAAGCTCATATATTAAGATCGGCAACAATATTAATATTATGCCGGCCAATATTAAAACCGGGTGAATCATCTTCGAAATTTTTTCTTGAATAACTTTCAGAAGAAGAGTGTTTGTTGTGGAAAAAATGAGATTGATAACTGGTTATTTATAGTGGTAAATTATAACCGTTTTGTAACGGTTATATTACCGTTTTATAGCCGTTGTACAACGGTTATATATATATATATATATATATATATATATGTATGTATATATAATAAATGATGTATTAAGGAAATGTTATTTTATAAGATATAAAATTAGGATGTATAATAATAAGAATAAAATGTTAGTATACATGAATGTAAACTCTAAATTAAATGTTAGTATGTGCGTATAAATAAAAGTTGGATGCATAAATAAATACAAGTGCTATCAAGTCTTTCAGTCTCTTTATTTTATTTTTTTCATTTTTTTAAGTATGGGACTTAATTGTTTTTATGATAGGAGTGTCTGGATAACAGGGTCTCATAAAGGAAAACAATCCCACGATACATAAAAAGACATGTTACGTTTTTGTAGTCCAACAACGATCGTATGTCCATCGTAAGATATATCTGCACTGGTATTAGTTTATCATAACAATTATAGTTTATATATTAATCAAATGCTTACTTTGATTATAATTGCTTGAACGTTTCCTTGGCTAGAGCCTCGTGCTAATAACGTGTTATAATATAACAAGAATTAACACAAGATTAGTGCTAAAACTTTAAGAACTTTAGAAGTGTTACAAGAGAAAGAAGAAGAGAATTGTATGACTTATGAAAGTGTATACATGAGGTGCCTTTTTCCTTCTACCTTGAGCTAGTATTTATACTACAAAAAGATTAACTATTTGGTAGACAAGGTTAACTATTTGGTAGACAAGATTAACTATTTAGTAGACAAAGCTATCCCAAAGTTTGACAAAGAGTTCATCCACTTGCTTGGTAAATCTAGAGGTAAATCTTTAATAATATTCCTAACAATATATTAATATTTATTAAGAATATTATTATTTGGTCAAATTCAAATGAAACAACTAAACGTATCTGGGGACACAAAAAAGGATGTAAATGTTTGTTAAAATTAAAGTACGGATACGTTGATGTAGGAGTACAAAAAAACCGGTTTGGAAATTGAAACCGTCGAACCGGCCTGGCCTGATCCGCAAGGGCGTAGCTTTGTGGGGGCGGGAGGGGGCGGCCAACCCCCTGAACTTTTCGCTCGTTAGTGGAGAATATGTAGTTTTCGTATATAAATTTTTGGGTATATACGTTTTTGACCCCCCGGTTTTAGAGAAATTTTTGGTATATACGTTTTCGACCCCCTGGTCGGAAATCTCAAGTTTCGCCACTGCTGATCCGGTCACGGTTCCAAACTGCCACCCCCAAAAATCAGTCAGGCTTTTATAAGCTTGTAGGTTTCACATCGGTTTCCCATTCTAGCGTCAAAAATCAAACTGAAGCGATTTATACCATTCGGTCTTAAACCAGTTAGCGAGAACTAGCCATTGAAAATCGGCTTTCTAGCCGTGGAAAAACTGGCTTTCTAGCCGTCGAAACCTTTTTCAGACCTTTTTTTGTCAATAATCACCATTTTGCCACCCCTTAAGTTAGTATAAATAGGTTTATGATGTTTTGGTTGATTATTGGTTATGGCTTCACAATTTTTGAATCACTTTGCATATTTGATTATTGGTTATGGCTTCACAAAGTACTCAATCACAAGCAACTGTTGGTGTCGGTTCCTCGAACGAGCCATCCGTTGTGAGCGTTGCAAAAACGTCTCGGGAAATGTTTTGGGCAAGAACATGGGTTGTTCGACTTATGTCACATATCGAATGGCTCTCAAAAGGCTGTCATAGAAGTTGTGGAAGTTTTCTTCAACCAAACACAAAACTTGAATTTGAGAAATCATATGATGAAATATTGTCAAATGTTGAAAGTGGTCAAACATCAATGTGACATTTTTTACGACTTTAACAAGGTTCAAGATCAAATGTCAAAGTTCGTGATTCAAGAAGGTTTGACATTCGACCATTTTGACAACCCTCGCTTGACAAAGATGATCCGAGACACACTCCAACTTCGTTATAAACACATAAGTCGTACCACTCTAAGGGGTTGTTTGTTTACCTCTTAATGAGGCTCTTAATGGTTCAGACCTCTTACTGGTTCAGCACTTAATGATTCAGATTGTTTGTTTCGCGAGAAAATGTCTGAATGATTCAGACATTTGCCTCTGAATGGTTAAGCATTATACTGAGTCTGAATGGTTAAGACCTATAACCTGAATTGGTCAGACATTTGCCTCTGAACTGTTAAGCATTATACTAGCTCTTAATGGTTCAAACTTCTTACTGATTTAGCACTTAACCATTCAGAAGTTGCCAAAAAACCCCTAAGACACTATTGTATAATTGTTGAAACAAACAAAAAAAGGATTTAATTGTTTTTTTTTTTCTTTTTGAAAACTTACAAATGGCATGAACTTAAGGTCCAATGTTTGGTTAGCTTCATACGGTTTACCGGAATCATAACTTTGCATCGTCGCTCATTGGGTAGACCTCATTACATGGCAAATGATGAAATGTATGATTCTGTTTAAATCATTTGAATAATTTATTATATATTTTAGATAATATAATTAAAACATTTAAATTAGAAAACAAAATATTTTCAATATCATTCCACAACGCCTCAAACAATACAAATGCGTTTAAAAAAATAATAAAAAATATAGGATAAATTACACTTTTCGTCCTTTATGTTTGTAGGTAGTTGCAATGGACGACCTTTACCTTTAATAATTACAGCCACAGTCCTTTATTTGCAAAACATGTTACACCTTAGGTCCTTTGACCCTAACCAGGTTAAAATTTTCAGTTAAGTTATATCACATAAGGGTAATTTAGTCTTTTAACCAATTAAATTAAATTAAAAATAGTTTAATATAAAAACAATAAACTAAAATATATATACCCCCATCCTTCTCTCTCTCTCACACATAACCCTAACCATTAAAACCCCAAGGTATAATCACCACCGCCATCACCTATCTACCCCCACTACCATCTGCCGCCCATCACCACTCTTTTACCAGCCACCTCTAGTGAAACACGTCGGAAAAAAGAAAAACCCAACCCCAAAACTGGTACCCAACCCAAATCAGAACCCACCATCTTCATCTTCAACCTAAACCTAGCCACTCGACAAAAAAACCTGCAAATCGTGCAAACCCTAGTCGCCCTGAACTGGAAACCAGATCTGATCCGACGACACCTAGTGCGGCTAGGGTTTCTAATCGCGGATCTTAGCGGAAATTCTTCAGATATTCTAAGGCTACTGGTAGCGAAAAGGTGTCGTCGTGGTGGAAGGGAATGGGGTGGTGATTGTGGTGGAAGCGAAATTCTTCAGATATTCTAAGGCTACTGGAAGGGAATGGGGTGGTGATTGTGGTGGCTGCGGTGGCGGTTGGTGGTGCTAGTGGTGGTGGGCGGTGCATTATTTGAATCTCCTTCAACACATTCTCATAATCCTCTCTGAAAATAAGTTTCTTTTTGGGGATTGATTTGCAGGCATATGCAACACCTGTTGATTTCTCTGTGCATAGATTGGGGTTTTTTGCTTCAGAACCCAAAAAGGGTTTTGAACTTGATTTAGAGAGATTGGGAACGGGTCTGTTTCGTATGTCCGGTCTAAGTTAAGATCCATCATTGTGGATGGATTAGGTGTTGGAAAGATGGGGATCGGGTGAACAAGCGGTTTAGATCCTCCATTAACGAGAGGTATCTGCTGTGAAGATGCCATTAATGGTTGCATAGCAGCTTGGCCCTTGTTGTGACGGAACGGGTTTTAATGGTTAGGGTTATGTGAGAGAGAGAGAGAAGGATGTGACGGAACCGGTTGGGGTGGTGGTGGTGGCGGCAGCAGTTTGGCGACGCCGCGTAACGGTGGTGGTGTGGTGGCAGATAGTGGTGGGTTTGGTTGGGGAAGAAAGGGTTGAGAAAGAGATCTCAGATCTGAGATGTGAGATGTGTTATATATATTTTAGTTTATTGTTTTTATATTAAACTATTTTTAATTTAATTTAATTGGTTAAAAGACTAAATTACCCTTATGTGATATAACTTAACTGAAAATTTTAACCTGGTTAGGGTCAAAGGACCTAAGGTGTAACATGTTTTGCAAATAAAGGACTGTGGCTGTAATTATTAAAGGTAAAGGTCGTCCATTGCAACTACCTACAAACATAAAGGACGAAAAGTGTAATTTATCCAAAAATATAAATTGATTTGTAATGAAGTTTTTTTCCATGTTCAACATGTTGCAAGTATTATCAATTTGGTTGTGCATGAGGGTCTTAACGTTACAATTATTGATAATTTCAAATAGGTATATAGAATTTTATTACGTGATGTTTTTAAACAAAGTCAGTAAAGATGTAGAAAATATTGTGTCGATGTGAGATCCCTTTGTTTAGGTCTGAATTGCGGTGTACCAACTAAGTGGAACTCGACTTTTAAAATGTTTGAAAGTGTTTTACGCACTATACAACTTTTTTGGTAATCGGGTTGCCTTGCGTGGTCGAGCTAAACCGTTTCCCGATGAGGGTTGGCAATGTATTGAATAGCTCACCCAATTTATTGAGGTTTTCAAAACCGCAACTACAAGATTATCGGGGGTTTATCATCCCACTAGTTTAGAGTAATGAATGAGTTGTGTTTAATGGCGCAAATAATAATTGAGTTTGAAAAGACCGCTTAGACGCGGCGGATCCTGTAGAACACCAAACTCTCGAAGATGCAATGGAACTTGAAGAACGTATACACGATGAAGGGGTGCAAGAGGTACTACGTGATCCCCTTTTTGACAAAAAAAACTCACCTATCGTGCACGGATTCGCATAAACAATAGTTCGAACGACAAATAAAATTATGTTTTTTGTAGTAATGATTGTAGTTTGGAATAGTCTTTCTTTTATTTCATTTTTCTATTTTCTTGTTTCGAAAACTATAAAAGTTAATACAAGCTTCTTTTGTCTTAAAGAAATATTAAAAACTGTGTGAAAGTAGGCTCGTAAACGAATAGAACGAATATGAACGGGGCATGTTCATGTTCTTTCATTTAACTTTTCACTGCGTCAAAATTGGGCTTGGTCACACGTAAAAACTGTTACTGTAGGCCTTTGACCTCATTTACTTTTTCAGCACAAGTGTGACAAAAGGTCGAGTCATCGTAAGTATGATATGGCAAAATTAGACTTTTGGTGGTCGTAACACCTTTTAAACTGTGGCTAAAGGGTACCAAGTATTTTTTTGGTTGGAATTAATCATTTTATCTATTAAGTGTGTCTAAAGGGAAACAACGGTCACATTCATTTACACAAAGTGTGACGGTTACTATTATGTAGTCACTTATAAGTTTGTTTTAGACACATAAAATTTTAAAAAATCTGACAAAAAAAACTTGTTGCAATCTGTCATTCCATCCATTAATTGTGTCTAACGGGTAGCAATGACCATATGAATTTATTTTAAGTGTGACTACTTCTATTATACGGTCATATGAATGATATGCACTGTTAGTTTGACAAAATACTGTCATATGAATGCTATGCACTGTTAGTTTGACAAAATAAAATAAAAAAAAAAACTATTTCCAGACACACAAAACAATTTTTCAATAAGTGTGGCTGTTGGCTATCGTTGCGTCATACATATATATTTTTCCCATGACATTTGCTAACATTTCGTCACACAATATAAAACAATGTAACGTTAGTGTCTCTGTTGTGTAATTTTTTGTCACACTTATTTTATTTTATTTTATCCATGGCGTTTGTTATCATTTCGTCAGACAAATACAAAACAAAGTGAAATTGGTGTGGCTAATGGTAATGTAAAGCGACTTGAAATTTTGTAGTTTTAAATGTGGCTATTGTTTTATGTTTAGTCACATATATTTTTTTTTTACCAATGACATTTGCTATCATTCTGTTACACAAACAAAAAACAAAGTAACATAGTGTGGCTAATGGTTATCTAAATCCATATGAACTTTTGTAGTTTTATGTGTGGCTATTGCTTTATCTTTGATCACACATATTTTTTTCTTTACCATGACGTTTGTTATCATTCTGTCACATAAACAAAATAACAAAGTAACATAGTGTGGCTAATGGTTATGTGAAGCCACATGAAATTTTAAAGATTTAAGTGTGACAACCCATAACTTCGAGGTAAAAACCGTTCGTTTCGCTTTTACAAATTAATTATATGCTTATCTTATTCGACGAACTAAATTTATATTTATTTAATTTATAGTGTGCAAACGTGTAGTCGAAACCCAATCCATATTGCGTTGAACCGACCCGAACCGCTTGAACCAAAGCTTATGTCTCGCGGGTTGATTCAACCCACTCCCGTAGCTCGGTACTGACGAAGCCCGAACCGTAGCTTGAATATTATTCATTTATATAGTTGATTATTGTAGTTGTTTAAAAAAATGGCATATTCACCATTAATATAGGTTGCTAGTTTCAAGAGATTTCATCTTCCATCTGAACGAATATGTATAATTGTTTGATTTTGGAATATATTAAGTTATGTTTAGTTGAGCTTAAGTGTAAAAAAAAAGCAGCAAACCGCAAACGTTCACGGTTCACTTGCAGCTTTTGTTCCTTTATGATTTTTCGGCCCATGCTACCCTTGCCCCTTTATTTGTTTACAGCCCAAAACACTTGCACCAACTGGTATCCTTTACGGCCCAATCCCCATGATCCCAAACCGCCCCCAATCGTGATTCTTTTATATATACGTAATTCTGCATGATATTGTATCTTAACTTATCAAATAAATAAACCCTAACCTAAGCACAAGTCGCCTGCGATATCGTTCCCTCTACTTCTATCGTGCGATCTCCTTCCCTCTACCTCTATCGACGCTAGTTGCAACCCAAGGACCCTTGTCTAGCCGATTTCGAGTCCTTAACGGTTCCGCTAGTTCATAACTCGGTAAATTTACGTTATAGTTGATTTTGTTTTAACATGTTGTTATGTATGTGGCTGTGATTAATGATATGTATGATTATATAATGTTATATAAAGTGCAAGACGTTAGAGATCATATAAATTTATAATGGGGTAAATTACATTTTTCGTCATTTATGTTTATAGCGGGTTGCAATGGATGACCTTTAACTTCAATAATTACAGTCACAGTCCTTTATTTAAAAAACTCATTACACCTTTCGTCCTTTAACACTAACCAGGTTAAAATTTTAAGTTAAATCCATTCACTTAAGGGTATCATGGTCATTTCATGCTTTTATTAAAATTTTTCTTAATAAATAAAACAAAAAATTACATATATAACATAGCTCCCCACAATTGCTAACCCTAATCACTCGCCCATCTCTCTGCTTCTTTCTCTCCCAATTCCTAACCCTAATCACTTGTCAAGAAATGAGAAAGGTGTTGCTCTTAAAGAAATTGAATTCTGGAGTTCTATCTGTGAGGAAGAGATTGAACTTCAAGGCTTCGAAAGTGGCTATTCATACCTTCATTCACATATCTTAAAAATTCAAAACTTGCCGTTGTTCTATTAACAAACAAACAAATGATTATTTGTTGTTTTTTTTATGAATCAAGCAACAGCCACGACAGGCTTTTCTTAAAGCTTTCTTTTTCAACTCCTTATTTTATTTTCCCATTCATTCAATTTCAATTTTAATTTTGGGGCCAACATTCATCCATCAATTCAATCGTCTTCTTATTCTTTGTCTTCTCGTAATTCACACTTTTCAACAGCAGCGTAAAACCCACTTAATTCCCTCTCCAATTTCGCATTTTGGGTTATCAATTTCGTATCTTTATCTCGTCAAATTCGATAAATCAATGGGGAATTTCCAGCTTTTGTTCAGATTAGGATTGAATTTTGCATTCTGTTTACGGAAATTGGGGAGAAAGAAGCAGAGATCGAGATGGAGATGGGTGAGTGATTAGGGTTAGGAACTGGGGGAGATATGTTTATTAAGAAAAATTTAATAAAAGCATGAAATGACCATGATACCATTAAGTGAATGGATTTTACTTAAATTTTTAAACTGGTTAGTGTTATAGGACGAAAGATGTAATGAGTTTTCTAAATAAAAGATTGTAACTGTAATTATTGAAGTTAAAGGTCATTCATTGTAACCCGTTACAAACATAAAGGACGAAAAGTGTAATTTACCCTTTATAATGTTAGGATCAACTATAAGTTCGGTTAAGTCATTAGGGTTTCGGGTACGGGTTGAATCTTGTGTTTTGGACTAATTGCACATGGTTATGCATAATTCTTATTATACTTCTTGGCTGTGTTTTATGTATAGATGATGATTTTTGATGTTGGGTTGATCATCGGTGTTGTTGATGGGCTAAATCTAGTGGTTAGTGATAATTTGGTTGCTACATGATCTATTTTGTGATACAAACCTGCTGTGAATTATGTTTATGTGTCTCGGGTTTGCTAGTTAATCATTTACGGGATCGGGTAACGAAAATAGTTCTATCTAGAACGTTACAGCCGACTTTAATCGGCTGTAACCGGGTCAAATTTTGTCAAAAATTGATGTTTCTTAAGTCTAAATGAACTTCGAGGAAAAACCTTTCAAACCCAAATGGACCCGCATTTTTCTTGACGTCGTTTAGTCTTTTAAATGATTTATCTCGTGTTAAAGGTTTAGGCTGCATTTCATGTCAGAATTTGCAGCCCATTACGAAGGTCATAACTCAACGTAGGAGTTGATTTATGATCTAAAATTTCTAGTGTAAGTACTTCCAGGTGATTCCAAAAATCTCCAACTGGAATTTCGTAAAAAGAATAAACGAGGATTTAAAATGATTTTTGGCGTAAACTGTCATCAGAAGGTTATAAATCAGACCTAGGTGTAAAGAATGATTTTTATTGAAGTTTCTGTAAAGTTTCAGGTCATGAAAAAAATTCATTAGTATTCGGAGACTAAATAACATGTTTTGTTAAAATATCTTAATTTTCTAAGTTCATTTAGTATTTTAAATAAATTCCGGAAAACAGCCTAAATTCTGATGTGGAACTGCAATGTGCTGAAAGTGTTTGTAAACGTTTTAAATGTGCATATATGTTACAACAAAGTGTTCTATGTTATTAGAAACGTTAGTGGGTGTCTATGAATGTGTAAATGGAATTAGATGATCACCTGCACTAACTTATCTAAATGGGCATTTGTATGACAACGTGATTCTGTGACTATGTGTTAGACTATGTGTAGGAATTCATAAATTAAACTAATTGAAATGGTAAACATACTAGGAAGAGATTGAATTTCCTGAATACCTTTCAAGTTTACTACCGAGCAAACTAAGGTGAGTTCACAACTCTTTTCTAAAAGCATGCGTCCCTGGTTTGGGACAACACTTTTTACGGTAGCCCTGGTTTGGACTACGCGCGCGTCCCTTATGTGGACCACTGAAACATGCTATCCATTGGAGGTGGATAGTACACTTAGACTAAACGAAAAACTTTATCACGAAAGTCCCTGTATTTTACCGGTTAGATTGCCGGGTGGGCATACGCGGGGTATTAGTTGATAGCGGTATTAGGTTTGACAAACCTCACACCGTGCTGGAGGCCGGGCGTGAACTTCTAACCTTCACTCTTGCTTTAATGTTGACAGACATTATTGAGGGCACAAACGAAACGTCGGCATTCGGTACACAGTTTAGTCATGTGATGAGGGTTAGCCACCCGAGTCATACTTATATCAAAACGTTGTGAACTTTACTTTTACTAAACTCAAACTTTGTGAATTCGCCAACTTTATTGTTGACACGTGGTTGCATGCTTTGCAGGTCAATAGGTACAACTAAGGATGGGCGTTGCAATCGGCTGGAGTGGGTTGTTCGCTAAAACTTTATGTTTTTAAACATTTATTTAACTTGTGGTTTTGGTTCCTGTTGGTTTTAACTTTATTTTACGTTGCATTATAAATTGTTTTTTTTTACAAATCAAAACCTTATCGCTAATCTTGTTGATAGTGATGTTTTTTATTATTTTAATTGTTTGGTTCAACATGATTAATTGCTAGATCCCGGTCAGTCACAAGTCTCGCGGTAAAACTCCGCATGTGGAAATTGAGGGTGTGACATTAACTGTGGCTTTTGCTTTCTCTTTGGTCACACATATTCTTTCTTTACCCTTCACGTTTGCTCTCATTCCGCCAAACATACAAAAAGCAACGATACTGTGGCTAATGGTTACGTAAAGCCACGTGAAATTTTCTAATTTAAGTGTGTTTATTGTTTAACCTTTGTTCACACATATTTAGTGTGGTTCTATGTAGCCATTTAAGTCAATTAATCATTTTAATTTTCTTTTAATAACTAAAAGCAGCATTAAACATGAAAATGCCTATAAACTAAATGATATTTACAATATAAGGGTTAGAATATAATAGGAAGTTTATTTGGGTAGAAAGCCTAGGAAGTAATCCTAATCATCCATTTATTTAATCAAGAGCTAAGATTAAATGAGTGAAAATGAAGGAAAAAAAAGAGGTGTGTGGGTTTGTTTAGGGGCATTCTAGTCAATCCAAGGCAATAGTTTCTCTCTCCTCCAATTCCTCCCAATTTTTTAAACGTTAATAACTCTTTCATACGACATTATTTTTTTATAAAAATTGCACCAAAAAAACGAGCGTTTTTTATCTTTAAAACGAGTATACTAATGCTATATTTTTGAAAAAAAAATTCGAAAACCCAGTTGCATAAAACGCAATGAAAAAAAAACCTAAAAAATGACATTTTTGTAAAACGCAATGCACCAAAAACACAAAAAATGTCTTATTTGTAAAACGCAATAGCCAGAAAACACAAAAAAATGTCTTATTTCTAAAACGCAATAGCCTAAAAACACAAAAGAAAGTGTACTTTCTAAAACGCAATGGACTGAAAACACATTAAAAATATGTTTTACCTAAAACCCAATGCACCAAAAACACAAACAAATGTCTTATTTCTAAAACGCAATGGCCAGAAATCACTTAAAATGTCTGTTTTCTAAAACGCAATGAACTGAAAACACATAAAAATGTGTTTTACCTAAAACGCAATGCACCAAAAACACAAAGAAATGTCTTATTTATAAAACGCAATGACCAGAAAACACTTAAAAATGTCTCATTTCTAAAACGCAATGGCCTAAAAAAAACAAAAGAAAGTGTTCTCTTAAAAACGCAATGGACTGAAAACACCTAAAAATGTGTTTTACCTAAAACGCAATGACTAAAAACACTTCAAAAATGTGTTTTACCTAAAACGCAATGACTAAAAACACTTAAAAAGTGTGTTTTTTTCTAAAACGCAATGACCAGAAAATACATAAAACTCTCTTATTTCTAAAACGCAATGGACACATAAAACTGTCTGTGAACTGTCTGAACCAGAGAGTAGCAAATCAAAAATTGTCTGAATTGTCTACGAATTACTGTCTTCGAAATGAGCCAATTTCTGGGAAATTAAATTTTCTTATACATTTTTATTAAAGCAATTTAATCGGAAAAAAAAATTTCCAAGCTCGACCCCGGCCAGGGGCTCTGCCCCTTGGACCCTGCTACCAGGGGCGATGCCCCCGGACCCCCGCCAAGATCGTAAAACGCAATGACTAAATCAAAAACCCAGATCGTAAAAATGAAATTAAAGAATTTCTTACATGGATCGAAGCCGATTTCTTCAACGATTGACGAAATTTGAATGATAGAAACACTTATCAACGATTGAATCGAACGGTTCGAGTGATTATCTTCAAAATCACGGGAAAAAACGAGATTTTGAATGAAATTAAACTGGGTTTTCTTCAAAAAAAAAAGCTGAAGAACACGTCGGGTGTTTGAATCATTGATTGGTGACGAAAATCGCACTATAATGTAGTGATTATTGAGATAGAAAGTGAAGAAATTGTTGAAGATGGTGGATTTTGAAAATTGTGGGTTTTGATGTTACTGGGAAGAAGAAGGAAGAAGAAAAGGCTAAGATTGACTAAAATACCCTTCCTCTTTATTTTAAATTTTGCCACATGTCCTAATCCAATTGCTTCCTAACATTCCTAGCCAAAATAAACTTACTATTTGATCCTCACCCTACAATATAATATTCCAAAATGTATACATAGTTTCCCAATTTAAAAACTAAAACTTTTTTCAATTCCTAGGCTGGTTTTAACCCTTCTTGCTCCATTCGTGCAGATTTTTTAAGCCATGTATAGTTATGTTACATTTCTTTTGCATCTTAGCATATCCTTTAGTTGTACCTAGAGCAACAAAACATGGAAACCTATAAGAATACGTGTTTTAGATTTTGACAAGGTAATAATTAATAAGATATTAATTAATCAAGGAACAAACCTTTTGGTCTTTTTGACAAGCTTCCTAAGCTAAGTAACAAAAGAACTTACTCCTTCCCCAACTAATTTGACCCGCCTGATTCTATATGTAAAAATGATGCCTCCTTTATAGCTTTATCAACACAAACTCTAACGTAACGTCGTAACCATCTTTTAGTGCAACCCCATAAATGATTTATTTTCCCATTGAATAGTAAACTCTACCTCATGCAACGCGATTGTTCACATGTACAGAATACAGAGCACATAGACTTGGCTACAAATATTTTATGGCAAACTAACATGATAAAGTTAAAGTCGATATATATGTGTGCATTTCATGCAATACATAATTGTGAGACATCTTCTTGTGATTCCAAATGAGATGCCGGTTCAAGAAGCGGATTATCAGGCATAACTTTTTTTCTTGTTCTCACATTTATCTGATAAACATCGAATTAAGAAGGTTATGGAACATTAGCAATAACATGAAAACTATAAAAAAAAGGAAATTGCCAAATACTTACCATTGTTGGCTTTTTTTCATGCACCACTTCTGTTTGCATCGCTTTACATGATGCATTAGTGTTGTCCTTAGGTCCAAGGTTTTTTTTCACGTAATTGACCTACAATTCAATTAAAGAGGTTATGGAAAATCACCAATCACAAGGAAAATTATAAAAGAACAATGAAATTGTTGAATACTTACCACTGTTTCTTTTTGCACCATTTTAGATATGTTACTCGGAGGAATAACAACTGTTTGCAGTGTTGTACATGGAAAATCACCAATCACATGGAAAATTATAAAAGAAGAATGAAATTGTTTGCACTGTTTTTAAAATGTTTCTACAAGTATTTATAAGGAAAAAAGCCGAAAAAATTTAACAAAAAAATTGATTTTTAACATGTTAAGTTAAATTTTTAAGAGTGTTCCCTGGTTTCCCATTTTTTTAGTGTTCCCCAATGAATCTCACACTATATATATATATATATATATATATATATATATAGGGGATGGTTCAAATGAAAACCACTTTTATTGTGAAAACTCGAAAACTAACTAAAAAAAGCCTAAAAAACACACAAAATTTTTTTTTTCAATTTTTTTTTATAAATTTCGCTGGTTTTTATATATGAAAAAAAAAATTCAAAAAAAAAAAAATTTTTTTTTTTTTGGTTATAATGCACATGTGTAGTACACTAATACGGAAAGCCTAAACCACTTAACCCACCCCCCACCGACACCCCCCAAAAACCTAAACCCCCCACCCCCCAAAAACCTAAATTCACCCTCCCACCAAAAGTCTAACCCCCCACCCCCCAAAAACCTAAACCCCCCCACCCCCACCCTCCCGAAAACCTAAAACTAAACCCTAAACATAAACCCGAAAAAAACCTAAACCCCCCACCCCCACCCCCACCCCCCAAAAACCTAAACCCCCCTCCCCCCCCACACCCAAAAACCTAATCCTAATCATAAACCTCCAAAAAAACTAACCCTAAAAGCTAAACTAAACTCAAAAAGCTAATTTTAAGCATGTAATGCAATTGTAGTACATGTTATATTGCACATGTGCACTACTATAATAATAGTATTGAAAACAAGACGACACCATAAATCTTTTTTTATGTCATAAAAAATATGCTCGAATATACTTGAATGAAAGATACAAAAATTTGTGATCTTATGGTGCCATTTTTGTTTTAAAATGATAACGTATGGAGAAATGGGAAATGTTTGAAAAGTTACATATTTTTTTTCCAATTTTACCCCTCCTTCATTAAAAGTCTCTCCCCCCCCCCCCCTTCTTTTTAGTGGTTTTTAATTAGTTTTCGAGTTTTCACAATAACTAGTGGTTTTCATTTGAACCTTCCCCTATATATATATATGGGTAAATTACACTTTTCGTCCTTTATGTTTGTATCGAATTGCAATGGATGACCTTTAACTTTAATAATTACAGTCACAGTCCTTTATTTAAAAAACTCATCACACCCTACGTCCTTTAGCACTAACATTGTTAAATTTTCAGGTTAAGTATCGCATGTGCATTGCATGTGAGGGCTTTTATGTCTTTTATCGCCAATCTATTTAAATTATATAATAATCCATAAAACTTCTCTTCTCTCTCGTATCGTCTCTCACCATCTCTATCTCTACACCCATCATCAACATTAACCATTAACTATCATTATTATCATCACCAGCAGCATTCAACATCATAACCACAACCATCATCACCATGCACCACTGTTGTCATCAGATAGAAACACCGCCACCATATCGCAATCCTGCCGCCCTCAACCATCATCACCATCACACTCTAAGTTACAAACCGTAAAGGCGTAAACTGTTAAAACCAAAGTACTGATTTCATACCGGCCGACTCGAAGAGGAATATATACCTTTAGAGCATAATCTTCTCCAGCCAATAACCGATCTTCGAGTCGACTGTTAGTACCCGAACGTGAACAATCTCTTTGATCTTGTGTTTTACAAGAGGATATCAAGATCAAGAGGATATACCTTTAGAGCATAATCTTCTCCAGCCAATAACCGATCTTCGAGTCGACTGTTAGTACCCGAACGTGAACAATCTCTTTGATCTTGTGTTTTACAAGAGGATATCAAGATCAAGAAGATTCAAGGGTAATGTGCATTCAATTTAAGTCAAACATAACAAACACGGTCAAAATTATGAGAATCGGGAAGAACAATCATATCCACAGTCAAAATCAACAAAATTAATTAAAGGAATCTAGTACATACCACAACCATGATTGCACCGACAATCAACGGATCCGATCCGACCCAAAATCTAAACTCAACCGGAGATATCAAAGATCCGAACTCTAATACCCAAAAGCACCAAACAAACAGAGCTCCGATCACCAGAAATTAAATAGACACCGGGTTTAGGCTGGCGGAGAAAGGCGGCGATGACGCCAACCGACACTCGCGGTAGAGGGGTAAGAACCATCCGCACGATTCCCAAAGCTTGACGATCAGTTCAGTGTACATGACGGAACGATCAACGGTGAGGACTCTGGTGTGGGGTTCAGAAGAGAAAGAAAGACAGGGTGTGAGGTGGGTGGAGCTGGTGGTCAGTTGGAGGTGGTGCAGTGGTGGCGGTAGGAGGGGTAAGAACCCTAATTTCGTTTAAGCAGAAACCCAAAATATTGAATCACAAACAAATATCTACAACAAAAATATTACGTAGAATAATGGGTTTATGTTTTAATTGTGATTTGTTTTATTGTTTAAATTTGTTTAGACAAATAAAAGAGTAAAATTACAAATCTACCCTCATGTGCAATGCACATGTCATAATTAACCTGAAAATTTAACTTTGTTAGTGCTAAAGGACGTAGGGTGTAATGAGTTTCCAAATAAAGGACTGTGACTGTAATTATTAAAGTTAAAGGTTATCCACTGCAATTCGATATAAACATAAAGGACGAAAAGTGTAATTTATCCTATATATATATATATATGGTAGGGATCCTAAGAGAAGACCATCCTATTTGAGAAACTTGAGAAGCACTCTGGACCACACATTTTTCCTAAGCTTTTCCTAATATACACATATGTATAGTATAAAATTGACTAGGGGAGGGTTATATAGAAAACCCTATATATATGAAAAACCTTAGAAAACCCAACCTCCCGACATTTTTTTTTTGAAAAAATTAACACATGTAATATACATGTTTTTAAGAGTTTTGGGCCAAAAAAAATCAAAAAAGCGCCGAGGGGATGTTTTTAAAAAAAAAAAAAATTCAGCAAATTCTGTCATTTTTGGCTAACACATGTTAGTCGACCGGACATGGCTGAAATTTGTTTATTTTTTTAAAAAAATCCCTTCGGCGCTTTTTTGTTTTTTTTTTTTGCCCAAGACACTCTAAAACATGTATATTACATGTGTTATTTTTTTCAAAAAAAAAAAAAAATGTCGGGAAGTGGGGTAAAAATGGGTTCCCATTTGGGTTTTCAGAGTTTTCTAAGAATTTGAGGGTTTTTTATCTATCTTTATCCAAATTGACTATATGCATATATGTATATTGTCAAATCTTGAATTATACACATATGTATATAGTCAATTTTAAACTATACATATGTGTATATTACGAAAAGCTTAAGGAAAATGTATGGTCCAGAATGTTTCTTAAATTTCTCAATTAGCCTAGTGTTACTCACGTGATCCTAACCCTATATATATATATACACACACACATGGTAAGATCAAATAAAAAGTTTATTTTGACTAAATAGGATGAGAATGAATCTTAATTATTTATTTTTCAAATCAATGATTAAGATGAAAAGTTATGAAAAAAGAGAACTGTAAGGGTACATTAGAAAATCATATTTATTGACTTTATCTCTTCACATGCAAAGCACATATATATTTCACCTCCATTTTTTAAACGTTCATAACTTTTTATACGACATTATTTTTTCATAAAAATTTAACCATAAAATCGAGCGTCTTTTTATCTTTAATCTGAGTACCATATTGTTATATAAAATATGAAAACTAAAAAAACCCACAAAAATGTGTTGTATTTCTATGTTGGAGTTAAATGCCCGGATAGTCCCTGTGATTTGCTATTTTTTCACCTTTAGTCCTTAACTTTCTAAAATTATAGCTATAGTCCACAACTTTTCAATTTTCGTTCCCGGATAGTCCCTGTGCCTAACATCAGTTAGTTTTCTCAGTTAAGAGGGTGTGAAATGACAAAAACACCCTTACTACAAAACAAAATAACTTAAACTATTAAATAGATATATTTATTTGTGGGACCCACTTTTAAAGAATTTTAAAGAAAAAAAATAACAAGCCCAGTCCACCCCTATCATTTCCGGCCAAACTGCCACCACCACATTATTCCGGCGAACACCCCACCAACGCCCCTTTTCCCTCTTTCTATCTGAACAATGTCCAACCATCAACGCTATGGGTAACACCCACCACCACCACTGCATCTCCACTCAGATCCACCCAATCGGCACCGTAATCACCACCAAAAAGGCCACACAACGATACAGTTTGTCAGGTGAAATGAGGCGATTCCAGTGGATATGGGTTGTCCGATTTTATGATTAAACGAAACCGAAACATCCTGTGAGTTCAAATCAAGATCAAAATTCCTCGGTTTCGCACAAATTTGTGTGGTTTCATTACACGACGGAACATCAAGTCCTGCAGATATATTCTTTGTCAAATCCCCTATCCAATACAATTATTATTATTAACATCAGATCACTATTTTTTTTTTCAAATCTCAACCCTAAAATGCTACACTTTCTACAAACAGCCAAAGTTTTAAGATTTGAAATTAAAATAACGTTTAGTGTTGAATTGGAAGTTGAACAAAAAAGAGCCCTTCATCACAAGCAAGCCATACCATCATTCGTGACAGGCGGTAGACAACCATCATCTCACTCGCTGTAATTTGATAATTTTTCAATCTCTGACTACAGGTAGGTATTCATAGGATGATAATTTCTATCTTATGATTGTACTTTTGTTTGTTATTGTGGATGATTGAGATCGAATTTGTCGATGAAGATGACAGAGTAGTCATTGAGTAGGTGAGTGAGAAGAAAGAGGGAGAAAGGTGTGGTGGGCCAGTGGGGTGTGGTTGTTGTTTTGTCTAGTAGTGGGTCCCACAAGTTAATTTATTTTGTTTTATATTAAGGGCATTTTTGTAATTTCACCTCTACTTAACTAAGAAAACTAACCACCATCTACACTACAACTATCCGGGAATGAAATTGCAAGAGTTGAGAACTATAATTGTAATTTTAAAAAATTGGGGAACAAAGGTGAAAAAATGGCAAACCACAGGGACTATCCGGACATTTTTCTCTTCTATGTTATATAGCATTTTTTTGCTAGATTTTTGTACTACATTTTTGTGCTGAATTTTTTTGTTTTATATTTATTTTTTGAATTTTTTGTGCTAAAATTTTGTAGTAGATTTTTTTTTGTGCTATATGGTTTTATACTAGATTTTTTTATGCTATATTTTTTGTACTGGATTTTTTGTGCTATATATTTTTGTACTGAATTTTTTGTGCTATATTTTTTGTACTGGATCTTTTTTATTGTATTTTTTAGAAAACAAAAGGGTGTCACATATCACTTTTACACTCCTATGTTTTAGTAACAAAATAACTTCATTCCATAAGGAGTGTCACATGTTATCATCACAATCCTTCTTAAGCTACTTAGCCAAAATCCAATTTTTAGTGAATCCTTCCCCAAATCACCTAATAAGCAACTGAAGCATGAAGGGATTAATTAGATGAAGGGATATTTGGCTAGAGAATCTAAGATGAATAATTTACCTAGACAACTTTACTTATCCACAACGTTATTACATAGTGAACTTGATGCAAGGACACCAGCTTTTGACTTTGAACTAGAACAACTTGAAGTAAAGACATCTTTCTTACATGGTGAACTTGAAAAGCAGATCTATATGAGACAAATAGTTTTGAGGTTCAAAAGCACAAAGTTTGTTTGATAAAGAATTATTTTAATTTATTTTTGTGAAAAAGAAAAGGAAATATTAAAAAGGAAAGGAGGCCCATGAATGTCATGGTTTAATCCATGTAAATCATAGTGGATGAGAGAAGGGGTGGTGTAACAATTCATTAATGGTCCTACCTGGCGATTGATGACCCAACTCATGCCCCCCACACCCTTCAGTCTAATAGCACAAGACAATAGTACTTTACCCGTCCGGTGGACGGGAACATTAACATCATAATGTCGCACTACATCAAATCATATTGGCAACAATATGACGCGCCGTAATTATACAATGAGACATTATTTCTAAACAAAATAACTCAATAACCGATACATCATTCACCTGTTTAAGTACATCCATGATTTTGACCGATGGTAACATCAGTGCACTTGGTTCTATCTTAATAGCAAGATATCAATGAAAGAATCATATTTTTCCATCAAAGAAACTAAATAAAAATAAATTTGACCACCCAATATCGCAAGGGAACAACAACTACCTTGTAAATATCACTCATAACCCCTAGCATAAACACGAGAATACTATCAAAATTCAAAAGAGCTTTTGTGCGCAACTGTTTGTCATATATCTGCCATAAATGAACCCAAATAAAAATTTTTATCAAGCAGCAACATGTTTAATCTTCTTATATATAACTCCTCAGCTTCGTACAATGCCCTAGAAAACATATAATTTCACTACGAGTTTCAAATTATATCAGAAGTGTTCGACATATCAGAAGCAATTAGCTTATGAACATCATGAGATAAAACATTTGAATCTTAAGTAGCAACTATAGATCATCCGAATCACCAATACAAGCATAACATCAATTTCCACAATGATCAACAAAATTCAATACAGAAACAGATCAAGGTCAAATCCCTTGAAGCTATCACGAACAGGCTGCATTTTATATTAATGATTATCAAATACCGATATCTTTGAGGTTATGTAGATGGAATAATAACATGGTGTTAGAAAACTTATAAAAATTCTAATACAAAACGTGCAGAATCCTATTTAAGGCCTCTGATAGAGCAGGTCATAGGTCATGAGGATGTAGATCCCCTTATACATAATCAGCTCTTAGCTCTTCAAAACTTGTAAAGGTCCTGTTTTCAAAGCATATAAGTACGAAAACAGTTCTTAATTAAAAATGGCGATAATAAGACATTAAACTCACTTTTCTTCTTTGTTTTCGGCTTTTCTCTCAACCTTGAACTCAATAAAGCATGGGAAAACGATGTATTTTGCGGTGTAGCCTCACATGTTCTAGCTAAAAAAATGAGGTTTAGCATTATCTCTCCTAATCAATTAAAGTTTAGCTAGAACATCCCATGTTCTTGTAAACTGCAATTGATTAGGAGAGATAATGCTAAACCTCTACTAACTGTTATGTTTTCAGTTATTTTTCAGAGTTTAAATGGTCAAGATTAAAAGTTAGAGAGCTTAAAGGGTCAGGATTTACCCAAAAGTTGGTTGCAAACTACGCTGTCTATAGAATACATAATTTATAAGGGTGGAAGGGGTACTCAAACACATAGGAAGTGGTAAACTCTTCACTTAGCCAATCAACTCATGCCATGTCAACTTCCATCTTCATTCCCCATTTTACACTCAATCACTAATCACTAAAGGTGCTTAACCCAAACAATTTTTTCTTTAAAAAAATTAAATATAAATAAATATATGTGTGATTGGTTGGAAGAGAGTGGGACGCACCATTAATCCCCTCTCTCCTCGGTAACTAGTCGCCGTTCATGCTCTTCACCGCACACCGAAACGGATTCGGCGGCGGTTTGCCAATCGACAAAATTCTTCCCCAATGCACTCAGCGAAGGGCGCCTACTCCTCCCTAAGTACAAGATTCTTTTTTAACATATAAATAGAAAAATTACTTGAATATCAGGAATTCATGAAAATTTACTTAAAAAATACCGATTTTTTTGTATTATGTTTTTGCCAAAACAACAAATTACAAAAAAAAAAAAAAAAAAAAGTGACAGGTAAACAGAAACAAGTTGTGCGCAACCCCCTTTTAGATAGCAAAATTGATCATATTGAAGACAAAACTATGGATCTTAGGGGTCGAGAAATTACCATGCACAACCCTCTGGACCCTGTTGAGGAATTTCACGGCCTATGGGCTAGGGAACCAAAAGTATTAAAGTAAAGGGGATAAACGCATGTTGATTCTCTAAACAAGATTTCACGTGTTTAGCGATTTTGCCTGATTCCAACTTCAACACCACTTGGCTAGCAACAAACTCGTTGTCCCCGAGCCCAACAAGGGGGACACTCCTGTAAAGTCTACACAAGCATGTTTCCCCTTGCCCACCCTAACACAAGAATATCAATTGGCCGAAGAGTAGGCCTCCCATCAAGCGGATCCGTCAAAAAGTTCATCGGAGCCTCCTTTTTAGCCGAAATCCCTACCCATTTTAGAACAATAAAACATCACATGTAACTCCTTGCAATGGACCGCATGCTCACCAAAAGTATCTAAACAAACCTTGCGGAAAACTAAGCAATGCTCGTCAACCAGAAATAGAGGGATCATTAACCGGTACCTAAGGATTGCCCAGTACACCACAAGTGACATGTGTTGGCCCAATCCATCAATGGGGATGACTGTCAGAAAATCTTGAGCAAGAGGGGCTCGAATTCATCAAACACCTTTTTTGGTGAGGAGATAGATCAAACTTCTCACTCATACTCTGGACGGGTTCTACTAAATAGGGCACTTGCCAAAGCATCCTGGGATTTAGGGGGCATGTCCTCATTAGAGAAACTGCCAAGATCAAAATCGGGAAGGGAAAGCATATATCAAAATATGTGGTATAAGATCTCTCATTATTTTTAAAGAAGCAAATATGACAGTTATGCTTATTTTATAGGATATTCATCACTAAAATTATGTAGATGCACATGATAAACATGAGGTTGATGCAACTAAGGAAACACTTGAGGTGGAGTTTGATATCAAAGAATCAGGAAATGTCAAAAAAATATTTTTGAATAGAGATTCAAAGAACTTGATAATTATTCTGTTGTATATATTATCTCCAGGATAGTCAGAGCAATACCATGAAAACAAGTTTTAAAGTGTGCGAAGTAAACCTAGACCCTTGATGAAAACAAATAAAAGATAAACACAATGACAATTTCATATTTAGCTGAAAACGGCAAAAAAGTAGAAACCCACAAATGCTGAGTTTTTATCTTGTACCACAATTTTTTTAGGCACATAACTTTTCTATACTTCACTAGTTTTCTAATATACATTGATATGCCATCATTTATATACATATTTTTAGTGTATATCTGTCCTCATATTTGACCTCTTTGGATGCATTTTCACATGATTTGATACTTAATAGTTTCCTTGGTAAAACGGATGTAGCATTTGGCTTCCAGATAATAAACGAGCGAAAGACAGGAGAAAATCCAAGAAAAGCACCAAGTCAAGCCAAGCATGACCGAGTATCAAGGATGCATGCCCGTGGCACTCTAAAGGTGGCCTTAGAAACCAACTCCAATAGACGAACGGTCGTGCCGACAAGGTGCAGGGACATGCCGACCAAAAGCGTTGACTCCACCCGTGCCTCTTGCACAAACGCTTGACCGTGCCAACTAAATCTGAGGAATTGTATAAGCGTGGCATGCGTCAAGATAATGGCACGGCCATGCATATGGCCAGAATTTTGCCTATAATTTGAAGCTCACCACATTTCAAACCAGTGGCGAAGCTTGAAGTTTTCGACGAGGGGTCGAAAACGTATATACCCAAAAATTTCTATAGAACCGGGGATCGAAAACGTATATATCCAAAAATTTCTATACGAAACTACATATATAATGCTACTGAGCGAAAAGTTCGAGGGGTAAAGCTACGCCCCTGCTTCAAACATCCATCCACAATCCCCTTCCACCCCCTTCTACCCCTAGGTTCAAGCTCCTAATGTCGTATAAATTCATCTGCCCACTTTTAGTCTCAAGTCGTATATGATTCCAACTGTTTACTCATTTGATCCTTAATAGATCTTTGCTTTTACGATTAATTCTTCTAAACCGGTCACTTTTCACTTTACTAAGAAAAGGCATGCCGACTGGGCGAGACCATATCCGTAATTTTCCAAAAGAAATGAAAAAGTGAACTATAATTAGATGAAAACAATAGTAGTTATGTGGCAATTAACAAAGCCCAAAGTATCAATGGATGATTGTGGAGAAATGGCTTTGCTTCTGTATACAAAATTTAAAAAACAAAAAACATTTCAACAATTTTTTTCTCAAATTAAACTTCATATAGATGACTGAACAAAAACTAAAATCTCAAAACTTGTAACATCTATTAAATGAGAAAACCAACCAATTCTAGCCTCCATACACCATAAATCATTCAATGTCTTTAACTGCTTTATAAAAATCAAACAAAACAAGAAATAATTAATGAAGCCGAGCAATATCCTCGGGTATGGAAAATGAAATGAAATGACAAGTAAAATCCGCTAGACGATTATACGATCAAGTTCTTGTGTACAAGAAGGCAACAGATATAAGCATATTCAACCATGATTATGGAAGAATAACATGCTTGTAACTGTGAGCATCGTTTATCTCACATTTTGCCTGGTCTTGATCATTCGCTTCAGAGTTGCTAACCAGAAGCTGCACTCATCCCAGTCGCTTGTCGTAAGATCCACCTTTTATAAAAAGAATAAATAAAATTATAAATAAAAAACATTATTATAACTAAATCTTGAATAACTGAATTGTAATCTCTAGAGTTTAAAACAATACCTGAATTTTGAGAGCAGTAGCAAAATCACCACGATCCAACGACTGACAAAGCTGCACAAGCTTTTCAGCAGCATTCTTTGATATATCACCACTATTTAGCTTCGCAAACAAGGCACCAATTTTCTTGGAGTTATCATCGATTTCCCGCCGCTTAGCTGGCGCAGCGTTTGACCCTCCCAACGCTTCAGACGTCTCATTGAAAAGTCTTGTCAGAGTTCCAATAACTCCCCTTTGCTGGGCTGAAAACAAAATGGTCAACATTACCAACATAATAAAAACATAACACGAAGAGCTATAAAATCAAAAAGGAGAAAAAAAGAGACATTGATATTAGCATATTACCAGGTACATTTGACACATCAGCTGTTTGTACAGTTGGAGGAGCGGCAGGAGGGGCGGAAGGCGGTGGAGGAGTAGACGGTTGCATTTGAGTAGAGGAAGGTCTTTGTAATCCTGTATTATTAACGGGCATAAACCCCCTGACTGGTGGTGTCACACCGTGTGATATCTTCGGCCCGGTGGTTGCAACCATTGGAGACGGAACGGGCCCAAGTGAAACAGGCCCAGGTGGTCCAGGTTGGTAAACAGGATTAGCATTCCCCTGAGACTAAATTATTAGCAGCTAGCCAGATATTATACAATCTAGTAACAATAATCAAGAAGCAGAAAAAAAGTTGTATATATATATATACATACGGGGTATAACTGGGAACCCAAAGTGGGAGGCTGCTGGTATTGATCAGCGTTTCTCATAACAGGAGGTGTTGTCGGAACAAAGACTTTCGGTGCAGGCTGAGTTGTCACTGGAGGTGGATTAAATCCCGCCTAAAAGACACAACTCACATATAATATTACTAATCCAACTTTCCATATTATAATACATATATATAGAGTAAAGTTCCCGTAAAAATAACTTTAACATACTAAATGTACGAATAGCATGAAAAAGGCAAAAAAACTCGGTGGCATTTTCGTAATTATTTGCTCGTATTATCAAAAGTACTCTCTACAAATGATCCTGTAGAGTAATTTTGATCTTGTAGAGTAATTTTGTAAAATGTTCTTGTAGAGTAATTTTGATCAAAAAACTATACCTCACCAAAAAACCCTCAAAAAAACCTAATTACTCTACAAGATCAAAATTACTCTACAGGATTATTTGTGGAGTAATTTTGAATTGTATGTTGTTTGATAAACTTGCAGAGTAATTTTGATACACTTGTAGAGTAATTTTGATAATTACCCTACAAGATCAAAATTACTCTACAGGAACATTTTACAAAATTACTCTACAAAGATCAAAATTACTCTACAAGATCATTTGTAGAGTAATTTTGATAATTACTAATAATTACGAAAATGCCACCGTGTTTTTTCAGCAAAACCTTTAGTTCGTACGTTTTGTATGTTAAAATTATTTGTATTTGATCTTTTGTCTCTCTCTCTCTCTCTATATATATATATATTTATATTTATATACAAGTGTTCAATTATTTACGTACAGGTGGAACATGCGCTGCAGGAGTTGGAACAAACAGAGAAGGTTGTTGCGGCTGTTGATATTGAGTATTGTATAAAGGTTCAGATGGTTGTTGGTAAGAGCTCCCATCCTGCATGGTTTTCTGTAATTGAATATACGGGTTTTCTAAATGTATAATATTGTTATTAGATGAGAGATTATGAAAAAATATACCTGATAATAGTTTCTAGAAGGTTCAACAACAGAGTTTGTTTGCTGGTGTGTACCATACACAGCTCCCATTTGTGGTTGAGTGTGAACATAATCTGTAGACCGTGTTGTCTCTTTCTCTGAATAAACAGACATACAAAGATTTAAAGAAACACAAATGAAAAAAAAGTAACTGGTTTATTTGAAAGTATAAATATATACATACCTGGTTCAGATGAGAGTGCGATACGATCTCTTAAAATAACAAGTTCAGGTGATAAATCTTCAGTGCCCATTAGTTTCAAATATTCCATAGCTGTGGTCAAAAGTCCTTGACTTGCTAATATTTCAGCATATTTTTCAACAAGTTTGCATAAAGAAGCACTGAATCTCTTCTGACCAGTTGCTAAAGCAAGAACCACCGTCTTTTCCATTAAATCCTAATATAAAAAAATATATATATAATCAACCTTTAGTTATTACATTTCACATGAAAAAAAAATAAATAAATAAGCATAAGGTAGTATGATTACCTGAAGAAGGTCAACATAGGATTCACCCTTGTGTTCACCAGTAACGTTCTTTGACCAAATTTCAACTGTTTTATCAATGTTGCCAGCACATATGTAACAAAGAGTTGCAGCTAGTGTATTACCAGAAGCCACAAGCCTAGCTGCAAGGGTGTCACAAAGTAAAGTCCATTCCTCCCTTTGTGCAAACTGCGAATGCATACACGTAATTAATCAATTGTAATTACAACAGGCATGACTAGAAGAGTAATTCTAACTCTACGAAACTTACAGTGCATAGAAGAGCTAGTGTTTCCTTCCAGGATTTCAGGGGCCTGGTATTTACCAGACTAACTAAGTCATTATTTACCATTGCAGCAACAACCTGTTGAAGAAAAATATACACATACTCAACTGAACCACAGAGGTCAAAAAAAAACTCATGAATAGTTTATATAATTAAGAACAAAATACATAAAATACAAATATGTTTTCATTGGTCCCACTTTAATCATAGTTCTCAAGAAAATACCACATGGGTCTAGGTCTAGGCCTGTAAACGAACCGAACGTTCATGAACTGTTCGT
The DNA here is from genome assembly GCA_030545235.1 of Helianthus tuberosus. Taxonomy (NCBI): domain Eukaryota; kingdom Viridiplantae; phylum Streptophyta; class Magnoliopsida; order Asterales; family Asteraceae; genus Helianthus; species Helianthus tuberosus. The sequence continues at coordinate 14,037,114 of CM060452.1, read as the reverse complement.
GAGCTTGTTCGGCAGGAAGTTTATTTATGTTTATTTATTTAATGAATGAACATGATTACATGAACACAACTTTTTGTTCATTCAATTAAACGAACAAACATAGACACACGTTTTGTTCGTTCATTTATGTTCGTGAACGTCTGTTTATGTTGATTCATTTATATTCGTTTATTTACATTTGTATGTGTGTTCGTTAATATTTGTTCGTTTATGTTCATTTCAAGTTAAACACATAAGTAGTTAAATTAATTTATATAAATATTAAACATAACAGGAACTTTCTACTACTTATATAAAAATAATTAGTTGGTAATTGGGCTTTCTAGTAATAAAAATGAGATTTCCAATGGAATTTATATTAATTAATCACTAATTTATATTAAAAATTACTGTAGGATTGTTTATGTTTAGTCAATTATAGTCATTTGTGTTCATTTATGTTTACTTAATTATGTTCATTTGTGTTGTTTATTGTTTGTTAAATTATGTTCATTTAAGTTTGTTTGTGTGTTTATGTTTGTGTACTGTTCATTTAGGTTTTTTTAACGAACGAACATGACCATTTTCTTAATAAACGAACATGAACAGAAAAATGTGTTCGATTATATGTTCATGTCCGTGTTCGGTTAAATGAACAAACACAAACATGCCACTGTACGTGTTCATTCGGTTCATTTACAGGACTACATGGGTCATTAGAAAAAAGGGTATTTGTTCCACTTAGTTCACCCGGTTTACCACCTGATGACAGATAGACACTAACAGTACTCTGATGACATGGCGCTTGTTATTGTTTACTTTTTGTTCCAGTTGGATCATTCAGTAAATGACATGTCAGTGTGTCAACCAGTCAACAGGTTACCGAATGATGTTAGTGGAACAAGAAACCCGCTTTTAATGACCCACATGCATGCTAGTATTTTATGTAATTTATCATAACATTTAAGGCAGAGAAAAGATGAAAAGGGGTATAAACCTTTAGGTAAGGAGAACGATTCTTCTTTAGGTATTGATCGCGTGTGGTCTCCCAAAGGGAAGCACCGCCAACCTGTGCGATAACTAAAGCATCAGCCATCTTATCTGCAGCTATGCACTGTGCAACAGCTCCCTTATAATCCCCAACAACCAAAGCGCGTTGTACAGCATCGTTAAATGAAGGGTCAGTGGTCCCCACATGTAAATCACTTTCCTTTGGTGATTCTTCAAAATTAGGAACGTATTCTTCAGCGTTTTTGCCAGGAGTTGAGACGGGTGTATCACATTTAGGACTTGGAAGATTGTTGAAGAAATCTTCGCCATTATCAATTGGTGTTTGGTTGCCACCGATAAATGCTTCTTTATTTGTTTCTTGTTCTTCGAAGTTTAGAGAACTTATTTCTTGAGATAACTCTTGCACATCCTCATTCGCTTCTGCGGGTAATGTAAAGCCAAGGTGGTTCAAAAGCTTCGATCTTGCGGTCCCGTCATCTTCAAACATCACTTTCAAAAATCCCCATGTTTCTTTTTCCTCCTCAGATCTGCTCACACAACAAAACAAATTCAAGTGTTGGGTAACGGGTAAAAACAGGCAATTTTCAATCAGGGAAACGAACAGAAACAGAAACCAAAAAAACTAATTTAACCGAAACGAAAAAAACTGAACCAAAATTTACGGTTCAGTAATGGTTTTAATTTTTTTGAAAACCGAAAAAAAAACAAACCAAACCGAATAATCTAAAAAATAATTTTTTAATGTTTGTTAGATATTGATTTAAGAATTATTAGTTTTATTCTTAAATGTTAAGTATTTAAAATAAAAACATTAACATGTTTATCTATCTTTGAAATGATTTATCCATTGCCTACAAGAAATAACAGAAACATGAATCTGGAATATACTTTTTATTTTGCATCTTACGTAATTTTGTTCCAAAAGCCAAAAAAACCACACCGTTGCTAAAACCGAAAACACAGAAACCGAAACCAAACGTTTTCAATAACCGAAAACCGAACATTTCGGTTACAGTTTCGGTTTTACCATATAGCCGAACCAAACCGTGCACACCCCTACCAGGTAGAAATGGGCGATGGGTTCACCTCTAGACGCCTTTTAGTCTATTTTTTTTAATTTTTTATACATACGTCTGAAACTAAAAAGAAAAGAAAACAGCCTAAATCAACCCATTAAAATAAACGGGTTGAGATATATAGTGGAAACTTACTCAGACTCTTGAGATTTTTTGTCGCAAAGAAGCCTTAATGTAGATCTATCTCCACTTCGCATTGCATCTTCAAATTCAGATGAAGTAGTCACTAAATTGTGCTCGGTAACCAAGTCAAGCACGTTAACCTGAAGAACAAGATAGTTGGATAAACAAAAGAAAGTTGCATAACTAAATAGACAAGCAGTGCAAATATGAATACCTCTGATGGTCCAGAAGAGCCAGTTGAGTGAAAAGAAACAAGCTTTCCACCAAAACCAAAAGATACTCCAGCTTTACGTTGATACCATTTTGGGGCTTTTAATGGTGCTACATAACAGGAACCAGATATAAACAATGGTTTAGAATAGTTTAAATAGTTATAATTGACTATAATAACAAAAAGTATGCTGTATAAATAGTTAAATACATAAAATGTCACATTATATAGAGCCACATTACCTGAACCATAATAATTCGCACCAGCACCGTATCGTGCACAAGCCTAAGGAAAAAAAAGCGTCAATTTAAAAGGTTAGTATATAAACCATTAAACCTCCTGATTTCGACATGGTCAGAAGCAAATATGATTGTTGAAATTATGGGTGGAGTAAAATGCCATTTTCGTCCCTGAGGTTTGACCAGTTTTGCGACTTTCGTCCAAAAGTTTGTTTTTCGCATCTGGATCCAAAAGGTTTGGAATCATGCCATTTTCATCCGGCTCCTTAACTCTATCCATTTTTCTCCGTTAAGTAATGGGGTATTTCCGTCTTTTTTGTTAACTTCAAAGGGCAATTCGGTATTTTTCACTTTATGTACAAGCATTTAGCATAGTGTACAAGTATTCAAAATACCGAATTGCCCTTTAAGTTAACAAAAAAGAAAGAAACACCCCTGACTTAACGAAGAAAAATAGATGGAGTTAACAAGCCAGATGAAAATGGCAAGATTTCAAACCTTTTGGATCCAGATGCGGAAAAACAAACCTTTTGACGAAAGTCGCAAAACTGGCCAAACCTCAGGGACGAAAATGGCATTTTACTCTTATGAGTGGAAGTGCCAACTACCATGGTATTGCAAGAAAAATAAAGATATAAAAAGACGTGGATGGGTAGGTACCTCAATATTATAAATGCCAATTTTCCCATCAAAAGAAGAAGCCGATATGATCCCTGGTATCTTTGGATACCAGTGAACGTCAAAATTCCAGTTGGTGCCAGCTGGAAGTTCAGATACGATCTATATCAAGAGATAAATAGGTTAGACGCCAAAAGAACCAGAAATTACCATAAGATATTTACAAGTAAAACCATTATAGATTTAAACTAAGAGAAAGATAACAGACCTCAGCAGAGTTGGTGTCCCAGCAAATAGTACGGTTATCTTTGGCACATGTAAGCAAATACGAGCTGTCACTGGGACACCATGACATAGCAACGACACCTGTTACACCATATTGTTGGAAAGATTAGTTAAAAAGTAACACCATCAAAAGATACATAACTGCAAACTAAAATCATTATCACATATAGCATACCTTTATCGTGACCTACTAATTCTCGCAGTGGTGACATTGTGTTACGCATATCCCATATCTGCATGCCAAAACAAAGGTTATATTTATATTACAAGAATAGAATAATAAATTGGAGAATTATTCGACATATAAAATATAAAGCCTAGCTCATTACCCTCAAAGAAGGTGAACTATCATCATCTGAAGCAACAATCAGCTGAGTGGCAAAATCAGGATGCCACTGTAAAACAGAGCATCGTCTTCTAACTGAATCTGAAAAACTGTATATTGAAGATCATGCGTTATTCTTTAACAGTTCAGATATGAGATACCTAACATATGAATTATAATTGGTTTTAGTATCCAAGTCCATATGTTTACCTTATAATTGGTTTTTGCTTCCTGAGATCCCAAACCACTGAAACAAAACAACCGTATAATGTAAATATCTCCAAACATATATTAGCTTAATAAATAAATAAGTAGATATTGATGTTTATGTCCATACCAGTTGTCCCATTAATAGAGGTGGATGCCAATATGGGCTGAACCTTCCTGTTCCACGATAAAAAAGAGATCTCACCCTGTTTAGCTGATGCACTTCCCTGCATGTAGAGGTTTATTACATATCTAAAATATGGTTAAAGTGCACAAATACTAAAAGAAAATATTATTTCTCTCTTACGTTCCAACTTTTTTTCTGTCTTTATGCTAACCTAAGTGCCTAACAAGATCTTTTAGTAGCTAAAACTGTGCTTACGAGTTGCTGAAACTAAACAAGAACAAGCCTTTTATACCAACTGAATTGATTTTAAAATGTGTGATGCATTTTGATCCCAAAAGCCGATGCACAATGTGTGATGCGCGCATCACGTATGCAAGGCGTTTGTTATTTAAAAAATTGTTGTTATTTATAAATAATATCTTAACTTGTTAACTTTAAACACTAAAAACTTGAGATAAAAATAAATAAATACATAAAAATTGCTCTAGTACCATCAAAGAAGTTCAATATAACCAAAATAAGCCTTGAACTCTTATGTGTACAAGCAGTCTATGCAAAAGGCACAAGTAATCTATGTAGGAACTCACTTAACAACTTCTATCAGATCATTGTACAAGCTTATTAAGCACACTGTACAATTTTACTCTATAGTGGTTGATTTCAAAAAAATGTGCGCATCATGCGATTTAGAGCGCATCATGGTGCGCACATTTTAAAACCAAGAATGGAGTGAATAAAATATATATGCAGCATACACAAAAATACTAGATATATTCTTTTTAACCAAATATTGTAACCAGGCGATATTCCTTATATGAACTTGTGCTATAAACCAGAAGTTTGCAATTATTTTAACGTATAATGTAGACCGACACTCCGACAGTGTCAGAATATTAGTATCCTTACCTTGAGGGGAGGAAAATGTGTAGGTTCTGCTGGTTTTGCGATATCCCATATACAGATTTCCCCTTCTTCAGCACCAGAAGCTAGATGGTTTGGTGACAGACTACTAAACTCAAGACCACGAACCTAAAGGGAGAAATAAAAATTATAATTATAAAGAAAAAGTAAGAGATATGATGCAGAGTGACGACTTATCTCATATGCCAAGAGAATATCATCAAGTGTAACACAGTAACATCATAGAAATGTAAAACTTACAGGCCCTTTATGCCTTGATAGTTGTTGAATAAGAGCGCCTTCATTTTCTTCAGAGCTGTAGTCAGTTAAGATAGGAGCAATAAGACTTTCATGATAATAATAATAATAATCATATTGTAGTGATTATTACTTGCCTTGGTGTCATAAGACTCGTTAAAAAGAAGCACCATACTACAAAGCACAAGCAAAACATTTGCAAATAGAGTGAAAGAAAAAGCTTTTCCCCTTACCAACTAGAATATAAGTGCCATGGACAACAAGACTAGATTTTTTTCCCATTTTCATTTCCTATGAAGCATCTCAATTCTAATTTGTTTAATTATCAATATCTTAGCATGTTACCACTAAAAACACCATTTTTGAATCTCGAACGATGATTCATCAGCAAGAAAATTATGCGTCTTGAACTTTTGGTATCTTTTCACAAGAAAAACATTAGATATTCCTACTCAACAAGGCTACCTCCAATTGAAACCAAAACAATGATGCAAGAACAATTTTTACGAACAAAAGAAGCCATCTCTCACTCTCACTATCTTTTAAATACAAGCACCATTTCCAATTTCATTACTTTTTTGTCACAGTTAAAAGTGGATCGATGCTAACATCATGTGCCGCCCAATATAGATATAAAGGTCATTCCTACAAAGGTTACGAGAGAGACCTTTAACTGTAGACCATCTAAATTGCCACTACTACCTCACGAAACACGAACAAACCTCATATTAAAACTTCTAAGAAAATCAGATCTAATAACAAAAGTACATTAAATCTTATTGGCAAGTGATCTTCATAAGCTATAAATTCACAGTTAGAGCCATCTTCTATCAAGAGATCCATTTAAAACTTCAAGTAGTATCAAACAGTGTTCGTAGGAAATGATCAAGTATTACATTATTTCTGATCAACTCTAGCACATTGCCAATTACACAACAATTATGCATCATATCATAAACAATCCAATCAAATCTCTCAGATTCAAATCACAAAACACAAAAAAAAAACACATTATCCAAAACATAAATCCATTAATCCACACTCCTCAATTCAAAACAAATCAAATCAATCACGAATAATAATAATAATAATTATACCTGATAAGTATCCTTGGATTCCAGATACCGATATTTCCATCAACAAGACCACCGGCAACAAGACCGAGTGAGAATTCTTCCGAACCAGACACCGGTGATTTCCCCCAGGATAACCGATTAAACGGTTCGGAACTAGGTATAGCGCCAGCTAACGGAAGTTTACGATCGTCGGATTGGAAATCAAGCTGGAAGATCTCGAGATTCGCGGAGGAGCTGAACGACATGTCGACGGCTCCGGCCATGGTGCCGGCGGCGATGTACGGCGCATCGGGAGCGAAGGCGACCGATGCCGATCTGTTAACCTCTTTTATGCAGGCGGATGTATCCATTTTGAATCGGAATTGAGAGATCTAGGGTTAGGGTTAGGGTTGTGATCTGAGAGAGAAACAAATCTGATCTGGCTTCCGGTGTAACTATCGTGTTCGCCTTCTTCTCTCTCCTCCTCCTCGTCTGTTACTTCTTCAGTTGTTTCATGACTTGTTTTCGGGTTCGTTCGGGACAGGCTTCATAAAAGTACGGTCTTTGAGCCAAAACTACTAATCTACCTTAGCTTTGCTTGTTTTTTAATTTAATAATAATGGCACTTGTTAACATAAGTTGTGTGTTTAATTTTTTATTTGGGGATTGAAAATAATTTAATTTTTTTAATGAAAAATAAATGGCATTTTAGGATTCGTGTTTTTCGGCGGGACCATTAAGTCAAAAGAAAAAATATATGTAGAAAAGGTTGAATCACGCATGCTTGTTGTGGCGTGTTTATTCGTCAAATTTAGATCGGAACGTAAAACATTATCGTAGATAATAATAATAATAATAATAATAATAATAATAATAATAATAATAATATGTTAAGCAAATGTCAAGTGTTGGGATTGAACCCTACCAAAGGAACAGTTGATTAAAGCTAAAACCGGATCAGAGCAGTGGATCCAGAATACGCAGATGTTTGTACACAAACTTTCCCTTTGATATTGGCTCTAACACCTGATGGATTCAATCTACTGCCTTTCCTAACTGTTGTTGACTCCAAAGAACTGATAAAGACCAAAGTGCTGATGACTCAAACAACTGCCTTGCCTCAAGTACTGCTGAAGACTAGAAGCACTGCTGAAGACTAAGCAGTGGAATGAAGGATCAGTAGTTTAGTGTATTTCTATGTAATATATTGAAATCAGTTGTTTGCTATCAGTAGTTGTAATGAGGGCAGTAGTTAGAGTTTGTTAGGAGGTTAGATGTCACTATCATGGTGACGTCAGCAAAGATGCCACCGTGGTTTGGGCGTGCCTATAAATAGAACAGTACCCTGTACTGTTCTATTAGCTCTTCATCACTTTTCTTCCTGTACGAACAAACATTGTGAGCTCAGGCTGAGGGGCAGTTTGTTACATGCATGCAAAATTGTAATCGGTGATTGGAATAAATTCAAGCATTCGGTTCAATGTTAAACTTGTGTGTTAAAAGCATTTCTCCTGTTTGATTGTGTGCAAAGTTTATTTCCATTTTAATTCCGCTGCATTACTTGTTCATCTTCATCATTTCTTAAACAAAAACACAATAAAAAAGAAACTCAGATCCTAACATTAAGTGAAGAAAATTAAAGTTACTAATAGTATAAGCGAAGAAAATTAAAGTCACTAATACTATAAAGGAAAAGAAAAATAAAACAATGAAATGTGATACAAATGAAATACGCACAATGCAATTAAATAGTAACTTTGTGACAGTTTTTTTATGAGAAAATCTTAGTGAAAATGAGTTTTTCATCAATTTTGGACAATAAATAATTGTATTTAAATTAGTTATATAGATAATTTGTTGGTGCACGGAATGTCTGTTGACTACGTCTACATCAAGTCTTGTGTCTATATAGGTTGAATGAACACACAACAGGGTCTTAATTAGGGTTTTACATGTTTATCTTGTAGATTTCGCTTGAAAGGGTTTATGTGTATTTCAAGCTAAATCAACACAGAAGATTTAGCTTGAAATGGTTCAAGGGAAATCATGATTTAGCTTGAAATGGTTCAAGGGAAATCATGATTTAGCTTGAAATGGTTCAAGGGAAATCACGATTTAGCTTGAAATGGTTCAAGGGAAATCATGATTTAGCTTGAACTGATTCAAGCGAAATCAACAGGTTATAAATAGGGTTGTGTAGTTCATTTGTTAAAGAGATGGTCATTGTATGAAACACGAAGTGCTGCCGGATTTGTATCAGAAAACATTGTACAAGCACGTAAATCATTCAGAAAAGAAAGATTAAAAGGAAACTAGCTGTTATGACTTTGTTTATGTTGATTCCGCCTTCATATTCAAAGATGAACTGCCTTAACTGACGTTTAAAGGTCATAGAACGGTCCAACAAGTGGTATCAGAGCTCAGGACGAGGAGTTCATATCATTACAGCTTGATTCTACCGGATTTTCTTATCTCTACTCACTTCTTCTCTTACTTTTCTGATTTGAACATATTTCAGTGGTAAAAATGACCTGAATTTGACATATAACAAGCGAATTAGTGTGATAACTAATCCTTGAAAGATTTGGACTTAAAATCGATCGATTTCATATAAAAATTAACAATTTCGCTTGAAAATTGTTCGTAAAAGATGACATCAGCAGATTTCACTTGAAATATATTGTAGATTTCGCTTGAAAACTTGAGTTTGGCTGATTGATTTCGCTTGTAACAGAACTGATTGTCGATTTCGCTTGAAAATCAAAAGGATTTCGCTTAAATAGTTGAAGCGAAATTGATTGGCTGGATTTCGCTTGAATCATTGAACTTGTATTTGGGGATTTTGCTTGAACAGTTGAAGCGAAATTGATCTGTTGGATTTCGCTTGAATTAATTGTCTCGGGACTTCACATCACGAGAATACGTGTTTAATATTCATCGGACAAATTGTTGTCAGACATTGAGAGTTTAAAAAGTGTTGTTAAGTTTGCATGTGTGATCATAGATTGTCGGTTGTTGCAGGTTATCTGATTAAAAGACGTTAAGTCTAATAAGTTGGTCAAATGAGAATAGAGTAAATATATGTTGTCGGTTTAGTGGTTTAAGTAAAAATTGAATTGTTATATCTGATAATGTCGGTTTAGTGGGCTTGGAGGTCCAATCGGATTGATTTGAACAATTGTTATTGTCAACTAAGTGAATTTTGAGGTCCTATAAAATTGAATATTATCATTTTTGTCGACCCAAATTTGCGGCCCAAACATAGTCTGACAATCGAATTGAAGTTAACGACAGCCCATGTGCTGATTGTGTTGTCCAACATTTGAGGTCCAATCAAGTAAATCTCGAAACTAGAATTGAGTTTGTGTGTTTGAGATTATCAAAAATATAATTGAGGCTACATGTGATCTAGTAAATAACAAAACATTCAAGTTTACATGTGAAGTATTAAATGGATTGTCGGCACATTGTGAATTGATGTGATAAGTTTAGAAAGATTATATTTCATCGTTGAAAGGACAACACGCCACTCGATCAGCAATCATAAGTGTTTTTGTTGTTTAGTGCAATACATTGATTAGTTATCCGATCAAACAACAGTTTTGTCTTTTTGTGTCACGTCATATACTTTCATATATTCATTTCGTTTTTTAAACTGTTAGTTTGTTTTGTTTGCAGGTGATTTCGAGGTAATTCAAGGACATAAAAAGATGGCAAATTCCGATCCTATTCCATGGAAAGACGATCGAACTGAAGAGCAGAAATATAGATATAGAAAAATGATTGCTGAAAACAAAATCATTAGAATTTCTCGTATCTATCTGGAAGCAAGGAGAGCAAATAGATGGGATCCAAACAGAGAGTGTTATCTTGATGAGTATGGAAATATTGCGATCGATGATAGTACGCTTGATATAGAAGCCATAATACAGCAGTACAAAGAAGAAGATGATTATTGGCAAAAGAAATGGTGGGGAGATGAAGAAGAGAAAAAGAAAAAGAAAGAGTTAATAGATGAAATAGAAAGAAAATCAGAAAATATAAGTTTGGTTGTGTTTCTTGAAATAATCAAAAGATGTGAAAATGAAACGACAAAGAATGAAGAATCAAAGAAGGATGAAACTTCGAAAAGTGAAGTTGTGTGCTCAAAATGCGAAAAATCCGAAGCAGAAAATTTCAATCTCTTGAAAGATGTGGAGAATTTGACAGTGGAAATCAAAAGCTTGAAGGATGAGAAAGAATTTGATGATAAACAGATTCTTGTTTTGCAGGAAAATTGTGAGAAATTGAAGTCACAAAATGACAAACTGTTGAGTAGTTTGGACAGTTTGACATTGGAAATTAACAATTTGAAAGAAAAAGAAAAAGATTTTGAGAATAAGCTAAACACTTTAGAACATGAAAAAGTGTTTTGGGCAAAATTAGAAAATAAGGCTTTAAAAGATAGAGAAACAGTTTTTGATAATAGAATAAAAGTTTTGGAAAATGAAAATTTTGTTTTTAAAGATAAAATCAAAAGTTTTGAAAATGAAAAAATAAAGATTGAAAAAGATTTTCAAAGTCAAATAAAGATTCTTGAAGATGGGAGATCTGTTTTTAGCAAGAACAATATTGAAAAGCAAAAGGTAATAAATTCCCATCGTCAGACAATTATTCGAGTTGAAAAAGAAGCTGAAGGTGATAGAAAGAAAATCAAAGTTTTAGATTATAAATTGAAAAGTTTTGTGACTTCTGCTTCATATGTTTGTCCAAAACCGATCAATTCTGTTCCAATAAGTGATTCTGTCACAAATTTTGACAAAGTCAAAATTGAAGATTGTGATGAAATATCTGATGATGAAAAAGAAAAGAAAAATATTTTTAGATTTACAAGAAAAATTTAAAAATACTGTTTTGCAATCTACTGAAACAGGTGAATGTTCTAAACAAAAACCTGTTAAGAAGAGTGTAGAACAGAAACAAAAAGATAAAAATTTGAAAAATCCTAAAAGTGAAAATAAAAGCTCATCAGTTAAGTCATCCAATCATCATCAAAAATCACAAAAATTTAAAAATGAAAACTCACAAAATGTTGGTAATAAGTGGTGCATGTTTGACCAAAGTGCTCAAATGCCAAATCAAGGATACAAGAGGAGAAATGACTACCACAAGGCAAATCAATGCTTTGATCTAAGTGTGTGGTATGAAGACGGTATAAGGTATGAAAGTAGTGAGAGGTATGATAACAGAGTGTGTTACACTTGTGGCTATGAAGGACACATTGCTGTTAACTGCCAAAGTCAGAGATTCGAAACGAGAAGGTGCTATGAATGCCACATCAGAGGACATATTGCCAGAGATTGCCCAATGAGATCAAAGGGAAGATCGAGGGCTGAATCTCAGAAAATGGTAAAGAAACCAGTCAACGTCAAGCCTCATGAACAGAAGGTTCTAAAACCTAAAGTTCAGGATCAGACAATTCAAGAAAAGAAAGTTAAACTTTCTCAGGGGTAGAAAGACAGACTGAGGAAGAAAAGGAAGAAGGCGAGAGAGTATCTCGAGAAAATTTTGTCTTCGGGTTCTCCGGACAGATTGAATAAGAATTCTGATGAATCAAATAACTTGACTGCAAAGCCAAGTAAATTGAATTCTTCAGATGCAAATCTGAGGACGAAAGAAGAAAAGAAGAAAATGGTTGGCAATGAATCTGACGTCTCAAAGACAGACAAGCCACCATCAGGCAATGAATCTGACAGGTCAAAGTCAGACAAGCCATGTTCAGGCAATGATTCTGGTTTGTCAAAACCAGAAGAGCCATCTGTTGAGGTAAAAACTGTCAAACCCAAGGCTGGTCAGGCTTGGGTGAATTTGTTTAAATGAAAAACCTGACCTGCCGGAGCTTCCAGGTTGGTAAGCGTAAAGCAGGTATCGGCATCTTTCTTGAGAAATTCACAGGATGGTAACTGTGATATTTCGATTTACAAGTGGTAAATCAGGGACATTAAGTTGTACTTGATTTTCTACTAGTGTTTGTTGTTGACACGGGTCTTAATTGTTAATTCTTCAAAATGGTTGAAAAAGAACAATGTGATGAAACCCCGAGTTTGCGAAAAGACAAACAAAACTAATTTTCCGGAAAAACCATTTGATTAAAACAAACTTAAGTGTTTTGAAATCATAATGGGAAAATAGTTTGTTGTCAGGGGGAGTTCTGATTGTTAAGCCGAGTGAATGGCGAATTGAAGCGTTTTGATATCAGTTTGTGATGTTTCTTGTATAGTTTGTTTTCAAATTTTCCTAGAAAATCAAAATTGAAACATATTTTGATTTTAGGGGGAGAAAAATTTTAAAAAAATTTGAAAATTTCAAAAACATTGAAAAAGCAAAAATGAGTTTTGTTGTATAAAAGAGGAAATGATAATAAATCAGTGGACTATCACAGTATGCTAAAGATATGAATTGTCAAATGTGATAAACGGTCTCACTGATGATGTGTCAGTAGGTTTTTGCACATTTAGTAGATTGTGACGAGATATAAACCTAAATTTCAAACGTGCTTATATCGTGGGTAACATCTCTCGGATATATGGGTAACCCCCGAAATCTTGTTTGAAAGGTCTCGTATTCTGATATACTAGGTTTTTATACTCAATGATGTCTGGGGTATTATTCCGGGACTTCTGCTGAACGGTAGTTCTGAACTAGTCCTCGAATAATACTTTCTGCAAATGCTTGAAACATAGCATCACCCTCAGCATAAATGATAAGACAATAAAATTGCTTAGCAATGCTGTTGTAAAAAAGATCCTCTAAAGGGGACACACCGAAAGTTGAGTCATGATCTCTCTGCTGAACGGTAGTTCTGACCTGAGCTCTCATGATTCTTCATAAATTATTAACCCCTTACAGATATCATTTGTGTTATAATTACCTGTAAGACTGAATATTGGGATCTGGATACGGGAGTATATTCTGAGGTGGGACACGTGATTAAGTTTAAGTATCTAAGACATTAAACTCGTATCTCGAAGCAGTTGAACTTTGTGTGAAAATTTAAGTGGACCAGTATACTGACAATCAAGGTGAATCGTTTAGAACTTAAAATGATTAAAGCTTAACGGTGCTAGTGATTGGTCTCATAAACTGATATGATCATCTTACACAAACTCACAAAAATATTGTCTGTAGATATTTCTTTATTGCATTTCTTTAAACTCAAAATCCAAAAAGATTTTAGTGTGTTTTAGCATAAAGTTTTTGAAAAATTCAAAAAGATTTTCGACAACTGATGTTGGAAAGCGGATTTTCAAAATTCCAAGTGCTAAACTTGATGAACTATATTGGGTTGGGAGAGTTTGTTGAAAACTTTGAACGTCATATACAAATGTTTTGAAAAATTGTGTGGTTAGTTTATCAAGGTCATTCATTTGAACTTGATGTAACTAGTATGATTGATTGTATATATGATGTCTACCAGTAAGTTTACTAAATTCAATTGTTGTAAATTTGTGAAACTTATGGTGAGGTAGAGGATGTGCAGGGTAACAGGTTTTGGACTTCATCATTCCCATGGAAGCTAAATGTTAAAGCTTGAACCAGATATCTCAGATTCTAGCATATCGAGAGGGGGAATCTGTGAAAGGGGGAGTCTGGATCAACAGTCAAAGGGAAGATGGAAGTTAGATTCAGGTTGTGATTCTAAACCTGTGAAGAATGTTTATGATGTGAAGACAGAGAGTTGGAGTAAAGACCAAGACTGAAGACTCGGAGCTGAAGACTTCGTCAACATCCAAGGGGGAGTCTGTTGGTGCACGGAATGTCTGTTGACTACGTCTACATCAAGTCTTGTGTCTAGATAGGTTGAATGAACACACAACAGGGTCTTAATTAGGGTTTTACATGTTTATCTTGTAGATTTCGCTTGAAAGGGTTTATGTGTATTTCAAGCTAAATCAACACAGAAGATTTAGCTTGAAATGGTTCAAGGGAAATCATGATTTAGCTTGAAATGGTTCAAGGGAAATCATGATTTAGCTTGAACTGATTCAAGCGAAATCAACATGTTATAAATAGGGTTGTGTAGTTCCTTTGTTAAAGAGATGGTCATTGTATGAAACACGAAGTGCTGCCGGATTTGTATCAGAAAACATTGTACAAGCACGTAAATCAATCAGAAAAGAAAGATTAAAAGGAAACTAGCTGTTATGACTTTGTTTATGTTGATTCCGCCTTCATATTCAAAGATGAACTGCCTTAACTAACGTTTAAAGGTCATAGAACGGTCCAACATAATTATTTATGGATTTGTGTTCTGTGGTGTGAGAGATTCACAAGCGAATCAAACCACGTTCAAATCGGAGTTCAGATGAATTGGATATCAACACTTGAAGTTGATTGGTTAAAATGGATATTTCTAACCTTCGGAGACGCTAATAGAAAATTCATCTTTATCATAAATTGGTTGTTTTGTTTGACTTTTAATGTCTATTCAATAATCATGATGATGAAGGTTTTATTTATGTCTCATAATTTTATTCTAATTTTATTCAATATGACACTAACACGTCATGAATCAAATTAATATTTTATTTGACCGATAAAATTGTTATAATTATCTTTAAATAAAGGTATTGAATATGAAGTTTTGGTGTTGAGTATAAAATGAATCTAATGAAACATTTTTAGTGTGTTAGATAGAGAAGAGAGACGCCATTAAAAAAACAGAGAAGAGAGATGTTTTTTTGTCAAAAAGTTTCATAGAAATTAGAGAGAACTACTTTAAGTTTTCCATCATCACTAACTTCGTCTTTTTTTTTTATTTTTTCCACATAAATCGAAAACACTAAATAACTCGGGGCTATATCGGGTGCGAGAGTCATCTTTGTTAGTACACATATTGTTCCAAATGTTGTATCCTCGGAGATATAAACATTCATCTAGGAAGTGGCATGAAATCTGTTTTAAGGGACCCATGTCAAATACCATCCTTAACTGAAACCGTAACGGGCCATTTGTTTATTCTTGTAGCGGAGGTTCGTACAAGAAGGTACGGCTTAAGTTTTTCTAAATAAATTGGTTTGAATCATTTATTTACTCACTTTGTAGTTTATTTTTAAGTTTCTTCAGTGTTGTATACGGTATTGTACTAGCTGAATTTTCCACGAAGAGTATCATTCTTATAATTTTCGTTATATATTTTAATAAAAAATAATCTACTTGCTAATTTTTCTCTTAATAAATATATCGTTAATAAGAGGAAATATATATCACTTGTTTACATATAGTTGCTAGGGTTATGAAAAATTAGATGTTTGGTTTAACTATTTAGAAATTATTGTAAAAAAATGTATGCGAAAGTTGCAATTGATAACTTTAGCGGCTTTTTTTGACACTTTTTAGGCTATCCTAAACCTAATTCCATTCGCCTTGTGGGGTGCGGTTAGGCTTCGTTCGGGTTGCATGGCGGGGAGAGGAAAAGTCGACGAAGAGTGGAGAGACGTTCTGAATCGCCGGAACCGCAAGGATGGGAACACGGGGAAGAAGATAGACAGGAACGTAACCAAGTATTACATCACCAATCTCCCATATGGGTGCACTCCGTGGGAGGTGGCGGAGTTCCTAGGATATTACGGGGAGATCGTCGGTACATATATTGCTAGGAAGACTGATAAAGAAGGGAACAAATTTGGCTTTATCTCATTTAAAAATGTGAAGGACGCAAAAGAACTGGAGCATAGGATGAACGGCGTCAAGATGTGGAAGTTTATTCTTAGGGTTAATATAGCTAAATTTGCAGCAGAATATGCAGGCCTCTTAGAGGAAGATGATCATACCAAGAAAAAGACTAGGAAAGAAACGAACTGGAAGGAGCAGTACCCCTAGAGTATCAGCAACAGAAACATACTGCTGGTGTTCATAAGTTCACACAGAAAGGTGGCCTCTCGTTTGTGGACTTGTTTACTGGGAAAGGAGACGAAACTGGGGCCACGTCGACCATCAACGAGATAAATACAGAAAAGACCATTTGTATTCCGGAAGACGTTAAAGCTTTCCACTACCTCTATGGCAGTGCCCTCATCAGAATAACGGTTGACCTAAACACTCTTACTAAGATGGACAGAATTCTGTGGGAGGAGGGTTATGCAGGGGTTGAAATTCATTATGTGGGAGGCATCACCTTGCTTTTGAGATTCAAGGATCAAGAGAAAGCGGCGGATTTCCTTCTGAAGCAAGATGATTGGAAAAAATGGTTCTCGGTTTTGGATATGTGGGAAGGGCAAACCTTACCATTCGAAAGGGTGGCGTGGCTAAATTTGTTCGGGGTTCCTCTGCATTTAGCGGACAACTCGGTGTTCAATGATATAGCAAGACAGTTCGGGTTTCTTGTATAACCGGCTCAATTGTCTATCGATGACGGTGATCTCTCAACGGTTTGTGTGGGGGTTTTGGTCGGAGACGGTAAGGAAATCAAAGATAAGGTGACGCTCAAATGGAAGAATAGAAGCTTCCAGGTATGGATAGTAGAAGTCAATGATGTTTGGGTCCCGAAATGTATGGGAGTCGTTGGTCTGAAGAATGTTGTGTCGACAGAGGAATCCATTCCGCAGTCGCTGGAATTTTTTCCGGTGGAAGACGTTCAGAACTTGGGCAACCAGAAGTCACCGGAAGATGTATCGGTAGAGGAACAAGCGGATCTGCATGGGGATCCTAAACACTCAACGATTAGTCAGAGTATGGGTGTGGGACCCGAGGAGAACATCCAACGGGAGAGAGAAAATGGGGGCTACGTGTTCCTCGCAGCAGAAAATTCCAAAAAACCTAAAAGGAGGCCCAACATCCGAAACCCAATTATAGACAGACCCAATTGCAATCAGAATAGCCTTCTTGATGAGGGACGGGCCAAGAAGAGGCCCAAACCATCGACGAGTGACCCTTTTGACCTGGACAGGTTCATTAATAATTGGAAATCTCTTTCAGAAGAGAGTAGCAAAGATCAATGGATGAACTCTCAGCCAGCTGGAGGGGGTATTGACCTCAATCGAAGGGCCAGCTCTTCGACCTCGAGTGAGAGGACGGATCAGGAAGGCAATTTGGCGGAGGATACCATGTCAGAGGCAGTGGTTGCTAGTCAGGGTTATGGCACTACAGGTAATTTTGACTCTGAAATTGGTGCGACTATAGAGGTCGGAACGAAATTCGGGGTTGTTTTCGGTATTCATGAAAGGTTTGTGAGAGATATTATCGTCGGTGAAGGGTTTAATGTGGTTTATCAATGAATTTCCTTTCTCTTAACATCAGGGGTTTGAGGGGTAGAGACAAGATTCCATGGGTTAGACAATTGAAAAATGCCCATAAGATCAACTTCATTTGTATTCAAGAAACTAAGCATGATAACTTGGCAGACTTTGATCTTTCAAAAATTTGGGGAAATATAAATTTTGGGTCAGACTCGGTTGGGGCGGTTGGCCAGTCTAGTAGTTTGCTGTGTATGTGGGACTCGGCGTTGTTTGATTACTGGGAATCGTTGAAGAAAAGGAATTTTATTATCATTAAAGGTCAGCTTAAAGGTTATAATGAAGTGTTGAGTGTTGTTAAAGTCTATGCTCCCCAGAGTACCAGAGCCAAACAGGACCTTTGGAACGAGATTCAAGCGGAGATGGGGACCGATGCAGGATACTGGTTAATTGCAGGAGATTTCAATGCGGTTGAGTCAGAGAAGAAAGGAGAAATAGTGAATTTAAACCGTCGTGGGCGAGAAACTTTAACAACTTATTCATAATATGGGCCTCATGGAGTATAATATGGTGGGAAAACAGTTCACATGTGTCAGAGATGGTGGCAGAAAACTCAGCAAGATTGATAGGGTGTTGCTATGCTCAAATTTCTTTTATAAATGGCCCGAGGCGAGTCTAAGGGTGCTGCACAATCTTCACTCAGATTATAGACCGTTGATTCTTTCTTTTAGCTCTTTGAACTTTGGACATAAACCCTTTAGGTTCTATAATTTGTGGCTGAAAAAGGAAGGGCTGGAAGATGTTGTAAAGTCGGCTGCTGCGTCTTTTATATTAAGTGGTGAGCCGGATTTTTTCTATCCAAAAAACTAGCGTTTATTCGATCCAAAATAAGTTATGGAGGGACGAGATGATTGAAAAAGAAGGAGAGGAAAAAAGAAGGGTCAGAAATGATTTAGAAAGGCTTGAAGAGTTAATGGAAACTAGGAATTTATCGGAAGACAAGGAATGGACGTTCGCGGAATGCAATAAAGTGCTTAAAGACTTGAGTTTGAAAAAAGGAGAAGACTTAAGACAAAGGTCAAGGATAAAGTGGGCCATTGATGGTGATGAGAATTCTAAATTCTTCCACAGTGTTATCAACAAGAGAAAGGCATCTAACAACATATGAGGTTTATCTATCAACGGAATTTGGGTGACGAAACCGACGAAGGTCAAGAAGGAGGTCCTATCCTTTTTTTAGGAAAAGATTTGTTGAAGTTCAAACGGATAGGCCTACGCTCGTTTGTAATGGTATTAAGTCTCTTTCCGATTCGGACTGAGAGTTCCTTAAGGAGTCGTTCACTAGCAAGGAAATTAAGGAGGCCGTGTTTGAGTGTGGTGACGACCAGGCTCCCGGGCCTAATGGTTTTAGCATGAAGTTTATTAAGCACTTTTGGGGTGTTTTCGAGGTGGATTTCAAAAATCTGATGGAGTTTTTTCACAAGGATAGCAAAATTAATGTTGGTTGCGGGTCCTCTTTCATTACTCTCGTTCCAAAAATTAAAGACCCGGTGGATCTCAACAATTATAGGCCGATTAATCTGTTTGGGATTTTATAAGCAAGGTGATTTCTAAAATCCTTGCGAACCGCTTGAAGATGGTGATTGGGAAAGTGGTGTCGGAGTCGCAATCGGCTTTCTTGAAAGGTAAATTGAATCTTGACGGGCCGCTTATTGTGAACGAAATAATCTCTTGGTATAAAAGGAGTAAGAAAAAGGCATTCCTCTTAAAGATCGACTTCGAAAAGGCGTATGATAATGTCAATTGGTCTTTTGTTGTGGATATCATGAAACAAATGGGTTTCCCGGACTTCTGGTGCAATTGGATTTGGGGGATTCTTAATTCTGCGAGATCTTCTATCTTGGTAAACGGATCGCCTACTTTCGAATTCAAAAGTGAAAAAGGGATGAGGCAAGGTGACCCAATTTCCCCGTTTATATTTTTGCTTGTGATGGAAGCACTTTCCTGTATGTTGGACAAGGCTAAGGAGGAACGTATCTTGAAATATAACAACCCTCATAAAATATTTCTGACACTCCTCAAAATATCCTAAATTATTTATGACACCCCTATATGCCTTAAAATACAACCCGTATACGAAAACCGTCCCAAAATACCTTTATATAATTAAAAATAAAATAAAAACAATAAAATGAGTCTGTCGCGGGGCGCGACAGACGACCCTTGAGCTTACGCGGGCCGCGACCGAGTGACGGGTGGCGAAACCCTTGCCCGCCACGTAGCATAACACTCGGACAGGCTACACTTGTAATTCGACAAAGCTAGGCCCTACGTACCCTAGCTCGCGGGCCGCGACAAAGTGCCGATCAGGCACTATAAATAGAGGATCACGGCTTCAGTTGTCAAATCGTTCAAATCTCGATCTCTCTCTCAATTTTCTGCATAGCAAATATTATATCGGGTATAATACCCCCTAAATAGTGAAGCTCTGCCTCGTTGTAAGTACTTTAACCCCCGGTTACGTATTAGATACGCTGCCCAATTGATCTAGTGCTCCGTAACGGCTGTTGAGGCTCTGCCCGACGTAGTCGTTGGAGTTCTATCTTGGGGATGGTATAACTAATATAAATTTGGGTTATTATACTAACGCGTGTGCATTATTTAAAATTTATAGATTATAACCAGGAATCCACAGGAAAAATACCTAAAGTAGTAATGTGAGTAATCTTCTTTTTGTAAACTGTTTTTACAAAACCTTAATTATTTTAAATTATAAATAGCAGTGATTGAGTCTTTGTAATTCTTCAATTATTGCCGGTATGTTGGGGTTTTGTATACAAAATGTGGAACACGTTACCATTGGACAACGAGATAGCCAATGAGTAATATGACCCACTAGTCAGGATTGACAGTACTGAATGAGTAATTGTGTAGATATAAACATTGTAATCGCTCTCAATACTGTGAAATGATAAAACTCTTCTTGACTAAACTGGGATTTACTCACCAGTATTTCCCACTGACAAAATGTTTTTAAACACGTTTCAGGTAACAAAATGTGAAAGCCAAATAGAAGGCAGTTGGACAACATTGAAGGCTTGGAATAAATAAAGAAGATATTTTGTTTCAATAAAATAGGGTTTATCCCCATAAACATGTTTGTAACGAAAACTTTGGTTTTATCCCAATATAATAATTATTATTATAAAATGTGGCGTTTTACTCTGATAAAATATTTCCTAACTACGGTCTTGATGAAATTTCCGCTGCCAAATAATGATAAACACCGATACCACCATCTCTGAGTAGGCCTCGCCCTCCCGCCTCCCGAGGCAGGGGTTGGGGGTTGCGACAGAAGGTGGTATCAGAGCCACAGCCACTGATTTCAGCCACAGAAGTGTTCTGCTGACACCAAAACTTTATCTTTTATGTTAGGAAATTACCTAGGGGATTATGTGCGTATATTATTGTTTTGTGTTATTTGACAATTTGTTAGTTTACAGTATGAGTGACCAAGGACCTTCAGACGCTTATCGTCAACTGTCCAGCTCTCCTAGGGACGAAGGAACTTCTTCCCAGCCTATCCCCTCGGGGTATTCGGCTGACACCGAAGAAGAGATTTTCGTATTCAAAGCACAATCTGAACAACCATTCCCTCCCAAGAAGAGATTATGGTTCAGCAGAGGAGTTCATGGGCGTAGAAAAAGAATGAAAAAGTTACAGCAACAGCGGGCCTTAGCAGCGGCCAATAGAGAAATGAATGCTCAAACTCAAGATATGCTCAATAGGAGATTATCAAATTTTTATATCTTAGCTACCACAGCTGCCGACCCAAATCTAGAACAACTCGTCGCACCCCAGCCGTTACCACTATTTCCCACACAACCTATAGAAATTGAACCAAACCTAGTAGACCAAATTCTAGTACCTGCTTTTGACCCAGCTGAAATCCCTAGAGTCCCAGCACCCCATCCCCCAGACTATGACCCATGGTTTGACGACCATAGAGATTATCAGGAACTATACCCAATAGAGGAACCCATGTAGAATCCAGTAGCACCCTATCCCAACCTGGACCCTCTAGATCCATATTGGGATAATGACCAGTATATCAGGGAAATCTTAGAAATCCCGTACCCACACGAAGAACTGATGCCCCAGTTTCCTGATCTAATACCAGCACCAGCCCCACCCATGAGCACTGAGAATGTGCAAGAACTACGCACCTTTGGTGAGGAAATATTAGAAGAAAATGAAAGAATGAGACAGATAGGTGAAAGGCTTGTCTGGAAATATGACGAGCGTAACATGCAGTTTTGGATGAACCCTTTTCAGTAATAGTAATGATATATATGTATGTATACATATAGGGAGCCGCTAGAATGAGAACCACCACGAGTTATGAGAACCACGAGAACCGCGCCCCGCGGGTGGCCGTTGACCACGAAATTTTTTTTACACCTAGATCCGTATATTTTAAGACCGGGTGTAAATTTTGGGTTCAAACGGCGCGCCCGAGGGGGTAGTTTTTTACGCCCAAAGTTTGGTTAAAAAAAAAGAAAAATTAAAAAAACCCAAACTTTGGGTGTAAAAAACAACCCCCTCGGGGGCGCCGTTTGAACCCAAAATTTACACCCGGTCTTAAAATATACAGATCTAGGTGTAAAAAAAATTTCGTGGTCAACGGCCACCCGCGGGGCGCGGTTCTCGTGGTTCTCATAACTCGTGGTGGTTCTCATTCTAGCGGCCCCCTATACATATATGTATACATATATAATATGTTTGTATGTTGAAAATATATAGGAGAAGGATTCGTTAGGAACCACCCTTTATTGCGAGAACCAATGTGAACACCACCAAAAATACCTAAAATTAGCTAAAAAAACACAATGTTTTTTTTAACATTTTTTATAAAAAGGAAAATTGGTAATTAATAAACCAACCTTTCACCAGTTGGTAAAGAATAATCCTACCTACAGAATTGGTAAATAATAATACTACCTTTCAATATGTTGGTACTCAATGGACCTCCGTTAGTTTTTTTTTAACTGAAGTTAGTTTTTAACTTTTATTTATTACACAAACAGTCCCTGTAGTTATAATTTACTAGTTTTAACTATGAGTTAATAGCCAAAATGGTCCCTGAGGTTTGCACCGCCACCACCACCACCACCGCACCACCACCACCACCACCACCACCACCGCACCGCACCGCCACCGCCACCACCGCACCGCCGCCACCACCACAGCAAATAGATTTACTACTTATAAGAAAAAAGTAAATTTATTAATTCAAAACTTGAGTTAATAAACTGGATTGAGAAGTTATTTCACCCTAAATCCCCAAATTGTTCATACAGCCCTAATTATGTTCAGGTTTTTAATCAGCTACTAGTAATCGAACGGACTGTGTATAAAGTACTAACCTAATGAGCTCGGAAAGGTCGATGAACGGAGTTTGACCGGAGTTTAATTAAACCGGCGAGACTTGCAAAGATCGCAGAGATAGATCTAAGTGTGAATTTGTTTGAGATGAATTGGAATGAGATTAGAGGTCTTGTATTTATACCCGTTTGCAAGGATAAACTGATAACGATGGTTATCAGATTTTTCGGATGGTTTGGGTTCACGGATAAACATCAATCCACTACGAAAACGGGATAATTCTTCGTCATAGGATTGTTATAGGATGGAGACAAGCTTTAATGCAGAAAAAACGGGATAAAACGGTTGGATAACAGAGTTTCGAGTTCGCCGGATTCCGGCGAATTCGCCGGAAGGGATGACTGATTAAGCGGCCTCTTTTTGTGTTTGAAATCAATTTGAGGAAATTGCAGATTGGTCCTTGCAGTTTAGTCATGTATACAGAATGAGTTAAAATCAATTTGGTGGTGGCGGTGCGGTGGTGGTGGCGGTGCAGTGGTGGTGGTGGTGGTGCAAACCTCAGGGACCATTTTGGCTAGTAACTCATAGTTAAAACTAGTAAATTATAACTACAGGGACTGTTTGTGTAATAAATAAAAGTTAAAAACTAACTTCAGTTAAAAAAAACTAACGGAGGTCCATTGAGTACCAACATATTGAAAGGTAGTATTATTATTTACCAATTCTGTAGGTAGGATTATTCTTTACCAACTGGTGAAAGGTTGGTTTATTAATTACCAATTTTCCTTATAAAAAAAGGCGCTACTTTTAGTAGCCAAAAAAAATTTTTTAAACATTTTTTTTTGCTACTAAAAGTAGCGATTTTAATGTAAAAAATACTAAAAAAAATTGTGTGTTTTTTAGAGTTTTTTAAGGTTTTTTGGGGGTTTAGTTTTTAGCATTTTGGCTTGGGGGGGGGGGGTTGGGGGTTAGGTTTTTTATAGGTTTTTTTTAGCTATTTTAGGTTGTGTTCACATTGGTTCTCGCGGTTCTCGCAATAAAGGTGGTTCTCGCATGAACCTTACCCTATATATCCCCTAAAACAGATAATAGCTACGGATGCATACTAGTATTGTACTTTAGATTTCAGTTACGGTTTGTAATAGACACATATATATAAAATAGAGTAAAGGTCGCAATGTTCGACGATTTTGATCAATATGCTTGTTGTGTGATTGCTTGTATTAAATATTGTCCTGTGATATTAGTACATGGTAAATGTTTATAATCCAGATGGACAACGAAGTGAATCAAGAAAATCCGAATAACGATAATAATGGAAACCAAGTAGATAACAGTGCCATCCAACACATAGTGGCACAAGGAATTATAGAAGCAATGCCATATATTATCAAAACAGTTAAGGAAGCGGAAAATAATAAATGTAACAGTGGAAGTAAACGACCACCTATCGAACCCAAACACAACGTAAACAATCCCTTACTTCAATTGCCAATTCCAAAAAGAAGAAGAACCATGTCTTATGGTTGTTCTTACAAAGAATTATGGTCTTGTAAACCAATAGAATTCTCTGGCAATGAAGGACCCATTGCAGCCCCACACTGGATAGAAAAGACTGAGGCAGTCTTAAAAATAAGCAAATGTGCGGAAGAGGATAAGATAATGTTTGCTTCCAATTTATTTAAGAACTCAGCTTTAGAATGGTGGAATACTATCCTCCAGTCTAGGGGAAGTGACAGAACCTATAATATGGAATGGACTGAGTTTAAGAACATGGTGGAAAGAAAATTCTGTCCTCCCAATGAAAAGGAACAGATAGCTAATAAATTCTTAAACCTTAGAATGACTGGAGTAGACAGTAAGGGTTACACTACTACATTCTTTGAATATGCTAGAATAGTTCCAACCCTAGCATCACCAAAACCAGTATTAATCTCCCGTTACATCTGGGGATTAATCAGTGAAATTAGACATGTAGTCAAGGCAACTAGACTACAAACTATAGAAGAAGCTGTAGAACTAGCAAATACCTTGACTGATGAACTTGTACGTACACAAGAAGAAAACCAGAGGAAGAACGTAGCTCAAAAGCATACCCAACAAATTTCCCTATGGAAATTCCAATTGTAGGAAAAATGTAGGTTCTACTTCTGCACCTTACTGCAAGTATTGCAAAAGGAAGCATTCTGGAAGATGCTCTATATACTGTAATTTCTGCAAAATATCTGGACACAAGGAAGAAGACTGCAGTAAGAAACCTAACAATAGGATATGCTATAATTGTGGGGAACAAGGTCATATCAAGCCGAGCTGTCCGAAACTAGCTCCAGCCATGAACAACAAGACTACTAAGAATGCTAGAGCATTTGTTCTGACTGCAGAAGAAGCCAAAATGATTCCGGACGTGATCGCCGGTACGTTTTTAGTTAATGATGTTTTTGCTAAATATTATTTGACTTTGGTGCGAACCAAAGTTTTGTTAATACTTCATTTTGCAAACTTCTCAATCAACCATTAACTAAACTTCAACAAGAATGTCTAATAGAAACTGCAAATGGAGAATCCATTAAGATTACTGAAATCTTGCAGGGAGCAAGAATAGAATTTTTAAATCAATAGTTTATCGCAAATATTTACCCAATGAATCTGGCAGGATTTGATATTGTATTAGGAATGGATTGGTTAATAGCCAACAAAGCCAGAATTCGATGTGATCAAAAGTCAATCCAAGTAAATTCACCAAAAGGTGAAACGATCACAATTAAAGGAGATAAGCCATCTAGATCCACAAAGTTCATCTCTGTGATGAAAGTAGCAAGTTGTGTAAGAAAAGGATCCCTAGTGTATATGATTTCCATAATCATTAACACTAAGGGAAAAGAATTGAAAGATATCCCCATAGTATCTTAGTTCTCAGACGTCTTTCTAGAAGAACTACCAGGACTACCGCCAGACAGAGAGGTCGAATTCCGAATTCATCTGCTACCAGGAACAACACCGATTGCCAAAGCACCTTGCCGTTTGGAACCCGCAGAAATGCAAGAGCTAAAGAAACAGTTAGACGAGCTGTTGGAGAAAGGATTCATACAGCCATGCTTATCACCTTGGGGAGCATCGATCTTATTCGTAAAAAAGAAGGACGGTCAATGCGAATGTGCATTGATACCGTGAATTGAATAAAGTCACGATTAAAAATCGGTATCCATTACCGAGAATCGATGATTTGTTTGATCAATTACAAGGAGCTCGATTCTTTTCTAAAATCGATTTACGCTCAGGATATCATCAATTAAAGGTACAGGAAGAGGACATTCCTAAGACCGCTTTCAGAACAAGGTATGACCATTATGAACTTACTGTCATGCCATTTGGGTTAACCAATGCCCCAGCCGTATTTATGGACATGATGAACCGAATATGTAAGCCATATTTGGATAAATTCATAATTGTCTTTATAGATGATATTCTCATTTACTCTAAGAGTAAAGAGGAACATGCGGTGCATCTGCATGCACTCCTAAGTTTATTAACAATAGAAAAACTTTATGCCAAGTTTTCAAAGTGTGAGTTTTGGTTAGAAGAAGTACAGTTTCTTGGACATTTAGTAAATCATGAAGAAATTCATGTGGATCCCACAAAGATTGAGTCAATTACTAAATGGGATACCCCTGAGTCACCAACAGAGGTTAGAAGTTTTCTAGGACTGGCCGGTTATTATAGACGGTTTATCCGAGATTTCTCTAGAATAGCCATTCCCTTAACTAAGCTAACCTGTAAATCTGTTAAGTTTGAATGGGGACCAAAACAAGAAGAAGCTTTTAGAATTCTTAAGCAAAGATTGACCAACGCACCCATACTAGCGTTACCAGAAGGAACTGAAGACTTTGTAGTCTATTGTTACGCATCTAAGTTAGGTTATGGATGTGTGTTGATGCAACGTCAAAATGTTATAGCTTATACCTCTAGAGAACTTAAGAATCATGAAGAGAATTATACAACCCATGATCTAGAGTTAGGAGCCATAATATTTGCCCTTAAAATTTGGAGACATTACCTTTATGGTAGTAAGTTTACCATTTTCACCTATCATAAGAGTTTAAGATATGTTTTTGGGCAAAAGGAGTTAAATATGAGACAGAGACGCTAGATGGAAATTCTCAGTGATTATGATTGTAATATCCAGTATCATGCAGGAAAGGCTAATGTAGTTGCTGATGATTTAAGTCGAAAGTATCATGAAAAGCCAAAAAAAGTACGTTCTCTTAAATTAAATCTGCAGATAGATTTAAATGAACAGATTAGAGAAGCACATGAATCAGTAATCAAGGATGATACTGAAAAATTAAAGGGAATGATTAAGGAATTAGAACAAGGAACATATGGAATTTGGAGATTCCATAAGGAAAGGATTTGGATACCTAAATGAGGAAACCTACGCCACCGAATATTAGAAGAAGCCCATAAGTCTAAGCATACGATACATTCTGGATGTGATAAAATGTACTAAGACTTAAGAAAGAATTTCTGGTGGATATGAATGAAAAAGGATATAGCAGCTTATGTTGCTAAGTGTCTAACTTGTTCACAAGTTAAAGTTGAACATCAGAAATCCTCGGGTTTATTGCAACAATTAGAAATGCCGGTGTGGAAATGAGAATTGATAACAATGGATTTTGTTGCCAAATTACCCAAGACAAGAAAAGGTAATGATACAATTTGGGTGATTGTAGACATGCTAACCAAGTCAGCTCATTTCTTAGCAATGAAGGAAACTTTCAGTATGGAACAGTTAGCCAAGTTGTATGTAAATGAAATAGTTTCATTACATGGAATTCCTTAATCTATTGTTTCTGATAGGGATAGCTGTTTTACCTCTCATTTTTGAACTAGTTTCCAAAAAGCAATGGGAACCAAGCTAAATCTAAGCACTGCTTATCATCCTCAAACGGATGGACAAAACGATAGAACAATTCAGACAATGGAAGATATGCTTAGAGCTTGTGTAATTGATTTCAAAGGATATTGGGACGATCATCTACCATTAATAGAATTTTCTTACAATAACAGCTATCATACCAGTATCAATGTTGCACCATTCGAAGCACTTTATGGGCGAAAGTGTCAAACTCCAGTCTGTTGGGCAGAAATTGGAGAAAAACAACTATCTGGACCTGAGATAGTACAAGAAACAACAGACAAGATTATTCAAGTCAAGGAAAGACTGAAAGCAGCACGAGATCGACAAAAGAGTTATGCTGATAACAAGCGAAAACTGTTGGAATTTCAGGTAGGAGATAAGGTCTTATTAAAAGTTTCTCATTGGAAAGGAGTAAAGAGATTCATCAAGAGAGGAAAGCTAAGCCTCAGGTATGTTGGACCCTTTGAGATTATCAGAAGAATAGGACTAATAGCTTATCAGCTACAACTACCAGAGGAAATGGTAGGAATACATGATGTATTTCATGTATGCAATCTCAAAAAGTGTTTAGCTGATGAATCATTAGTAGTGCCTCTTAAGGACATAGAGGTAAATGAAAAGCTTAAGTTTATAGAAAAGCCTCTACAGATTGAAGACAGAAAAGTCAAGAATCTTAAACACAAGAGATTAGTTCTAGTCAAAGTAAAATGGGATTCCAAGAGAGGACCAGAATACACATGGGGTCTTGAATCAGAAATGCAGAGGAAATACCCACACCTATTCCAGTAGACCTCGAGGACGAGTTTTAAAACAAGGTGGGGAGGATATAACAACCCTCCTAAAATATTTCTGACACTCCTCAAAATATCCTAAGTTGTCAAATCGTTCAAATCTCAATCTCTCTCTCAATTTTCTGCATAGAAAATATTATATCGGGCACAATACCCCCTAAATAGCGAAGCTCTGCCTCGTTGTAAGTATTTTAACCCCCGGTTACATATTAGATACGCTGCCCGATTGATCTAGTGCTCTGTAACGGCTGTTGAGGCTCTACCCGACGTAGTCGTTGGAGTTCTGTTTCTAGGAGGGTATAACTAATGTAAATTTGAGTTATTATACTAACACGTGTGCATTATTTAAAATTAATAAATTATAACCAGGAAGCCACATGAAAAATTCCTAAAGTAGCAATGTGAGTAATCTCCTTTTTGTAAACTGTTTTTACAAAACCTTAATTATTTTAAATTATAAATAGCAGTGATTGAGTCTTTGTAATTCTTCAATTACTGCCGGTATGTTGGGGTTTTGTATACAAAACCTTTGAAGAAGTCCTTGGATCTGGCTATCAACTTCACAATTTTGTTCCAAGGGCCTCCCATATTTTTTTTCGCCCGCAAGAAGTCCCAATTCCGAAGACTACTATGGATACCTGTGATAATTTTCTGCCTTTGTATAGCCTTAATTACCCGGAATATCCCGCTGAGAAGCTTCTTCAAAGGTATTCCGGGTAAGGGAGATAGTATAGCCTTCTAGTTAGACCCCTGGGCTACGTGCGAGCCGCTGAAAGACATTTATCCTAGATTGTTCTAGATTGAAGTCAATAGAAGATGCAAAGTCAGTGAACGCATTTCGAATGGAATCGGACAAGAGAAGTTTCGATGGCAACGGAAAAGACCGCTGGTTCCTAGGCCGGAATCGGAGGATCTGATTCAGCTTCTTAACCTGCTGGATTCGTTCTCTGTTTCCGAAAGCAAGGATAAGTGGGTCTGACTCGGGGATGGGGCGGGGGATTTTAGTGTCGGAGCTGTTAAAAGATTATTAGTGAAAGGTCGTGGTTCAGAAAACATATCGAGGTTTAAATGGTGCAGGTGGGTTCCTACTAAGTGCAATATTTTTGTTTGGCGGATGGGATTAGGCAGAATTCCTACGGCAGAGGCCCTTCAAAGAAGAAACATCAAGATCCAAGATTTGAGTTGCGGTTTTTGTAACGAGGGAAAGGGCGCAGTGGGTCACCTATTCACGGAATGTCTTGCTGCTAATGTGGTCTGGAATTCGATCAGCAATTGGTGTCGGGTTCTGCAGATTTATGCGTTTTCATTCCAAGATCTAATGGAGGTGCACTTGTTTTGTGGGTTAAAGGAACCAGAGAAAACTATCTTTCAAGGTTTGATCATCATTGCTTGTTGGAGTCTCTGGAAGGCAAGGAACGAGGCGAGATTTGGTAATAAAAGGCTCAGAATCGAGAAGGTAATTAGCGAGGTGAAGTCGTTTGGGTTCCTGTGGGCTTGGAATAGAACAAAGTTTAAGAACTTGACTTGAGAAAATTGGTGTAAATTTGTAATTATGTAATTTCTGTTGTTTGGTTTTGCCTCCCGGTTTTCGGGTTGGTGGTTTTCTAATGAAGTTCACGTTTAAAAAAAAAACTTTAGCGGCTACTCAATGTCTGTTGGTAATAGATTAGATAGTAAACCCAGTCTTGAGTTCAACTTCGTTGAAAAAAAAGTTAAAGTTTCATGTCATAAAATCAAAAGGTAATCTTTCATCAATTGTAATTTAACTAGTTGGATGTATACGCGATTCGGCAAAAACACAACACTTAAATTGGTAATTTTAGGGGTTGCAAGTGGTGATTCAGGTCGATTCGGTCTAGTTCAGTTTTGAACCATAACCATAATGAAAATCAAGTTAGTTATAAAACATGGGACTCAAAGTTAGTTATAAAAAAATAACTTTTTCTTAGGTGTGATAGATAATGTGCCATGAAGTCAATATTAAGAATTACTTAGCACTAGCCTCTCATTTATTGGGCAATTGTTTATATAAAATTTTCTTGGGACTAAGATAAAAAGAATTGACACTTACATAGACAAAAAAAATTGGTTAATTCTCATACTTTCATAAACTCTATATCTAACAAAGAGTTCGACGTGATATTTAAAACTTAAAAAGAAAATTATATTTTTAGGGGTAACATGCTTACTAAAATTCCATTTACTTATATACATATTCACTCACCTCATAATGATTACTCAACACTTGGCTGGATAATGTTTGAGTGAAACACTCAAGCCAAAAATGGAACCTATACGCATATCATATGCTTGACAAGAAATCGAACCTCCTCTTGTTAACATAAACAATGTAAACATCAAGAGGTCTTTAAGACGGTTGTAACGTAGGCTTTGGCTAGGGGTGTGGAATTTTTGGTGAAAGTGGCTAAAAATACAAAAATATTGGCCTAATGAAAAACAATTATTTTTGTGACTAAAAAATATAAACTATATGAAAGTCCCCGGGACCCCTAGGATCAATAACATGTATCAGACACATCACTCTTGATTGACACGGAAGCATAAATGAGAGATAAACAAGAAGCTGTAGGAAACTCTTTATTGATATAATCGACACGGATTACATGATCAAAAGAGTACACTCCTTCTCTACACAATTTGGTCACTGAGACATGGACACCGAGTCTACCTGGACATGCAGTCCCTAAACACACACAGTCACCTCTCTCAAAAGCTTAAAACATAAATGACACATTACTTGTATTTATACTAAAAACACTAAACCCTTTATTCTCCATAAAACCTCTAAGCTTACTAAACCCTCTATTTTGTCATTAGTATGCTATTTTCGTACGTATGTTATTTCCCATAAGTATGCTAAAAGCTAACTTAGTATACTTATGCTAAAACCTGTCGACACAGATTACATGACTAAAAGTGTACACATCTTATCTTTACACAATCTAGTCACAAAGACCTGGACACCGAATCCACTTGGACATGCAGTCCCTAAACACACATGGACACCTCTCTTAAATGCTTAAAGCATAAATGACACACATTACATGTATCTATACTGGAAAAAAACACTAAACCCCTTATTCTCCATACACCCTCTAAACTCGCTAAACCCTCTATTTTGTCATAAGTATGGTATTTTCTTAAGTATGTTATTTCCCATAAGAAAATACCATAGCGTGTTTAGGCATTAAACTCACAAACTCACAAACCCTCTAATGCTCTAAACTCACAAACTCATAGGTGTTTAGGCATTAAGTCTGCTAACACTTGTTCCTTTCACAGAATTGATAAAGCGACAGTTATCGGGCATGTTACTCCCCTTACACTACACCACGATTCGTTTTATATTTATACAAATTATTAATACATGTTATTGTTGTTTAAATGAGGTATGGTCATATTGGACTGTGGACTGCTGTTTGACTTAATGGGCTTGGAATAATTCACATAATGCACTTGGCTGATTGAAGAGTTTGTGGGCTTCAGACTTGTGTACAGAGTTGTTGAAGATATTGAAGACCCTTTATAAAGAGTGTACAATTCACATTTGTCATACATCATCAAATAGTTCACACAGTTTTCTCTCTATGAGTTCTATGGTTTGTTTATATATTTTCACACGTTATTCGTTAAATCTAGTGAGTGTAAGATGATTATTGATGATCATCCAGTAGAGTTTGTTTGTATAGTTTGAGTTTGGATCTTTGTTTCTTTTGACATATATGTGAAGTATATCTTGTGAGTTGTAAGCGGTTCTTGTTCAGTTGAATAATATCAAAGTATTCTTCATTTGCGACATGGTATCAGCGCCTAGGCTCAGATTCAAGTACGCTTTCATGAGTTTTTTTTGAAGATCTGAGTGTTTGATTGAAATTAGGTTTTCCAAAATTTTGGGGATCTTGTGGTATCTTGGTTTGACTGGGTGGATCTTGTTGAAGAATAAGCTTCGATGGTCTTGTATGGGTATACTAAATAAGAATTGTGCAAGATCTGGGTCTAGGGTTTGGAGCGAAACAAACCCGTGTGGAAAAGAAATACAGTAAGTTGTTGTTCTGATTGAGTTCAACCCTAAGTGAAGGTTGCAAAACTCAATCAAGAACCGGATAAAACCCTAGGTTGGGTTTTGAAAATTGGTGAGATCTTTCCTTTCTGTTTAATTTTAGGTTTATGCATTAGGCATTTGTTTCTGATGTAGTCAGACATGTGTGTTGATTGGAATGCAGAGGGGGTCCACTCTGTTGCATATTATTTGGCATATTATTTGTCTGATATTTTCTGTTGGTTGTTGTTGCTTATTTTTTGTGTTGTTTTGTTGTATTATTTGTTGTTTGAATTTGTTATCATTCTTTGTTTAGGTCTACGAGGCTCCTACAATAAGGCTTGCGGGGGCACCTTTGAGTGATGAACCCCTGGTCTAGTCCATGTTGTAGCTTCACCTTGTGTGAGTTTGTCTTGTGTTTCTTTGTGAAGTTTGTGCATCTTCTTGATTGATTAGTTTGTGTGTTATCTATTATTGCGATTAAAAGAGTGATATACATGTTTGTGCATATGCCTGTCGCTTACGTCTTGATGTAATAGGGCTAGTAGCATCAAATAAGAATTGTATTTGTAAAACCAAGCTCATCCATACGGAAGAGTACATCCGCACGGATGAGCAGATGGTTGATCCGCACGAGTGTGGATACACTAGTACGTACGAATGAGAACTAGTATAAATAGGAGGTCGGACTAAGTGTCCAGTGGTGTGTTGGTGTGGACTTTGGATCGAAGCGCTGTCAAATGTGTACCGTGATTGAAGATTATTTATAAAACATAGAAAATTGTGAAATCTTGTGTTTTTGTTTATGTTTGATGGATTCCGCACAACAAACATAGGTTTAGATATCACCGTGACGTAATCGAGCGATCCGTAACCCGGACCTACAATACCAAGTACTAGTGGAACTCTTGTTAGAAAATTAGATGCTAGTGATCCATTATACTGTGCAAGTCATTCTAGTAGTCTAACAGTGGTTAGTATCAAACTAAAGGGAAGTGAAAATTATACAATATGGTCTAATGCTATGAGATTAGCTTTAATGGATAAAAATAAAGTAGGTTTTGTTGATAATACTTGTGTTAAAAAATAAGATAATTAGGTCTTGGCTAATCAGTGGGAAAGATGTAATTCTGTTGTTTTGACTTGGATTTTGAATTCTATTTCTATGGACCTATATGTTGGACTAGTGTATTCTTAATTAGCCTCTAAAGTATAGGAGGACTTAAAAGAAACATATGATAAGATAGATGGATCAGTTGTGTTTGGATTTTATCAAAAGATTAATTTTGTTACACAAAGTGGGTCTAGTGTTTTTGAATATTATAACAAACTTAATGCAATGTGGAAACGATTTGATGCTATGGTTCAACTTTGTAGGTCCGGCTAGGGGAGGATCTAGTCGCCTAATCCTTGTGTACAAACCAACCCGGTTGTGCGGAATCCAACCGAGATAGCAAACCGAGATAGAACACGCAAATAAACAACACACAAGACTCAACGATTAACACCACTTGTATTAATGCGTATGAAAGGTCCGTTACAAGCACAAGGTTTACAAATCAGTTCTGCAAACTCTCTCTAGTGTGTGTGTGTGTTCCTGATCTGTCTAAGTGTCTAACTCACGAAGTGAACACAACACACGGGTATTTATACCCAAAACAGCATGTCTGGTCGAAGGATCAAACAGTCTGTTCGAAAGATCATCTTTCGACCAGAAACAGCTCGAACGATCAACATGTACCACGAAAGATGGGATCTTTCGTGGTCCATCTATCGAATGCTATCTTTCGAGCAGGTCATCGAAGGATGTAGGCAATCCTTCGATGGCACATCCTTCGACCCAACATCTTACCAACATAATGTTGACTGTTTGGCCAAGTCAAACCGGAGGATGGTTGACTTGGTCAAACTTATAGACTAACAAAGACATTGTTCAGTAACAAGACAAAATACAGACAAAGTACAGACACAAGTGCACCAACAAACTCCCCCTTGGCTGTAGCTTTGTCTCGATCTTCGAGATAGTTTTGTCTTGATCTTCATTCTTGTAGGTCCTTCGTGTCTTCAAGTCTTTGACGTCTCTTCCCGTCTTCAATGTCGGAGGATCTTTAAAGTCTTCACGTCTTGAAAGCAGAAAGTGTATCAACAAACTCCCCGTTTCATGTAGGAAGTGTGTTGACAAACTCCCCCTTAACATAAGCTCCCCCTTGAGTTATGCTCGTGAAATACTTGTTCTTTATGAAGTGAGATCCTTGTGGTGTTGATGATGGTCAGCGGCAACTCGATCATCTTCGTCTTTTGAGTGCCTTCACGTCGTGTCTTTATTCCGAAGCTTGTCATCGACCATGTTCTCCTAGCCTTTAGAATCTGCACATGCAAGAAATCTAAACGCCTAATGAGAACAACTGCTTGGAATATCATAAGCAAGCAACACACATGTGACCATTGTTTAGGCAAACACCGTCCGACAGTTTGAAAGTTTAACAAATTTTATCAATTCCAATTTCAACTTTCAACACTTTGCAAATTTCGACCGTTTATGAAGATTCAGTCGTTTTCGGTTTTCGTTCAGGTTTCAGGTAACGAAGACTCGAGCTCCAACATCGTACGATCGAAAATAAAATAGAAATAAAATCTTTTTGACTTTTATAAAGTTTATATTAAAACACACCTAAAATCTTTTTGGTATTTTTTGAATATTTCAAATGTGAAGACTGAAAGCAGTAAATAAATATATACAGACATTCTTTTTGCGAGTTTCGAGGGTAAGAGAATCATATCAGTGTACGGTCATGCCAAAACACTCTCTTTGTTCATTTAGTTCACATTAAGATAAGCATCCTATAACGATTATCGGTATTGTTGTCCACATAAGCTCAACTTATCATATGTAATCATGGCGAGGGGATACGTTAAGGTATGATTTATACTTACCGACCGGTGTTCATCCACATCACGACACATTCCCGTATCAAGGTATGCACGAGGGTTCATCTTACCGGTGAGTATACCGATTATCATCTGTTTGACCGTATATGATGTGAGATTCTCACTTATTTTGATTTGAAAACAAGCCCTATGTGATAGAATCACTTATTGATGAGGAACTTGGTTTTCGATGCATGAGGGCACAGGAGCAAGTCCGTGAACAGGTCAGTACTTTCGTACAGCAGAGAGACGAACTTGACTCCCGGAAAGAATTTGTGATATTTTATCACTTATTTTGTTTGGACATGTGATTGTTGATCACTTATTGAGGTCGTATGCAATATGTACACGTATGTATAGTATCATGGAAGATCTAGACTTGCGTCCCCGTTATTTTTCGGTAAAAGATACAACCATGATACCCAGATGATAAGCAGCATAAAGACCGAATATCTCAGAACCTCGGCAATCTCTCAAACGAAATTTCGGTACTAAGACCATATGCCAATGAATGGTTCCCACCCAGTCTTCAGTCGATTTAAGTTTATATCACCCTGCACACTTTAAAATGATTGTGAGCCTACCGATACATCTTATATAGAGCTGCTTATCGCTTTTCAATTTAAGGTTTAAAGAGGTTTAGA
Source organism: Helianthus tuberosus (assembly GCA_030545235.1). Classification (NCBI taxonomy): domain Eukaryota; kingdom Viridiplantae; phylum Streptophyta; class Magnoliopsida; order Asterales; family Asteraceae; genus Helianthus; species Helianthus tuberosus. Next base: position 14,000,761 of record CM060452.1, on the reverse strand, counting down.
CAGACCACTGATGTACTATCATTTTCTCTTTTGCTCGCCAGGAAACTCATTTTTGTTTTTCTATTGTTTTTGTGTTTTTGAAATTTTTCGATGTTTTTGGATTTTCAAATTTGGATTTACTCCCCCTAAAATCAACAAACTAAGATAAATTTAAAACACAAAGGTATTTACAAAAATGATTTTCCGATGTTGGTTTTACTCTTGCTTGACCTTAATGCCATTTACCAATAATAAATAATCAAATCTTGATTTGTCAAAAGCTTTGGTAAAAAGGTCGGCACGTTGGTCATCGGTGTGGACGTAAGCAACATCGATTAGCCTTTTCTCAAAGCAATCACGTATGAAGTGATATTTGATTTCGATGTGCTTAGTCTTTGAATGCTGCACAGGATTTTTGGTGATCTGTAATGCAGCAGAATTATCAACGTAAATAGGAGTAGTTAGGAATTCAAAACCGTAGTCACGCATTTGCTGTTGTATCCACAGGACTTGGGAGCAACAACTCGAGGCAGCAATGTATTCAGCTTCGCATGTTGACGTAGCGACGCACGTCTGCTTCTTGCACTGCCATGTGACTAGGCGATTTCCCAAAAACTGACATCCAGCCGTTGTGGATTTGCCGTCGATTTTGCATCCGCCAAAATCAGAATCACTGAATGCGATCAAGTGAAAGTTATTATCCCTAGGGTACCACAGACCGGTGTCAGGGTAACCCTTCAAATAACGAAAAATCCTTTTTACAGCTGCAAGATGTGAGGCCTTCGGGTTCACTTGATATCTGGCAAGCAGGCACGTTGGGTACATTATATCTGGTCTTGATGCTGTGAGGTACATAAGAGATCCAATCATCGCGCGGTAGTATGAGGGGCTAACATCTTGACCCTTCAAGTCTGGAGTAATTCCGTGATTTTGTGGCAATGGGGTACCGATGGGCGTTGCATCAGACATCTGGAACCGGCTCAAGATGTCACCAACATATTTAGTCTGATGGATGAATATCCCAGACTCTGTTTGTTGTACTTGTAGGCCCAAAAAGAAAGTCATTTCCCCCATAGCACTCATCTCGAATTTATCCTGCATTACACGCTCGAAATCCCTACACAAAACATCGTTAGTAGAACCAAATATAATATCATCAACGTATACCTGTACCAGTAGAAGATCTCCATCTTGTTCTTTGATGAAAAGAGTGCAGTCGATAAGACCTCTGCGAAAACCGTTCTCCAGCAGATAATTAGATAAGGTTGCGTACCAAGCTCGCGGTGCTTGATGTAGACCATATAGAGCTTTGTTGAGCAACCAAACCCGATCGGGATGGATAGGATCTTCAAAACCTGGAGGCTGTTCGACGTACACCTCTTCTTCCACCACACCATGTAAGAAAGCACTCTTCACGTCCATCTGGTATACCTTGAAACCTTTGAATGAGGCATAGGCCAGAAAGATCCGAATGGCTTCTAGACGTGCAACAGGTGCATACACTTCGTTGTAGTCGATTCCTTCAATCTGACGAAAACCTTGAACGACTAGCCTTGCTTTGTTTCGAATAACAATCCCACGGTCATCCTTCTTGCATTTAAACACCCAACGGGTACCAATCTTCTTGTATCCAGCAGGTTTCTCTACGAGTTTCCAGACACCAAGCTTCTGGAATTGTTGCAGTTCTTCCTGCATTGCCTCAACCCATGAGCTATCTTTCAAAGCATCTTTCCAAGTTCTTGGCTCTTCCTGTGAGACATAACACGCGAAAGACCAATCATTCTGTTGACCAGATTCTCGGATAGTTGCATACAAGCCTGCATTGTTGTTGTTCCGCAACATGTTTCTTGTTTGAACGCCACTTTGTACATTCCCGATGATGTTTTGTTGAGGATGGGTATTATGAATCCTTGTTTCTGGATTATCTTGAACTGGAATATTTGTACCCAGATTGTTGAGATTCAGATCAACAATCAATTCAAGGCCCGGAATTGACGAAGAGGATGATGCAGAAGTTTCAGCTGTTCGAGGGACATCCACTGGAGGTGTACCCTCTGAAATACCATGAACTGCTGTTGGAGCTTCTTGATCTGCATCGAGAGATTCATCATCCTCTGAAGATTCGTTCAATTCGGTAGCATCTTGAAAATCCTCATTGTCGAGAGCATTATTGTTCACTGAAGATGGTTCTTGATTGACTATAATGGGACGAACCAACGGTGAATCTGTTGCATTGTCGCTCTCGAAAAACATCCTTGCCGCAGCATTTTCTTCAACTGCTTCAACATTGATCGAATTGAAAAAGTCATCGTACTCAAACATCCAAGGCTGACCAGGATTTCTAACCGGTAAAGTGTGCCTTTGTACTCTGACTTCAGACCATTCCTCGACCCTTTTAGTCTCTAGATTCCAGACTCTTAAGTTCGGGGTGGAATACCCAAGAAAGTATCCTTCAATTGCTCTTGCCCCAAACTTTCCATTAGGATCGATAATTGTGCAAGGAGCTCCAAACGGTTCAAGATAAGACAAGTCTGGTTTCCGTTTGTTGATAAGCTCAAAGCAGGTCTTGTTGTGCCTTTTGACTGTAAGGACTCGGTTCAAAGTATAGCATGCAGAGGACACAGCTTCAGTCCAGAATGGAATGGGTAGCTGCGACTCTACCAACATAGTCCTAGCAGTCTCGATCAATGTGCGATTCTTACGTTCAGCGACGCCATTCTGTTGAGGAGTATAAGCTGCACTAAATTCGTGAAGAATACCTTTTGAAGTGCAAAACTCCGCCATGGCATGATTTTTGAATTCAGTACCATTGTCGCTACGTATCCGCCTAACCTTCAAGTTGTAAAGATTCTCAATCTGAATGATCAAGTTTTTGATAATACCGAAGGTTTCACTCTTGTGTGCCATGAACGCCACCCAAGAAAATCTTGAATAATCATCAGTTATCACGAGGCAGTATTGATCATTCCTAATGCTTTTGTGCTTGACAGGACCGAACAAATCCATGTGCAAACGTTCAAGAGGAACAGCCACCGTGTTGACTTTCTTTGTAGGGTGTCGCTTCCTCGTTTGTTTTCCTTTCTGGCACGAAACACAGACGTCTTGAAGATGGAAATTTTTAAGAGGAACACCATTCACCAATTCATTTGACACCAAATGATTCATTTTGCGTAAGTGAATGTGGCCCATTCGTCTGTGCCAAGAGATTGTGTCTTTTTCTGTGGCTTTAGAAACGAAACATGTTGCTTGTGCAGACGTTGTGATAGCTTGGCTCATATCAAGGACATACAGATCATTTATCCTTGGAGCCGACAAGAGAATCCATTCTTTTGGAATTTTGAAGCCGGGTTTCAGCACATAACATCCATTAGCATCAAAGTGTACTGAGAACTGCTTGTCACAAATTTGAGAAACACTAAGAAGATTGTGATCAAGTTGTTGCACAAAGTTGATCTTGTCAAAGCTAACAACCCCGTTGGAAATCATTCCTTCACCCGTAATGTATCCGCCCTTATCTCCAGCAAAAGCAACATAACCTCCTCTAATAGATTTGACGTCGTAGAGAAGCTTCATGTCGCCTGTCATGTGCCTGGATGCCCCACTATCAACAATCCAATGACTACTGATAGTTCCTCCTGGAACACCCTGCACATAAACTTAATCAATTAGTTGGAGATGGGGACCCAAGCCATTGTGGTCTTGGGTCTTCCATTTTTATCAACAACAATAACTTCCACCTTTTGATGATTCGGAAACTGTGATGGTCCCCCTGATTCAGTAACCGTTTTTGGTTTCCAAGTCTGTTTTTTTACACCAGTGTTATTCTTTAAAAACTTAACTTCATGATTGTCTGAAGTTTTTAAATTGTTTGGTTTGACAGAAACAGATTGTTTTTGAACCACATCGGTTTTAATTGCTTTTTCAATTTTCTTGACCTGTTGACGTTTTTGTTTCTTTTCCCTTTCTCTTATGAGTCTGGGATCTTGATTTACAGAAACAGATCGCTTGCGGTCAATGTGGTCACGGGGATCATCAACTATGCCTTTTTGTTTATGAAGATACGGGCAATTTCGAACAATATGCCCGATTGTTCCACATTCAAAACATGATCTTCGTTCAACAAACCCCGAAGTATCATGTGGTCGTCTTGCCGATGATGAACTTTGTGATCCCGAGGTACTAGGTTTTGAACAACTTGGTTCATTCCTTTTCATCACAGTTGCTTTTTGGACAAAATCTAAGTTAGATTGATTTGCAAATTTTTCAATTTTGTCCGTTCCCTTCGATTTCACAAAGTTCACATTCTTCTTCTTCTTCTTCTGATTCGGCTTCTTTTGATTTTGAGTCGGTGCCTTACCATTTGTTTTGGTATGGTTTTGCTGTTTTGGCACTGTTGGTAATTTCCTGTTCCCAAATTGTTTTCTAACTTCAGCCTTTGGGATAGGAGGACACTGTGTGACTTTAACATGTGGTCATGTCTTTCCCAAAAACTTACTTGTAGAATTTTCAAAGACTTTACTGATTAAAGATTGATTAACATTTTTAATAGGAAAATCTTTGTCTGAATAGATCTTATCATCACCAACAAGAGTGTACAGCAAATCCACACTCTCTGACTCTTTTGCTGATGTGGACTCGGTTGGAACAGTCTTAGCAGGTTTAGTGGGAGGATCACATAGGATATGATTCTCAAGAGGTATGTCCTCTTCTTTGATCACTGCATCAGACTTTTCCGAATCAGTATCATCAGACTCATCATCAGAAGAATCAACATCCTCAACCACAACTGGAGGATCCTGATTCTGTTCAGCAGTTACAAATGTATCTGCTGACACATCTGAATCTGACGATACTTCTTTCTTGTATCCGAGCCCTGCTGCAAATTCCTCAACGTCCAAAGGAACAGATGGCTCAAAGTGAGTCCTATACTCCTCATCAGGCAAAGCATCAAAATTGTTTCTCACTGGTGGTGGACATTTCTTGTAACCTATGCATGTGACATCCTTTTTCTCTTTCTGAACATCAATGATGTGATCCAACACATAGCTAGAACTCAAATAACTGTCTAACTTGAGTCGGATCGCCTCACTTTCAGTTTTAACACAAGCCATTTCTTTTTGCATTACCTCAAGACGAGTGATATACAAATTAATGTCCGTTTGTTTTCTGGAAACCATTTTAGTTAACTCTGTTTTATCTTTCTTCAATGTTTCAATCATTGATTTATATCCCTTTTCATGGTTTTCATAAAACATATTGGCTTCAGTGCACTTTGAAATATCAACTGTCAATTTCTGATTATGAATAAATGTCACATCATATTTCTCTTGCAAAGCCTCGTGTTTGCTTTGCAATTCACACCACCTATCATTCACAGAAACATGTTTGTCTTGCAATTCAAACAAACTAGCTTGTAAAGCATCGTGTTTGCCTTGCAACTCAGACATGTTTGCTTCCAACTCAGCACATCTCACATGCAAACTATCACAGTTATTACAGCTAACAGAAGTGGGTTCGTCGACACATACCTGACTTGATGAACTGTCGACATTCGCCATAAAGGCTGAATGGAGAGAAGACGAAGAATAAGCAGCTTGATCCACCAAAATAGATCTTCTTTGAATTCCTGCTGCAACTTCCTCCAAAAGTTCATCAAAATCAGCAGCATCGACTGACGCACTTGTTGTGTCATCCACCTGATCATTGCCTGAAGTTGAGGATTCTTCATCCGAGCTTCCACTATAACCGGAAGAGTCTTCATCCTCAGAAGATACATCACCATTGGTGGAAGATTCTCCACCACTGGCGTGTTTAAGATCATTAACCACTTCAGCAAAACAAGCGGTTCCATCTGGTGCATCGTTTCCCAATTGGATTGACCAATCACAACCTTCGTCTACCTGAACCACTAGTGCCTGGTTGGCATTAGATGGTCCTGCTTGACTCTGGTTATTGACAGGCACCAGTGTTCGTTCGTTGTTCCTTCCTTGGTTCTGATTTGCCCTGTTGCCTTGACCTCGGAAAGGATTCTGGTTCCCATGCTGAGATGGCCTTGTACATTCACGCTTGAAATGACCACGTTCACCACAGTTGAAGCATTTAACAGCCTGTTTATCAAACCCATACTTGGTGTCTTTCTTGCTTTCCAAGCTGGTTCGGCCTGTTCTTTCCATGAAATCCTTTGCTCGCCTAACTGCACTGGCAAAGGCCCACTTAATGTCCATCATCTCCATCTCCTCTTTATCAATCTGCTGATAGTCTTCTTGTGTCAGATTAATATTACCAATCTGACCTTCCACTAATCCACAGTATGCGCTCACCACAGTGTTTAGCAGCTCCATGTGTTCCTTTGCTACTTCCACACTGACTTTAGAAAAGCTTGAGGTGTCGAGCCGTACTGTATCTGGCTTTGATTGCTGACCAGCAGATGATGTGCTTCCATAACAAGCTTGCTGTTGAGGAGGAAGCGGATTCCCATACATATCTGTTGTTGGTAAAGGATTTCCGAACATATCAGTTGGTCTGAAAGGTCGTTGCTGTTGTGGTGCTGATTGAGGGACTGGTTCCAGCAGATTTCCATACATGTCTGTCTTTGGAGGCACAGGAACTTGGATAGTATTGCCATACATATCTGTGCTAGTCACAAAAGCTGTTTGAATTGGAGCATGCGAAGAAGGTTTTGTAGAGGTGCTAGAGGTTCCAAAATACATTTCAGGATTTTGAGGCACGGGAATTCTTTTTGCCTTCAGAGTTTCTTCCTGATTCTTGTTTTCTAGAATTTGAACAAAGTCGTTGAAGCTCGTTGTAGCTAAAGTACCATTGTACTTCATGATTTCCAAGAATGTATTCCACTGAGGTGGCAATGCATCTGCAAACCTTTTCACAATCTCTACAGGAGTTGTAATAACCCCGAAATTTGTCAATTCAGTCAGCAAGTGATTAAATCGACTTGTCAAATCACCCAACGACTCATTCTCCATACAAGTAAAACCATCAAACTCTTTCTTTAGCAGTTCTTTCCTCAGTTGACGTGTCGCTTCATTTCCCACGCCCCTCGTCTTCAACGCGTCCCACAACCTTTTTGTAGTCTTATAACTGAGGAACTGATGATAGATGTCTTTACTTAAGGCATGAGTGAGAATGGCGTATGCCTTCTTTTCTAGATCATAGACTTTCTTCTGATCTTCCGTGAGATCTGCAAACGTAGCAGCAGATGATGCGGCAACCTCTATTGTTTGATCGAAATCTGTGATGAACCGCAACCACAATTCTGTATTTTGACCAAGAACGTATGTATGAAATCTATCAATCCATCCTGGATATTCATATAAATGCATCAACTTTGGAGGTCTATTCAAACTTCCAGTTTCGCTTTCGCTTAAAAGAATGCTTTGAACACTTGGAACTTGATTTGATACAAATGCCCATTGACCGGTAGAAATTGCATTAGCTTGTGAAGATACCGGTGCGGAAGATGACGGAGTACCAAAATACATATCTGTATTTACCAAAGTATTCCACCTTGGATTCATATTTAATCAGCCGAAGGATACCTGTCGAAAGACTTGAAAAACACAAACTGTTAAACACAAACAGACTAATGATCGAAAGATCAACACCTGTTCGAAGGATCAACAGGGTTCGAAGGATCTCTGTTGAATTTCGAACAATGTTTTTCGAAAGATTCTCCAGACGAAGGATCCTTATCTTTCGAAAAAGTACTGTAGACCGAAAGATGAAATCGAAAGATGACTTCGAAAGACTCCCCAATCGAAGGATCCTAGTCTTTCGAAAATGAGCAGTGGACCGAAAGATATATGTTTCGAAAGTATTCCTTGGAACGAAAGATAAGTCTCACACTTCGAAGGATGCTCGAAGGATAACTATCTGTCGAACCTCCTTTGGTCGAAAGATGATCTTTCGACTTCGAAGGATATCTTTCGAACTAGCTCTGACACAGTTGATAAATCGGACAGTTTGGTGAAAAGTTGACGGGTTGGTGAGAACTTTCGGCAGAAAGTATGTTCAGACCATATCTTTCAGGTCTGAACATGCAGGTTTTTCACCAACCGGGTAATGATCCCAATATTTTAATCAAAACACTCTTTTCAATGCACAAACACCTTGAAGTTCAAAATTTTTAAGATCAAAAGTGTGAACTATCAAGAACACAATGAAGAACAAACCCAGAAATATGAATATTTCTGCAAACCAACAACAAAACGAAACCCGATTTTGCTTGAAATTTCACTAAAAACCCATTTTTAACATGTGATAAAGAAAAGTGACAAGGTTTTTGTCACACCCCCAAAATCCACACGCGGAATATCACCGCTTGGAGGCGTGACTGACCAGGATCAAGCCATCAATCATATCAAACATAATATTTAAGTGTAAAAGTAGGAAAATATAATTCATCTTGACATGACTGATGTTCATAACCAAACATTGTTTAAGTAGCGGAAGCATAATAATGAAAACCCAAAGTAAGTTATAAGTTCAAATATCGTCTACGATCCGTATCCCACAACGACCTGCTCCTTCCTGTGCAAGCTCCATATGTACCTAAGGTCCTGCAAGGCATGCAAGAGAGAGTCAACAACTAGTTGAGCGAGTTCACAGTGAGTTTGTTTAGTTATAGTGTTCATAATGTAGTTCGTATGTTCATTTAGTAATCAAGTATCGTATGTATCGTATCGCGGCCCTCTAGGCATGTTTGCGAAGTATAGTGGGGATTTCCCATGTTTGCTAGACTAGGTATAGTAGTATCGCGGCCCTTCCTGGCATGTTTGCGAAGATTAGAGTATATAGTTCGCGGCCCTTCTTAGGCATGTGTGCGAAGATTAGAGTATATAGTTCGCGGCCCTTCTTAGGCATGTGTGCGAAGATTGTCATAATATCGCGGCCGACCCTTGGCGTGTGTGCGAAGATCGTTTAAATTAGTATAACCAGTCTAGTCTGTTCTTATCCATAACCCTTCCTCTACCGGAAATCATATATCTAATTTCCATAAACTGAACGAATAAATAATCCAACCCATTCCCATCCTGGGAATCCCATGCCTTGGCTGTGTGAACTCACCTTGGTTTGCTCGGTATGCTAAATGTATGCTCGCAAGTAATCAATCACGTCCTAAAGTATGCACGTATGTGAAATCAGTTTGTGTTCAAGTTGTGCACGTATAAGTACACAGTTGATAAGCAAGTAGCACGTAGCACGTATTCACAATCATATACAAGATGGTTACACTTAACAGCAGTTAAATATTCCAGTTAACATTTAACAGAATTAACTCAAGTTCCTGCACAGATCAGCTATTCGGCGAAACACACATGTTGGCGAAACACAGATATATTGACGAAACACATATTCTGTTTCGTCGTGGTCTTGTTTGGCGAAACAGGATTTTTGTCTCGTCGACTTTCCTTGGCGAAACACTTTCTGTTTCGTCAAGAGGTCTGTTTCGTCGAGTTATCAGTTACGTCGCATGCATAACAGTTACGAATTATCAACAAATCTGAATGATCACATATATTTACTTAATCTTATCTACAATTGAGAATCATCGTTCCAATCATCATGTAGCAGATCCATTATTCAAATCACCATTTATACATGTATACATATTCATATCAAAATTACATGTTTACTGTCATCAACACATGCGTTATCATTATTATATGCACTAACATCTTAAATTGTTCAATTCACCTACATCACTTCCCAAGGTCAAACAACCTAATCATAATCATGTGCTCTTATCCATTCCAGCCGACAATTGTTAATGTTTTCATGTTATCATTGGACCACAACATGTAGTGGGCTGCCATTATCATCACATGACACCTACAATATTAATAGAGTACCTATGCACCTCTAATTGTTTAATCAACAGCATACAACAATCAAATCACAGGAGTAACATGCGATCACAAAGACAGAATCATTATTGCCAAGCACACATGACCGATCATAACATATCAATTAGCAACCCTAATCATTTAATCAAGCATGGATTCATAACTATATTAATCAAACACGTATCATGAAACACTAACCGAAATATCAAGAATGATAGTTAGATCGCTAGAGAGCTTGGAGGGTACACGGGCTGCCGTCACACGCAAGAGAGTTCTAGGGTTTCTCGTTTTGCTAAGGTGTCCAGTTCTAACCGTAATATGCACTTAAATACGTTTTATAGGGTAATGGGCCTTAATTGGGCCACGCGTAACATACGGGCCGGCGAAACACATTTGTTTCGTCGGAATGTTGATGGCGAAACACCTGTTTCGTCGGGTGGTATATAACGAATGGCACATGTGTTTCGTCAAGTTTATACAGGGCTTAATAGTCTGAGTGTTTACAACATGTTCACATTAAATCATGAAACACATCTGCATGCAACCATCACAATAAGTATTATCATGTCAGCACGTAACATATTCCAACAATCATCACAAATTATAATCTAGTGTACAAGTGTACAGTTACAAAGCAATAAGTCAAGTAACTCAACGATCAATGTGCAATAAGTGCTAATAAGGAGTGTCGGAAACTCGGGTTGTCACATTATCCCCAACTTGAAAGAAATTTCGTCCCGAAATTTAGCATGCGGTTACTGAGGAAAGCTAATGGTGTGACGTTGTTTACCTGTATTGTATCGCGGCTCCCCTGAGCATGTTTGCGAAGATTACTGGTTTTCTTGGGGTTTCACATTATCCCCCCGTTGATTTGGAATTTCGTCCCGAAATTCTGCATTGGTAGCTTCAACCTCAGTAGTAGTTGCATTGGTTCCGAATAACTGGGGATATTTGAGTTCCATTTGATCTTCACGCTCCCAGGTGAACTCTGGGCCGCGGCGGGAGTTCCAACGAACTCGTACAAGAGGGATTCTCGTGTTCTTGAGGACCTTAACATCCCGGTCCGTGATTTCAACAGGTTCCTCGACGAAGTGCAACCGCTCGTCGATAGTGAGTTCCTTCAAGGGAACTACGTGGGTCTCATCTGACGTACACTTCTTCAGATTCGACACGTGAAAGACATTGTGAACTGCACTGAGTTCAGGTGGTAAGTTCAGTCTGTAGGCCACTTTGCCTATTTTCTCAATAACTTCGAAAGGTCCAACATATCGTGGATTTAGTTTGCCGCGTTTGCCAAAACGAACCACACCCTTCCAAGGTGAAACTTTAAGTAGCGCTCGATCCCCAACTTGGAATTCGAGTAGTTTCCTGTCTAAATCAGCGTATGCTTTCTGACGGTCGCGAGCTGCCGCCATGCGTTGTCGTATTTGTGCAATCTTTTCAGTAGTATCAACTACCATTTCCGGACCCGTGATTTGACATTCCCCCACCTCTGCCCAACAGAGAGGTGACCGGCACTTACGGCCGTACAATGCCTCGAATGGTGCAGCTTTAATGCTTGTGTGGTAGCTGTTATTGTATGAAAATTCCACAAGTGGCAAATGTTTTTCCCAACCATTGCCAAAGTCGATTACGCACGCCCGAAGCATGTCTTCTAGAGTTTGTATAGTGCGCTCAGACTGCCCATCGGTCTGAGGATGATAAGTTGTGCTCATGTCTAGTCGAGAGCCAAAAGATTTGTGCATTGCTCGCCAAAGATCTGAAGTAAAACGTGCGTCACGATCAGAGATGATAGAGGTGGGCACACCGTGCCTCGAGGCCACTTCCTTTAGATAAATGTCTGCTAAGGTAGAGAACTTGTCTGTTTCTTTGATAGCCAAGAAGTGTGCAGATTTTGTGAGTCGATCCACGATCACCCAAATAGTATCGTTTCCGCGCTGGGATCTAGGTAAGCCTGTAACAAAATCCATGGAAATTTGTTCCCATTTCCATTGTGGTATCTCAGGTTGTTGGAGTGGTCCTGACGGTTTCTGATATTCTGCCTTGACTCTCGCACAAGTCAACCATTTGCTAACGTATGAGGCTATGTGGGCCTTCATGCTAGGCCACCAATATGTAGTTTTGATGTCGTGGTACATTTTATCCGCACCTGGATGTACCGAGTAACGAGACTTATGAGCTTCATCCATCACTAGCTCACGTAAGTTGCCATAAAGTGTAACCCAAATGCGTCCTGTGACGTAGTAAGCACCATCTTCCTTCTGTTCTAAACGTTTTCTTGAGCCACGTAGGGCTTCAGCCCTGACATTTTCTGGTTTCAATGCTTCTGTCTGAGCATCTCGTATCTGGGAAGGAAGATTAGACTGTATGGTGAGTTGTAGAGCTCGTACGCGCTTAGGCGCAGTGTCTTTTCGACTGAGGGCGTCAGCCACAACATTGGCTTTGCCTGGGTGGTACCTGATTGAGCATTCGTAGTCGTTTAGCAGTTCGACCCATCGTCGCTGTCGCATATTCAGTTCCTTCTGTTTGAATATATGTTCGAGGCTTCTGTGGTCGGTGTAGATAGCACATTTGGTACCGTACAAGTAGTGTCGCCATATCTTAAGTGCAAAGACGACCGCTCCCAGCTCTAGGTCGTGTGTAGTGTAATTCCATTCGTGAACCTTAAGTTGGCGCGAAGCGTAAGCAATAACTTTATCTCTTTGCATTAATACACATCCAAGACCTTGGATGGATGCGTCGCAGTAGACTACGAAATCATCCGTGCCTTCAGGCAATGAGAGGATAGGTGCGCTGCAGAGTCTATCCTTTAAGTGTTGGAACGCTGTTTCCTGTGCATTACCCCAACGGTAAACAACACCCTTCTGTGTCAGTAGTGTAAGTGGCTGAGTAATCTTTGAAAAGTCCTTGATGAAACGTCTGTAATAACCCGCCAAACCTAAGAATTGGCGTATTTCTGTTGGTGTGCGAGGCGCAGGCCAGTTCTTAATCGGATCTACCTTGGATGGATCTACATGAATCCCATCCTTGTTCACCACGTGGCCTAAAAAGTGGACTTCACGAAGCCAGAAGTCACATTTTGAAAACTTAGCGTATAGCTGTTCCGTTCGAAGAAGTTCCAAAATAAGTCATAAGTGCTGATCGTGTTCCTCCCGACTCCCCGAGTAGATCAGGATGTAGTCGATGAAAACAATGACGAACTTGTCAAGATAGGGTTTGCACACCCTGTTCATAAGATCCATAAATACGGCAGGCGCGTTCGTTAGCCCGAATGGCATGACCATAAACTCGTAGTGACCGTAGCGAGTTCTAAATGCTGTTTTGGAGACGTCCTCATCCCGGACTCTCAGCTGGTGATATCCTGACCTTAAGTCTATTTTGGAGTAGTAGCTCAACCCTTGCAGCTGGTCGAATAAATCATCTATGCGCGGAAGAGGATAACGGTTCTTGATCGTCACCATGTTGAGTTCACGGTAGTCTATACACATCCTGAACGTACCATCTTTCTTCTTCACGAATAACACTGGAGCTCCCCAAGGCGAAGAGCTAGGACGTATAAAACCCTTTTCCAAGAGTTCTTGTAGCTGCTTTGACAGTTCTTCTAATTCAGTTGGAGCTAGACGATAAGGTGCTCGAGCTATGGGTGCTGCTCCAGGCGCTTGTTACTATGAGTTACCAAAGGTTCTTAACCAGCACGAGGAATGCGGATGGTCTTTTCTTTACAAAGAGTCACTGCTCGATGTTGAGGTAGCTAATCCATACCAATATCGATGTCGAAGCCTTCACAACGTTGGGGTTATTCCTAGTATCACCCTGACCAATCACGAACATTCGACCCCTGGCACCATTGCCGTCGTTATTACCCCCATTGTTGCCTCCATTATTGTTCCTGTTTCCTTGGTTGTGGTTCTGATTCTGGTTCTGGTTCAACCGTGGGCAGTGTCTCTTGGAGTGACCTTCAGCATCATCTAATAACATCCCTCGTTACCCTGCTGTTGCCGCTGATTCTATAGATCTTGTGGCTGTCGTTGTTGGTTTTGGTTTACAGGACGTGAGTTTCTACCATCTTTGGTTCCATGACCAAGCTTGTTGCATTATTGACGATGATTGTGGTTGCACTGCCCGCTATGGTGCAAGTTACATCGTTTGCACTTAGGGTGGTTTCCCCTGTATCCACCCTGCCCTTGACTACTAAAAGGTTGCTGACCAGGACTTTGATTGTCATCGATCTTTCGCTGCTGTGCCTGGGACGGAATCGTAGTCGAACCCTTGCTAAAGGTTCCATCCCACTTTCATCCGTTGTTTCTGAGGGTAGCAGAAGTAGTTGAAGTAGTAGTGGTTGTAGTATTGCTGATACGTTGAGGCAGCTTGTTCTGTCCCACTGCCTGGTCTGTGAGACGATGAGCAAGATGAGTAACATCTTGAATAGTAGCAAGTTTTAGCCGTCTTCACATGGTTTTGAATTCCTGGTACTAAGCCTTTGAGGTACAGCTCAAAGCTCTTTATGGGAGGATCCACCATAGTTGGACACAAAATTGTCAGTTTGTTGGATCGTTACCGTGCACGCTTCTATCTCTGACCCCGTCATCTTCATGTTAAAGGACTCCACTTCCAACTTGTGGATGGCATCATAACTACTGTATTCACGTTTGATCGGTTCCTTAAAATCATTCCATGGGGTGGCATTAGCAGCCGCCAGCCCCAGTATTGTAACTTGCGCGTTCCACCAAGTTTGCGCAGTGCCTTCGAGAATATCAGTGGCATATTTCACCTTACTAGCCTCAGGTCATTCGCACCTTCGAAGGCCGATTCGAGTTCCTCGAACTAATGGAGGAGTACAACAGCTCCTTCAGTGTCGCTGAAAGTAGTAGGACGACAGTCCATAAAAGTCTTGTATGTGCATACAGGTGGCTGAGCGTGTTGACTTGTCGTGTGCGTAAGAGTAATCAAAATTAAGCACAAGTGTTGAGTTACGAGGGTAGGATCTAAGGATCCTAGAGTAAGTGGTGATGGCAGGTTACACCTCCTGCCTGGGCAGCTGCGAGTGCTGCAGTAACTTGTTCAGTGATTGAAGCCGCCAACTGGGCTTGAGTTAGGTTAACGTGTCCACTCATGATCTTAACATCAAGGAGAACATGTGGGTGAGAGGTTCGCGAATAGTGCGAAGAGAGTGAGCACACAAGTATTCTCAAGCAATAACGTATAGTAAGTTCTGTAATCTAAGCATACCGCGAGCAAAGTTCTATGTAATTTTTGCAAGTAGGTAAGGTAACATTAATAGTAATACCTAGGATGTTGAGCCTTGCACGTGGAGCGAAGCGTCGTTGTGGATCGTTAAGAGCACTGTTCTGGTTATAGTCTGGTTTTAACATAATCGTTTTCCCTTTATTAAAACCAAGTTCTCTATAACCAATGGCTCTGATACCAATCTGTCACACCCCCAAAATCCACACGCGGAATATCACCGCTTGGAGGCGTGACTGACCAGGATCAAGCCATCAATCATATCAAACATAATATTTAAGTGTAAAAGTAGGAAAATATAATTCATCTTGACATGACTGATGTTCATAACCAAACATTGTTTAAGTAGCGGAAGCATAATAATGAAAACCCAAAGTAAGTTATAAGTTCAAATATCGTCTACGATCCGTATCCCACAACGACCTGCTCCTTCCTGTGCAAGCTCCATATGTACCTAAGGTCCTGCAAGGCATGCAAGAGAGAGTCAACAACTAGTTGAGCGAGTTCACAGTGAGTTTGTTTAGTTATAGTGTTCATAATGTAGTTCGTATGTTCATTTAGTAATCAAGTATCGTATGTATCGTATCGCGGCCCTCTAGGCATGTTTGCGAAGTATAGTGGGGATTTCCCATGTTTGCTAGACTAGGTATAGTAGTATCGCGGCCCTTCCTGGCATGTTTGCGAAGATTAGAGTATATAGTTCGCGGCCCTTCTTAGGCATGTGTGCGAAGATTAGAGTATATAGTTCGCGGCCCTTCTTAGGCATGTGTGCGAAGATTGTCATAATATCGCGGCCGACCCTTGGCGTGTGTGCGAAGATCGTTTAAATTAGTATAACCAGTCTAGTCTGTTCTTATCCATAACCCTTCCTCTACCGGAAATCATATATCTAATTTCCATAAACTGAACGAATAAATAATCCAACCCATTCCCATCCTGGGAATCCCATGCCTTGGCTGTGTGAACTCACCTTGGTTTGCTCGGTATGCTAAATGTATGCTCGCAAGTAATCAATCACGTCCTAAAGTATGCACGTATGTGAAATCAGTTTGTGTTCAAGTTGTGCACGTATAAGTACACAGTTGATAAGCAAGTAGCACGTAGCACGTATTCACAATCATATACAAGATGGTTACACTTAACAGCAGTTAAATATTCCAGTTAACATTTAACAGAATTAACTCAAGTTCCTGCACAGATCAGCTATTCGGCGAAACACACATGTTGGCGAAACACAGATATATTGACGAAACACATATTCTGTTTCGTCGTGGTCTTGTTTGGCGAAACAGGATTTTTGTCTCGTCGACTTTCCTTGGCGAAACACTTTCTGTTTCGTCAAGAGGTCTGTTTCGTCGAGTTATCAGTTACGTCGCATGCATAACAGTTACGAATTATCAACAAATCTGAATGATCACATATATTTACTTAATCTTATCTACAATTGAGAATCATCGTTCCAATCATCATGTAGCAGATCCATTATTCAAATCACCATTTATACATGTATACATATTCATATCAAAATTACATGTTTACTGTCATCAACACATGCGTTATCATTATTATATGCACTAACATCTTAAATTGTTCAATTCACCTACATCACTTCCCAAGGTCAAACAACCTAATCATAATCATGTGCTCTTATCCATTCCAGCCGACAATTGTTAATGTTTTCATGTTATCATTGGACCACAACATGTAGTGGGCTGCCATTATCATCACATGACACCTACAATATTAATAGAGTACCTATGCACCTCTAATTGTTTAATCAACAGCATACAACAATCAAATCACAGGAGTAACATGCGATCACAAAGACATAATCATTATTGCCAAGCACACATGACCGATCATAACATATCAATTAGCAACCCTAATCATTTAATCAAGCATGGATTCATAACTATATTAATCAAACACGTATCATGAAACACTAACCGAAATATCAAGAATGATAGTTAGATCGCTAGAGAGCTTGGAGGGTACACGGGCTGCCGTCACACGCAAGAGAGTTCTAGGGTTTCTCGTTTTGCTAAGGTGTCCAGTTCTAACCGTAATATGCACTTAAATACGTTTTATAGGGTAATGGGCCTTAATTGGGCCACGCGTAACATACGGGCCGGCGAAACACATTTGTTTCGTCGGAATGTTGATGGCGAAACACCTGTTTCGTCGGGTGGTATATAACGAATGGCACATGTGTTTCGTCAAGTTTATACAGGGCTTAATAGTCTGAGTGTTTACAACATGTTCACATTAAATCATGAAACACATCTGCATGCAACCATCACAATAAGTATTATCATGTCAGCACGTAACATATTCCAACAATCATCACAAATTATAATCTAGTGTACAAGTGTACAGTTACAAAGCAATAAGTCAAGTAACTCAACGATCAATGTGCAATAAGTGCTAATAAGGAGTGTCGGAAACTCGGGTTGTCACATTATCCCCAACTTGAAAGAAATTTCGTCCCGAAATTTAGCATGCGGTTACTGAGGAAAGCTAATGGTGTGACGTTGTTTACCTGTATTGTATCGCGGCTCCCCTGAGCATGTTTGCGAAGATTACTGGTTTTCTTGGGGTGTCACAGTTTTTATAAGAACAAACAGCAAAAACAGCAAGGTTTCCAGAAAATATGAACTTTAAAACCCGAAAAACAGTCCGAAAACTCTCGGTTTTAACAAGGAGAAGAGCCAAGGCTCTGATACCACTTGTAGGTCCGGCTAGGGGAGGATCTAGTCGCCTAATCCTTGTGTACAAACCAACCCGGTTGTGCGGAATCCAACCGAGATAGCAAACCGAGATAGAACACGTAAATAAACAACACACAAGACTCAACGATTAACACCACTTGTATTAATGCGTATGAATGGTCCGTTACAAGCACAAGGTTTACAAATCAGTTCTGCAAACTCTCTCTAGTGTGTGTGTGTGTTCCTGATCTGTCTAAGTGTCTAACTCACGAAGTGAACACAACACACGGGTATTTATACCCAAAACAGCATGTCTGGTCGAAGGATCAAACAGTCTGTTCGAAAGATCATCTTTCGACCAGAAACAGCTCGAACGATCAACATGTACCACGAAAGATGGGATCTTTCGTGGTCCATCTATCGAATGCTATCTTTCGAGCAGGTCATCGAAGGATGTAGGCAATCCTTCGATGGCACATCCTTCGACCCAACATCTTACCAACATAATGTTGACTGTTTGGCCAAGTCAAACCGGAGGATGGTTGACTTGGTCAAACTTACAGACTAACAAAGACATTGTTCAGTAACAAGACAAAATACAGACAAAGTACAGACACAAGTGCACCAACAAACTTCCATCTTGTACTTGCAGTGCATTAACCAAATTCAATGACTTTAGTCACTTAATTAAACAGATACATTTTTTGATGGGTTTGGATGATGTGTCTCAGCCTATGAGAACTAATTTACTAACTAAAGACCCTTTACCTACAGCTAAAACTGCTTTTTCAATAATATCTAGTGAAGAATCTCACAGGGGATCTAACATATCATCTAAAACACCAAATCTTGGATTTGTAATCAAAGGAAATCAGTTTAATGATAATAAAAGGTGGTTTAATAATAAAGGTTCAAATTCTAGTATCAAATGTACACATTGAAATAAGTAAGGACATGGGGTTGAAAAATGTTTTGAATTGATAGGCTTCCTTCCAAACTTTAGACCAAGGCCTGGTCAAAATAGTGGGTAATGGAATAAGTCTAATATATCTAATAATGCAACTTCTCATAATTTTATACGACGGTCTACCACATCTTTTAATACTAGTTTAATAAGTTGCTAGGCTTGTTGAATGACAAAAAGGTTGAAGATTCATCTAGGTCAAATATGGGAGGTAATGGTTTTTCGTGTTTCGGTTGGTATGAAAATGTCTATAGTTTTAATTCAAATGTGTTATATGAGCTTGAAAGTGGGTGGATAGTAGACTTAGGGGCTAATCAACACATGGTTATGTCAGACAAAAATATGTTTAATATAACTGATGCATCTGAATTCAACATGAATGTAAAACACCCTAATGGCACATCTGCCAAAGTAACTAAGATAGGATGCTTAAAAATAAGTGATTGTCTGGTGTTGAAAGATGTATTTGTAGTTCCTAAGTACTATGTAAATCTCATTTTTGTTTATAAACTTGCAAAGGATAACAATTGAGAGTAGTATTTGATGGAACAAATTGTTATATTCAGGATTTGGGTTCAAGGAAAACGCTGGTGACTAGTAGACAAACTGATGGCTTATATTTTTGTGGTAATTCTTATAGTTTTGTTGTGTGTTGCTTGAATAAAACTGAAAAATGTAAAGTTGTGGCATTCTAGGCTAGGTCATCCATCACATCAGGTCTTAAAGGTCTTAAAATTGGATGCTACTCATTTAGAAACTAAACCTTGTAACACTTGTTGATGTGTGTAAAATGCAACATATAAATTACATCAAATAAGGCATAAAACTAACCATTTTTAGTACTAATGTTGGAAAAAGTGTGCTTTTGTCTTCCTTTTGTATTTTCAGGGTTAAATGAGCTTAAATGAACAAAAGAAGCAAAAATGCAGCCAAACCTAACAATAATACAAGAAAGGAATAAACGTGGCATGCCCGACCCCTCAACAACATCTTCCCAAGTAAAAACAAGACATCAGAAGGCCGAACACGCCCCGTGCTCAATGAACACGGGGGCGTGCCCAAGTGTCTGCAGAAAAGACAAAGCTGTAGAAGCTTCTATTTCCCAACACGGGGGCGTGGCCAAGGGACACGGGGCCGTGGTCAACGCTAAGATTCGCAGAATCTAGGCAAATCTTGATAGTACAGATACGCTTCTGCACACGTGGCCGTGCCCAGCGGACATGGGGGCGTGGTCAACTAATGAAGACAAACTGCAATTAATGAAGAAAGAGAAGATGGATGGACACGGGGCCGTGTCCGGGCTTCTGTGCAGGCTATAAATAGGGGTGCTTGGCTCACTTGCAAATCATCCCTTGACAAACCACCTCTCTCACACTTCACCCACCCACCACCACCATCACAACCCACATCCACCACCATCATCCATCATTGATGTGTTCAAATATTAACAAATAAATTTCATCAAATGAGGCATAAAACTAACCCCTTTTTAGTACTAATGTTAGAAAAAGTGTGCTTTTGTCTTCCTTTTTTATTTTCAGGATTAAATGAGCTCAAATTAACAAAAGAAGCAAAAAGACATCAAAATCTGACATAAATACAAGAAAAGGAACAAGATGTGACATGCCCGACCCCACGACAGCATCTTCCCAAGCAAAACAAGAAGACAGAAGACTGAACACGCCCCGTGCTCAGCCAGCACAGGGGCGTGCCCAAGTGTCAGCAGAAAAGACAAAGTGGTAGAAGCTTCTATTGCCCACCTCGGGGCCGTGCTCAGCGGACACGGGGCCGTGGTCAACTATAAGATTCGCACAATCCAGCAAATCTGCATAGTACAAAGATTCTTCTGCAGCACGGGGTCGTGCTCAGCGGACACGGGGGCGTGGTCAACTAATAAGACAAAGCTGCATTTAATGAAGAAAGAGAAGGATGTGGACACGGGGCCGTGCCCACTGGACACGGGGCCGTGCCCGAGCTTCTGTTCAGCCTATAAATAGATGTGCTTGGCTCAAGCTCAAACCATCCCTTGGCACACCACCTCTCTCACACTTCACCCACCACCCACCACCACCATAACACCATCATCCACCACCATCATCCATTGTCCATCGTAGAGTGTGTGAGTCGTCTCGGGATCCAAGATTGATCGTAAGAGTTCTTGACAATCAATGCCATGTTTGCCTAAGTCTCTTACATCACTTGGTGAAGACAAAGTGTCTAGTGTAATACTTTTTATTTCTAATCTTTTGCACTTTTTATTTGGTTTCGTAATAATGACTTTAATAACTAGTTGCTTATGTTGAAGGTGATCTTTCTTTATCGTTTGTCCGTGGTGTCTTGAAATTATTTTACTGTCTATATAAAATAAAAGATTTTCACCATTCATATCTCCACGGTCTATATGGAGGTATGTTGGCTACCTGCTCGGGGGTTAAGGGAACGGTTTGGTAAAGGTCTTGCCATTGTTCAGCGTTTAGAGGTCCTGCAATGGACCTGGGTCAAATTTAGTAGGACCTCCTTCAATACTTAACGGTATTGGATGGCGGGGGTCCAAACTCTTTGATCCCCTCATAAGTTAACTACTATTAATACTATAACCCGGCTATTTAGGACTGTATACCTGCTGACTCAGACTACTTAGTCGAGGGTAACGTCACCTCCAAAAGAGGGGCCTACCATAATTTGCATTAATAACTTAATTAATTATCTTCCAATAATCCACCCTTTTAGGATTGTATCCTTGCTGACTCAAACTACTGGGGTGAGGGTAACGTCACCTTCAAAAGAGGGGCCTACTACAATAACTAAGATAATCTCTTAAATATGTGCAAAAGTGCGGAAATAATCAAAGGTTACACTAGATACGAGTCGGAACCAAGTGATTCATCTTGTCTATCTGTTTTACTTTTATTTTTATTTTCAGCATTTTAGTTAGTTTTTATTTTTCTTAGTTTAAAACATTTTTCTAACTTTTTATTTTGATTAGACGTTGAGGATAAACCGGTACTAAAAGCTCTTGTGTCCTTGGACGACCTCGGTATCTTGCCAACACTATACTACGCTCACGATGGGTGCACTTGCCCATATGTGTGTTTAGTGTTAGTGAAATATCGTGTTTTATAAATTTAAAACTTGGCTAAAAATAAGTGTTAAAGGGGCTTAAAATATACACCTAATATATATAACACTTCACACGCTTCAAGTTTTTGGCGCTGCTGCCGGGGACACAAGGATTTTAGGAAAGCTTAAAATCGACGGCCTAATCAGTTTTTCAAAACCTTTTTAAAACGGGCCCACATTTTTCTGCATTTTAGTTTAGTTTTGCATTTACAGTAGGTTGAACACGGGCCGTGCTCGCTGAACACGGGGCCGTGCTGCATATTTTTCATAAAACACCCAGTAACAAAAGCTTGAACACGGGCCGTGCTCAATGAACACGCCCCGTGCTCAACAAAATCAGTAAATTTAATTAAAACGCCCAGATACAGATTCTGAACACGGGGCCGTATCCACTGAACACGGGGCCGTGTCCAGCCTCTGTTTCCGTTTTTCTTTTTATTTTCTGATCTCGGGACTTGGTTATGGTCTGCTGAGTGATTCTTATGGATCAATACTCAGGAGGCTACAACTACACCTATGAGGAGGATGATTATAGGGGTAACTATTGCACTAATTGTCGTAACACACGCTCGGTTCAAAATAGTCACTCATATCAACCATCCAATTCATACACCTACTATGAGGAACCCAAGTACGAGCCATCAACTTCATAGACATCATATGAAGACCAAAGGTATGAACCTCCTCCCTCATACTCATATTTTGATGAACCAAGGTATGAGCCTTCATACTCATACTTTGAGGAACCAAGATATGAGCCACCACCTTCGTATGCTTATTATGAGGAACCATGGCGTGAACAACCCACCTCATATGAGTATTATGAAGAACAAAATTACGACCCTTATCCATCATATGCTTAAAATGAAGAACAATGGTGTGAACCATCTACTTCATATGGGTATTATGAGGAACAAAGGATCGAACAACCGGATTCAAGCTTTGAAAATCCCGATTCTTTTTCTATAACCGAAGTGACCGATAGGATATTAGAACACATTAGAGTTATCGATCGCTGTATAAAAGAATCTCGCGCAAGGGAAGAGGAATCCCGCGCAAGAGAAGAGTTAAAAAAGGAAGTGATAACCGAAAATGTAAAAATGGAAGAACAAATAAGTGAAAAACCGACACATGAGTTAAACAACGAAAAAGGTGAGTCCGCCAACGTTCAAATTCAAGAAGAGTCTAATTTTGAAGAAATTAATCTCTTGTCACCTTCTTTTGAAAATCATTGTTTAGTACCGACTCATGCTAAGTTTTTAAAAGAGTTAAACACTAACACTAAAATTGACGAAACAATAAGTGTTAAGTTAACTGATGATCAAACTTCACTAATAAAAGAAGACCCATTTGAAATTAACATTACACCGGTTCCATGTTTCTTTCAAAATTCGTTTATTAGTAATGTCACAATCGATAAAGATCTTTGTGTTAACATAATGCCTAACTACATTTTCGAAAAATTAAGTATTAGTGATTTTTCTCCACTTCAAATACCCATTTTTCTATCCAATCGGAAAGTAATAAAATCAATCGGTATAGTTGAGGATGTATTGGTTCAAACAAATCAAATGGTAATCCCGACCGATTTTGTCATCCTCGATGACGCTCCTCTAGTGTTGGGACGACCATTTGTAAAAACTCACGAAGCTTTGAAAAACCGGAAGTTCAACAATCTACCTCTTAAATTAGGGGCATTTAAAAGAAGTGTCGATCTTGAGCGATCAATGAAATATCCTTTCGGCAATGACGACCCCCTAATTGAAGATGAGCCAGAACCACCCGATAAGGTGGGTCTAGCCAAGGACCCTTATAAACGTGGCGCACCACGGAGGCATTCCGCGGAACTATCCGTAGTTTTAGTTTAGATTAACTTTTACGTTTTCTAGTTTAGTTTTTTTTTTCAGGAATAAAACACACTCGGGATGGTGAAGGATGATAAGGGAAGCTTGAACCAACACCCCATGCACAAAAACAGAGCCTCCCGACAATTTTTCTTCATTACAGCAAGTTCAGCACGGGGCCGTGTTCACCCCAACACGCTCCGTGCCCAAGGTTCTGTAGAAAATGCCCGGTTCAGGTACCTAGACACGGGGCCGTGCTCACTGGACACGCCCCCGTGCCCAGCCTTCTGTTTACTTTTGGTACTGGCAGTCTAGACACTAGGCCGTGCTCAGCCAACACCACCCCGTGTTCAGCTACCCAGTACCATAAAATCTTGTTTTTAACCCACTTTTACACATTTTAATCAACCGAAAAACTTATTTTTGGGACACATTGAGGACAATGTGTAATTTAAGTGTGGGGGGATGCTAAAACCTTGAATCATGCAAGTCCTAATAACAAGCCTTACACAAAACTCTATTGGAACCGCTAATCACCCCAAATTTTTTCAAAAAAATTTCATTTTTTTACTTGTCTAGGTTTAACTTGGGAATTTCAAATTCTAAAAAGGTTATATTTTTACAAATTTACAACCGATAGCGTCGTGATAAAAAGAACCAACATAAGAAAATTATGAAAATGCATGACAAGCTTAGTTAAAATTTAATTATATATACTTAATCACATAAAAACCCATTCCCACAAAAGTGAGTTTTGAGCCTTTATTGAGCATACAAATATATACCTTTAAATTAAATGCTCATCTTTCATTTCTGGTGTGAATAGCCGCTTGGTTCTTACGACTCTAGAACTTGCCATGACGATACATTCCCGGTCCTTACCAACTTAAACCCGAGTAAGTAAATGATGGAGGCATTAGGACTAACCCTTTTTATTTCTACACCATTATTTTTCTTTTTTCTTACCACCTACCCAAAATCCCCCTAGTTAACCCCTTTGAGCCTAAACCTTTTCATTTCTTAACCCAAACCAAACACCTTTTCACCCACCTAAACCCTTTTTATTTTTCACCCTTTGTTTTAGTAACAAGCTCGGTTTTTCGTATGACTTTTCAAAAAAAAAAAAAAAACTAAAAAAAAAATGTGTTGATGATGAAGCAAAATCTATATATATATATAAATGAGATGTGATTTGGGCTAGGTGGCATGGGATTTGGGACATTTTTGCTGATGTGGCAACCTCATTTTTGGAGTTTAGGAGGGAATATCAAAAGCAATAAGCTTTCACGATTTGAAGAAAATGGAAGCGGGATCCGGAATGTTGTGGGTCGGGTTTTCCATTTCCGAATTGACCTTTTGCATATATTCGGATCATTTATAAACTTTTTCATTTTCTTATCTCTCATTCATACCTACCTCATCTTTACCTTCTTCTCTCTACCTTAAGAACATTCAATCGGTTATCTTCTCACCATCTTTACAAAAATTAGGTCAAGATCAAAGGTAAATACGCTTAATTGAATCCGAATATTTGTTATATATTTTATGAATCAAGATCTGCTGTTGATTTTATGTTATTATTTTATATATAAAGTTAGGTTTATAAACATTGTTTGTGCTTCTATTAACTATTATTTGGTCTGATTTTTGAGGATCAACACATAAATCTTGAATATATTTTGTTTCACTTTGTTGTTTATGTAGGATTCATATTTATTCTAATGGATTGAACATGCTTACTGTTGTTAAATAAAAACCTAAATCTAGATCAGATGTTTTACTTGATTGTTGATGATTGTTTCTTCTATCTAAATCAATAATTCCCTCATAACAATCGGAATACGGAAATTGTCAAGCAACAGATGTTAGCTCAAACAACCTACTTTGTTTTTGTATATTTTTCCGTTCTGTTTTATTTTTTTAATTAATAATAATCTGTGTTAAAAATTTTTGTATTTTGGTTTAAATATGATTAAATGTATATATAGATAATTATCAAAATTTATGTTTTTGTAATTAATTGTCTGTCTATATAATTAGTCAATGTTTCTATAATTAATTTCACGTTTTATTTTTTAACATATTATTTACTTCCTTTTGCAGTTATGGTTCCAATCAACTCTTCAACTTCTCTCCAATCTTATTCCAATAATACCATCGGTTTCCATATAACAATGAATTTCTTTAGTGGATCTACATATATAGATGAGTTGACGTTCTTTACCGTCATCATCTACATATACAATTCATTGAATCCATTCCTCAAGTTCACATATCGCTTTACAATCTGTAAGTTTTTTTTGTTAAATTCATTATTTAGTCTTTATTCATGTGTTTTTTCTTTTATGTTATGTGTTTAATGTATGTTTATGTTTATTTAACCCTAAATCCCATTAGCATTGTTATTTATGTTGATCTAAAGGCGTTTTTTGATGCAGACTATTTCCTATGATTATGTTTATATGATTTATTCAGTCTGATGGACTTTTTATGTTTATGTTATACATCCGATTATTCTTATTGTCATAGAAATTTTTATTATTTGTTCACTAATATGTATTTTTTATCATTGGTAACTTTATCTATATTTGATGATAGTATACTAGGTTTTATTATAATTAGGAATTTTTATTTAATTTAATTGTCATTGTAAATCATTTGGTAGCACATATTTTAATTCATCTGACGTGCTTTGTTTATGTAACCTCTTATGTAGGTATTTCATATGGCTGAAAGTTCATCAAGGTATTTCATTTTTAGAATCTGTCTTTTGTTTTCGTTTTTTTTTTATCATGCTAACCTTAACATTTTACAGTTGATTAACATCGTAATCTTTAAATCAGTTTCAGGGGACCCTGCTTCTGTAGGCACATGAATAAAGCAGACGAGTTTATTATGGTAGATGACAAATTATTAAATATCTTTTTTTTTATTTTCTTTATCTTATTATTAAGTACAGTTTTTTATTATTGTACTGTTTATATTTTTTCCCTATAATAATAAATCATTTTGTTTTTTTTATTAGTGTATTCCAGATGACGCTGTGTGCAAACTATGGGGTGTATATAAATGTCCTACGAATGTTGATATACACACAGAAGATGGCCGACTATTTAATGTTGGATTAAGCGCTTCTAAAGGAAAGATATTCTTTTTTCATGGTTGGTCCAAAGTTGTAGAACATTTACGACTAACCATAGGGTGTTTGGTAGTATTTAATCCTATAGATTCTACTACGTTTAAGTTAACATATTTCGTTGATGGGGTTAGTCATAACACTTTTTGGACGTATCTGCTCCCTCCATCATCTCAATTTTATGTAAGATAAGTTATATTTATATTTTTCATACTGTATTATGTATTACTTTACTTATATTAAATTTACTTTTTTCTGATTTTTTTTATCATTCCCACTGGTCATTCCTCAATCTATCCTGCCAAAACACTATGATTATTCTTCAAATGATGTAATCTCTACTGTAATTACAGACAACAACACGTTTAACGTTCTCATTGAAACATCTGACGGAGAAGTAGGTTTTTCCGTTGGTATTGACGTAATTGTTTGTCAGTTACGTAATTGTTTGTCAGTTACATCTGAAGGATGGTTGTTTTCTTTTTTTTTTTACAAAAGCTTTTGGTAATTTTTTCCATTTAAAAGTATTTGGGAAAAACGGACTTCAAATGAATTTTTCGGATTTAGAGGTCGATGAGGTAAGTTACATATTGGTACATAATAATATATTTTATACATGTTAATTTAATTTCTGTTATTTATTTAATTGCAGACTGACGTTGCACCTATCGATGCTGAAAATGAAGTTGATGAAGTAATACATGGTGGTGTTCGTCATTTTGTTCGTACGGCTGGTGATCGTTATTTTGTAAGTCTTAGAATCTTTTTTTGTTTCTTTCTAAACATTGTTCTTTTATTTCATAATTTTTATTAATTTTATTTCCATAACAATACAGAGGATTCCAGATCCAGTTTCACGAATGGCTAGACTTGATGAAGGTTTAAGAGATATCACCGTTAGAGTTATGCATCTGGATCCGCCACAGCAATTTACTAACGGTACCAGACGTGAAAGAAAAAGCGATGGAGGATGGCGATATGCTTTAACCAATTGGAAGAAGTTCATGAAAGCTGCTGGAATTAAGGTCCATGACAGGGTTCATTATTCTTTTGATGAAAATGACCAGGTGTTGAGTGTTGATCTGGTTGTACCTTACGTTAGGCGTAGTCATTAGATATATGAAATTTACGGCATGTTTTTTGCCTTCCATCTGTTACTTTTTAAGTTTTTATATGGTTTTTTTAGTTATTGACATTCGTTTTGGTTTTGAATTTTAAGTTTTTATATTTTTTCATATCTTAACTGTTCTTTTAACCAATCATTTTTGTCATCTCTTTCAAAATATATTGTATTTGTTTAACAGTTAATGTTCAAATTTAAAAAATCCTTGACAGATTCTAATGAAGTTAATAATTTATTAAAAAAGTAGCATAAACACACTTATTTCTTAAACAATTAAGTATTTAAGATTAGTTAAAGTAATATGTATCCCATTTTTAATGAATGTATTTCTATATACATAACACTATGATTGTCAGTTTTTAAACTTGGATTATGCTTGGGAAATGATAACGGAATAAGTTTTTGTCAACTATATTTAACATAAATAACCAATTTTATATTTATTATTATTATAGAAATTAAACTTTCAATTTGTATGTTGCAAATTCAATATTTCATTTTTTACCTTTCAAGTTATTAATCATATAATTTCGTCATTTCCAAATTCAAACCTATAATTATGTAATATCGTTTCATTCAAAAACTTTTACAAAAATCCAATAATCATAGTTGTGAAATGCTACATTATAATATATATAAAATATATGTAATTTTAAAAAAAATTTAAAATCGTATACGGAATCCCAGGGTATATAAATAACATGTATAGTTTCCATTTATTTAAATTTTCCTAAATGTTTATTACATTTATCTAATTATAAATTATTTTGTTTCCTTATTTGTTGTATTTTAAAAACGAGGTTTATTTTGATTACAAATATTAATATTATATTACTAAAAATAATACGTTTTATCGTTTTATATAAATAGATCAATTGTTTTCTGTTTAAGGCAAACTAAAAGTTTTTCAATACCCTACTCCTATATTGATTGCATCTTAGCTACAATGGAAAACGAAGGTCAGATCACCTTGCTGAACGATATCGATGCTCTTAGCACAAACTACACTGTTAAGGTTAAAATTGTTAGTTTGTGGAGGAAGAAGATGAGAGCTAATGAAAGAGAGACTTATCGTATAGATATGATACTGATGGATGAAATGGTATATTGATGATTTATTTTTTTTTGTTTAAATTATACTGACTTTCATTTCATTTTAAGATCTCTTTTTCATGCTTTTATGTATTTACCGACAGGGTACCAAGATTCAAGCATCTTGCTTGCATAAGCTATTTTCAAAGTTTGAGAGGCATCTTATTGTTGATGAATGCCTTATCATAAAACGACCTTCTCTTGCTGCTAACACCACTTTTTTCAAGATTGTACCTAACAATCAGAAGTTATCTTTTTACTACCATACGTTTGTGGAAAAGTGCAAAAAATGGGAGGGTCCGCAGTATGTTTTCAATTTTGTTGATTTTAATGATGTTCTGTCACAGAAAATAAAGGAGGGTACAACAGTAGGTATGTAGCTTTTTAATTAATTTTTCATACTTTATATACCATAATATTTGTTTTAGGAATTTTTATGTTTTTTTGTATGTTCTTATATATGCTGACATGTATTTTTTATTTTTTGGTAGATTTCATTGGTTATGTTTGTGTTTGTTATAACATCGAGGATACGAACAAAAAGGATGGTAGTAAAGGGAAACGCCTTAATCTTAAGCTTCAAGATATTGAGTAAATTTTTTTCTTAAATTATATGATTGTTATTCTATATTAGGCTTTTAAAATTACAAAATGTTGTTAAACTTATAATTTTTTGTTATATTATTTTTTAGAGATGTTCAGATCGATTTAACTCTTTGGGATGATTACGCTAAGGACATGTATTCTTACATGGTTAGTGAAAAGCGTGAAGCACATGTTGTCGTTGTTGTCCATTTTGGTGCTGTTAAGACATACAAAGGTATTTATTTCAAACCACTTTACTTACCTCATAGTACACTTTATTTAGATGTTGTTACTTTATATATATTTTATTTAATGTTTACCTTTTTTTCATTACAATAGGTAAATGGGGTTTGTCTAATAACTTTGATGGTTCACGACTTTTCATTAACGACAACTTTGATGACATGCTATTGTTTAGGCAAAAGTAAGTCATATTATATAAAATATTAATTTATTGATTTCATCATTTTGTTTTTTATTTATTTTTTGTTTATTGAACATTTTTTTTTATTCAAACTCTTCAATAGGTTTCTTGCAAAACTTGCTGCTTCAACTGAGTCAAGTAGCCATGCTGGGTCATATATCATGTGTTCTGTCGAAGATGAATTTTTAAAGAACGATGTTTTTTCACCAATTGCTTATCTTGGATCAATCATAGAGGTTAGCATTAACAACTCATATGTTATATTTTAAATTTTATCTAAATTTTAATCTAATTGTTGTCTTTTGTTATGTAAACAGCCAAAGAAAGTTGTTGTTGTTGGAACTATCGTTGCAATTGTTTCAGATAAGATGTGGTATTATGATGGGTGTAACTATTGCAAGTCCAAAGTTGAGCAAAAGTTTGAAACATATGATAAGGATGATGGAACAAGTGATGTTAAAGATGAGAAGTTGTATCAATGTTCTAACAAGGATTGTAATGGTAAAGAAGTTTTCCCGTTGTCCAGGTAAAATGTTTTTTATTCCTACTTCAACCTATTGTTCGGATATACAACAACAACGTAGGTCGTTTGTGTATATATTCATAAATATATATGTATATATAGATATACTTTTTTAAATATTTAAACTATGTTTTAAAGGTTTAAAATACCGGTTCGTGTTCAAGATTCAACCGGTACGGTGACACTTACATTGTTTGATCATGAGGCGATGAAGTTTGTTGGTAAAAATGCAAAGCAACTTATAGAAATTCAGGACGAGGTTATTTTTATTTATACTTTATATTAAATATTAGTTGTAATTAAAATTTTATATATTTTTCATAACGACACCGTATATTCTGTAATATATAGTTATTGAAGTCGAATGAGAATCCCGGAGAATATCCAGTTGAATTTGAATCATTGCTTAACCTAAAGTGTGCTTTCGTGATTAAAGTAAGTGACTTTAATATTGTCAATGCTTTCGAGAATTATGGAATCTCAGTTGTTACCACTGATGAAGACATCTTGGATAAGCTGAACAAAAAATTCAAAATTGACCAAGTAAGCTTACGTTTTGTAAATGTAGATATACATTTACTTTCATAACTGTTTAAAATATCTTCAAGTAATTTTCTTTTGTTTTCTCATATTGTTACAGCTTGATGTATCTGATTCTTTTGGTATGACTCAGTCTGAACTCCAAGCTACTGGTGGTGACAGTTTTAAGGTATTAAATATAAAATTAACTTATATGTAATTTTAATGTTGTCTTAGCAGATTTATTTTTATTTCTTTAAGGATGCGGATTCTTACACTGGCGATAACACCACACCTGTGTCGAAGGATTACGTGTGTGAATTGAAGCAACCATATTCTGATATGAAGCGTAACCTGGATGATGTTTATTTGAATGATGAGGGATTGGGGTCGTCAGCGAGTAAGCCTCGCATGTGTGTTGAGAAGAATGCTGTTGACGAAGATCTAAGCAACAATTGATGAAGGAGATTTGTCAAAGGGTGGTTTTAATAAGAAACAAATTATTTGTTATTTGAGTATTGGATTTTTTTCGGTATGCTATGACTAATTTTATGTTTAAAGACATTTTATGTTTTGCGGTATTTATTATGACATATTCATGTTTGATGTAATATTTTTTTATTTTCACTGATGTTTTTTTATATTCGTTATTTTACTAGAGTACGTTGATTACTTTAATTTTTTTAATTTAATCATCCGAAAACATAAACATAACTAAATCAAACTTAAATTTTACCTTTAACATTTATTAATTGTTTCTCATCAAATGAACATTTACCATTTATAGTTATATATGATTTAATATTCAATTACATCTTTATACTTATTTTAAGTAATATTGTAATTATGTCAAATATTTCTTTTCAGTTACATTTATATACTTATTTATAGAAAATCGTATTTTAGCAAATTTAATCAAACACCAATAAATGTAAGATTGTTTTCATATTTAATGTGATTAACTTTCTTCCAATTCATTTTACCAATTTATATTATTCATTCCATAAATAACTAATACCATAATTCTATAAATTCGAATACTTCATAGACTTTCAAAAAGCATCTCATGGTTATGTGAATTTGCATTCTCGAGTTCCTTATACGGTTGAAACATTTTATTAATCACTTTTTATATTTCCAGTAATTTTTTAGTTATTTTGTTATAATTTTATTCATTCATGCATTTGTTTTTCATTTTAAACTTATATGGTTTTTGTTGTAGTACTCTGTGGTGTTAACAAAATGCAGAATACGTTTCAACAACTTACTTCATATTCTTCTGAACGTCCACAACCTGGCATCGGTAATAAGTGTACGTGTTTTCATACTTTTTACTTCTAATATAGAAAATGTTATTCAACTTTGTTTTCGAAATCTTTTTATACTTTAACAACTACATTTTCCTGCAATATCAATTGTACATTTATTTGTAATTTTTTACTTTTTTTTTCTTTGTAGCTGACGAAGGTAAGTATAGACGTTGGTTAAGAAAAATATATATTGATTATAAGAAGTCAAAACCAACAGCACTTCCGGCTTATTTTGTTAGAGGTAATTTTTATTCATTTATATATTCATATATGTTTTTAATACATTTATTTATATTGTTTACTGTTATAAATCACATATTTATAAAATCGATATTACATATAACAGATTGTAATAACCAAAACCATTGACTTTCATACCTCATTTTATTTTTAATCAAAGAAAACATTAAAATTTAATATCTTATTCAAACATAGTAAATATTTATTATTCGTAACAAACAAGACATAACACAAATTATCCAAGAAGACTAATTATTCAATTTCACCAATGGTGTTATCTTCTTACATTTCCTCATATTCTTTGTTATTCTTCTGCTTCGAACCTGGAGGAAAATATTCCTTATAAAGTTCTTTATTTAGTGACGCGCAATCCTCCCATAATCTCTCCTGCGTCCATAAGTTTCGAATAATTTTAAAGTAAGAATCAACAATGTAAGTGTACAAGTAATTTAAATATGAATGTAAGTAAAAGACAACTATAATATCTTACTAGATATTCTTCAACATACTTAACATGTAACGACATAAACTGCCATGACGATAGCCCTTCATTCCATTGTCGACATACACATTTGTACTGATCAATAGATCTACCATGGAGTCGAATTAAGATTTCAAACAGTATAATATCGAAAGGAATATAAACCATTATGTCAAACTTCAAACCTATAGTTGATGATGGTATGTATACCCTTTATATAATAGTTTTAGTTCGGTCCAATTGAAATAAAAAAACCAATATTTATTAGATTATTGTAATTATGTTATAAATGGAAATGTTGAATCTAAATATGTTTATCATTATAAGTCAAATATTGAGCAAACATACTTATTTAAGGCAACCTAATTTCTTACATTATTAAACGAAATAAGATTTTATTTTTAATAATTGATTTGTTATTTAACGAGACGTGTAACAAATAATTATTTTAATTAAAATACTAAACAACCATATGTCAACATTTATTCTTTTTTTCTATATTACTATTTCAGCTGTTCTGGCTAAACACAGGCGGAGGTTAAGAAAACTACACCTTGATAGTAAGAGATCAAGGATTAGTAGAAATTTGATTTCTAAAAGTGGATGCTCAACGTCTTCATCATCAACACGTTTTATTTTGAATAACAAAGAGAATTTAACTCCCAATTTTTCAATACCAACATTTACTACCCAATCATCAACTCTTATACCGACACGTAAGTTTACTTTTAATATTTAGATAATGTTATAGACTTCACATTATGGATTTACTTTGTCAACTGCAATTCTGTGATATTAGTTTTTATATTATGTTTTTTATATCCTATTAGGTAATCATTTAGATTCCTTCGTTAACGTAACATCTTCCATTATTACACCTTCTACAATGAAGAAGAAAGGAAATGTACTACAAGATAAGTATACAACACCCAACCGAACACCGTTTGCAAATATAGAAAACATAACACCAGGTAATCATAGCCAATAACAAGCACTTACTACTTTGTGATTTTTCATATTTTGTTTATTTTTTATACCAAAAAGATGTCAACAAATAATTTTCTAAATAATTATTTTGTATTATCATATTTTTTTTCCTCAATAGGAAATAATTCTAAATCGTCGAGAAACGTACCTTTATCATCGGGAGCAATTTCAAGTAAAAATATGAGGACAAATGTTTTGCAACATTCTTCAACATCAGTACCACGTATGATGTTGGCAAACAAGGAAAACATGACACCACTGTTGTGTATTACAAACATACGTACGCAAGTTCCGAGTGTACCATATTGTTCTAATGCTATGTCTTCTTTGAATCCTATATCACACGGTAAATGTTACAATTATATTCTTACATACATTATTATTTGTATAATTCATATACTTAACGAAAAAGTATATTTTTTTTGTTATGTAGATAATATTGCAAGCTCATCAACTTTACCATTGAATGAATGCTACTCTTTTAATCCTCCAATAACCAATAAACGTAACACAAAATGTTCGATCTCCGAAATTACCTCGCTAAAAAAGATGTCTTCTGGAAAGCGTAGACTTATTCATAAACCAATTGAAATAGAAGCCATACCAATGGCTCCTCTTGATTCTGATGATGAAAATCATATTCACGAGGTTGTTGTAGACGCCACCAAAGGCGTATCCAAAGGTAAGTTAGTAATGTTAGTCATATTTTTTTTTTCATATTTTAAATGTCCTACACAATTGTTCAATTTGTGTTTAATGTTCATATTTGTGTTTAATGTTCAGAGTACGTTGACCATGGTGACCAATCACTTACGTGTGGTTTATGCTTTGCAAAGTTATGGGCTACCGAAGGTGGAAAGGGTCGCATTACACTTCAAAAACAAACATATAGCTTATGTTGTGGATATGGTAAAGTTGACTTGCCTGAATATAAAGATTCTCATCCATCTTATCAGATGCTTTTTTGCTCTTTAGATCAAGAAAGCAAGTTTTTCTTAAAGAATATAAGACGTTACAATTCTATGTTTTCCTTTACTTCAATGGGAGGAAAAGTAGATACTAAAATAAACAAAGGAAATGCTCCATATGTTTATAGAATCAGTGGTCAGAATGCACATAGTATGGGTAGTCTTCTTCCTAAGGATGGAGCCCAGCCAAAATTCTCACAACTTTATATCTATGATACTGAGAATGAGCTTGCTAATAGAGAGTTGTTATTTGGGTAAGTATCTTTTTTGGTTATGTTTCTTAATGTTATTTTATAACATGTAATACTATTTTTGTTCATTTCAATGTTTAACACGGTAATTAACAATCTATCATTTATTTACAGTGATTCTACAAGCAAAGCATCTTTAAGGGCAAAGGAACTTGATGCTAAATTTATAAAGTTTATTACCAACATGTTAGATTCTACGAATATGCTGGTAAAAACTTACAGAATGGTACGCGACCACCTCCATGAGAATCCTAACGTTTCCCTTAGGCTACGGTTAATCTCACAGAGAGATCGTGACGGAAGGACATACAATTTACCTACCTGTTCTGAAGTTGCTGCTTTAATAGTTGATGAACCTGATCTCAAGATAGAAAGTCGTGATATTATTGTTGAAAAGCGTTCAGGAGTCCTTAAGTGTATTAGCGAGTTACATCCTTCTTACCTTGCTCTCCAGTATCCGATTCTTTTTCCGTACGGAGACGATGGCTATAGGATTAATATTCCTCATAGGGAATTTGGTCCTAACACAAAGAAGACAAGACCAACTTGCACTATGTGGGAGTTTTTTTCTTATAGAATTCAGGATAGACATAACAAGTTTTCTCTAATTCTTAATGCAAGAAGGTTGTTTCAGCAGTTTTTAGTCGATGCCTACACAATGATTG
Organism: Helianthus tuberosus; assembly: GCA_030545235.1. Classification (NCBI taxonomy): domain Eukaryota; kingdom Viridiplantae; phylum Streptophyta; class Magnoliopsida; order Asterales; family Asteraceae; genus Helianthus; species Helianthus tuberosus. The sequence continues at coordinate 13,964,738 of CM060452.1, read as the reverse complement.
AAAGTGAGAGGCTCAACTTCATACGTTTTCAGCAAATCAAACTGAGATCTGAATCGCTTAACAGCCTTAAAAATGTTCAAGAGGTTGGTCAGAGTGATTTGAGTCATACCGGACAACCTGTTATATTACCGTCATCGTTTACTGGTGGTTCTCGATACATGATGCAAAACTATTTGGATGCCATGGCGTAATGTCGGAATTATGGGTATCCTGATTTCTTTATCACTATCACATGTAATCCGAAATGGCCTGAAATTGTTAGATTTATTGGTGACTCATCAATTAAGTCAGAAGACAGACCTGACATACTTTGTCGATTGTTTAAGATGAAACTCGATGAATTGATAACTGATTTGAAGCAAAAAATTTTTTTTGGTGATATTAATGCAGGTATGTAAAATCGATATCCACTTTTAAGTTATTAATTGTTTTTGTCTTTCCCATTCGTTTTATCTACTATATTTAACTCATTTTTTTTGTAGTTGTTTACACAGTTGAGTTTCAAAAGCGTGGTTTGCCACATGCGCATATTTGCTTATTTATGAAAGCTGATCATAAGCTTCCTACGGTTGAACACATTGATCCATTTATCTCAGCTGAAATTCCTGATAAAAACGAGGATCCTGAATTGTATTCTCTTGTGAGTGACTTTATGATGCATGGTCCTTGCGGACATGCCAACAAGAAATGTCCATGCATGGTTGGGATCCGTTGTTCTAAGAATTTTCCAAAGAAGTTTTTGCAATCCACATCCATTGATTCTGATGGATTTCCCGTTTATAGGAGAAGAGATTCTGGTCACACGGTTGTCAAGAAGGGTGTTACTTTGGACAATAGGAGTGTAGTTCCATACAACAAAAAGCTTCTTAAAAGGTATCAGGCGCACATCAACGTCGAGTGGTGCAATCAGGCGGGTTCAATTAAGTATTTGTTTAAATATATTAATAAAGGACCTGATCGAGCCACGGTTGCTGTTTTTGATTCAGACAGAGGTCCAGATGAGGAGATCCCAAAAGATGAAATTAAAGAATATTACGAAGCTAGATATGTTTCCGCATGTGAAGCAAGCTGGAGAATATTTGCCAATGATGTTCATTATCGGTATCCTTCTGTCATGAGATTACCTTTTCATCTTCCTGGACAACAAAATGTTGTATTTAGTTGTGACGACGATATTGAGGATGTCTTACACAAACCTCAAGTAAATTCATCTATTTTCTTAGAATGGATGAAGATGAACAATTCTAAGCCTGAAGCAAGAGAACTTACTTATGTTCAGTTTCCTTCAAAATATGTGTGGAAGTTAAAAGATCGTTGCTGGCAGCCACGTCAAAATTATGTTGTTATTGGGAGAATATATTCTGCGTCTCCTTCTCTTGGTGAGGCTTATTATCTAAGAATTCTTCTTACCAAGGTTAAAGGGCCAAGATCATTTGAAGAAATCAGAACATATGAAGGTGTTGTTTATCCTACTTTTAGGGATGCGTGTTATGCACGTGGCCTGTTAGATGATGACAATGAATATATCGAGTGTATTAAAGAATCCAGTTTCACTGGGAACGGTCATTATCTTCGTTCTTTGTTTGGAACACTACTTTTGTCTAATACGCTTTCAAGACCTGAAGTTGTTTGGGAGAAAACGTGGGAGCTAATGTCCGAGGACATTTTATACAATATGCGTAAAGATACTGGCATGAGCGGTATGTTTTTTTTATCCTTTTTGTTATATTTTGTTTATCTTATATTAACAAATTGTTTCGTTATATTAAATATCTTTTGTTTTCATTGTAGGATTCGTTGTATCAGATGAACGTTTAAAGAATATAACATTGACCAAAATCGAAAAATTTCTTCTTCGTAATGGATCCAGCTTGCACAGGTTCTCAACGATGCCTTATCCTGATGATGACTATCTAATGACCGAGAGCAACCGTTTGATAAATGAGGAGCTTTCTTTTGACACTGATGAACTTAGGGGTGAGTTCAATAATCTTCACAGCTCTCTAAACGAAGATCAAAGAGCAGTTTATAATGAAATTATGAATGCTGTTCGAAGTGGAAAGGGTGGTGTGTGTTTTGTGTACAGTTATGGTGGTACAGACAACACTTTTTTTGTGGAAAACTTTAGGTGCATCCATTAGATCCACTGGACATATCGTTATTAATGTTGCTTCAAGTGGTATTGCATCTTTGTTGCTATCACGAGGTCGTACTGCTCACTCACGATTTCATATTCCTATTAATCTCAATGAAGATTCTGTCTGCCATATCAAGCCTAATACTGAAGTCGCTAATCTTCTAAACCAAGCCAAGTTAATTATTTGGGACGAGGCACCGATGGTACACAAACATGCTTTTGAGGCTCTTGATCGTACAATGAAGGATGTTTTGAGTGTATTTGATTCACGAAATTCAGAACTTCCATTTGGTGGAAAAGCTATTGTCTTTGGTGGTGACTTTAGACAAATCCTACCTGTTGTACAAAATGGAAGCAGGCAAGATATTGTAAACGCATCTTTATGTTCATCCCACATCTGGTCCCATTGCAAGGTGTTAAAATTGACAACCAACATGCGTTTATCGGTAGGATCCAGTAGCTCAAACATCGAGGAAATAAATCTATTTGGTAAATGGCTTCTAGAGATTGGCGAAGGCAATGTTGGTGATTCTAACGATGGTGATTCTAATATTGAAATACCTGATCATCTTTTGATAACTGATGAAAATGATCCGATTCAAGCTTTGATTGAATTTGTATATCCTTCAGTTTTGGATCGTTTTAAGGACCGTGACTACTTTTCTGAAAGAGCTATACTCGCTCCTAAGAATGAAGTTGTTCATGATATAAATGATGGTTTGCTTGCTTTGTTTCCGGGTGAAGAGGTAGAGTATCTTAGCTCTGATAGTTTATGTCCTACTGAGGAGATTAATGATCCGTTACATCAAGATTTATATAATCCAGATGTGTTAAACAGTGTGAAAGTTTCTGGATTACCAAATCATAGATTGGTATTGAAATTGGGTGTTCCGGTAATGCTTTTGAGGAATATTGACCAGCAAAACGGTTTGTGCAATGGTACGCGTCTTCAAATCACACGTCTTGGTAAACGTGTTATCGAGGCTGAGATATTATCGGGAAGTAATGTTGGTTCAAGAACTTACATCCCAAGAATTAGCATGATACCATCTGACAAAAAAATACCCTTCAAGTTTCAACGAAGGCAGTTTCCAATAACCGTATGTTTTGCGATGACTATTAACAAAAGTCAGGGACAATCTCTATCCAGAGTTGGTCTATACCTTAGAGACCCCGTGTTCTCACATGGTCAGCTTTATGTTGCTTTGTCGAGAGTAAAGACTAAGGATGGTGTTAAGGTTCTAATATTCGACAAAGATGGGAGACCAACAAACAAAACTGCAAACGTGGTTTACAAAGAAATTTTTGGGAAATTGTAGATTAAACTTATGTTATGTACTTGATTTATCCTAACATCAATGTTATTGTAAATGTTTTTAATAGTTATTTTTTCGTATATATAGATGTTGTCATTTATATATTTTCTAATTTTCAGGTTAATAATATAAAATTTTGTTATTTGAATATACTTAACCTCATTGTTATATCCCTATAAGACGATATTTCTATGAATTAAATATAACATATAAACAAAAACTAGAACAAGTTGATATTTATAATCATGGTTACATACTAGAAGTCCATAATACATAAAGATGTTAACTAGAAACATGTTAACCTACTACAAAACAACTTTTAACAACAAATAACTTACTGTATCTTCCTTCATTAGCCAAAATTACCATATATGATGGTCAAAAGTGTTTCATAATTTGAAACATCACCTCTAGCGGAAAACACCAGCATGAAACACAACACATATATCCGGAAAGTACTGGAGCTTGCAATGATCACCTTCTTGTATGTTGTTATCTTTTAGCCATTTCCCCAGCCTTTCACAACGTACTTGATACTGTTTTTATTTGCCTCCGGCCTAACATCATGTTTTGTCTCCACATTTTGCCTGTTGGCGATCTTAACTTTCAATGTTTCGTCAATTCCTGTGATCCGTGCTACTTCAACTGGTATGCGCTATAAGTTAGAAAATATAACAATAATTTCCATTAATTATGTTGAGATATTTGAAAAATACAATAGTTAACCAAATTATAAAAACATATTTCACATGTATTAACATTTAATTTATGTTTGAACTTACAAAGCGTTTCGTGTATGGCACAACAAATATAAGTGGACCGATATCATCATCATCAAACTCATCTGATTCAACCGAAGATTCTTCAGAATCCGATATCACGACAACATCGTTTTCAGCTCCAGCCATTCTAACAAACATTTATAATTTTAACCCATTTTTTTTAAAAAAGGTCCAGTAATACCATATAATCCATTCTTTTTTGTACTTTAAAGTAATGACAATCATACATACGTTAAATACTGTAATTCCTTTTGATGTTACATTTGTATTCTACTTTAGTTAATTACTTTTATTACTTAAACATATCCTATATTATTATGATTTTTTAATCAATCTAGATTACACAAACCCATTTGTCATTATATTCAAAATCAAAATCAAGTAGAAATCTTTGTTCTTTCATCATTTATTACCCAATAATATTTTCATTATTTATAATCCAAATATAAAGCATATAAACAATATTATAGAAACTGTTATAAATAACAATACAAATTTATGTCAATATATGTGATTTAAGAATAGTGTAAATCATACTTTATTCAACAACAAAAACCATTTAATAATCCAAAGAGAAATATAAACCAACCAAATCAGTTTCTTCATACGACTATCAACATAATATTTCAACCAAATCACACTACCAACCTAACAAACTAAAGTTCCAAACACATGCAATACATATAATCCCTTTTTAATTTACATAACATACTAATTATTTATTTTAACTTTAAGTCACTCAAATTTCACATTAACTTACTGATTAATCGTTTTTAGGGTTAGATCGTGTGAGTTATTTGGAATAAGAAAGACAACTTTAGTTTTGAAATCAGAATTACAATCTGTTTAAAAGTGATCGGATGTAAAATCCAAAACTTACCTTTACTAATTTCTTTATCCTCCTTTTGGGTATTCTTGAGGTAGGTGATGAAGTTGAAGTAAAGCTTCTTTAGGTTAGGTGATATATATAATGATTCTCATAGATAATGTAAAAGCTAGAGATATTTTCAATATTTTATTCGGTTATTATTTCATATATAACGTTTAACTTTATATTGTTTTATATTTATAATATTTACTATAATAACATTTAACTTCATAGGTGTATAAATTAAGTTTTTGAACTGAATTGATAACATTAATACAATTACACAATTATTTATAACATAAATTTATTGTTAAATTCATTTTATTTTAGTCACTTTATAAACTATAGGTTGTGTAGATGTAATTTTTTAAGTGTGACGGTTGTAACATAGAAGTATTATCTGTACATTTTCATACTAACATCTCATCTTTGAAATTCTGAGTATCACAACAGATCTATCATTTAAAAAGATTCCATACAAAATGATCTATAATACACGCACATTTGTCTTTTTTTTGTTGTATTTTTTATTATATATATTCTAATTGTAGTGTCAAACTTTACAATTAACATATTATTTATTTTACCTAAATTATATACATGAAATATCAAAAAATATGTATATAATGTTATATTATGAATTCTACTTTATTGTTTCTTTGCGTTTGTATGATAATACATTTTTAACTCCAACAGTTACACAATACGAGTGTACTGAGATGCGGAAGTTATTTAAATTGTATTTGAATCCCAAAACATTTAATGTACTACATGGCTTACCGGTTTATAATAATACTACAAATGTAGTTTACAAAGACATATTATCAATTTTATAGTTTCATTTATGTAATCATTCATCAATATATTATTAACCAAGTTTATAAGTCTTTATCATATTTATTTTTTGATATATAGTTTTTTTTTAAATGTAGTTTAGGTTCTTTTGTTAATTACAAATTATATAAACAATTTGAATGACATCTAAATAACCACAACTTAATTTATAAATATACATATTTAAACATTCATAATCCACAACCATTTATAAAAGATACCAACATTACGTACATTCCAAAATATGGTATCATATAAGATATAGAACTAAGAGGTTTTAAACTTAAACTACTACTTAAGAAAAAAAAAGTTTACCAGTACTTGCATGTCCCAAAAAAGAAGAAGACATTTAATAGTTACACAACCATCATCATTTAGTCTGCCCAAACATCTGAAGCATTCTGTTATCGAAAATGTTTTAACCTGCATTAACTGGATCAACCTTTGATAAGATCAGGAGATTTTGTGAACATAAAAATGTGAAATGCAATGTGTCACCGGAATGAAGTCCATTATCCTTCATGAACATCGGCCAACCTTCGATAGCATACCTTACAGCATCTCCATTCTTCTGCCTCCTAAGATTCATATCTATTGTTTCTCCTTTCATGTTCATCACTTTTAACTGGTGCACTTTGTTTTTTAATCCTCCAATTCTTACAATATCAGCAGGCATTCTCTGCATGACAAATATAGTTTTTTGATTAATTTAGGCTTATTGATATTAGAATATTTTTCTTTGTCGTTGACTATTTTAAAAAATCATACCAATCGTTTATCACCATTTTTTTTGAACTCATGAATACCACTTTTGTAAGCATCATTTATCTTTGCAACACCTTTTGTTTGCACATCCACTATCTTCAATGCTTTGTCATAACTCTTTGTATTTTCTTTAACCTTTTGAAACATTATACAAAATGTATTATTAGAGTAATATATATAATCACAGCAGTTATACTAAATACTCATTACTAAATGTTGTTAAGTTAAGTTATACGTACCAAGCGGCTGTGTGTTCTCTGTCCAACAGTTGTCACTTCTGGCATTTCCACTTCGGATTCACATATCAGGCTTTTACTGTTTTCTTCCTTACAACATTCCACCATCTTTTTTCCTTTCATTTGAACCTGTTAAAACAATTAATAACGTTAAATAAAAAATGAACAAATACTAATTAAATATATATAAATGTTTGTAAATATATTAATACAAGTAATCATCTATTATTTTGTTTAAAACCAATACATATGCTTTTCTTGCTTGGTTATTGTCTTCTATGATCAAACTCTTTCTTCCTGCCTCTGACATTTCTTTTCCTTCATTGTTTTTATTCACCTTTTCTTGGTTATCTCCTAGAAGCCTTTGTATTTCCTAAATAATTATATCCATAAAATATTATAGTAATTTCAACAAAATCTATACAAATTATTAGTTATTACCTTACTAACTATTTCATCTGTTGAGTCATCATCTTCACAGAAATTCTGTTATAAAATAACATAACGAAATTAATAATATTTACATAATTCTACTGTAAGGTACTTTAAATTACTTACAAAGTTAACGTTTTTGTAGTATGTCTCTCTAGGTACTTCCATCAGAGAGTCATCTTCACTTTCTTCTTTCTTGGTAAAAACTACCTCAACTCCTCTACGGTAAATTTTCAATTCAAATGTGACGGTGTCCGTTTTCTTCAACAAGAGTATATCATCCTCTTGTATTGCAAGATCATCAAATAACTTCGGACAACCTTTTGTAAAAACATAATGATCATTGATTTTGTCCGTGTCAATGTTCCAAGTCTGACTTGCTGCATAAATTTTGTAACAATCTTTGACTGGCGAATAAGTGTAACAGTTTGTTACGTAAGCTTCCGGAATGACCTGAAAAGTTTTGTAATATTTTATTGTTGGTTATATATGTATACCATTTATTTAAAAACTATATCAAAATAAATTTTAATTTACAAAACATGTTAGTAGACTTACTACAATCTTTAAGATGATGTAACGGTTGACTGTCACAAACGATTCACCACATATGTTGTCCACAAAACAATCTATCTCAATGTTTTTGTCTTCCATTATCCTTAACCGCAATAACGTCCTCTTTGGCAACTCAAGCTCCCTTATTACATTACTCAATCCGTCAGTTATAACCGATTCACCACTTACACTTCTCAAAGAAACTGGCCAACTTTTTCCAGTTTCATGCTTTATTAATATTTTGGTTCTTTGCCAAGAATGTCCATATACGTTCTTCACAAACTCAATTGGAAGCACCTACGGTTACATTTATGTTATATATTTTAATTAATAAAAGATATACAGAATTGTTTGTATACATTGTATCATACCAGTTTTAACGATGATTCATCTTCTAACAAAGCCACACATGACGAGCTCATTTTTAAAAACCTGTAATATACAACATATTTTAGAATCATTTACTATTGAACATAAAGTTATACATATTTGTTCATAGCAGTATAAAAATTAGTTTTTAACTAATATTCCACAAAAAATTTTGATAACTATGACTTTGTAATTGTTATATCTACAAAATTTAAAGTCATATAATTTTATTAATATTTTCATTATTTATAATCCACATATAAACAAGATTAAATTAACTGTTTTTACATGATCTAATATCAATATAAATGATGAATGATTCATTAGTTAATATTAAGCTATACATATATTATAATTGATGAGCAAAAATATAAATACATAACTTTAATAAAATCTTATGTAAATATAGGTTAATAATGATACTATTAACCGATAAATCAGATGTAATAAATCAGACTATTAACTAATAAATCAGTTTCTTTACAACCAGTTAAACTCCTATTTCATCTCTATAAACAATATCAACATAATCTTTCAACCAAAATCATTTAATCATCGAAATCAAACTATAAACCAAGAAATCAATTTTTTATAACAATATCTACAGAATGTTTCAACCAAATAACACTATTAACCCATGAAAGTAAACTTCAAATAACATGCAATACATATAACCCTTTTAAATATACATAACATACAAAAAATTTGATTTCTTTACAAATACTTATTCCCCGATTTCAACTGTATTTCATCATTAATCGGTTCAAAGAAACAAAATCGTCTGACTTATTTGCAATAATAAACACAACTTCAGATTATATATGAAAATAACAATGGTGTAGAAGTGATCGGAGATGTAATCGGAATTGTACCTTTACTAATTCTTCACCGCCTCTTGGTTGTCCTTGAGAGTTGTGAAAGAAATTGATGTGAAGTGAACTTGCAGTATAGGTAGATGTAGGTGATATGGTATGTGTTGATGCAGATTTTGTGTCCGATGCTTGTCGAATAGATTAGTTTTATTTTACGCTGAATTTGTAATAGTTAGTGAAACGGTCTATCGAACGTGTATAGACCCGCTCGTTTGAAGTGGTCAAACGAGAGGGTTATTCGGTTGACCGTGTGTGTTTGCAAGACAAGGGGTGTGACTATAAATAGAAAACCCTTGCCATTTCAAACATAAGGAGAGTTTAGGAGGTTTGAGACCTCACCGGGAGAGATCACCACTTGGTCTCTCCCCGGATGTGTACTCCTTTGGTATTAGTTCGGTTATCTTGTAATCGGGCCGATTTGTAATGTTATACTACCGGATTAATACAAAGAAGTTGTTTGTTTATATCTAATCTCTCCCGTCTTGAACCGATCTCACACGAATCACGGTTTCGGTCACGAAACTCGGTCCTACAATTGGTATCAGAGCCATGGTGCCCGATTTAGTAAATCTAACCGTTTACTAAGTCACATGTGCTCTAGATCTGTGATTTGAGTGATTTTTGTTCAAGAAGAAAAGTTGGGTGAAAATGAGAAAAACTCAGATCTGGACCCGAATATTCAGATCTGTGCGGAAACAAGTGTTCAGTTTTATGTTTTTCACCTATATAATCAAGTTATCATCATCAAAAATCAAAAATACAAAGTTTTTGTCAAATCTGCAAATTAAACAGAGTCTGTGTTCTTGATGTTCTTGGCAGCTTCATATTTCGAAAGATGTAAGGGTGCTCGAAAGATCAAACAGATTTCGAAGGATCATCGTTACCCTCAACAACTTCGAAAGATCCAGCATATTTCGAAAGATCAGACAGTTTCGAAGGATCCAGAATCGAAAGATCAGACAGTTTCGAAGGATCCAGAATCGAAAGATCAGATTTCGAAGGATCACCCTCACCCTCAACAACTTCGAAAGATCCAGCATATTTCGAAAGATCAGACAGTTTCGAAGGATCCAGAATCGAAAGATCAAACAGATTTCGAAGGATCATCTTTACCCTCAACAACTTCGAAAGTCTGGATGTGTGTTTCGAAAGATGATCCTTCGATCCTTCGAAAGATGATCCTCGAAAGATGACGGCTGATGTTGGATTATCGAAGAAGAAGAAGGGTCTGTGTATCGATGAAGATGTCGGCTGCTGCTTGTCTGGGTATCGAAGAAGGAAGTGTGAGTGAGACAGAGATGTTAGCGGCTGTCTTTAAGTGGAATTGGAGATTGTGTTCATCGATCAGCTTCTGATTTCGAGCTGGATAGAAGGTAATGTTCGATTAGGGCTTGGAAGTGGAATCGCAGGTTTTATGTGGAGAAGATGATGTCTGTGCAATTTTATTTGGGGATTTATTGTTGCAGATGTATCGATGAAGAAGACAAAGAAATTCTTTGCTGGTTGCTGGGTTTCGAAGAAGAGAGAGAGACACATGTTTGAGGTTGAAGGAGTTATTGGGAAAATGAGAAGGTAGATGTCGACAAGATTTTTTTTTTGTGCAGATAGGGTTTCTAAACAGAATGAAGCACATGGGCTAGATTGCATAATAGGCCCAAAAATTGGAATGTGCAACATGGTCTTGTCGTGATTTTTTTTGGGAGCAAAGACTTAATTTATTTGGGCCATTGACATAATGAATTAGTGCATGTTATTGGATCTGCACATGGTGTCAATGTGGGGCCTCTAGTGATTTGGAATCTTTGCCATGTACGATGTTCTTATTGATTGCAATTTTATGTTGGGCCGACAAAAAAAAAAAAAAAAAAAATTTGGATGGATTTTGCTAAGAGCCACATGGTAAAATATCTATTTATTGATTTTAAATGCGACATGAAGTCATGAACCCGTTTCTATTCGTGATTTGCAAAGTGGGTTCGGGAGCGCGCGAAATGATGAAGATGATGAAAACTTGTTTATTTGAAAAATGTGGGGTAGTCACGGTTACCGATGCAAATGTCAAAAATGGTGACGCGACTATTATGGGCCAAAAACCAAAAACAAAACGGTATGTTCACTTCCGCACGTCAATGTTTATGATTGTTATGGGTTATTCGAAAATGTTCGAAAGCATTTTGTTTATTGTCATATTCTCGCATTTGAAGACGAACGTATGAACCTAGAATGTCAATACCGGTCCTAACGAGTTCACAAAGTCTTTGGAGGGATACAAGTCGGATCCTACGGGGTACTAGGCGAAATTTCCTTATCAACTAGAATATGCAACGAAGAAATCTTTTTGTTTATTGTCATATTCTCGCATTTGGTAACGAATGAATGAACCTAGAATGTCAATACCGGTCCTAACGAGTTCACAAAGTCTTTGGAGGGATACAAGTCGGATCCAATGGGGTACTAGGGGACGTTCTTATTCAACTAGCATATGCAAAGAAGAAATTCGTTTTCGTGATTTTTCGAAAAACCAAGAACATTCAACGAAGATTGACGACAGTTCCGCTCAGTGGAGGGAATTGGTGAACATTTGACGACAGTTTCTTTGAAGTGGAGAGAATCTGTTAAGGTTTAGAAATCTTACCAAAGAAATAGGGGGAATAAAACGTATGTTGAATTTCTTCGGTAAATTTCTAAACGCAATCACAGGTGGTAGAGTTTGTGATTTTCTGGTGATACAAACGGTTCGGCGTGGAATGTTTTGCACATACACATATTTGAGGATTTTAATTAATTCTCCAGCCAGCGTGAAGGGTTTTGCACGGAAAAATACAGGTTTCTAAAGTCTACAGTAGTTACAAAAGCGCTGTTCACTGAAGACCTGGGGAATCTTTATGAAAGCTGATAGTTCAAGACTGAAGACCTGCAGGATTCGGTTTTGGGTTTGATGTTTCCTTGGGATTTTACAGGGATCTGGGGGTAACTCAATTCGTTGAGTTTGCAAACGATGTACTTGGTCAAGCTGACTTCCTGAGTACTGATGCTGAAGATCCGTAGTGCATTACGTGGTCAACTTCACAAAGGCGAGACAATGAGATCTGGATGTAGTTCAACTAAGCATGCTGGTTGAGCTTGCAAGGGATACACTTGGTCTAGCTGACTTTCCTGAGTGTTGATGCTGAAGATTAAAGTGCATTACTTGGTCGATTCCACAAAGACGGTTTACAGAAGACAGTTCACCAGAAATCTCTATCAATGTAGTATGCTTGTATGAAATAGAGTTCTTATGACAAGATCAAGACTTGATGCAGTTCTTAAAGATTGGAACCCTTATCAAATGCCGGTTGGAGTATTGGAAGATCAGCGGAAGATCGGTCAATTGAGGAAATTGCACAACACCCAACACGGATACGCGTACTTTAAGGGGGAAATATTTTACAAGGAGCGTCAAGATACTACTTACCTGGATCATCGGTCAAGGGGGAATTTGTTAACACAGAGAAGATGAATACTTGACTGAAGATCGATTGCAGTTGCATTTTCAGCATTCGACAGCAACGGACAAGGGGGAATTTGTTGATGCAGATTTTGTGTCCGATGCTTGTCGAATAGATTAGTTTTATTTTACGCTGAATTTGTAATAGTTAGTGAAACGGTCTATCGAACATGTATAGACCCGCTAGTTTGAAGTGGTCAAACGAGAGGGTTATTCGGTTGACCGTGTGTGTTTGCAAGACAAGGGGTGTGACTATAAATAGAAAACCCTTGCCATTTCAAACATAAGGAGAGTTTAGGAGGTTTGAGACCTCACCGGGAGAGATCACCACTTGGTCTCTCCCCGGATGTGTACTCCTTTGGTATTAGTTCGGTTATCTTGTAATCGGGCCGATTTGTAATGTTATACTACCGGATTAATACAAAGAAGTTGTTTGTTTATATCTAATCTCTCCCGTCTTGAACCGATCTCACACGAATCACGGTTTCGGTCACGAAACTCGGTCCTACAGTATGATTATCAAAGATATTGTAAAAGTTTACTTTTTTTATTTGTATATACGGTTATTTGTTAGTTAAAATATACCTTTATTTTTAGTTATATTTTCATATATTCAATCTAATAATAAAATAAATCCGTAACTCTTAAAGATTTTCATTATTTATTTGGTAAATATTACATAATATACGAATAACATTGAATTTATCAATTTATATATGTCATCTCTATATATAATTGGAAATAGAAATCAGCCGATTTTTTTTAAACAATTGTTTTACAATTATATGTGAACTGATTTCTTTTGTTACATTTAGGTTTTAGATATTTGGTTTTCATATGTTATAAGTTTACTTTGTTATGTTTAATAGTTTTTCACAATGTTTAATGGTTTTTATTTTTAAGTTATTACATGTTATCATATGTTGGATTATTATTACTATTTGTTTTAGTGTGCAAACTTTATCGATCATTGTTTTGACTTCCAATGCAGTTTTATGTTATCATATCCATTCATATAAAAAGTCACAGAATGTTTGATTATTTATTCATACACCTTATTAATCATACAATCTTTTCGTTTATTAATTTAAATGTATATATTTATTTGATTACAAATATAGATTTCCAACCCGTGAGTATTCACGGGTTATAACCTAGTAAATAAACAAGCAAGTTCATCAAAAATAACTTTGTTTGAATACTGGCTTCATCAAGAAAAATAATTTTTTTTTGCAAAAATAAAAAGTCTTTCGAAAACCGACGCTTGTTACGCTTTTTCGCCCTTTCTACTAACCACTAACCACTAACCCAACCACCTACCTTTAACCCAAGCCTCACCCTTAACCCACAAAGTCCTCTTGATATTTACAAAGGTATATAAGTTAAAAAGGAGGAGGATTGATTGCTTGGCAAGCCTATGGTAGGAGTAAGTTCCATGCCGCTCTCGAGTGATCCACAAAAATACATTTTCGGCCGAGTGTTGAGTGATCCCCGTGAGGTATGTGAACTTGTATATAAATAGAATTTTACAAAGGCATGTTATGCCCTAATAAGTAATTTATCTTATGAAAAGTTTTAAATAAATCACGACGAATAGGATTGTAAATAAATAAAGATAAAATTAAATAAAGAATCTTGGAAATCCCGACACTCTACGACAAGCCCAAAAACCTTCTTCTCTACCCATTCCATTTGGGTGTGTAATAGCCACAAATTAAAGAGTTTTGCTTGAGGACAATCAAAGATTCAAGTGTGGGGGTATTTGATGTGTTCAAATATTAACATATAAATTTCATCAAATGAAGCATAAAACTAACCCCTTTTTAGTACTAATGTTGGAAAAAGTGTGCTTTTGTCTTCCTTTTATATTTCAGGATTAAATGAGCTCAAATTAACAAAAGAAGCAAAAAGACATCAAAATCTGACATAAATACAAGAAAAGGAACAAGATGTGACATGCCCGACCCCACGACAGCATCTTCCCAAGAAAAACAAGAAGATAGAAGACTGAACACGCCCCGTGCTCAGCCAGCACGGGGGCATGCCCAAGTGTCAGCAGAAAAGACAAAGTGGCATGCTCGACCCCTCAACAACATCTTCCCAAGTAAAAACAAGACATCAGAAGGCCGAACACGCCCCGTGCTCAATGAACACGGGGGCGTGCCCAAGTGTCTGCAGAAAAGACAAAGCTGTAGAAGCTTCTATTTCCCAACACAGGGGCGTGGCCAAGGGACACGGGGCCGTGGTCAACGCTAAGATTCGCAGAATCTAGGCAAATCTTGATAGTACAGATACGCTTCTGCACACGTGGCCGTGCCCAGCGGACACGGGGTCGTGGTCAACTAATGAAGACAAACTGCAATTAATGAAGAAAGAGAAGATGGATGGACACGGGGCCGTGTCCGGGCTTCTGTGCAGGCTATAAATAGGGGTGCTTGGCTCACTTGCAAATCATCCCTTGACAAACCACCTCTCTCACACTTCACCCACCCACCACCACCATCACAACCCACATCCACCACCATCATCCATCATTGATGTGTTCAAATATTAACATATAAATTTCATCAAATGAGGCATAAAACTAACCGCTTTTTAGTACTAATGTTGGAAAAAGTGTGCTTTTGCTTCCTTTTGTATTTTCAGGATTAAATGAGCTCAAATTAACAAAAGAAGCAAAAAGACATCAAAATCTGACATAAATACAAGAAAAGGAACAAGATGTGACATGCCCGACCCCACGACAGCATCTTCCCAAGCAAAACAAGAAGACTGAACACGCCCCGTGCTCAGCCAGCACGGGGGCGTGCCCAAGTGTCAGCAGAAAAGACAAAGTGGTAGAAGCTTCTATTGCCCACCTCGGGGCCGTGCTCAGCGGACACGGGGCCGTGGTCAACTATAAGATTCGCACAATCCAGCAAATCTGCATAGTACAAAGATTCTTCTGCACCACGGGGTCGTGCTCAGCGGACACGGGGGCGTGGTTAACTAATAAGACAAAGCTGCATTTAATGAAGAAAGAGAAGGATGTGGACACGGGGCCGTGCCCACTGGACACGGGGCCGTGCCCGAGCTTCTGTTCAGCCTATAAATAGATGTGCTTGGCTCAAGCTCAAACCATCCCTTGGCACACCACCTCTCTCACACTTCACCCACCACCCACCACCACCATAACACCATCATCCACCACCATCATCCATTGTCCATCGTAGAGTGTGTGAGTCATCTCGGGATCCAAGATTGATCGTAAGAGTTCTTGATAATCAAGGCCATGTTTGCCTAAGTTTCTTACATCACTTGGTGAAGACAAAGTGTCTAGTGTAATACTTTTTATTTCTAATCTTTTGCACTTTTTATTTGGTTTCGTATTAATGACTTTAATAACTAGTTGCTTATGTTGAAGATGATCTTTCTTTATCGTTTGTCCGTGGTGTCTTGAAATTATTTTACTGTCTATATAAAATAAAAGATTTTCACCATTCATATCTCCACGGTCTATATGGAGGTATGTTGGCTACCTGGTCGGGGGTTAAGGGAACGGTTTGGTAAAGGTCTTGCCATTGTTCAGCGTTTAGAGGTCCTGCAATGGACCTGGGTCAAATTTAGTAGGACCTCCTTCAATACTTAACGGTATTGGATGGCGGGGGTCCAAACTCTTTGATCCCCTCATAAGTTAACTACTATTAATACTATAACCCGGCTATTTAGGACTGTATCCCTGCTGACTCAGACTACTTAGTCGAGGGTAACGTCACCTCCAAAAGAGGGGCCTACCATAATTTGCATTAATAACTTAATTAATTATCTTCCAATAATCCACCCTTTTAGGATTGTATCCTTGCTGACTCAAACTACTAGGGTGAGGGTAACGTCACCTTCAAAAGAGGGGCCTACTACAATAACTAAGATAATCTCTTAAATATGTGCAAAAGTGCGGAAATAATCAAAGGTTACACTAGATACGAGTCGGAACCAAGTGATTCATCTTGTCTATCTGTTTTTTTTATTTTTATTTTTTTAGTTAGTTTTTATTTTTCTTAGTTTAAAACATTTTTCTAACTTTTTATTTTGATTAGACGTTGAGGATAAACCGGTACTAAAAGATCTTGTGTCCTTGGACGACCTCGGTATCTTGCCAACACTATACTATGCTCACGATGGGTGCACTTGCCCATACGTGTGTTTAGTGTTAGTGAAATATCGTGTTTTATTCATTTAAAACTTGGCTAAAAATAAGTGTTAAAGGGGCTTAAAATATACACCTAATATATATAACACTTCACACGCTTCAATCATCCATCATAGAGGGTGTGTAGTAGTCTCGGGATCCAAGATTGATAGTAAGAGTTCTTGACAATCAAAGGCCATGTTTGCCTAAGTCTCTTACATCTCTTGGTGTAGACAAGCATTTAGTGTAATACTTTTTATTTTTAATCTTTTCGCACTTTTTATTTGGTTATATATTAATGACTTTAATAACTAGTTTCTTATGTTGAAGGTGAAACTTCCTTATCATTTGTCCGTGGTGTCTTGGGGTTATTTTACTATCTATATAAAATAAAAGATTTACACCATTCATATCTCCACGGTCTATATGGAGATATGTTGGCTACCTGGTCGGGGGTTAAGGGAATGGTTTGGTAAGCGTCTTGCCTTGTTCAGTGTATAGATCCTTCAAGGACCTGGGTCAAGCTTAGTAGGACCTCCTTCAATACCCATTGGTATTGGATGGAGGGGGTTCGAATTTCTTGATCCCCTCATATGTAAACTACTATTAGAACATTAACCCGGCTACATAGGATTGTATCCCTGCTGATTCAAACTACTTAGCCGAGGGTAACGTCACCTTCAAAAGAGGGGCATACCACATTACGCATTAATAACTTAATTAATTATCTTTCAATAATCCAACCCTTTAGGATTGTATCCTTGCTGACTCAAACTACTGGGTTGAGGGTAACGTCACCTTCAAAAGAGGGGCCTACTACTATAACTAAGATAATCTCTTAAAAAGGTGTAAAAGTGCGGAAATAATCAAAGGTTACACTAAAGGCGAGTCGGATCCAAGTGATTCATCTTGTCTATCTGTTTTATTTTTATTTTTTATTTTCAGCATTTTTTTAGTTAGTTTTTATTTCCATCTTTAAACCTTTTTCTAAATTTTTGATTTGATTAGACGTTGAGGATGAACCGGTACTAAAAGCTCTTGTGTCCTTGGACGACCTCGGTATCTTACCAACGCTATACTACGCTCATGAGGGGTGCACTTGCCCATATATGTGTTTAGTGTTAGTAAAATATGGGGTTTTATAAATTTAAAACTTGACTAAAGTGTTAAAAAGGGCTTAAAATATACTTAAATATATATCACACCTAACGGACATCAGTTGTCACAAAGCTAGGTAGCGCAGAGTTCTTTTTCCAATTAGTAATCACAAATATGAAATGTTAGGAAATTTAGTTAATCTAGATGTATGGGGTCCTTATAAAGTGGCTAGTGTAGAAGGTCATAATTATTTTTTTTAATAATTGTGGATGGTTATACTAGAGTTAATTAGATATACTTAATGAACTCTAAAATTGAAGTATTTGATAATGTTGTTAACTTTGTAAACTTGTTAGGAACTCAAAGTGAAAATTTTTAGGTGTGACAATAGAACTGAGTTTATCATCTCAAAAATGAAAAATTTTACAAATTCTCTAGGTATAATTCATCAAACTTCATGTTCTTACACTCCACAACAGAATGTTGTAGTGGAAAGAAAACACAGGCACCTGCTTAATATTGCAGATCTTTACTTTTTCAGGAAACTTTACCTCAAAGATTTTGGTCTGAATGTGTCTTGACTGCTTCCTATTTGATTAACAAGATACCTTCCTATGTGCTAAATGGTACATTTCCACATGAATTGTTGTTTGGCTTTGAACCCTCTTTAGGTCACTTAAGTGTCTTTGGTTGTTCGTGTTTTTTTACATTGTTAACCAAACAATGATAACTTTAAAGAAATGGCTGAAAAGTGTGTTTTTATGGGTTACTCAAACTTGAAAAAGGAATACAAAATGCGGAGCCTTGATGAGAAATTTTTTTATAGAGATGTAAACTTTTATGAATACGTGTTTCCTTATAAACAACAAGGGTATGAAAAGTCTATTGTGTGACAACCGACACCAAACCGGTAATTTCCGTACAATTTAATTAATATTAAATATATGCAGTTATGTGCTTAAATGTCAACATTGGTTGATTACATGCTATATTTGTGAATTCATGCACGTTTTATAATACAAATATTGCTTTATGCATTAATGATAGCGTTGCGTCAGAAATACTAGTAAACTCACCGGTAAGACACATTGTGTCAACAATTCTGCAGAGAGCAGTCAAACAATAAAATTAGGGCCTAGGAGTAGGTCCAACATCTAAAATACATTAAAACCCAAGAATGGATACAAGGGTTAACATATAGACTTTTCGGAAGCTAGAATATGCACTAAAAAGCACCCGAAACGCACTTCAAATGCAGAATTATGCACAAATCAGCTATAATTAGCTTTTAAACACATAAATATTATGCATAATTCATGTTTTATTATCCAGAATACCCTCCTAAGTGTCAGGAATTGAAAACGCCACAAAAGGGTACATAAAGGACACTAAACGGTGCAATTTAGCACTTTAAAGAACCGGTATTTAACCGAACAACCGGACATTACCCGAAACATCAAAATATTACTAGAAGCATTGGTTTAATATTTCTGAGCTAGTTATGGTCCCCGAACACCATAACACCCCTTATAACATAATAACACATCAAATCCCTAAACTTTATACTTGAAAACTAATTTATTTATGAAATAGGAAATTGGAAGTTACACATTACCCCCCTTCTCTTGGACGGTCACCATGGACCCCACCAAGATTTTTTCCAATCTTCCACAGATCCGAGAGCGCATCAAAGCGGCTCGTGATAGTCAAAATAGTTATGCGGATCGAAGAAGGAAACCTTTGGAGTTTCAAGTGGGAGATATGGTTTTGTTAAAGGTTTCACCCTGGAAGGGTGTAGCACGCTTCGGGAAGCGTGGGAAGTTAAACCCAAGATACATTGGACCATTCAAAATTCTGGAAAGGATTGGTCTTGTAGCTTACAAGTTGGATCTACCCGCAGAGCTAAATGACGTTCATGATACATTTCATGTATCAAATCTGAAAAAGAGTCCAACTCAAGAAACAGTGGTCATTCCTGCAGACGAAGTTCATATTGACGACACACTCCACTTTACTGAAGAACCTATTGAGGTTACTGATTGGAAGGTTAACAAGACACGCGGGAGTAGTGTCAAACTCGTCAAGGTTCGTTGGAACGCACGTCATGGCCCAGAATTCACGTGGGAGCGTGAAGATCGCATGAAAGCAAAATACCCACATTTATTCCCCAAGACCCCTGCATCTAGTAGCAGAACTTGAATTTCGGGACGAAATTTTCTTAACAGGGGGAGAATGTGACAACCCTTATAATTACAGGTATCCGTATAATTAATTAATATTATTTAATGCTTAATGACTGTGCTTGATTACAACTGATGGTATAAACTGCTTTATGATTTCTGTATCATACATACATGTGACTTCATACTGTCACATCATTTATTACATACAAACTTTAGTGACACACATGATGCATAAAGCACAGTTAGCACAGTTAGCGGATAACTCAGAAATATACTGACAGTGCCAGTACATAGACAGACAATGTCTTGAGGCCTAGTATGAGCCAGAGACAAGGAACTACACTAGTATAGAAGTGTAGGGAAGTAAGGACCATAAAACCGCGTCACTAGGTGATAGTTTAAGTGCCGGGAAGTGCCTAAAACTCACTCAAAGTGCAGAATTCTGCATTATTCATCAAAAATCAGCATTTTAACATGCTAGTAACATGCAAAAATATGGCAAAATGGTCCTGTATGCTTTCCTAAGTGTCGGGAATTAAAAGTGTCACAAAAAGTTACATAAAGGACACTATACGGTATAACTTGACACTTTAACGAACCGGTATCTAACCGAACGACCGAACATTACCCGGAACACTAAAATATTGCTAGAAGCATTGTTTTACTTTTTCTGAGCTAGTTATGGTTCCCGAACACCTTAACATATTACATAATGCAAGAAACACTTAAGACACTAAACATTACAATTAACCTTCCACTAATTTACATACATTTACCAACATCTTACAAATTACCCCCTCCCCCTTCCTTATTTACGGCCAAAGTAGTGGCCCCCACCAAAATCCTCCATAATCTTACTAAGATTGCTTAATCTTTTCTTGGGATTTGACTTGATCTTGTATGTACTTCCATAGACACAATAACCATTGGTTAATGGCATTCAGAGGATTATAAGTAACATAAGCATCACCACTTTCACCACACTCTCACTCTCTTCCTCTTGCCCACTTGTTCTCGGCCGAAGCTAGCCACACACACCACCATCATCATCAAATCTTGTTCATCATTTCTAAGGCCTCGCAAAGGTGTAAAACTTCATACAACGGACCTTGGAACTCACGGATCTTGAAGGACCTCCTTTACAAGCTTTTATCCACTCGATTTTCATCTTGTTCTTCCCTAGCTTGAAGCTAGTAGTAAGATTCTTATTAACACTTGTTACTTCATATTTTTAGTGGTTAAAAGATATATTATGTTGAAATAACAAGAACACTAAAAGACTTGAACTTGAATCTTGAAACATAAGATGAAATATGATGATATATAGATGATATGATGTTGTTTAGTGCATGAATAATGTTTGTTTGTTGATTTCTTGAGATGATGATGTTAATCATCACATGAAGCTTGCTAGATGATGTTTAAACACTTAATCTAGCAAGTGGGAGGATGATCATGTAACAACATATGATGATCATCTTCTAGTTAACACATGAACTTGATGAATAAAAATGATTTCTTGTAAAATGATGAACAAAGTGAACTAGTAAGCTTGTAGATCTAAGATTTGTGAATGATTTTTCTAAAAGAACCTAGTTTAAAAAGGTGATTTTTGAAAGATCATGTTTTTTACTAAACTTACACCATCTTTAGTGGAAAAACAAGTGTGTAAACACTAGAGAAACAAGAAGGTTTAATAAAGAAACATTTTTGTAAAATATGTTTACAAGTTGTAAACATCTAAAACTTCCAAGAACGAGATTTATCAAGAAGTAAATACATTTTGGAAGGTAACTAAGTCCACTAAAAACTTTACCAAGCTACTACGCGTTTTTGTGAAAGATCAAGTTCATGTTATTATGTAAGTTGTATAGTCTTTGCACTTGGTAAGTGTAAGATGATTAATGATTTGTTGTTGATTGTTTGAATGATTTTTGAAAAGAAAATAATATGGACACCTCCATTTACAAAGGAAACCATGGCAAAATTTTCTAAAAATTCAAACACTTAGAAAATATTTTCCAAACAAGTGTTTACAAGTATGTTTTAAACCATGTTTTTTTTTTCAATATACGCTTTGCCATAAATTTTGATACAAAAATACAAGTGTTTTGGTTAAAAATTACCGAAGCAATTAAGTGATCAAATTAGTTAAGTGAGGTAGTGTGCTAGAAATGAGTGTCGAAAATATGTTAATCAAGTTAATTGCAAAAACAGTTTCAGAATACGGCTCAGGATATTGAGTTGTATTTATGATTAAACAATGAGCAAAAAAGTAAAGGTTGACACGTGATGTACGAGGATAGCCCTTGATCAATCTAGATCGCCGGCACAAAACCTCGGGAGCTGACAATCGCAGCTGCCTTGTTCTTCTATTGCTTTAAATATCAGGATACAGTGCAGGATGTGATGCGGATCAACTAGGTGTTACAATGTGATTCGAATACAAGTGTTTGTGTATAGTGTTTGCTAGCAGCTAGAGAGTAAAGTGTGCGAAAGAGTGTGTGTAAAAGTTGCGTGCCTTAATCTGATCCGCCCCCATCTATTTATAGTAAAAGAAATGTAACAAACTATCCTAATAAACCGGGATCCGGCGAATATTCCCCACTCGAACGTTGTAGACCTGGTCTTTCGGGTTCAACGTCTCTCACATAACAGATACGCCCGAGTCTTGAGGAGAAGAAGTCCATCTGACTGTTAGTAACCCACAGCACCTAACCTGCACGTGGTTAATTCAATCAACACCAGGATATCGCCCAGGATGTTAGCAATATCCTAATCCAGTATCCTGATCATAAGCAAACAACCAAAAGCAGGATATTAGTCAGGATATGTACACTCAGAAAATGACCCATAACAATTGTCCCCAAATATATCTGTTGGTATACCAATCCAACGGATATATTTTAAAAATTCCATCTCGTAAATCAAGGCAATTAAAACGAAACGATGGTTGAGGTGACATTGTGCCATTTTCAATGCAATATTTACTCTTTACCCCCTATATTCAGCCTATAATTAGCTGAGATATTTCTCATTATTATCATTACTCTCCAAGCGATTTCCAGGTAACTATTCTTTTCTCCATCCCCTGTTTTCTTTTCAGAGTTTCTTTTAATTCGCTTTAACACTCTCCATGGCATCACGGACAAGATCTCGTTCGGATGAACCAGTCCCAACCCTCGTGAGTCAAAACCTCATACGAGAACCAGAAAAAGAAATCTGCTGCTTCAATAATGCCGATATCATTGCCCTCAAGAATTCCAGCGCCTTTCCTGCTGGAACAGTCATTCGTCCTTTTGATCGGGAGATCCGATCAGACGTGTCATCAGACGAGTGGGTCTGTTTTTTCGCCTACCCCTTTTCTTTGGGACTCCGGTACCCATTTCCACCCTTTATCTCTCGTTTCTTCGACCTCACCGGCCTTAGTTATGCTCAAACTATGCTAATGGTCTGGCGAGTTTTGATGGTGCTGGATCAAATCAGATCTCGCCATTGCCCTGACCTGTGTATTGAAGACCTCCCTATAGCATACCGGTTGAGGTCCCATGGCGACAACCGTTTTCTTTTGTTTTCCACCTTCAAAAGCCCTTTAGTCCTTAAGGCCACCAAGAACGAAGACCGATGGCGGCGAAAGTTCTCTTTCGTGAAAAGAGATTCTATCGACAAGGGTTTCGATCTGCCGATTAGATGGTTAACCAAGGGTAGGATCTAGGTTTTAGGAATATCCCCAAGTGTATCCTTAAACTATATCCTAAACTTATATCCTGATGTCTTATGCAGCAAACATCAGAGATTTAGCACCCCCAAGTGCGGAATCCAAGTCCAGGATCAAAGGAATCTACCAACTTCCTGCCAGTGAAAGAACTTTCTCCCTGTCTCTTATAGATTCAAGCCAAAAATCAAGTTCAGAGATGTCTAGTAAGCATATTCTCAGTAATTATCTTTATTTATCAAACTGATTATCTTTCAGAGGTATTATAAGTTTAAAAATATCTTCCCTTATACAGTACCAATTTTCAACCTTGAAGGCTTCCAACTTGACGAGTTGGATAGTTACTCCAGCCTTGTACCTACTAAACAAGAATCCAAGCTGAAGTCGTCTGCCACACCAAAGCCTACCACTTCAAAGACTACTACCGCTCCTAAAGCTCCTCCGACATCCAGGACCCGGGCCTCTAGCTCCCGGAAGAGAAAAGAAATGGATTCTCCAGCCGCCTCCGAGACATTCTCTCTCGAGAATCATGGATTTAGTGAAGCCACTTCATTCCTCAAGCAGGTAAAAATTCCCTTCCGATATCCTGCACATGTACGTTAATCCTTATCCTGCTTATTTTACATTGATACCTGTATCTTTAACTGCAGGGCTTGGAACGTCTCATGTACTTGTATGAAGACGCCTATGGGCTTAACAAGATGCTGGAGATTAAGCTCGAAAAAGCTGAAGCCACTATAGCTGATCAAGGAACAATCGCGGCCGCCAAGTCCCAGCATTATGAAGACAAATACAAAGCAATGACCCAGGAACACCAAGCTGCCCTCCACAAAGCCAATGAGGATGCTCAGGCCAAACTAGACACCACTCTTCTTCAATACCAGCAGGATATGAGTTCATATCGGGACAGTCTCAAAGCATCCGTTGTTATCTCCCTTCTCCAAGCTAGGTTAAGGATGGCTTATGAGGCCAAGAGCTTGGGCTTTGAATGCCCCTCCTGGAATGTAAAGACTTGGGAAGCGAAACTACAGGATCTTGGAGGTCATCCCGTCGCTCATCCTGCAAAGCATGCTGGTGAAGAGCCTTCTAAGGCGGCAGAGGAAGTGGCCAATGCGGGTGATGATGATGCCGAGAAGAATCCTGAGGCTGATGCTGGTGCAGATGCTGGGAAAGAGGCTGCTGATCAAGAAGGTGCCGCTCCTTAGGCGGCAAAGTGGGCGATGGTGGATATACGTGCCAAGGCCGGATCCCATTTTTTTTAAATTTCATGGTTGTGGTTTGTATAAACAATTTACTTTTCTTGTCGTTGAACAATTTACATTTCCTGCACTAGAACAATACGATGACCAAAGGTGGATGGGTCCTGGGTTTCAGGATGAAGCCCTTGGTTATCGGTTAGTATAACCTGTTTTGAATGTCGCAACGGTTGAAGGTGGATAGGTCCCGTTTTGAGATAGAACCTTCAACTGTTACGTAAGTATGGTAAAGACTAATTGTGCTTCTGGTGGATGGGCCTCGGTTTGAGGTGAATCCAAAAGCACAACTTTTGACATGTTAATAATATAACTTACTTTTGACTTATTTGTTGTTGGCTTTTAATTCCTGTCATACATTCCTTAATGCAGATTTTAGCTTTGCAAAATTTTGTACAACTATCTTTCAAAAATATCCTGATCAATATACTCAGTGATATATTATGAAAACTTTTATTAAATAGAATTTCTAAAAATTCAATCAACTTTAGAGAAAACTTTTAAAGAATAAAAGATAGTCCACTTTCTAAAACTTGTTTCGACAATTCTTGTTTGATCAAGGTCTTAACTTCAAACTAGTATCACTTCCAAATATTTTAATCAAATATCCTGAAAAGTATTTTGGAAATACATTTTGAGAATATATCCCGAGAATTTATCCCAATCAGGATGTTTAAGCTTTTGTCAAACATAGTTTCAAAAACTCAAATAACTTAAATAACGTTTACAAAGGAAAGATCATACCAGGAATAGAGTATAACCCTATTCTCAAACTTCAATCCCTTTGCAACTCTTCTAATGAAGATGTCCCCTGTCTGAGACACTTATTGTACTAGGTCCAAGCTTTATCCTTTGAGCTTTACACCATTGCCTCAGTAGGAATGTCCCCTGTGCATAATGTCTTTGAATACTTAGAAATTTTCTGGACATTAGTTCCAATTGTATAGACAATTTTTCGTGTTACAGGGGTAAAACCCAAAATATACTGGAAACAAATCCTTCGTATCCTGGGGGAAATCCCAAATTTTCGTGCGCTACAGGTGGGAGTGTATAAACTCCAAGACTTAGAAAGGTGAAAACCTTTAAACCTTAGAGAGTATGAAAATACCCTTTCGTGAGAGAGGGTGATCAATCCTCATATACCTTTAGGATTCAGGATATAGCCAACAGTAACGAAATTGTCAGCCACTTTTACATGGACTGGTCCCGCCACCTTGAACTATTCCCGAATAACTTGCGCTCCAGGCGGGGTTTTTAAACCCAATTCGGAAGAAAGGTGAATACCTTTAAACCTGTGAAGGGATCAGTATCCCTTAGACGTGAGAGAGGGGGCCAATCCTCTAATCTTCCGAAGTATCTTGAGTGTGTATCCTGGTGCTATATCCCGAAGCATATACTGCAAAACATCCTCAAACTAAGGTGGGTGTTAGCTTGGCTAACACCCCTCCGATGCTTAAGTCAGTACTGGGTTTCAAAGAATAAATCAAATCAAACATATTTAAAAGAGATAGAATTCATACCATCCTGAGTTAGAAATTAAATTCTAAACTCACTTGAAATAAAGCTTAAGGTGTATAGCATTCCAAGACCTCGGTAGCATATCCCCCTCCACATTCTTGAGTCGGTATGCTCCTTTTCCTGATTCTGATTCAACCTCATATGGTCCTTCCCATTTCGGAGCCAGTTTTCCATCAGCAGGATTAGTGGTATTTTGAAAAGCTTTTCTTAATACCCAGTCTCCAACCTGAAATCTTCTGGTCCTTATGTTCTTGTTATATGCTTTAGATATCCTCTGTTGATATGCTGCCATCCTTAGCCTTGCAGCATCTCTTGTCTCATCAATAGTATCCAACTCCTGGCATAGGACTTCAGGATTCTGCTCAGGATTTCTGAGGTTGGATCTTGCTGTAGGTATTACCATTTCCGTCGGGATCACTGCTTCTGCTCCAAACACCAAGGAAAACAGGGTTTGGCCAGTTGCATTCTTCACCGTTGTCCTATCAGCCCACAAAACAAAGGGTAATTCTTCTGCCCATCTTCCTTTCTTAGCCCCTAGTCTCTTTTTTAAGTTGTTGACAATTATCTTGTTCGAGGATTCTGCTTGTCCATTTGCTTGAGGGTGTACCAGAGTGGACGTAATCATTTTGATTCCCCAACTCTTGCAGAAGTCAGTAGTCCTTTACTTCTAAATTGAGATCCATTGTCACAAATTATCTCAGCTGGTACTCCAAACCTAGTCAGGATATTCCTTTTTATGAAGGATACCACTTCTTGATCTCTAACTTGAACAAATGCTTCTGCTTCAACCCACTTGGAGAAGTAATCCGTCATTACCAACATGAAAACCTTTCCTCCTGGAGCCTTTGGAAGCTTTCCCACTATATCCATACCCCATTTCATGAACGGCCAAGGGGAAACAATAGGATACAGCGGTTCAGCAGGCTGATGTAATATGTTACTATGTCTTTGACAGGCATCACATCTTCGAGCATATTCTGTGGCATCTCTCCTCATTGTCGGCCAATAATATCCTGTCCTTAATACTTTTGAGAATAAGGACCTGCCCCCAGTATGGTTACCGCAATCCCCTTCATGTATATCCTGAAGTACTTCTTTGGTTTCGGGATCCTCCAAGCACCTCAGATATGGTCCTCCAAGAGATTTCTTATACAAAACATCATTTATAATAGTGAATCGTGATACCTTAATTCTAAAGGCTTTAGGATTCTCATTCTTTGGGATGCGTCCTTCCTTGAGATATCTCATGATTGGAGCCGTCCAGGACTTAAGAACCTGCTCAGGATACTCATCATCAGGATCCTGAATACTTATTACCTCCTTATCCTGGGGATTCGTCGCAGGATATAGGATATGTAATATTGGTATTCGGGCTCCTTCCGGGCTCCTTCCGGTATCCTGACCGATGATCCCAGATTTGCCAAGGCATCAGCTTCAGCATTATCCTCTCTTGGTACCTGTTGAAGTGTAAAAATATCGAAATATCCTGCTAATTTTTTGAGAATTTTGAGATACTCGATTAACTTCTCTCCCTTAACTGCATAATTTCCATTAAAGTGATTAGTGATTAGCAAAGAATCAACATATACTTGTAAATTCTTGATACTCATATTCTTAGCCAACTCTAATCCTGCAATTAAAGCCTCATATTCTGCCTCATTATTAGTAGCAGGAAATTCACACCTAATAGCCTTGGGTAATATGTCCCCCTGTGGCGATTTTAGTAGTATACCTAAACCTACACCTCTTACGTTAGATGCACCATCAGTATACAATGTCCAGCATTCTGAGTTTTCTCCTAGCTGCTGTACTTCTAAATCTACTTCATTTTGAATGTCACTACTGAAATCAGCCACAAAGTCAGCTAAAGCCTGAGACTTTATGGCATTTCTAGGCTCGTATACTAAGTCACAAGCACTCAGTTTTACTGACCACTTAGCCATCCTGCCCGACATCTCGGGTTTCCTAAGTACGTTTTTAACAGGATAATTTGTCTTGACATGAATCCTATGTGTCTCAAAATAATGTCTAAGTTTTGTTGATGCCATAACTAAGGCTAATATCAGTTTCTCTAGATGGGAGTACCTAGTTTCAGCATCTAACAAGATTTTACTAACATAATAAACATGATATTGCTGACCTTCATGGTCCTTTATAAGAACGGCACTTACAACATTCCCTGATACGGCGAGGTATAGGGATAGTGGTTCACCATTTTCAGGCTTCATCAATAGAGGTGCAGTTGAGAGATATTTCTTCAAATCCTGCAAGGCTGCTTCATGCTTTGCTTCCCATTCGAACTTCTTATTCTTCTTGAGGATATCATAAAATTCCTTGCATTTTTCCGAGGATCTTGAAATAAATATGTTCAATGCTGCAACTCGCCCTGTTAGCCGTTGAACATCCTTCTTATTTGAAGGTGATTTGATATCCAGGATGGCTTTAATCTGCTCCGGGCTTGCCTCTATTCCTCTTTTAGTCACCATATATCCTAGAAACTTTCCTGCCCCCACTCCGAAATGGCACTTAGCAGGATTTAGCTTCATGTTGTATTGACCCAGGATATCAAATGCTCCCTTAATATCCTGGAGGTGATCCTCAGCCTTTTTAGATTTTACCACCATATCATCGATGTATACCTCCATTATGTCCCCCAGCTTATCTTTGAACATCATGTTCACCAGTCTCTGGTATGTTGCACCTGCATTTTTCAAACCGAAAGGCATATCAGTATAGCAATAAATACTTGTTGGTGTCATGAAGGCAGTATCCTCCTGGTCCGAAGGCTCCATTTGAATCTGCTGAAATCCTGAGGATGCGTCCATGAATGTTAACATCTCATGCCCAGCAGTAGCATCCACCATTGCATCGATATGAGGAAGAGGGAATGGGTCTTTAGGACAAGCCTTATTCAAGTCTGTGTAATCTACACAGACTCTCCATTTCCCATTTTTCTTCTGTACTACGACCACATTTGCCAGCCATCTTGGAAACTTGACTTCTCTGATCATTTTGGACTTTAACAATCTTTCAACTTCCTCTTGGATGATTATATTTCGTTCAGGAGCAAACTTCCTTCTTTTTTGCTGAACAGGCTTGAACGACCTGTCAATTCCAAGCTTGTAAGTAATAATGTCTTTGGATATACCTGTCATATCCTCATGCTTCCATGCAAATGTCGACATCATGTGCTTCAAAAAGTTAGTTAATTGTTCTTCAATATCCTGAGGGATATTGGTCCCTACGAGCACCGAGATATCAGGATTATCCTGATCCAGGATAACTTTCTTTACATCCTGTTCAGAAGCCTCCATGATATCCTGGGCCCGCATCTTTAATTGCTATGCTGGATTAGGATTAGTTGAGGATTTCATTGAGGATGAGTAACATTCCTTCGCCTCCTGCTGATCACTATCAACCTTGACAACCCCCCAAGGGGTAGGGATCTTGATGCACTGATGATAAGTCGATGGTACAACCTTCATATCATGGATCCATGGCCTGCCTAGTATGATGTTATAGCAGGATAGGGAGTCCATCACACAGAAACGTTGTATCGAGTTGACCCCTTCAACATATACTGACAACTTTATCTCCCTTACGGTATTCCTAGCTTCTCCACTGAAACCAACGAGTACAGTGGACTTCGAAGTAATGTCCATCGGAGATACGTTCATCCTTTTCAATGTTTCCAGCTGAATTATGTTAACGGAGCTACCATTGTCCACCAATATCCTACATACAAAATGGATAGCAACATACAATGTTATTACGAGAGCATCATGGTGAGGATCCTGGACAGTATCCCTGTCATCACCGTCGAAAGTGATCACTTTATCGGTTGTAAGGGTAGTCATCCTGGCTGGTTTGTCTCCCCTTTCAGTCTTAGCTTCCTTTGCATGTCTCTTGGCCGCAGAATACGAAGTCCCACAAATGTCGGATCCTCCTGAAATAAAGTTAATTATTTTGGCATCTGCTGGGGGCGATGCTGCTCGTTCAGGATCCTTCTCAGGATCCTGCCCTTTAATCTTCTTTTTTCCCAACAATTCCTTCAGATACCCCTTGCT
Source organism: Helianthus tuberosus (assembly GCA_030545235.1). Taxonomy (NCBI): domain Eukaryota; kingdom Viridiplantae; phylum Streptophyta; class Magnoliopsida; order Asterales; family Asteraceae; genus Helianthus; species Helianthus tuberosus. The sequence goes on along the minus strand of CM060452.1, from coordinate 13,934,083 downwards.
TAATAGGTAGCTGATTTCTTTCCTTAGAGCAATGCAATCCTCGGTTACATGTCCGAAATCTTCATGGAAGGCACACCATTTGGATTTATCCTTCCAATCAGCTTTCTGCTGATTCTTTCGAGGCCACCTAGCTTTGTCTCCTAAACCCTGCATAGCATACATTAACTCAGGTATATTAACAGAAAAACAATATTCAGATAATTCAGGATATTCTTCAGGATCCTCGTCATCAACAACATTCACTCTCTTGCTATCATTTCTGCCATATGGTTTAGAACGGTATGGTTTATACGAGGATTCTGACTTCCTATTGGTCGATTCATAGGTTGAGGTGGAATTCATCCTCTCTTGCATCTTTTTATCATCCTCCAATCGAATATATCTCAAGGCTCTGTTACGAGCCTCGTCGAGATTCCTGCAGGGATTCATTACAAGATCCTGATAAAACTGAGAATCCTTCTGTAACCCCATCTTAAAAGCCTGCACAGCGGTAGCAACATCAAGATGTGGGATATCCAAGGATTCTTGACTAAACTTGTTCACATAATCCCTCAAGGATTCCTGAGGTCCTTGAGTTATCCTGTAAAGATCACTGGTTAGTTTCTCAAAACTCCGGCTGCAAGAAAACTGACTATTAAATAAATTAACCAATTGAGCAAACGAAGTAATTGAGTGGGGAGGAACATTTAACAGCCATTTTAGGGCTGATCCTGTTAGGGTAGATCCGAATCCCTTGCACAAGCATGCTTCCTTGAGATCTGGAGGGATAGGATTGATTTCCATCCTTTCCCTATACTGGGCAATATGCTCTTCAGGATCCATGGTTCCGTCATAGAGTTTCATGTTGGGGGTTTGAAATCTTTTTGGGATTTCAGCATCACAGATAGGATATGTAAAGCGAGATATCCTATGGCTGTCTTGGGACACCTCCAGAATTGGTTGGACCACTCCAGGTACACTGGATATCATGTCCTTCAATTTCTGAAGTTTCCTAGTAAATGTGGACGTCATACCTGCATCCTGCAAAGATCCATTATTGTTAGTAGCATGAATATTATTATTTGACACGTTACCAGTCTGATGGAGGAGGGTATTTCAGGAGTATGATTCTGGGAATGACTAGGCATAATATTCCCCCTGTTATCCTCAGTATACACAGCCGAACTGAAGTTCAAAGTTCTGGGTTGTAAAGGAGTAACAATGTCCTCAGCGGATCTGCTCGAGCTTGCTTTTAAGAGTTGTATTTCTCTTAACAGCATTTGGTTAGTTTCCTGTTGCTGCCTCATTTGTTCCTGCACACTTCCAAATAAAGTTAGAATTTCATCATTAGAGGCTAAAACGAGAGCAGATCCCTGAACACTCCGAGTAGGGATAATATCCTGAGGTTGTGAAGAAGTTGGCATCCTTGGAGGAGGTGGTGGAAGCACTGAACCGGTAGTAACAGAAGTCATAGCAGACACAGTGGAGGAGCTCATGTTTGATCTTGAGGCCATTGTAAACAATGTGGCAAGAAGTTTTGAAAACAGAAAACCGAATAATGATTTCACAAAGATTTTTAGTAAAGGTAGCACTACTTGCCCCACGGTGGGCGCCAAATTGTTTTGGTCAAAAATTACCGAAGCAATTAAGTGATCAAATTAGTTAAGTGAGGTAGTGTACTAGAAATGAGTGTCGAAAATATGTTAATCAAGTTAATTGCAAAAACAGTTTCAGAATACGGCTCAGGATATTGAGTTGTATTTATGATTAAACAATGAGCAAAAAAGTAAAGGTTGACACGTGATGTACGAGGAAAGCCCTTGATCAATCTAGATCGCCGGCACAAAACCTCGGGAGCTGACAATCGCAGCTGCCTTGTTCTTGTATTGCTTTAAATATCAGGATACAGTGTAGGATGTGATGCGGATCAACTAGGTGTTACAATGTGATTCGAATACAAGTGTTTGTGTATAGTGTTTGCTAGCAGCTAGAGAGTAAAGTGTGCGAAAGAGTGTGTGTAAAAGTTGTGTCCCTTAATCTGATCCGCCCCCATCAATTTATAGTAAAAGAAATGTAACAAACTATCCTAATAAACCGGGATCCAGAGAATATTCACCACTCGAACGTTGTAGACCTGGTCTTTCGGGTTCAACGTCTCTCACATAACAGATACGCCCGATTCTTGAGAAGAAGAAGTCCATCTGACCGTTAGTAACCCACAACACCTAACCTGCACGTGGTTAATTCAATCAACACCAGGATATCGCCCAGGATGTTAGCAATATCCTAATCCAGTATCCTGATCACAAGCAAACAACCAAAAACAGGATATTAGTCAGGATATGTACATTCAGAAAATGACCCATAACAACAAGTATTGGAGGTTGGTTTTTGTAAATAAAAGTGATTAAATATATATTTAGAATATATATTTTATACTAAAGGCACTTGTGTGAATATTTGTAAATTTTGTGGACTAGTTATATTATTTTGGGGTAAAATAATATAACCTAACAAATACCATGGAAATTACAACTCCAAAATAATACCAAAAATCACAAGGAATGAAATATAAGTTACACACTTGATATTGTGAAACCGAATGCAAAAACGTAACTTATGAAATATTCCGGAAAATACTCTTACAACTACATTTTTGGTAAATATTATTTTGGAAACGAAAGAAGTGAAAATATGATTTTTGCAAATATTACTAAGTTATATCATATTTTCAACAAGGAGAAAATATATTATTTTTGAGAGATAAAAATATATTTTCCTAGTATATTTATGAAAATATATGATTTTTGGGAAAAATATATATTTTCTTGCGAATACATTACTTTTGACGAATAAGTTATATATATTTTAAGTGAGACTTAAAAATATATTATCCAAGACTACAAATATACATCTATGAAATACCCCCATCCTTGGGAAGGAAAATACTTGAGAAGTATTATTACAGAAATATTGTTTAACGATTATTCCAAAATTAAATATAATTTAAGGTTAAAATAATTTTTTAACAAGTAATTATAACTTGGAATAACATACGAAACGCAACTAAAAAACGTTAAGCTCTAAGCCAAGGCACGAACCGTTCGTCTAATAGACGTTAGTACACTGTAGGTAGTCGTGTTTGCTGCGGAGACTTGAGTTGCTAGTTCTGAAGACGCAATACTGTGAGTTCATGTCCCCCTTTTCTTTTAACTGTTTTCAGTTTTATACTTCGGGGGTGAAATACATGTTACGCTTATATACAAATGTTTTATACATGGTATGGTTAGCTTAAGGAGGGTTACTACTTAGATCATGTGAGTGGTGGGTACAACACTTAATGCCATTAATCCTCGTCGTAGGATCGAGGGACATGAGTGATAGATCTATTTGGGTGTAGCGAGCCCACACCCATGAGGCCAGGGTGGCCCATAGTGGTGACTATGTCTTCCAGCCGGAAGCCCGGTGCAACTCCGCTAGGTTTGAGTTTTCCTGCATCACTTCACACATATCAGTGGCTTTGCAACCCATTGGTGATCTCTTTTTACTTATTGCTAGATACCAGGGACTTTCATACATTCAGACATATTTCAAAGGTTTATACATACTCACATACACATGAACTCGCTCAACTTTTATTGATGTTTTTCAAACTACATGTATTTCAGGGAACTAGTGGATCTGGCAGGGTATGCAATGTGTCTTCAAGCTGCGTAGTGAAATAAAAGATGTCATCCAGGGTTGTTGGGTTTAGAGGGTGTATCCCATTCCTGGACGGGATACATAATTCTAAACTCAGGTTTTATTTAAGTACTTTTGTTGAGTCCTTGTGAACTCATTTAAACATGTCATGGTTTGTAACTTAATTTAGTGTCGATGTTTTTAGACAATGGTAGTGTGGTATTTTCTAAACTTAATTAATGGATGAACATCTCATGTTTTAATCATATAGCATTGTTATGATTGATTGCTATGGTATTAAGAAGTCACACCAAATAAACCACGCTTCTGCAAAAGCTAGGGTGTGACAGCTTTGTATCAGAGCTTCGATCGTAGCGAACTAGGATTCTTTCTTGAGTCTAGACTACGATCATCAGGGCTCTCACGAAAACATTTTTACATTGCATACACAAAATGTCTAGATCCAGGAAACAAACATTTTTACAAACAAAAGGCACAAATACACATTTCAAAAGGGTATGTTTATAATTCAGTCTTAGAGACTGAGGGAGTTCAGTCTTAGGGACTGGGGGAGTTCAGTCTTAGGGACTGGGGGAGTTCAGTCTTAGGGACTGGGAGAGTTCAGTCTTAGAGACTGGGGAAGTTTGGTCTTAGAGACTGGGGAGTTAGTCTTAGAGACTGGGGAAGTTTGGTCTTAGAGACCAGGGAGTTAGTCTTAGAGACTGGGGAAGTTGGTCTTAGAGACCAGGGAGTTAGTCTGAGAGACTGGGTAACATAGTTTGGGAAACCGCGTATTTGGGTCTGAGAGACCAGGGAATTCAGTTTAGGAAACTGGGGCGTTTTAGTCTGAGAGACTAGGGAGTTCAGTCTGAGAGGCTGGGTGGGATAGTCTGGGGAAGACTAGGATGATTACTTGCTTACACTGTCATTACTTACATGCTTACTTGATGATTGTTGATATATGTGTATATGTGTGATTGTTTTGTCACAGACACCATGTCATCTTCCTCCGAGAGTGGAGTATCGGACACCATAGACCCTATAGCTATAGTATCGGATGACGAGATCATCCTAGAAGACGAGGTTTTCACTTCAGACACCACGAGCAGCGACGACAATGACTTTCAGCCCTTCGCCTTACCGGATTTTGGAGATGACATACCTATAGCTGATGCTTTTCTAGACCGGGATCTACCACTTGTTCAGATCCCTGCTCCTTTTCCTCTCGCTGCATTTCCTGTTGAGGATCTGCCTCTTGATGCGATATCTGACGATGACGTCGACCTCTTTATCGAGGGTCCCCCTGAGGATGCCCAGGATGGTGGGGCTCCAGTTGATGATGCTGTTGCTATCCCTCTTGATGAGATTCCTGTTGTCGATGTCATTGCTATGCCACCTGTCGAGGTTCCTGTTGTGGAGGTTTTATCTGACCAGTCTGGTCCCGATTCGTTTGAGTCCATGTCGTCTTCTACTCTTCATGCATTGGGACTACAACGTTATCCCTCAGACATTGATTCTGACACTGCTATGTCTGCAGTGCCTGTTCCGCCGCAGGATTTCGAGTTCGGCGATGAGATTGATCCCATCTTTCCGCACGACTTTGACCGCGATCATGAGGTTGAGTTTGCCCTTGAGGAGCAGCCTTTTGAGGCACCTGTTTTTCCTGATGATCAGCTCCTTGATGTACCCGCTGATCATGAGTTTGCTCCAGCTGACCCAGAGCCTGAGATTGCACCAGAGCCTATTCTTGCTCATGACTTTCCACCTGTGGACGACCCTATCCCTGTTGATGTACCAGTTGTTGCACCTCCTCTGCGGCTCTGCCTGACCCGATACATGTACTTATTGATCATGAACCTTTTGCTACCCATGTAGACCCCAGATATGCTCACACCCGCAACGGGTGGATTGAGGACGACGATGACTACCCTCCTTTTGTCAGGCCAGTTACTCCCCCTCCTGCACCTGTTCATGCACCTATTGATATCGCTCAGTTTCACCCTCATGTGTCAGACGTACACCGTACAGATTTACCTGTCACATTTCTTCAGGACATCCCTCCTCCCCATCCAGGGGAAGGACCTTCGAGTCAGCAGGCCGGTCATGTACCTTTTGTGTCAACAGCCGATCATTTCATAACTCAGTTCACACACGCTGCATCTTCTTCTGCACCCACGGGTGAGCCATTTATGTGGTTTCCGCCTAACGTGATGCCTATATCTGATCCATACCATCCCTTCCACATTGGATACTCGAGGGATGATCTGCTTTTATCCTTGCAGCTCCAGCAGGATATGTTGAGTCGTAGAGTCACAGAGCTCGAGAGGATCCCGCGTCCTCCACCTGGTACTAGTCCATCACAGTTTGTTGCTCCACCTGCTCCACTATTTCCTTACCCGGATTTCGACATCCGATTCCTTACTATGGAGCAACAGATTAGCTATTTATTGCAGCTTGTTCATGCCCTCGAGGAGGAGTTAGCGCGTATACGCAGTTTGCTTTTCATTCCTCCACCTCCTCCTCCTCCCCCATCAGCTTAGAGGTTTTTTGGTTTGATGCAGATAGCATATTTTGATGAGAGTGCAGCTATTGAGCCAGATTGCAAAGCATTTTGAAGACCACAGTGTGACTTTGACTTTTGACTTTTGGTTGTTGTAGATTGTTAGACTGTTCGGACAAGGGTGATGTGACCCTTAGTCTCTTTTGATGTATGATGTATTGTGAAACCTCTAAACACTGTACTTGTGGTCTTGTTATATGATAGCTCAATCGTAACATTCTCATTACATACATTGTTGATTACTTGTTTGCGTTATGACATGGGATGTATTGTGTATACCTGTGTTAATGAATGTTGTTACATGCGCGTATTTCATACTTACTATACTTATTATGACCTGACCGATACAATCTTTTTATAGAAGATGCCTCCACGAAGGGAAAATCGTTTGCCCACTACTGAGGCCGAATTGCAAGAAAGGATCTCCCGAGCAATAGCAGATTACGAGGCCTCACGCGCCGAAACTAGCGGGAATACCTCGAGAAACAACCCACCACATGGTAATGATTAAGTCGCTTGGGACACATTACATTACCTTTGGATATTCCGTGTGCATTTGCTAATGCTTCCTGTAAATGACGTTACTTGTACAGGCTGCGCCTTTAAGCAATTTTTAGACTGTAAACCGCTGAATTTTGACGGCACCAGGGGGTGCTGTGGCTTATGTTCGATGGACGGAGAAGACCGATTCAGCGATAAGGATGAGCAAATGCGCACCAGAACAACAAGTCACCTACATCTCCGGATTGTTCATAGATGGAGCACTTTCATGGTGGAATCTCCAAGTCCAAACTCTAGAAGAGGCAGCAACATACGCTTTAACTTGGAATGAGTTAAAGGAACTCATGTGTAAAAAGTATTGCTCCAGGGCCGAGATTCAAAAGCTGGAAACTGAATTCTGGAACCTCAAGATGGACGGCCCGAAGATCGCCGAATATGTGCAGAGATTTCATGATCTATCTCATGTGGTACCATACATGGTCAGTCCGGAATTCAAACGCGTGGAGCGTTTCATTTGGGGGTTGGCACATCAGATTATGAGTATGGTAACATCGTCAAAGCCTGCAACGATTACTGAGGCTATCGATCTGAGCGTGTCACTAACTGAAGAAGCTATCAGATTAAACAAGTTTTCAATTTCTGAACCAAAGAAAAAGGAGACCCACTTTGAATCCTCAGGAGAAAACAAGAGGAAGTTCTCCAACTTTAAAAAGAGTACCGGCAGTGCCAACAAGAGGAAGGATGTGAACCCACCAGCTGAAGCTAAGTCTGGTGCTGAAGTCAAAGGGAAAGGATACATGGGCGCTCTGCCCAAATGTGAAGTATGCCAGTATCATCATGCTGGCCATTGCAGAGTCAGAAAATGTGAATCTTGTGGAAAGACTGGCCATTCGAAGGAAACATGCTGGGCTGGTACTGGTGTTGGTCGTGGAAATCAACGGGGTTATGGAAGTGGGAATGGAAACCGTCCGCAAGGAAATAATGGCGGAAATGGAAATAGTGGGAATGTTGGGAATGAAGCTGGTAACCGGGGAGCGAATAACAATCGGGGCGGTAAAGGGAACGGAAATGGTCGAGGACCAGGTTGTTTCAATTGTGGAGACATGGGGCACTTCAAGCGAGAATGCCCAAAGCTTAATCAAGCACAAGGAAGAGTTTTCAATATCGGTGCAAGGGAAGCACGCTAAGATCCAAATGTCGTCACTGGGACGTTCCCTATAAATCAACGCTTTGCATCTGTACTATTTAACACTGGTGTCGACTATAGTTTTGTATCGCTAGAGTTTAAGAAAATGCTTGGGTTAACTGCTAGTAAATTAGACATTCCGTACTCAATAGAACTAGCTAATGGAAAGCTAGTAGAAACGAATGAAGTAATCATAGGATGTGTGATAGAACTGGGAGAGCACGAGTTTTCGCTTGATCTTCTGCCCGTCGAGTTGGGAAGCTTCGACGTGGTAGTGGGGATGGATTGGTTGTCAAGCAACAGAGCCAAAATCGTTTGTCACTAGCAGATCATACGCATTCCAATGACAGATGGAGAAACGATCGTGGTACACGGAGATAAGCGCGATATGCCCTTGAAGATCATTAGCTGTTTGAAAGCTCGAAAATGTTTGAAGAAGGGATGTGTTGCCTTCTTGGCACACGTCGTGGATAAAGAAGCCGCTGAGCCGAAGATAGAAGATATTCCAGTCGTGAAGGAGTATCCTGAAGTCTTTCCAGAAGACTTACCAGGATTGCCGCCATAAAGACAAGTCGAGTTTCATATTGACTTAGTCCCAGGCGCCACGCCTGTGGCTAAGGCACCTTATAGACTTACACCTTCGGAAATGCAGGAGTTGTTGACGCAACTTCAGGAGTTGCTAGACAAGGGATTTATTAGACCAAGCTTCTCGCCTTGGGGAGCTCCAGTTTTGTTCGTTAAAAAGAAGGATGGTAGTTTCCGCATGTGTATCGACTACCGCGAGCTGAACAAGTTGACTATCAAGAATAGATATCCTTTGCCAAGGATTGATGACCTGTTCGATCAACTACAAGGTTCGAGTTTTTACTCAAAGATCGATCTACGATCGGGATATCACCAGTTGAGAATACAAGAGGAAAGCATTCCAAATACTGCCTTTAGGACTCGCTATGGACATTACGAGTTCCTGGTTATGCCGTTTGGTCTGGCAAACGAGCCAGCCGTGTTCATGGACTTGATGAACAGAGTCTGCAAGCCGTACCTTGATAAGTTTGTGACCGTGTTTATTGATGACATTTTTATCTACTCAAAGTCGAAAGAACATGAGCAACATCTAAGGGCTATTCTAGAGTTGCTTAAGAAGGAGAAGTTGTACGCGAAATTCTCGAAGTGCGAGTTCTGGTTACGTGAAGTTCAGTTTCTTGGTCACGTGGTTAATGGAAATGGAATTCATGTGGATCCCACAAAGATCGAGGCGATCAAGAAATGGGAAACTCCGAAGACGCCAACCGAGATTCGATAGTTCCTAGGTTTGGCAGGATACTATCGCAGGTTTATTGAGGATTTCTCGAAAATCGCTCAACCATTGACCTCCCTCACACAGAAAGACAAGAAATATGAATGGGAAGACAAGCAAGAAGAAGCATTCCAGTTGTTGAAAAATAAGCTTTGTGACGCACCAATCTTATCTCTACCCAAAGGCACGGACGACTTCATGGTATATTGCGACGCCTCGCGTTAAGGTTTAGGCTGTGTGCTGATGCAGCGACATAAAGTTATAGCTCATGCTAGTTGAAGGTCCGCGAGAAAAATTACACCACGCACGACTTGGAGTTAGGCGCGGTGGTGTTTGCGTTGAAGATCTGGCGACATTACCTATATGGCACGCGATGCACAATCTTTACTGATCACAAAAGCTTACATCATATATTCGATCAGAAAGAGCTTAACATGAGACAGAGACGATGGGTAAAGTTGTTGAATGATTATGATTGTGAAATCAAGTATCACCCAGGGAAGGCGAATGTGGTCGCCGATGCCTTAAGTCGAAAGGAAAGGATTAAGCCCATAAGGGTTAGGGCTTTGGAAATGATTGTACAAACGGACCTCTCGTTGCGCATTCGTGCCATGCTGAGAGAAGCTCTCAAAAGGGAAAACCTTGTGAATGAATATCTCCGTGGGATGGAGAAGCAATTGGTACCAAAGAAGGATGGAACATTGTGTTTCTTGGGAAGAATTTGGGTTCCCTTCTTTGATGGTTTGAGAGAAGTTATTTTTGATGAAGCTCACAAGTCACGGTACTCGATCCATCCTGGATCGGATAAAATGTACCAAGATTTAAAGGATTTATATTGGTGGCCGTGAATGAAAGGCGATGTTGCGATATATGTCGGCAAATGTTTAACTTGCGCCAAAGTGAAGGCCGAATACCAGAAGCCTCCAGGCCTCCTGCAACAACCTGAAATACCCCAGTGGAAATGGGAGTAGATTTCTATGGACTTCATAATGAAATTTCCAAGGACACCCAGAGGTCATGATACGATTTGGGTAATTGTGGACCGTCTGACGAAATCTGCACACTTTTTGCCGATCAAGGAAAAAGACAACACTAGCAAACTTGCTGAACTATACCTGAGAGAGATTGTTGCACGACATGGAGTGCCTCTCTCGATTATCTCTGATAGAGATGGAAGATTCGTGTCAAGGATTTGGCAATCCTTTCAAGAAGCCTTTGGTTCTCAGTTGAATCTGAGTACTGCCTTTCATTCGCAGACTGATGGCCAGAGCGAGCGAACGATTCAAACGTTAGAAGACATGTTGCGAGCTTGCGTAATGGATTTAGGTGGAAGTTGGGATACTCACCTACCACTGGTTGAATTTTCATACAACAATAGTTACCATGCAAGCATACAAGCCACACCGTTCGAAGCTCTCTATAGACGTAAGGGTCGATCACCGCTGTGTTGGGCAGACGCGGGTGATAGACAGCTTATTGGTCCAAAATTGGTTTAAGAGACGACATACAAGATTACACAGATCCGAGAGCGCATCAAAGCGGCTCGTGATCGTCAAAATAGTTATGCGGATCGAAGAAGGAAACCTTTGGAGTTTCAAGTGGGAGATATGGTTTTGTTAAAGGTTTCACCCTGGAAGGGTGTAGCACGCTTCGGGAAGCGTGGGAAGTTAAACCCAAGATACATTGGACCATTCAAAATTCTGGAAAGGATTGGTCTTGTAGCTTACAAGTTGGATCTACCCGCAGAGCTAAATGACGTTCATGATACATTTCATGTATCAAATCTGAAAAAGAGTCCAACTCAAGAAACAGTGGTCATTCCTGCAGACGAAGTTCATATTGACGACACACTCAACTTTACTGAAGAACCTGTTGAGGTTACTGATTGGAAGGTTAACAAGACACGCAGGAGTAGTGTCAAACTCGTCAAGGTTCGTTGGAACGCACGTCATGGCCCAGAATTCACGTGGGAGCGTGAAGATCGCATGAAGATCGCATGAAAGCAGAACTTAAATTTCGGGACGAAATTTTCTTAACAGGGGGAGAATGTGACAACCCTTATAATTACAGGTATCCGCACAATTAATTAATATTATTTAATGCTTAATGACTGTGCTTGATTACAACTGATGGTATAAACTGCTTTATGATTTCTGTATCATACATACATGTGCATCACACTTCATACTGTCACATCATTTATTACATACAAACTTTAGTGACACACATGATGCATAAAGCACAGTTAGCATAGTTAGCGGATAACTCAGAAATATACTGACAGTGCCAGTACATAGACAGACAATGTCTTGAGGCCCAGTATGAGCCAGAGACAAGGTATTACACTAGTATGGAAGTGTAGGGAAGTAAGGACCATAAAACTGCGTCACTAGGTGATAGTTTAAGTGCCGGGAAGTGCCTAAAACTCACTCAAAGTGCAGAATTCTGCATTAATCATCAAAAATCAGCATTTTAACATGCTAGTAACATGCAAAAATATGGCAAAATGGTCATGTATGCTTTCCTAAGTGTCGGGAATTAAAAGTGTCACAAAAAGTTACATAAAGGACACTATACGGTATAACTTGACACTTTAACGAACCGGTATCTAACCGAACGACTGGACATTACCCGGAACACTAAAATATTGCTAGAAGCATTGTTTTACTTTTTCTGAGCTAGTTATGGTTCCCGAACACCTTAACATATTACATAATGCAAGAAACACTTAAGACACTAAACTTTACAATTAACCTTCCACTAATTTACTTACATTTACCAACAACTTACAAATTACCCCCTCCCCCTTCCTTATTTACGGCCCAAGTAGTGCCCCCCACCAAAATCCTCCATAATCTTACTAAGATTGCTTAATCTTTTCTTGGGATTTGACTTGATCTTGTATGTACTTCCATAGACACAATAACCATTGGTTAATGGCATTTAGAGGATTATAAGTAACATAAGCATCACCACTTTCACCACACTCTCACTCTCTTCCTCTTGCCCCCTTGTTCTCGGGTGAAGGTAGCCACACACACCACCATCATCATCAAATCTTGTTCATCATTTCTAAGGCCTCGCAAAGGTGTAAAACTTCATACAACAGAGCTTGGAACTCACGGATCTTGAAGGACCTCCTTTACAAGCTTTTATCCACTCGATTTTCATCTTGTTCTTCCCTAGCTTGAAGCTAGTAGTAAGATTCTTATTAACACTTGTTACTTCATATTTTTAGTGGTTAAAAGATATATTATGTTGAAATAACAAGAACACTAAAAGACTTGAACTTGAATCTTGAAACATAAGACGAAATATGATGATATATAGATGATATGATGTTGTTTAGTGCATGAATAATGTTTGTTTGTTGATTTCTTGAGATGATGATGTTAATCATCACATGAAGCTTGCTAGATGATGTTTAAACACTTAATCTAGCAAGTGGGAGGATGATCATGTAACAACATATGATGATCATATTCTAGTGAACACATGAACTTGATGAATAAAAATGATTTCTTGTAAAATGATGAACAAAGTTAACTAGTAAGCTTGTAGATCTAAGATTTGTGAATGATTTTTCTGAAAGAACCAAGTTTAAAAAGGTGATTTTTGAAAGATCATGGTTTTTACTAAACTTACACCATCTTTAGTGGAAAAACAAGTGTATAAACACTAGAGAAACAAGAAGGTTTAATAATGAAACATTTTTGTAAAATATGTTAACAAGTTGTAAACATTTAAAATTTCCAAGAATGAGATTTATCAAGAAGTAAATGCATTTTGGAAGGTAACTAAGTCCACTAAAAACTTTACCAAGCTATTACGCGTTTTTGTGAAAGATCAAGTTCATGTTATTATGTAAGTTGTATAGTCTTTGCACTTGGTAAGTGTAAGATGATTAATGATTTGTTGTTGATTGTTTGAATGATTTTTGAAAAGAAAATGATATGCTTAATAGCATGGACACCTCCATTTACAAAGGAAACTATGGCAAAAGTTTCTAAAAATTCAAACACTTAGAAAATATTTTCCAAACAAGTGTTTACAAGTATGTTTTAAACCATGTTTTTTTTCAATATACGCTTTGCCATAAATTTTGATACAAAAATACAAGTATTGGAGGTTGGTTTTTGTAAATAAAAGTGGTTAAATATATATTTAGAATATATATTTTATACTAAAGGCACTTGTGTGAATATATGCATATTTTGTGGACTAGTTATATTATTTTGGGGTAAAATAATATAACCTAACAATTACCATGGAAATTGCAACTCCAAAATAATACCAAAAATCACAAGGAATGAAATATAAGTTACACACTTGATATTGTGAAACCGAACGCAAAAACGTAACTTCTGAAATATTCCGGAAAATACTCTTACAACTACATATTTGGTAAATATTATTTTGGAAACGAAAGAAGTGAAAATATGATTTTTGTAAATATTACTAAGTTATATCATATTTTCAACAAGGTGAAAATATATTATTTTTGAGAGATAAAAATATATTTTCCTAGTATATTTATGAAGATATATGGTTTTTGGGAAAAATATATATTTTCTTGCGAATACATTACTTTTGACGAATAAGTTATATATATTTTAAGTGAGACTTAAAAATATATTATCCAAGACTACAAATATACATGTATGAAATACCCCCATCCTTGGGAAGGAAAATACTTGAGAAGTATTATTACAGAAATATTGTTTAACGATTATTCCAAAATTAAATATAATTTAAAGTAAAAATAATTTATTTTAACAAGTAATTATAACTTGGAATAACATACGAAACGCAACTCAAAAACGTTAAGCTCTAAGCCAAGGCACGGCCCGTTCGTCTAATAGACGTTAGTACACTGTAGGTAGTCGTGTTTGCTGCGGAGACTTGAGTTGCTAGTTCTGAAGACGCAATACTGTGAGTTCATGTCCCCCTTTTCTTTTAACTGTTTTCAGTTTTATACTTCGGGGGTGAAATACATGTTACTATTATATTCAAATGTTTTATACATGGTATGGTTAGCTTAAGGAGGGTTACTACTTAGATCATGTGAGTGGTGGGTACAACACTTAAGGCCATTAATCCTCATCGTAGGACCGAGGGACATGAGTGATAGATCTATTTGGGTGTAGCGAGCCCACACCCATGAGGCCAGGGTGGCCCATAGTGGTGACTATGTCTTCCAGCCGGAAGCCCGGTGCAACTCCGCTAGGTTTGAGTTTTCCTGCATCACTTCACACATATCAGTGGCTTTGCAACCCATTGGTGATCTATTTTTCCTTATTGCTAGATACTAGGGACTTTCATACATTCAGACATATTTCAAAGGTTTATACATACTCACATACACATGAACTCGCTCAACTTTTGTTGATGTTTTTCAAACTACATGTATTTCAGGGAACTAGTGGATCTGGCAGGGTATGCAATGTGTCTTCAAGCTGCGTAGTGAAATAAAAGATGTCATCCAGGGTTGTTGGGTTTAGAGGGTCTATCCCATTCCTGGACGGGATACATAATTCTAAACTCAGGTTTTATTTAAGTACTTTTGTTGAGTCCTTGTGAACTCATTTAAACATGTCATGGTTTGTAACTTAATTTAGTGTCGATGTTTTAGACAATGGTAGTGTGGTATTTTCTAAACTTAATTAATGGATGAACATCTCATGTTTTTATCATATAGCATTGTTATGATTAATTGCTATGGTATTAAGAAGTCACACCAAATAAACCATGCTTCCACAAAAGCCAGGGTGTGACAGTATGAGAGAAAAGTATTGCTCACGTGCTGAACTCCAAAGGTTGGAGACTGAGTTCTGGCACTTGACCATGGAAGGTACTGACATTACTGGTTATACCCGAAGGTTCCACGATTTGTCTAGGGGTATCCCTTGCATGGTAACTCCTGAATTTAAGCGCGTTGAATGCTACATTTGGGGACTGGCCCCAGAGTTTCGCAGCATGGTAACTTTGGCCAATCCTGCAATGATCACTCAGGCTGTAACTCTGGCTGTCAGCCTTACGGAAGATGTTGTTCGTATGAAGAAGTTATCATTGAACCCAACTGAAAAGACCGAGACGCATCCATACTATTTGACACTGGTGCCGATTATAGCTTCATGTCTGTGGAATTTAAAAGTATGCTTGGAATAGAATCTAGTAAATTAGATATTCCTTATTCCATAGAACTAGCCAATGGTAGACTCGTTGAATCGGGCGAAGTTGTTAGGGGTTGCACATTAGAACTTGGTGAGCAAAGATTTAGCATCGACCTCTTACCTATTCAATTGGGTAGCTTCGATGTAGTGGTCAAAATGGACTGGCTGTCCAAGAACAAAGCTGAAGTTATTTGTCACGAGAAAAATATTCGCATCCCTCTGGCGAATGATGAAACTTTCATCGTACATGGAGAAAAACTAGACGCGCCTCTGCGAATCATCAGTTGTATGAAGGCGCATAAGTGCTTAAGGAAAGGATATGTTGCCTTCCTGGCACATGTTGTAGATAAGAAGGCTGAGGAGCCAAAGCTCGAAGACATTCCTGTGGTGAAGGAATTCCCTAATGTTTTTCTCGAAGATCTTCCAGGACTACCTCCGCAACGACAAGTCGAATTCCATATAGACTTGGTTCCAGGAGCCGCTCCTGTAGCCAAGGCACCCTATCGGCTTGCACCATCCGAGATGCAAGAATTATCTACAAGAGTTGTTGGATAAAAGATTCATAAGGCCAAGATTCTCGCCTTGGGGAGCTCCAGTATTGTTCGTGAAGAAGAAGGATGGAACATTGCGGATGTGTATCGATTACAGAGAACTGAACAAGCTCACTATCAAGAACCGGTACCCGCTACCGAGGATTGATGACTTATTTGATCAATTGCAAGGATCAAGCTACTATTCCAAGATCGACCTTTGATCTGGATACCATCAGTTAAGAATCCAAGAGGAAAGTGTACCAAAGACTGCATTCTGAACGCGTTATGGGCATTACAAATTCCTTGTGATGCCATTCGGACTGACGAACGCGCCAGCGGTATTTATGGATCTGATGAACCGCGTATGCAAACCATATCTCGATAAATTCGTGATTGTATGATTGTGAGATTAAGTACCATCCTGGAAAGCCAAACGTTGTAGCAGACGCGTTAAGTCGGAAAGAAAGGGTTAAGACCCTAATGGTTCGAGCATTGGAAATGACTATTCAAACGAACCTCACTGCACGCATTCGTGACGCACAACAAGAAGCCCTTAAGATGGAGAATCGTAGAGCTGAATACCTCCGAGGTATGATGAAGAATTTGGTTCCAAACAAAGAGGGGACCTTATACTTTAAAGGGCGTATTTGGGTTCCGCTCTATGGCGGTATTCGAGAAGTTATCCTTAATGAAGCTCACAAGTTGAGATACTCGATCCATCCAGGATCAGACAAAATGTATCAAGACTTGAAGGACTACTATTGGTGGCCGAGGCTTAAAAGTGATGTTGCTATATATGTTGGAAAGTGCCTAACCTGTGCCAAGGTTAAGGCTAAATATCAATAACCGTCTGGCCTACTGCAACAACCAGAGATACCCATGCGGAAGTGGGAGCAAATCTCGATGGACTTTATAACGAAATTACCCAGGACCCCTAAAGGGCACGATATGATATGGGTGATAGTTGATCAATTGAAGAAATCTGCGCATTTCCTACCGATCCGAGAGAAGGATAGCACTGGAAAGCTTGCTGAGCTATACTTGAAGGAAATCATGGCACGACATGGAGTGCCTATCTCAATTATTTCAGACAGAGATGGACGTTTTGTCTCAAGGATCTGGCAATCCTTTAAGGAAGCCTTTGGATCCCAATTAGATCTGAGCACGACCTTCCATCCGCAAACAGATGGCCAGAGCGTACGAACCAAATAAACACTAGAAGATATGCTTCGCGCATGTGTTATGGACCTAGGCGGCAGCTGGGATACTCATCTACCTTTAGTTGAATTTTCCTACAATAACAGTTATCATACGAGCATAAAAGCCGCACCATTCGAAGCTCTGTATGGCCGCAAGTGCCGCTCGCCCTTATGTTGGGCAGACACTGGAGACAAACGAATGGTTGGTCCTGAACTTGTGCAAGAGACAACCGACAAGATTATGCAGATCCAAGAGCGCATTAAGGCGGCTCGAGATCGACAAAAGAGCTACGCTGATCGAAGACAAAAACCATTAGAATTCGAGGTGGGAGACAAAGTTTTGTTAAAGGTCTCACCTTGGAAAGGCGTAGTAAGATCCGGAAAATGTGGAAAACTAAATCCACGATACATCGGACCATTCAAGATCTTGGAAAGAATTGGTACCGTAGCATACAAGTTGGAATTACCGGAAGAACTTAATGGAGTACATGATACGTTTCATGTATCCAACCTCAAGAAGAGTCCAACCCAAGAAACAGTGATCATCCTTACGGATGAAGTGCATATTGACGACACCCTCCGATTTATAGAACAACCCGTTGAGGTTACAGACTGGAAAGTCAACAAGACACGAAGGAGTAGGGTCAAACTTGTCAAAGTACGTTGGAACTCTAAGCACGGACCCGAGTACACGTGGGAACGTGAAGACCGGTTTAAAGAAAAGTAACCCCACCTGTTCAAGAAAACTCCTGCGAGAGATAGATCAGCCTGAATTTCGGGAAGAAATTCTTTTAACGGGGGGAGACTGTGACAACTGGCACCAAACCAGTAATTTCCGTACAATTTAATTAATATTAAATATATGCAGTTATGTGCTTAAATGTCAACATTGGTTGATTACATGCTATACTTGTGAATTCATGCACGTTTTATAATACAAATATTGATTTATGCATTAATGATAGCGTTGCATCAGAAATACTAGTAAACTCACCGGTAAGACACATTGTGTCAACAATTCTGCAGAGAGCAGTCAGACAATAGAATTGGGGCCTAGGAGTAGGTCCAACGTCTAAAATACATTAAAACCCAAGAATGGATACAAGGGTTAACATATAGACTTTCCGGAAGCTAGAATATGCACTAAAAAGCACCCGAAACGCACTTCAAATGCAGAATTCTGCACAAATCAGCTATAATAAGCTTTTTAACACATAAATATTATGCAGAATTCATGTTTTATTATCCAGAATACCCTCCTAAGTGTCGGGAATTGAAAACGTCACAAAAGGGTACATAAAGGACACTAAACGGTGCAATTTAGCACTTTAACGAACCGGTATTTAACCAAACAACCGGACATTACCCGAAACATCAAAATATTACTAGAAGCATTGGTTTAATATTTCTGATCTAGTTATGGTACCCGAACACCATAACATCGCTTATAACATAATAACACATCAAGTCCCTAAACTTTATACTTGAAAACTAATTTATTTATGAAATTAGAAATTGGAAGTTACACATTACCCCCCCTTCTCTTGGATGGTCACCATGGACCCCACCAAGATTTTTCCCAATCTTCCATGATCTTGCTTGGATTTGGAAAGATTTATTTAGATTGTGATCTTGTAAAGATATCATGAAAGATCTTGTATGCACTATAAACATAACCATCCACACTTCATCTTCTTCACACCACAACCTTCTCCTCTCCTCCCCTTGTTCTCGGCTCACCCACACCCACCATACATCCACCATTTTCATCCAACTTCAATCCATTCCAAGGTTTCCATATGGTGCTAGAAGGGGCTTAAGGAGGTTTAGAGCTTGTGGATCTTGAAGAACCTTCTCCATTTGCTTTTATCCAACCCATTTGTCATCTTCAACCTCTTGTGTTCTTCCCTAGCCTTGTGCTAGTAGTAAGATTCTTATGATCCCTTGTTATTTCATTTTTAGTTGGTTAAAAGATGATGAATATTGTTAGTCTTGAAGAACACAAAAGAACATGATCATGATACTTTAACATAAGCTTAAATACATAAGAATACATGTAAATGATGATGATTTGCTTCTTGATGCATGATGATTTATGTTAGTGATGTTAGACATCATAAGAAACCTACTAGATTGTGATTAAACACATGATCTAGTAAGTTAAAGTGGTGATCTTGTGAAAAACCAAGATCTTCATTCTTTATGTCTTCATGAACTTGAATGATGAAATTGGTTTTCATATGTAAAGATGATTTAAACAAAATACAAATCTTATAAATAGATGACTACAAAAATAATTTTCCCAAGAAACCAAATTTATTTATGAGATTTACAAAGTCATGGTTTCTGTTTTGGTCAAAAATCAAGCAAGGATAATGCAACCAAATCTTTGTTGTGAGGAATGATGCTTGAACAAATGAACAATTGTATGAACAACTTGCCAATCAAATAAACGAGTGACACAAGGATTTATACAAGGAAAAAGCCCTTGATCAAGAGTTGATCTCTGACACAAAAAACCTTGGGTGATGGAAACTACCGATCACCAACTAAGATTAAACAGAAAAATATTACAACTCGGGATAATAACGAGCTTGTTACAAGGATCACTAGTGTGCAATGTGCAAAAAATGTATGAAATCGCCAAGTAAACTGTCGAGAGCTGTTTTGAGAGTGTGTGTTTGCTAAAATTAGCCAAGTGTTCTAACTCAAGCTTGTTATCCCCTTTTTAATTTAGAAATAACTAAAATAACTAAGTATCCGCTAAATGTGCAAGTCTCCCACGATCTCCATAACGTTCACAAGGGCCAAGCACGTGCGGAATATTGAGGGAATATGCTCCATGAATATCGGCAAGACCAAGTCCATGCACATACTCCTGCAAAACGAGCTCACATACAAGGTAGACAACCGTTAATGTAAGGATAATAATGAGGATCCTGAATCCTGGTCCTGCAACACATTCTGAGGATCCTAAATTCAAACAGAATTAAGGATCCGTGATCCTGGCAGTACTTGAGGATCCTTGATCCTTAGGATTGGAAAATCCTCCCCTTACAATTGCCCCCAAAATATAAGGAGTAAAATGTAAATTAACGAGTTATATTTTCGATCTTATCTGCAACTAACTAACATATATATAACCGTTAGGATCGAACAAGCCGTTGCTGATCTTACGTCATTGAAGTGACAATCCTGCAAAATCATCATTATAAATTCAAGTTAGAGATAAGGGTCAGGAACCATTTAAATTCGTGCGTTACACCCTTTAAATCCTCATTCGAAGATTGATCAGGTACTTCTCTCTCCCTTCTCTATTCATCTTCTTCCGCTGTTCCTACTTTCTTTAACATCACCCATGGCCAAGATGGTTTTAAGATCCTCACCGGCTAAGGATCACCAAAAAGATAGTCCCCTAAAGAGCCAAGGAATCATCAAAGATTCTCCGAAGGAACGTTGCTGCTTTACTGATCCGGAGATAGACCGGATTCGTCATTGCTTTCCGACAGACTCTGTCTTTAAACCTTTTGACCCTACCGCCTTGAGTGACTTCGTTTCTACAACTTGGGTTGCTTTTCCGGCCACCCCATTTCTGATAGGATACTCCTATCCTTTCCCTGCTTTTACCCAGTCTTTCTTCTCCCTTACCGGCATATCCTATGTCCAGGCCATGCCAATGATGTGGAGGGTTTTATATACCCTTGAGAGAATCATTGAGTAGGAAGATATAGAGTTGGGAATGTCGGAATTGGCTAAACTATATAACCTTGTGAGCCATGGTTCACATCGCTTCTTATTCAAACATAAAACCGGTGAGGCACACCCAATCCTCAAGACCACCAAGAATGACACCAACCGGAAGAAGCGTTTCTTCTTCGTTAGGAGGGATTCTATCTCGGATGGGAAGGATCTCCCAAGAGAGTGGGCCACCCATGGTAGGATAGAGGATCCTTATAGAAGGATCATAGGATAACCCTGTTTCTGTTGAGGATCACTAACATCTTTTTATTTCTTTTGTGCAGCTATCTCTGTTTCTCATATTATTCCATCACCTGAAACAAAAGAGAGAATCGCTGCTTCCTGGAATCTTGATCCTGCAATAAGATCATTTCAAGCAAACACCAAGGATTCTCAAGAAGTATCCTCCGGCCCAGTCACAATGTCAAGTAAGTATCCAAGTCGATATATGATTAAATGTTTAAATGTAAATAAAACAAGAATACTTATCTGTTGTTTTGTATTGATAGGCGCTGGAAAATCCTCAAAGTCAGCCACCCGCTTCAGTGTCATCGATCTCAGTGCTGTTGCTCCCAGGTCTGGGAAGAAGAAGTCTGCTGCTAGCCCTAGCGTTCCAGTCCCAAAGCCTACCACCTCCAAGGGCAAAGGAGGAAAGAAAAGGAAATCCTCTAAAGCTGATAACCTTGAAGGCCTGCCCCTCATCCGTCACCAGTTCGAGGAATACTTTGCTGATGTAAGGATCCCTGATCCTTAAACCTATCCTGCACGTATGAGGATAAGTGATCCTGAAATGAATCCTTTTTTCTTTGCAGAAATTCGCTGAGATCCATATGCTTTTTGATGCTTATGTTGAAGAGGCTGAGGCGAAAGAGCTGGACTTCCAGAAAATCTTCTTGGCTAAGGATGAGACTATCTCTCGCCTTGAGAAGGATCTGAACTTGGCAAAGAAGCAGCTGGTAATGGCCCACATCAATGTTGACCATGAGAAGAACAAAGTGATGGAGGACGCCAAACTCTCTGCTGCCATTGCCATGTACAAGACCAAGCTGCAGATGGCTCAAGAGGCTGAGGATCCTGACTTTGACAGGACCAACTGGGACCAGGAGGGCTGGAAGGCTAGGCTGGCTGAGCTTGATGATGAAGAGGAGGCTACAGAGGTCTTGGCAATTGAGGCAGGAGGCATCAGAGCTAAGGATTAGGCGGGTGATGCTGATGCTGGTGGTGATGCAGCCAATGTGTGAGCTGCAGAAATGGGCGATGATGGATTTATCTAGACGCGACCAGAGCCCATTTTTTTATGATTTGGTAGCGGTTTTTGGTTGTTGATGTTTTTATTTCAAAAAATGATGGTCTGTAATAACTAAACAATAGCTACTAGGGTTGAGGATCATGGATCCTTTGAACAATAGGTAGGATAATAGGTGGTGGAGGGATCCTCTGTTTTGGGGATGAAACCACTTGTTATCCTGCCATCTTTTATTTCCTGCACTTTTAAGACCTGTTAACAATGGACACCCTTTGCCAACCCAAGTGGACGGGCCACGTTTTGCTGGTAGAAACTTGGGTTGGCAATTTTGACAACCTTTCAAAGGTTTAACTTTTGGTGAATAAATAAAACTTTAATCTTTTGGCTATTTCTTGTGTTGTTATTCTGTATATATTTTATCCTTCAATAGTTGTGATATACTTTGTTTGAATTCAAAAGTAAAGAATAAAGGTTTAATAAATCATGTCAAAAGTTTTAGGATATGATCAAGGATCAAATATCCTATAATTGATCAATTCAAAAAAGCAGTATAGTTCAAGGATCATGTGTCCTGTTGTCAAAGGATAAGGGTCACTTATATAAATAATTAATAAAATTAAAATGATCAAGAATAATACCTGAGAATCCAAGTTAGGATCCTAAATCTTTAACATTCACAATCAGGATAACCAAAAGACAAACCTTAATAAAAGGTAAGGAAAGGATCCTTGGCTGTTTGACTTCAAAAACCTGAAATGGAACATAACTTGGGACTAAGCCAATATAAGAGAAGAGGTAGCAACTGGGGATAAGCTCAACAATTCCGGGGACAAGCCCAATATACTGGGGACAAGCCCAAAAAACTGGGGACAAGCCCAAAGGATCTTGTGTAAACTGGAGTATGGCCCTCACTGGCGACTATCCAAACTTAGTGACATGAAGATGCCAAAACCTTAGCTAACGTGAAAACGTTAGAAACCTTAGGAACGGATGTATGGTACGTCTACCATTATACGTAGGATCCCGGATACAGCCAGTACAATGAAATTGTTAGCCCCTAAAGCGAGTACTGGTCCCATTGCCATGAACTGTACCAGGATCATCGTGCGCTGCTGGCGATACTGGGGACAGGCCCGATGACTGGGGACTAGCCCAAATAACTGGGGTCAAGCCCAAAAAACTAGGGTCAAGCCCAAATAACTGGGGTCAAGCTCAAAAAACTGGATACTTCTGTAGATACTCAATCCTTTGTCAAGGATATATGAACCTTATGCAAAACTCAGAATTAAGTGAAAGAAGGATAAAGGATCCAAGACCCTTCTCCTTGTATATAGGAAAATTAAAGAATGAAATAGTTTGGGATCAGATCATTACCAGAATGAGGATCATCCATCCTCGGAGGATCCTTCGAGGATATCGGTCATGAAAGTAGTTGAGGATCCTAGATCTTTCTACATGAAATATTTCTTCAGGTGAACAACATTCCAAGCTCTTGGTAGCAAATCACCTTCCATTGTTAGCAATTAATATACCCCCTTTCCTGCCTCAGCTTCAATCAGGTAGGGGCCTTTCCACTTTGGTACTGTTAGGGGAGGATTTTCTAACAATTAGTGATCCTTATTCGTTATCCTAATTAGTGATCCTTACTTCTGTGACAGGTGGTGATCCTCAGAAGGGCTTTAGGATCAGGATCATGGATCACTTTAAGGATCCTCGTACTGACGATTGTTTACTTATGTTTTGTAGCATCTCGCAGGTATAACAAGCTTGACCAAGTCTTGGCGACATTCCTGGAGAATATTCCCAAACTATTCTGCACATGCTTGACCAAAAATAGACGTTGTGGAGAACGTGGAGGCATGGCACGAAAGTCGGATAGTTAGTTTGGTAGTTAGATTTCTATTTTAAAAGGGGTAACGAGCTGGTAGAGAAACACTTAGCCATTTTTGCAGCTACACACACTCGTATACTCGCACACTTGAAGCTCTCGACGAACACACATTCATTTTCACTCACTTGTACACATTTCACGATAGTGATCCTTGTACCTTGCTCGTTACTATCCGAAGTTGTAAACATTTAATCATTTATTTGAGCTTGGTGATCGGTAGTTTCCATCACCCGGGGTTTTTTGTGCCGGAGATCAACACTTGATCAAGGGCTTTTTCCCCGTATAAATCCTTATGTTGTTAGTGCAATTTACCTTGAAGTGATCCTCATCGCTATTACATATTTTAAGCATCATTCCCCGAAACAAAGAGTTTGGTTGCATATCATAAACAGAATTTTTGACCAAAACAGTTTGGCGCCCACCGTGGGGCAATTGGTGCTTCGTCCTTAGAAAAATTCGCATTTCTGTGCTCATTTTGGTTCACAACAACCAAGCAAATGGCTTCCTCAGCGAAGAATGCTTCAAACTTGATGCCTTCATTCACTTCTTCACAAGGCGTCCCTCCTTTGCCTCCACCACCTTCTGGACCCCAGAAGAATGCCGAGAATGCTGCGAAAAAACCAACTCCCATTTTCTCAAAACCTCCAACTTCTTCTGCTTCTTACACTCCCACTACTAGTGACATGTTTACTTTGATTTTGCAGATGAAGGATCAGATACGGCAACAGGATAAGACCAACGAGAGGATTCTCAAAGAAATTGGAGATCTCAAGAAACAAAAGACAACGGCAGAGGATCATTCCCCACTGGTGCCGAAATCCCTGAATTTTGATACTCCGGTGATTACTTCTCAGCCATCAGTGGTTCCAGACATTCAATATGTGGGTGGACCAAAAGGAGTGCACTATGGAACAACAACAATGACCCAGGCATCAGGTTCATATTTCCAGCCAGCGGGATCCTATCCTCAGCATATGGGATCCCTCACGAATTCAGGAGGATATTCAGGAATGCAGCAGATTAAAGGATCCTCCTTCATTCCAGGATCATCCCAGGTTCAAGGATCCTCCTTCGTTCCAGGATCATCCCAGGTTCAAGGATCCTCCTTCGTTCCAGGATCATCCCAGGTTCAAGGATCCTCCTTTGTTCCAGGATCATCCCAGGTTCAAGGATCCTCCTTCGTTCCAGGATCATCCCAGGTTCAAGGATCCTCCTTCGTTCCAGGATCATCCCAGGTTCAAGGATCCTCCTTTGTTCCAGGATCATCCCAGGTTCAAGGATCCTCCTTCGTTCCAGGATCGTCCCAGTTTCAAGGATCCTTCCAGATGCCAGGATCCTTGAGGAGTTTGCAAACAGGAAGTTCAGATGTCCATCAGGGAGATTTCATTCCAATGCAGACCAATGCTTCTACTGGTCCCTAGATCATTCCAGAGCCCCAACAATATGGATTAACATCCATTCTTCCTAACTTGAATCCAATGGGAGGTAATAATTTTAATAATTCTCATACTACTAACCATGGTCTTATGCGGGATCCAGGTATCAATCATGTCATGGCCAGAGAATTGCAAAAGCTAAAGGATATGATATCAAGTGTTCCAGGAGTGGTCAAACCTATCCCAGATATTGCAGATGGGAGCCACAAGATATCTCGTTTCGCACCACCAATCTGTGATGCTGAGATACCCAAGAGGTTCCATGTGCCTACAATGAAACTGTATGATGGTTCGACGGATCCTGAAGAACACATAACACAATACAGGGAGAGGATGGAGATCAATCCAATCCCAGAAAAGGTTAAAGGAAGCATGCCTGTGCAAAGGATTCGGATCCACTCTTACTGGATCAGCTCTCAAATGGCTGCTAAGTCTTCCTCCTTACTCTATTACTTCATTTGCTAACCTAGTTAACTTGTTTAATAATCAGTTTTCTTGTAGTAGAAAATTTGAACGATTAACTAGTGATTTATATAGGATAACCCAGGGTCATAATGAATCATTAAGGGATTACATTACCAAATTCAGTAAAGAATCCTTAGACATTCCCAATTTAGATATAGCTACGGCTGTTGAGGCCTTCAAAATGGGATTGCTTAGGGATTCGTCTTTCTATGATGTTCTTGTTATGACACCATGCAGGAACTTAGATGAGGTGAGAACCCGAGCACTTAGGTTCATTCGGCTAGAGGATGACAAGAGGATCCAGGAGAGGTTAGCAGGATCCTCAAAGCAGGATAAGCAAGGATCCTCATTCAGGAACAACAAATTCAGATCCTACAACAGATCTGATAATCAGAACGTGCACTCTGTTGATCAAGAAGAGGATGATGAGGATTATCCTCCAATTTCTGAATATTGTTTTAGTGTTGATAACAATGAACTAATCCTTGCTATGCAGAACCTAGGTGATAAAGCTAGATGGCCGAGAAAGAATGATAGGCCGGCTGCAACTAAGGATAAATCGAAGTGGTGTGCATATCATGAAGATTTTGGGCACCTCACAGAAGAATGCATTGCATTAAGAAAGGAAATTGGATACTTGTTGAGCAAGGGGCATCTAAAAGAGTTGTTGGGGAGAAAAAAGTCAAGGACTCAGGATCCTGAAAGGATCCCTGAGAAGGCTCCAGCTCCTCCAGCAGATGCACAAGTGATAAACTTTATTTCTGGAGGATCCGACATTTGTGGCACATCCTTCTCAGCAGCTAAAAGGCATGCAAAAGAAACTAAAATGGATAATGGAGAAAGACCGGTTCGAACATCAAGTGTCTCCGAAGGAAAAGTCATAAACTTTAATGAAGAGGATCGTGTTGATATCCAGGATCCTCATCACGATGGTTTAGTTATTACTCTTTTCATATCTAACCATTTTGTCCGCAGGATCCTTATAGACGGAGGAAGTTCAGTGAACATTATCCAGCTTGATGTTCTAAAGAAGATGGGTATCCCTGAATCAGAGATCATACCAAGATCCTCCGTGCTCGTGGGATTTAGTGGCGAAACTAAGAACACCCTGGGGGACATTAAACTCCCAATATATATTGAAGGCTTACACTCTTATCAAAAATTTTGTGTTATTGACTGTTTATCCTGTTGTAATGTTATCCTTGGCAGGCCCTGGATACACGATATGAAAGCAGTCCCATCTACTTATCATCAATGTGTGAAGCTCCCTAGTCCTTGGGGAATAGTAAAGATTGATAGTGATCAGCAGGAGGCTAAGAATTGCTACACTTCATCGATGAAACTAGCCTCGAAGTCAAGGGAGCAATAGCAATCAAGGTATCCTCCAAGGAATGTCTTGGAGGCCAGAGAGCAGGATGTGGTAGAAATCCTCATGGATCCCGATGATCCTGAATCCAAAATCTATATCGGATCAGGAATCCTTGGCGAAATGAAAGAAGACCTCGTATCCTTCCTCAAAAGGAGAAAGACTACCTTTGCATGGAAACACGAAGACATGACTGGTATATCCAATCCATCAAAGGAGAAGAAAGTTTGCACCGGAAAGGAATGCCATTATCCAAAAAGAGGTAGAGAAATTGCTCCGGGCAGGTATGATTAGAGAGGTCAAGTATCCAAGATGGTTGGCCAATGTGGTTGTTGTTCAAAAGAAAAACGGAAAGTGGAGGGTATGTGTCGATTTTACCGATTTAAATAAGGCATGTCCCAAGGATCCTTTCCCTTTACCCCACATTGACTCCATGGTGGATGCAACTGCGGGTCATGAACTGTTAACTTTTATGGATGCTTCATCTGGATTCCAACAAATCCAAATGGAACCATCTGACCAAGAGGATACAGCCTTCATGACTCCAACTGGTATATACTGCTATATTGCTATGCCGTTCGGATTAAGAAATGCAGGTGCAACATATCAAAGACTGGTGAATATGATGTTCAAGGATCAGATTGGACAAACTATGGAGGTTTACATAGATGATATGGTGGTAAAATCCTTAAAAGCTGAGGATCACCTAAGAGACTTGGAGGAAGCATTCGATATCCTTGACAAATATAACATGAAACTTAATCCTTCAAAATGTCACTTTGCTGTTAAAGCAGGTAAATTCTTAGGATATATGGTGACAAAGAGAGGCATTGAAGCTAGCCCGGAACAAATCAAAGCAATAGTGAACATCAAATCTCCGGCCAATGCTAAGGATGTTCAAAGGCTAACAGGAAGGATAGCAGCCTTGAACAGATTTATATCCAAGTCCTCCGAGAAGTGTAAAGAATTCTATGATATCCTAAGGAAGAACAAGAAATTTGAGTGGACGGAGAAGCATGAAAATGCTTTAAAAGCCCTCAAAGATTACCTATCCTCGGCCCCGGCTTTGATGAAACCAGAAAAAGGTGATGTGTTATCCTTGTATCTTGCAGTATCATCAAAAGCAGTAAGTGCGGTCCTTGTTAAGGATCATCAAGGTACACAACATCCTGTCTATTATGTAAGTAAAAGTTTACTTGATGCCGAATCCAGGTACTCACACCTTGAAAAGCTTATTCTTGCATTAATTATGGCATCTACCAAGTTAAGACTTTATTTTGAAACTCATGTTATCATTGTTAAAACTAATTTTCCAATTAAGAATGTCCTCAGGAAACCAGAGATGTCAGGAAGGATGGCTAAGTGGGCAGTGAAGCTGAGTGCATATGATATAAGATATGAGCCTAGGACAGCCATCAAATCCCAAGCATTAGCTGACTTTGTGGCTGATTTCAGAAGTGATTTACAAGAAGAAGCTGAGCTAGAAGTCTAGCAGCTAGAAGAGACCAAGGATCCTTGGATACTTTATACTGATGGATCCTCAAATGTCAAAGGCACAGGGCTTGGAATACTACTAAAATCGCCACAGGGGGACATAATACCCCATTCTATAGCTTGTGAGTTCCAAACCACTAACAATGAGGCTGAATATGAAGCCTTAATTGCTGGTTTGCAAATTGCAAAGCATATGGGGATCAGGTATCTTGAGGTACACGTAGATTCTTTGTTGATTACAAACCACTTTAATGGATCATATGCTGTTAAAGGTGAAAAGCTAACCAAGTATTTGGAGATAGTCAAAAGTTTGGCACTCTCTTTTGTTTCCTTTAGTTTGTCACAGGTACCAAGGGAAGAAAATACAGAAGCTGATGCATTGGCTAACTTAGGATCATCCTTGAAGATCCCGGAGGATATCAAGATTCCTATTATCCATATCCTGACCCCGGCTATCGAGGATCACGAGGCTATGGAGATAGGAAATGATTCTACAATTATCCCTTGTGAGGATACTCAATCCCATTTAGGATCAGGATCATGGATCTCACCAATTATGAGATACTTACAACATGGAGAGATTCCTACAGGAGAAAACCCTAGGGCTTTCAAATCTAAGGTATCTCAATTCACAATTATGAATAATATGTTGTATAGACGATCTCTTGCAGGACCATACTTGAGATGCATTGAGGATCCTGAAGTTCAAGAAGTTTTAAAAGACTTCCATGAAGGAGATTGTGGAAACCACACTGGGGGCAGGGCATTATTCTCAAGGATCCTGAGGACAGGATACTACTGGCCAACCATGAAGAAAGATGCTGTGGAGTATGCCAGAAGATGTGATCCTTGCCAGAGGCACAGCAATATCCTTCATCAACCAACTGAATTTTTGCATCCCATATCCTCCTCTTGGCCATTTATGAGATGGGGTATGGATATAGTTGGTAAGCTCCCTAAGGCACCTGGTGGAAAAGTATTCATGCTAGCTATGACTGATTACTTCTCCAAGTGGATAGAGGCTGAAGCTTTTGCCCAAGTCAGAGAAAAGGAAGTTATATCCTTCATTAAAAGAAATATTATAACTAGATTTGGAATTCCTTCTGAGATTATATGTGATAATGGTTCCCAATTTATTGGGGGCAGAACCACTAACTTTTGTGACAGCTGGGGGATTAAGATGATAACATCAACACCAGTCCACCCACAAGCTAATGGCCAAGCAGAATCATCTAACAAGATCATCATCAACAATTTGAAGAAGAAGCTTGGATCCAAGAAAGGGAAATAGGAAGAAGAACTACCTTATGTGCTTTGGGCTGACAGGACAACCCCTAAGAATGCAACTGGTCAAACACCATTCTCTTTGGTGTTTGGGGCAGAATCAGTGATCCCAACAGAAATGGTGGTTCCAACTGCTAGAACAAGTACTCGTGATCCTGAGGAAAATAATGAAAACTTGGCTCAAGACCTGGATACTATTGAAGAAATCAGGGATATGGCTAGGATAAGGATGGCCAGTTATCAGCAAAGAATGGCTGGTGCTTACAACAAAAATGTCAGGATCAGGAGGTTTCAAGTTGGAGACATGGTATTAAGGAAAGCATTTCAGAATACCACCAATCCTGCTGATGGAAAGTTATCTCCAAAATGGGAAGGCCCTTATTTGATTGAAGCTGAAGCAGGAAAGGGGGCATATAGATTGCTAACCATGGAAGGTGATTTGCTACCAAGAGCTTGGAATGCGGTCCACTTGAAGAAATATTTCATGTGAGCAGGATCCTCATGGCAGAGATGATCCTCACGATAGGGATATCCTTAAAGGATCCTCGAAGTATTGGTGATCCTTACTTAGGTAATATCCTAAACTTGAACTATTTCGTTTCTTTATTTTCTCATATAAGGATAAGGATCATGTATCCTTCATCCATCTCTCACGTGAGTTCAAGTTTTGAAAGTTCAGGTATCCTTAGCATAACATTGCTTATCTGCTGAAGCAATCCGTTCCTTGGGTTTAATCCCAGTTATTTGGGCTTGACCCCAGTTCCGCCTGTAGCGCACGATGATCCTGGTATAGTTCAAGGCATTGGGACCAGTACTCGTTTTAGGGGCTGATAATTCCATTGTTCTGGCTATGCTTAGGATCCTACGTATAATGGTAGACGTACCATACATCCGTTCCTAAGGTTTCTAACATTTTCACGTTAGCTAAGGTTTCTAACGTTTTCACGTTAGCTAAGGTTTTGGCATTTTCATGCCACTAAGTTTGGATAGTCGCCAGTTAGGGCCATACTCCAGTTTACATACGATCCTTGGGCTTGTCCCCAGTTATCCTTGGGCTTGTCCCCAGTTGTCCTTGGGCTTGTCCCCAGTTATCCTTGGGCTTGTCCCCAGTTACTAACTCTTATCTGATATTGGCTTAGTCCCAAGTTATGCTCTATTTCAGGTTCTTGAAGATAGGCAACTAGGGATCCTTGATCCTTACTTTATTCTAAGGTTTATCTTGTAGTTATCCTTATAATGGTTAGGATCCTAACTTGGATCCTCAGGTATGATCCTTAACTATATTTAATTCTATTCATTATTTATTTGAATAACCCTTAAAGTTTGACAACTAGACTTGTGATCCTTGAAACATATTGCTTTATGAGATTCTTTAACTAAAGGATATTTGATCATGGATCATATCCTAAGTATTTTCAATTTGACTTATTCAAAATTATTTGTTTAATAAATATGCATCGAAATAAAGGAAAATCAAAGAAACACAAGGATAACAACACAAGATAGGTGACAAAAGGTTAAGATTTTATTTATTAACAAAAGACTAACCCTTTAAAGGTTGTCAAAATTACCTACCCGAGCATCTACCAGCAAAACGTGGCCCGTCCGCTAGGGTAGGTAAAGGGTGTCCATGATAACAAGTTCGAAAGTAGTGCAGGAATATAAAGGCGGCAGGATCACAATGGCTTCATCCCCCAAACAGAGGATCCCTCCACCATATGCAATCCTGCCTATTGTCCAAAGGATCATACATGATCCTTAATCCTAAAACCTATTGTTCAAGTACAACCCATCATTGTTTAGCAAAAAACACCACAACCAAAACAAACTATCAAACTTAAAAAATGGGCTCCGGCTACGTCTAGAAATGTCCTTCATCGCCCATTCATGCAACCTATGCCTTTGCTGCATCCTCTTCCCCTCCAGCTGCAGTATCCTTCATCAGATCCTTTCCACTGCCACTTGCCTCAATTGCCAAAACCTCAGTTGCCTCCTCCTCATCATCCTCAAGATCAGCCAGCCTTGCCTTCCAGCCCTCAACATCCCAGCTGCTTTTGTCAAAACTAGGATCTTGAGCTTCCTGGGCCATCTTCAATTTTGTCTGATACATCGTGATGGCGGTAGAAACCTTAGCATTTTCTATGAGATCATGCTTCTCATAGTCAAGGTCAATCAGAAGTTTGGCCGTCTTGGTCTTCTCATCTTGGAGTTCCTTTCGAAGATCTGCAAGTGCAAGGTCTTTGAGCACGGCAACCTGTTGGAGATCAGCAATTTTCTTGTCCTGCTCCTCAACATTCCCCACGTAATCCTCGATCTCGGCAAATTTCTGCAATAAAGAGGATAAAGCAGTTCAAGATCAAGTGATCCTCATACGAGTAGGATACCTAGGCAGAATTAAGGATCCTTACATCATTGAAGTATTCAAGGAACTGGTGGCGGATCAGTTGTAGGCCTTGAAGATCCTCAGCATCAGAAGTTTTCCTCTTCTTGACACCCTTTCCTTTAGTGGGTGCCTTTGGAATGGAGATGCTAGGACTGGTAGTGGACCTCTTCTTCCTGGATCGTACGACATCAAGGTCAGCCGTGTTGAATTGGGATACAGGCTTGGCAGATTTTCCAGCGCCTACACATTTAAAGCAAGATGAGTATCCTTATCCTATTTCAATTTATTTATTTATTTTAATATTTAAACTATGTAAAAGGCAGGATACTTACTTGACATGGTAATGGAACCTGAGGATACTTCTTGTGAGTCTTGGGTGTCTATCTTGAATGTCCTTGTTTCAGGATCAAGCTTCCAAAAAGCAGCGAGTCTATCCTTGGTTTCAGGTGATGTGATGATGTATGAGACAGAAATAGCTGCATAACACAAGACAAAAAAGGGGTTAGTGATCCTATTGCGAAAACAAGACTACCTGCTGATCCTTCTTAGGATCCTCCGGCCTACCATGGGTGGACCATGTTCTTGGTAAATGCTCTCCATCTGAAATGGTATCCCTTCTTACAAAGAAGAAGCGACGTTTCCAATCTTTGTCATTTTTGGTGACTTTAAGAAGGGGGTGTTCTGCACTGGGTTTTCGTTTGAACAAATAACGGTGGGATCCAAAGGTGGTAACATCATACAATTGTGTCAGTTCTGACATGCCCAAATCAATGCCCTCCTGCTCGATGATCCTCTCCAGGGTATACAAAACCCTCTAAATCATCGGCATGGCTTGGATGTAAGAGATGCCGGTAAGGGAAAAGAAGGATTGTGTAAATTCTGGGAAAGGATAGGTGTATCCTATGGCAAATGGAGTAACTGGAAAGGCAACCCATGTTTCTGAAACATAGTCGCTCAGGGCAGTTGGATCGAAAGGTTTGAAAAAGGCATTCGCCGGAAAACGGTGACGGATGTTATCTACTTGTGCATCGATAAAGCAACACCTCTCATTCACTGAGTCTTTGATGATCTTTTGACTCTTCAAAAGGCTATCCTTTTTGTGATCCTTGGCCGGTGAACTTCGGAGCAACATTTTCAAAGTGACGGAGATAAAGAAAGAAAAACAGAGTAAGAGAGGAAGAAAGAGGAGAAAGAAATACCTGGTTGATCGTCGACTGAGAATTTAAAGGGAGTTTCTTTCGAATTTGAATGCATAATGATCCTATCTATATCTCTATTTATAATTATGATTCTGCAGGATTGTCACTTCCGTGACGTCATAATCGCAACGGCTAGTTCTATTTTAACGGCTATATATCTGTTAGTTAGTTGCGGATAAGATCAAGAAAATATAACTCATTAATTTTACAAATTACTCCTTATATTTTGGGGGCAATTGTTATGGGAGGATTTTCTAACAATTAGTGATCCTTATTCGTTATCCTAATTAGTGATCCTTACTTCTGTGACAGGTGGTGATCCTCAGAAGGGCTTTAGGATCAGGATCATGGATCACTTTAAGGATCCTCGTACTGACGATTGTTTACTTATGTTTTGTAGCATCTCGCAGGTATAACAAGCTTGACCAAGTCTTGGCGACATTCCTGGAGAATATTCCCAAACTATTCTGCACGTGCTTGACCAAAAATAGACGTTGTGGAGAACGTGGAGGCATGGCACGAAAGTCGGATAGTTAGTTTGGTAGTTAGATTTCTATTTTAAAAGGGGTAACGAGCTGGTAGAGAAACACTTAGCCATTTTTGCAGCTACACACACTCGTATACTCGCACACTTGAAGCTCTCGACGAACACACATTCATTTTCACTCACTTGTACACATTTCACGATAGTGATCCTTGTACCTAGCTCGTTACTATCCGAAGTTGTAAACATTTAATCATTTATTTGAGCTTGGTGATCGGTAGTTTCCATCACCCGGGGTTTTTTGTGCCGGAGATCAACACTTGATCAAGGGCTTTCTCCCCGTATAAATCCTTGTGTTGTTAGTGCAATTTACCTTGAAGTGATCCTCATCGCTATTACATATTTTAAGCATCATTCCCCGAAACAAAGAGTTTGGTTGCATATCATAAACAGATTTTTTGACCAAAACAGGTACCAACTTTCCATCAGCAGGATTTGTGGTATTCTGAAATGCTTTCCTCAATACCATATCACCAACTTGGAACTTCCTGATCCTGACATTCTTATTGTAGGCTCCAGCCATCCTTTGTTGATAACTAGCCATCCTTATCCTTGCCAAATCCCTGAGTTCTTCTATAGTATACAACTCTTGAACCAAGTTTTCAGCATTTCCTTCAGGATCACGGATGCTTGTTCTTGTAGTAGGAACCACCATCTCTGTAGGGATCACTGATTCTGCTCCAAATACCAAAGAAAATGGAGTTTGGCCAGTAGCATTCTTGGGAGTTGTCCTATCAGCCCATAGTACATAAGGTAGTTCTTCTGCCCACTTTCCTTTCTTGGATCCAAGCTTCTTCTTCAAGTTGTTAATTATGATCTTGTTGGATGATTCTGCCTGACCATTAGCTTGTGGGTGGACTGGTGTTGATGTTATCATCTTAATCCCCCAGCTATCACAAAAGTTAGTAGTTCTACTCCCAATAAATTGGGATCCATTATCACAAACAATTTCAGAAGGGATACCAAATCTAGTAATAATATTTCTTTTGATAAAGGATATCACTTATTTTTCTCTGACTTGAGCAAAGGCTTCAGCTTCTATACACTTGGAAAAGTAATCAGTCATGGCAAGCATGAACACCTTTCCTCCTGGTGCTTTGGAAAGTTTACCAACTATATCCATTCCCCATCTCATGAATGGCCAAGAAGAGGATATAGGATGCAAGAGCTCTGCTGGTTGGTAAAGGATGTTACTATGTCTCTGACAAGGATCATACTTCTTGGCATAATCCACAGCATCCTTCTTCATAGTAGGCCAATAGTATCCTGTCCTCAGGATCCTTGAGAATAATGCCCTGCCCCCAGTGTGGTTTCCACAATCTCCTTCATGAAAATCCTTTAGGACTTCTTGGATTTCAGGATCCTCTATGCATCTTAGATATGGACCAGCAAGAGATTGTTTATATAACATGTTATTCAATATTGTGAATTGAGATACCTTGATTTTGAAAGCCCTAGGGTTTTCTCCTATAGGAATCTCTCCATGTTGTATGTATCTCATGATTGGAAGGATCCATGATCCTGAACGAGACTGTGCACCATCACTAGGAACCATTGCAGAATCCTCTTCTATCTCCATAGTTATGTGATCCTCAATAGCAGGAGCCAAAACATGGATGATAGGGATCTTGATATCCTCTGGGATTTTCAAGGATGATCCTAGGTTGGCCAATGCATCAGCTTCTGCATTTTCTTCCCTGGGTACCTGTGTCAAACTAAAAGAAACAAAAGAGAGTGCCAATTCCTTGACTATCTCTAGGTATTTGATTAGCTTTTCACCTTTAGCAGCATAGGATCCATTAAAGTGATTAGTGATTAACAATGAATCTACATGTACCTCAAGATACCTGATCCTCATATGCTTGGCAATTTGCAAACAAGCTATCAAGGCCTCATATTCAGCCTCATTATTAGTAGTTTGAAACTCACAAGCTATGGAGTGGGGTATTATGTCCCCCTTGTGGCGATTTTAGTAGTATTCCAAGTCCTGTTCCTTTGACATTAGAGGCTCCATCAGTGAAGAGTATCCAAGGATCCTTAGTTTCTTCCAGCTGTTGGACTTCTAACTCAGCTTCCTTTTGCAAGTCACTACTAAAATCTGCCACAAAGTCAGCTAAGGCTTGGGATTTGATGGCAGTCCTTGGTTCATATCTTATATCATAAGCACTAAGCTTCACTGCCCACTTAGCCATCCTTCCTGACATTTCAGGTTTCCTGAGAACATTCTTAATTAGAAAATTAGTCTTGACAATAATGGCATGAGTTTCAAAATAATGTCTTAATTTAGTAGATGCCATAATCAAAGCAAGGATAAGTTTCTCTAAATGTGAATACCTGGATTCAGCATCAAGCAAACTCTTACTTACATAATAGACAGGATGTTGTGTACCTTGGTGATCCTTAACAAGGACTGCACTTACTGCTTTAGAGGATACCGCCAGATATAAGGATAATATATCCCCTTTTTCTGGTTTCATCAAGGCAGGAGCTGAGGATAGGTAATCCTTAAGGGCTTTGAGAGCATTTTCATGCTTTTCAGTCCACTCAAATTTCTTGTTCTTTCTCAAAATGTCATAGAATTCCTTGCACTTTTCTGATGACTTGGATATGAACCTGTTCAAGGCCGCGATCCTCCCTGTTAACCTTTGCACATCCTTGGCATTGGCAAGAGATTTGATATTCACAATAGCCTTAATTTGCTCTGGACTTGCTTCAATGTCTCTTTTTGTTATCATGTATCCTAGGAATTTTCCTGCTTTAACACCAAAGTGACACTTGGAAGGATTTAGTTTCATATTAAATTTATCAAGGATATCGAATGCTTCCTCCAAGTCTCTAAGGTGATCCTCAGCTTTCTTGGACTTAACCACCATGTCATCTATATAGACTTCCATAGTGTGTCCAATTTGTTCCTTGAACATCATATTTACTTGCCTTTGATAAGTAACACCTGCATTCCTTAGTCCAAATGGCATAGCAATATAACAATAGATACCAGTTGGGGTCATAAAGGCTGTATCCTCTTGATCAGATGGTTCCATCTGAATTTGTTGAAATACAGATGAAGCATCCATAAAAGTCAACAACTCATAACCCGCGGTAGCATCCACCATGGAGTCAATGTGGGGTAGTGGGAAAGGATCCTTGGGACATGCCTTGTTTAAATCAGTAAAATCGACACATACCCTCCACTTTCCGTTTTTATTTTGAACAACAACCACATTGGCTAACCATCTTCGATACTTAACCTCTCTGATCATACCTGCCCGGAGTAGTTTATCTACTTCTTCCTGGATAATAGCGTTCCTTTCAGGTGTAAACTTCCTCCTTTTTTGATGAATTGGCTTGAATGACCTGTCAATGCCAAGTTTATGAGTAATTATATCTTTAGATATACCTGTCATGTCCTCATGCTTCCAGGAAAAGGTAGTTTTTCTCCTTTTAAGGAAGGATACTAGATCATGTTCAATGTTGCTGAGGATCCCTGATCCTATGAAGACTATGGATTCAGGATCATGAGGATCCAAAAGGATTTCTTTCACATCCTGCTCTCTTGCCTCCAAGACATCTCTTGGAGGATGCTTTAATTGCTATTGCTCCCTTGGTCTTGAGGCTGGCTTCATTGATGACATGTAGCAATTCTTAGCTTCTTGTTGATCACTCTCAATTTTCACCACTCCCCATGGACTATAGGAATTACACATTGATGATAGGTAGATGGGACTGCCTTCATGTCATGTATCCATGGCCTGCCAAGGATAACATTACAATAAGATAAGCAATCTATAACACAAAATTTTTGATAAGAATGGAGTCCTTCAATATAGATGGGGAGTTTGATGTCCCCCAATGTATTCTTGGTTTCTCCGTTGAATCCCACAAGAACTGAGGATCTTGGGACAATGTCTGATTTAGGAATGTTCATTTTCTTGAGGACATCAAGCTGAATGATGTTCACCGAGCTTCCTCCATCGATTAGGATCCTGCGAACAAAATGGGTAGAAATAAACAGAGTAATAACAAGACCATCATGATGAGGATCCTGAACATCAACACGATCATCCTCATCAAAAGTTATAACTTTCTCCTGCGTAACAATAGAGGTCCGGATGGGTCTATATCCATTATCCATCTTGGTCTCCTTGGGATCTCTTTTGGCTACTGAAAAGGAAGTACCACAAATTTCTGATCCACCGGATATGAAGTTTATAACTTGTGCATCTGCTGGAGGAGCAGGAGCTCTTTCTGGGATCCTCTCAGGATCCTGGGTCCTTGACTTCTTTCTTCCCAAAAGCTCCTTCAAGTGCTCCTTGCTTAACAAATAACCAATCTCTTTTCTCAGTGCAATACACTCTTCAGTGAGATGCCCGAAATTCTCGTGATATGCACACCAT
Organism: Helianthus tuberosus; assembly: GCA_030545235.1. Taxonomy (NCBI): domain Eukaryota; kingdom Viridiplantae; phylum Streptophyta; class Magnoliopsida; order Asterales; family Asteraceae; genus Helianthus; species Helianthus tuberosus. The sequence goes on along the minus strand of CM060452.1, from coordinate 13,895,534 downwards.
TTGGATTTGTCTTTTGTAGCAGCTGGTTTATCACCTTTTTCTAGGCCATCTTGCTTTTTCACCTAAATTCTGCATTACAAGGATCAGTTCATTGTTATCAACAGAAAAACAATATTCAGAAATGGGAGGATAATCCTCATCATCCTCTTCCTGTTCTACTACATGCACGTTCTGGTTGTCAGACTTGTTGTAGGACTTAAACTTGTTGTTCTTGAAGTAGGATCCTTGCTTTTCTTGCTTCGAGGATCCTGCCAGTCTTTCCTGGATCCTTTTATCATCCTCTAATCGGATGAATCTAAGGGCCCTGGTTCTCACTTCATCAAGATTCCTGCAAGGGGTCATGACAAGATCATCATAGAACAATGAATCCCTAAGTAAACCCATTTTAAAGGCTTCCATAGCCGTAGCTATACCCAGGTTAGGGATATCTAAGGATTCTTTACTAAACTTAGTGATGTAATCTCTAAGTGATTCATTTTGGCCTTGTGTTACCCTATATAGATCACTAGTTAATCGTTCAAATTTTCTACTACATGAGAATTGGCTATTAAACAGGTTAACTAGATTAGCAAATGAAGTAATAGAGTAAGGGGAAGACTTAGCAGCCATTTAAGAGTTGATCCTGTGAGTGTGGATCCAAAACCCTTGCATAAACATGCTTCCTTTAACCTCTCAGGAATTGGATTGATCTCCATCCTTTCTCTGTATTGAGCTACATGTTCCTCTAGATCCGTCGAACCATCATACAACTTCATAGTTGGTATCTGGAACCTTTTGGGTATCTCAGCATCACAGATTGGTGGTGCAAAACGAGATATCCTATGGCTACCATCTGCGATTTCAGGAATAAGGTTAACCACCCCTGGAACGCTGGATATCATATTTTTCAGTTTCTGTAATTCCCTAGCCATAGCTTGATTGATACCTGTATCCTGTATAGAGCCATGGTTAGTGTTATAAGAATTATTAAAAGTGTTACCTCCCAGAGGATTCAAGTTTGGAATTCCAGATGTGAATCCATATTGACGAGATTCTGGTATGATGGAAGGACCAGAAGTAGCAATGGTTTGCATTGGAATGAAGTCTCCTTGATGAACATCTGAACTTGAGGGTTGTACACTTCTTAAGAATCCTTGATCCTGAAAGATGTTGGATCCTTGAACCTGGAAGGAGGATCCTCGAACCTGAGAGGATCCTAGAACCTGAGAGGATCCTTGGACCTGAGAGGATCCTTGGACCTGAGAGGATCCTTGAACCTGAGTGGATCCTTGGATTGTGTGCATCCCCAAATATCCTCCTGAGCTGACGAAGGATCCCTGATGCTGGAAAGAGGATCCCGAAGGCTGAAAATAGGATCCTGAAGGCTGGAAGTGAGACCCTAACGCCTGACTCATGGTTGTTGTTCCATAACACCTTCCCAATGGTTCACTCTGGTACTGGATATCCGGAGCTGCAAATTGTTGGGCGATTATAGCTGGAGTGTCGAAATCCAGTGACCTTGGTATCAGAGGAGAGTGATCCTCCCCCGATCTCTTCTGTTTCTTGATGTCACCAATTTCCCGGAGGATCCTTTCGTTGGTTTTGTCCGGCTCTTGTATGTGATCCCTCATCTACAAAATCAAAGAAAAAAGATCACTAGTAGTGGGGTTAGAATAAATAACAAAAGTTGGTGGTTTTGGGAAAATGGGGCTTGGTCTCTTTGCAGCATTTTCAGCATTCTTCTGGGATCCAAAAGGTGGTCGAGGCAAAGGTGGAATGCCCTATGAAGAAGTGACTGCCGACATAGAGCTTGAAGTGTTCTTTGCTGAAGAAGCCATGTGGTTGAAGATGATGAACCGAAATGAACAAAATGAGCAAAATTTTTCAGAAATGAAGCACCAATCGCCCCACGGTGGGCGCCAAACTGTTTTGGTAAAAAATCAAGCAAGGATAATGCAACCAAATCTTTGTTGTGAGGAATGATGCTTGAACAAATGAACAATTGTATGAACAACTTGCCAATCAAATAAACGAGTGACACAAGGATTTATACGAGGAAAAAGCCCTTGATCAAGAGTTGATCTCCGGCACAAAAAACCTCGGGTGATGGAAACTACCGATCACCAACTAAGATTAAACAGAAAAATGTTACAACTCGGGATGATAACGAGCTTGTTACAAGGATCACTAGTGTGCAATGTGCAAAAAATGTATGAAATCGCCAAGTAAACTGTCGAGAGCTGTTTCGAGAGTGTGTGTTTGCTAAAATTAGCCAAGTGTTCTAACTCAAGCTTGTTATCCCCTTTTTAATTTAGAAATAACTAAAATAACTAACTATCCGCTAAATGTGCAAGTCTCCCACGATCTCCATAACGTTCACAAGGGCCAAGCACGTGGGGAATATTGAGGGAATATGCTCCACGAATGTCGGCAAGACCAAGTCCATGCACATACTCCTGCAAAACGAGCTCACATACAAGGTAGACAACCGTTAGTGTAAGGATAACAATGAGGATCCTGAATCCTGGTCCTGCAACACATTCTAAGGATCCTAAATTCAAACAGAATTAAGGATCCGTGATCCTGGCAGTACTTGAGGATCCTTGATCCTTAGGATTGGAAAATCCTCCCCTAACAGTTTCTAAGAAAGCTAATCACATTTTTAGTGTTTAAACAAGACTAGAAACATGATTGTAACAAGAAAAATACAAAAGAAATATTTTTAGAAAAATCATCTTACAAGTTGTAAATGATCAAAGCTTTTAATAAAGTGATTTACAAACAAATAACCATGTTTTTAAGGGTAACTAAACCTACTAAATAACATGGTAAGTTACTACAAGTTTTTACAAAACTTCAAGTTCATAATGTAGTGTAATTTACTTGATTTTGACACTCGGTAAGTGTTAAATGAGTTGATGATTGTTGTGACGATTTTAAAAGAATATAAACACATGTTTTGAAAACATGGGAAACCTCCATTTTTAGGGGAAACCATGTCAAAATTTCTATAAATTTTGACACTTAGAAAAATATAAGTTTTGGTGAAACTTATTCCCTAAAAATTTACCTAAAAATATTTATCAAGGTTTCCCTAATTTTTATGTAAACTTCAAGTTAAGAAATGATGATTTCTTCAAGATAAAAATTGATATTAAGTATGTATATTTTTGAGGAAAATATATATATTTATTGATCACCAAACTTTGTGTCAGTATGTATTATACGTAAATAGTGTATTAGGACTTGAAAATACACTAAATACTCCCGAGGAGTGAAAATACAAAATACACATACAATATGCATAGACAAATACAAGAGAATATATTTATGAAAATATATTACTTGATAGATTATATAACTTGGACAAGTTATCAACATGAAATGAAGTTTTGGACAAAATATATAACTCGGGTGAAAAATACAAGATACTTATATTTATTTTTGAGAAAATAATATAAGTAAGATAAATAGTTAAAAATATAAATTATTTTTAACACAAGAACAAATACATAAAAGATGGTGACTTGTACTTGTGCAATACAAGTCTAGTGACTAACGTTAATAAAACACGTATAGGTCACGACGCTATATAAGCAAACCCGGTGAAGTTTACGGCGCAAGAAACGCAAAGTTGTGAGTTCATGCTCCTCCTTTTCTTTTAACTGTTTTCAGTTTTATAACTTCGGGGGTGAAGTACATGTTACTAAATGTTTACAGAAAAGTGAGATTATGTCCCCACTTTTAAACTTTTACATACTTTTAAATTTGGGAAAAATACATATGTTATGGTATGATGGATACAAGAACTAAGGAATGATACGTGAAATCGTGTCACGAATGGGGTACCAGAAGCACCATTAATCGTGTACATACTAAGACCGTAGAACAAAAGGTTAGATCTAATGGGTTTTCAGGCAGCCACACTCTTGGTGATAACTAGTACCAAGTAGTGCTTTTGTGTCTCAGTCGTGAATCGACAACTAGAAAAATGCCTATGGTTTGGATGCTTCCTATGTCGTGTCACATGTTAATGGCCTTGCAACCCATTAACAATCTCGATACATACAGAAATACTTGATTTATACAAATTACATACCATGTTTTCATACAAAGTATACAAACGTTCAATACAAAAGCTGCATGAATTCACACCAACATTATGTTAACGATTTTCCAAAAACTCACGTGTATTTCAGGTAACTAAAGTGGATGTGCGCGCGGTCTTACTCTTGCTCTTGGATGTCGTTTATGTTTATCTTTGAATAATGTTGTAACTTTTTAGACAATATGTTGTCTTGTGATGTAAACACTTAAACTACGTTTTCAGTTATGTAATGTTTGGCATTTGGAGTTATTTTCATGAGCATGTAGTATGTTTACTAATCGTATGCAATGAAAACCTTTCATGATCACACCTCGTGCTTCCGCCTTAGAAATGGGTGTGACAGATTGGTATCAGAGCTGCGATTGTAGTGAACCAGGATTCCTTGTCGAGTCTAGACTACAATCTCTAGGATCCTTTCACGAAAACAATTTTTCAAAAAGTTTTCATTGCATAAAACTTTCCGCGACATCCACTACCTGAAACTATTTTCAAAGAGTCAAGTAAGGACACTACGAGACTTAGGGTGTACTGGAGTAGCACTTGACTTTGACTAGAAATTACTTGCAACTATGTGTGATGATTTATATATACTAGAAATAGAATGTCTCAAGTACTCGTGACTTTACTTGAAAATAGTGACCTATCTGAAGGAAGTAATACGAGGATGAAACGAACTGTGCGGACTGTGCAAGGAGTTGCGTAATTATGGATGCATACATAATTATGGAATTCAGTGCACAGAAACCACAGCAAGTCTTGCCACGTATCAAACGAGATTCCTTCAATACAAGAAAAGGTCAAACGTGAACACCCCTCCCCCAGCCTACTAAATACTCTTTTGAGTAATGATTTAGGGTATAAAGACAAAAACCGCCAATGTGAAGTAAGATATTTTGTCCTTTACATAGATTAAACTTGTACTTTGGGGAGATGTAACCCTTATGCATTTTGTTTACTTCGCAAACAATGGTGTAACAAGTTGTTCTGATATGTGTAAAGACTCGGTGAATATCTTATGACACATCAATATTTATCTATTTATGCATGCTTGTTGCTGTGTGAATTGATTTATACATTGGGCGGATTGTTTGATGTCACTTATGTGGTATATTCCTGTGTATACATACTACCACTGCCTTGTATGATGATATCAAACAAATGTCTAACCCTGTTGTGTTATGTTCCGACAGAACATGGCACCTAGGAGAGCTGTGACCAATCAAGGTTCCGACCAACCTCCCCCTCCTCCTCTGCCAAGGACTGCTGAAGAACTGAATGCCCTACTAGAGGAAAGGATCTCCGTAGCTATCACGCAATACGAGGCGAACCACACCGAAGACAGTGGAGGACCAAGCAATGCTAGACGTAATGGGCAGGGAGACACATCCGGAGGAAACACAGCTCAAGGCTGCACTTTCAAGTAGTTTCTCGACTGCAAACCACTGAACTACGATGGCACTGGAGGTGCAGTGGCTTTTGTACACTGGACGGAGAAGACTGATGCCACTATCTGTATGAGCAAGTGTACCGCGGATCAGAAAGTCACTTTTGCTACGGGATTGTTTGTTGATGAAGCTTTGACTTGGTGGAATTTGCAAGTCCAGACTCTGGGTGATGATGCTGCGTACGACATGACGTGGGATGAATTAAAGGAACGTATGAGAGAAAAGTATTGCTCATGTGCTGAACTCCAAAGGTTGGAGACTGAGTTCTGGCACTTGACCATGGAAGGTGCTGACATTACTGGTTATACCCGAAGGTTCCACGATTTGTCTAGGGTGATCCTTTACATGGTAACTCCTGAATTTAAGCGCGTTGAACGCTACATTTGGGGACAGGCCCCAGAGTTTCGCAGCATGGTAACTTCGGCCAAACCTGCAAAGATCACTCAGGCTGTAACTCTGGTTGTCAGCCTTACGAAAGATGCTATTCGTATGAAGAAGTTATCATTGAACCCAACTGAAAAGACCGAGACGCATGCTGAGTCGTCTGGTGACAAGAAAAGGAAGCATGCGAACCTGAATCAAGCAACACGTAACAACAAGAGTTCCAACAACAAGAAGCGTGACCCCAACCCGCCTCAGGAGGTGAAAACTCTTGCAACCATGAATGACGCTCCTGCCAAAAGATACTAGGGCACTATGCCCACCTGCAACCAGTGCAAGCGTCATCACAAAGGAGTTTGTCGCATTCCAAAATGCGACAAGTGTGGAAAACTGGGTCACCATACTGAGAATTGTTGGGGAAAAGGAAATAGGAACGGGAACGGAAACCGCAACGGTGCTGGTAATAGAAACAATGGTGGAAATGGAAATGGCAGTGGTAACCGGAATGGTAATGGAGCTAGGAAGAACCAAGGATGCTTTGGTTGTGGAAGCAAGGATCATTTCAAGAAAGATTGCCCAAGGGAGAACAATGCTCAGGCTCGAGCATTTGTGATAGGAGCTAGGAACACACGCGAGGACCCTAATGTGGTTACCGGTACATTTCTCGTTAACAATCACTTTGCATCCATACTATTTGACACTGGTGCCGATTATAGCTTCATGTCTGTGGAATTTAACAGTATGCTTGGAATAGAATCTATTAAATTAGATATTCCTTATTCCATAGAACTAGCCAATGGTAGACTCGTTGAATCGGGCGAAGTTGTTAGGGGTTGCACATTAGAACTTGGTGAGCAAAGATTTAGCATCGACCTCTTACCTATTCAATTGGGTAGCTTCGATGTAGTGGTCGGAATGGACTAGCTGTCCAAGAACAAAGCTGAAGTTATCTGTCACGAGAAAATCATTCGCATCCCTCTGGCGAATGATGAAACTCTCATCGTACATGGAGAAAAACGAGACGCTCCTCTACGAATCATCAGTTGTATGAAGGCGCAGAAGTGCTTAAGGAAATGATGTGTTGCCTTCCTGGCACATGTTGTAGATAAGAAGGCTGAGGAGCCGAAGCTCGAAGACATTCCCATGGTGAAGGAATTCCCTGATGTTTTTCCCGAAGATCTGCCAGGACTACCTCCGCAACGACAAGTCGAATTCCATATAGACTTGGTTCCAGGAGCCGCTCCTGTAGCCAAGGCACCCTATCGGCTTGCACCATCCGAGATGCAAGAATTATCTACACAACTCCAAGAGTTGTTGGATAAAAGATTCATAAGGCCAAGCTTCTCGCCTTGGGGAGCTCCAGTATTGTTCGTGAAGAAGAAGGATGGAACACTGCGGATGTGTATCGATTACAGAGAACTGAACAAGCTCACTATCAAGAATCGGTACCCGCTACCGAGGATTGATGACTTATTTGATCAATTGCAAGGATCAAGCTACTATTCCAAGATTGACCTTCGATCTGGATACCATCAGTTAAGAATCCAAGAGGAAAGTGTACCAAAGACTGCATTCCGAACGCGTTATGGGCATTACGAATTCCTTGTGATGCCATTCGGACTGACGAACGCGCCAGCGGTATTTATGGATCTGACGAACCGCGTATGCAAACCATATCTCGATAAATTCATGATTATATTTATTGATGATATCCCGATTTACTCGCGAACGAGAGAAGAGCACGAGCAACACCTCAGAACCATTTTGGAACTACTAAAGAAAGAGAAACTTTATGCAAAGTTTTCAAAGTGCGAATTCTGGATTCGCGAAGTACAGTTTCTTGGTCACGTCGTGAATGAGAAGGGCATTCATGTAGACCCATCCAAGATTGAAGCAATAAAGAATTGGGAAGCCCCCAAAACCCCGACTGAAGTTCGATAATTTTTGGGCTTAGCGGGCTATTACCGACGGTTTATCGAGAATTTCTCCAAGATAGCTCAACCGCTGACGACCCTTACACAGAAAGACAAGAAGTACGACTGGGGTGATAAGAAGGAAGAAGCCTTTCAACTGCTCAAAAATAAGCTATGCGATGCACCGATACTATCCTTACCCGAAGGAACTGAAGACTTCGTGGTATACTGCGACGCTTCGCGTCAAGGGTTGGGCTGTGTGATCATGCAACACCAAAAATTCATCGCTTACGCTTCAAGATAGTTGAAGGTACATGAAAGGAATTAGACCACGCACGACTTGGAGCAGGGCGCGGTGGTATTTTCCTTGAAGATCTAGCGACACTATTTATATTGTACTCGATGTACAATCTTCACAGATCACAAAAGCCTACAACACATATTTGATCAGAAGGAATTAAACATGCGTCAGCGACGATGGGTCGTGTTGCTGAACGATTATGATTGTGAGATTAAGTACCATCCTGGAAAGGCAAACGTTGTAGCAGACGCGTTAAGTCGGAAAGAAAGGGTTAAGACCCTAAGGGTTCGAGCATTGGAAATGACTATTCAAACGAACCTCACTGCACGCATTCATGACGCACAATAAGAAGCCCTTAAGATGGAGAATCGTAGAGCTGAATACCTCCGAGGTATGCTGAAGAATTTGGTGCCAAACAAAGAGGGGAACTTATACTTTAAAGGGCGTATTTGGGTTCTTCTCTATGGCGGTATTCGAGAAGTTATCCTTAATGAAGCTCACAAGTCGAGATACTCGATCCATCCAGGATCAGACAAAATGTATCAAGACTTGAAGGACTACTATTGGTGGCCGAGGCTTAAAAGTGATGTTGCTATATATGTTGGAAAGTGCCTAACCTATGCCAAGGTTAAGGCTGAATATAAAAAACTGTCTGGCCTACTGCAACAACCAGAGATACCCATGTGGAAGTGGGAGCAAATCTCAATGGACTTCATAACGAAATTACCCAGGACCCCTAAAGGGCACGATATGATATGGGTGATAGTTGATCGATTGACGAAATCTGCGTATTTCCTACCGATCCGAGAAAAGGATAGCACTGGAAAGCTTGCTGAGCTATACTTGAAGGAAATCGTGGCGCGGCATGGAGTGCCTATCTCAATTATTTCAGACAGAGATAGACGTTTTGTCTCAAGGATCTGGCAATCTTTTCAGGAAGCCTTTAGATCCCAATTAGATCTGAGCATGGCCTTCTATCCGTAAACAGATGGCCAGAGCGAACGGACCATACAAACACTAGAAGATATGCTTCGCGCATGTGTTATGGACCTAGGCGGCAGCTGGGATACTCATCTACCTTTAGTTGAGTTTTCCTACAATAACAGTTATCATACGAGCATAAAAGCCGCACCATTCGAAGCTCTGTATGGCCGCAAGTGCCGCTCGCCCTTATGTTGGGCAGACGCTGGAGACAAACGAATGGTTGGTCCTGAACTTGTGAAAGAGACAACCGACAAGATTATGCAGATCCGAGAGCGCATTAAGGCGGCTCGAGATCGACAAAAGAGCTACGCTGATCGAAGACAAAAACCATTAGAATTCGAGGTGGGACACAAATTTTTGTTAAAGGTCTCACATTGGAAAGGCGTAGTAAGATTCGGAAAACATGGAAAGCTGAATCCACGATACATCGGACCACTCAAGATCTTGGAAAGAATTGGTACCGTAGCATACAAGTTGGAATTACCAGAAGAACTTAATGGAGTACATGATACGTTTCATGTATCCAACCTCAAGAAGAGTCCAACCCAAGAAACAGTGATCATCCCTGTGGATGAAGTGCACATTGACGACACCCTTCGATTTACAGAACAACCCGTTGAGGTTACAGACTGGAAAGTCAACAAGACATGAAGGACTAGTGTCAAACTTGTCAAAGTACGTTGGAACTCTAATCACGGACCGGTTTAAAGAAAAGTACCCCCACCTGTTCAAGAAAACTCCTGCGAGAGATAGATCAGCCGGAATTTCGGGACGGAATTCTTTTAACGGGGGGAGACTATGACAACTGGCACCCAACCGATAATTTTCGTACAATTTAATTAATATTAAATATAAGCAGTTATGTGCTTAAATGTCAACATTGGTTGATTACATGCTATACTTGTGAACTCATGCACGTTTTATAATACAAATATTACTTTATGCATTAATGATAGCGTTGCATCAGAAATACTAGTAAACTCACCGGTAAGACACATTGTGTCAACAATTCTGCAGAGAGCAGTCAGACAATAGAATTGGGGCCTAGGAATAGGTCCAACGTCTAAAATACATTAAAATCCAAGAATGGATACAAGGGTTAACATATAGACTTTCCGGAAGCTAGAATATGCACTAAAAAGCACGCGAAACGCACTTCAAATGCAGAATTCTACACAAATCAGCTATAATCAGCTTTTTAACACATAAATATTATGCAGAATTCATGTTTTATTATCCAAAATACCCTCCTAAGTGTCGGGAATTGAAAGCGTCACAAAAGGGTACATAAAGGACACTAAACGGTGCAATTTAGCACTTTAACGAACCGGTATTTAACCGAACAACCGGACATTACCCGAAACATCAAAATATTACTAGAAGCATTGTTTTAATATTTCTGAGCTAGTTATGGTCCCCGAACACCATAACACCCCTTATAACATAATAACACATCAAGTCCCTAAACTTTATACTTGAAAACTAATTTATTTATGAAATTAGAAATTGGAAGTTACACATTACCCCCCCTTCTCTTGGATGGTCACCATGGACCCCACCAAGATTTTTCCCAATCTTCCATGATCTTACTTGGATTTGGAAAGATTTATTTAGATTGTGATCTTGTAAAGATATCATGAAAGATCTTGTATCCACTATAAACATAACCATCCTCACTTCATCTTCTTCACACCACAACCTTCTCCTCTCCTCCCCTTGTTCTCGGCTCACCCACACCCACCATACATCCACCATTTTCATCCAACTTCAATCCATTCCAAGGTTTACATAAAGTGCTAGAAGGTGTTTAAGGAGGTTTAGAGCTTGTGGATCTTGAAGAACCTTCTCCATTTGCTTTTATTCAACCCATTTCTCATCTTCAACCTCTTGTGTTCTTTCCTAGCCTTGTGCTAGTAGTAAGACTCTTATGATCCCTTGTTATTTCATTTTTAGTTGGTTAAAAGATGATGAATATTGTTAATCTTGAAGAACACAAAAGAACATGATCATGATACTTTAACATAAGATTAAATACATAAGAATACATGTAAATGATGATGATTTGCTTCTTGATGAATGATGATTTATGTTAGTGATGTTAGACATCATAAGAAACCTACTAGATTGTGATTATACACATGATTTAGTAAGTTAAAGTGGTGATCTTGTGAAAAACCAAGATCTTCATGCTTTATGTCTTCATGAACTTGAATGATGAAATTGGTTTTCATATGTAAAGATGATTTAAACAAAATACAAATCTTATAAATAGATGATTACAAATTTTTTTTCCCAAGAAACCAAATTTATTTATGAGATTTACAAAGTTATGGTTTCTAAGAAAGCTAATCACATTTTTAGTGTTTAAACAAGACTAGGAACATGATTTTAACAAGAAAAATACAAAAGAAATATTTTTAGAAAAATCATCTTACAAGTTGTAAATGACCAAATCTTTTAATAAAGTGATTTACAAACAAATAGCCATGTTTTTAAGGGTAACTAAACCTACTAAATAACATGGTAAGTTACTACAAGTTTTTACAAAACTTCAAGTTCATGATGTAGTCTAATTTACTTGATTTTGACACTCGGTAAGTGTTAAATGAGTTGATGATTGTTGTGACGATTTTAAAAGAAAATAAACACATGTTTTGAAAACATGGGAAACCTCCATTTTTGGGGTAAACCATGTCAAAATTTCTACAAATTTTGACACTTAGAAAAATATAAGTTTTGGTGAAACTTATTCCCTACAAATTTACCTAAAAATATTTATCAAGGTTTCCCTAATTTTTATGTAAACTTCAAGTTAAGAAATGATGATTTCTTCAAGATAAAAATTGATATTAAGTATGTATATTTTTGAGGAAAATATATATATTTATTGATCACCAAACTTTGTGCCAAGTGTATGTAGTATGTATTATACATAAATAGTGTATTAGGACTTGAAAATACACTAAATACCTCTGAGGAGTGAAAATACAAAATACACATACAACATGCATAGACAAATACAAGAGAATATATTTATGAAAATATATTACTTGATAGATTATATAACTTGGACAAGTTATGAACATGAAATGAAGTTTTGGACAAAATATATAACTCGGGTGAAAAATACAAGATACTTATATTTATTTTTGAGAAAATAATATAAGTAAGATACATAGTTAAAAATATAAATTATTTTTAACACAAGAACAAATACATAAAATATGGTGACTTGTACTTGTGCAATACAAGTCTAGTGACTAACGTTAATAAAACACGTATAGGTCACGACGCTATATAAGCAAACCCGGTGAAGTTTACGGCGCAAGAAACGCAAAGGTGTGAGTTCATGCTCCTCCTTTTCTTTTAACTGTTTTCAGTTTTATAACTTCGGGGGTGAAATACATGTTACTAAATGTTTACAGAAAAGTGAGATTATGTCCCCACTTTTAAACTTTTACATACTTTTAAATTTGGGGAAAATACATGTGTTATGGTATGATGGATACAAGAACTAAGGAATGATACGTGAAATTGTGTCACGAATGGGGCACCAGAAGCACCATTAATCATGTACATACTAAGACCGCAGAACAAAAGGTTAGATCTAATGGGTTTTCGGGCAGCCACACTCCTGGTGATAACTAGTACCAAGTAGTGCTTTTGTGTCTTAGTCATGAATCGACAACTAGAAAAATGCCTATGGTTTGGATGCTTCCTATGTCGTGTCACATGTTAATGGCCTTGCAACCCATTAACAATCTCGATACATAGAGAAATACTTGATTTATACAAATTACATACCATGTTTTCATACAAACTATACAAACGTTCAATACAAAAGCTGCATGAATTCACACCAACATTATGTTAACGATTTTCCAAAAACTCACGTGTATTTCAGGTAACTAAAGCGGATGTGCGCGCGGTCTTATTCTTGCTCTTGGATGTCGTTTATGTTTATCTTTATCTTTGAATAATGTTGTAACTTTTCAGACAATATGTTGTCTTGTGATGTAAACACTTAAACTACGTTTTCAGTTATGTAATGTTTGGCATTTGGAGTAATTTTCATGAGCATGTAGTATGTTTACTAATCGTATGCAATGAAAACCTTTCATGATCACACCTCGTGCTTCCGCCTTAGAAAGGGGTGTGACATATTGTTTTCCAAAACATTATTGATGTTAACACCCCAAAAAATTGGTTTGGTAACTAAACCAATCTAACTAAAAATGAACAGGTAAAAATATACTGTTAGTGGTAAAAGTTAACCCGTAAGCAAAATAACCAGGAACAAATTAACCTAGTTAGTAACATGAAGATAGGTAATAAAACAATGAGTTGTAGCTTTATATATAATCAAAACTAAACTTGAGGGACCAAAGCTGCCCAAAAGGAAACATTTGTTTTTAAAAGATAAAAATTAAAACATAACACACACATAGTGTGTGTGTGTGTGTATCGATCATCAGGAGGAGCAAACAATGTCGCAACCCCCGTCCCCTATCTGTCCCGGGAACGGGCGGCCGCGAGACCGGATTTAGTGGTATCAGTGTTTATCATTTTGGTAGCGGAAATTTCATCAGGACCGTAGTTAGGAAATATTTTATCAGAGTAAATACCACACTTTTATAATATTAAACACGTGGGAAATTCCCAAGTTTTCAGTACACACATTTCTGTAGGAATAAACCCTATTTTATTTAATAATAACATCTCCTTATTTAGGTAACTTTTATAGCCACTTTTTCCAAGCCTTCAGTGCTGTCCAGCTGGCTTCTATTTGGCTTTCACATTTTGTTACCTGAAACGCGTTTAAAATATTTTGTCAGTGGCAAATACTGGTGAGTGAATCCTAGTTTAATCAAGAAGAGTTTTATCTTTTAACAGTATTGAGAGCTATTACAATGTTTATATCTACACAATTACTCATTCAGTACTGTCAATCTTGACTGGTGGGTCATATTACACATTGGCTATCTCGTTGTCCAATGGTAACGTGTTCCACATTTTGTATACAAAACCCCAACATACCGATATTAATTGAAGAACTACAAAGACTCAATCACTGATAATTATAATTTAAAATAAATAAAGGTTTTGTAAAATAGTTTACCAAAAGGAGATTACTCACAAAAAGGTTTACACAAAAGAAGGATAACTCACATTGCTGTCTTAGGGTTTTCCTTAAGGGTTTCCTGGTAATTATCTATTAAATACACAAATGTACACGCGTTAATATTATAACCCAATATTTACATTAGTAATACCCTCCCCGAGACGACATTCCAACGACTATGTCGGGTAGAACCACGTCAGCCGTTACGGAACCCTGGATCAATCGGGCATCGTATCTAATACGTAGCCGGGGTTATAATACTTACAACGGGACAGAACTTCGTTATTTAGGGGGTTATTATACCCGAAAAGCACTTTGACTATATAGAAATTCGAGAGAAAGAAAGTGTGTGAGCGACTGGGACTGAAGGCCGATGCCCTCAATTTATAGGGCCTGATTTTGGTTTTGTCGCGCCCCGCGTAGGAGGTAGCCAAGAGCTACGCAGCCCGTGACATAGGGTCCGTAGGCCCTAGCTGATCCGGGTCACCGCTCTAGCTTCGACGTGTGGCTGCCACATGGAAGCTTAGGGTTTTGCCTCGTTGACGAGAGCTCGCGGCCCGCATAAGACCAAGCTTAGGTCTTCGTGGCCCGCCACAGATTAATAAAATTTGTTTTTAATTAATTTTTAATAAAATAAAGGTATTCGGCGCCTGTTTTCGTATACGGGGTGTTATTTTAGGACATATAGGGATATTTTAAAATATATTAGGGGTGTCGGAAGTATATTGGAGGGTTGTTATATCCTCCCCACCTTGTTTTAGAGCTCGTCCTCGAGGTCTACTAGAATAGGTGCGGGTATTTCCTTTGCATTTCTGATTCTAGCTCCCATGTGTATTCTGGTCCTCTTTTGGAGTCCCATTTCACTTTGACCAGAACTAATCTCTTGTGTTTGAGATTCTTGACCGTTCTGTCTTCAATCTGTAGAGGTCTTTCTACAAATTTTAATTGTTCAGTTGCCTCTATATCCTTAAGAGGTACCATCAGTGATTCATCAGCTAAGCATTTCTTGAGATTAGATACATGAAATACATTATGTATTCCTGCCATTTCCTCTGGCAGTTGTAGCTGATAGGCTACAGGTCCTATTCTTTTAATAATCTCAAAAGGTCCAACATACCTGGGGCTTAGCTTTCCCCTTTTGATGAATCTTACCACTCCTTTCCAAGGAGAGACTTTCGATAACACTTTGTCTCCTACCTGAAATTCCAATGGTTTTGGTCTGTTATCTGCATAACTCTTTTGTCGATCAGTGCTGCTTTCAATCGTTCCTTGACTTGAATGATCTTGTTTGTTGTTTCTTGTACTATCTCAGGTCCGGATAATTGCTTTTCTCTAATTTCTGCCCAACAGACTGGAGTTCAGCACTTTCGGATCAATGGTAAGTGATCATCCCAATTACCTTCGAAATCAATTACACAAGCTCTAAGCATGTCCTCCATTGTCTGAATTGTTCTTTCGCTTTGTCCGCCCGTCTGAGGATGATAAGCGGTGCTTAAATTCAACTTGGTTCCCATTGCTTTTTGGAAACTTGTCCAAAAATGAGAGGTAAAACGACTATCTCTGTCAGAAACAATTGATAGAGGAATTCCATGTAATGAAACTATTTCGTTTACATATAATTTAGCTAATTGTTCCATACTGAAAGTTTCCTTCATGGGTAGGAAATGAGCTGACTTAGTTAGCCTGTCTACAATAACCCAAATTGTATCATTACCTTTTCTTGTTTTGGGTAACTTGGTAACAAAATCCATTGTTATCAATTCCCATTTCTATACAGGCATCTCTAACTGTTGCAATAAACCTGAGGGTTTCTAGTGTTCAGCTTTGACATGTGAACAAGTTAGACACTTTACAACATATACTGCTATATCCTTTTTCATTCCTATCCACCAGAAATTCTTTCTTAAGTCTTGATACATCTTATCATTTCTAGGATGCATCGTATACTTAGACTTATGGGCTTCTTCTAATATACGGTGGCATATGTTTCCTAATTTAGGTATCCACATTCTTTTCTTATGGAATCTCCAAATTCCATCTGTTCCTTGTTCTAGTTCCTTAATCATTCCTTTCAATTTTTCAGTATCATCCTTGATTACTGATTCTTGTGTTTTTAATCTGTTCATTTAAATCTATCTGTAGATTTAATTTAAGAGAACGTACTCTTTTTGGCTTTTCATGATATTTTCGACTTAAAGCATCAACTACTACATTTGCCTTTCCTACATGGTACTGGATATTACAATCATAATGACTAAGTATCTCCATCGAACGTCTTTGTCTCATATTCAACTCCTTTTGACCGAAAACATACCTTTAACTCTTATGGTCGGTGAAAATGGTAAACTTACTACCGTAAAAATATTGTCTCTAAATTTTAAGGGCAAAAATAATGGCTCCTAATTCTAGATCATTTGTTGAATAATTCTCTTCATGATTCTTAAGTTGTCTAGATGCATAGGCTATAACCTTTTGACGTTGCATTAACACACATCCATAACCTAACTTAGAAGCATCACAATAGACTATAAAGTCTTCAGTTCCTTCCGGTAACGCTAGTATGGGTGCATTGGTCAATCCTTGCTTAAGGATTCTAAAGGCTTCTTCTTGTTTTGGTCCACATTCAAACTTAACAGATTTAAAGGTTAACTTAGTTAAGGGAATGGCTATTCTAGAAAAATCTCGAATAAATCTTCTATAATAACCAGCCAATCCTAAGAAACTTCTAACCTCGGTTGGTGACTTAGGGGTTTTCCATTTGGTAATCGCCTAGATCTTTGTGGGATCCACATGAATTCCTTCATGATTGACTAAATGCCCAAGAAACTATACCTGTTCTAACCAAAATTCACACTTTGAAAACTTAGCATAAAGCTTTTCTTTTCTAAATAAACTTAGAAGTGCGTGCAGATGCGCTGCATGTTCCTCTTTGCTTTTAGAATAAATAAGAATATCATCTATAAAGACAATTATGAATTTATCCACATATGGCTTACATATTCGGTTCATCATGTCCATAAATGCAGCTGGGGCATTGGTTAGACCAAATGGCATGACAGTAAATTTATAATGGCCAAACCTGGTTCTAAAAGTGGTCTTAGGAATGTCCTCTTCCTGTACCTTTAATTGATGATATCCTGATCGTAAATCGATTTTAGAGAAAAATCAAGCTCCTTGTAATTGATCGAACAAATCATCGATTCTTGGTAATGGATACCGATTCTTAATCGTGACTTTATTTAATTCGCGGTAGTCAATGCACATACGCATTGATCCGTCCTTCTTTTTGACGAATAAGATCGGTGGATTGGCAATTGGTGCTGTTCTTGGTAGCAGGTGGATTCTAAATTCAACTTCTCTGTCTGGAGGTTGCCCTGGTAACTCTTCTGGAAATACATCTGAAAATTGGGATACTACTGGAATATCCTTTAATTCTTTCCCTTTAGTGTTGATGATTATGGAAATTAAGTACACTAACGATCCTTTTCTTACATAACTGGCTGTTTTCGTTACAGAGATGAATTTTGTGGATCTAGAGGGCTTATCTCCTTTAATTGTGATCTTTTCACCTTTTGGTGAATTTACTTGGACTGACTTTTGATCACATAAAATACTGGCCTCATTGGCTATTAACCAATCCATTCCTAATACCACATCAAACCCTGCCAGATTCATTGGGTAAAGATTTGCAATAAATTTTTGATTTAAAAATTCTATTCTTGCTCCCTGCAAGATTTCAGAAATCTTAATGGTTTCTCCATTTGCTGTCTCTACTAGACATTCTTGTGGAAGTTTAGTTAATGGTTGATTGAGAAGTTTGCAAAATGAAGCATTAATAAAACTTTGGTTTGCACAAGAGTAAAATAATACTTTAGCAAAAACATCATTAACTAAAAACGTACCGGCGATCACATCCGGGATCATCTTTGCTTCTTCTGCAGTCAGAACAAATGCTCTAGCATTTTTAGTATTCTTGGTGTTCGTGGCTAGAGCTAGTTTTGAATAGTTCAGCTTGATATGTCCTTGTTCTCCACAGTTGTAGCATATTCTGTTGTTAGGCTTCTTCCTACAGTCTTCCTCCTTGTGTCCAGATATTTTGCAGAACTTACAGTATATGGAGCATCTTCCAGAATGCTTCCTTTTGCAATACTTGCAGTAGGGTGCAGAAGTAGAAGCTACATTTTTCCCACGGTTAGAATTTCCAGAACGGAATTCTTGGGTAAGTTTCTGAGCTAAGGTTCTTCTCTGATCCTCTTCTCGTGTACGCACTAATTCATCAGTCAAGGTGTTTGCTAGTTCTATAGCTTCTTCTATGGTTTGAGATCTAGCTGCCTTGACTACATGCCTAATTTCACTGATTAATCCCCAGATATAACGGGAGATTAATACTGGTTCAGGTGATACAAGGGTTGGCACTATTCTAGCATATTCAAAGAATAACATAGTGTACCCCTTACTATCTACTCCAGTCATCCTAAGGTTTAGGAACTTATTTGCTATATGTTCCTTTTCATTGGGAGGGCATAATTTTCTTTCCACCATGTTCTTAAATTCCTCCCATTCCAGATTGTAAACCTTGTCACTTCCCTTAGACTAGAGGATAGTGTTCCACCATTCTAAGGCTGCATTCTTAAACAGATTGGAAGCAAACATTATCTTCTTTCGCACACTTGCTTATTTTTAAGACAGCCTTAGTCTTTTCTATCCAGCGTAGAGCTGCAACGACCCCTTCATTGCCTGAGAATTCCATTGGTTTACAAGACCAGAATTTTTTATAAGAACAACCATAAGACATGGTTCTTCTTCTTTTGGGAATGGGCACTTGAAGTATGGGTCCATTGTTTACGCTGTGTTCAGGTTCAGTGGGTCGTTTACTATCACAGTTACTTTTATTATCTGCTTCCTTAACCGTTTTGATAATATATGGCATCGCATCTATTATCCCTTGTGCCACTTTGTGTTGGATGGCACTGTTATCCACTTGGTTTCCATTATTATTATTCGGGTTATCGTTATCCGGGTTATTGTTACTCTGGTTTTCCTGGTTCACTTTGTTGTCCATCTAAATTTTAAACATTTGCCAATTATTAATATCACAGGATAATATTTAAGGCAAACAATCACACAACACACATATTGATCAAAAGCGTCGAACATTGCGACTTACTCTTTCTTATATATTATGCATCTAATACAAACTAGAACTGGAATTTAAAATTTACAATACTATTATGCGTCACTAACCACGAGGTGGTCTATACTACAACATACATTATTATTATTAATTTTTTTTCAAACATACACACATATTATATATTATTATTATTTTATTATTATTATTACTATCACCATCACTGATATGGGTTCATCCAGAACTCCATATTACGCTCGTCGTACTTCTAGACAAGTCGTTCTCCGATCTGCCTCATCCTGTCACTATTTTCTAAAATCTCCTCACCAAAGGTGCGGAGTTCTTTCACATTCTCTGCACTCATTGGGGGTGCATGTGCTGGTACTGGATCTGGGTACTGTGGCATGGGTTCTTCCTGAGGATATGGATTCTCTGTGATTTCCCTAATGTATTCATCGTTATCATAATAGGGATCTAGAGGGTCCAGACCTGGGTAAGCTACTAGGTTTGGCATGGGTTCTTCTGATATGTGGTAGCGTTGCTGATAATCCCTATGATCATTGAACCACGGGTCGTAGTCTGGGTCTAAGGGATTGGGTGTTGGTATTCTAGGTATCTCAGTGGGATCAATGGCTGGTGCTGGGATTTGGTTTTCAGGATTGACTAATACTCCATTGGTTGTGTGGGAAACAAGGGTAATGGTTGAGGGGCTATGAGTCGCTCTAAGTTAGGGTCTACAGCTGTGGTTGCTAGGATATGAAAATTTGCTAGACTCCTATTAAGCATGTCTTGGGTGTGGGCATCTGTTTCTCTCATAGCGGCTGCTAACACTCGCTGCTGTTGTAACTTTTTCATCCTCTTCCTACGTTCGTGTGCTCCCCTACTGAACCATCCTCTCTTTTTAGGAGGGAATGACTCTTCAGACTGAGCCTTGAACACGGATATCCCATCTTCATTGTCAGCTGAATACCCTGAGAGGGTAGGCTGTGAAGAGGTACCTTCGTTTTGTGGTGAGCTAGACAACTAACGATAGGCGTCGGAGGATCCTTGATCGCTCATACTGTAAACTAACAAATATTCAAATAACACACAACAATAAAATACAGATATGTACGTATTTATGTAATTAATTTCCTAACATATAATATTTTGGTGTCAGCAGAACACTTCTGTGGCTGAATCAGTGGCTTAGCTCTGATACCATCTTCTGGCGCAACCCCCATCCCATACCTGTCCCGGGAACGGGCGGCCACGAGATCAGATTTAGTGGTATCGGTGTTTATCATTTTGGTAGCGGAAATTTCATCAGGACCGTAGTTAGGAAATATTTTATCAGGGTAAATACCACACTTTTATAATATTAAACACGTGGGAAATTCCCAAGTTTTCAGTACACACATTTCTATAGGGATAAACCCTAATTTACTTAATAAAAACATCTCTTTATTGAGGTAACTTTTATAGCCACTTTTTCCAAGTCTTTAGTGCTGTCCAGCTGGCTTCTATTTGGCTTTCTTTGTTACCTGAAACGCGTTTAAAAATATTTTGTCAGTGGGAAATACTGGTGAGTGAATCCCAGTTTAATCAAGAAGAGTTTTATCTTTTAATAGTATTGAGAGCTATTACAATGTTTATATCTACACAATTACTCATTCAGTACTGTCAATCCTGACTGGTGGGTTATATTACACATTGGCTATCTCGTTGTCCAATGGTAACGTGTTCCACATTTTGTATACAAAACCCCCAACATACCGGTAGTAATTGAAGAACTACAAAGACCCAATCACTGCTAATTATAATTTAAAATAAAAAAGGTTTTGTAAAACAGTTTACAAAAAGGAGATTACTCACAAAAAGGTTTACACAAAAAGAAGGATTACTCACATTGCTGTCTTAGGGTTTTCCTTAAGGGTTTCCTGGTAATTATCTATTAAATACACAAATGCACACGCGTTAGTATAATAACCCAATATTTACATTAGTAATACCCTCCCCGAGACGACATTCCAACGACTACGTCGGGCAGAACCACGACAGCCGTTACAGAACCCTGGATCAATCGGGCAGCGTATCTAATACGTAACCGGGGTTATAATATTTAGAACATGACAGAACTTCATTATTTAGGGGGTTATTATACCCGAAAAGCACTTTGACTACATAGAAATTCAAGAGAAAGAAAGTGTGTGAGCGACTGGGACTGAAGGCCGATGCCCTCAATTTATAGGGCCTGATTTTGGTTTTGTCGCGCCCCGCGTAGGAAGTAGCCAAGGGCTACGCGGCCCGCGACATAGGGTCCGTAGGCCCTAGCTGATCCGGGTCACCACTCTAGCTTCGACGTGTGGCTGCCACGTGGCAGCTCAGGGTTTTGCCTCGTTGATGAGCGCCCGCGGCCCGTGTAAGACCAAGCTTAGGTCTTCGCGGCCTGCCACAGAATAATAAAATTTGTTTTTAATAACATAAAGGTATCCGGGGCCTGTTTTCTTATACGGGGTGTTATTTTAGGACACATAGGGATATTTTAAAATATATTAGGGGTGTCGGAATATTTTGGAGGGTTGTTATAAACAAGGGCAAACCCTTGTTCATCCAAGATCATCAAGTTGAAGGATAAATTGGGCCTCAAATTCGTGCATGAACATGAATTATCGATCACCTAGACTAGGGGATCATAAGGTATGTTTAAAAACCTAGATTGATGAAAGTTATAACTTGAGACAAGTAGAATACTTGCAATTAGATTGTTGGAATATGATCCAAAGATGAAATTGAGTGTATATGTATGCTTAATTTCGTTAGACATAATGAAACTCTATCATTTCGGATGTAAGATTACTTGTAAGTGATTAACATGTAGGTTATGAAGTGGGTTTTGATAATATGATGAAGTTGATGATGTACTTGTGTTTAGAATCATCATACATGATAGTAATAGGAAGATACTTAAATAATCAATGAGTTCGAGTACATGTTCATACTTGCCATGGAATGGGTTTTTGTATCATATGATGAAATAAATGTTATATTCATGTTAAATGATGTTTGAAATCATCATGTACATATGAATGTTTAAATTCTTTGGCTAAGTTTGATGTTTGGGTAAATTCCATATATATGATGCAATGGGTTGTTCATAGTGATGAAACAATCCCAAGTTCTTGTATAATATTGATAGATTAGCATACAATAATTCAGACTATATTAATTAATGTTAACAATTGCATGAACTTGGTAGGAGAATGTAGTTAAGATGGTAGCCTAAAATTAACGCCTATAAGGTGATGTGTGCAAAAT
Source organism: Helianthus tuberosus (assembly GCA_030545235.1). NCBI lineage: Eukaryota > Viridiplantae > Streptophyta > Magnoliopsida > Asterales > Asteraceae > Helianthus > Helianthus tuberosus. Next base: position 13,872,873 of record CM060452.1, on the reverse strand, counting down.
GCAACATATAAATTACATCAATTGTGGCATAAAACTAACCTTTTTTTAGTACTAATGTTGGAAAAAGTGTGTTTTTGTCTTCCTTTTGTATTTTCAGGATTAAATGAGCTCAAATAAACAAAAGAAGCAAAAAGGCGGCTAAATCTAACAAAAATACAAGAAAAGGGATAAACGTGGCATGCCCGACCCCCCGACAACATCTTCCCAAGCAAAACAAGAAAACAGAAGGTTGAACACGCCCCGTGCTCAGTGAGCATGGGGGTGTGCCCAGGTCTCTGCAGAAAAGACAAAGCTGTAGAAGCTTCTATCACCCACCACGGGGGCGTGCCCAGCGGACACGGGGCCGTGGTTAACTCTAAGATTCGCAGAATCTGAGGAAATCTTGATAGTATAGATACGCTTCTGCACACGGGGTCGTGCCCAGTGGACACGGTGGCGTGGTCAACTAATGCAGACAAACTGCAATTAATGAAGAAAGAGAAGGAAGATGGACACGGGGCATGCCCGACCCCCCGACAACATCTTCCCAAGCAAAACAAGAAAACAGAAGGCTGAACACGCCCCGTGCTCACTGAGCACGGGGGTGTGCCCAGGTGTCTGCAGAAAAGACAAAGTTGTAGAAGCTTCTATCACCCACCATGGGGGCGTGCCCAGCGGACACGGGGCCATGGTCAACTCTAAGATTTGCAGAATCTGAGGAAATCTTGATAGTACAGATACGCTTCTGCACACGGGGTCGTGCCCAGCGGACACGGTGGCGTGGTCAACTAATGCAGACAAACTGCAATTAATGAAGAAAGAGAAGGAAGATGGACACGGGGCCGTGCCCGAGTTGCTGTTCAGGCTATAAATAGGGGTGCTTGGCTCATTTGCAAACCATCCCTTGGCACACCACCTCTCTCACACTTCACCCACCACCATCACAACACCATCATCCACCACCATCATCCATCATCCATCATAGAGTGTGTGAGTCTTCTCGGGATCCAAGATTGATCGTAAGAGTTCTTGACAATCAAAGGCCATGTTTGCCTAAGTCTTTTACATCACTTGGTGAAGACAAGTGTCTAGTGTAATACTTTTTATTTTTTATCTTTTCGCACTTTTTATTTGGTTATGTATTAATGACTTTAATAACTAGTTTCTTATGTTGAAGGTGATTCTTCCTTATCGTTTGTCCGTGGTCTCTTGGCATTATTTTACTGTCTATATAAAATAAAATATTTTCACCATTCATATCTCCACGGTCTATATGGAGATATGTTGGCTACCTGGTCGGGGGTTAAGGGAACTGTTTGGTAAGAGTCTTGCCTTGTTCAGTGTATAGATCCTGCAAGGACCTGGGTAAAATTTAGTAGGACCTCCTTCAATACCCACCGGTATTGGATGGCGGGGGTCCAAACTCTTTGATCCCCTCATCTGTAAGCTACTATTAATACTTTAACCCGGCTACTTAGGACTGTATCCCTGCTGACTCAGACTACTTAGCCGAGGGTAACGTCACCTTCAAAAGAGGGGCCTACCACATTATGCATTAATAACTTAATTAATTATCTTTCAATAATCCGAACCTTGAGGATTGTATCCTTGCTGACTCAAACTACTAGGTTGAGGGTAACGTCACCTTCAAAAGAGGGGCATACTACAATAACTAAGATAATCTCTTAAAAAGTGCAAAAGTGCGGAAATAATCAAAGGCTACACTAAACACGAGTCGGATCCAAGTGATTCATCTTGTCTATCTGTTTTTATTTTATTTTTCAGCATTTTAGTTAGTTTTATTTTTCTAGTTTAAAAAACCTTTTTTCTAACTTTTGATTTGATTAGACGTTGAGGATAAACCGGTACTAAAAGCTCTTGTGTCCTTGGACGACCTCGGTATCTTACCAATACTATACTACGCTCACGATGGGTGCACTTGCCCATATGTGTGTTTAGTGTTAGTAAATATCATGTTTTATAAATTTAAAACTTGACTAAAAAGTGTAAAAGGGCTTAAAAGATACATTAAAAACCTACGACACTTCACACGCATCAAGTTTTTGGCGCCGTTGCCGGGGACACAAGGATTTTAAGAAAGCTTAAAATCGATTGCCTAATCAGTTTTCAAAACCCTTTTTAAACGCGCACATTTTTTTCCTGCATTTTGTTAATTTTTGCATTTACAGTAGGTTGAACACGGGCCGTGCTCACTGAACACGGGCCGTGCCACATATTTTTCATAAAACACCCAAATACCGAGCCTGAACACGGGCCGTGCTCACTGAACACGCCCCGTGCTCAACGAAACCAGTAACTTAAATTCAAACGCCCAGATACAGATCCTGAACACGGGGCCATTTCCACTGAACATGGGGCCGTGTCCAGCCTCTGTTTCCGCTTTTATTTCTGCTATATGGTCTCGAGACTTTGTTGTGGTCTGCTGAGTGATTCTCATGGATCAATACTCAGGAGGTTACAACTACACCTATGAGGAGGATGATTATAGGGAAGACTATTGCACTAATTGTGGTAACCCGCACTCGGTTCAATATTGTAACTTATTTCAACCATCCACTTCATACACCTACTAAGAGGAGCCCAGGTACGAGCCATCAACTTCATACACATCCTATGAAGACCAAAGGTATGAACCTTCTCCCTCATACTCATATTTTGATGAACCAAGGTATGAGCCTTCATACTCATACTTTGAGGAACCAAGATATGAGCCACCACCTTCGTATGCTTATTATGAGGAGCCATGGCGTGAATAACCCACCTCATATGAGTATTATGAAGAACAAAATTACGACCCTTATCCATCATATACTTACAATGAAGGACAATGGTGTGAACCATCTACTTTATATGAGTATTATGAGGAACAAAAGATCGAACATCCGGATCCAAGCTTTGAAAATCCCGATCCTTACTCTATCGCCGAAGTAATCGATAGGATATTAGAACACCTTAAAACTATCGAGCGCTATATAAAAGAATCTCGCGCAAGGGAAGAGGAGTCCCGTGCAAGAGAGGAATTAAATAAACAAGAGATAGTTGAAAGTGTAAAAATGGAAGAACAAATAAGTGAAAAACTGACACATGGGTTAAACAACGAAAAAGGTGAGTCCGTCAACATTAAAATTCAAGAATAGTCTAATTTTGAAGAAATTAATCTCTTGTCACCTTCCTTTGAAAATCATTGTTTATTACCTACTCATGCTAAGTTTTTAAAAGAGTTAAACACTAACACAAAAATTGACGAAACGGTAAGTATTAAGTTAACAAATGATCAAACCTCGCTAGTAAAATAAGACCCATTTGAAATCAACATTACACCGGTTCCATGTTTTTTTCAAAATTCATTTATTAGTAATGTCACAATTGATAAAGATCTTTGCGTTAACATAATGCCAAATTACATTTTCGAAAAATTAAGTATTAGTGATTTTTCTCCACTTCAAATACCCATTTTTCTATCCAATTGGAAAATAATAAAATCAATCGGTGTAGTTGAGGATGTCTTGGTTCAAACAAATCAAATGGTAATCCCAACCGATTTTGTCATCCTCGATGACGCTCCTCTAGTGTTGGGACGACCTTTTGTAAAAACCCACGAAGCTTTGAAAAATCGGAAGTACAACAATCTATCTATTCAATTAGGGGCATTTAAAAAGAGTGTCGATCTTGAGTGGTCAATGAAATATCCATTCGGCAATAATGACCCCCTAATTGAAGATGAAGATGAATCACCCGATACAAGTGAAAAGATTGACCACTTTGTTGAAGAAGAGGTCGCCATAGAACAAACTTTCAAAGTTCTTGATCAAAATGAGCAACCAAATAAGGAGTCTCCTAAAGACCCACCTCTTGAGCTCAAAGAACTTCCAAAAGGTTTGGAATATGCTTTTCTAGACAAAGATGGTAAATCACCTGTAATTATTTCGTCTAAATTAGGTAGCCTAGAAAAAGAAAAATTAATTAATCTTTTGAAAAAACAAAAAATGCGATCGCTTGGAAGCTTGTAGATATTAAAGGAATAAGTCCTTCCATGTGCACGCACAAAATTTTAATGAACGATGACTACAAATCGGTAATACAACCACAACGTCGAGTAAATCCAAATGTTCAAGAAGTGGTTAAAAACGAAGTCATCAAACTGCTTGACGCTGGACTAATTTATCCTATCTCCGATAGTCCTTGGGTAAGTCCCATCCAAGTAGTTCCAAAGAAAGGTGGTATGACGGTAATAACTAATGAAAATGATGAATTAATACCAATGAGAACCGTCACAGGATGTAGAGTATGTATAGATTATAGACGATTAAATGAAGCAACAAGGAAAGATCACTTTCCTTTGCCCTTCATTGATCAAATGTTAGAAAGATTATCCGGTCATAAATTTTACTGTTTCTTGGATGGTTTTTCAGGTTACTTTCAAATCCCGATAGCACCCGAAGACCAAGAAAAGACAACTTTCACATGTCCCTATGGAACTTTTGCTTATCGACACATGCCATTCGGTCTATGTAATGCCCCCGCAACCTACCAACGTTGCATGGTAGCCATCTTCCATGACATGATAGAAAAGACAATGGAAGTCTTCATGGACGACTTTTCTATCTTTGGGGATTCATACGACCAATGCCTCGATAACCTTGAACGAATGCTATCCCGTTGTGAGGAAACCAACCTCGCCCTTAACTGGGAAAAATGCCATTTCATGGTAACGGAGGGAATAGTACTCGGTCACAAAATCTCAAGCGAATGAATGGAGGTTGATCGAGCCAAAATAGACACTATTTCTCGATTACCACCCCCATCCTCCGTTAGAGCTATCAGAAGTTTCTTAGGGCATGCCGGATTTTATAGGCGGTTTATCAAAGACTTTTCTAAAATCTCAAGGCCTCTAACAAAATTACTTGAAAAAGATGCCCCTTTCATCTTTGACAAGGATTGCAATCAAGCATTTCTAGCCCTAAAGGAAATGCTAGTCAATGCACCTATCATGATAGCGCCTGGTTAGAAATTACCTTTCAAAATCATGTGTGATGTAAGTGACTTTGCAGTTGGAGCTGTCTTGGGACAAAGAAAAGAAAAGCATTTTCACCCAATTTATTATGCTAGTAAAACATTAACGATGCACAAGAAAATTACACAACAACTGAAAAAGAATTACTAGCTGTGGTATTTTCTTTTGATAAATTTCGTTCTTATCTTGTTCTTTCTAAAACAATAGTCTATACAGATCATGCAGCCATTCGATATCTCTTCAAGAAACAGGATGCTAAACCACGTTTGATTCGATGGATTCTACTCCTCCAAGAATTTGATATTGAAATCAAAGACAAAAGAGGAGCAGAAAACACTGCAGTGGATCATCTTTCACGCTTAGAAGACCCAGCTTTGGAGGCAACCACGGACGAGCAAATCAACGAAAAATTTCCAACGGAGTCCCTAGAAATGGTGGAATACAGAGAAGAGCCATGGTACGCTGACTATGCTAACTACCTAGCTAGCGGTATAGTCGCAAAAGGTTGGCCACATCATCAAAGAAAGAAATTCTTTGCTAATGTAAAGCATTATTTTTGGGAAGATCCTTATCTTTTCAAATTGTGTGCCAACCAACTCATCCGACGATGCGTACATGGTAATGAAGCAAGAAGAATTCTCCGCCATTGTCATGAAGGTCCATACGGAGGACATCATGGTGCCGCTAGTACCGCACGAAAGGTATTTGATTCAGGGTTTTATTGGCCTACCATTTACAAAGACGCCCAAAGTCTTGTCAAGACATGTGACGCTTGCCAAAGAACAGGTAATATTTCTTCCAAAAATGAAATGCCACAAAATTGCATTCTTGTTTGTGAAATTTTTGATGTGTGGGGACTCGACTTTATGGGACCTTTCCCACCGTCAAAATGAAACAAATATATACTTGTGGCAGTAGATTACTTGTCTAAATGGGCCGAGGCTGAGGCACTTCCAACAAATGATGGAAGAGTCGTGGTAAGATTTCTGAAAAAATTATTCTCTCATTTTGGAACGCCTAAAGCATTAATAAGTGATAGAGGTACCCATTTTGTAATCATCAACTCGAAAAAATCTTAACAAGGTATGGGGTCTATCATCGGGTCTCAACGGCATATCACCCTCAAACAAACGGACAAGCCGAAGTGACTAATAGAGGTTTAAAATGCATACTTGAAAAAAACTGTAGGGTTAAATAAAAAGGAATGGGTCGATAAATTAGATGATGCTTTATGGGCTTTTCGAACTGCTTATAAAACAACAATAGGTACAACCCCATATACGCTCGTCTATCGAAAATGTTGTCATTTGCCAGTAGAAATAGCTCACAAGGCTTACTGGGCAATTAAAAATGTAAACCTCGATTTAGAATGTGCCGGTAAAAATCGATTTTGTCAATTAAATGAATTAGACGAATTAAGGAATTATGCATACTCAAACTCTTAAATTTATAAGGAAAGAATGAAAAACTTGCATGACAAACACATTAAACCTAATGAATTTTGAGTAGGAGATCAGGTTCTATTGTTTAATTCACGACTTCGATTGTTTCCTGGTAAATTAAAGTCCAGGTGGTCAGGACCTTTTTCCATCACCCATATTTTTCCACACTGTGCAGTATAAATTAAATCTCGAAATGGCATTCCATTCAAAGTCAATGACCAACGGCTGAAGGTCTATCAAGGATTGATTGAGGATGAGGAGGAAGAAATCTCGCTTCAAACGGTCGAAAAATAAAAGCATCAACATCATAACATCATACCTGGTAAGTGACGAACAAACGGGTTGACTTCTAAATCGGTAAGTCTTCTAACCGAATTTTTGAGAAACAAGGGCACTCACATGAGCACTAAATTTTTTTTAAACTTTGCTCGGCACGAGGCCGTGTCCGCTGGACACGGGGCCGTGTCCGCGCAACTGTCGGGATAAAAACCCTTTTCAACACAGTTTCTTCATTTTCACAAGCCCCGTTTCCCCAAAAACGCTCTGGTTCAGGCGATTTTTCTGCAAGATTTCGACGTCTCCTCTACTTCTAACAACATCAAGGTATGATTCTATCATCATTAGTAGTTAGATTAAGCATTTGCATGTAGTTAAAACATCAAAAATTTGGGGAAAAATCTAGGGTTCTTGAACTTCATCCTGATCAAACCTCAAATTTTTGCATAAAATTGTTAGCATTAGTATAGATTCATGTTATAGGAAGTAAATCCACTTGTATTGTTCAGAGATTTGCCCGATTTCTCACAAAAACCCCCAAACCCTTGTTTTTTAACCGAAAAAGATAAAATTGAAGGGGTAAACGGTTTGTTTTGGGAAAAACGGCACTTGGGGTTTCATTTTCGGGAAAAACTGCCCCTACTGGACCAAAAATTTTCAAGTTTTCGGGACCGGGTCAAAAAAATTGATTTTTAAGAAACAGACGCCTGGACACGCGGTCGTGCTCGCTGAGCACGGGGGCGTGTCCAGCTATTTTCTAACCAACATGGGGCGTGTCCGCTGAACACGGCCGACTGTTTTCAGTTTTCTCCGAAAATTTCAATTTTTCATGCTAATTGTTTGGTATTTCCTTTCAGATGTCGAAGAAATTCACTCGGTTCAATGCAAAAGAGTTGGATGCTAAAGCAAGATACGGTGTGCTTCGAACCAGACCGGAGGAATACCCACAACAAGTGTGCATGGATCTTTTAGCTATGGTGAACCAGCTTGACCGGTTTAACAACCTAGTCACCGGCCCACTAAGAGCCGCTCTGTGCACTCGACTTCGTTCAGTCCACAAGTATAATCTGGAATTCTATAGCACATTCGTGTTCAACTCAAGATGCGACCCATTTGATAATGATGTGGTAGAGTTCCGATGTGGGGGGACTAGGTACTCAATTTCGATGGCACAGTATGGGTCGATAGTTGGGTTGTATGCGGAGGAAGATGCGGGTAATGAAGAGAACACCGGAGGGTTACGTGAACTATTAGAAAACGAACGCCAAGCTGCTTGGGCTCAAATAGGAGATGGAATCTACAACCCAAGTAGCACTAAGAACACTAAGTTGAGGGACCCTCTTTACTGCTACATCCATAGGGTCCTCACTTACTCTCTTAGCCAAAGGCACGATAGCAGTGGCGTTGTTGGGTTGAGAGATCTAGTGGTCCTTCATTGCATTCACAACCGCAGAAACCTTAATGTTCCGTACCTCCTGCTCCGAAACATGCATTGGAACCGGCTTGCTACTCCACCAACCCCTTTCTTCTTCGGAGGGTGGATATACCGTCTCTTCAAGCACTTCGTGAATATGCCAAGGATTTTCGAAAAGAGCCCATGGTCGGGAAGAGTGGACATACACATCTGCCGCTCCATGAACCTGATTTATGAAGCCGAAGACGGGACGGTTAGCTTTCAAAGAGTCCAGGGGCATGCATGGAACCCGCAAGAGGCACTCGTCCTTCACGCTCCACAGTTCCAACAACCTCCTCAATTCCAGTACCAGCCCCACGGTGATCCAGGCCAATCCTCCTCACAAGGAGGCGGTTTTCCTAATTTTCAAAGTTTACATGATTTGTTACAGGAAAACCTCATGTGCACCAGGAACACCTATAACATGGCGAGCAACACGTACACCCGGGTCGGAGCGGTTGAAAGAAACATCTCTGATATTCAAGATGACATTGGGAACATCCGGGAGTACATGGCGGGGCACGGAGGAGGAGGTGATGATGAAGACGAGGACATGACTAGGGGTGTTCAAGATCGGATAATCCGATTTTCGGATATCCGAAAATTTCGGATAGTGAATATTGACATCCGAATCCGAAATTTCGGATATCATCGGATATCCGAAATTTCGGATTCGGATTCGGTTGTCAAAACGGATATCCGAACTTAAAAAAAAACAAAAAATCCGTTTTCTAATCAGAACAAAACTAAACATGTTTCGTATCCAATTTTCCGAGTTTATAATATCTAAAACATTCAACAAACCGATAATAAAATCCAAGCTTAAAAAGTTCAAAGTTTCAAAACACCACAACATATTCAAAACAATCCAAAGTTTTGAACAACTAAAATTCAAAACAATACATAAATTCCGAAAGTAGTTCTTATAATAAAAACAATAAATCCAACCACTAGCGTTTGTAAACATCCAATATTCATCCCTTGTAAACCAAGCATCCAATATTCATACATTATAAACCTGCGATAACGTAACTTATATTATATATATGTACAATATATCAATAATACATATTTATTTAAATGAAATGTATTTAAAACCTTATGTAAGCCATAATTCAAGACACATATGGCTGGATATCATCCCTTGTAAACCTGAAACAACATAATCTATTATATATTAAACACATTGATGGACAGTAGAAACAAAAATATAAGGTTGAACATCAACCATAACTTAATAGAAATAAAAACACCTTAAGCCGGCTCGATCGTTTCATTAACAGTTTCATCTATATGACGACGGTGGGTTGTTCTAGTGTTAACTCCTTCATATCTACAATATAATAGAATAAAAAACATAATAACTTAGAATACATATGTACAAAAAAGCAAAGAATAACTTATTCAGCAATCAGATCTAGAACAATAAACCAGCAGATCTACAAAAAAAATTAGTCTATAGTTGACCAATAAAAAAAATTCAACAGATCTGGTGTGGTGAAGTATCAGGTCTGATTTCAATCCTAGAAAATCGTTACTTTTTTTAACATCTATCTACAGAATACAAGATTCTTCAATCAAGAAACAAAATCAAAACCCTAAATCCTAATCTCACAGTTGCACAGACAAACATCAAGAACAAACTCTACAAACTACAAATCAATCTAGAAACTGATGAATAACCATTAAAATGATAGATTTGTTACCTTTTGTAGTAGAAATTACAAGTTTCCTGATGAAGATATGAACTCAAAAACCACCAAGTATCTGCAATCGATTACCATGTAGATGTTAGATACTGATATACTTCTCAAAAAATCCGAAATTTACTATTAGATACTTAGATATAGAATATAAAGATGAGAAATTGAACCAATGGTGTGAATCCAAAATCGTAGACTTGTAGGATATGACGAGGAGAGCGGCAATCAGAGATGTGTGTAGGATATGTACGTCCGATCGGAGATGGAACATGGAAGTGGAAGAAAAGTGGGAGAAGGGGGCGACACTTTGGACTGTGAAGTGTGAACTGAACAAGAAACCCTAATTTTTTAAAATGTGCGTATAATATACTCTGTCATATTTTAGTAAATGGGTAAGGGCCATTAGGAATGTAGAATTGGGCCGAATGCATAACCAAACCCATTAACATATTAATATTTTTCTTTTGTTTTTTAAGTTTCGGATAATCCGAATATCCGAAAATTTCTAAAATTAACATCCGAATCCGAACTTTCGGATTATCCGATTTTCGGATATCCGAAAATTCGGATATCCGAAATTTCGGATATTTCGGATACAGGTTTTCGGATATTTCGGATTCGGATTTTTTTGAACACCCCTAGACATGACTAGGCGGGAGGAGTAGAGGTAGGAGCAGCTGGTTGGTGATCCCACAGGTTAACCCTCTTTCCTTATGAACAATTTCCGACCTGCGTGCCGTGTGTTGAACAATTTACTTTCCTTTAACTCTTTTTATTTTCTGCATTTTTTTCTTTTTAACTTTGTGATGCGGATGTTTCGAATTTTGGTAATTTAGGATGCTTGTTATGGTTTGGTGTAGTGTTTATTGACAAAACAGGTACATACGATACTTAGAGTACTAAACATTAGTGCTACTAAAGCCGGGACAGGAAAACCAAAGCCAGAAACCTGTTTTTTACCCTTGCAGACTGTCTACACAGGGTCGTGTCCAGCTGACACGCCCCCGTGCCCACTACCCCAGACCTGCTGTTTGTTTAATTATGCAGATTATTGCCAGACACGGGGTCGTGTCCAGCTGACACACCCCCGTGTCCACCTTCTGTAAGTTTTTGTTACTGGCACTCTGAACACGGGGTCATGCTCAACGAGCACGTGGCCGTGTCCAGACGCCCAATAACATAAATATTTGCTTTTTCACACCTTTTTACACATTCAATCAACCTAAAAACTTATTTTTGGGACACATTGAGGACAATGTGTAATTTAAGTGTGGGGGAATGCTAAAACCTTGAATCTTGCAAGTCCTAATTACAAGCCTTACACAAAAGTCTATTGGAACCGCTAATCACCCCAAAATTTTTCAAAAAATTACATTTTTTTTACTTGTCTAGGTTTAACTTGGGAATTTAAAATTCTGAAATGGTTATATTTTTACAAATTTACAACCAATAGCGTCGTGATAAAAAGAACCAACATAAGAAAATTATGAAACAGCATGACAAATTTAGTTAAAATTTGTTATATATACTTGATCACATAAAAACCCATTCCTACAAAAAGTGAGTTTTGAGCCTTTATTGAGCATACAAATACATATCTTTAAACTAATTGCTCATTTTTCGTTTCTTGTGTGAATAGCCGCTTGGTTCTTACGACTCTAGAACTTGCCATGACGATACATTCCCGGTCCTTACCAACTTAAACCCGAGTAAGTAAATGATGGAGGCATTAGGACTAACCCTTTTTATTTCTACACCATTATTTTTCTTTTTTACCACATACCCAAAATCCCCCTAGTTAACCCCTTTAAGCCTAAACCTTTTCATTTCTTAACCCAAAACAAACACCCCTTTTACCCACCAAAAACCTTTTTATTTTTAACCCTTTTGTTTTAGTAACAAAGCTCGGTTTTTGTGTGACTCTCTTATGTTGAAAAAAAAATGAAGTTTGCAATAAACAAACAAAGCTCATCAAAAAGGCTTGTTTGAATAATACTTCATTGGAATAAAAAGTCACAAAAACAATATGTTTTGCAAAAACCGACGCTTTTTACGCCTTTTCTCCCTTTTCTACTAACCACTAACCCAACCACCTACCTTTAACCCAAGCCTAACCCTTCACCCAAAAGTCCTCTTGATAATTACAAAGGTATATAGTAAAAAAGGAGGAGGATTGATTGCTTGGCAAGCTTATGGTAGAAGTAAGTTCCATGCCGCTCTCGAGTGTTTCACAAAAATACATCTTCGGCCGAGTTTTGAGTGATCCCCTGTGAGTTATGTGAACTTGTATATAAATGGAATTTTAAAAAGGCATGTTATCCCTAATAAGTAATTTATCTTATGTAATGTTTTAAATAAATCATGACGAATAGGATTGTAAATAAATAAAAATAAAACTTAATAAAGAATTTTGGAAATCCCGACACTCTATGATAAGTCCAAAACCTTCTCTTCTACCCATTCCATTTGGGAGTGCAAAGCCACATTATAAAGAGTTTTGCTTGAGGACAAGCAAAGATTCAAGTGTGGGGTATTTGATGTGTGTAAAATGAAACATGTAAATTACATCAATTGTGGCATAAAACTAACCCTTTTTAGTACTAATGTTGGAAAAAGTGTGTTTTTGTCTTCCTTTTGTATTTTCAGGATTAAATGAGCTCAAATAAACAAAAGAAGCAAAAAGGCGGCTAAATCTAACAAAAATACAAGAAAAGGGATAAACGTGGCATGCCCGATCCCCCGACATCATCTTCCCAAGCAAAACAAGAAAACAGAAGGCTGAACACGCCCCGTGCTTAGTGAGCACGGGGGCGTGCCCAAGTGTCTGCAGAAAAGACAAAGCTGTAGAAGCTTCTATCACCCACCACGGGGGCGTGCCCAGCGGACACGGGGCCGTGGTCAACTCTAAGATTCGCAGAATCTGAGGAAATCTTGATAGTATAGATACGCTTCTGCACACGGGGTCGTGCCTAGCGGACACGGGGGCATGGTCAACTAATGCAGACAAACTGCAATTAATGAAGAAAGAGAAAGAAGATGGACACGGGGCCGTGCCCGAGCTGCTGTTCAGACTATAAATAGGGGTGCTTGGCTCATTTGCAAACCATCCCTTGGCACACCACCTCTCTCACACTTCACCCACCACCCACCACCATCACAACACCATCATCCACCACCATCATCCATCATAGAGTGTGTGAGTCGTTTCGGGATCCAAGATTGATCGTAAGAGTTCTTGACAATCAAAGGCCATGTTTGCCTAAGTCTTTTACATCACTTGGTGAAGACAAGTGTCTAGTGTAATACTTTTTATTTTTAATCCTTTTTCACTTTTTATTTGGTTATGTATTAATAACTTTAATAACTAGTTTCTTATGTTGAGGTGATTCTTGATGGAGAGTGTGAAACCCGTGCCTTAATGTGTATTAGATTATGTGTTTTAATGCGTTTTTACGTGATTATTCGCTTTGAATATGTTAACTATGCAAGTATGTGGTTTTACAGGTTAATTGCGTAATTCGGTGAAGTTACGACGTTTGGTGATGAAGTGAAACAATCGGGAATAATACTCAAGTGAATACCATTATTCGGTAGATGTTCGGGTCGAGAAATACTTTAGAAGTGCAAGAGATGTGGAAATAATAAAGTCCAGGGACATGTGTCTCAATATATGAAAGTTAAAATATAGCTTATGAAGTCTAATGTGTAACCTACGGCGAAGAATGAGAAAAGAAACAGAGTATAAAAAACGTAACCTACGGTCATCACACGTAGGTTACGGTTTGAAGATAGCAGCTAATTCATCATCACGTGGACTAAATGGCCGACATATAGGACTTGTCTATTGGGCCGCATATGTTTAAAACCCATCATCACGACACATGTGGGCTGGACTGTTGGGAAGCACATGTAAGGCATCAGGTGGGCTTTTTGACGGCTTGGATTTTATGGGAGGCACAAGTCAACAACATATAACCATCATCATACATCATCAACATTGGGGACTTGACTTTTGAGGCTTTGGCAAACATTAAAGTGGGCGGCAGACATCGAAGGGAGTGGAGGCAACAATTTTAATAAACATCATCATCACACTTGGGCCGAATGGTTGGGCCATATTCACGTGAACCAGGTCTGACTTAGTGGACTTGAGGTGGGCTATCATCAGCCATTCTCTCGACATCTTGGACTTGGGGGTGACTAATGAATAGATCACCAACAAATATTAAAAGATCATCATCATCTCACGGATACGGAGACAGCCGTCATACAAGGTTTAAATCAAGATCACATCATCAGCGTCATCTCGAAAAGGAGAAAAAAGGGTTTTTTCAACCGGGTATCAAGCCAGTGAAGATCATTCAACCGAGATGAGCGGCTAAATTTCTCCTGGACACTTCGGGTGAATTATTCTTGTGAGACACTTTTAATTCTAGTTTCTGTTTGTATTGAGATTTGGATTTGTAGTCGGGTGACAGCCGACTATTTACATGATTATATTATTTGTGTGACAGGCAAATCCTGAGTGACAGTCAGAGTTATAATTATAATTATGTTTTGAAACCAATTATGCTTTTGTTGATTGAATGATTCCTATGAATGTTTGTTTTAATATTTCTCTGATCAATTAATATTAAGATTTTGAACTGCATAGGTAATTGGTAGATGTGACAGATTTACTATTCAATCAATAGCATCCAATAAAATCAGAACTAGGTTATTAGTAATTACAGAATCTGAATCCCGGAGTGATCACCTTTTCTCATCATTGTTCATTACGACTCAATCTTTTTCTTAATTGCAACTCATGTGTTTTTAATTCCATATCAGTTTTATAATCATCAGTTAGTTTAGTAAAATTTACAAACAAATAATAATTAGCATTAACCACAGACTCCTCTGGATTCGATACCCTGCTTACCCTAGCTATCTAAATTAATTAGGTTTTTGCATGTCCATAACGACAGACATCAAAATGGCGCCGTTGCCGGGGAGTAGTGCGCAACGTGTGTCAGTTTGTTAGTTTTGCTTTGTTATTTTCGGGTTTCCACTGGTGTGTTTAGTGTGCAGGTTCTACAGGTGCATGCATACTAGAGGCTCTCACAAAGCGTCACCATTGTCATTTGATCCGGAAATCGAAAGAACGCTAAGGCAAAACCGAGTTTTACTACGCGAAAACAGAATCATTGGTTCACCCACTTCACCCATTACACCAAGAAACATCATGGACGAAACACAAGTACCACCCACAACGGGTCAAACGACCTCTTCTTTTATACCTACTTCCACACAACCATCACCAAACACCACTATTCCAAACATCACTACAATGCCTACTCCACTTCACGATACTACACCAACCAATACAACACAACCAATCACTACTCAAGTCGAACCTAGTCTTACCTTTAGCCCATCTATTACGATTCCACCACTCACTCATTTCTTCCCAGTTTCAGGACAATCATCTTCAACTTATACAATACCACAAGGTTCAACTTTTGTCCATACTACCTCTACATTTAGACCATCAAACTAGTCGGGTTTTCAATACTCGACCATTCCATTTGGGCAAACTTCGGGTATAGGGGGAGATGGATATGAGGAAGGATACGAAGATTTTGAGGGTTATGATGAAGATGAGTATGCTTATGCTTATGGGGGTGATGGTGATCAAGGAGAGTTCGGTTATGTGCAAAGTCAATCTCAAGGAATGGCAAGTGTAGGTGGAGTGCCACAACAACAACAACTCATACCGCAACATATTCGGCCAATACCACAAGGGCCACCAATGCAACGCCCTATCCCATTACAACAAGTTCGGCCACAAAATGTACAACCACAATTTCAAAGGCCAATTCAACAACCACCGTTGCCACAACAACAATTTCAACCACCGTTCGTACCACAAGGGCATATACCAAGACCTATGGGTCCTATTCGTCCAAGGGGTCGATTGGGTGTTCCAAGAAGGCATCTTAGGGAACAAGCACGGGGAATAGAAGCACATTTCAGGCCGATAATTACTCAAAACCCTTCACTGGTGGTTATCCCTCACAACAACCATGGGAGAACCTTTGAAGTAAGAACAAATTCTTTGCAAAGTTTTCCGAAATACAAAGGGCTAGCAACGGAGGAACCATATTTCCATTTAGAGGCCTATGACTCAATTTGCAATACTTTTGGGAGTCAAGGTTTTTCGCCCGATGATGTCAAGTTGGACTTATTTCAGTTTTCTTTGGAGGACAAGGCAAAGAAGTGGTTCTACACTTTGCCTTCAGCATCTATTTATACTTGGGCGGAGATGCAACAAATTTTCTTAGACGAATTTTATACCGCCCAAAAGACTAATGATGCTAGAAAGGGGTTGAGGAGTTTCCAACAACAAAATGGTGAAATGTTCCATGAGGTGTTTGAACGATTCAATATGATGATAAAGAATTGCCCTCACCATGGGATTGAACTTTGGGAGTTTATGAATGCCTTCCACGAGGGGTTGAGTGCCGAAGATGCTCGTGATTTAATGTCCATTACCGGTGGGACTTTTGGCACAAATTATGAAAATGATGATTGGGAGTTCTTAGAGAATATGGCAATTACCTCAAAAAGAAAAGCTCAAGCATCGAGGAGAGCGCGACCGGCCATTGCCCGACCTCAAGTGCATGCAATAGATGATGGTAATGTTCAAACCACTAATCAAATTTATGACGTTTGTGCTTTGTGTAATGAAATAGGTCATGCGGCTGAAAATTGCCAAGGAATGGTGGAAGGGCAATATGAAGAGGTTCATGCGGTTCAAGGTCAAGGTCAAGGAGGGGGTGGTAGAAACTACAACAACATGAACTCTAATACTTACCACCCCGGGTTGAGGAACCACCCAAATTTTCGCTATTGGAACCCCTCAAATCAAGCCAACCCGAACTTTCAAGGTAGCCAAGGTAACTTTGGTTCACGCCAACCTTATAACAACCAAAGTGGATATCGAGGCGAGAACAACCAAGGCTATCAAAAGCAATATCAACCGGGTCAAGAACAAGGGGGGTCTTCGGGTGGAAATGAGATGATGGAGATGCTAAAAAGCATGCAAAAGGAGATGCAAAAACGGAACCAACTTGATGAAGTTCGAATGCAAAAGGATGAGGTTCGTGACAAAAGCATCCAATCACTAACAACCCAAATGGGTCAATTGGCAACCGATGTGGCAGAATTGAAGAAAAACAAGGGTCAACTTCCTAGTGCCACTAAGGTAAATCCATCACACGGTTCGTCAAGAGGTAATGTTAATGTTCATCATGTTAGTGTTTTGAGAAGTGGAAAAGAGTTTAAGGCCAATTTGTCACCCGAATTGGTTGAGGGGGTAGTTGAGGACATCACGGGTAATGATAGTGATGATGAAGTTTCACCGGTTAAACCAAAAGAATCAAATGTTAACAAACCGGGGTTGGGTGAAATCGAAAAGAATGAAAAAGTTGAGGGTGAACCGAGTCAAGTCCCTTTTCCATCGGCTTTACTTGACCCGGGAAAGAAAAATTTTATTGCATCAAGAGGTCCCCAAGATCCGGGCACGCCATTGATTAACATACAAGTTGGTAATTTTCAAATGGCTAAGGCGTTGCTAGATCTTGGAGCCGGGGTTAGCATTTTACCGGGGGGCTTATATGACCAATATGATTTTGGTATGTTAGCAAGAGTGGAGACAACGGTTGTTTTGGCCGATTTGTCTCATAAGTTACCCCGAGGGATGGTGCAAAATGTAATTGTTAAAATTGATGAATTTTATTACCCGGTTGACTTTCTAGTCTTGGACTACTCGTCCGCGGACCCAAAACAACAACAAAACGTAATTTTGGGTCGGCCATTTTTGAGCACCGGACATGCAGTAATCGATTGTAGATTTGGTACAGTCGATATGACTTTTGGGAATCGAAAAATGCGTTTGAAGGTTTTTACTAACAATTCTAATGCTAATGGTGTTGATGAGTGTTTCATGGCAGATATAGTTGATGGATGCAACCCGCATGAGTATGAGGAGGATGGTTTGGATGTTTGCCTGTGTGATTTTTCTGAACAGGTACATGCTTATGCACTCCGGGTTGAAGAGGAAAAACAAGATGCGATGGCGTTGAAAGAAGGTCGGCCGCCATGGACCCACCAGTTCGAAGGCTTACCAGCGGAAATAGATTCGGGTACTAAACCATCGTTAGAGGAACCGCCAAAGTCGGAACTTAAGGACTTGCCGAGCCACTTGAAGTATGTGTTTTTAGGGGATAATGACACTTTACCGGTCATTATTGCCTCTAATTTAGAGTTGGCACAAGAGCAAGCATTGTTGGAAATCTTGAAGGAAAACAAGGGAGCTATCGGATGGACAATTGCCGATCTCAAAGGAATTAGTCCATCAATCGTCATGCACAAAATCATTACCACCGAAGATGCCAAGCCGACACGAGAAGCTCAAAGGCGATTGAATCCGAACCTAAGGGAGGTAGTGAAAAAGGAGGTAATTAAATGGTTAGACGCGAGAATCATCTATCCGATTTCGGATAGTGCTTGGGTGAGTCCCACCCAAGTTGTGCCTAAGAAGGCCGGCATTCAAGTAGTCAAGGACGAAATTGGTGAACAAATTGCCACCTGACTGGTTACCGGGTGGCGTGTATGTATTGACTACCGAAAATTGAATGCCGCCACTTCCAAGGACCATTTCCCGTTACCTTTCATTGACCAAATTATTGAAAAATTATCGGGTCAAAAGTACTAATGTTTTTTGGATGGGTATTCGGGTTACAATCAAATAGCAATACACCCAGATGACCAACACAAGACCACCTTCACTTGTCCATATGGCACCTTTGCCTTTCGGCGAATGCCATTTGGCTTGTGCAATGCACCGGCAACTTTCCAACGATGTATGATGAGTATCTTCTCGGACATGGTTGGAGAGTCGCTTGAAGTTTTTATGGGTGATTTCTCCATTTTTGGCACTAGCTTTGATCCTTGTCTCAACGAATTACAAAAGGTTTTAAAAAGGTGCGTTGAGAAAAATCTAGTGCTAAGTTGGGAGAAAAGTCATTTCATGGTGCAAGAGGGCATTGTGTTGGGTCATGTAATTTCTGAAAGGGGGATGGAGGTGGATAAGGCAAAAATAAGGGTAATAGCATCTTTGCCACCTCCGAAAAATGTTAAGGGTGTAAGGTCATTCTTGGGACATGCGGGTTTCTATAGACGTTTCATAAAAGGTTTTAGTGTTATCACCAAACCTTTATGTAACTTATTATTAAAAGATGTTCCATTTGATTTTACTAACGAGTGTATGCAAGCTTTCACAGTTTTGAAGGAACACTTGGTCAAAGCTCCTATCTTGCAACCACCGGATTGGTCAAAGCCGTTCGAGATAATGTGTGATGCAAGCGACATCACTATTGGTGCAGTTTTTGGTCAACGGGTTAATAGAAAGCCGGTGGTGATTTACTATGCAAGCAAAACTTTATCCGAAGCGCAACTCAATTACACCACAACCGAAAAGGAGTTATTAGCGGTGGTGTATGCTTTGGATAAGTTTCGTGCTTATATTTGGGGGAGCAAAGTGGTGGTTTATTCGGATCATAGTGCGGTCCGATATTTGATGGAGAAAAAGGACGCAAAGCCTCGTTTGATTCGGTGGGTATTATTGTTACAAGCGTTTGATTTAGAAATCCGAGACAAAAAGGGAAGTGAGAACGTAGTGGCGGATCACTTGTCTCGGATTCCGGTGGAAGCGATCGATGATGTTAGTGAAATCAATGAGAGTTTTCCCAATGAGCAATTACTAGCCGTTTCCACCTTTGTTGCACCGTGGTATGCTCACTATGTCAACTATTTAGCCACGGGTGCCATCCCAAGTCATTGGACCAAGAAGCGTCGACAACAATTTATGGTCCAAGTGAAGCAATATATTTGGGATGAACCAGATCTTTTCAAGATTGGACCGGATCAAGTTATACGAAGGTGTGTGCCCGAGACAGAAGTGTTGGAAATTTTGACCCATGCTCATTCGTCCGCATGTGGGGGTCATTTTAGTGGGCATAAAACAGGTTATCGGGTGCTCTCATGTGGGTTCTATTGGCCCACAATTTTCAAGGATGCTTGTGAATTCGCTAGAAATTGCATAAATTGTCAAAAGATGGGAAGCATATCGAAGAGGGATGAGATGCCATTACAACCAATCTTGGTTGTAGAGATATTTGATGTATGGAGTATAGACTTTATGGGTCCCTTCCCGAATTCGAATGGCTTTCTATATATTTTGGTAGCAGTGGATTACGTCTCGAAGTGGATTGAAGCTATTGCAACACGAACAAACGACCATTCGGTTGTTTGTAAATTTGTTCAATCCAACATCTTCTCTCGTTTTGGCATCCCGCGGGTTATTATAAGTGATGGTGGTTCACATTTCAAGAACTTCAACTTCGGTAAATTATTGAAGAGGTATAGTGTGAATCACCGGATTGCCACACCTTACCATCCGCAAACGAGTGGACAAGTTGAAGTGTCCAACCGTCAAATCAAGGAAATTCTCATGAAGACGGTTAGAACGGATAGGAAGGATTGGTCGAGTAAGTTAGACGATGCATTGTGGGCATACCGAACGACCTACAAGACTCCAATTGGTACAACGCCTTACCGGATGGTGTATGGAAAGGGTTGTCACTTGCCAATGGAGTTAGCGCAACGGGCACATTGGGCAATTAAGACGATCAATGCGGATTATGACGAGGCGGGAAAGTTGAGAAAGTTACAACTAAGCGAGATAGAAGAGATTCGAGATGAGGCATATGAATGTGCATCAGCTTATAAAGATAAACTCAAGAAGGTACATGATGCAAAATTGCGAAAGAAAACGTTCGACGTGGGTCAAAAAGTTTGGTTGTACAACTCAAGACTCAAGATGTTTGCGGGCAAGCTTAAAAGCAAATGGATGGGCCCATATGTCGTTCGGAGAGTTGGAAGGTTTGGTGACGTAGACATCCAAGAGGAGCACACGTTAAAACAACAAACGGTGAACGGTCACCGGTTAAAGCCATACTTGGAGGGGAACGACATCAACAACTTGGAGCTTGATAAAGCGGGCTACATCTTACGCCCGGTCGACGATGAACAACCATGAGAGGCCCAGGTTTGGTAGTGTAAATAGTAGCATTTTGTTTTGTTTTGTTTTGTATAGTTTGCATAATTATCGTATTTCCTTGAAATCCGTGTTTGAAACAAGTGTGGGGATATTCGGGTCACGAATTACTCTAACATTGTGTTGAGGACAACACGGGATTTTCGAGGGGGTAGGGTGATTTTTACAAGTTTTTGAAAAAAATTAAAATCATAAAAAAAACTGAAAAATATAAAAATGAACCTTAAAATCACATTTTGCAGCGAACGAAGAAGACCCAGATGCTACCGTAACTTACGGTGGCGCCGTAAGTTACGGTGGGGAGAAAATTGATTTGGGCTTTATGGTGTATTGCTCCTGTTTTACGGTAGGAACATGTTGCCAGGTTTCACCGTAAGTTACGGTCCCACCGTAATTTACGGTGGACCTGGTGAGACTTTGGTCGGTTTAGTTGCTGCATATTTATATAAAAAAAATAATAATAATTACCACTTCCGAAAATTAACCCCAACCACACAATTTCTTTCATCTTTCTCATCCATCTCTTTCACCTATCATTATCATCAAGACCCACAAATCTCCAATGCTTTTTCAACCTTCAATCATCCATATCTCACTCAATTCTTGTTCAAACTAAGTGAAATTGGAGTCTATCTTGACTAATTTTTCACGTAGTTTCTGATTTTGCCAAGAGATTTATAAGAAAACGCAGTTTTTGGTCCGAACTTCAAACCCTAATTTCGAAATTTTGGGGCTTTTTGAAGTTGTTGCCTCATTTGTGTTTCTTACATCTTCAAACAAGGTATGGAAGTTTATTTACTATGTTTTGTTGATACATTGTGAGCATGAAGGTTAATAGTGTTATTTGTTTATACCCACTTGCTTGTTCATAGTTTTGATTTGTTACTTGTTCTTGAACTTGATTATGGTTTGTAGATGTAGGATTGTTAGTAAAGTAGTGAACTTTTGGGAATCTCTACATTGTAGAGACACCATGCCCAAATTTTTGAAAAATTTATAAAATTGTAGTTCACTAACATCTACAACCATAGTAACAAGCAAGTGTGGGGATATTTTGGAGAAAAGGGTTTAATTTTGTTTCGTTTGGTTGTGTTGTTTGCTCGAATGTGTGTAGGAAATGGCACGAACAAAAGAAAAGACCGGAGCTAGTTCATCTTCGTCTTCGAAGGGAAAGGGTAAACAGCCGGAACAACAACCAAGGAAGAGACAATACATGGGTCGAGTAAGCGAAAGCGAAAGTGAAAGTGAGGAAGAAATGGAGTTGGATATGACGGAGAA
Organism: Helianthus tuberosus; assembly: GCA_030545235.1. Taxonomy (NCBI): domain Eukaryota; kingdom Viridiplantae; phylum Streptophyta; class Magnoliopsida; order Asterales; family Asteraceae; genus Helianthus; species Helianthus tuberosus. The sequence continues at coordinate 13,850,546 of CM060452.1, read as the reverse complement.
ACCGAAATGGGATTCGGGACCATTGGATGATCAACCAGAGGAATGGCAACCAACACTTTATCATGACCGTATGAATAAGTTGAAGAATAAGGCAACGACCTTTATATGTGAGAGGGAAGTCCGGGAAGTTGAGTTTGGTCAGTTCGGGGTGTTTGACAAGTTCCGGGCTCTAGGTTGGGAGTCGGCACTTAGTTGTTTTGACAAAGATAAGAGCAACTTGTTCATATCCGAAATACAAGAATGGATGGCCACTCTCAAATGCAACAGGTACGAAAGGCCATCACAAATGAAGCTAACGAGTATTGTGAATGGAATTCCGGTGGAGATGTCGTTTGACACGTTGAAGAAGCTTGGGAAATACGATAGCCTACCAGCTCGTGACTACATGATTCCCACTCTTGATAACCTTTTGGTAAAGCCGGAAAAGCATCCCCGGTGGAATGATATGTTGGCGACACTGTTTTTACCCGGTACATACAGTGGAATCTTGTATCGGAAGAATTTGAGAATCGAAGCAAAGTTGTTGTTGGCTATTTGCCTCTTGAATGTCATTCCGAGAAGGGGGACAAAGAGCAAGTGAGGTTTCCCGAAGTACCCGTTCTTTATTCGCTACTCCATGGGGCTCCACGCTTTCCCATCCGATATCTAATCATGAACCACTTATGGATTTGCCGGAATAAGTATGGAAGAGATATCGTCCCTTATTGTCGAATAATCACGGGGTTGATGAAACAACAAAAGGCAATAACATCTGAAGATCGAGGAGCAACAAAAAGGCATCAGCTTTTTACGTTAGATAAGTTGGGGATTGGTTGGTCATATATACAATCGGAGCGTTATCATAAGCTAAAGTCGGAAGGGCAAAGGTGGAGAGCACTAAAGTTGGGTGCACGAGATCTTTTACCGGGTGAGCCGGACGAGCCGGAAAGTGATGAAGAAGCAGTTCCAAGTGGTGACGAGGATTATGCGGACGAGTCGCATGGTGGTGAAAATGTAGGTCAAGGGGGTTATGGTAGAGGTTATGGTGTTATGTTTTACGATTATACGTAGCAATCTTATATGTCGGGTTGGGCTTATGAAGGCACAATGCAAGAAGTGATTGAGAATCAACGTCCTCCGGCATCCGTGTTTGATACGTGGTCGGGTTCGGAGAGGACGTTGTATGATCAAAACACGAGGAATAATGCAAGTATAGAGCGGTCCTTGAAACAAAATCTTGATCGTCAAGAGGCATGGAATCGCACACATGCGTATTCCCGTGAAGTAGAAATGAATAATCGTTATCATGATGATCAAGAAAGGAGATTGCATGCGGACTGGCACGCCGGGCGGCCGGTGGTTGTGGATCCACAACATGTGGATTATGCGTCTCTACCACCGTATGATGGTAGTGTTTCGTATCCAACCCCGCTGATCCACCATTCACAATGGATTGACCCATGGCAACAAGAGGGAGCTCAACAACAACAAGGTGGAAGTAGTAGCGGATCATTTGCGTTTGGAGAATGGAACGACATGATGTCTTCCATTTTTGGGCCGCCGGGACCGCGCTATTATTAGTCTGGTTGTGTTCCCCCTTTGTATATTTTTGTGCATATTTGTTAGTTTGTTTGTTTATGGTTGGGCGGTTGGGTGGTGTTTTGATATGTTGTGTTTGGGTTGGTGTTTTTTTTTTGGTGGTGTTATGTTTTAAAAGAAAAACATAAAAAAAAATATAAAATGAAAAGTACAAAAAGAAATTTGGGGTTTGAGTGAAGAAGCTTTTTGTTGATGTTGAATGAATCCTAGTGATCAAAGCCTCCTAAAACCATACATTGGGGTCAATGTATCCAAAGTGTGGGGATGGGGGAATTTTTTTGAAGATTTTGAAAAATTTTGAGTCAAGCAAAACATTGTGAGAATTTGTGTTGGTGCACTACATCTGTCGACTTCGTCTTGTATTGAGTCTTAGATTAGATAGAATAAGATCAGGGCTCGTAGAACGAGAAAATGTAATAGAGTTAGTGAGATTTCGCTTGAACATAGTTTAAGTTGAAGGTTTCGCTTGAAGCAGCTCAAGCGAAATCAACATGTTTAGATTTCGCTTGAGATCATTCCAAGCGAAATCCTGATGTCTATATATAGGAGGTCATGGTCAAGCGAAATCAGAAGTAACATTTGAGAGATTTCCATACCGAGGTGCTGCCGGTGTGAGAACTGATTGTAATTGCTTTCATAACAATACAAATCAGTGTTAAAGTGAAGATTCAGCTGTTTTAAGTCAAATACTTGTTTTCCGCACCTGTATTTGATGGAATTCCTCTGAACCGACTCGTTCGGATCCACAAACCGATCCTACAATTGGTATCAGAGCTCAGGAGGAGGAGTTCTGCAAAATTCAGCCGAAATCAATCAATATCTCTTACTTCTACACATTCTTTCATCAGTTCAGAAATTTTTCATGGTCAAAAACTGTTCAATTTCTCACAGATTGTTTAAAAATACAAGATAACAAACCCTTGAAAGTTTCACAGCAAAATTCGACCTAAAAGTGATCAAAATCGACTTTCTAATGGATTTCGCTTGAAGAACAAAGCTTCATTGGACGATTTCGCTTGAAATTTCAAGCGAAACTTTACATTTCGCTTCAAACAGATTCAAGGATTTCGCTTCAAGGTTTTCACTTCAGGATTTCGCTTCAGAAAGTTGTCACTTGAAAGTTCCGCTTGAACCATTTCGCTTCAAGGATTTCGCTTCAACCAGTTTGACAATTTCGCTTCAAAGACTGTTCACTTGATCAGTTCGCTTGAAAGAATCTGTTATTGAGTAACGTGTTAAGTCAGTATGGATTCCGGGTTCTATAATGCATTTGCAACACCGTCATCACCAGCTGCGATTGCTCAAGCCATGAATCTTGAAAACGAGACGGGAACGACTCAGAAACCCCCGAAACTAATGAGTATTGAAGAATACTATGGGTGGAAAGATCGCTTTGAAAACTGGGTTCAGGCAAATCATCTCAGATCATGGGAGTGCATATTGAAAAAGTACACGTTGCCTGAAACTGAATTACATGTTAAAAAAGAGATATCCGAGTTTACTGATCAAGAACGAGCAATGTATAGAGCCGAGAAAATGATGATTAGTTTGTTGCAGCAAGCGATAAAAGAAGATATATTCATTCTGTTACAGCACGACAAAACTGCTAAGTCAATTTGGGATGCGCTAAAGGTCAAGTTCGAGGGAAGCGAAAACATGATCAAAAGCAAGAAAGCGTTACTAAAGAAAGAATTTGATTTGTTTTGTAGTTTGCCGGGAGAGGATACTAAAAAGCTAATCGAGAGATACTGTCATTTGGTGCGATCTTTATCTATGTTGGGTGTTGAAAAAGGTCGTGAGGAGTGGGTGGATAAATTGGCGGACGCGTTACCTCAAAAGGAGTGGGGAACGTATTTGATGATCTTGAAGAATACTGGTGTGTATGATGGATTAACAATCTCACAGTTTATAGAGAAAATTGAAAGTCAAGATCTGGAGCAACAGAAAATAGCTAGGATGAACAGTCCGAGTGGTCAACAGGATATTAAAATGTATTACAAAGGTAGTATTCCAGTTTCAGAATCTGAGAGAAGTCCGAAAATTCAAACTGCTTTCAGTGTTGGTGATTCATCTGAGAAAACTGATCAGGGTTTGAACAAGAATAGCAGCGGGTTTTCATCATTTCCGAGTGTGAATCCGAAAGAGACTAACACGAGTTTTCAGTCTCAGAGTACAAAAACAGGAAATGGATACATGATTCAATGCAACATAGCTCTCAATCTTCCAGAAGGTCAAAGTTTTTCTGAAGACACTGCTAAAGACCATATGGCACTTCTGGGTTCAGTTCTGTTATCCTACGAAGGTCTTGTTGCTGGTCGGATCGGAAATCCTATGCTTACCAAAGAGGATTACGATCAGATAGACGCTGAAGAGATGGAACTTATGGATATAAAATGGTGTCTCGCAAGTGTTCTTCGACGAGCTGAGAAATTCAAAACAATTACCGGGAGAAATGACTTTCTTGATGCTTGTGTATCTACTTTAGGTTTTGATAAATCTAAAGTTACTTGTTTCAGATGCAGGGAAAAAGGCCATTTCAAGCGGGAGTGCAAGAACAGGGAAGCTAGTGGAGCTCAGAATCCATTTGGAAAAGATGATTACTATCGGAAAGCTATTTATCAGCAAGTTGGTCAATTACAAGATTCACAGACAGCTCATGGTAGAAAGATTGAGGATTCCAAGAGAGCGTGTACAGTAGATTTTAACTGGAGCAACTTTATATCTTCTGATAGCAAAGCATGCATAGTTGATCAAGATGATGAGAAACTACCAGAAGGTTTCAGTTGGGATATGTTTGTGGATGAAAAGGGAGAGTTCAAAGCGTTCATTGCCAAGATCATCCGAGAGCCAGATTTGTTTGGTACTTGGATGAGATCTATTGGAGAGAATGTGAAAAGTGAAGATGAAAAGTCTGTGTCAACAGATGAAGAGTCAGATAGTACTGATAAACTTTCAGAAAGATCTGGAGAAATTTCAGAAAATGCGGATGAAAGTCTACAAAGTTCTGATGAGAGTGTTCAAAATGTTGTTATTTCAGAAAAAGAAGTTGTATTTGATCAAACACCGTCTGATTCTGGTGTATCAGATGCTGATTCTGGAAAATCTGTAGAGTTTGATCAAACATCAGTTGATAGTAGTAGTGATGATGAGGAAGAGAAACATATTAATGTTGCTAAAACTCATCTTTCTCCTGAAAGTTTTCATTTCTATTTTGCAGATCGAATGGAGAAACTAAAGGAGAAACGAGCTGCTAAAGAACAACAACTAAAGAAATCTGAAGATGGTATTCAGAAAGACAATGTTGAAAGTGTTGCTGAAAAGACTACTGAAGCTGAGAAGGTGAAAGAAGAAGAAAAAGTGATTGAAGTGATAAAGACAATTGAAGTTGATAAGATTGTTGAAGTCGTCAAGCCTTGCGAGAAGTGTTTAGAAGTATGCAAGGAATGTGTTGCGAAAGAAGACATTATTGCTGAGTATGAGAAGAAGAAGGAGCAGTTACTGTTCAATCTTAACTATGTGAAAGAATCTTATGATATCTTGAACAAAACAGTAACTGGTCTTCAAAAGACAAACTCAGAACGAGAACAAGCACTGACAATGATGAATGCAACATTGATGACGAAGCAAAAAGCTATTAACTTCTACATCGAAGAGAGTGCTAAATGGAAGCAAGAGTTGGAGACAGAAAAAATTGAGAATGAAAGAATTAGACGTTTATTACAAAGTTATTCTAGTTCTGATTATCTCATTGATCGTATTTACCCAACTGTTGCAGGTATGGAAGCTTTTCAAGACGATAAGCCAAAGAAGGAAAAGAAAGATAGTGGTAAGAAACCGACTGTTAGCTATAACAAGTGTCCGCCTCCAATTTGGGAAGGGTATTCTCCTAGAAAACCAAACGAGGAGCAACTTGAAAAAGCAGTCAATATAAAGCTAAAAACCGACACAACTGACGTTTTACCAGATAACATTGATGTCACATTTACCTCATCTGATACTGATCATGAGTCTGAGTTAATCAAAAAGGGGGTTGATCAGGTGTTAGACACTGAGGAGGAGTCTGAGTCAAAGTCTGAGTTTGGGTGTTCAAGTTCGTCTGTTAAAAGTTCGAGTTCGTCGGTCAACAGTTCACAGTCGTCGGTTAAACGGTCTTATAGTAAAGAATTTTTGTTATCGAAAGCAAATTTGGATGATGAAACATTTGAAGTTGCTTACACTTTAAATGATTCGGACAAATTATACTCTGACAAAGAGTTTCCAATAAGAAGTGTTCGTTTTGAAATGATTAAAAAGGTTTTCAAAATGACAGAAATTAATATTTCTGAAATAAAAGATTTAAATCTTACTGAAAAACCTAAAAAGTACACTTCAAGAGTTCAACAACGTCTAAACAAGAAAAAGGGTTACAATTCTGGTTCTGGTTTTCAAAAGAAACCTAACCAAAATCGTAGCTACAAAAAGAAAGGTCTTGGTTTTGTTCCACCAGAAAATTATAAAAATGATAAAAATTCTAAAACAAAAACAGAATTTGTATCAGGTGGACTTGCAGAAGAGGAACAGAAGAAACCATTCTGGAGACAGTCAAATCAAGAATTTCTTGCTGAAAAGAAAAAGAATGGAACTGAAGTGTTTTATCAAAGAGAGACTCGTACCTGTTACAAGTGCAATGAAACTGGTCACATTGCATGGAATTGCCAGAAAAATGCCAAAACAAAACAGGGAGTTTCTCAGAAATTGAAAAAAAAGGTTGTTGATGTTGAACCACCAACCGACAGACTTAAAATTTTTGAAAATTCAACTTATGAGGTTGGTGAGTGTTCTAAAAAGAATTTTTATAAAAAGAAAGAGAATGACAACCAAGTGTGGGTCGTTAAGAAAATTGATGCGAATGATGGAAATGAATCTGGTTCCACAAAGCCAGAAGAGCAACAGGTTGAGGTGAAAATTTCAGTGAATGATGATGAGTTTCCATCACTGAAATTTGAAGAAGTTAAACAGAAAGTTGGTAAGGTTGATATCTCGAATCAGTTTTACACAGAGAAAACTAAGTTTGATGTCGAGAAAACATTCAATGGAAGTGTTAAGAAAATTTTTGGGAAAATGTTGAATGGGAAAGTTAAGGGGGTTAAAGAATTTTATGCAACTAAAAAGGCAACTTACAACCCTACTGTGCAAGAACTGAAAGCCATCAAGTCTGAGAAGACTTGGATGGAAGTATGTTTTCCATGATAGTCTAAGGACTATGCCGGAGATCCCAAGTGTGTAATCGTGGATCAGGAATCGGCATCATTCTTGTTAAGATAGATTTTGTGAAAGATTTTTAAATGTGTTTAAATTTTACAGGATAAGTGTGACTTGCCGAAGCTTCCAGGTTGGTAAGTGCGAAGCAGGAATCGGCATTCTGTTTGGTAAATTGGCAATGTAGACGTAACATTCCTACAAGTGGTATTGTGTTTCTACATGTGGTAATTTTTACAATTGGTATAGAAGGTGCATACTTGCAAATGGTAAATCAAGGACATTAATTTGTACTTGATCTGCTACAAGTGATGAACCACACCCCGAATCTACAAATGATTATATCATAAAAACTTATTTTTCGGAAAAATCATTTTGATTAAAACAAACTTAAGTGTTTTGAAATCTAAATGAGAAAATAGTTTTGTGATAGGGGGAAGTTCTGATTGTTTATGCCGAGTGAATGGCGATTTGATGCGATTCGATATCAGTTGTCACTTAATTGTATAGTTTATTTTCAAATTTCCTAAAATGTGTTTGCATTTTAGGGGGAGTAATTTTTTTTTTAGAAAATCCAAAAACATTTGAAAATTTGAAAAAGACAAAAACATGATAAAATTTCAAAAATGAGTTTTTGTTGCATATAGAGGAAATGATAGTACATCAGTGGACTATCACAACATGCTAAAGAAATGTAAAGAAAAAATGTGATAAACAATCTTACTGTGGATATCTCAGTAGGTTTTTGCACATTTAGTAGATTGTGACGAGATATAAACCTAAATTTCAAACTTGCTTGTTCTGTGGGTTAACAAAACTTCTTGGATATATAGGTAACCCCTGAAATCTTGTTTGAAAGGTCCCTTATTCTGAGATACTAGGTCTTTATGCTCAGTGATATCTGGGGTATTATCCCGGGACTTCTGATTTTGCGGAAGCAATGGCCTAGTCCCCGGAGAATACTTTCTTCTTGCTTGAAAAATAGCACCACCCTCAGCTAAAAAATGATGAAACATTGAATAATGCTAATCATGGCTGTTGTAATTCAAAAGATCCTCTAAAGGGGACACACCTAAAAGTCAACTAGGCTCTCTGCTGAACGGAAGTTCTGACCTGAGCTATCACGGTTGCATAATTTATTCCCCTGACAGATATCATCTGTGGTATATTCACCTGTAAGACTGAATATTGGGATCTGGATACGGGAGTATATTCAAGTAGTGGGACACACGAATAAGTTCAAGAGCTTAAAACTTTAATATCGTATCTCGGATCAATTGAATTTTGTGTGAAAATTTAAGTGGACAAACATACTGACAATCTAGGTAAATTGTTTAGAACTTAATATGAAATGAAGCTTAATGGTGTTAGTGATCTGTCTCAGAAACTGATATGATCCTCTTGCACAAACTCACAAAAATAGTGTTTGTAAATATTTCTGTATTGCATTCCTTTACAATCAAAAATTACAAAAAGATTTTAGTGTGTTTTAGCATAAATTTTTGAAAAAGTCAAAAAGATTTTCGACAACTGATATTGGAAAGCTGATTGTCAAAGTTTCAAGTGCTAAACATGATGACTTGGTTGTGAGGGGGAGTATGTCTTAATCAGCAAATTTGTTTTTGACAATCAACAAGTGGTTCATCATAAAGAAAGTAGTTAGAGGGAGAGTTGTTGTTGGTGCACATGTTTTTCAAAGAGAATTAGTGTTGGTGCACTTAATTTGTTAAAGTCATAAAACTTATTTCTGGGTTAAGAATGTGCAGGAAGTGCTAGGTTTCAGATTCTGAAGACAAAGAAAGCCAGACTAAGATCCTAAAACAGATGTTGCTGAAGATCAAATGAATGCCAGCAAATTGTGAGGGGGAGTCTGATAGAGCTAGTGATTCTGGAGAAGTTGATAGAGAGAGAAAAGCCCAGAGACTGATCAAGACTGAAGATATGAAGACACAGCATTGTTGTGACTCGATAGTCGACTCGTCAACATCTGAGGGGGAGTCTGTTGGTGCACTACATCTGTCGACTTCGTCTTGTATTGAGTCTTAGATTAGATAGAATAAGATCAGGGCTCGTAGAACGAGAAAATGTAATAGAGTTAGTGAGATTTCGCTTGAACATAGTTTAAGTTGAAGGTTTCGCTTGAAGCAGCTCAAGCGAAATCAACATGTTTAGATTTCGCTTGAGATCATTCCAAGCGAAATCCTGATGTCTATATATAGGAGGTCATGGTCAAGCGAAATCAGAAGTAACATTTGAGAGATTTCCATACCGAGGTGCTGCCGGTGTGAGAACTGATTGTAATTGCTTTCATAACAATACAAATCAGTGTTAAAGTGAAGATTCAGCTGTTTTAAGTCAAATACTTGTTTTCCGCACCTGTATTTGATGGAATTCCTCTGAACCGACTCGTTTAGGTCGCAAACACGATCCCTACAATTTGAACACCCTAGTTTAGCCCTAAATTGATGCACCGGAAACCCTTGATACTCTTTCATTCTTGGTGAGAGTTGTAGCCACATTTGTATATAAATAATGCTTATCTTTGATGAGAGTGACTACGGGTGGGGGTGCATTAGAACTTGTGCTTGAATGCGATTCGAGGCCTTAGTTGAACATGAATGTAGAAAGGATAAGGTCATTTAGGTAGCCTCGTTATAGTGTGTGTGAGTGTGGGATTGGACCTCATAAGTATATATATGAGCATGGTTGCGAGAGGGGCGGGGGTTTGGACATTTAGTTCCCAATTTTGTGCCTAAAAGCCTATCATTTGTTACCCCTAGCTACTTACCTAAAAATTTACCCAATTTGACCCGGTCTTATAGTGTTAGTAGTAATGGTTTGAGTAGTATGATGTAGATATGTTTGATGTTTCATTGTATATTTGTTGCTTGAAAAAAAAAAGAGAAAAAGCAATGGAAAATGAAAAAAAAAGAAATGATGTTTAGTTATCTTATATATAGTAGTTTACTTTGGTAGTTGTTATTTTGTTTTATTGTGTAAGAAAAAGACCGGGTTAAGTTTTCGCTACTTCATATATATTCCATTTCCTACCTACACACCTAGCCACGTTACAACCTTGAAAGTCCCTTTGATTTGCATTCATGTTTGGCACTTGTTAGGAGAAGGATCGATTTAGGTACAAGCCTATAGTTGTGCAACCACCCGTTAGCCTTTGTGTGTCTAGCTCATATTGCTAGTGCTTACTTGTAACCGAGAGGAGAGACATAGTGAGGGGTGCATTAGTTGGGTGTTAAAAAGGAGTTAGTAAAAGGATTGTTTGTTTTTGCTTGGCTTACATTGATCACTTGTTGAAAAATTGATTTGATGAGTTGCTTGAGACAAGCAACGGGTAAGTGTGGGGATGTGACGGGTGGTCCATTGGACAACCCTTTATGATGTTAAAAGACAAGTTTATCCCTCATTTAAGTGTGTAATTATCTTGAATTAGATAACTACTGTTGCTTATGTCTCAGGTGCGGTTTGGCGGCTTCAAGTGAAGAAAAATGCAGCATTGGAAGGTTTGAAGTTGAACGGGTCGTGTGCGGAACAAAGGATGAAACAAAGCACAAAATTCAGGTTGTCACCGTAATTTACGGTTCCACCGTAAATTACGGTGGACCTGAATCTTGCCTGAACCTCCACCTTAACTCAGACAAAACTTACCGTAACATTATTATGTGCACCGTAACTTACGGTGTCACCGTAAGTTACGGTGGAGTCAGCGAACAAGTTGTAACTGCCTCATTAAAATCGGTTTTATGATGTCTTTTCAAGTATTCTCATTATTGGTCGGTTAGAGGAGACACAAGGGGCGATTTTGGCTGTTCTTGCTTGGTTCTAGACAATTTCTATCATTCGGTTTGTGATTTTGATTCGTATGAACATTGAACTTATTGTTATGATGATTCACCAAAGTATGTGTGGCTAAAACTTTCGGTGATCATCTTAGGTGAAGGTTTCTCTTGAACTTTTGTGTGTTTATTTCTGAATTTCTAGAATGATAACTTGCGTTGCTTGAATATCATGGTGTATGCATAATTGTTTGTAGCTTGTTAATTGATAGTGCAATTTCTAGTCTCAATCGTACGTTCTTGGTGCCGTTGGCAATTGAGATATCACGGGAAGGGTTAGGGTTGGTTATTGATTAATTGATCATCGGGAAACAACCTCGCGTTTATAAAATCCGATTACTTTGTTCTCTTTTATCACTTCAATTATGTATGCATGAGTTATGTCTATGTAACTCTTTCTAGTTGGGAATTTCACACAATTGTTTAGAGAATCTGAATCCTAAGATGGTCATTGTTCTCTCCTAATCTGTTTTACAACCAACATTTGATTTGCAATTAGTTATTAATTTAGTTTTATAAAACAACAATCCAAATTATTGATCTTTATTTTCTGCAACTTAGGTTAATTGTAGTTTAATCGCAAAGCTATAAAATCAACACACTTTCCACATACTCCCTGAGTTCGATACCCTATTACCACTGTCTATAGTTGTTATTGGGATTAAATTTGATTGTGACCACGACAGCACGTCAATTCTTCCTTATCGTTTGTGCATGGTGTCTTGGCATTATTTTACTGTCTATATAAAATAAAAGATTTTCACCATTCATATCTCCACGGTCTATATGGAGATATGTTGGCTACCTGGTCGGGGGTTAAGGGAACGGTTTGGTAAGAGTCTTGCCTTGTTCAGTGTATAGATCCTGCAAGGACCTGAGTCAAATTTAGTAGGACCTCCTTCAATACCCACCGGTATTGGATGGCGAGGGTCCAAACTCTTTGATCCCCTCATCTGTAAGCTACTATTAATACTTTAACCCGGCTACTTAGGACTATATCCCTGCTGACTCAGACTACTTAGCCGAGGGTAACGTCACCTTCAAAAGAGGGGCATACCACATTATGCATTAATAACTTAATTAATTATCTTTCAATAATCCGACCCTTTAGGATTGTATCCTTGCTGACTCAAACTACTGGGTTGAGGGTAACGTCACCTTCAAAAGAGGGGCCTACTACAATAACTATGATAATCTCTTAAAAAGTGCAAAACTACAGAAATAATCAAAGGTTACACTAAACACGAGTCGGATCCAAGTGATTCATCTTGTCTATCTGTTTTTATTTTATTTTTCAGCATTTTAGTTAGTTTTATTTTTCTAGTTTAAAAAACCTTTTTTCTAACTTTTGATTTGATTAGACGTTGAGGATAAACCGATACTAAAAGCTCTTGTGTCCTTGGACGACCTCGGTATCTTACCAACACTATACTACGCTCACGATGGGTGCACTTGCCCATATGTGTGTTTAGTGTATGTAAATATCATGTTTTATAAATTTAAAACTTGACTAAAAAGTGTAAAAGGGCTTAAAAGATACATTAAAAACCTACGACACTTCACACGCATCATCAGGCATTTGATGAAATGCCTAAATGAATTTGTTGAACTTATTTGTGCATTTGCATATATTAATAGGTAGTTGACTTTTAAAAGTCAAATTGACCTATAATAAAATCAAATGGTAATTTTGATATAAAATCCGTAAGGTGGGATAGTCGTGATAAATGATGACTAATCTAACCATCTTGCGAATGATAAATGGTAGTTTAATTTTTGACAAGCTAGGTGGAAGCTTGAGAAGAAGCGAGTTAAACGGATCAAATACGCGGGAAAAGCATAACCGGATGCAAGGTAAGTAAAGCTTATATCCTTTAAGTAGAACATCTACTTATGTATTGATTAATAACAAGGTGATCTAGTATTTGAAATGAGTCTTTGAAATACGACGTTCCAACGTGAATCGATATGGGTCGGAACAAGTGAAAATGATAAGAAACCATATTTGATTGTAAAAAGGGTAAAACGGTAATTTGGTCTTGTGTTGACGAATAAACACGAAGTTTTGAAAAGTTATCCTATGGTGTAAACCATAATTGGTAAAAAGGGTAAAATGGTAATATGGTCATGAGTTGACAGATAAATAGTGAGTTTTGAAAAGTCTCCCTATGGCGTAAGCCATAATGGGTCAAACAAATAAAAAAACACCTTTAAGTAATATGATCATATGGTGCAAACCGAAACGGGCTAAATGGGTGAGATGGTAAATAAATACCATCTCACAATACATATTGTTTGGTCGTCCCAATGCAGTAAGGATAACTCAAGAGGCGGGTAAAATGGTCATTTAGGCCAAACAGGTAAAATGGTGATGTTATCACCGTTTGACAATAATAACTAATGGTTGCTTGTCGAGTTTTATGCTCATAGGAAGATTAGCATATGGCTTGCGTTACTTTTAATTAGCAACTAATAATGCAAGGTATTAAAACGGGTCAACGCTATGACCCGAGCCAGGTATGTGTAATGGGTTAAACTCTTAATGAGGACTTAGGGTCCGATGAAAGTTAAACGAGTCATGAGTGGACATTAGATTACCTAAAGTGAGGTATATCTAATAATTTAAATTGAAAATATTATGTTCTTAGGAACACAATGATTTTAAATAGAACATGAGTTAAAAGTGCCAACTTGGTCAAAACAAGCCTTTAAAATGTCCTTCGTAGTTAAAAGGACTAAAGCTTGACTAAAACGCCCATGAATAACAACGAGCAAATGACCCTTGAGGGTGGTTTTAAAATGGATTTTATATTTAGGTGGACCCATTAAGGCGTAAGCCTTTTTAGTTAAATGCCGCCTCACGGGTCATTTTCGTAAATTGCCAATCCGGAGGGTAGAATCGACATATAATGCTTTCACTAAAGTAATTCACCACAAATGTAGTTGTGGTGGAAAATAAATGGAAGTCTTAGTGCAAAAAATAGAACGTATGTAAAGAATAAACAAGATTTGATGTTTGGTACACAAATGTTGAAAGGTTCAAATAATTTATATGTGCGAATTGGGTACCAAATGCGTAATTTATAAAAGCTAAGAATCCGGGTTAAGGATTTTGGGCTAAATATGTAGGCAAATGTTTTACGATCATTTAAAAACAAGTTTCAAGTGAAACGGAGAAGTTACCCAGCTTTTACAAAAAGAGGGATTTGTGTGAGATCTGCAGCCAGCCTGCCGTAGCAGTTGCTGCTGCAAACAGATGTCGTTTTCCGTAAGCTATGGCAGAGAGCCGTAGCTTACGGCGGGTTAGTTTGGAAAAATTGTTGTTTTGTTATTTTTGGCATATGGGCTTAATTAGTTACGTTTTAAACTCCTTGTAACTAACGTATTTCATGATTTATGAAATATAGATAATGGTTTAAAACAGCGGATGACGATCAAGCTTAACAAAGAAGCGAACACGATCATAAGTTCAAGCTTCCGCTTTAGTTTCGTTATTTTACGAGCCGAAATACTTAGGGTGCTCGGTGTGGTTTCGGTAAATCATTCGGTGAGTGGAGTTCACCGATCGGTGAACCACCCCCACTTGTTTGAGTCACCGATTGTTTGAATGTTTTCGGTGTATAGTAACCGATGCGGGAAGAGGAGGGAAGGAGGAGGGAGGGAGGCTTAATGGTGGGTCCTAACTTCTTTCAACCAATCACAATTTTTTTTTAAATTCTTTACCACTCTCTAGGTGTTTGAACCATACCCTCTGAATGAGTGCAAAATAAGGAGTGAAATAGGGACTTGACATGACATAATATTATTGGCCAGAGAATAACTCAAACACCCTAGAGTGATTGAACCATACCATCCACCCTTATGAACCTTATAAGTGTTTTAAAAAGTTATGAACGTGTTAACGTGTTAAAGTGTTTAAATACTTATGAACTTTTATTAAAACCAAAATTTTGCATGAACGCTTAATTGCATTACTTATATAAAAACGCAAAAGTTTTTTTTTATAAATTCTTAGTTATGTTAGTCTGGGTCTTACAAGATCTTACTGAAGTAAGATCTCAAAGATACAAGATCCACATATCTAATGATGATCATCCACAGATGATCATCAAAACTAGAATAATACAAAATCTCTCAAATACAATGGAGAGATTAACAGAAAACAACTAAAACGATAACAACTAACAAACCCTAGATACAAAGAGAATATAAAGTAAGAATGAGTGAATGAATGATGCGCATAGTGATCTCCAAGCTTTATATACCAGCATCTTCTTAAACTTCACTTTACCTCTTAACTATCCACATAGTTGATCGCAATCCCTCACATGTATCATAACGAGTCCCTTGAATCATAAAGCATATCTATAATACGAACCTCCAACATTATAAACAAAGCGGACCAGCCCCTTAACTTTATAACCTGTAACACTTAACTAATAAAACCATTAAACTTGTCACATATATAACATATGAATGATATAGCTATAACCATTAGGAATAGTTTTAACAGATCATTTGTCAATTCATAAGCTAATGGTGTAACATACCAAATACTTTGCCTTCTCGGTAAAAGATTCGGTGAAGATTCACAGCCATCTCAAGGTGAGTAAGAAGAAAAAGAAGGGTATCCAAGCGGTCATTTTCATAGCAGCATGGTGTATTTTGCAAGCTAGGAATGAGGCCGCTTTTCGTAACAAGACGCAACCACAAACAAAATAAAAGAAAACATTAAGGCGTTGGGTTTTCTTTGGATAAAAACCGGTCTTCTTGTAATACCTTAGGTTGGAAAGATAGGTGTAACTTTGTTTTGTTATTCTTGTCTTGTCTTTGGACTCTAGCGATTTGCTAGTAGCATTGTGAATGAAAGTTGTTAAAAAAATAATTACGTATCATAAAAAAATGCCTTAACGTACGAAGCGTACGCTATGGCAAGTTCGCATGTTATAACCCCTGAAAGGAAATCTTGAATGTTGAAAAAAAAACAAAGATCACATGTTAAAAAAAATTTCGCATGTTAAAGAATCGCATGTTGCAGAAAAAGCCAAAATCGCATGTTAAAAAAAAGCGCATGTTGATATTGCATCTAATACGCAACGTACGTTAAGTCAATTTATACAATAACCGGCCTCAAATCTTGTAATAGCACTTTTAGAATACAATGAATCACAATTATGAAACATTCAAGATCCGAATTTTACATATAAATTTTGTACAATTTACGAGGGCTATTTATTATTTACTCTATTGTGATGAAAAACTTGATTCCGTGAATCTTCAAGCAATGTTTCTTTAAAAAAAAGACACATTTTTATTTCATATTTTACCCTTAAACTTATTTGACTCGCTTCTTATTTATTGTTGATATAATATAATGTCATGCAAAAGTGTGTAACGTAAAGATGGTTTTGGCTTTCAAACTGTAAGACATACTTTATATATAAAAATAATATTTTTGAAAAATGAAATATAGTAAAACTTAAAATAGAACTCGATCTTTTGAATAGTAAAGCATGGGGTTATATTTGCTAAATATTATGGAAAAAATACTATAAAGTTTGGTACCAGGTCCATTACCGTCGGTCCAAGGCCCGTTGGTACCCTTTTGGACCGGATTCGATCCATTATGTAATATATTATGTTGCTGTTTGATATAGAACCAGAATTATTAGACCCGTAGTAATTTATAACAATTGTAATGCGTCATGTTAACATTCCACTCCAAAATTAACTGAACCAAACTTAGCTTAAAAACCATATCATTCAGTTTCAAAATCACAAGAAATCAAACAATTCAATTAAAAACAATGAACAAACCTAACAATAACCAACATCAACACCTAGAAAGTCAGGTAAATTAAGAAGAAAAAACAATAAACTTCTAAATGAACCTAATCAATTTCTTGAACCATCAAGAGGTTCTCCGGTCAAGAAATGTGTAACAAGTGCAAGTGCATTCTTCGGTTTAGAGCTAGGCACCATGTGACCCGCCCCAAAAACCGTGATGAATGTTAGATCTCCTTCATACACTTCTTCAAATCCACCAATCTAAGGTTTTCAAGAAGTTAAATTCAGTTAGAACCTTTTAAACTGATCTAATTCATAGTAAGAGTAACTAATTAAGAACACTTTAACAAAACCGTAAGATATATGTATATACCTCCCCTTGATATAGCCATGGATGCCATTTAGTCTTTACGGGCAGATTCATCAAATTAATGGAGTATTTGGTCGAGGTGACCGGTACTCGTGCATCAATATCACCACTGCCAAACAAAAAAAATACAATTCATGTACATATGGTATTAGGGGTATAAATGAGTGAAGCCGAGCTTAATCGAGTTTGCGGCTAAAAACAAGCTCGTTTGAGTTTTAACTTATGAAGATCGAGTAGTCTCGCGAAATGAGCCTATTATTTAGAATATAACCTTTATTTGACATATATTTATTACATAAATTTACATAATAATATATGTATTTACATAATAATAATTACATAAATTTATGTAAATGAACTAAATAATATACATTATGTTATATAACAAAGTGAAAATCGTAAATATATATATACACACACTTATAAACATAAATAAATAGAAAAACGAGCCGAGCCCAATCTGATTTCAAGGTTTAGAAGAAAAGCTCGAAACTAGCAGAGGTCGCACCCTCATAATTTAAATGAGGCTCTGCTCGTTTACATCTTATATGGTATCATTGATTTCTGTAATCCGACTTTAGATTTTCTCTAAGGTTACCTAAATATCCAGACCCGTAGGTTATTCGCCATAAATTCCCTGAGGAGAGGGATTATCGTCGAAGGACTATCATGCCAATCTGTGATGATATCACTGCAAACAAATACATCTTTTAGTTATAGTTGCATGCTGATAGATCTTATAAGATGCATATACGCAAATCCATAAATTGAAAAGTTACCTGCATGGTTGCCAATCATGATCAAGTTTTGTGACATTGGCATGCATAGCCTCTTGCACATCTTCGCGATTCAGATAAGCATGTGTGTAGATATCACTGCATGGATCACTAATAGCTAACTGGAATTGCACAAAAAGTACAAATAAATTATGATAGCTTTCACTTTCTTATGTATTTACTATTTAACATTACATATATGTTCATGAATAAAGATCTACCATTCGTGGGCTGGGAAGTAAGGTTGTTGTTCCAGCATAAAGGGGCATAGATGTTGTAGATATCAATATCCGTTTTAAATATACATTCCGCCTCATCAATCGCTTTCTTGCACTCATCTGTTGGTTCGGTTACATTCGGAGAGAAATCACAAAATTTATGAATCTGATTACTCGTTTCATCTGGTATTATAGCATGTGTATGAAAATAATCATACATCCCTATATTATCAGTTTCGTCATTGATAACTGCGTTCCCAATCTGTATATATCAAACGCATGCCACATTATCAACATGGTCAATACAAGAAAATTAAAGCAAATGAACTATCCTATAATCATAAAATCTGAAAAAATTATATTTATAGATTAGTTTAAGTTGTAGAAAAAAATTATATTCATTATCTATACATGAACAATATTAAGTTGTTGATCTGATTTACATGAACAATATTAAATTGTGAATAGTTACAACTTACAAGGATCCCTTTTAGATTGATTAGAGTTTTGTTGGCCCACTTATTGTGATGTAGAATGGTGTGTGCAAGCTGAGGCACATAATGTCCTGCATAGCTTTCTCCTGCAATATACAAATCTCTTTCTTTGTACTCAGGAAATCTTTCCGGCCAATTCAACAAGAATACGTAATTATCATCAGCGGTTGGTTTATCTCCACATGAATTATTGTAATAGGAGGATATGTTCGAATATGAAAACCCTACGCCGGCGGGTGACTCCACAAACAAAACGTTTGCCGCTGAATCAACATTAAAAAATAAAAAATAATGAATGTGTGTAAAAAAAGCTTTGATTTGTTGAATGTAATAATACCATGATTCCATGCGAAATTATTCTTGTATAGAGTTTTGCCATCACTGTTAACTCGATATGGCCCCAGCTCCTGCATGGCTCCATAACCAAGTGAAGAACAACCCGGCCCTGTAAAACAATTAGTTCATCCAAAACTATATATGAGCAAAGTCCAAGTTAAGCTTTAAGCTTTTTTTAGAACCAGTGCTGATAATAAAATTTTAATTCCTTTATAGGAAAAATATATATATTTTGCTTTTAATCCTATGATTAGTATGTCATTTGTGTGTAACGGACTAACGAGTATACATAATTATAATTTTTTAAGAAATTCTCCGATGAAATAGTCAATACAATTTTTTCCCATTATTAATCATTTAAAGGTTCTTTCACTTATTATTGAAAATCACAGCACTTGACTTAGTTACTATCAGATTACAAAAACTAAACTTTTGTTATTATTATTATGTATTATCAAAAAAGGTTTAGATTAATTAGGATGGTCAAGATTATACAGTAGCAATATGTAAAGGTGTAGGTCCGGCTAGGGGAGGATCTAGTCGCCTAATCCTTGTATACAAACCAACCCGGTTGTGCGGAATCCAACCGAGATAGCAAACCGAGATAGAACACGCAAATAATCAACACACAAGACTCAACGATTAACACCACTTGTATTAAACGTATGAAAGGTCCGGTTACAGCTCAATGTTTACAAATCAGTCCTGTAAACTCTCTAAGTGTGTGTGTGTTCTTTGCTAACTGTCTGAGTGTCTCTCTGTCGAAGTGAACACAACACACGGGTATTTATACCCAACACAGCGTGTCTGGTCGAAGGATCATGCAGACCGGTCAACAGCTCGAACGATCCATAAGTACCACGAAAGATGGGATCTTTCGTGGTCCATCTATCGAATGACATCTTTCGACCAGGTCATCGAAGGATATAGGCAATCCTTCGATGGCACATCCTTCGACCCAACATCTTACAAACATAAAGTTGACTGTTTGGCCAAGTCAAACCAGGAGGATGGTTGACTTGGTCAAACTTACAAGACTAACAAGACATCGTTTTACATTGTGACCGAATACAGACAAAGTGCAGACATAAGTGCACCAACAAACTCCCCCTTGGCTGTAGCTTTGTCTGGCTTATCAACAATCAGCTGTTGCTTTGTCTCGATCTTCGATCTTGTAAGTTCTCGTGTCTTCAAGTATTTGACTTCTATTCAAGTCTTCAATGTCGGAGGATCTTCAAAGTCTTCACGTCTTGAAAGCAGAAAGTGTACCAACAAACTCCCCGTTTTATGTAGGAAGTGTGTTGACAAACTCCCCCTTAACATAAGCTCCCCTTTGAGTTATGCTCGTGAAAGTCTTGATCTTTATGAAGTGAGATCCTTGTGGTGTTGATGATGGTCAGCGGCAACTCGATCATCTTCATCATTTGAGTGCCTTCACGTCGTGTCTTCATTCCGAAGCTTGTCATCGACCATGTTCTCCTAGCCTTTAGAATCTGCACATGCAAGAAATCTAAACGCGTAATGAGAACAACCGCCTGGAATATCAAAGCAAACGACACACATGTGACCATTGTTTAATCAAACACCGTCCGACAGTTTGAAAGTTTAACAAAGTTTATCAATTTCAATTTTAACTTTCAACGCTTGCAAATTTCGACCGTTTATGAAGATTTAGTCGTTTTCGGTTTTCGTTCAGGTTTCAGGTAACGAAGACTCGAGTTCCAACATCGTACGATCGAAAAATAGAAATAAAATCTTTTTGGTTTTTATAAAGTTTATATTAAAACACGCCTAAAATCTTTTTGGTATTTTTGAATATTTCAAATGTAAAGACTGAAAGCAGTAAATAAATATTTACAGACATTCTTTTTGTGAGTTTCGAGGGTAAGAGAATCATATCAGTTTACGGTCATGCCAAAACGCTCTTGTTGTTCATTTAGTTAACATTAAGATAAGCATCCTATAACAATTATCAGTATTGTTGTCCACTTAAGCTCAACTTATCAGATGTAATCATGGCGAGGGGATACGTTAAGGTATGATTTATACTTACCGACCGGTGTTCATCCACATCACGACACATTCCCGTATCAAGGTATGCACGAGGGTTCATCTTACCGGTGAGTATACCGATTATCATCTGTTTGACCGTATATGATGTGAGATTCTCACTTATTTTGTTTGAAAACAAGCCCTATGTGATATAATCACTTATTGATGAGGAACTTGGTTTTCGATGCATGAGGGCACAGGAGCAAGTCCGTGAACAGGTCAGTACTTTCGTACAGCAGAGAGACGAACTTGACACCCGGAAAGAATTTGTGATATATTATCACTTATTTTGTTTGGACATGTGATTGTTGATCACTTATTGAGGTCGTATGCAATATGTACACGTATGTATAGTATTATGGAAGATCTAGACTTGCGTCCCCGTTATTTTTCGGTAAAAGATACAACCATGATACCCAGATGATAAGCATCATAAAGACCGAATATCTCAGAACCTCGGCAATCTCTCAAACGAAATTTCGGTACTAAGACCATATGCCAATGAATGGTTCCCACCCAGTCTTCAGTCGGATTTAAGTTTATATCACCCTGCACACTTTAAAATGATTGTGCGCCTACCGATACATCTTATATAGAGCTGCTTATCGTTTTGCATTTAAGGTTTAAAGAGGTTTGGACAGACCACTGATGTACTATCATTTTCTCTTTTGCTCGCCAGGAAACTCATTTTTGCTTTTCTATTGTTTTTGTGTTTTTGAAATTTTTCAATGTTTTTGGATTTTTTTAAATTTTGGATTTACTCCCCCTAAAATCAACAAACTGAAATAAATTTAAAACACAAAGGTATTTACAAAAATGATTTTCCGATGTTGGTTTTACTCTTGCTTGACCTTAATGCCGTTTACCAATAATAGGTAATCAAATCTTGATTTGTCAAAAGCTTTGGTAAAAAGGTCGGCACGTTGGTCATCGGTGTGGACGTAAGCAACATCGATTAGCCTTTTCTCAAAGCAATCACGTATGAAATGATACTTAATGTCGATGTGCTTAGTCTTTGAATGCTGCACAGGATTTTTGGTGATCTGTAATGCAGCAGAATTATCAACGTAAATAGGAGTAGTTAGGAATTCAAAACCGTAGTCACGCATTTGCTGTTGTATCCACAGGACTTGGGATCAACAACTCGAGGCAGCAATGTATTCAGCTTCGCATGTTGACGTAGCGACGCACGTCTGCTTCTTGCACTGCCATGTGACTAGGCGATTTCCCAAAAACTGACATCCAGCCGTTGTGGATTTGCCGTCGATTTTGCATCCGCCAAAATCAGAATCACTGAATGCGATCAAGTCAAAGTTATTATCCCTAGGGTACCACAGACCGGTGTCAGGGCAACCCTTCAAATAACGAAAAATCCTCTTTACAGCTGCAAGATGTGAGGCCTTCGGGTTCACTTGATATCTGGCAACCAGGCACGTTGGGTACATTATATCTGGTCTTGATGCTGTGAGGTACATAAGAGATCCAATCATCGCGCGGTAGTATGAGGGGCTAACATCTTGACCCTTCAAGTCTGGAGTAATTCCGTGATTTTGTGGCAATGGGGTACCGATGGGCATTGCATCAGACATCTGGAACCGGCTCAAGATGTCACCAACATATTTAGTCTGATGGATGAATATCCCAGACTCTGTTTGTTGTACTTGTAGGCCCAAAAAGAAAGTCATTTCCCCCATAGCACTCATCTCGAATTTATCCTGCATTACACGCTCGAAATCCCTACACAAAACATCATTAGTAGAACCAAAAATAATATCATCAACGTATACCTGTACCAGTAGAAGATCTCCATCTTGTTCTTTGATGAAAATAGTGCAGTCGATAAGACCTCTGCGAAAACCGTTCTCCAGCAGATAATTAGATAAGGTTGCGTACCAAGCTCACGGTGCTTGATGTAGACCATATAGAGCTTTGTTGAGCAACCAAACCCGATCGGGATGGATAGGATCTTCAAAACCTGGAGGCTGTTCGACGTACACCTCTTCTTCCACCACACCATGTAAGAAAGCACTATTCACGTCCATCTGGTATACCTTGAAACCTTTGAATGAGGCATAAGCCAGAAAGATCCGAATGGCTTCTAGACGTGCAACAGGTGCATACACTTCGTTGTAGTCGATTCCTTCAATCTGACGAAAACCTTGAACGACTAGCCTTGCTTTGTTCCGGATAACGATCCCACGGTCATCCTTTTTGCATTTAAACACCCAACGGGTACCAATCTTCTTGTATCCAGCAGGTTTCTCTACGAGTTTCCAGACACCAAGCTTCTGGAATTGTTGCAGTTCTTCCTGCATCGCTTCAACCCATGAGCTATCTTTCAAAGCATCTTTCCAAGTTCTTGGCTCTTCCTGTGAGACATAACACGCGAAAGACCAATCATTCTGTTGACCAGATTCTCGGATAGTTGCATACAAGCCTGCATTGCTGTTGTTTCGCAACATGTTTCTTGTTTGAACGCCACTTTGTACATTCCCGATGATGTTTTGTTGAGGATGGGTATTATGAATCCTTGTTTCTGGATTATCTTGAACTGGAATATTTGTACCCAGATTGTTGAGATTCAGATCAACAATCAATTCAAGGCCCGGAATTGACGAAGAGGATGATGCAGAAGTTTCAGCTGTTCGAGGGACATCCACTGGAGGTGTACCTTCTGAAATACCATGAACTGCTGTTGGAGCTTCTTGATCTGCATCGAGAAATTCATCATCCTCTGAAGATTCGTTCAATTCGGTAGCATCTTGAAAATCCTCATTGTCGAGAGCATTATTGTTCACTGAAGATGGTTCTTGATTGACTATAATGGGACGAACCAACGGTGAATCTGTTGCATTGTCGCTCTCGAAAAACATCCTTGCCGCAGCACTTTCTTCAACGGCTTCAACATTGATCGAATTGAAAAAGTCATCGTACTCAAACATCCAAGGCTGACCAGGATTTCTAACTGGTAAAGTGTGCCTTTGTACTCTGACTTCAGACCATTCCTCGACCCTTTTAGTCTCTAGATTCCAGACTCTTAAGTTCGGGGTGGAATACCCAAGAAAGTATCCTTCAATTGCTCTTGCCCCAAACTTTCCATTAGGATCGATAATTGTGCAAGGAGCTCCAAACGGTTCAAGATAAGACAAGTCTGGTTTCCGTTTGTTGATAAGCTCAAAGCAGGTCTTGTTGTGCCTTTTGACTGTAAGGACTCGGTTCAAAGTATAGCATGCAGAAGACACAGCTTCAGTCCAGAATGGAACGGGTAGCTGCGACTCTACCAACATAGTCCTAGCAGTCTCGATCAATGTGCGGTTCTTACGTTCAGCGACGCCATTCTGTTGAGGAGTATAAGCTGCACTAAATTCGTGAAGAATACCTTTTGAAGAGCAAAACTCCGCCATGGCATGATTTTTGAATTCAGTACCATTGTCGCTACGTATCCGCCTAACCTTCAGGTTGTAAAGATTCTCAATCTGAATGATCAAGTTTTTAATAATACCGAAGGTTTCACTCTTGTGTGCCATGAACGCCACCCACGAAAATCTTGAATAATCATCAGTAATCACGAGGCAATATTGATCATTCCTAATGCTTTTGTGCTTGACAGGACCGAACAAATCCATGTGCAAACGTTCAAGAGGAACAGCCACCGTGTTGACTTTCTTTGTAGGGTGTCGCTTCTTCGTTTGTTTTCCTTTCTGGCACGAAACACAGACGTCTTGAAGATGGAAATTTTTAAGAGGAACACCATTCACCAATTCATTTGACACCAAATGATTCATTTTGCGTAAGTGAATGTGCCCCATTCGTCTGTGCCAAGAGATTGTGTCTTTTTCTGTGGCTTTGGAAACGAAACATGTTGCTTGTGCAGACGTTGTGATAGCTTGGCTCATATCAAGGACATACAGATCATTTATCCTTGGAGCCGACAAGAGAATCCATTCTTCTGGAATTTTGAAGCCGGGTTTCAGCACATAACATCCATTAGCATCAAAGTGTACTGAGAACTGCTTGTCACAAATTTGAGAAACACTAAGAAGATTGTGATCAAGTTGTTGCACAAAGTTGATCTTGTCAAAGCTAACAACCCCGTTGGAAATCATTCCTTCACCCGTTATATATCCGCCCTTATCTCCAGCAAAAGCAACATAACCTCCTCTAATAGATTTGACGTCGTAGAGAAGCTTCATGTCGCCTGTCATGTGCCTGGATGCCCCACTATCAACAATCCAATGACTACTGATAGTTCCTCCTGGAACACCCTGCACATAAACTCAATCGATTAGTTGGAGATGGGGACCCAAGCCATTGTGGTCTTGGGTCTTCCATTTTTATCAACAACAATAACTTCCACCTTTTGATGATTCGGAAATTGTGATGGTCCCCCTGATTCAGTAACCGTTTTTGGTTTCCAAGTCTATTTTGTTATACCAGTGTTGTTCTTTAAAAACTTAACTTCATGGTTGTCTGAAGTTTTTAAATTGTTTGGTTTGACAGAAACAGATGGTTTTTGAATCACATCGGTTTTAATCGCCTTTTCAATTTTCTTGACCTGTTGGCGTTTCTGTTTCTTTTCCCTTTCTCTTATGAGTCTGGGATCTTGTTTTTCAGAAACAGATCGCTTGCGGTCAATGTGGTCACGGGGAACATCAACTATGCCTTTTTGTTTATGAAGATACGGGCAATTTCGAACAATATGCCCGATTGTTCCACATTCAAAACATGATCTTCGTTCAACAAACCCCGAAGTATCATGTGGTCGTCTTGCCGATGATGAACTTTGTGATCCCGAGGTACTAGGTTTTGAACAACTTGGTTCATTCCTTTTCATCACAGTTGCTTTTTGGACAAAATCTAAATTAGATTGATTTGCAAACTTTTCAATTTTGTCCGTTCCCTTCGACTTCACAAAGTTCACATTCTTCTTCTTCTTCTGATTCGGCTTCTTTTGAGTTTGAGTCGGTGCCTTACCATTTGTTTTGGTATGGTTTTGCTGTTTTGGCACTGTTGGTAATTTCTTGTTCCCAAACTGTTTTCTAACTTCAGCCTTTGGGATAGGAGGACACTGTGTGACTGTAACATGTGGTCCTGTCTTTCCCAAGAACTTACTTGTAGAATTTTCAAAGATTTTACTGATTAAAGATTGATTAACATTTTTAATAGGAAAATCTTTGTCTGAATAGATTTTATCATCACCAACAAGAGTGTACAGCAAATCCACACTCTCCGACTCTTTCTCAGACGAGGACTCAGTTGCAATAGTCTTAGCGGGTTTTGCTGGAGGATCACACAGGATGTGATTCTCAAGAGGTATGTCCTCATCTTTTATCACCGCATCAGACTTTGCTGAATCGGTATCATCAGACTCATCATCAGAAGAATCAGTATCCTCAATCACAACCGGAGGATCCTGATTCGGTTCAGCAGTTACAAAGGTATCTGCTGACACATCTGAATCGGATGATACTTCTTTCTTGTATCCAAGTCCTGCAGCAAACTCAGTAACATCTAGAGGAACAGATGGTTCAAAGTGAGTCCTGTATTCCTCATCAGGCATGGCATCATAATTGTGTCTGACAGGTGGTGGACATTGCTTATAACCTATGCATGTGACATCCTTTTTCTCTTTCTGCACATCAATGATGTGATCCAACACATAGCTAGAACTGAAATAACTGTCTAACTTAAGTCGGATCGCCTCACTTTCGGTTTTTACACAAGCCATTTCCTTTTGCATCACCTCAAGACGAGATATATACAAATTAATGTCAGTTTGTTTTCTGGAAACCATTTTAGTCAGCTCTGTTTTATCTTTCTTCAATGTTTCAATCATTGATTTATAATCCTTTTCATGGTTTTCATAAAACATATTGGCTTCGGTGCACTTTGAAATATCAACTGTCAATTTCTGATTATGAATAAATGTCACATCATATTTCTCTTGCAAAGCCTCGTGTTCGCTTTGCAATTCACACCACCTATCATTCACAGAAACATGTTTGTCTTGCAATTCAAACAAGCTAGCTTGTAAAGCATCGTGTTTGCCTTGCAACTCAGACATGTTTGCTTCCAACTCAGCACATCTAACATGCAAACTATCACAGTTATTACAGCTAACAGAAGTGGGTTCGTCGACACATACCTGACTTGATGAACTGTCGACATTCGCCATAAAGGCTGAATGGAGAGAAGACGAAGAATAAGCAGCTTGATCCACCAAAATAGATCTTCTTTGAATTCCTGCTGCAACTTCATCCAAAAGCTCATCAATATTTGCATCGACTGACGCACTTGATGTGTCATCCACATGATCATCGCCTGAAGCGGAGGACTCTTCATCTGAACTTCCACTATAACCGGAAGAGTCTTCATCCTCAGAAGATTCACTGCCATTGGTGGAAGATTCTCCACCACTGGCGTGCTTAAGAATATTAACCACTTCAGCAAAACAAGCGGTTCCATCTGGTGCATCGTTTCCCAACTGGATTGACCAATCACAGCCTTCATCTACTTGAACCACAAGTGCCTGATTGGCATTTGATGGTCCTGCTTGAGTCTGGTTGTTGACAGGTACCAGTGTGCGATCATTGTTCCTCGCTTGGTTCTGATTGGCCCTGTTTCCTTGACCTCTGAAGGGATTCTGGTTCCCATGCTGAGCTGGTCTTGTACATTCACGCTTGAAATGACCACGTTCACCACAATTGAAGCATTTAACAGCTTGCTTATCAAACCCATACTTGGTGTCCTTTTTGCTTTCCAAGCTGGTTCGGCCTGTTCTTTCCATAAAATCCTTTGCTCGCCTAACAGCACTGGCAAAGGCCCACTTAATATCCATCATCTCCATCTCCTCTTTATCTATCTGCTGATAGTCTTCTTGAGTCAGATTAATGTTGCCAATCTGACCTTCCACTAATCCACAGTATGCGCTCACCACAGTGTTTAGCAGCTCCATATGTTCTTTTGCTACTTCAACACTGACTTTAGAAAAGCTTGAGGTGTCGAGCCGTACTGTATTTGGCTTTGATTGTTGACCAGCAGATGATGTACTTCCATAATAAGCTTGCTGTTGCTGTTGAGGAGGAAGTGGATTTCCGAATATATCAGTTGTTCTGATTTGCTGTTGCTGTTGTGGTGCTGGTTGAGGAGCTGGATTAAGCAGATTTCCAAACATATCTGTTGTTGGAGGAGGAGTGCCATACAAGCTCGTGCTAGACATAAATGCTGTTTGAAGTGGAGCGTGTGAAGATGGTTTTGCAGAAGTGCTAGAAGTTCCATAATAAATCTCAGGATTTTGTGGCACTGCAACTCTTTTTGCCTTGAGAGTTTCTTCCTGATTCTTGTTTTCCAGGAGTTGAGCAAAATCACTGAAGCTTGTTGTATCCAAAGTGCCATTGTACCTCATAATTTCTAAGAAATTATTCCATTGAGGTGGCAGTGCATCTGCAAACTTCTTCACTATCTCTGCTGAAGTCGTTACCACCCCAGTATTTGCCAATTCAGTTAGCAAATGAGTAAATCGACTTGTCAAATCTCCTAGAGATTCATTCTGCATACAAATAAAACCATCAAACTCTTTCTTCAGCAATTCTTTTCTCAATTGGCGAGTCGCTTCATTTCCTACGCCTCTTGTTTTCAATGCGTCCCACAACCTCTTCGTTGTCTTATAACTGACGAATTGATGATAAATATCTTTGCTCAACGCTTGAGTAAGAATGGCGTATGCCTTCTTTTCCAGATCATAGACCTTCTTCTGATCTTCCGTAAGATCTGCAAACGTGGCAGCAGATGATGCAGCAACCTCTATTGTTTGATCAAAATCTGTGATGAACCGCAACCACAACTCTGTATTTTGACCAAGAACGTATGTATGAAATCTACCAAACCATCCCGGATATTCACTTAAGTGCATCAACTTGGGAGGCCTATTCAAACTTCCTGTTTCACTTTCGCTTAGCAAAATGCTTTGAACACTTGGAACTTGATTTGATACAAATGCCCATTGACCGGTAGATGTAGCATTAGCTTGCGAACCCGAATCCGGAGCTGGAGTACCAAAATACATCTCAGCATTTACCGGAACACCCCACATCGAATTCATTTTTGATCAAGAAAAATAATATTACACCAGCCGAAGGATCTGTTCGAAGGATCTGAGATCGAAAGACAAGAAACACAAACTGTTAAGCATAAACAGACTAATGATCGAGAGATCAGCACTTGTTCGAAGGATCAACAGGGTTCGAAAGATCTCTGTTGAATTTCGAACAATGTTTTTCGAAAGATTCTCCAAACGAAGGATCCTTATCTTTCGAAAAGGTACTGTAGACCGAAAGATACACACGAAAGATGACTTCGAAAGACTCCCCAATCGAAGGATCCTTGTCTTTCGAAAATGAACAGTAGACCGAAAGATGAATGTTTCGAAATGATTCCTTGGTTCGAAGGATGATGATCTATCGAACCTCCACTGATCGAAAGATGGTCTTTCGAGTTCGAAGGATATCTTTCGAACGGTTCTGACACAGTTGACAATCGGTGACAAGTTGGTGAAAAAGTTGACGGGTTGGTGAGAACTTTCGGCAGAAAGTATGTTCAGACCATATCTTCTGAACATGCAGGTTTCACCAATCAAGTAAAGTCCAATATTTTAATCAGTTTACTCTTCCCAACACACAAACACTTGAAGTTTAACAATTTTAAGATCAAAAGTTCAAACTTATGAAGAACACTATGATTATGTCAAGAACACAGCCCAAAAATCTGAGTTTTCCGGAAAACCCACAAACTTTCGGAACACACTATTTGCTAAAATGTTTAACAAAAACCCAAGACTAACATGAAAACATGAAAAATAACAAGGTTTTAAGTCAAACACAAGGCAAAATAGCAAGATTTTCCAGAAAAATATAAACTTTAAAAACCCGAAAAACAGCCCGTAGACACCTCGGTTTTAACAAGGAGAAGAGCCAAGGCTCTGATACCACTTGTAGGTCCGGCTAGGGGAGGATCTAGTCGCCTAATCCTTGTATACAAACCAACCCGGTTGTGCGGAATCCAACCGAGATAGCAAACCGAGATAGAACACGCAAATAATCAACACACAAGACTCAACGATTAACACCACTTGTATTAAACGTATGAAAGGTCCGGTTACAGCTCAATGTTTACAAATCAGTCCTGTAAACTCTCTAAGTGTGTGTGTGTTCTTTGCTAACTGTCTGAGTGTCTCTCTGTCGAAGTGAACACAACACACGGGTATTTATACCCAACACAGCGTGTCTGGTCGAAGGATCATGCAGACCGGTCGAAAGATCATCTTTCGACCAGGAACAGCTCGAACGATCCATAAGTACCACGAAAGATGGGATCTTTCGTGGTCCATCTATCGAATGACATCTTTCGACCAGGTCATCGAAGGATATAGGCAATCCTTCGATGGCACATCCTTCGACCCAACATCTTACAAACATAAAGTTGACTGTTTGGCCAAGTCAAACCAGGAGGATGGTTGACTTGGTCAAACTTACAAGACTAACAAGACATCGTTTTACATTGTGACCGAATACAGACAAAGTGCAGACATAAGTGCACCAACAAAAGGAAATAGTAAAAATAAAATAAAAACATCAAAAAATAAAAGTAAAACAATTAAAGAATGGGTAAATATGAAAAATTCCCAATTTGAATAAATTTGTAATTCTAAGTGTGGGGATATATGAAAGTATAATTTTGGGTTGGGCAACAAGTGGATATATCGAATTCACCCTTATTTCACTAAAGTTTTTTTTTTGGTAACCATGAAACCCGTTACGTAAAAACTCACAGAACTTAATCAATACTTTGCTAACCGGCAAGATCATGAAAATCAAAGCTAATGAGTAATTATGTTAAGAAACCAATTAAACTAAAATTCAAAGTTAAGGGTTTAAAAATTTAGGTGTTAGGGTTATGTTATGTTACCTCCATTGAGCCAAAGAAGAAGTGGTAAAGATTCTTTCGACTTCTCAGCTTCAATAAAGTAATAATAAAAAGCTCGACCCTCGGATTCGCTCACCGTAACATACCCACCATACTGATCGAACTTGACAGGCGGTTGACCAGGCAATCTATAAATTTTATCTCTCTCTAAGATGTTCTTGAGGGAGAACAACATAATCTACATCTTCAGTGGCCGCTTTGAAATGGCTAGTGTCAATGGCAGAACCACTGTAGCGCTTGGTTCGGTAAAGATTGCCAAGAGCATGTGTTTGTTTGTTGTATGCATGGCTTTGACATAAAAAGCATGAAAAGAAAACGAGAGGAATCAATAGATTAATCGTCTTCTCCATTGTAACTTAAAATTATCGAACTGGAAGTAGCTATGAACTAATAATGGCCAACTTGAATATTATTCACATACTAGGTGCCTATAAATACAAGAGAAGGACAAATAATTAGGAGAGAAATTCTCCTCTATACAAGAATACATATTAACTATATAATTACAATAAATGAATTGATGAGGCAGGAGGATATTGCTCCAAGTGATTCGATATTTCCTAATAGTAGCTTTATCTTGTTAGCATCCGGCATTTTGAAAACTTAAATCAAATTTAACAACTTGAAATGTAGGAGTCATCGAAATAAATAAAAAAATCTGACCTTGTAAAATTATATAGACTTTTTTTTTAACAATCCAGCAAGCATTTTATTCCAAACCACCAAAAATCTCACACCATATTAATATGATGCCTAAAATCCTCAAAACTATATTAAATTTTTAAAGTTTATTGGAGCAAAATTGTCTTTTATGAATTTGCCTAATCTTAGTTATTTTTTTTTTCATACGTTGCCTAATCTTAAGTTTTTTTTTCCATACGCATAATTATATGATTAAATACAAAAAAAATATAACTAAACTAAACAATATCAATCATTAATTATACACATTTCAAGTGTTTTACCGATGATGTCGATGATGTCTGTGTTAGTGTGTTGTGTTCCTCCGCATCATGCCGGTACCCCTATATTTACTATACATGTATATCCTTTTTTTCTTATTTGGATGAGTTCTAAAATTTGTTAACCTTTTAGTTATTTTGTATTTGGACGAATATTAACAAAAAGAGGATTTTTTTTTCTTTTCTATGTTAAGGGATAAAAATTAACAAATCGAAAGATAAAAGAAATTGATGAGTGGATTTAAAAATTTTATGTACCACGGTAAAGTAATTTTTTTTAATTTTAACTAGATTGCTAGAAAGACTATATAATCTATATCTTCTATACTATATAATAAAAAACCATGTTTGGAACACTTGTCATCTTATTAAGCCATGTACTCTATGGATAATTATCGTTTAGTTTAATATCTTCTAATTAATTATAGATAATCTCCTACGAAATATTATTTAGTTTAATCTCTTCTACCTAATTATAGATAATATTATTATTTATATCTATACAAATAATAATTAAAATAAAAAGATAATAAAAGAAACCATGTTTGGGATGTACTTAGGGCTGTAAACGAACCGAATGTTCAGCGAACAGTTCGTGAACCGTTCAGCGGTAAGTTCGTTTATGTTCGTTCGATTAGCTTAACGAACGAACACGAACAAAAAATTTCGTTCGGTTAGCTTAGCGAACGAACACGAACATAGGTCTCGTTCGTTCGACTGCGTTCATGAACGTTCGATAATATGTTCGGTTACGTTCGTCCGTGTTCGTTTGATTATATTAAAAAATAATATATAATAAACCTTTTATCTAAACATATTGAAAACTTGAAACCCTATTTTTTTTAAGTTAGCTAAAATTTGGACATGCCCAGACATTTTTGGAGATAATTATGTCTTAGTTAGTTAAAGTTGATTCATTGTTTGGTGGTGTATTAGACTTCTTGTGTTTTGATTTACCATTTGATGGTTGTATTTAACTACTTATATCAAATGTTTAAGGATAACAATATTTTTATTTTTTTATTTTTCAAGTTAAATGTTCATTTGTGTTCGAGACCAGTGTTCACGAACTGTTCGTGAACAACTGAATTTCCTTAACGAACGAACACCAACATAAACTTATGTTCGGTATGTGTTCATGAACAGTTCGCAAACATGTTAATTTCCTTAACGAACGAACACGAACATTGCCTTGTTCGTGTTCGTTCGGTTCGTTTACAGCCCTAGATGTACTCTATGGATAATTATCATTTAATTTAATATCTTCTAATTAATTATAGATAATCTCTTATGAAATATTATTTAGTTTAATCTCTTCTACCTAATTATAGATAATTATTATTTATATCTATACAAATAATAATTAAAATAAAAAGATATTAATGGTAGCAATTATAATTAGAACATAATAATACAAGTAACACTGCTAATAATGATATTAATAAAAAACAATACTTTTTGTCATATCTATATCTATACTATATATAAAAGCATATTCGAAGGACAACTTAAGGTAGCCACTTTACTTAAAACACCTTTAAAGTATGATGTACAAGTGTTTAAAGCACATAAAATAAAAAATGGATTTCACTTTCCAATTATACCTTTGCTCACACAAAAAAACACGGGGTACACACAAATTTGGGTTTCACATCATTCTTATCCGCCTCTCATCCTCTGCTCTCTCTCTGGCGATCCAAGCGATTCAGATCTAGGATTTCACATATCATCTCATTCTTATCAGCACAATCCTGAAGATTTCTCCCAGGTCCGTTCCGATTTTGCTCTCAATGGCGGTTCTACGGTGGTTTTGGCAAAGCTCCGGCGGTGGTTTATAGACATGGTGGTTACCGGAATTTAACCTTCATTCTGTTTAAAGATTTTGAAGATTACAGAGGTATGTCTTGCTTTTGCAAGAACCCTAATGACAGAATACATTTAATTTCTTTGATGAATCTGTTATGGATGTTCAAATACTGGATTTTTTGTTACATGATTTTCATTGCCTGCAGTTCCAGGGCTTGGAAGGGCGTTTATTGTTCCTCTTAAAAGCTATAATCATGTGATTATGTTATTTTTGTTGTTGTTGTTGTTGTTGTTATTATTATTATTATTATTATTCACTGATAATAATTAAAAATTTAAAATTTTATCAGTGATACGATCTGTTATGACTTGCAGATTTTTACGTTTTGGTTCAGAGCTTTGTAGGTTCTGCTGCGCTTCGCTCCACTGGGGTTGATATGTGGTCTGTATTTCAAAATCTACATCTCTTAGCTTTTATCAGTTTCAAATCAAAGTACACTTACTTTTAACTTGTAATTTGAGGATTGTAGTTGGACAAAATTTCACATTCGAAATCGCCATCTTGAATTCTCAATTTTGGTTAATTTGATCCAATGATGTTTTTTTTCCTTCATTCAAGCTGATTTGGTTAGTCTCTTCCAAATAAATTTTATTTCAATCAATTGATTTTTTCGATATCCATATACAACCCTAGAAATGGAAATTACCATCGAAGAAGAGCAGAGTTTATCGGAGCGTAAGTTCTACTCTTTGGTTTAAGATAAGGTTCTGTGTGTTGGGGCTTTCGGAAGGATTGACCTTTGTTTTAAGATGGTGGAAAAAGTTAGAGAGATGTCTTTTTATGGCTGAATCACAGTCTAAAATTACCGGTACTTACCGGGAATTATGGCGTATTTTTTATATGAATGTATAGAACATAGGTGGTTATTTATTTCTGGTGTATTTGACTTTGTATTTTGTTTGGTTATCTAGCAACTCCTCTGCTGGGGTTTTGGTGCTAATTGGAACTATTGTTCAAAGAAAAGTTAACGGGTCAAAACAAATTCAATTCAATACATTTCATTTTTGCTACGTGCCGAAACATGATGGGACAAATAGACCCACTAATCCTTTTTATGTTTTTTCAATATATTTAATCTACAATTAGTGGGTTAATAACAATTACAAAAAATATTATCACATTAATTATCTAAATCTTTGAGCAAAAATGCTAAAAAAGTTTTCATAGTGGGCTTTCTAACCTGTTTGACCCGTATATACTTTAGCAATATTTTTCTAATTTGATCTCTTTGCGTTGTTTAAGATAAAGTCCGATTCATTCACAAGTAAATGGGTGAATGCATTTAACAAGAGTTTAATGTTTGTCATAGGTGTATTAAGGTAAATCTTCTCTTTGTCACAGGTGCAGGCTGGCGTTCCAATCTCATCAGATTTGACTTCGGGTGCCACAAGGAAATCCCAACCCATAACTTTGATATGTCGAACTCACAAGGTGGCACCATATCAGTTCAAAACTTCCACAAAGCCAAAAGAACATAGGTGACTTTGCTTTTAATTTATATTAATTAACAAATTGTACTATCTCGACTTGCTTTTTAGACGGGGCGTATACTACAACTTTGTATTTGAGCTACTATTGGTGTGGAAAGGCCACCCAAGGGTATTACCATACCCAGGTCCAATACTATTAATGTGCTGCGTGTGCACTGGACGACGCTGATGTGTGCGTCTGACGAAGTTGCTTCGCGTAACTTTCATCGCTGCTGCACGTGACCGTCGTCGTTGCTGCGTGTGCACTCGACGACGTAGCTGTGTGCGTCCGATGATGCTGCTCGCTGCAGCTGACAACGTTGCGCGCGACCGGTGCTGCTGCTGTGTGTGCACTTAACGATGTTGCTGCGCATATCCGACTGTTGCATGTGCACTTAACG
Source organism: Helianthus tuberosus (assembly GCA_030545235.1). Classification (NCBI taxonomy): domain Eukaryota; kingdom Viridiplantae; phylum Streptophyta; class Magnoliopsida; order Asterales; family Asteraceae; genus Helianthus; species Helianthus tuberosus. The sequence goes on along the minus strand of CM060452.1, from coordinate 13,815,166 downwards.
ACGCTGTTGCGCGCGTCCGACAACGTTGTTGCACGCGGCCGACGCCACTACTACGTGTGCACTCAACGACGTTGGTGTGCATGTCCGACTGCTGCGTGTGCACTTAACGACGCTGCTGCGTGTGCCCTCGCATAAATTGTAAAATAGTTTACAGTTAACAAGAGCGTCAATGTCCTAACAGTTTAACTGTAAACTATTTTAAGAGCTGATTTATAACCAAATGGCTAATATCAGCATCAGTTTAACTCTTTTAATAGTTTACCAGTTTTAACGACAGTTTTAACTGCAACCAGATTAACAGATTCTTTGCATTTTATAACAGTTTTAACGGAACAGTTTACCAGTTTTAACCGAACTCGATGCTGAGGAGTGAATGTATTAAACTCAATAAAGAGTTCAATCATATGAGGATTCGTCTTTTCGGTATCAAATTGCCACTCTATAAATAGAAATTAAGGGAGAAAAGGAAGATAGTTCACCGAAAAATACTACTACTGAAACAGACACGATTCGAGGTAAGACTCTTCTTGAAAAACTTGGTTTCAATTAATCAATATTTTTTTAACAATTTGAGGTTAATTTCTTCCTAATAAATTTTATTTCAATCAATTGATTTTTTCGGTATCCATACATGTAACTCCTCGTAAAATCGTGTCCAATTATGTAAAGACACGTGTTCTAAACCCTAAACGTGTAAAGGATTTATTCCGAAGGACTAAACTTGACAAACATTGAAAATACATATGCGGAGGGACTAAAAGTGTCAACATGCTAATTTATTCCTCTGAGTGACCATTTACCAAACCCGAGGCTTCATAATGTTAAATCATGCTCTCGGGAATGATTGATAATGATTATAAAAGTTGAAGGGCCAAATGTGTAAAGTTTCAAAAATTATGGTTTGCTGATCAATCGGATACAGACCATATAAGGCTCAAGCTTACAGTCCGTAAGGACTGTATCTGGGCGAAATATTTCAAAAGCGGTTACGGACCGTATGGGGTTTAAGCTTATGATTCGTAAGGACTGTATCTGGGCAGATTATTTTGGACAGCTACACGTTGCCACTTAAACCGCCCTATACACTCAAAATTCGAAACATGGATCTCTTTGATGGTTTTAGAAATCAGCTAGGACACCCGTGATGATCTCTGGACATCCCTAACACCTGACTTGATCCTTGAACACTTCCTTCAACTATAAATAGGAGCTTCATGTACCTCATTTCATTGCTCAGTCACAAAAATCAATCTTTCTCACTCTTTATGAGGTTCCTGGTCAAAAAGGAAGCTCGTTCTAGTTTAAAGTTCGAGCTAGGACCCTTTTTAAGTGTCCTTAGCCACTCTAGTTCGGTTTTTATACGTTTAAAGACCAAAAGTCAAAGTTGCCGCAAAACGGATTTTGACCTTCGGTTTAGACCTAAATGGTCCAGCCATTGTTCGAGGCGAATATGGCTATGTGATCATAATTAGGTAGGTGTTAATCCCTCAAAAGGGCACCTCCTAATTATCACGTTTACTTAGTTAATTGTCGGGTCAAAGTAATTAACCAAAAAGCCAAACTGGTCAGATTTATATATAATAATCAAAACTAATAATGTAGAGGTTATAAATCATTTTTTGTCACTTAAATAACTTGGTAAATATTATTAGAACATGTCTAAGCAAGTTCAAACCGACAATTCTAAGTTTAAACTCGGTTCGCAACCGAAAGTCGCAAAAGCTTGACTTTTTCTTTGACTTTCAGTTCTAACCAAATTTAGCTTATTACCTTTATGTTTTAAGCTTCCATTGTGACCATATAATGTTGTATTATAACCCTCTGAGGTTATGATACATGGTCATTTATTAATCTGAATTATATGCATGTTCCGTTTATTATGCTCATTGTTGACTATTATGCCCTTATGGTCTAAAAATATGATTTTTAGATAAATAAACATGCAAATGGATTAGGTATTGATTAGTAAACATATTTAAGTATTTTGACACTTACATTCTGGTCATAAACTGATGTTATGCAAAAGATCGTAAATTATGCCTTTATAAAGACTAAAATACCCTTTGGTGTATAAATAATGTTTAAAACATAAATTTAACTCAAAAATCTTTACCTACTATTGTGATATTATTTTTAGGGATTTTTGGAATATTGAGTCAGATTATATACTGACTTTAACATTGAGTTCTTGTATAAGATCTATAATTGACGATAATGCCCTTTTTGCGAATTAAATGAGTTTTATATATAGTTAACATGCAAAACCTTTTCCTAGATCTAATATAAAAAATAAAATATTTTGACCATTCAAGGATTGTCAAAATCTCAGAATCACATAAACCTTGTAAATATCGTCAATTATCGGTTTTTACGCTAATTAGGTGCATAGCATGGTTTTAAACCATATTTAGCACCCAAGACTTATTACCTACTGATTTTATAATTGAGTTTAAATATTTTTACAGTAGGTATAAGTCATGAACTCAGAATTCCAATTATGTCCTTAAAAGCATATGTGAAATGACCAAAATACTCTTTCGGGGCATAGTTTGGCAATAAATGGTAAACCATACGTATGTATGATATCCTACTGTTATAAAATCATAAAATAAATATTTTTACAGAATGTTTTTGACCAGAACATCAGTTTACCTATAAACCCCTTTTATAAATCCTAAAATGACCAAAACGCCCTTATGAGGCTTAATTCGGTTTTAAATTCTTTTTGGGTATATATGTTGACATCCTACTGATGTCTTAACGTATTATAAGCATAATAATATATGGAACTTGTATATGGTTCATTCAGTTACCCGTTGTGCTTATACGCTTTCGTTCGGTTTATGTAACTAGTTTGCATAAATTAGCCGAAACGGGTTTAACCTTGTCATTCAAACTTGAAAATCCAGAATGTATTTAGTTTACCCATATTATACAAGTATTCATACTTGTTGGGTCTAAATTACATTCCATTCCGGTCTCCGCTTAATTTAGTGTTTCGAACCGTAAAGTATCCTTAAAACTAACTGGTCTATGTCTTTGACTTAAATAAGACCCGTTAGTATCCTAATAGGTTAATAAAACCTTTCTTACAGATTAAGTAGTCTCAGTAGAAGATACGTACATAAAGACTTAGGAATATACGGCCGAGTAGCATCTCTTGCATAATTAATTTAGATAAATACTTATAACTTATTTTCCCTTATAGGGCTTGGGATACGGTAAATTATTACCGCTTAGTCGGGTATGAGATCATTTAATCGGATTGTGATTTAATAAATCTACATAACACGTTTTAACCTGTTTTGTTTGATAACATAAACTTTGGGGGTTAACGACCGCGTCCTGGATATCCTCGGCTCATTTAAGTTATTAATGGCCACGACCTATGCACGGGGTGTAGGCATACACCCGACAGATGCAGATGCTCAATAATAAATTACCCACAAGTTGGGGATAACTCCTTTGTGGGTTTTATAAGTGTTGAGTCGATTAATCTTGACCGGCTTCCAAACCGGCCCCAAATGTATGACAAATATGTAAATCTGTATACAAGATTTTAAATGAAATTGTCCTAAGTTATAAATGATTTTGTGCCTTGTGCGCCTAAACCAATTTTCGTAAACTCTTTTCAAATGAGTCAGTTAATTGTATTTACCAGTGAAAACTGACGTATTTTCCAAAGACTAAGTGACAACTACCTCTCGAAACTAGGCTAGAGCTACTTGGCATAAATTAAGAGGATCTTGCAAATCCCTAGATGCCTGAAGTCTGTTAAACTCTGTTTTTATGTATTTGTTTTTATGATCCGTTGTGGATCTCTATTACAATCCGTCTGTATATTCTTTCGTTTGAACTTTGAACATTATGGGTTGTAACAGTAATTAAACTTCCAAGCCTTCCGCTGTGCTACAATTGTGTTTAATTTTCTATGATGATATCAACTACGTCACGATACTCCCCACCGGGCCCACCGGAAATATGTGAAAATATCGGGATGTGACAGGTTGGTATCAGAGCCAACATTGAGTGAATTAAACACTAGCCTTTTGTGTTTAATCTTAATGACACAATAGCACATTCCTTAGACTTTCGAGTCTAGGCAAATGACCTAGGATTATTCTTAACCATCATTTTGTTGTTTATATGTTGTTTTCTTGATTTTGACAGGCATAAAAAATGCCGCCACGTGTAAGAGGTAAAGGAAAAGGTCCTATGAGAGGGGGACCATCCAGTCATGCTAGAGCCTCTTATGGACGTACGCCTTCAGCTCCGATTCACATGAAGATTGGAGGCATTCTCTTGAACCAGCGAGATGATCTGTTTCGCTTAGCACCTCACCTTCTTACCATCACTCTTTCGGGCTAGACGAGCCCCAATATTCGCTTCATTCGCAACACTAGCTACACTCTCACCATTCTCACCACTCTTCTCACCACTCATCACATCATTCTGATTTCCATCATTCCTACTCACAGGGTTACTTTAACCCTGATGATTATATCAATGCACCAGCGGGATATAACCCGTTATGCCCCGAAGATCACCTCTCGCAAGACATGGATATGTATGATGATCCAGATCCAGAAATGCTACCTTCTGGGATGCCTACACATCCCATAGATATCTCCAGCGGTTCTTCCTTCGCGGGATCTCCTTATCAAGGTCCCGATAGATATAATGAATGGTTTGGGTATTGGAAATTTGCTAACACCCCTTCATACCACAACACCCCACCACAGTCGCCATTATAGGAGCCGCACTTTGAAGCGGTAACTCCACCACCACTACCAGCTGAGGAACCACCCAGCCACCTCCCGAGCCACCAAGACGGATGAGAAACGCACGTATATCTGTGCGAGGGGGACCAAGATTTACCTCCCCTCAAGCTTCTAGCAACTACCCTCCGATCCCCGAAGATCCATAAATGGGTGGATCTTCACATATTGTGCCGGAAATCGATACCACACCGGCCACCTTTGCACCACCGCCACCTCCAATGTGTTATGAAAACCCAATACCTACCAACCCTGGTCCGACTGGGTATAACCTGTTTGAGCCACAAGCTCCTACTGGTTACCATTATCAGCCTCCTGCTTACGACCCGTATGTCGAAGCAGTTAATTATAGTGCCCTCTATCCTTCCCCGTTTCTACCTGCATACCCAACTGGGTATCCCGTTCAAGGGTATCAATACCCTCCACCTCAGCCTCAACCTCAACCACCGCAACAACAACAACAAGAAATCTTGCAAAGGGTGGAAGAACGTGATAGAAAGAACCATAAGTTTCTTAAAGGTCTTGCGAAATTTATTATGGGAAAGAAGAAGGATCATTGAAGACTGTTATTTTATTTTATTTTGTAATTGTTATTTAAATTAAGTCACTACGTGAACATTTCTTTTTGTTATCAGTCCCTGCGAGGACTTGTTTCTTTCTTTTCAGTCCCTGCGTGGACAATTTATTTCAAAGACCCGTTTAGGGCAGTTTTTGTAATCCTTAGTACTATTTATGGAATTTTCTTTTGAAATTCATATATATGTATTTTCATTACATCATCATGCAAACAATCATTTCAATTTTATTTGATCTACTTTGAAAATTCAAAAGATGTTCTTAAAGGTATAACCTAGCCAAAATATCAATGGCTATGATGGTATAACCCTCTTAAGACAATAAATCTTTGTTAACATCCAAAAACATGTTAACACTCCTGGAGTGTGGCTTGAGAAACCACATCGGCCTTCTAGAGTACTTGGATTCTTCCGAGCCCATACATAGCCTAAATGATTATTGTAAATCATGGCTAATATCATTAGATATGATGTCTATACCAAAACATCCATATGAGATGTTATTCATTCTGCCTACGGGCTGACTTATATTTGATTTTTATGAAAAAGATAGTTATAGCCTATAACTCTTTTTGTCAAAAGGTGATGAACTATGTTCGACCCTTAAAACCTTTGATCTAAAAAGATCATGATTATATTTTAAATTATCCTAGTGACAAGGCCTTTTGTGCCACCTAAATGTCCTTCGAGACGAGCCTTTGTGCTATATAAAAATGTCTATACAACGTTGACAGTTGTGACTTATGTTCCCTGTCTAATAAATTTAAAGGATTATATCCTGTTTAAATGCCAATGATGGTTCATTTGTAACCTAGGCAAATCATAATCAAATAAACATACTCCCTTATTGGCCTATATGGTTTATTTATACCATGGTTATCTAATCATCAAAAATGATAATTTGTTATATGATAACTAAACAAATCATTATTACTTCATTATAGCATTCAAATCATGGCTGGCTCCGATGAAGCTAATAGTCACCCAGTTGATGGGAATAATGATACAACGCTGAATGTTACTGGCCCGAACTTCAAGCCATGATAAACACGGCGGTTACTAAAGCTATGAACAAAGTATTTAAAGAGTCAAGTGAGGCTCGATCGAAAACCCATTCTAAGACCCTATCAAAATCGCAAACGTCGAAAAAGGATGAATCTCAACATTCATCCAATCAGAAAAGTGAATCCCAAAAGCAGATTGTGTTTAATCAGGCTCCCCGGTATAATGATGTCTGTCGTTAGTGACATGCAAAAACTGAAATAAACTAGGTAGCTAGAGTAAGTCGGATATCGAACCAGAGGAGGATTGTGGAAAGTGTCGTAATGAAAAAGATTGATTAACTATTACTGAATGAGAAAATTGGTTTATTTGATTTTGAGAAATAGCTAAATTAGCGAATAAAAATTGTGATTTAAATCAATAAGAAGAAAGATGGTTCCTCCAGATTTCAGGATTTGCAATTAACTTCAACTATGTGTTTAATCGTTACCTACATAGACATAGGTGTTAATTTTGATTAACTAATTGTGATAACCAATGACTAAGTACTCCTGCCAATACATAGCGGGAGGTTATCAAATGATTATCAATTACAATTTACAAACCCTAACCCCATGTCAAATATATCCCAATTACTAGAACTCTCGGGAACTGAATGCTTAGAAATTAAGGTTTAAATAAATGTAACTGTTTACAATCAAGAAATCAAATCAATGGTGAAAAGCATCAAATGCTTAGATCACCCGGTTAAAACGATTGTGTCAAACACATAATATTCATTAACTTACAAAAACCCTCCATCCGGAGGAAACCACTAATAGAACTAGCCGCTCATGTTGGTGGGTTGATCTTCACAAGCTTGACAACCGGTTGAATAAATCATCACCATTCTAATTAATATAATGAAAATAATAATAAAAAAAAATGGTGAGACTCCTCCTTCCCAATGCCATGTGATGATGCTGATGACGTGATCTTGATTTCAACCTTGTATGACGGCTATCTCTGTATGCGTGAGATGATGATGATGTCTTCCTTCTTTTAGATGTTGAAGAAATATACTAAATCCTCCCACCAAACCCTATGGCTGCGTGAAAGATGATGACTGATTTGATGTTCTTTTTGTTTTGTGCCTCTCTCGAAACCCTAAGTCAGCCGCCCAAAAGTCACATGTTCCTCTTCATGGGTCGTCCACCTCCAAAGTCAATCATGTGCATGTCTTGTATTATCAACCGTAGCTTACGTAAAGATACCGTAAGTTATGGTTTAAAAGTTCTGTTTCTTTTTGATTTCTTGGTCGTAGGTTACGAATGTACACCATAGGCTACGTATACAACCTGCTGAAACTTTTCATTCAACATATACATCATCTCTTGGCCTCATGTATAACTATATTATACTTTCCATTAATTACATACAGGCCCCTGGACTTCATTCGTGTGCATTCCTTACAAATCCAAGCTAACATTCGGTCCGAAACCAATCCCGAACAACACCATTTACTATGTTTATCAAATTCGACCGTTTTGATTCATCTCTAACCACTTTAACTTCACCGAATTAAGCGTTTAACCTGAAAAATCATAATCTCGCGTAATTATCACATTCAAAGTATATAAATACACAAAACACAATAAAACACGTAAGATAACAATATTAACACTCGGTTTTGAACCTCTTCATCACATCCCCATACTTGCCTTTGCTTGTCCCCAAGTAAACCAACTGGAACTAGTCACCATGGCAACAACACCTCTAAACCTCTTAACCGATTCAACCTGTTCAGTCCCAAGTCATACCCATCCCATAGACTGACACAATCGAGATTGACAGTCTGACAAGTAAATGATGCAATTTCAAAAACTTAAGACTTGTCTATCTAAAACTAACATGTTTACAATTAATCACATGCTAAACACCCCTCACAATGTACTCTCCTCTCGGTTTAATATCTGAACTAGCATGTAATACACTAGTATAATCACTCAAAAACCGAAGATGAAACTCTGTACTCATAAGCTTGTATGACAATCAAACCTCCACCGTATCATCTAACATGGCACATATCAAAAGGACTTTCGGGTTTTGGGCTTAGGCGAAGGTAGGAAACTATTTTTAGATTCTTTTTTTTTTCTAATTGGCTCACAAACAATAACCAAACAGTAATAACTTTATTCAAACATAACTTATACTTTTGGGTTGGTTTCTACCCAATAACACATACGATATTCATACACTTCTGTTTTTGTTCTTTTCTTTCACATATTTTTCCATTTTTCTCTTTTTTTTCAATTTTTTTTCATAGCAATATAATCACGATCAGTTTTTCACAATAGACAATGGGCGAACAAACGAAAGGTAGTTAGGCTCAACAGGGCTACTAAGGGAAATTTGGTGAATAACACAAAAGAAACACAAACACAAAGGGTGTAACGGGAAATCCTAATGCCTTTATTCTCTATGTGCACATGTCAAACCCACAGTCTTAGCATGCATCGAATCACACAAGTTCTAACACAGAAAAGCACGTAGCCTGCACTCAACAAATGAATTCATCATATAATGTATCCTATCCGTCTACAGGTGTTATGGCCCCCGGCCCGGTTTTACCCGTTTCAGGAGCCGCGGAACAGAAACCCGTGGTAATTAATATGTTGGCAGCGGAATTTTTTAATAGGATCTTTTAAAACTTGAAAATACCCAATTTATTTTATTTCATAATTTGGGGATAACACCCGTAATTTACAATAACGGTGATTTTACTGGAAAGCCCCTGTTTTACAAAAAACATGTTTCTTTATTTTATTTAGCCACTTCTTCAAGCTTGCAGTGCTACATGACACTTTTTCCTTGATCACAGCAGATCACCTGAAACATGTTTTAAAAAGGTTTTATCAGCAGGGAAATACTGGCGAGTCACTCAAGTTGCACAAAACGACATATTGTTATAATATACAGTATTAAGGGTGATTATATTATTTCTATCAACCAATTACCCCAAATCGGTATTTGTCACTCGACTGTATCTGTGACTATGGTCAGATCACCCATTGGCTAACCCGTTGTCCAATGGTGACGGGTATCAAGTAATGTATACAAAACCCCACATACCGGCAGTAATCGAAGATTACAAAGACTTAATCCCTGTAATTATAACTTTGAAAACAAGTAGAGTTTTAAGAAAACAATTTGATAAAAAGAGAACGACTCACATTGCAAGTTTAGACGGGCAGCGTTTAGCCTACTGATTTTAGCCTGGTTAACCTAATTCAAATAACAATGCACACGAAAACTAGGTCAGTAACTTATTACAACTTTTACGACAACTCACGAGATCAAAACCTTCACGACGAATGACAAAGTATAGCCCAAATACGGGCAGCTCTTAAACATCCATCGGATTGGTTTTTATCGATCAGACATTGAATCGTAGCAGTGATCGAGTTATTACCCTGTTATCACGAAAGAATTTCGTGCTTGTGTGTGTTTTTTGGAGTAAATTGAAGATATCTCAACGTACAAAACGAATTTTTACGTCGAACCAACGCCAAAATGCAAGTGCCAAACCCCTGATACTTATACTGAAAAATGGTCCCTGTCGCATGTCACGAGAGGCTCTCGCGTGGCGCGACGGGTCACTTCTAGGATAGGGTAGCCTTGTGTATTTCTAGCCTAGGTGAGTCAGCCATTCGACGAAATTCGCATTTGACAACAAACAGTGAGGATTCCCGTCTGCCGTTTCTACTGTATAAATTTACCTAAGGCTCTTGCGTTCTTCTTGTTAGTCCCTTCAGCAGGTTTGGCCTTGTTATCTGCTGGTTTGACCAATTTAGGGCATTCTGGTCGGAAATGCCCAGCTTCTCCACAGTTGTAGCAAATCTTTGTTTTCTTTCTGCAATCTTCTTCACGATGTCCTATAGCTTTGCAGAAGTTACAGGTTTCATTACATTTTCTAAAATGTTTCTTTTTACAGTTCCTGCAGAATGGTGGAGTGGAAGATGATCCAGTTCCCTTTCTCTTGAAGTTGCTGTTATTACCCACACGAAATCCTTGGGTAATTTTCTGAGCCAATTCCTTCTTCCTGCTTTCTTCTCGCGTACGTACCAGTCGGTCAGTCAAAGTGTTGGCTAATTCCACCGCATCATCGATCGTGCGGGGTCTCGCAGCTTTGACAATATCCCGGATCTCGCTAATTAAACCCCAAATGTAGCGAGAAATAAGTACCGGTTCTGGCGAAGCCAGAGTAGGCACAATTCGAGCATATTAAAAAAACTTCGAAGTATACCCTCGGGAGTCAACATCCACCATTCGGTGGCTCAGGAATTTATTCGCCATTTGTTCTTTTTCATATTCAGGGCAGAATTTCCTTTCCACCAGACGCTTAAATTCTTCCCAACTCATGGCATAAGCCATGTCACTTCCCTTGGCTTGTAACACCGTATTCCACCATTCTAATGCTTCTTCCTTAAAAAGGTGTGAAGCATACATGACCTTATCCTCCTTGGCACATTTACTTATTTTAATTACTGCCTCGGTTTTCTCCAACCAACGCAGTGCAGCAGTTGCCCTTTCATCTCCTGCAAATTCAACAGGTTTACAGGCAAGAAATTCCTTGTAAGTGCAACCAGGCGTTGCAGCTTTCATTCTCTTAAGAGTTGGGGCCTGCATCACATCATCGTTATTGTTGTTGTTGCCACTTCCATTTACGCTATTACTGAAGTTATCTTCATGAGTACGTTTGCTAGGAATAATTGGTTGAGGTTCAACTGGATTTCGGGCAGCAGCAAGGATTGCTGGAATAGCATTGGCTATTCCTTGAGCAACGATGTTTTCTATATCTTGCCTATTAAGAAAGTGATCTTCATTGTTTTGCTCGGATTGGTTAACCTAGTTAACTGGTTCATTACCAGCGTGTTCCATCTAGTAATTAATATATATAACTTATTAGCACAAAATGAATAACAACCAAACACAATAAACAATCGCACATAATCATGTCAACACATATAGCCAAAATTGTCGACTTTGCGACGTTGATATTTTTATATATTAGTATGCGTCCGTACACACCAGTTATCTTACAAAAGTTTTATTTTTAGTTATTTTACATAATTATATTATTATTATTATTTTATTATTATATAATCACAACCACACAGTCACACCACCACCTTCAGCTGGCATCTCAGAAGCCACGTTCCCTCTCGTCATACTTCCAGGAGATCTGTTCTCCCACCTCCTGGATTCGATTCCCTGCGTCCACCAGCTCCTCGCCAAAATGGCGGAGTTCAGCCAAGTTCTCATTGCTCATAGGTGGGTTTGGTGCAGGCTCAGGGTCAAACTGAGGGAAAAAGTTATTAGGGTTATTTAAGATATTCTGAAATTGCCAGACAGTGGTCCACCATTATTCCAGCTCTCCTGGTAGAGGTCGGGGGTGGATAATAGGATCTTGGATAGCAGGTTCCAGACTAACTGGAAATTGTCCTTCCGCTGGGTAATTGAAGAGGTTTTCATCGGCAGGTCCGATGAGGTCACTAAGTGCCAGTTTACGATCCAGCTCCTCCCATGATGGCATTTCCTGGGCTTGCCCTGAACTTTCCCCGATCTCCTTTCCTTTGCCTTTATCATTTGGATCCTCAGTCTTTATAACTTTCCGTGTAGCTGGTTTCTTCCTACGCACACGCCTCCAGCCCACGAATCTTCTTCTCTTTTTCGGTTTGGGTTTCTCCTGGGGTTGGGCTTGGAATTCCATAGGTTCATCAATGTCGGCCCAATAACCGGAAAAGCCCTCAGAAACTTCCATGTCAGCAGAATGGATAGTGATATTCTGAAGAGCTTCAGACAACTCATTCATGCTGTTAGCATATATGAAGAAACACACAAAATTCTAAGTTAAAATTTTGTAAACCCATTTTCACATAATCACATAATGGCAATCAGAAAAACTAAGTATTTCAAAATACTTAATTGGCTTAAATCAGTGGATTTGATACCACCTTTTTCTGTCACGGCCCCCGGCCCGGTTTTACCCGTTTCAGGAGCCGTGGAACAGAAACCCGTGGTAATTAATATGTTGGCAGCGGAATTTTTTAACAGGATCTTTTAAAACTTGAAAATGCCCAATTTATTTTATTTCATAATTTGGGGATAACACCCGTAATTTACAATAAAGGTGATTTTACAGGGAAACCCCTGTTTTACAAAAACATGTTTCTTTATTTTATTGAGCCACTTCTTCAAGCTTGCAGTGCTACATGGCACTTTTTCCTTGATCATAGAAGATCACCTGAAACATGTTTAAAAAGGTTTTATCAGCAGGGAAATACTAGCGAGTCACTCAAGTTGCACAAAACGACATATTGTTATAATATACAGTATTAAGGGTGATTATATCGTTTCTATCAACCAATTACCCCAAATCGGTATTTGTCACTCGACTGTATCTGTGACTATGGTCAGAGCACCCATTGGCTAAACCGTTGTCCAATGGTGATGGGTATCAAGTAATGTATACAAAACCCCACATACCGGCAGTAATTGAAGATTACAAAGACTTAATCCCTATAATTGTAACTTTGAAAATAAGTAGAGTTTTAAGAAAACAATTTGATAAAAAGAAAATGACTCACATTGCAAGTTTAGACAGGCAGCATTTAGCCTACTGATTTTAGCCTGGGTAACCTAATTCAAATAACAATGCACACCAAAACTAGGTCAGTAACTTAATACAACTTTTACGACAACTCACGAGATCAAAACCTTCACGACGAATGACAAAGTATAGCCCAAATACGGGCAGCACTTAAACATCCATCGGATTGGTTTTTATCGATCAGACATTGAATCGTAGCAGTGATCGAGTTATTACCCTATTATCGCGGCAGAATTTCATTCTTGTGTGTGTTTTTTGGAGTAAACTGATGATATCTCAACGTACAAAATGAATTTTTACGTCGAACCAACGCCAAAATGCAAGTGCCAAACCCCTGATACTTATACTGAAAAATGGTCCTTGTCGCGTGTCACGAGATGCTCTTGCGTGGCGCGACGGGTCACTTCTAAGATAGGGTAGCCTTGTGTATTTCTAGCCTAGGTGAGTCAGCCGTTCGACGAAATTCGCATTTGACAACAAACATTGAGGATAATACCAATTTGGGAATACCCCCCCCCCCCCTTGAGTTTTAGGGGGCCCTGATCCTAGTTCCGATTGTTCTGAAAATTTTAGGGGTCATGCAATTTTATTTGGGGGTCTCAATTAGAGTTTCCTATTGGACATAATAAAATAAGAAATAGTAATTTTAATGAGAGTTGTTACAAAAAGCTCAAGATCTCACCAAGAAAAGGTAAAATGGTTGACGACATGTAGCATATGCAATTAAAACATGTTACCCCTAGATAGACATCTCTTTTCAACTCATTTCCTATAGAACACTTGTCAAACCTACCCTCATGAAACTTAAAGGGACAACCATGACAAGGGACTAATCTAGCCTACTACCGGTAAGAAGCCTATTAGTGATTGAAACTTTAGGTTTTCGTATCCAATTAGCTTGTTTAAGGCGATGAAAACTTTTCAAAATGTTCAAAATTTTCAATTTTTACCAATTTTCATTTATTTCAATCTATACAAGCTTTATCCACAAATCCCTTCCCGGGCTCCCACTAAGTGTATAAATACACAAAACGCAATAAAACATGTAAGATAACAATATTAACACTCGGTTTGGAACCTCTTCATCACATCCCCACACTTGCCTTTGCTTGTCCCCAAGCAAACCAACTGGAACTAGTCACCATGGCAACAACACCTCTAAACCTCTTAACCGATTCAACCTGTTCAGTCCCAAGTCATACTCATCCCATAGACTGACACAATCGAGATTGACAGTCTGACAAGTAAATGATGCAATTTCAAAAACTTAAGACTTGTCTATCTAAAACTAACATGTTTACAATTAATCACATGCTACACACACCTCACAATGTACTCTCCTCTCGGTTTAATATCTGAACTAGCATGTAATACACTACTATAATCACTCAAAAACCGAAGATGAAACCCTGTACTCATAAGCGTGTATGACAATCAAACCTCCACGTATCATCTAACATGACACATATCAAAAGGACTTTCGGGTTTTGGGCTTAGGCGAAGGTAGGAAACTATTTTTAGATCCTTTTTTTTTCTAATTGGCTCACAAACAATAACCAAACCGTAATAAATTTATTCAAACACAACTTATACTTTTGGGTTGGTTTCTACCCAATAACACATACGATATTCATACACTTCTGTTTTTGTTCTTTTCTTTCACATATTTTTCCATTTTCTCTTTTTTTTCTTTTTTTTTTCTTTTTTTTTCATATCAATATAATCACGGTCAGTTTTTCACAATAGACAATGGGCGAACAAACGAAAGGTAGTTAGGCTCAACAGGGCTACTAAGGGAAATTTGGTGAATAACACAAAAGAAACACAAACACAAAGGGTGTAACGGGAAATCCTAATGCCTTTATCATATATGTTCACATGTCAAACCCACAGTCTTAGCATGCATCGAATCACACAAGTTCTAACACAGAAAAGCACGTAGCCTGCACTCAACAAATGAATTCATCATATATTGTATCCTATCCGTCTACAGGCTCAAGATCTCACCAAGAAAAGGCAAAAAGGTTGACGACATGTAGCATATGCAATTAAAAAATGTTACCCCTAGATAGACATCTCTTTTCAACTCATTTCCTATAGAAAACTTGTCAAACCTACTCTCATGAAACTTAAAGGGATAACCATGACAAGGGATTAATCTAGCCTACTACCGGTAAGAAGCCTATTAGTGATTGAAACTTTAGGTTTTCGTATCCAATTAGCTTGTTTAAGGCGATGAAAGTTTTTCAAAATTTTCAATTTTTACCAATTTTCATTGATTTCAATCTATACAAGCTTTATCCACAAATCCCTTCCCGGGCTCCCACATCCCCACACTTGGGATACATTGTCCCCAATGTATGGTGCTTTTAAAATGTACCTGGGAATCCAACCAAACAAACCAAACGGCTAACTCTTAAAACAAATAACTAAACACACTCCCATAACAAACTAAAGTTTTAACACCACCAAAAACAAAAACACCTCGAAACAGGATAGAGAAACACATGCACCTGATCACAAACAAGTGAGTGTCTGTAGCGGTGTAACTGCTGCGATCAAGACTGGAAAATACGCATTCAATATAGGATTTTATGATGTCTCATCGGGGATGTTGCAAAACATCCCCACACTTGAGTCATTACCTCTGCGAAGATAAACGCATAGAAACATGTCAGAACACAACACACCAAACGAAACCAAAACGAAATACAATACTCTACATCCTCGGGCTGCCTCCCAAGAGCGCAAAGTTTTAGGTCTTCAGCCAGACGGTACCTGATGTTCAAGGTGGTTTAGCTGCACGTTTTCCCTCCCGTGTCTCTCCGTTGTAACACATCATAAAATCACGACCAATATAATGAAGACACGTGTCATGAACTTTAAACGTGTAATGGATTGAATATGAGGGACTAAAGTTGACAAACAAAGAAAGAATATGTGTAAAAGGATTCAAAGTGTCAACATTGAATAATTATACCTTTCGACAACCCTACACGATATTTATACCCTTAAACGAATGAATTATGGATCATATGAAGCCGTTTGTGGAAGAAAGTGAGAGTTTACAAACCGCAAGGGTTAAATATGTCAACATGTTTAATTTATACCTCTGAATGACCTTTTAGCAAATCCGAAGCTTTGTAATGATTAATTATGCTCACTAGAATAAGTGATAAAAATTTCACAAGGTTTCGATTTCGTATGAGAAAGTTATGCTAACATTCGTAAGTAAGGGGTTAAAAGCGTCAACGTTGAAATTTAAGACTTTTCAGGTGATTATAAAACTAACCGGGGACTTAACAAAGTTTGGTTATGACTTGGAGCCCTTAAAAGTCAAATTAGAGGGTTAAAAGTGCAAGAACTCATAGTAAAACCACTATTAGAAGGACCAGGGACCTAAAGTGCAATTCTTGAAACTTGTTTAACCTGACCTGGGCCTCATACCGGCCGCGTAAGATCCTTAAGGACTCTTACGCGGGTCGCGTGGTACCTACAGCGACAACAAACATGCACAGGTGCCAGTTTCAGCCTGTTGCACCGCCTTTGAAGGCCTGTTTTCAAATTCCAGGAGCAGGGCAAACGGGTTTTCATGCATAGGGACACCTGGGAACATCATACAACACTTGTAGACTTGTTTGGCATGATCTTGAAGGATTAAAATCCATATATATAGAAGCTCATTATTGCAACATTTGGGCATTCATTTTGAAATCATTCAAACACTTTTTCTGAAGACTCCTGGAGCTCAAGAGCATTCCATAAGGGTCATTAGTCGTGCTTAGGACCTTTGTAAGCTTCCTTAACCTTTCTTAATTCAGTTTATTTAGTTTAATGGCCTAAAGTCAAACCCGTCGTAATTAAGGTTTGACTTAGTGATTAATCACTAATGGTCCAGTCAATTCTCTAATTGAAAGTAGCTTTGAGTTGGTAATTATATGGGTAATAAACCCTTAAAAGGGCACCCTTTAATTCCCACTCTAACTAGGTCAATTGTCGGGTCAAAGTTAATTATAAAAAGTCAACAGAAAGCAAATTTTCGCATAAACACATAATTAACAATGTACAAGCTATGGAACCTGTTTTATCACTCATATAACTTAGTAATTAATGTAAGAACATGTCTAAACATGTTCAACCCGACAATTTTCAGTTTAAGCTCGGTTCGGAACCGAAAGTCGCAAAAGTAGACTTTTGCTTTGACTTTCAGTTCTGACCCAATGTAGCATATTTTAGAAATGCCTTAGAGATCTATTAGGACCAGGTTATAGATTAGTGTAACCCTCTGAGGTTATACAACTTGGTTCATTAGTTATTCGATTCATATGCAAGTTTCCGTTATATGCCTAAATGTTTACCATTATGCCCTTTTGACCTTAAAACGAGATTTTTGAAAATGTGAGAGGACAAAAACCTTTATTATTGATTTATAAACTTGTCCTAATAATTTGAGATCAGTTTGAGGTCTAGATTAGGAGTTATGCTCAATATCGTAATTAAGAAACTTTTTATTAATTAAACAGCGTAATTAGCATAAAGCCTATCTAAACCCAAATTTTGACACCAAACTTTTTACCCACTGATGTAATATAATATTTTGGGATTTTTTAAGATTTTTAATTATTTTTAAGCTGAGCATAACATAGGGTTCTTGCTATAATTCGGTAAATGTCGGATATGCCCTTATCTTGAATAAAATGAGTTTTACATAATATTTTGATACCAAACTTTTTGCTACTGATCTTATATGATAAATAAAATATTTTGAACTTTGTAAACTGATCAAAAACTCAGATTTCCTGTTTAAACCCGAAAATCGCTTAAAACCGACTTTTACGCTTTTTAAGTGCATAGTATGAGTTAAAAGCATTTTTGGCATATGAAACTTAATACCTACTGATGTTTTAAGTAACTTTACATAATTAAACAGTAATCAAAAGTTTTGAACTCAGAATTCTAATTTTGACCTTTAAAGCTTATGTGAAATTACCAAAATGCCCCTACGGTGCATAGTTTGGTTATAAAAGATAAATTTCACATATATGCAATACCCTACTGTTATGACTTACAAAAATAAATATTTTTACTGATTATATCAGACCTGAAACTTAGATAAATATTTAAACTCTTTTATAACCTTTAAAATGACCAAAATACCCCTACGGGGCATAATTTGAGTTTAAATTCATTTTTGGCATAATGGAAGGTATCTTACTGATATCACAACATATTTAAGGCATATTAACTTTGGAAACCTGTTCATGACTCATTTGGTTACCCGTTACGCATTATTCGCGTTCGGTGCGGTTTATGTAACTAGTTTGCATAAATTAGCCGAAACGAGTCAAACCTTATCGTTTTTATCTCAAAATCCAGAATGTGTTTAGTTTACCCATATTATACAATTATACAAACTTTTCGGGTCTAAACCACACTCTAATCCGGTCATCGCTTAATCGTGCGTTTTGAACCGTGTATCTTCCTTTAAAACTAACCGGTCTAAGTTTAGACTTAATTAAGACCCGTTAGGAATCTAAAAGGTTATTAAAACCTTCGTTCCAGATTAGGAGACCAGTAAAAGATACTTGCACTCGCTGATTGTGATATATACTTGCTCAGGTAAATACTTTTAACTTATTTTCCCTTATACGGGCTTAGGGTACGGTATATAAAATACCGCTTGGTCGGACATTGAATTGTTAATCATATGAAGGTTAATTTATTGAGATGACCCATTTAATCTGTTTTGTTTGCTTAAACCCTTTGGGGGGTTAATGACCATGTCCCGGATATCCTTGGCATCATTCATTGAAATGGCCACGACCTAAGCACGGGGTGTAACCATACACCTGCCAGTGCATATATATATATAAAAAGGTATAACCGACAGATTAAGAATAACTCGCCGTGGGATTATATCATGTGGTATGTCTATTAATCTTTAACCTGGTATTCAGCCCGGGCTACTGAACGTATAACGAACATTTTAATTCTTTTACAAGTTTATATATAAATAATTATCCCAAGTTATAAAAGATTATTTTGTGCCATGTGCATTCAAATCAATTTTCTGAAACATTTTCAAAATGAGTCGGTTAATTGTATTTACCAGTGTAAACTGACGTATTTTCCAAAAAGGCTAAGTGCAGGTACTAAAAGGAATAGGTTGGCTACTCCAAGCGTCAATAAAGAGTCTTGCAAGCTTAGATGTTATTAAATCTGTTAAACAATAATCTTTGAACTTTGATCCGCCTGTGGATCCTTACAACCGTTTGTAATACACTTGATATTACTTTTTATTCGGTTTGTAATGATTTTATCTTTCGACTTCCGCTGTGTATTAAAATGTGATAATATAAATTGTCTATGATATCAACTACGTCACAATACTCCCCACTAGGCCCACTGGTAATATGTGGAAATATCGGGGTGTGACAGGTTGGTATCAGAGCCAACATTGAGTGAATTAAACACTAGCTTTTTTTGTTTAATCTCAATGACACAGTTTGCACATTCCTCGACTTCTGAGTCTAGATAAACAACTTAGGACTAATCCAAATTGTTTTTATTTCTAATTTTGTCCTTTATATTTCTTTGTTGTTCTTTTGTTTGTTTTCACAGGACCTTTAACCTACGACAATGCCGCCAAGAATCCGAGGAAGAGGTAGAGGCAAGGGGCCATTCGTATCCCCCAACGATCACGGCCTTTACACCGGTTAACTCCATCAGACTCTTTAAGCAAAATTCCTCAGGAAAACTAGAGGACCTCTTTAGAACCCGCGAGGCGTTCAGTTTCGCTGAGCTCCTCACTTTCTTACCTAAATTCTTTCGGGCCTCAGTCGGAGAACGAGCCCCATAACTCACATCACTCTTTTATACCCCTTCAAAGCCCCAACTCACACCATTCCTTTAACGACCCAACACCCTACTTCCAAAGCCGGTTCAACCCGGCAAACCAAATTGAAGAGCCAATGGGTTATAACCCGTTGGGACCGGAGGACCATTTCTCCATGGACATGGAAGAGGATCCAGAACCTGCACAACCGCCAACCAGAATGCCTACTCACTCCATCGAGATTTCGGATGGGTCGTCATATCATGGATTCCCTTATCGTGGTCTAGACAGTTATCAGGCAAGATTTACCCAATACAACTGGGTGTTTACTCCCAGTTACCACTCATCGTCGCAGCAGCAGCAGCAGGATCCCTCGGAGGATTCGCGTTTTGTAGCGGTTACTCCACCGCCGCCACCACCAGTGCAGCAACCGCCTCCGGAGCCACCGAGGCGTAGGAGATCAACCGCATGGATGTCCGTACGAGGGGAGTCCGTATCAGCACACCTCAACCTTCCAGTGGCAGTCATTATCCGCCACTATACGAAGACCCACAAATGGGTGGGCCTTCGAACCCTGTTTCTGAAGTGGAGTCTGTGCCAGTCGCACCGCCACCGGTGGGCTATAACAACCCAATTCCTACATAATCCGGTGTATCGGCGTATTACCCTTTCGAGCAGCCGACCCATACTAACTACAACTACGCCGAGGCTGACCCATACCTGGTAGCGGCATACTACAATTCTTTTCATCCCGAGGGGCCCTATGGAGTCCCATATCCGACTGGGTACCCACCCTATGGGTACCAATACCCGCCACCTCCTCAACCTACGCAGCATCAGCAGCCGCCGCAGCCGCCACTGCTATCGCCACCACAGCAACAGGAGATTTTACAAAGGTTGAGCCAGGTGGAACAAGAGTTTCGGGAGGAGCGTAGAAGCAACAGGAGATTCTACAAAGGTTGAGCCAGGTTTGGCAAGATTAATCAAGTGGAAGAGCAAAAAGGATCATTAAATCCTTTATTTGTTTATTTGTATTTCTTTAATGTTCAATCAAGTCCCTGCGTGGACATCTGTTTCTGTAACCAGTCCCTGCGAGGACTTGTATTTCCAGTTTAGCCCCTGCGTGGGCATGTCATTTCTGTTTAGCCCCTGCATGGCCAAGTTATTTCAGTAAAAGTCCCGTTTAGGGCAACCATGTACTCTTTTTAAAATTTTAGTGGCATGTTATCATTTAAATTTTATTTTGTCATTATATGCATAAATATAAAATGTATGAAATAAATAAATAAATCTAAAATATGTCATTCCTTTTATAAGATATGCCTTTAAATTTTAAATAAGAATCTTAAAGGTATAACCTAGCATGCATGTCATTATAAGACCTGGCCATGATGGTAAAACTTGTTTAAAAAGACTCAAATCCTTGTTTACATCTAAAAACATGTTAACATTCCTTGCTGAGGTGATTTGTAAAATCACACGTGTCATTCTTATATTGAATTATTCCAATTCCTTCTTTAATATTAAACATCCATTTGTGATGTAATGCCTACGGACCATAATTATTGTCATATAAGACAAAAGACAGTCGTAGCCTACAACTCCCTGTCAAGAAAGGTAATAAACTATGATTCAAGCCTTAATACCTCGATCCTATAAGATCTTGACTTATAATTTAAATGTGACCATGTGACTTGGCCTTTTGCGCCATTATTATATTCAATTATAACTAAGGGTTATTAATGAAAAATCCTGAATAAAATACTTAACAAATTAGCCAATATGGTTCTTTAATACCATGGTTAATAAATTGACAAGATGATAAATCTATTATATACCTCTAAGAGATTATTGTCATCCTTTTATGTAGCAATCAAGCTACATGGCTGAGTCTGAAGAAATCAACAGTCACCCAAGGGAAAATCATGATACCACCAGGATCAACATAACTGGTGCGGAACTTCAAGCATTGATTGATAATGCTGTTACCAAGGCCATAGATAGGCAGTTTAATGAGTCAAGCGGTACTCGAAGCAAGACCTCATCTGTACCCCACTAAACCTAAGACTCACTCTGAGGCTCATAGTAAGCCACCTTCTAAACATAATGGATCAAGGAGAGAAGACGATCATCACTCCTCAAATCAGCATAGTGTTCCATCGAAGAAGATTGAGCTTAAACGAGAACAACGTGGTAAGTCCTGTACATATAAGTATTTCGTCTCCTGCAAGCCTAGAGATTTCATTGGGGAAAAGGAGCTATCGACTGCATGACGTGGTTAGACGAGATGGACACCGTAGTTGATATCAGCGGTTGCGCTGATAGGGATGTTGTGAAGTTTGTATCTCAGTCGTTTAAAGGAGAAGCACTAGCTTGGTGGAGGTCTCTAATCCAAGCTACTGGGAAAATCCCATTGTACAATCTGTCTTGGGATCAGTTTGTGACTTTGATCAAGGAGAATTTGTGTCCTCAACATGAGGTTTAGAAGATCGAGACCGATTTCCTGACATTAGTTATGAAGAATTTGGACTGTCAGGCTTATCTTACGAGTTTTAATACTATGTCTCGATTGGTTCCATATTTAGTGACACCGGAACCAAAACGAATAGCCCGTTTCATTGGGGGTTTAGCCCCGGAGATCAAAGCTAGCGTGAAAGCCTCCCGACCGACTACCTTTAGATCTGTAGCCGATCTGGCACTATCACTTACCCTTGATGCGGTCAGACAGAGATCGCTGAGAAATTCTGATATGGTGAAGAGAAATGAAAACTCACGCCGTTCAGACAAGAGGCACAAAGGGAACTCTAACCACAGGAAGAGTTCAGGGTTCAAGAAAGATAACCAACAGTCGGGCGAGAATCCCAAATGCAAAATTTGTAAGAAGTGCCATTTGGGGAGGTGCAGATACGAGTCAAAATCCCAATCATAGCCGAGGGTTTGTGGGATTTTTAAGTCAAGTGCGCACAAGACGATAGAGTGCAAGAAGATAAAGGATGCAACATGCTACAACTGTAATGAAAAGGGGCACATCAAGTCCAACTGCCCGAAGTATGCCAAGAAACCTGAGGAAGTCAAAAAGACCAATGCAAGGGTCTTTCGAATGGATGCACGAGAAGCCGTTCAGGATGATAATGTGATAACAAGTACTTTCCTAATTAATGACATTTATGCAAGGGTGTTATTTGATTCGGGTGCGGATAAGTCATTTGTCAATGATAAGTTTTGTAAGTTGCTAAATCTGCCAGTTAAAACCCTAAGCGTGAAATATGAAGTAGAGTTGGCCGATGGTACCTTAGTAACTGCCTCAACTGTGCTAGATGGATGTTTTATATCCATTAGGAACCACTCCTTTCCATTATCCTTACTTCCTTTGAAATTAGCTGGTTTCGACATAGTGATAGGCATGGATTGGTTATCTCATAACCAAGCCCAGATTGTTTGTGACAAGAAACAAGTGGTGATCAAGACTTGGTATGGTGAGCCACTTACCATACAAGGAGATACTCAGTATGGGTTGCCTAAGCAAGTGTCTGTGCTTAAGGCATCAAGGTGTATGAAGAAAGGTTGTGTCATTTATATGGCACAAGTGACTATTGATGAGCCAAAGCCCAAGATTGAAGACATCCCCATCATTTCTGAATACCCTGATGTATTTCCTGAAGAACTACCTGGTTTACCCCCAGATAGGCAAGTGGGGTTCAGAATCAACATTATACCTAGAGCAGCACCTGTTGCAAGAGCACCTTACCGGTTAGCCCCAACTGAGATGAAAGAGTTGAGAACTCAGTTGGATGAATTATTGGCAAAGGGATTTATTAGACCTAGCTCGTCTCCTTGGGGAGCACCTATTCTGTTTGTTAAGAAGAAAGACGGATCAATGCGGTTGTGCATTGATTATCGTGAGCTAAACAAGGTTATAATCAAAAATAGATATCCATTGCCCATGATCGACGATCTATTCGATCAACTGCAAGGGGCAAGTTACTTCTCCAAGATTGATTTAAGGTCAGGTTACGATCAGCTGAAGGTCAGAGATGAAGATGTACACAAGACTGCATTCAGAACTCGATATGGTCATTACGAGTTCTTAGTGATGTCGTTCGGGCTCAATAATGCACCAGCAGCATTCATGGACCTCATGAATCGCGTTTGCAAACCCTACTTAGACAAGTTTGTCATTGTCTTCATTGATGACATTCTTATTCATTCAAAGAATCAGGCTGACCATGAGAAGCACCTTCGGTGTATTCTTAAACTTCTTCAACAAGAAAAGCTTTACGCCAAGTTTTCAAAGTGTGAATTTTGGCTTCGTGAAGTCCAGTTCCTTGGACATATGGTTAGTGAGCGTGGTATCCAGGTGGCTCCTGCTAAGATTGAAGCTATCATGAATTGGAAAGAGCCGAAGACGCCCACAGAGATTCGCAGCTTCTTAGGTCTGGTAGGATACTACAGGCGTTTTATTGAGAATTTCTCAAGGATTGCAGCACCCCTAACTTCGTTGACTAGGAAGAATATTAAGTTTGATTGGGGTCCTAAGCAGCAAGAATCCTTCGATATTCTTTAACAGAAGTTAAGCAATGCTCCTGTGTTGACATTGCCTGAAGGAATTGAAGAATTTGTGGTTTACTACGACGCATCGCACACTAGCATGGGATGTGTGCTAATGCAGAAGGGTAAAGTTATTGCATACGCTTCCCGACAATTAAAAGTGCACGAAAAGAATTATACCACCCATGATTTGGAATTGGTTGCCCTTGTGTTTGCACTGAAACTTTGGAGGCATTATTTATATGGTACCAAGTGTGTGATCTATTCTGATCACAAGAGCCTTCAACATCTGTTTAATCAGAAGGATCTGAACATGAGGCAGCGACGATGGATGGAGACACTGAATGATTATGATTGTGAAATCCGATACCATCCAGGTAAGGCGAATGTGGTCGCCGATGCTTTGAGCAGAAAGGAAAGGGTAAAGCCCATTAGAATCAATGCCAAGAGCATTGAATTAAAGAACAGTTTAAATGAAAGATTGTTAGCCGCTCAGAAGGAAGCTGTATTAGAAGCTAACTATCCTAATGAAAAGTTGGGAGTAACTGCTGAGCAGTTATCTTATGGCAAGGATGGAATCCTAAGATTAAATGGACGAATATGGGTTCCAATCTATGGAGGACAACGAGATGTTATCCTCCAAGAAGCCCACAGTTCTAAGTATTCCTGTCACACCCCGAATTTCCACATATCACCGGTGGGCCCGGTGGGGAGTATCGTGACGTAGTTGACATCATCATAGTCAAACAACACAATATATAAATGCACAGCGGAAGCAAAAGATAAATATATTACAATCCGATATAAAGTAACATCAAAGTATTACAACGGACTGTAAAAGATCCACAGGCGGATCAAAAGATAAAAAGAAACTTTATTCAACAGACTTTAAGGCATCCAAGCTTGCGAGACTTATTGTGGACGCTAGAAGACAGCCAGCCTATTACGAGTAGTACCTGCACTTAACCTTTTGGAAAATACGTCAGTTTACACTGGTAAATACAATTTAACTGACTCATTTTGAAAAGGGTTGAAAATTGATTTGAATGCACGTGGCACAAAACATTTTATAACTTGGGATAATTATGTAATATAATCTTGTAAGGGATTTACATGTTACTTATACGTTCAGTAGCCCGATCCGTAGACCGGGTTAAAGATTAATAGACACACCACAATATTGAGTTATACACTGACAGGTGTACGCCTACACCCCGTGCTCAGGACGTGGCCATCTCGTAAGATGATGCCAAGGATATCCGGGACATGGTCATTAACCCCCCAAAGGCTTTAAGCAAACAAAACACATTCAAAACATAGCATATCAATAAATTTAACCTCTATTCAATTAAAGAATTCAATGCCGGACCAAGCGGTATTTTATATATCGTACCCCAAGCCCGTATAGGGAAAATAAGTTAAAAGTATTTACCTGAGCTAAATATAAATTCAATCCCGGCCGTATACCACCAAGCAAGTACAGATAGCTTTTACTGGGCTCCTAAATCTGGAACGAGGGTTTTTAATAACCTATTAGATTCCTAACGGGTCTTTAATTAAGCCTAAGCTTAGACCGGTTAGTTTTCAAAAGGAAGACACGGTTCAAACGCATGATAAAGCGAAGACCGGTTTAGAATGTGGTTTTGACCCGACAAGCTTGTATGCTTGTTTAATATGGGTAACTTAAACACATTCTGGATTTTGAGACAAAAATGATACGGTTTGACCCGCTTCGGCTAATATATGCGAACTAGTCACATAAGCCGATCCGAACGCGACAAGTGCGTAACGAGTAACCAAAAGAGTCATATACCGGTTTCCTAAGTTAATATGCCTTTAATATGTTGTGATATCAGTAGGATATCTTCCATTATGCCCAAAACAAGTTTAATCTCAAAATAAGCCCCGTAGGGGTATTTTGGTCATTTTAAAGATTATAAAAGAGTTTATTTATAAATCTGAGAGTAAACTGCCATTTTGGTCCCTGTGGTTTGGGCACTTTTGCCATTTTAGTCCAAATCTCAAACTTTTTACATCTGGGTCCCTGTGGTTTGCATTTTGTTGCCATTTTAGTCCAAAATCCAAAAACCCTCTATTTTGACTGTTGAAAACGGATTATTTTGTCCTTTAGTGCAGGGGTATTTTGGTTATTTTTTAAATTTCATTTGTTGTAATAAAACCCAGATCAAACACCATCATCATCAAAATGGCAATATATATATACACCCACACATACATACAGAACACACACACACACTCTCTCATCTTTCTCTCTGCTCTCTCTCTACTACCACCACCACCCCCACCACCGCAAAACACAACCTGCAACAATACACCCCGACTAACACCACTTCAGCCACACCTCTGCCACACCTCAGCCACCACCACACTTCAGCCACCGACCACACCACATCAGTCCCCCGTCGGTGACCATCACCTCCACCTCCACAACTGCCACACCAATAATGTTTGATCAAAACCCAATAACCATATCCATCCAGATTAAAAAACAAACCCACAAACAAAATCAAATCCAAATTAATGAAAGAATCAAATCAAATCCAAACAAACCCACAAACAAAATCAAACATGCACAGGCCTATTTGTGTTATACCTGGATAAATGATCTGAAACAAAATCAAACCCAATAACCATATCCTTTCCACTGTGAGAACCTCCCACCGCCACCTGACCACCGCCGCTGCCACCGCGCCACCTGACCACCACCGCTGCCACCGCTCCCCTTTTTCCCGCCGCTCTCTCTCTCCTCGTGGCTCTGATTATAAATCGGTTTCGAACGAGATTGGCGTTTCATGTGTGTATTCTTCTTGATAAAATTGTGAATCCAAGATTGGGGGTTCATGGCAGAGAGTTTATGAGGGAGAGACATGTTGTAGTGTTTGGCAAGGGGTTGGTGGCGGAGGTATGGAGTTGACGGTGGTGAGAGATAGGGGTGTTTATGAGAGAGAGAAGAGAGACAGAGATAAAGGGGATAGTTTATGAGAGAGAGAGACTGTATGTTGTGTTAGGTACGGTGGTAGGTATGAGAGAGAGAGAGACTGTATCTGGGTTTTATTATAACAAATGAAATTTAAAAAATGACCAAAATGCCCCTGCACTAAAGGACAAAATAATCAGTTTTCAACAGTCAAAATAGAGGGTTTTTGGATTTTGGACTAAAATGGCAACAAAATGCAAACCACAGGGACCCAGATGTAAAAAGTTTGAGATTTGGACTAAAATGACAAAAGTGCCCAAACCACAGGGACCAAAATGACAGTTTACTCTAAATCTGAGTTACAGGTCTGATTTGTCTAGTAAATATACTTAATTTACTAAGTTATATCAGTAGGGTATGACCTATATGTGAAATTTATCATTTAAAACCAAATTATGCACCTTAGGGGTATTTTGGTAATTTCACTTAGGCTTAAAAGGTCAAAACTGGAAACCTGAGTTAAAAAACTTGTACTTACTGTTATTATTTAAAAATATAGTAAAAATATCAGTAGGTATCAACCTTATATGTTTAATATGGTTTTAGCACATACTATGTGTTAAAAATGCTTCAAAAGGCGATTTGGAGCCATTTCCGGGTTTTTAAAGGAAGGCTGATATTTTTATAATTCCCGAAGGCTCAAAGTACTCTATTTATTATTTTAAATCAGTAGAAAAAGGTTTGGGGTCAAAAGGATTTGTAAAACTCATTTTATAGCCTAAAAGGGCAAAACCGCCAATTACCGAATCATAGCTAGAGCCCTATGTTATGCTCAGCCTAAAATTAAATAAAAATCTTCAAAAATCCCAAAATATTATTTTATATCAGTAGGTAAAAAGTTTGATATCAAAAAGTGCGTTTAAATAGGGTATACACTAATTACGCCATTTAATTAACAAAAAGCTCTCAAATTACGCTAATGAGCATAACTCTTAATCTAGACCTCAAACTGATATCAAATTTTAGGTGCAAGTTTATAAATCAGTAGCTAATGTTTCTACTCTTTCACTTTTTCAAAAAAATCACGTTTTGTAGTCAAAAGGGCATAACGGTCAACGTTTAGGCATATAACGGAAATACGCATGAACTAGGATTTCTATGGAACCAAGTTGTATAACCTTGGAGGGTTATACTAACTTATAATATGGTCCTAATGGAATCCCAAGGCGTATCTAAACTAAACCAAATGGGTCAGAACTGAAAGTCAAAGCAAAAGTCAACTTTTGCGACTTTCGGTTCCGAACCGAGCCTATACTTAGAATTGTCGGGTTGAATCATGCTTAGGCATGTTCAACTAATATTTACCAAGTTATTAAAGTGAGAAAAACTGATTTTATAGCTCTTATATTAATAGTTATGTATTTTATTTAAAACTAACCCGTTTGACCTTTATTTGACTCGACAATTAAACTAGGTAAACGTGGTAATTAGGAGGTGCCCTTTTGAGGGTTAATCACCTACCTAATTACGGTCACGTAGCCATGTTCGTTACGAACCATGGTTCAACCGTTTAAAAGTCAAAGCGTTTATCACAACGCTTGGCTTTTCGGCTATAAACGCTAAATAACTAACTTAAGCACGATTGAACACCTACAATGGGTCCAAAGGGCTGAAGGAGGTTCTCAAGAAACTCAAGATCCTCCAGGAATTCAGAGAATAAGCAGATTAGAAGAGAAAGGTGTGAAGAACAAATGATCTCCTCTCCTATTTATACTTTTCGGGACCTCACGAGATCACGACAAGTGTCGGGGACATGTAATCAGATTAGGACAGGTGTAAAACCTCCTTTGAAACCTGTGGGCTGCCCCTATAGTCGGTTATGTGAGTTAGAAATCAGTTTTGAGCAAAAACCAGCAACGAACAGGCTGTTACCAGCTGTTCTACATTTCTGATGGACTCACGCGGCCCGCGTAAGAGTCAAAAAGATCTTACGCGGCCCGCCTTGTACCTAGTTCAGCAACAGCAACTTTAATAAATGGCAGAAATGGTCCCTGTGAGCTTTAAAAGTCATTTTAGGCACGTTTAAGGCCCGTTAACCACATTTTAAGGCTCCACTATGATGTTTAAACATAGGGGACATGAAACATGCTCAAAAACATGTCGGATGTCGGTTCGTTTGGCCGTACGGTCTCGTTGTGCGTCGAATTACGACGAAACATGGACGGACGCTAAAAACGGTCCAAATTCCGCGACGAGTGGAATTTTATCAAGGCGATCACTAAAATAAAATATTTTAGTGCTTACATAAATTTTTGGGTGTCCGGGGATATTCAGAATGTGAGATACGCGCGAAAATGCAAACTTGTGCACTTTTTGACATTTTTAGTCCCTGCATGACATAAAACTTTATTTTTGCGCACGAAACACCTCTAAGCCTATATCCAAGCTATATAAAGAATAAATAGGGTATGTTTAACTCCCGGTCATATTCCGGAAGGTTCGATACCCTACGAATCGGCATACTTTTGCCATTTGACGTAAATAGTCCTTTAATTGCGCAAAGTAGCGTGAAATGCTGTTTAATGATATCCAAGCCTTTCATGGCCCACATCTATCCTTCCCAAGCATATACTTAAATATTACTACGCTTTCGTTCGCTTAGATGGTCACCGAAAGGCGTAGATTCAAAAGTTGACGCTTTAGGTCCCTCTATTGCGCATACTTGCGCATCTCATCATTTTATAGCATTGAAGCCTCACCTAATCCATGTTAGGCATTCTTGGAAGTATTATCAAACATCACGATGCTTTGGGTTCACTAATATAATTAAACATATTGACGCTTTTAGTCCCTCTAACTTGCAAAGTTGCACGGAACCTTAATTATAGGCATAAAAGCTTTAGACGGCCAATGTTTGACATTCCCGAGAGTATAATCAAATATCATGAAGCTCCCAGTTTATTAAAAGGTCACTCAGAGGTGAGAATTAACATGTTGACGCTTTTAACCCTTCATTGCGCAAACTTTCAATTAATTACGCAAACGGCTACACTAGATCGACAAGTGGCTCATTTGTGAATATAATCATCGTGAGAGGTTATTTAGAAACTTATTTTAGGTATGTTATACTTCCAATCCTTTCATAATCAAGGTTTTCAATTTTTCGAAAAATTAGTCCCTTAAATTCAATGTTTGACTTCATTGGGGTTTATTACATGTGTCAATACATCATTGGACGTGATTTTCCGAGGTGTTACATCCTCACCCCCTTAAAAGAAATCTCGACCTCGAGATTTGCTAAAATGCTGGAAGTACTTTTTGTCACTTAATGGACTTAACTTCTATAGCATATCTGGAGCTTCTCCAAGCTCCCAAGTTGACCTCTATAATGGGTACATATATCCTTTTTGGAGCTTCTTAACCTGTCGGTCCTCAATCGATGCAGGTTTCTCATCATATCATAAATTTGCATATCATTATGCGATAGTGCCTCTCGAATTATTGGTGAAACACGTCCTCAAATCTTTAGTGTGTAATGCATTGCGAGTTCCGCCAAACTCCTTAATTAGGTTTTAGCTTATAAGCTATTTGATCTTGATACATTCGATTCTTTCGAATGATTTTATATATATATTCAGAGCTTAACTAGCCTGATAATTTAACAAATTGGCACATCCTTTCTGTGTGATACCTTTTGTCGAACCTTATTCCTTAACAAGAACTTAGGAGGGTTGCTATTCTTATTACCCTTGATTTTCTACCGAATATTGGAAACTTACAGATGATTATGAATTTGTATGATCTTATTCGTTGTTTCCAAGGCAACTTTCAGATCCTGATAATTGGACTTACCAATCTTCTGTTTACTAATAGATGTTTAACATTCCATCTATACAAAGTCTTCAAAGGAGCAGCCTTGATACTTATATATCAACTATTATAGAAAAGCATAATTTAAGGTGAGATGGTTATTCCAACCATTGCTTAAAACTAATCTTAAGGAATTAGCTAATCCTTGCCGTTAGTCGAACAAATCGACGATCCTGGGCAGCTGATGGCAATTCTTAATTGTTGCCTTATCAGGGTTGTGGTAATCAATGCATAAGCAGAATGAACCGTCTTTCTTAATTAACTCTACCGAATTCTCAGAATATTGAGTTAGGCTATACGAACCCTTTATTTAAAACTTACTTAATCAGGGTTTCGATTCTTCCAATGATGGTACTAGCCGTCTTGGAGATTTCATAATGATACAGCCCTAATGGGATATAAATCTTAATTCCACCTGCCTTTCAGGGGTAAACAAGGTAATCTTAGGAGAAGATAATCAAGTTATAAGGAGGTTGTAGAGGTTTTCAAATCTCAGGCTCCAATTCATCTATCATAGTTTGTGTCAGATAAGTGACACATTTATGCCACAAGTCCATGAATTCCTTAATCGGGAACATTTACTTTGACAATTCCATTCTGGATATCTTCTTTGAATACCATTAGTTGACTTTAGTACCATATGACTATTAGAATATCCTTGCGGTTCCATGCATTAAACCTCCATACTGATCAGGCATGGAAGCAATCTATGGAACTTATTAATATACATCAATCCTCATATGGCGCTTTTATCATACTGTCTGGTTTTCGCAATCGATAGAGATCAAGGAGATATCAACTATATATGCTGACGCACTTCTTCTAGAGAGAGGATACTTCTAGAATTCCATGATTAGAGATTTCTAACAGGAACAGAAGAAATGGTTCTTATGATTTCGCCTGTAAGTCTTACCTTACACTTAACATATGGGGTTCTTACGGAAAGTTTCTAAAAGTTTGCTAAGCTTATGGTATTATGAGAGACTTAGCGGTATCTGAATCCAAACATAACTCTTAGCAATAAAATCGCAATAAAGGATTTATCTAGTGTCATTATTAATGTGAACTGCCTCTAATCATTCATCAGGATGGTTAAACGCCTCCATCCTTAATCCTTTTAAACTTAGCTACAAAATTTTTGACAAACTTTTAGGGCAGTCTCAACTTTGACTGGTTATTTCTTAATCTATATAACATGAGTAGCTGAGTTAGGTCCATAATGGATTTATAATGAGTAGGTTTTGAAACCTTAATGTGCCCTCTTATTGCCGACGCTAACCACCGTTAATTATTTGCAATAAGCTTAGATTTCGGGTAAACTGAATAGAGCACTATCTCAGCCCATGAATTAAAATTTGCGACATAGTGTCGACAGTTTAGAACTTTTATGGTGAGAGTCAGAAAATTCTTATTCCATCTTTTTCCATTTCGTGAAGCGGATAAAGGAGTTTTTCTAAAGGTCCTTAAACCTGGTCCATCTCATATTGCATAAGAGGATCTTTCTTGTGGACTTCATTAATGTCCTCACTAATTAAGGGTATTGCCATCGAACGATTGTGATGCATACCTCACCATGTCCTTTCTAGCATAACCGCTGCTACACCTAGTGGGTTCTACTTTATCCAACAATTTCCTTCAATTGATGGCCCCTTTTTACTATTGAAGTGTCTTAACTTCCAAGAGGCGAAGTACTTGTAAGTACATCCTAAAAGAAATGGGTTCCTTGCCATATATGATTTTGTTTGGTTTATTCTTCGCATTTGAAGTATGAATAAAACTCTTCTCATGAGCAGTGTCATGTGTTTTAGAGCGAGCAGCATTTGGCTCTTCATGGCTTTCCTCATAGCCCTTCTCAGCAGTGATAATTATAGTTTTGGAGATTAACTCCGTTAACATTGAGGTTCACACTTGATGCACTATTAACATTTGTCGCATCTCTAGCATCGCGACTGTTGTTTGTCTCTTCTGAGTTTTCCATACGCAAATCTTTTGGTATTAAATACCAATTTAACAATTAATTGAGTGCATTTCACAGCTTAGTCATCATCCTGACGACTTATCATACATCAACCATGGTATTATTTAACCATATGAACATTCCTAAGGAGTGTTATTTGATTGTACATCAATCATATTCAGCCTAAGTCACAAAAGGATCATTAATGGCCTTTAGGATTTTGACCGAGTCCGTTACCCCTTTTGACAGGGGATCAACATGTCCCAACTGTCTTCGGTATGTAGATGATTTCAGATAGCTTGAAGGCTTGCCATAGTGGCTTCCTAAAATACATAACATTTTTTCCGTCAGGAAGGACATAACTAATCATATGGCACGAAGGCCTTGTCGCAGATGACGTTATAAGGTATGGCAACCCACTCCTGTTGCGGAGGACAGTAGTTTATAAGCCGCAATCTATTAGATTAGGGTTTTAAGATTTGAACCTAGTTCTTCACCGTTGGACAGGGTGTCATAGACTACCATTGTCATCGTCTTGAAAGGCGATTTATTTTGGCACATAGGCAAATCCTAGGACATCATTAATGGATGTTTACATATATACATGTATGTATATGTATATATATAATTATCGTCATTGAGTACATCAGTCATGATCTTATCGATCTTATAGACTTTAAGGCTTGGGCATTGCCCATCACCTTCGACGATGTACCATAACGGTCACATTTGACAATGTCTCTAATGGACAATATAGTATATAACCCGTAGGTGATATAGATCCTATCGGTGATTCAAGATAACACCACGAAGGGTAATACAATAAACATACTTATATATAGGAAGTACCAGCGGCGTATCCACTATGTGTTTATTGTATTACTCTAGTTTCGTTATCTAAATCACCGTCAAGATACATATAATCATAACCATTGAGTCGGAAAGTACTTCTTGAAATCTCCCTATGAAGATAGGAAGACCCAAGGCTGTACTTCAAATATCCTATAAAATAATATGATCATCGCATCAGATGATATTAGTCATGATTGCACTATTCATATAGGCTGTTAGGGTTGGATATAACCCACCACTTTGAACAGGGGATCATAAAGACCACCACTAACTTTGTCTTATCTCCAATAGAATAAAGTATAGCCCGTAGGCTTTTCATCACTAGGGATGTTAATATTATGATCATTATACTGATGATACTGGTCAGGATCGCATTGATCATATAGACTATGGGATTTGAGCATAGCTCACCCCCATTGGGCAAAGAATTATAAAAGATTACAATTGCCTTGTTACTAGTGGACAATATAATATAGCCCGTAGGCAAAACATTATTAAGGATGTTAAATTTATTCATCATATTGATGATTTTTAGTCATGATCTCATTGATCATATAGACTATTAGGCTTGAGCATAGCTCACTGCCTTGAACAGGGGATCATAAGGATCACAATGCCAATGTCACTAATGGACAATATATTATAGCCCGTTGGCAAAACATCACTAAGGGATGTTAAATAACATGATCATCATATTAGATGATATTAGTCATGATCGCATTGATCATATAGACTATTATGTTTGGACCTAGTCCAATATTTTTAGACAGGGAGTCGTAGACCACAACTGTCATGTTGTCTTATTAGACAACAAGTTTAGCCCGTAGGCACTTCATCACAAATGGATGTTTATATTTTGATCATCACATTGATGATACTTGCCATGATCAAATTCGATCATATAGGCTTTAAGGCTTGGACGCAGTCCAATTACCTTGACGGCTGGTGTGATTTCTCAAGTCACCCTACCAGGAGTGTTAACATGTTCTTAGATGTTAACAAGGATTAATTTGTCTTAATGGTTACACAATATTACCATGATCGCATTGATCATATAGGTTTGGAGGCTTGAACATAGTTCACCACCTCTAGATAGAAGGGGTATCTCCCTTAACTATCATAGTAGAAGGAATAATCATCCTTAACTACCAAAAGTTTTGGCCAATTAATGTGGACTTGCCACTTGGCAGCGGTAAACCATTAAGAAGATCTTTTGAATTTATTTAGCAGATCGATAAAATTCGAATCAAGTGATACTAATGGTTGATAAAGGACGAAATGAATACCTATATAAAATTTTCAAAACCTTTAATAAGTTATTAGGAAATTTACCATAATGCCTTAAACAGGACTTTTAGTATCATACTTGTCTATAGAGGACTTTAAAAGGAAATTATAAGTATAGGGACTATAAAATTACAGTTTGCCCATGTAGGGACTATAAATAAAGTATCAGGTCTACAAAGGGGTTACAAGGAGATGTCATATCTACTGAAGGACTTATAATGAAATCTCATGCCCATGGAAGGATTATTTAAAAATAACATATTCCCGAAAGGATTTTAATAAAATAACATGTCCATAAAGGACTATATTGAAATATAATGCCCTTGAAGGGACTATGATAAACATACGTATATACCAAGTCTTATCAGGAGACGTAGGTCCGCAAGGACTATAATGAAATACTACGTCCACAAAGGACTACAATAATCAAATACCCAAACAGGGATTTTAATGAAAAGAAGTATGATGGAGGGTCTTCTAATGTCTTCCTCTCTTTATTCTGATTGTTTCTTCATCTCTATATATCGTATGCAGTAGCGACTCAGAAGATTTTAGTGAATAAATAATTATTTCAATTCAGGATCCATTGCAGAAGTAGAATTCAAGGATTCAATGATTTAAGAAACGACATGGATCACGGATTAGGTTTTGACTGGTATAATCTAAGTCTGAAGTCTCAAAATTCGAAGGTAAGAAATAGGGATTTAATAAACATCCATATGTATCATCCTCAATATGGGAGCCTCAGGGACTTTCTGGTATGGACTCCGTAGTCTGGATAAGGGTTTAAACAAGTTTGGTTTTGGGAATAGGTCCATAAATGTCTCTCCTTCAACCAGTCATACGCTTATCCTAGTCGTGGTATGAAACTTAGCATTTCTTGGCTTCTGACAGGAAGAATCTCCATCCACGGCTTCTTTGATTGACAACGTATTCCAAAAATACATAAAATCGAAAACAATATTTTACTTAATAGGGATGAGGGTATTCCTATGTTAAGTCTAGACTCAGAAGGTCTAAGGAATGTGCTACTGTGTCATTTGACATTAAACACTAAGGGCTAGTGTTTAATTCACTCAAACGTTGGCTCTGATACCAACCTGTCACACCCCGAATTTCCACGTATCACCGGTGGGCCCGGTGGGGAGTATCGTGACGTAGTTGACATCATCATAGTCAAACAACACAATATATAAATGCACAGCGGAAGCAAAAGATAAATATATTACAATCCGATATAAAGTAACATCAAAGTATTACAACGGACTGTAAAAGATCCACAGGCGGATCAAAAGATAAAAAGAAACTTTATTCAACAGACTTTAAGGCATCCAAGCTTGCGAGACTTATTGTGGACGCTAGAAGACAGCCAGCCTATTACGAGTAGTACCTGCACTTAACCTTTTGGAAAATACGTCAGTTTACACTGGTAAATACAATTTAACTGACTCATTTTGAAAAGGGCTGAAAATTGATTTGAATGCACGTGGCACAAAACATTTTATAACTTGGGATAATTATGTAATATAATCTTGTAAGGGATTTACATGTTACTTATACGTTCAGTAGCCCGATCCGTAGACCGGGTTAAAGATTAATAGACACACCATAATATTGAGTTATACACTGACAGGTGTACGCCTACACCCCGTGCTCAGGACGTGGCCATCTCGTAAGATGATGCCAAGGATATCCGAGACATGGTCATTAACCCCCCAAAGGCTTTAAGCAAACAAAACACATTCAAAACATAGCATATCAATAAATTTAACCTCTATTCGATTAAAGAATTCAATGCCAGACCAAGCGGTATTTTATATACCGTACCCCAAGCCCGTATAGGGAAAATAAGTTAAAAGTATTTACCTGAGCTACATATAAATTCAATCCCAGCCGTATACCACCAAGCAAGTACAGATAGCTTTTACTGGGCTCCTAAATCTGGAACGAAGGTTTTTAATAACCTATTAGATTCCTAACGGGTCTTTAATTAAGCCTAAGCTTAGACCGGTTAGTTTTCAAAAGGAAGACACGGTTCAAACGCATGATAAAGCGAAGACCGGTTTAGAATGTGGTTTTGACCCGACAAGCTTGTATGCTTGTTTAATATGGGTAACTTAAACACATTCTGGATTTTGAGACAAAAATGATATGGTTTGACCCGCTTCGGCTAATATATGCGAACTAGTCACATAAGCCGATCCAAACGCGACAAGTGCGTAACGAGTAACCAAAAGAGTCATATACCGGTTTCCTAAGTTAATATTCCTTTAATATGTTGTGATATCAGTAGGATATCTTCCATTATGCCCAAAACGAGTTTAATCTCAAAAAAAGCCCCGTAGGGGTATTTTGGTCATTTTAAAGATTATAAAAGAGTTTATTTATAAATTTGAGTTACAGGTCTGATTTGT
Source organism: Helianthus tuberosus (assembly GCA_030545235.1). NCBI lineage: Eukaryota > Viridiplantae > Streptophyta > Magnoliopsida > Asterales > Asteraceae > Helianthus > Helianthus tuberosus. Next base: position 13,777,458 of record CM060452.1, on the reverse strand, counting down.
CTAGTAAATATACTTAATTTACTAAGTTATATCAGTAGGGTATGACCTATATGTGAAATTTATCATTTAAAACCAAATTATGCACCTTAGGGGTATTTTGGTAATTTCACTTAGGCTTAAAAGGTCAAAACTGGAAACCTGAGTTCAAAAACTTGTACTTACTGTTATTATTTAAAAATATACTAAAAATATCAGTAGGTATCAACCTTATATGTTTAATATGGTTTTAGCACATACTATGTGTTAAAAATGCTTAAAAAGGCGATTTGGAGCCATTTCCGGGTTTTTAAAGGAAGGCTGATATTTTTATAATTCCCGAAGGCTCAAAGTACTCTATTTATTATTTTAAATCAGTAGAAAAAGGTTTGGGGTCAAAAGGATTTGTAAAACTCATTTTATAGCCTAAAAGGGCAAAACCGCCAATTACCGAATCATAGCTAGAGCCCTATGTTATGCTCAGCCTAAAATTAAATAAAAATCTTCAAAAATCCCAAAATATTATTTTATATCAGTATGTAAAAAGTTTGATATCAAAAAGTGGGTTTAAATAGGGTATACGCTAATTACGCCATTTAAATAACATAAAGCTCTCAAATTACGCTAATGAGCATAACTCTTAATCTAGACCTCAAACTGATATCAAATTTTAGGTGCAAGTTTATAAATCAATAACTAATGTTTCTACTCTTTCACTTTTTCAAAAAAATCACGTTTTATAGTCAAAAGGAAATAACGGTCAACGTTTAGGCATATAACGGAAATACGCATGAACTAGGATTTCTATGGAACCAAGTTGTATAACCTTGGAGGGTTATACTAACTTATAATATGGTCCTAATGGAATCCTAAGGCGTATCTAAACTAAACCAAATTGGGTCAGAACTGAAAGTCAAAGCAAAAGTAAACTTTTGCGACTTTCGGTTCCGAACCGAGCCTATACTTAGAATTGTCGGGTTGAATCATGCTTAGGCATGTTCAACTAATATTTACCAAGTTATTAAAGTGAGAAAAACTGATTTTATTGCTCTTATATTAATAGTTATGTATTTTATTTAAAACTAACCCGTTTGACCTCTATTTGACTCGACAATTAAACTAGGTAAACGTGGTAATTAGGAGGTGCCCTCTTGAGGGTTAATCACCTACCTAATTACGGTCACGTAGCCATGTTCATTACGAACCATGGTTCAACCGTTTAAAAGTCAAAGCGTTTATCACAACGCTTGGCTTTTCGGCTATAAACGCTAAATAACTAACTTAAGCACGATTGAACACCTACAATGGGTCCAAAGGGCTGAAGGAGGTTCTTAAGAAACTCAAGATCCTCCAGGAATTCAGAGAATAAGCAGATTAGAAGAGAAAGGTGTGAAGAACAAATGATCTCCTCTCCTATTTATACTTTTCGGGACCTCACGAGATCGCGACAAGTGTCAGGGACATGTAATCAGATTAGGACAGGTGTAAAACCACCTTTGAAACCTGTGGGCTGCCCCTAGAGTCGGTTATGTGAGTTAGAAATCAGTTTTGAGCAAAAACCAGCAACGAACAGGTTGTTACCAGTTGTTCTGCATTTCTGATGGACTCACGCGGCCCGCGTAAGAGTCAAAGAGATCTTACGCGGCCCGCCTTGTACCTAGTTCAGCAACAGCAACTTTAATAAATGGCAGAAATGGTCCCTGTGAGCTTTAAAAGTCATTTTAGGCACGTTTGACATTTTAAAGCTCCACTATGATGTTTAAACATAGGGGACATGAAACATGCTCAAAAACATGTCGGATGTCGGTTCGTTTGGCCGTACGGTCTCGTTGTGCGTAGAATTACGACGAAACACGGACGGACGCTAAAAACGGTCCAAATTCCACGACGAGTGAAATTTTTTCAAGGCGATCACTAAAATAAAAAATTTTAGTGCTTACATAAATTTTTGGGTGTCCGGGGATATTCAGAATGTGAGATACGCGCGAAAATGCAAACTTGTGCACTTTTTGACATTTTTAGTCCCTGCATGACATAAAAGTTTATTTTTGCGCACGAAACACCTCTAAGCCTATATCCAAGCTATATAAAGAATAAATAGGGTATGTTTAACTCCTGGTCATATTCCGGAAGGTTCGATACCCTACGAATCGGCATACTTTTGCCATTTGACGTAAATAGTCCTTTAACTGAGCAAAGTAGCGTGAAATGCTGTTTAATGATATCCAAGCCTTCCATGGCCCACATCTATCCTTACAAAGCATATACTTAAATATTACTACGCTTTCATTCGCTTAGATGGTCACCGAAAGGCGTAGATTCAAAAGTTGACGCTTTAGGTCCCTCTATTGCGCATACTTGCGCATCTCATCATTTTATAGCATTGAAGCCTCACCTAATCCAAGTTAGGCATTCTTGGAAGTATTATCAAACATCACGATGCTTCGGGTTCACTAAAAGGTCATTTAGAGGTATAATTAAACATATTGACGCTTTTAGTCCCTCTAACTTGCAAAGTTGCACGTAACCTTAATTATAGGCATAAAAGCTTTAGACGGCCAATGTTTCACATTCCCGAGAGTATAATCAAATATCATGAAGCTCCCGGTTTATTAAAAGGTCACTCAGAGGTGAGAATTAACATGTTGACGCTTTTAACCCTTCATTGCGCAAACTTTCAATTAATTACGCAAACGGCTACACTCGATCGACAAGTGGCTCATTTGTGAATATAATCATTATGCGAGGTTATTTAGAAACTTATTTTAGGTATGTTACACTTCCAATCCTTTCATAATCAAGGTTTTCGATTTTTCGAAAAATTAGTCCCTTAAATTCAATGTTTGACTTCATTGGGGTTTATTACATGTGTCAATACATCATTGGACGTGATTTTCCGAGGTGTTACAATTCCGTTCATCCTAGAAGTGACAAGATGTACCAGGATTTGAAGGCAAATTATTGGTGGATAGGCTTGAAGAAGTCTATAGCTACTTATGTAGCCAAATGTTTGACTTGCGCGCAAGTTAAAGCTGAACACCAGAAGCCGTCAGATCTACTACAACAGCCTGGACTTTCCACCTGGAAATTGGAAATGGTGACTATAGATTTTATCACCAAGTTACCAAAGACGAAGAGAGGAAATGATACTATTTGGGTTATAGTGGATAGACTAACTAAGTCAGCCCACTTCTTACCTATTAAGGAAACACACAGCTCAGATAAGTTAGCTCAGCTGTACGTGGATGAGATTGTATCTCTTCACGGAGTGCCAGTGTCCATCATCTCTGATAGGGATACGAGGTATACATCGCAGTTCTGGAAAAGCTTTCAGCAATCCCTAGGTACTCGATTAAATTTCAGCACTGCGTATCATCCTCAGACGGATGGTCAAAGTGAACGTACTATACAGAAACTCGAGGATATGCTACGAGCTTGTGTTATTGACTTAGGAGGAAGTTGGGATGGTCATCTTCCTTTGATTAAATTAGCCGAAACGAGTCAAACCTTATCGTTTTTATCTCAAAATCCAGAATGTGTTTAGTTTACCCATAATATACAAGTATATAAACTTGTCGGGTCTATACCACACTCTAATCTGGTCATCGCTTAATCGTGCGTTTTGAACCGTGTATCTTCCTTTAAAACTAATCGGTCTAAGTTTAGACTTAATTAAGACCTGTTAGGAATCTAATAGGTTATTAAAACCTTCATTCCAGATTAGGAGACCAACAAAAGATACTTGCACTCGCTGATTGTGATATATACTTGCTCAGGTAAATACTTTTAACTTATTTTCCCTTATACGGGCTTGGGGTATGGTATATAAAATACCGCTTGGTCAGGCATTGAATTGTTAATCATATGAAGGTTAATTTATTGAGATGACCCGTTTAATCTGTTTTGTTTGCTTAAAGCCTTTAGGGGGTTAATGATCATGTCCCGGATATCCTTGGCATCATTCATTGAAATGGCCACGACCTAAGCACGGGGTGTAGGCATACACCTGGCAGTGCATATATATATAAAAAGGTAAAACCGACGGATTGAGAATAACTCGCCGCGGGATTATATCAAGTGGTGTGTCTATTAATCTTTAACCCGGTATTCAGCCCGGGTTACTGAACGTATAACGAACATGTAATTATTTTACAAGTTTATATATAAATAATTATCCCAAGTTATAAAAGATTATTGTAACACCTCGTAAAATCATGTCCAATAAAGTATTGACACGTGTAAATAACCCTAATAAAGTCAAACGTTGAATTTTAGGGACTAATTTTTTTTGAAAAATCGAAAACATACCTTAAATAAGTTTTTGAATAACCTCTTATGATAATTATATTCACAGATGAGCCACTTGATGATAGAGTGTAGCCGTTTGCGTAATTAATTGAAAGTTTGCGCAACGAAGGGTTAAAAGCGTCAACATGTTAATTCTTACCTCTGAATGACCTCTTAATAAACCGGGAGCTTCATGATATTTGATTATACTCTCGGGAATGCCAATTATTGGCAGTCTAAGGTTTTTTTGCCTATAAGTAAAGTTACGCACAACCTTGCAAATTAGAGGGACTAAAAGTGTCAATATGTTTAATTATACCTCTGAATGACCTTTTAGCGAACCCGAAGCATTGTGATGTTTAATAATACCCTCAAGAATGCCTAATATGAATTAGATGAGGCTTCGATGCTATTAAGCGATGATATACGCAAGTTTGCGCATTAGAGGGACCTAAAGCGTCAACTTTTGAATCTACACCTTTTGGTGACCATTTAACCGATCGAGAGCGTAGTAATATGTAAAATCATGTTTGTAATTCCCATTATGATCCATGGAAGGATTGGATATCATTAAACGACATTTCACGCTACTTTGTACGATTAAAGGACTATTTGCGTCAAACTGCAAAAGTATACGTATCTGTAGGGTATCAAACCTTCCGGAATATGATTGTAAGTTAAAAATACCCTGAATATCCCTTACCTAGCTTAGAAATAGGCTTGGAGGTGTTTCGTGCGAAAAAATAAACTTTTAAGTCATGCAGGGACTAAAAGTGTCAAAAAGTGCACAAGTTTGCATTTTCGTGCATATCTTACATTCTGGATATATCCGGACATCCAAAAATTTATGTAAGCACTAAAATATTTTATTTTAGTGATTGGCATAATAAAATTCCATTCGTCGCGTAATTTGGATCGTTTTTCACGTCCGTTCGTGTTTCGTCGTAATTAGCCGAACGATTTATAAACTTGTCCCTAAAATTTGACATCAGTTTGAGACCTATATTAGGAGTTATGCTCATTAGCGTAAATGAAAAGCTTTTTATTAATTAAACGGCGTAATTAGCATAAAGCCTATCTAAACCCAATTTTTGATACCAAACTTTTTTCCTACTGATGTAAAATAATATTTTGGGATTTTTGAAGATTTTTATTTATTTTTAGGCTGAGCATAACATAGGGTTCTAGCCTTGATTCGGTAATTGCCGGTTTTGCCCTTTTGGCCATAAAATGAGTTTTGTAAATCCTTTTGACACCAAACCTTTTTCTACTGATCCTATATGATAAGTAAAATATTTTGAACCTTCTGGAATAATAAAAATGTCAGCTTTTCTTATAAAACCCAGAAATCGCTTAAAACCGCTTTTTACGCGTTTTAAACGCATAGTATGTATTAAAACTTGTGTTGTAAAAGTCGGATTCCAAGGCCGAGTACTCGGCGAGTACTCGGTCCTCGGAACTCCTCCGAGGCGACTTCCTCCTAGGCGGACTCAATTAGTCGGCCTCGGTCAAACTCGGTCAAACTCGGCGCCTAGTCGGCGCCTAGTCGGACGTCGTCGGAAAAAGTCGGCCTAGTCGGTCTAGGCGGTCAACAAGGTTTGTTGACTTTTAATTAGTCAAAATCGGTCAACATCGGCCTACTCGGCCTTGTACTCGGACTACTCGACCTTGTACTCGGACTACTCGACCTTGTACTCAGACTAGTCGGACTTGTATTCAGAATATTTGAACTTTAAACATGTTTCATTTTAAATTATACTCAGTTGACATGAATTATGCTTATTTTAACATATATATAATATATAACAATTAATTTTCTTTATAGTTACCATGCCCGTGTACTCCCCGAGTACTCTCCGAGTACTCTCCGAGTACTCCGATTACTCCCAACTCCCCAGTCGGCCGACTAGGGACCGCCTAGCGACTTTTACAACACTGATTAAAACTATTTTAAATATATAAGACTTGATACCTACTGATATTTTAAGTAAATTATTATACTTTAGTAGTAAGCAAAAGTTTTAAACTCATATTTCCAGATTTGACCTTTAAACCTTATGTGAAATTACCAAACTGCCCCTTCGGTGCACAGTTTGGTTATAAATGATAAATTTCACATATATGTAATACCCTACTGATATAAATTATTAAATTAAGTAATTTTACTGATTGTATCAGAACTGAAACTCAGATTTATATGTAAACTCTTTTATAACCTTTTAAATGACCAAAATACCCATACGGGGCATAACTTGAGTTTAAATTCGTTTTGGGCATAATAGAAGATATCCTACTGATGTCACAACATATTTAAGGCATATTAACTTAGGAAACCTGTATACGACTCATATGGTTACCCGTTACGCATTTTTCACGTTCGGTTCGGTTTATGTAACTAGTTTGCATAAATTGACCGAAACGGGTCAAACCTTATCATTTTTGTCTCAAAATCCAGAATATGTTTAGTTTACCCATATTACACAAGTCTCCAAACTTGTCGGGTCTAAATCACATTCTATTCCGGTCTTCGCTTAATCGTGCGTTTGAACCGTATATCTTTTTTTAAAACTAACCGGTCTAAGTTTACGCTTAATTAAGACCCGTTAGGAATATAGGTTGTTAAAACCTTCGTTCCAGATATAGGAGCCCAGTAAAAGCTACATGTAGTTGCTTGGTGGTTTACGGCTGGGATAAATTGTATAAAATTTGCTCAGGTAAATACTTTTAACTTATTTTCTCTTATACGGGCTTGGGGTACGGTATATAAAATACCGCTTGGTCGGGCATTGAATTTTTAATCGTATGAAGGTTACTTTATTGAGATGACCCGTTTAAATTGTTTTGTTTTCTTAAAGCCTTTGGGGGGTTAATGACCATGTCCCGGATATCCTTGGCATCATTCATGAAATGGCCGCCACGACCTTAGCACGGGGTGTAGGCGTACACCCGCCAGTGTATATATAAATAATAAGGTATAACCGCCGGTTACGGGAATAACTCACCGCGGGACTATACCATGTGGTGTGTCTATTAATCTTTAACCTGGTATTCAACCCGGGCTACTGAACGTATAACGAACATGTAATTCTTTTACAAGTTTATATATAAATAATTATCCCAAGTTATAAAAAGTTTTGTGCCATGTGCATTCAAATCAATTTTCTTAAACGTTTTCAAAATGAGTCAGTTAAATTGTATTTACCAGTGTAAACTGACGTATTTTCCCAAAAAGGCTAAGTGCAGGTACTAATCGGAATAGGCTGGCCTCTCCTAGCATCAAAAAAAAGTCTCGCAAGCTTAGATGCCTTAAAGTCTGTTGAACAAAGTTTCTTTTTATCTTTTGATCCGCCCGTGGATCTTTTACAACCGTATTTGGAATACTTGATATTACTCTTTATCGGATTGTAATATATTTATCTTTTGCTTCCGCTGTGCATTTAAATTGTGTTGTTTAACTATGATGATATCAACTACGTCACGATACTACCCACCGGGCCCACCGGTCATACGTGGAAATATTGGGGTGTGACAGGTTGGTATCAAAGCCAACATTGAGTGAATTAAACGCTAGCCTTTTGTGTTTAATCTCAATGACACAATAGCACATTCCTTGACCTTATGATTCTAGACTTAACATAGGAATGCTCTCGTCTCTATTCGGAGAGTTATTGCTTTCAATTCTATATTCTTTTAATATGTCGCCAAGCAAAGGAGCCCAAATGGAAATCCTCCCCACCCGAAGCCTAGGAATTCGGAGCTTTGTACTACGACTAGGATAAACGTGCAACCAAGGAGAAAACATTCAGAAATAAAATGAAGAAGAAACTCCTTTTGCTGAAGTTCGTTTCCTTAGTAAGTCCTTATAAGGGCATACTTATCTTTCAGTCCCTTCATGGAAAACATCATTCTTTCAAGCCCCGTTTAGGGCAATTCTGTACCTCCTATGGAATCATTGGAATGTTTTATCAAAATTTTATTTATATCATTAGATATGAACATAATAATAATAACATTCCTTTTATTATATCTGCCATTATAATAAAATGGCAAAATCTAAAAAGGGCAAGACCTAGCCCATGTGTCATTTAAGACAAGGCCGAGATGGTAGTTCCTCAACTAGATTCAGATCCTTATTAACATCTCAATTTAGGATTGCTCTGCATTAAATATTAAAAGAATCTTAAAGGGATAACCTAGCCTATATGTCATTTCAGACAAGGCTAAGATGGTAAAACCTATTCAAAAGATTCAAATCCTTGTTAACACCTGTAAACATGTTAACATTCCTGGAAAATGTGATTCAATCACATAAATCATCCTTATACTGGATTCTCCCGAAATCCATTCTTATTTGGTGAATTAAGCATCCATTAGGGATGTAATGCTTACGGGCCGTATTCATTGTCATATAATACAAAAGACAGTCGTAGCCTACAACTCCCTGTCAAGAAAAGGCATGAACAACGTTCAAGCCTAAATACCTTGATTTTACAAAATCATGGTTTATAATTTAAAGTTGCCCTTGTGACTTGGCCTTTTGTGCCATAGTTATATTTTAATTAAGTTTAGGATAATTATAATGAAAATCCTGAATAAAATATATGAAATAAATAAAAAATCATTCCTTTTCTGCCAGTATACATACTAAAAAGAATCTTAAAAGGTATAACCTAGCTTGAATGTCATTAAAGACCTAGCTATGCTGGTAGAACCTGTTTAAAAAGAGATTCAGATCCTTGCTAAACATCTGAAAACATGTTAACACTCTCTACAATAGTGATGCGATAAAATCACTTGTCATCTTCATATTAGGAATTTCCAAACCCCTTATTTAGCGTAAATGATCAAGAGGAATCATGGCTAATAAACGTCGAACATGATGAACACATCAAAACATCCATTGGGATGAATACCTTCGGGCAAAGATGTATACATGAAAAAGATAGTTTTATTTCATAACTTCTTGTCAAGACAATGAACTATGAAATTTTCCGATCCAAAGGAATCATCGATTATGTTTTAAAATTTCCCTAGTGAAAAGGCATCTATGCCATCAAAAAGTCCTTTGGAACAAGCCCTTGTGCTATATATAAAATGTCAGTACGACATTGACAGTCGTGACTTATGTCCCCTGTCAAATAAATATGAAGGAATATATTCCGTTTAAACGCCAAAGATGGTTTATTTAAAAGCCTATGCAAAACATAATCAAATAAATTAAATACTATCTATTGGCTTATATGGTTTATTTGCACCATGGCTATTTAATCATCAAATTCGACAATTCACTATATAATTAAACAAATTATTACTACTTGGTTTGTAGCCTTCAAAGCTTCACCATGGCTGAATCATCTGAAGCTCACAATCATCTAGTTGATCAGAATGATAATGCAAGACTGAACTTAACGGGCACCGTGTATTAAAGGATCATAAGCGAAAGTGCGATAATACCCCAATAAAGGTTACAAAAAGGGTAAGACCGGTTCAAACTATGACCAGTCCAAGCCAAAGGAGGCAAAACCCAAATGTAAAACATGCGGGAAGAAGCACTTCGGAAAATGTTTCTATGAACAGACCAGGGGATGTGCCATCTGTAAAGAGATGGATCACAAGACCCATGAATGCAAGGACTTGAAGGACGCCACATGCTATGGTTGTGGTGAGAAGGGGCACATAAAGAACCGCTGCCCAAAGAAGGCGACTAAAGGGAAAGGCACTTTAGATTCACAAGCTAAGCCTTGTGGAATTTGTAATAAGGAAGAGCACAAGACTTTGGAGTGCCAAGACATAAAGGACGCAACCTGGTATGGTTGCAATGAAAAGGGCACATCAAAACTAATCGCCCAAATGAAACCAAGAAGCCTGGGGAGGCTAAGAAGACCAAAGCTGGGGACTCTCAAAAGAATGCTCAAGAGATCGTTCAGGATGATAATATCACAACAGGTACTTTCCTTATCAATGAAGTTTATGCTAGAGTATTATTTGATTCGGGTGCATATAAGTCTTTCGTAGACAATAGATTTTGTAAATTATTAAATCTGCCTGGTAAAACTCTAAGCGTTAAGTATGAAGTAGAATTGGCCGATGGTACCTCAAAGACTGCTTCAGCAATATTAGATGGATGTTTTATATCCATTAGGAATCATTCTTTTTCGCTGTCCTTGTTTCCGTTAAAATCAGAAGGACTCGATATAGTGATAGGAATGAATTGGTCGTCTTAAAAACCAAGCCCATATTATGTGTGATAAGAAGCAAGTAAATATCAAAAATCCTTATGGTGAGCCTTTGACAATTCAAGGAAACACACGATACGGGTTGCCTAAGCACTTATTGAATTTGGTATTTAATACCAAAGCTTCGAGTATGGAAAACTCAGAAGAGACAAACAACAGTCGCGATGCTAGAGATGCGACAAATGTTAATGGTGCATCAAAAGTGAACCTCAATGTTAATGGAGTTAATCTCCAAAACTGTAATTAACGCAGCTGTTAGAAAAGCTATGAGAAAAGTCATGAAAAGGTTCAAGAAGCCGAATGCTGCTTGCTCTAAAACACACGTCGCTGCTCATGAGAAGAGCTTTACTCAGACTTAATATGCAAAGAATATACTAAACAAAATCATATATGGCAAGGAGCCCCATTCCTTTTTAGGATGTACTTAAAAGTACTTCGTCTCTTGGAAGTCAAGAAACTTCAATAGTAAAAAGGGGCCATCGATTGCGGGAAATTGTTGGATGAAGTAGAAACCATTAGGTGTATCAGCAGTTATGCTGGAAAGGACAAGGTGAGGTATGCATAACAGTCATTCGATGGCAATACCCTTAATCAGTGAGGACATCAATGAAGTCCACAAGAAAGATCCTCTTATACAATATGGGATGGTCCAAGTTTTAAGGACCTTATTAGAAAGACCTATTATCCGCTTCACAAAATGGAAAAAGATGGAATAGGAATTTTCTGACTCTCGCCATAAAGGTTCTAGATTGTCAGCAGTAAGTTACGAACTTAAACTCATTAATTGAAATAGTGCCCTATTCAGTTTACCCAAAAATCTAAGCTTAATGCAAATAATTATTAGTGGTTAGCATCGTCAATAAGAGGGCACATTAAGGTTTCAAAGCATGCTTATTATAAATCCATTATGGACCTACCTCGGCTACTCACGTTATATAGATTAAGAAATAACCAGTCAAAGCTAAGACTGCCCTAAAATTTGTCAAAAATTTTACAGCTAAGTTTAAAAGGATTAAGAATGGAGGCGTTTAACCCTCCTGATGAATGATTAGAGGCAGTTCACATTAATAATGACACCAGATAAATCCCTTATTGTGATTTTATTGCTAGGAGTTAAGTTTGGTTTTAGGTGCTGCTGAGTCTCTCATAAGACCATAAGCTTAACAAACTTTTAGAAATTCTCCTGTAAAAACCCCAGATATTAAGTTTAAGGTAAAACTTACAGGCGAAATCATAAGAACCATTTCTTCTGTTCCTTTCAGAAACCTTCAGTCGTAGAATTCTAGAAACATCCTTTCTCTAGATATAGTACGTCAGCATATGTAGTTGATATCTCTTTGATCTCTATCGATTGCGAATACCAGGCGGTATGATAAAAGCGCCATATGAGGATTGGTGTATCTTAATATGTTCCATAGATTGCTTCCATGCCTGATCAGTATGGAGGTTTAATGCATGGGACCACAAAGATATTCTGATAGTCATATGGTACTAAAGTCAGCTAATGGTATTCAAAGAAGATATCCAGAATGGAATTGTCCAAGTAAATGTCTCCGATTAAGGAATTCGTGGACTCGTAACATAAATGTGTCACTTATCTGACACAGACTATGATAGATGAACTGGAGCCTGAGATTTGGAAAATCTCTGTAACCTCCTTGTACCTCGGTTATCTTCTCCAAAGATTACCCTGTTACCTTCTGAGAGGCAAGTAGAGTTAAGATTTACATCCCGCTTAGGGCTGCAGTATTGTAAAGACTCCATGTTGATTATCGAATAATCAAATCCCTGATTAAGAGAGTTTTAAGATAGAGGTTCATAAAACCTAATTCATTATTCTGGGAAGTTCAGGATTGTTAATTAAGAAAGATGGTTCATCTTGCTTGTACATTGATTACCGCAACCCTACGTATGCAGTGATTAATAATCGCCATCAGCTACCCAGGATCGTCGATTGGTTCGAATATCGGCAAGGATTAGCTATTCCTTAAGATTGGTTTTAAGCTATAGTCGAAATAACCATCTCACCTTAAATAAGCTATTTTATAACTAATAGTCGATATATAAGTATCAAGGCTGCTCCTTTGGAGACCTTGTCTAGATGAAATGTTATACATCTGTTATTGGACAGAAGTTTGGTAAGTCCAATTATCAGGATCCGAAAGTTGCCTTGGAAAACAACGAATAAGATCATACAAATCCATAATCTTCTGAAAGATTGCCAGTAATCGGCGGAGAATTTAAGGATTGATGAAAGTCTCAACCCTCTTAAGTCTTTAATAAGGAATAAGGTTCAATTGAAAGTATCGCCCTAAGAAGGGTGTGCTGAATCTTTATAAACATCAGGCTAGTTAAGCTCTGGATATATAGGATCATTCGAGGAAATTGAATACATCAAAGGTCAATAGCTTATAAGCTAAAACCTATTTAAGGAACATGGTGGAACTCACAATATGACCCACACTAGTGATTTAAAGAAATGTTTCACCGATAAGTCGAGACGCATTATCACATAATGATATGCAGACTTATGATATGATAAGAAACCCGTATCGGTTAAGGATCGGCAGGTTAAGAAGCTCCAAAGGATACATGTACCTATTATAGAGGTCTACTTGGGTGCTTGGAGATGCCCCAGATATGCTATAGAAGTTAAGTCCATTATGCGACAAAAAGTACTTCCATCATTTTAGCAAATCTCAAGGTTGAGATTTCTTTTAAGGGGGTGAGGATGTAACACCTCGTAAAATCACGTCCAATAATGCATTGACACGTGTAAATAACCCTAATAAAGTCAAACATTGAATTTTAGGGACTAATTTTTTCGAAAAATAAAAAACTTTGATTATGAAAGGACTAGAAGTGTCAACATACCTTAAATAAGTTTCTGAATAACCTCTTATGATAATTATATTCACAGATGAGCCACTTGATGATAGAGTGTAGCCGTTTGCGTAATTAATTGAAAGTTTGCGCAACGAAGGGTTAAAAGCGTCAACATCTTAATTCTTACCTCTGAGTGACCTCTTAATAAACCGGGAGCTTCATGATATTTGATTATACTCTCGGGAATGCCAATTATTGGCCGTCTAAGGTTTTTATGCCTATAAGTAAAGTTACGCGCAACCTTGCAAGTTAGAGGGACTAAAAGTGTCAATATGTTTAATTATACCTCTGAATGACCTTTTAGCGAAACCGAAGCATCGTGATGTTTAATAATACTCTCAAGAATGCCTAATATGAATTAGATGAGGCTTCGATGCTATTAAGCGATGATATACGCAAGTTTGCGCATTAGAGGGACCTAAAGCGTCAACTTTTGAATCTACGCCTTTTGGTGACCATTTAAGCAATTGAGAGCGTAGTAATAATTAAACTCATGTTTGGAATGCCCATTATGATCCATGGAAGGCTTGGATATCATTAAACGACACTTCGCGCTACTTTGTGCGATTAAAGGACTATTTGCGTCAAACTGCAAAAGTATACCTATCAGTAGGGTTTCAAACCTTCCATAATATGATTGTAAGTTAAACATACCATAAATATCCCTTACCTAGCTTAGAAATAGGCTTGGAGGTGTTTCGTGCGAAAAAAATAAACTTTTAAGTCATGCAGGGACTAAAAGTGTCAAAAAGTGCACAAGTTTGCATTTTCGCGCATATCTTACATTCTGGATATATTTGGACATCCAAAAATTTACGTAAGCACTAAAATATTTTATTTTAGTGATTGGCACAATAAAATTCCATTCGTCGGGTAATTTGGATCGTTTTTCGCGTCCGTTCGTGTTTCGTCGTAATTAGCCGAACGACGCGACCGTACGACCAAATGAACCGACATCCGGCATGTTTTTGAGCATGTTTCATGTTCCCTATGTTTGGGTATCATTGTAGAGCCTTAAAATGGTTTATCGGGCCTTAAATGTGTCAGAATGACATTTATCATGTGCAGGGGCCAAACCTTTCAACTAATGAAAGTTCACATGTGCAGACCTGGTCCTTACGGACCGTATACAATGGACCATATGGTCTGTATACGTGTCTGATCACAGAAATTCTAGACAGCTGCCCTTCTTCTTCCTTGCAGCCCACACAAACCACTTAGGCACTTGTTTTTCGAAACCATGAGCTGGTTAATGGTATTAGACACCTGTCTTCACACCTGGAGTGATAATAGAACCTCTCAAAACACTTGGAATGATCCTAAGAACTCCCCTTCAAGTATAAATAGGGTCCTTTGGTTGGCCATTATTCTTGTTCGTTCATTTCCCCTTGCTCTCAATCTCAAATCTGAGGATCCTGAGCATTTGGAACCTCCTTGGAGTTCTTTTCAGTCCTAAGGACCATTTGTAAGTGTCCTTAACCTCCTAATTTCAGTTTTGATTAGTTTAAGGGCCAAAAGTCAAGCTTAACGTAATTAAGGTTTGACTTAGTGTTTAATCACTAAAGGTCCAGTCATTAGTCAAATTATAAGTAGATATAAGTTGGTAATTATGTAGGTAATAAACCCCTAAGAGGGCACCTACTGATTATCACCCTAACTTGGTCAAATGTCGGGTCAAACTTAATATTAAAAAGTCAACAGAAAGCCATTTTTGGAAATAAACTCGTAACTAACAATGCAGAAGTTATGAAACCTGTTTTAACACTTATATAACTTGGTAATTAATGTAAGAACATGTCAAAGCATGTTCAACCCGACAATTTCAAGTTTAAGATCGGTTCGGAACCGAAAGTCGCAAAAGTAGACTTTTGCTTTGACTTTCAGTTCTGACCTGATTTAGATTAGTTTAGATATGCCTTAGGATTCCTTTAGGACCATGTTATAGGTTAGTATAACCTTCTGAGGTTATACAACTTGGATCCTTAGTTATCCTATTCAATTGCATGTTTCCGTTATATGCCTAAATATTGACCATTATGCCCTTTTAACCTTAAAACGAAATTTTTGAAAATGTGAGAGGATAGAAACTTTCATTACTGATTTATAAACTTGTCCCTAAAATTTGACATCAGTTTGAGGTATAGATTAGGAGTTATGCTCATTAGCGTAAATGAAAGCTCTTTATTAATTAAACGGCGTAATTAGCATAAAGCCTATCTAAACCCAATTTTTGATACCAAACTTTTTACCTACTGATGTAAAATAAAATTTTGGGATTTTTGAAGATTTTTATTTATTTTTAGGCTGAGCATAACATAGGGTTCTAGCCTTGATTCGGTAATTGCCGGTCTTGCCCTTTTGGCCATAAAATGAGTTTTACAAATCCTTTTGACAACAAACCTTTTTCTACTGATCCTATATGATAAATAAAATATTTTGAACCTTCTGGAATAATAAAAATGTCATCTTTTCTTATAAAACCCGGAAATCGCTTAAAACCGCTTTTTACGCGTTTTAAATGCATAGTATGTATTAAAACTATTTTAAATATATAACACTTAATACCTACTGATATTTTAAGTAAATTATTATACTTTAGCAGTAAGCAAAAGTTTTAAACTCAGATTTCCAGATTTGACCTTTAAACCTTATGTGAAATTACCAAACTGCCCCTTCGGTGCATAGTTTGGTTATAAATGATAAATTTCACATATATGTAATACCCTACTGATATAAATTATTAAATTAAGTATTTTTACTGATTATATCAGACCTGAAACTCAGATTTATATGTAAAGTCTTTTATAACCTTTTAAATGACCAAAATACCCCTACGGGGCATAACTTGAGTTTAAATTCGTTTTGGGCATAATAGAAGATATCCTACTGATGTGACAACATATTTAAGGCATATTAACTTAGGAAACCTGTATATGACTCATATGGTTACCCGTTACACATTTTTCGCGTTCGATTCGGTTTATGTAACTAGTTTGCATAAATTGACCGAAACGGGTCAAACCTTATCATTTTTGTCTCAAAATCCAGAATATGTTTAGTTTACCCATATTACACAAGTCTCCAAACTTGTCGAGTCTAAATCACATTCTATTCCGGTCTTCGCTTAATCGTGCGTTTGAACCGTATATCTTTCTTTAAAACTAACCGGTCTAAGTTTAGGCTTAATTAAGACCCGTTAGGAATCTAATAGGTTGTTAAAACCTTCGTTCCAGATATAGGAGCACAGTAAAAGCTACATGTACTTGCTTGGTGGTATACGGCTGGGATAAATTGTATAAAATTTGCTCAAGTAAATACTTTTAACTTATTTTCCCTTATACGGGCTTGGGGTACGGTATATAAAATACCGCTTGGTCGGGCATTGAATTTTTAATCATATGAAGGTTACTTTATTGAGATGACCCGTTTAAATTGTTGTGTTTGCTTAAAGCCTTTGGGGGGTTAATGACCATGTCCCGGATATCCTCGGCAACATTCATGAAATGGCCACGACCTTAGCACGGGGTGTAGGCGTACACCCGCCAGTGCATATATAAATAATAAGGTATAACCGCCGGTTACGAGAATAACTCGCCGCGGGACTATACCATGTGGTGTGTCTATTAATCTTTAACCCGGTATTCAACCCGGGCTACTGAACGTATAACGAACATGTAATTCTTTTACAAGTTTATATATAAATAATTATCCCAAGTTATAAAAAGTTTTGTGCCATGTGCATTCAAATCAATTTTCTTAAACTTTATTAAAATGAGTTAGTGAAATTGTATTTACCAGTGTAAACTGACGAATTTTCCCAAAAAAGCCTAAGTGCAGGTACTAATCGGAATAGGCTGACCTCTCCTAGCATCAAATAAAAGTATCGCAAGCTTAGATGCCTTAAAGTCTGTTGAACAAAGTTTCTTTTTATCTTTTGATCCGCCTGTGGATCTTTTACAACCGTATTTGTGATACTTGATATTACTCTTTATCGGATTGTAATATATTTATCTTTTGCTTCCGCTGTGCGTTTAAATCATGTTGTTTAACTATGATGATATCAACTACGTCACGATACTCCCCACCGGGCCCACCGGTAATACGTGAAAATATCGGGGTGTGATAATTATTTTGTTCCATGTGCATTCATATCAATTTTCTTAAACATTTTCAAAATGAGTCGGTTAATTGTATTTACCAGTGTAAACTGACGTATTTTCCAAAAAAGCTAAGTGCAGGTACTAAACGGAATAGGCTGGCTACTCCAAGCATCAATGAAGAGTCTTGCAAGCTTAGATGTTATTAAATCTGTTGAACAATAATCTTTGAACTTTGATCCGCCTGTGGATCCTTACAACCGTTTGTAATACACTTGATATTACTTTTTATTCGGTTTGTAATGATTTTATTTTTCGACTTCCGCTGTGTATTAAACTGTGATAATATAAATTGTCTATGATATCAACTACGTCACAATACTCCCCACCGGGCCCACCGGTAATATGTGGAAATATCGGGGTGTGACATCCGTACATATCCATCCAGTTTTTAGGGAGGGTCACTGTTTCACTTCGGTTGGGGTTAACTACAGTTTCATTACCCCATCCAAACCCACCATCAGGTGGTTTTCCTCCACCAAATGGCCTTCTCACACTTGACTTCTTCACCCGATATCCACTCACCTCTAACCTGTCCTTTGTCACACTTGAATCATGTTCATTAGTAGCAATTGTGTGACAAGCATCATTAACAGGATCATAAGAAATAGTTTTTAAAAACACATTAAAGTACAACTTACGATTCTTATAGCTCATGGTGACTATTCCACATCGATAATCAATCTGGGCGTTTGCGGTATATAGGAATGGGCGACCCAAAACTACCTGCGGCTGCTCGTATGTAAACGATGGTGCATAATCGACCACCATAAAATCAACCGGGTAGTAAAAATCGCCAAGTTGGATGACCACATTCTTCACAACCCCACGTGGTTGTTTCAAACTCGCATCTGCGAACATGGCCATGCTATTACATGCTTGTGGCGGACCAAAGTCATACTGGTCATACAAGCTACCAGGTAACACGCTCACTCCTGCTCCATAGTCCAGCAATGCCTTGTGGATTTTGAACTTCCCAACTCTGATGGAGACAACCGGCTCTCCCAAATCGATTCCTCTTTCTTCCACAACCGCTTCATTTAGACCTGTAACCACATTCGAAGCAGACAAACCATTATCATAACAAGTATTATTAGGAACTGGATTTACCCCACTGATCAATGTGCTTCGTGGATTCTTGGGGTTTGGTTGAGTATCACTTGGCAGCTTCCCTTGTTGTTGCTTCAGCTCCTTTATCTCGGTTGCAAGTTAGGCCATTTATATAGTTAATGATTGAATGACCTTATCTCGCATCTCATCCTTTTGAGCACGGTTTTGTAACTTAAGTCTTTCGTTTTGTAAATCAAGTTGAATTGCTTTCAACATCTCCATCATATCATTATTTACCTGACCATTACTATGCTGGTAATTTCGTTGGAAACCCAAATTATTACCCCCTTGATAATTATTTTGGTTCCGGGGCTGGTAATATTGGTTGTTTCCTTGGGAACCCGAATACCTGTTCCCACTTCCCTGCATCATATTCACCTCATCCAGATTACCGATAATGTTAGGGCACTGATCAGCAATGTGCCCTATATCCCCAAAATGACCACACAACGGGTATGGTCCCCCAGTCTCCAGTAACTGGTCTGCAGCTTTCACTGTCGAATGTCGTGCACTTCTAGAAGATTGAGCTTTGCGTTTTGACGCCCTTGCGGTTCTTTCTAAATATTCCCAATCATCCTCTTCGTAATTTATTCCAAAAGTACCATTGGATATTGAATTGACATCCCTCACATCTTCAACTGTTAAGCCTTCGTGGAATGTATTCATAAGCTCCCACAAATAGATACCATGATGTGGACAGTTCTTAAGCATTATTTTAAAGCGATTGAACGCTTCGTGAAATAACTCACCGGGCTATTGTCGAAACCCCCGAATATCCTTCCTGGCGTTGTTAGTACGAAAATGAGTATAGAATTCATCTAAAAATTGTTGCTGCATTTCGCCCCATGTGAAGATCGAAGCTGACGGTAGCGAATGAAACCATTGATGCGCTTTGTCTTCAAGTGTGAATTGGAAAAGTACCAATTTCACGTCATCAACTGAGAAGCCTTGGCTGCTAATCGTGTTGCAACGTGCATCATATGCAGCAATGTGTAGATATGGTTCTTCATGTGCGTGACCATGAAACTTAGGCAGATTGGATATTGATTGTGTTCGTACTTCGAATGACCGCCCTCCTTGTAGTTGCGGGATCACAACCGGTGATGGGTTGTTAGCTATAGCAGGCCTGAAGTGGCTCTCTATACCTCGAACTAGACCTTGATTATTTCGTCGTGGAATTCCTTCCGGTAAAATCGCCGGTCGGTGTAAGTTACGTGGTAGCGGTCTTGCCTGACCCTGCATCTGAGGTACCGGTGGTGGTAATGGAATATCCACCACCGGCCTTCTAGGAACAGGCTATTGATTGATTGGGTCAAGTTGATTATATTGCTGCCGCATCGGTATCGGTTGCACTTGCGGTTGTTGATATGGAACTTGTTGTTGCTGCACGAACATTTGATAACCCAAGTTCCCTTGATTAACTCCTTCGAATCCACCTGCCCCAAATGTTTGCCTCTCGTAGATACCCATATTGACCACGCGTCTCTCGTTTTGACCCACGTAGTTATCATATTCCTCATAGCCATCGTCGAAATCCCCTGAATTATTTCCTTGATCATAAATGGTCGATCTATAAAGGTTTGGCATTGGCTGACTTTGCTGTGAAATAACCGGTCGGGTGGCTGGCGGAATTGATGTTGCATTGAGTGCTTGAGTCTGACTAGGTGATACAGTATCATCGGGAATGATTCTAATGTAAGGAGACGAATGTTGTAAATTGACAGTCTGGGTTGTAGTAGGGTGTTGAAGAGATGTTGTTTGGGTGGAAGTTGGTTGATTGTTATCAAAGTTTGGGAAAAAGGTTGAGAATGATGGTACTGGAGATGTAGAGGTAGGTTGTGTAGATTGCGGTGGTTGTGGTGGAACTGGTATGGTAGTGTTTGGTGAAGGGTGGGTAGGTGTTGGTGAGAATTGTTGCTGTGGGAATGGGTCTTGCGGTTGTTTCTCCGGGGTTGCTGAGTTCTCCATTGTCTTAGATGTTGGTATAGGTGATTGTAGGATCTTGTTCTCATGATGTAGTACTCGCTTTGTATGCTTTACTGTTCTCTTGATCTCTGGGTCGAACACTAACGGTGATGACTTCTCGGAATTCCGAGTATGATGCATACACTTCCTCGATCACCTGCACAAACACAAACAAGAAAACCTCGCGTAAATCCGAAAAAAAACATAACAAAATAAAAAGACACTATTTTTGGATTTTTGTATATTTAACTAAAACTAGAACTAGAACTTAACACTAAGCACTTTGCGCATGCCTCCCCGGCAACGACGCCATTTTGATGTCTGTCGTTAGTGACATGCAAAAACTGAAATAAACTAGGTAGCTAGAGTAAGTCGGATATCGAACCAGAGGAGGATTGTGGAAAGTGTCGTAATGAAAATGATTGATTAACTATTACTGAATGAGAAAATCGGTTTGTTTGATTTTGAGAAATAGCTAAATTAGCGAATAAAAATTGTGATTTAAATCAATAAGAAGAAATATGGTTCCTCCAGATTTCAGGTTTTGCTATTAACTTCAACTATGTGTTTAATCGTTACCTACATAGACATAGGTGTTAATTTTGATTAACTAATTGTGATAACCAACGACTAAGTACTCCGGCCAATACATAGTGGGAGGTTATCGAATGATTATCAATTACAATTTACAAACCCTAACCCGATGTCAAATATATCCCAATTACTAGAACTCTCGGAAACTGAATGCTTAGAAATTAAGGTTTAAATAAACGTAACTGTTTACAATCAAGAAATCAAATCAATGGTGAAAAGCATCGAATGCTTAGATCACCTGGTTAAAACGATTGTGTCAAACACATAATAATCATTAACTTACAAAAACCCTCCATCCGGAGGAAACCACTAAAAGAACTAGCCGCTCATGTTGGTGGGTTGATCTTCACAAGCTTGACACCCGGTTGAATAAATCATCAGCATTCTAATTAATATAATGAAAATAATAATAAAAAATGGTGAGACTCCTCCTTCCCAATGCCACGTGATGATGCTGATGATGTGATCTTGATTTCAACCTTGTATGACGGCTGTCTCTGTATGCGTGAGATGATGATGATGCCTTCCTTCTTTTAGATGTTGAAGAAATATACTAAATACTCCCACCAAACCCGATGGTTGCGTGCAAGATGATGATTGATTTGATGTTCTTTTTGTTTTGTGCCTCTCCCGAAACCCCAACTCAGTCGCCCAAAAGTCACATGTTCCTCTTCATGGGCCGTCCACCTCCAAAGTCAATCATGTGCATGTCTTGTATTATCAACCGTAGCTTACGTAAAGATACCGTAAGTTACGGTTTAAAAGTTCTGTTTCTTTTTGATTTCTTGGCCGGAGGTTACGATTGTACACCATAGGCTACGTATACAACCTGCTAAAACTTTTCATTCAACATATACATCATCTTGTGGCCTCATGTATAACTATATTATACTTTCCATTAATTACATACAGACCCCAGGACTTCATTCGTGTGCGTTCCTTACAAATCCAAGCTAACATTCGGTCCGCAACCAATCCCGAACAACACCGTTTACTATGTTTATCAAATTCGACCGTTCTGCTTCATCTCTAACCACTTTAACTTCACCGAATTAAGCGTTTAACCTGAAAAATCATAATCTCGCGTAGTTATCACATTCAAATTATATAAATACACAAAACGCAATAAAACACGTAAGATAACAATATTAACACTCGGTTTTGAACCTCTTCATCATATAACAAGGGATGTACTTACAAGTATTTTGTCTCTTGTAAACCAATAGATTTCACTAGGGAAAAAGGAGCCATTGATTGTATGAAATGGCTGGATGAGATGGAGACAGTTGTTGATATCAGTTGGTGTGCCAAGGAGGACATTGTAAAGTTTGTGTCTTAGTCCTTTAAAAGCGACGCCCTGACATGGAGGAAAGCTCTAGTGCAATCCACAGGAAAAATTCCTTTGTATAACCTCTCTTGGGTTAAGTTTGTTGAACTTGTCAAAGATACTTACTGTCCATAGCATGAAGTGGAAAAGGTGGAGACTGATTTCCTCACCTTGGTTATGAAAGATCTGGATTGTAGATCCTATGTTACCAGTTTTAACTTAATGTCCCGACTCGTTCCATACCTGGTCACTCCAGAGCCTAAGCGCATTGCGTGCTTCATTGGTGGTTTAGCCCCTGAAATCAAGGGGAATGTCAAGGCCTCTAAGCCTACCACTTATAGATAGGCTGTAGATCTATCACTGACTCTTACTCTTGATGTTATAAGGAGTAAGTCTAGGAGGACCACTAAGGATGGGAAGAGAAAGAGAGAGGTTGATCAGTCCCCCCCAGTCAAACAAGAAGAAGAAGGGAAACTCTGGGTCTAAGAAGGATCAGTCTGGTAACAAGCCCAGATGCAAGAATTGTGATAAGAGGCATTTCGGGAAATGCAATCTAGATCCACAAGCCAAGCCTTGTGGAATCTGTAAGAAGAAAGGGAACACATCTTTGGAGTGCCGAAACTTGAAGGATGCAACCTGCTATGGTTGTAATGAAAAAGGGCACATTAAAACAAACTGCCCAAAGAACACCAAGAAGCCTGGTGAGGCAAAGAAGACAAATGCTAGGGTGTTTCAAATGAACGCCAAGGAGGCGATGAATGATGATAAAGTTATAACAAGTACCTTCCTCATTAATGATATTTATGCTAGAGTTTTATTTGATTCAGGTGCTGATAAGTCGTTTGTAGACCATAAGTTTAGTAAATTGCTGAATCTGCCTATTAAAACTCTAGACATTAAATATGAGGTAGAACTCGCAGATGGTACCTTAGAAACTGCTTCGACTCTTCTTGATGGATGCTTTATATCCATTAAGAATCATTCAACTATGCTATCTCTATTGCCAATGAAATTGGCTGGGTTTGATGTAGTTTTAGGCATGGATTGGATGTCACGTAACCAAGCCCAAATTCCCTGCGATAAGAAACTAGTTAACATCAAAACCCCATCTGGTGAGTCAATCACCATTCATGGAGATACGCACTACGGATTGCCTGATAATGTATCTATACTCAAAGCATCCAAGTGCCTGAAGAGTGGATGTGTCATCTACATGGCACAGGTGACAGTTGATGATCCGAAACCCAAGATAGAAGACATTCCAATCATTTCTGAATACCCGGATGTCTTCCCTGACGAACTACCTGGATTACCTCATGAAAGACAAGTAGATTTCAGGATTGACATCCTGCCAGGAGCAGCACCGATTGCACGAGCTCCTTACCGTTTAGCACCAATAGAAATGAAAGAACTGAGAACTCAACTGGATGACGTACTGGAAAAGGGTTTTATACAACCCAACTCGTGTCACACCCCAACCAATGGCGGAAACATTGGGGTGTGAGCACTAGGCATTCAGATTGCTCATGAGATTTCCATAACACTATTATTTCGATAAAAGTTAATTGATTTCATGCAATAGTCTAACAATGTCATCACAAATATCACATTACAAGCCAAATCATAAATTGATCAAAATTGTTCAAAAGTCTGGATTATCTAGGCGATGTTTCTAAGAATCTCGTAGCTTGATTTCCATGTTCCATCGCAACCTATCAACCTGCAACATGTATTAAAATATCAATACAAAAGTATTGGCGAGTATACAAGTTTGATAATAGAATAATAGATTAAAACAACTCATATCCATGATGTGAGTATAAAAATAGTTTCAGCCATGCTAGTGTCGCAGTCCACACAGTGATAGCCCAAGTATCCCGATGTTTTAGTGTTTACCCAAGACTCAAGGTAAACTAGAATCCTCCTAACAATACCCTCAGATAATAATGGGAGAGGTGCACCCCCTATAGCGCTACTATTGTAAAGGCGGAACTACACACCCTGGATTAAATGTCACATAGCACAAATAGAATACTAGAATGCACAAGTTTCACATACACGTAGGATAGAGTTTAGTTTGCAAGGATTCAAGTTTATATAGAATACATGTTACACCCCAAAGTTTAAAAGTAAAAAGGGGATCGAGTATACTCACAGTGATTGCTTAACAGTCACAACTGTTATTGGATCAAAGGGAGCTCTTTTAGAATTAGCCTAATTAGATTACAGTAGGATAAGCGTCGGCAAGATAACGAGATTAAATAAAATGCTGGAAGTTGTCATTGTATCGGATGGCTGTCCGATAGGATGGCTATCCGATCGGATTGCCAGCCGAGTGGTGACATGCGTGCAAGGAATCGGATGGCTGCCCGATCAGATGGCCATCCGACCGAGTTGCCACTTGACTTAAAATCTGGAAAATAAGGTGGCTGCCCGATCGGACGGCTGTTCGATCGGGTTGCCACTCGATCCGAATGATTAGTACCTTGGTCACCTCAATCGGATGGCTGCTCGATCGGACGGCTGTCCGATCGGGTTGCCATTTGATTAAGACTTCTAAGTCTTGAAAAGTTACAATTGTTTGAAAGATATCAAGCAAGTGTCACCTGATAGGGTGGCTGTCCGAGCGGATTGATGTCCGATCGGATTGCCGCTCGATCGGGCGACCCTTGTTCTTGTTTACCATTTTGTAAAATTTCTAAGTTTCTATCTTAACGGTGACGGTACGGCACGTACTGTGACAACAGTAAACTCATTAGCACACCGCCATTCTGATCGGTTAGGAATCACCCTTTTCTGATCAGTCGTCTGTTCGTAATGAGTTAATGTCAGAATCCGTGCCTTGCTCGTCTTTTCCGGTAAGAATTCAGATCAACACCAACTCTAGACTATTCATCAGATCTATAGTTAGTTTTGACCCGGTTTCCACCGAATAACGTAAAAGTTTGAGAAAAGGTGAAGATACTCAAGTTTTTAGGAAAAATCTAGATTTAGCTTAGATTTAGTGTGAAAACGCATGAAATATCTTAGATATGTGCTAGATCTTGCTCAGAGTGACCTCACATGGCAGTTTGTACAGACCCCCATGATGACATCACCCTCAAGAACTCAGATCCCAGAGATTTCACGGTGAAAAGTGTGATTTCAAGTGAGAATCACGTAGAGAATGTTGTGTAGACCAAGAAAGTACAAGAATCTAGCCTAAAACGTACCGAAAATCAGCAAGAAAAGGAAGAAAAAGAAGAGTGTGTGTGTTTGGTCGAACAGAGCTGTCACATTACTCAAAACGGTGATGTGACAGGCCTATTTATAGGAAGAGAGTTAAGTGGGGGCGGCATGAGGTGGATAGGGTGGTCACCCGTTCGGGTGGTCATCCACACGGATGGTCATCCGATCGGGTGGTCATCCGATCGGACGGTCATCCGATCGGACGGCCACTCCGGCCATTCCATCCTTCCGCGTTCCTGGTTTCAATTCGTTTGCGCATTAGGTTAGGCGTTGCGTTATGTAGTTTGGGTAAAGTATCTAGATTACATTTCAAACCAAAAGTTTCCGAGTTTCATAGATTCCGCCAGTGACAAGGCTCCAGCCTCTCGTTCCACCAAGAATCAAGTTTCACGAGTCTAAGGAGTCAAGCACCAAATAAGTTTTAGGAGTCAAGAATCATAATTTCTCAAGCTTCAAGAATCAAGAGTCCAAGTATCAAGTGTCAAGAATCATAAAGAATCTAGTTTCCATAGTATCAAGAATTAAGTGTCTATATTTAAGTATCAAGAGTCAAGTATCTTGATTAAGTCTCAACTCTCATAGTTTAAGTGTCAAGAATCAAACATTTAGAATAAAGAGTCAAGCATCATAGTATCAACAATATTCACACCGAAAGTATCAAAACATCAACTCCATAAACCACAGAGACTAAAATTGACAACTTATTAGAAGTTTAGGGAGTGTTCTTGCCAAGTGTCTAAAGTTCAGGGACGCTGGGCGTTACAGTCTCCCCTCCTTCAGGAGATTTCGTTCCCGAAATCTTAGAAGTAGACTGCTTGAAGAACTGCGGGTACTTGGCCTTCATATCACTTTTCAACTCCCAAGTGAATTCGGCACCACGCTTTCCTTCCTATCGAACCTTAACAATGGGAATTTTGCTGCGCGTCAGACGCTTGACAGTTTGATCCATGATTTTGACCGGTTTTTCCACAAACTGAACAACTTCGTTTATTTGCAAGTCCTCAAGAGGAACTTGCAATCCTTCATCGGCTAGGCATTTCCGTAGGTTAGACACGTGAAACACTGGATGCACGTTGTTTAGCTCTTGTGGTAAGTCGAGTTTGTATGCTACCTTGCCAATCCTTTCAAGTATCACGAAAGGACCCACATAGCGAGGAGCAAGCTTTCCCTTCTTTCCGAAACGAACTACTCCCTTCCAGGGAGATACCTTGAGAAGAACTCGGTCACCAACAGCAAATTCCAAAGGCTTCCGCCTATTGTCAGCATAGCTCTTTTGTCTGCTCCTAGCCTTGATCAAGTTATCACGGATTTGAAGAATCTTATTCGTCGTTTCTTGAACAATCTCAGGGCCGGTGAACTGCTTTTCCCCAACCTCATGCCAGCTGAGAGGAGATCGGCATTTTCGCCCATATAAAGCTTCGAAAGGAGCCATCTGAATACTGGAATGGTAGTTATTATTGTACGAGAATTCTATCAATGGTAAATGTATATCCCAGTTACCACCAAAGTCGATGACACAAGAACGTAGCATGTCCTCTAGGGTTTGAATAGTGCGCTCGGTCTGTCCATCCGTCTGAGGATGAAAGGCCGTGCTAAGATTCAAGTGCGAACCCATAGCGGACTGGAAGGTTTGCCAAAGACGTGAAGTAAAACGACCATCACGATCAGAGATTATGTCTAAAGGTACGCCATGACGGCTTATAATCTCATCGGTATAGACTCGAGCAAGTTTCTCCTCTCTGAAATCCTCACGAATGGGAAGGAAGTGAGCGGATTTGGTCAAACGATCTATTATCACCCATATACTATCATGACCTTTAGAGGTACAGGGTAGCTTAGTAATAAAGTCCATAGCGATACTATCCCATTTCCAAAATGGGATCTTGGGTTGTTCTAAGAGTCCAGAGGGACGCTGGTGTTCAGCCTTTACCTTCGAGCAGGTAAGGCACTTAGACACATATACAGCAATATCCCTCTTCATGCCAGGCCACCAATAAGTCATACGCAGATCCTGGTACATCTTATCGGCACCTGGATGGATAGAGTAACGGGATTTGTGAGCCTCAGTCATAATGAGCTCACAGAGATTATCGCGATCTGGCACCCAGATGCGATTCGGATAATATTTAAGACCATCGGACTTAGTTTCGAGTTGATTAACATTTGCGCCAAGAACTTCCACAAATATACTTCCTTCATTAGCGGACGAATACTGAGCTTCACGAATACAAGCATTCAAATCACTGGATAGACAAATGGCCTTGACATGAGTCCTACGACTAAGAGCGTCGGCTACTACATTCGCCTTGCCAGGGTGATAGCGAATTTCGCAGTCGTAGTCGTTAAGTAGTTCCACCCAACGTCTCTGCCGCATGTTCATCTCTTTTTGGTCAAAGATATGCTGAAGACTCCTATGGTCAGTGAAGACCACACACTTAGTACCATAAAGGTAGTGTCGCTAGATCTTTAATGCAAAAATAACCGCACCCTGCTCCAGATCGTGAGTAGTATAGTTTTTCTCATGTACTTTGAGCTGACGAGAGGCATAAGCAATAACCTTGTCCTGCTGCATGAGCACACAACCCAATCCACGGTTCGAGGCATCACAATATACCACAAAATCGTTGTTTCCATCAGGTAGAGTTAACACAGGAGCATTACACAAAAGATTCTTATGGGTCTGAAAGGATTCCTCCTGTTCGGAACCCCAAACAAAAGGTTTCTCCTTTTGGGTTAAAGTAGTAAGAGGAACAGCGAGTTTAGAAAAATCCACGATGAATCGACAGTAATAACCCGCCAATCCTAGAAAAGAACGAATCTCAGGCACGGATTTAGGCGTACACCAATTCTTCACTGCCTCGATTTTCGAAGGCTCAACATGAATACCCTGACTACTAATAATATGACCCAGAAACTGTACCTCATCAATCCAAAACTCGCACTTAGAAAACTTAGCATACAGTCGTTCACCACGTAAAAGTTCGAGCATGAGACGTAGATGGCAAGCATGATCAACTTTAGACTTGGAATAGATAAGAATATCATCAATAAAGACTATAATGAAACGATCCAAATAAGGTTTACAAACACGGTTCATAAGGTCCATGAACACTGCAGGTGCGTTGGTCAAGGCAAAAGGCATGACTACGAACTCGTAGTGTCCATATCGAGTATGAAACGCAGTTTTAGGAATATCATCTTCGAGGACGCGTAGTTGATGATATCCCGAACGTAGGTCAATCTTAGAGAAACAGGACGCGCCTTGTAGTTGATCAAACAGGTCATCGATACGAGGAAGCGGGTAACGGTTCTTCATGGTAAGTTTATTCAGTTCGCGATACTCGATACACATTCGGAAGGAACCATCCTTCTTCTTGATGAATAACACGGGAGCACCCCACAGGGAGGTACTTGGACGAATGAAACCCTTATCGAGTAACTCCTGAAGTTGACTAGATAATTCTTGCAACTCAGAAGGTGTAAGACGGTAAGGAGCCCTGGCGACATGAGTCCCACCAGGTACGAGATCAATACGAAAGTCAACGGATCTGGGAGGAGGAAGACCAGGAAGATCTTCAGGAAAGACATCGGTGAAGTCACACACCACTGGAACGTCGCTTATGTTCTTCTCCTTGCCTTTTTGTTCCACCACGTGGGCCAAGAATGCAGGGTTCTGTTTACGTAAGCTTCTGCTCGCTTGTGTGCATGACATAAATCTTAGTCCTTTTGAAGGTCGGTCTCCATAAACGATCAAAGTATCACCAGAGGGAAGAGGAAGACGAAAAAGTTTCTCGTGACAAACAATCTCGGCATAATTCTTACGCAACCAATCCATGCCGATAATAACGTCAAAGCTACTCAGACGCATGGGTATGAGATCAATAGAAAACACGTGATCGTTAAGAGTCAGGGAACAATTACGCACGATAGAATTAACAAGAATCGACTTACCATTAGCGACCTCAACAGAGAATGGCTCAGGTAACTTGGAGTGTGTACAGTTTATCAAAGACTCAAATTCCACGGACACAAAGCTTTTATCGGCACCAATATCAAATAGAATCGAAGCATAAAGGTTATTAACAAGGAACATACCATTGACAACGTCATTGTCATTACGAGCCTGATTTGCATTTAGATTGAACGCTCGTCCACGAGTGGCTGGCTGCTGATCCTGGTTCAGCTGAGGACACTGGTTGCGGAGGTGGGTAGTATCTCCACACTTGTAGCACGCACGAAGAGAGTTGACTGGCCTTGGCTTCTGCGGAGGTGCTGGAAGAGTTGCTTGAGCTGGTGGAGCAGGAGCTTGCTGAGCTTGAGGAGCAGGATTAGCTTGACGATAGTAGGGAGTCGTGTGACCATAGCGGTTACAGTTGGTGCACAATCGGCATGCAGAAGTAATAGGATGATGAAATTTGCAGGTCGCACACTTGGGGTAAGGCCCAGTGTATTGTTTCTTCCCTTCCGGAGCAGCAGGGTTAGTAGCAGCAGCAGTAGCAGGAGCAGGCTTAGTGGTAGAGTTAGCAGCAGGGGTAATAGCATTACATCCCAAACCCTGAGTTTTCCGTTTCTTGTTCCTGGTGCCACTTGGCAGCTGAGTGACTTGATTTGCAGACTTCGAAGGAGCAGGGGTAGCAAACTGCTTATCACACACACGATTGTTGTTGAGACTAGCTGCGTGACGGTAGACTTCCTCAATAGTTTCTAGCTGAGCCGCTTCGATGGAATCATGCATAGCAGGAGGTAGGCCATTGATGTACTTGGTTATTATTCGCTTAGGAGTCGAAACCAAGTGGGGAACGATAAGACTCAACTGCTTAAAACGGGTAGTATAAGCCAGATTATCATCACCAATCTGCTTCAAGTGCCAAAACTCTTCTTCAAGCTTCAGTTGTTCATGAGGAGGGCAGAACTCGAGCATCATGAGTTCACGCACTTCAGCCCATGGAAGAGCATAGGCTTCTTCATTAGAACGGATGTTTCTCTCATTCGACCACCACTCCAACGCTCTGCCTTGAAACATTCCAGTCGCACTCCTGGTTTTCAAATGATCTGGGCACTCGCTGTTAATGAAGGTAACTTCGATGCTGTCGAACCACTCAAGCATAGCAGTTACCCCATAACTGCCCGTGAAAGGCTTAGGGTTGCAAGAGATGAAATGTTTGTAGTTGAACTTGGCAGGCTTCTGTTTCTCAGCCTTGGAGTCCGCAGAGGATGGCGGAGTGTTTGATCCTTGAAGCTCAGTGACGATTCTTGGCATGACTCGAGCGATCTGATCGGCCATGAAAGACATCATCTTCTTCTGAGACTTCTCTCTGGATCTCCTAAGAGCGTCAGATGTTCTACGAGCAGACATCTACAGATCCGAGAAATGGGATCATATAAGTCTAAGTTCACTATATCTCACAATATAGATTACACACACGATAGATTTAAGAATCTAGATTGAACCATCACAAAATTCACGACCTTCGCATGGCGCGTTGCACGAAGCTCGGTCAACATGCCAAAAACGCTTATATATAGGAAGTACCAGCGGCGTATCTGTAACACCCTTATTATTATTTTACGTTTTTTCGTATAATTTAAGTCCATAATCAAATAATTACAGTCACAATTAAAATAAAAATACATGTTTGTTAAAACTTTTCTAAACTTAAAAGCAAAACAACATAGTGTGAATTAATTCGCCGTTTAGAATAACGACGAAACAGCATTGCGGAAGCTTCGTTTAGTGTGTGTTTGGTTCTTGCTCGACGCTTTATCTTCATCCGGGTCTCTCGGCATAAACCTATGATCAATACCAGCTTGAGAGTTAGTATTGATAGTTTAATATACAGTACTAGGCAAGATAATGATAATGGAAAGAAATCCCAACATTAGTCTCTTGATTCCATAAACAAGGAGATGAAACTGGCCTCCACCGTAACTTACGGTGGGCACCGTAAGTTACGGTGGCCCCTGAACCAAAGTACCCCCACCGTAAAGCAGGAGTTATCTGGCGTAATGGTTTCAGCCCCCCACCGTAACTTACAGTGGGCACCGTAAGTTACGGTGGCCCCTGTATCAGCGCATTCCATTTTGCCGTTTTTGACACGAAAACTTTCGTATCTTTCAATCCGTTTGTCCGTTTAGCCTACCGTTTCTTCCTACGTGATTGTAATTTGATTCTCCACCTTATGGAGTTAAAATCCAACATCCGATTTAACAAAATTTCAGACTTTTATGTCTTCGGCTTATTACCCTTTTTACCAAATTTTGACCCGTTCGATTTTTATCAAACAAACATGTTTATTTGATCCTTAAACTCATGAAATTCAAAATTTCCATATCTCCTAACATATTAATTTCAAATCACAGGATTCTTACATAATAAAACCCGTTTACGCTCAAGTTCTTATTTTGACCCGTTTAGAGCGAATTTGACCCCCAAGGTTGATGCCTACAACTCTTACATGTGTCTAAGAATTACACAATGATAATACTAGTATCTAAACGACTTCTAAGGGTCGTTTTCCCGATTTACCTATCATGGGAATTTTTGTCAAATTATTTCCTCCTTTTACGACATAGGTCCTTTTGCTAAGGTATTTGACCCCTATTGCATTTTTAACTATAAATTTATATATATACGTACCTGGTTCGAGTCAACATATAGACCCGTTTTATACCTCGCGTTAAATTAACCAATATTCTATGGCGTCGCATTTATCCAACCGATGGCGGAAACATCAGGGTGCGAGCACTAGGCGTTCAGATTGCTCATGAGATTTCCATAACACTATTATTTCGATAAAAGTTAATTGATTTCATGCAATAGTCTAACAATGTCATCACAAATATCACATTACAAGCCAAATCATAAATTGATCGAAATTGTTCAAAAGACCGGATTATCTAGGCGACGTTTCTAAGCATCTCCTAGCTTGATTTCCATGTTCCATCGCAACCTATCAGCCTGTAACATGTATTAAAATATCAATACAAAAGTATTGGCGAGTATACAAGTTTGATAATAGAATAATAGATTAAAACAACTCATATCCACGATGTGAGTATAAAAATAGTTTCAGCCATGCTAGTGTCGCAGTCCACGCAGTGATAGCCCAAGTATCCCGATGCTTTAGTGTTTACCCAAGACTCAAGGTAAACTAGAATCCTCCTAACAATACCCCCTGAGAATAATGGGAGAGGTGCACCCCCTATAGCGCTACTATTGTAAAGGCGGAACTACACACCCTGGATTAAACATCACATAGCACAAATAGAATACTAGAATGCACAAGTTTCACATACACGTAGGATAGAGTTTAGTTTGCAAGGATTCAAGTTTATATAGAATACATGTTACACCCCAAAGTTTAAAAGTAAAAAGGGGATCGAGTATACTCACAGTGATTGCTTAACAGTCGCAACTGTTATTGGATCAAAGGGAGCTCTTTTAGAATTAGCCTAATTAGATTACAGTAGGATAAGAGTCGGCAAGATAACGAGATTGAATAAAATGCTGGAAGTTGTCATTGGATCGGATGGCGGTCCGATAGGATGGCTATCCGATCGGATTGCGTGCAAGGAATCGAATG
This sequence comes from Helianthus tuberosus, assembly GCA_030545235.1. Classification (NCBI taxonomy): domain Eukaryota; kingdom Viridiplantae; phylum Streptophyta; class Magnoliopsida; order Asterales; family Asteraceae; genus Helianthus; species Helianthus tuberosus. The sequence continues at coordinate 13,744,109 of CM060452.1, read as the reverse complement.
GCTGCCCGATCGGATGGCCATACGGCCGAATTGCCACTTGACTTAAAATCTGGAAAATCGGATGGCTGCCCGATCCGAATGATTAGTACCTTGGTCACCTCAATCGGATGGCTGCTCGATCGAACGGTTGTCCGATCGGGTTGCAATTTAATCAAGACTTCCAGGTTTTGAAAAGTTACAAGTGTTTGAAAGATTTCAAGCAAGTGTCACCTGATAGGGTGGCTGTCCGAGCGGATTGCTGTCCTATGGAATTGCCGCTCGATCGGGCGACCCTTGTTCTTGTTTACCATTTTGTAAAATTTCTAAGTTTCTATCTTAACGGTGACGGTACGGCACGTACTGTGACAACAGTAAACTCATTAACACACCGCCGTTCTAATCGGGTGGGAATCACCCTTGTTCGATCAGTCGTCTGTTCGTAATGAGTTAATGTCAGAATCCGTGCCTTTCTCGTCTTTTCCAGTAAGAATTCAGATCAACACCAACTCTAGACTATTCATCAGGTCTACAGTTAGTTTAGACCCAGTTTCCACCGAATAACGTAAAAGTTTGAGAAAAGGTGAAGATACTCAAGTTTTTTTGGAAAAGTCTTGATTTAGCTTAGATTTAGAGTGAAAACGCATGAAATATCTTAGATCTGTGCTAGATCTTGCTCAGAGTGACCTCACATGGCAGTTTGTACAGACCCCCATGATGACATCACCCTCAAGAACTCAGATCCCAGAGATTTCATAGTGAAAAGTGTGATTTCAAGTGAGAATCACGTAGAGAATGTTCTGTAGACCAAGAAAGTACAAGAATCTAGCCTAAAACGTACCGAAAATCAGCAAGGAAAGGAAGAAAAAGAAGAGTGCGTGTGTTTGGTTGAACAGAGCTGTCACATCACTCAAAACGGTGATGTGACAGGCCTATTTATTGGAAGAGAGTTAAGTGGGGGCGGCATGAGGTGGATAGGGTGGTCACCCGCTCGGATGGTCATCCGATCAGGTGGTCATACGATCGGACGGTCATCCGATCGGATGGCCACTCCGGCCATTCCATCCTTCCGCGTTCCCGGTTTCGATTCGTTAGGTTAGGCGTTGCGTTACGTAGTTTAGGTAAAGTATCTAGATTACATTTCAAACCAAAAGTTTCCGAGTTTTATAGATTCCGCCAGTGACAAGGCTCCAGCCTCTCGTTCCACCAAGAATCAAGTTTCACGAGTCTAAGGAGTCAAGCACCAAATAAGTTTTAGGAGTCAAGAATCATAGTTTCTCAAGCATCAAGAATCAAGAGTCCAAGTATCAAGTGTCAAGAATCATAAAGAATCTAGTTTCCATAGTATCAAGAATTAAGTGTCTATATTTAAGTATCAAGAGTAAAGTATCTAGATTAAGTCTAATAGTTTAAGTGTCAAGAATAAAACATTTAGAATACAGAGTCAAGCATCAAAGTATCAACAATATTCACACCGAAAGTATCAAAACATCAACTCCATAAACCACCGAGACCAAAATTGACAACTTATTAGAAGTTCATGGACTGTTCTAGCCAAGTGTCTAAAGTTCAGGGACGTTGGGTGTTACAGCTCGTCACCTTGGGGAGCACCCATTCTATTTGTAAAAAAGAAGGATGGTTCAATGCGTCTGTGCATTGATTACCGTGAGCTAAACAAAGTAATAATCAAGAACCGTTATCCATTGCCCAGGATCGACGATCTGTTTGATCAACTCCAAGGGGAAATTTTTTTCTCAAAGATTAACTTAAGGTCAGGGTATCATCAACTCAAAGTTAAAACTGAAGATGTACCTAAAACCACGTTTTGAACGAGGTATGGTCACTATGAGTTCTTAGTGATGCCTTTCGGGCTCGCAAATGCACCTGCAGCATTCATGGATCTCAAGAATCGAGTCTGCAAGTCATACCTAGATAAATTTGTCATTGTCTTTATAGATGACATACTTATCTATTCTCGTAATCGAGCTGATCAAGAGAAACATCTTCGGTGCATCCTAGGACTGCTACAACAGGAGAATCTTTACGCTAAGTTCTCCAAGTGCGAATTTTGGCTTCGCGAAGTCCAATTCCTTGGTCATGTTGTAAGCGAGCGTGGTATCCAAGTGGATCCCGCTAAGATAGAAGCAATCATGAACTGGGAAGCACCTAAGACACCTACAAAAATTTGCAGCTTTCAGGGATTAGCATGATATTACAGAAGGTTCATCGAATCAAGGATAGATGCACCGCTAACTACTCTAACCCGCAAAAATGTGAAATTTGATTGGGGTCCTAAATAGCAGTAGTCTTTCGAGATCCTCAAACAAAAGTTGAGCAATGCTCCAGTGTTGACATTGCCTGAAGGGATAGAAGAGTTCGTTGTCTATTATGATGCTTCACATACTAGCATGGGCTATGTACTTATGCAAAGAGGCAAAGTGATTGCCTACACATCACGACAACTGAAGGTGCACGAAAAGAATTACACCACCCACGATCTGGAATTAGGTGCCGTTGTATTTGCACTTAAGTTATGGAGACATTACTTGTATAGAACTAAATGTGTGATATATTCAGATCACAAAAGTCTCCAACATTTGTTTAATCAGAAAGATCTCAATATGAGACAACGTCGTTGGATGGAAACTCTAAATGACTACGATTGGGAGATTCGCTACCATCCTGGTAAAGCGAATGTAGTTGCTGATGCACTGAGCCGAAAGGAAAGAGTTAAACACATACGAATAAATGCTAAAAGTATTGAACTTAAAAACAGCGTGAATGAAAGGTTGTTAGCTGCCCAAAAAGAAGCTGTATTGGAAGCTAACCTTCTAGACGAGAAATTAGGTGCAACTGCTGATCAGTTGTCACCTGGGAAAGATGGAATTCTCAGATTAAATGGCAGAATCTAGGTTCCTATCCATGGAGGACTTAGAGACATAATCCTTCAGGAAGCTCATAATTCAAGATACTCAGTTCATCCTGGAGGTGACAAAATGTATCAAGATTTAAAGTCCAACTATTGGTGGATGGGTTTGAAGAAGTCCATAGCCACACACGTAGCTAAATGTCTGACGTGCGCTCAGATTAAATCCGAACATCAAAGGTTGTCAGGATTACTACAACAATTAGAACTTCCTACATGGAAGTGGGAGATGGTAACCATGGATTTCATTACCAAGTTACCTAAGACAAGGCATGGAAATGATACAATATGGGTCATAGTTGACAGACTGACTAAATCAGCTCATTTCTTACCCATCAAGGAGACTCATAGCTCCGATAAGCTAGCTCAGTTATATGTGGATGAGATTGTATCTCTCCATGGAGTGCCAGTATCTATTTTATCCGATAGAGATACTAGATACACTTCTCATTTCTGGAAAAGTTTCCAACAATCATTGGGCACTCATTTGAATTTCAGTACTGCTTACTGATGCGTGTGAAGTGTCGTATATATTAGGTTTATATTTTAAGCCCTTTTTAACACTTATTTTAGCCAAGTTTTAAATTTATAAAACACGATATTTCACTAACACTAAACACACATATGGGCAAGTGCACCCATCGTTGAGTGTAGTATAGCGTTGGTAAGATACCGAGGTCGTCCAAGGACACAAGAGCTTTTAGTACCGGTTTATCCTCAACGTCTAACCAAAATAAAAGTTTAGAAAAATGTTTTAAACTAAGAAAATTAAAAGCTAACTAAAATGCTGAAAATAAAAATAAAAGAAAAACAGATAAACAAGATGAATCACTTGGTTCCGACTCGTATCTAGTATAACCTTTGATTATTTCCGCACTTTTGCACATAATTAAGAGATTATCTTAGTTATTATAGTAGGCCCCTCTTTTGAAGGTGACGTTACCCTCACCCCAGTAGTTTGAGTCAGCAGGGATACAATCCTAAAGGGGTGGATTATTGGAAGATAATGAATTAAGTTATTAATGCAGTATTGTGGTAGGCCCCGCTTTTGGCGGTGACGTTACCCTCGGCTAAGTAGTCTGAGTCAGCAGGGATACAGTCCTAAATAGCCGGGTTATACTATTAATAGTAGTTAACTTATGAGGGGATCAAAGAGTTTGGACCCCCGCCATCCAATACCGTGAAGTATTGAAGGAGGTCCTACTAAATTTGACCCAGGTCCATTGCAGGACCTCTAAACGCTGAACAATGGCAAGACCTTTACCAAACCGTTCCCTTAACCCCCTACCAGGTAGCCAACATACCTCCATATAGACCGTGGAGATATGAATGGTGAAAATCCTTTATTTTATATAGACAGTAAAATAATGCCAAGACACCACGGACAAACGATAAGGAAAGATCACCTTCAACATAAGTAACTAGTTATTAAAGTCATTAATACAAAACCAAATAAAAGTGCAAAAGATTAGAAATAAAAAGTATTATACTAGACACTTTGTCTTCACCAAGTGATGTAAGAGACTTAGGCAAACATGGCCTTGATTGTCAAGAACTCTTACGATCAATCTTGGATCCCGAGACGACTCACACACTCTACGATGGACAATGGATGATGGTGGTGGATGATGGTGTTGTGATGGTGGTGGGTGGTGGATGAAGTGTGAGAGAGGTGGTGTGCCAAGGGATGGGATGAAATGAATCCAAGCACTCCTATTTATAGGCTGAACAGAGTGCTGGACACGGCCCCATGTCCGCTGGACACGGCCCCGTGTCTGTCTGACAATCTCTCTCCTCATTAATTGTAATTCGCAATTACAATAAACGCGCCTGCTGTACTTTCGACACGCCCCCGTGTCCGCTGAGCACGGCCCCGTGATGGGCAATAGAAGCTTCTATGGATTTGTCTTTTCTGCTGCTTCTTGGGCACGCCCCCGTGCTGGCTGAGCACGGGGCGTGTTCAGCCTTCTGATTTCTCTCTTTTGCTTTGGAAGGTGCCGTTGAGGGGTCGGGCAGTCCACTAATATTCCTTTTCTTGTATTTATGTTGGATTTAGCTGTCTTTTTGCTTCTTTTGCGTTTTTGAGCTCATTTAATCCTGAAAATACAAAAGGAAGACAAAAACACTCTTTTTCCAATATTAGTACTTAAAAGGGGTTAGTTTTATGCCTCATTTGATGTAATTTATATGTTGCATTTTACACACATCAAATACCCCCACACTTGAACTTTTGCTTGTCCTCAAGCAAAACTCTTTAATATGTGGCTTACACTCCCAAATGGAATAGGTAGAAGAGAAGGTTTTGGGCTTGTCGTAGAGTGTCGGGATTTCCAAGATCTTTTTGGGTTTTATTTTTATTTATTTACACTCCTATTCGTAATGATTTATTTAGAACTTTTCATAAAAGAAATTACTTATTTGGGCATAACATGCCTTTTTAAAATTCTATTTATATACAAGTTCACATACCTCACGGGGAAATCACTCACACTCGGCCGAAGGTGTATTTTTAGTGAATCACTCGAGAGCGGCATGGAACTTATTCCTACCATAGGCTTGCCAAGAAATCAATCCTCCTCCTTTTTAACTTTTATACCTTTGTAGATATCAAGAGGACTTTGTGGGTTAAGGGTTAGGCTAGGGTTAAAGGTAGGTGGTTGGGTTAGTGGTTAGTAGAAAAAGGGCTAAAAGCGTAACAAGTGTCGGTTTTCGTATTTTTGCAACTTTTTATTTTGATGAAGCTTTTATTCAAACTAAGTTAATTTTGATTAACTTGTTTGTTTATTTTCTTTTTGCTTCATCAATTTTTTTTTTTTTTTACGAACAACCGAACTTGTTACTAAAATAAAGGGTTAAAAAAATGAAAAAGGTTTTGGTGGGTAAAAGGGTTTTTGTTTGGGTGATGAAACGAAAAGGTTTAGGCTCAAAGGGGCTAACTAGGGGGATTTTTGGGTAGGTGGTAAAAGAAAAAGAAAAATAATGGTGTAGAAGATAAAAAGGGTTAGTCCTAATGCCTCCATCATTTACTTACTCGGGTTTAAGTTGATAAGGACCGGGAATGTATTGTCATGGCAAGTTCTAGAGTCGTAAGAACCAAGCGGCTATTCACACAAGAAACGAAAAATGAGCATTTAGTCAATTGATATGTAATTGTGTGCTCAATAAAGGCTCAAAACTCACTTTTGTGGGAATGGGTTTTTATGTGATCAAGTATATATAATCAAATTTTAAATAAGTTTGTCATGCCTTTTTATAATTTTCTTATGTTGGTTCTTTTTATCACTACGCTATCGGTTGTAAATTTGTGAAAATATAACCTTTTTGAGAACTTGAATTTCCCGAGTTAAACCTGGACAAGTAAAAAAAATGAAATTTTTGAAAAATTTGGGGTGATTAGCGGTTCCAATAGAGTTTTGTGTAAGGCTTGTATTTTAGGACTTGCAAAATTCAAGGTTTTAGCATCCCCCCCACACTTAAATTACACATTGTCCTCAATGTGTCCCAAAAATAAAATTTTAGGTTGATTAGATGTGTAAAATAGTGTTTAAAAAGCAAAAATTTGTGTTACTGGGCACTGAACACGACCCCGTGTTATCCGGGCACGGTCCCGTGTTCAAGTGCCAGTAACAGAATTAAAACAAGAGAAACAGAAGTCTGGACACAGGGGCGTGTTGAGTGCACACGGCCCGTGTCCAGTTACCTGAACTGGGCGTTTTCTGCAGGGTGCTCAGCACGGGGCTGTGTTGGTTGGGCACGGCCCGTGTTGAACCTTCTGAAATGGAGAAAATTGTCGGGTTGCCTTGTTCTTGTGCATGGGTTCATTTTTCTCGTTCCCCTTTTCATCCTTTACCACCATGAGTGTGTTTTATTCATTGCAAACCATCCAAACCTTAAAACCATCATTTCATTTTATCATAGAGAGAACTTACATAGTCCTAAATTAAACTAGATAAAACAAAGAAATAACAAACCATGGAGTCCTAGCCCTTACTTTATTTTAATTAGCAAAATTTCCAAGAAGTAATTAATCTTGGTTAAACAAGGCCTATTTGAACTCCTTCTTCCGCGTGCGGTTCTCCTCAAATGTCGGCGAGCCATTCTTCCACCTCCCTTGGAAGGAGAAAAGAAGGCTCATTGGCATTAGTTTGAGGAGTTTCAACTTCCACCGGGATCTCTTGTTGGTGTTCCATGGGAGGTTCCGCTGGAAAGTCTTCCCACCCGGTAGGGTTGTTGATTCCGAGTGCCAGGTTCCAATCTTGTTGAGGAAGGACTGGTTCCATTGGAGGTGCTACAAGAATATTTAACCTCTGGTGCAAGAGGTTAATTTCTTGGAAGCTGCTTTCAAGTCCCATCGTAAGATCGTTAATACGGTCGATTAGGACCTCCTCTACTGACGTCATTTCATCGAGAGCCTCCCTTAATGCTACCACATAGTGCACAAGTGTAGCTTCAATAGAGGGTCTTCTTCCTCTTCGGCTGTTTGACGAATGCACAGAAGATGTTTCGCTGTTTTCACTCGACATCCTACGAAAAATAAACTAAAAATAGTTTATTTAATGAAACAGTGACCGGACACGGCCCCGTGCTCACTGAGCACGGCCCCGTGTTCATCTTTCTACAGAGTTTTGGAACAAGGAAACTTGGATTTTTAAGTTATTTTCTGAACTTGTGGGGGCCTTTTTAGCTACTAATAACTTAAAACAATGTTTCATAACATGTTTTTACCAAGATTCTTTGAAAAAAACTCATTTATCCCTACCATAGAGTTGGATGAATTCCAAACTTTCAATGGTAGCTCTTGGAGAAAGATGGAGAAGAAGGAAATGGCTAAAAGAGGAAAGGACAAGATGGGTTGTTGGAACCTTCTTTTAGACTTACCTAGGATAGTTTGAGAGAAGATTCCTGCAAATCTTTGTCCCAAGTTGGTCCAAATGTGCAGAATTCTTGGCTGCATTTATAGAAAACGACAGCATCCTGGACACGGCCCCGTGTTCAGTGGACACGGCCCCGTGTGCAGGTGGAGTTCTGACACAGTTTGTCCGTATTCTGACGTTTTAATCAGAATGGAATCTTTCGATGGACACGGGGGCGTGTTGGCTGGGCACGGCCCCGTGTCTAGGGACTGTTTTATGAAGTTTGTCTAGTTTTTTAAGGAACTTGTTAGTATCGGGTGGCTCCTGACTGGTTGGAACAACCCCAAAGTGCCTAAGATACCTTAATTGTTCTAGACTAAGGCGAGAACGCAAGAGGTTGTCGGTGAGGGTAATTCCTATTTTTATTCTAGGTGGACAAGTCCAACCCTTTCCCGGGCTCTTGTTAAAGAAGGTGTATGCCGAATCGCTCAGGTCTATGTATGCACCGAACGAAGTCGATGGAGAGTCCTTCACGGCACAATCGACACAGGGACGACTATCGTCCAAGTCTTTGCTAGGTACGAAGGTATTTTCGGGAGCAACGAGGTTGTCGGAATGCGGCTCCAACTTTTCTTCATGGTTATCGTCTTGGGGTGGATCAATAAAATCTTTCCTAAGCTCTTCTAACCAATTCTGAACTAGCTTTTCTAGTTGAAATAACTCATCAAGGAGCATTTCCCCTAGAATATCTGGCTGGGCGCATTCGAGGGAGAAATAGTGCTTATTTTTACTTTCGCCCCTCTTAAGGTTGTGAGAAGTTGGTGGGTCCATGTAGTGGGGCTTATAATTTAGAAAGTAGCATTTTACTTCTTCATGGTTGCCACCACATAATTGACACCACGTACCATAAGAGTGCCGAAAGTAAAAACAATTACTATCACTCATTTTTATGTCAGAAATTACCAACCGCCGGGATCTAACGGTTCTGTTTTCAGTAACTGAATCTTTGGCACGGGGGCGTGTTGGGTGAGCACGGCCCCGTGTTCAGCTTACTGTCTGACGTAAAACAAGATTGCCAGTTCCAATGATTGAGCACGGGGGCGTGTTCAGCGGGCACGGCCCGTGCTGAGCTCTGCAGAAGCTGAAAAACTAAGAAAAATCCTAAAAAAAATAAAAAGAAAAAGGAAAACTGATTAGGCCGTTGATTCCTAACTTTCTTAAAATCCTTGTGTCCCCGGCAACGGCGCCAAAAACTTGATGCGTGTGAAGTGTCGTATATATTAGGTTTATATTTTAAGCCCTTTTTAACACTTATTTTAGCCAAGTTTTAAATTTATAAAACACGATATTTCACTAACACTAAACACACATATGGGCAAGTGCACCCATCGTTGAGTGTAGTATAGCGTTGGTAAGATACCGAGGTCGTCCAAGGACACAAGAGCTTTTAGTACCGGTTTATCCTCAACGTTTAACCAAAATAAAAGTTTAGAAAAATGTTTTAAACTAAGAAAATTAAAAGCTAACTAAAATGCTGAAAATAAAAATAAAAGAAAAACAGATAAACAAGATGAATCACTTGGTTCCGACTCGTATCTAGTATAACCTTTGATTATTTCCGCACTTTTGCACATAATTAAGAGATTATCTTAGTTATTGTAGTAGGCCCCTCTTTTGAAGGTGACGTTACCCTCACCCCAGTAGTTTGAGTCAGCAGGGATACAATCCTAAAGGGGTGGATTATTGGAAGATAATGAATTAAGTTATTAATGCAGTATTGTGGTAGGCCCCGCTTTTGGCGGTGACGTTACCCTCGGCTAAGTAGTCTGAGTCAGCAGGGATACAGTCCTAAATAGCCGGGTTATAGTATTAATAGTAGTTAACTTATGAGGGAATCAAAGAGTTTGCACCCCCGCCATCCAATACCGTGAAGTATTGAAGGAGGTCCTACTAAATTTGACCCAGGTCCATTGCAGGACCTCTAAACGCTGAACAATGGCAAGACCTTTACCAAACCGTTCCCTTAACCCCCTACCAGGTAGCCAACATACCTCCATATAGACCGTGGAGATATGAATGGTGAAAATCCTTTATTTTATATAGACAGTAAAATAATGCCAAGACACCACGGACAAACGATAAGGAAAGATCACCTTCAACATAAGTAACTAGTTATTAAAGTCATTAATACAAAACCAAATAAAAAGTGCAAAAGATTAGAAATAAAAAGTATTATACTAGACACTTTGTCTTCACCAAGTGATGTAAGAGACTTAGGCAAACATGGCCTTGATTGTCAAGAACTCTTACGATCAATCTTGGATCCCGAGACGACTCACACACTCTACGATGGACAATGGATGATGGTGGTGGATGATGGTGTTGTGATGGTGGTGGGTGGTGGATGAAGTGTGAGAGAGGTGGTGTGCCAAGGGATGAGATGAAATGAATCCAAGCACTCCTATTTATAGGCTGAACAGAGTGCTGGACACGGCCCCATGTCCGCTGGACACGGCCCCGTGTCTGTCTGACAATCTCTCTCCTCATTAATTGTAATTCGCAATTACAATAAATGCGCCTGCTGTACTTTCGACACGCCCCCGTGTCCGCTGAGCACGGCCCCGTGATGGGCAATAGAAGCTTCTATGGATTTGTCTTTTCTGCTGCTTCTTGGGCACGCCCCCGTGCTGGCTGAGCACGGGGCGTGTTCAACCTTCTGATTTCTCTCTTTTGCTTTGGAAGGTGCCGTTGAGGGGTCGGGCAGTCCACTGATATTCCTTTTCTTGTATTTATGTTGGATTTAGCTGTCTTTTTGCTTCTTTTGCGTTTTTGAGCTCATTTAATCCTGAAAATACAAAAGGAAGACAAAAACACTCTTTTTCCAATATTAGTACTTAAAAAGGGTTAGTTTTATGCCTCATTTGATGTAATTTATATGTTGCATTTTACACACATCACTTACCATCCTTAAACGGATGGCCAAGTGAGCGTACAATTCAAACATTGGAAGACATGCTTCACGCATGTGTTATTGATTTAGGTGGTAGCTGGGATGACCATCTCCCCCTGATTGAGTTCTCCTATAATATTAGTTACCATACCAGCATTCAGGTTGCGCCTTTTGAGGCTTTATATGGGAGAAAATGTAGAACGCCCGTCTGTTGGGCAGAAGTTGGAGAAGCTCAATTATCAGGACCTGAGATAGTCCTTGAAACAACAGACACGATTGTCCAGATTCGTGATCGCCTAAAGGCTGCCAGAGATAGGCAGAAAAGCTATGCAGATAAAAGGCGAAAACCTCTAAAGTTTGAGGTAGGAGACAAGGTCTTACTGAAGGTATCACCCTGGAAAGGTGTGATGTGTTTTGGTAAGAAGAGCAAGTTAAGCCCGAGGTATATTGGACCATTCGAGATCATCGAATGTGTCGGGAGTGTAGCTTATAAGCTAGATTTGCCTGAAGAGCTGAGTGGAATACACAATGTGTTCCACATCTGTAATTTAAAGAAGTGTCTAGCTGTTGAATCACTAGCAATGTCTCATAAATATGTACAGATAGATGAAAGCCTGAGGTTTGTTGAAAGACCTATATTGATCAAAGATCGACAAGTTAAAACGCTCCGAAGGAAGCATGTACCGATTGTGAAGGTGAAATGGGATGCCCGTAGAGGCCCTGAGTATACGCGGGAGGTTGAGTCCACTATGCGATAAAAGTACCCTCACTTGTTTCAGTAAATCTCGAGGTCGAGATTTCTTTTAAGGGGGTGAGGATGTAACACCTCGTAAAATCGTGTCCAATTATATAAAGACACGTGTTCTAGACCCTAAACGTGTAAAGGATTTATTCTGAATGACAAAACTTGACAAACATTGAAAATACGTATGCTGAGGGGTTATTGGATTTTAATAATCCTAAGTTTCACCAGTTGGCCGATTATAATCCCAACTTAAAAAATTCCCTCCAATAATCCCAACTTGTAAAAGTTTGGCCGCCATTGATCTTTTTCTAACATAGGTGCACTTAAATCAATTAAGGAGTCTCTAGGTGTAATTGAATCAATTGAGGAGACCAAATTCTTATATGTTTAAAAAGGATCAATGGCGGCCAAACTTTTACAAGTTGGGATTATAGAAGGGAATTTTTAAAGTTGGGATTATTATCGACCAACTGGTGAAACTTAGGATTATTAAAATCCAATAACCCTATGTGGAGGGACTAAAAGTGTCAACATGCTAATTTATGCCTCTGAGTGACCTTTTACCAAACCCGAGGCTTCATAATGTTAAATCATGCACTCGGGAATGATTGATAATGATTATAAAAGTTGAAGGGCCAAATGTGTAAAGTTTCAAAAATTATGGTTTGCTGATCAATCGGATACGGATCGTATAAGGCTCAAGCTTACGGTCCCTAAGGACTGTATCTGAGCGAAATATTTCAAAAGAGGTTACGGACCGTATGGGGTTCAAGCTTACAGTCCGTTAGGACTGTATCTGGGCAGATTATTTTGGACAGCTGCAGGTTGCTACTTAAACCGCCCTACACACTCAAAATTTGAAACATGGAGCTCTTTGATGGTTTTAGGAATCAGCTAGGACACCTGTGATGATCTCTGGACATCCCTAACACCTGGCTTGATCCTTGAACACTTCCTTCAGCTATAAATAGGAGCTTCATGTACCCATTTCATTGCTCATTTACAAAAATCAATCTTTCTCACTCTTTCTGAGGTTCCTGATAAAAAAAGAAGCTCCCTATATTTTAAAGTTCGAGCTAGGACCCTTTGTAAATGTCATTAGCCACTCTAGTATGGTTTTTATACGTTTAAAGACCGAAAGTCAAAGTTGCAGCAAAACGGCTTTTGACCTTCGGTTTAGACCTAAATGGTCCAGCCATTGTTCGAGGCGAATATGGCTATGTGATCATAATTAGGTAGGTGTTGATCCCTGAAAAAGGCACCTCCTAATTATCACGTTTACTTAGTTAATTGTCGGGTCAAAGTAATTAACCAGAAAGTCAAACTGGTCATATTTTTATATAATAATCAAAATTGATAATGTAGAGGTTATAAATCATATTTTGTCACTTAAATAACTTGGTAAATATTATTAGAACATGCCTAAGCATGTTCAACCCGACAATTCTAAGTTTAAACTAGGTTCGCAACCGAAAGTCGCAAAAGCTTGACTTTTGCTTTGACTTTCGGTTCTGACCCAATTTAGCTTATTACCTTTATGTTTTAAGCTTCCATTGTGACTATATAATGTTGTAGTATAACCCTCTAAGGTTATGATACATGGTCAATTATTAATCTGAATTATATGCATGTTCCGTTTATTATGCTCATTGTTGACTATTATGCCCTTATGGTATAAAAATAGGATTTTTAAATAAATAAACATGCAAATGGATTAGGTACTGCTTAGTAAACATACTTAAAGTATTTTGACACTTACATTCTGGTCATAAACTGATGTTATACAAAAGATCGTAAATTATGCCTTTATAAAGACTAAAATACCCTTTGGTGTATAAATCATGTTTAAAACATAACTTTGACTCAAAACTCTTTACCTACTGTTGTGATATTATTTTTAGGGATTTTTGGAATATTGGGTCAGATTATATACTTTCTTTAACATTGATTTCTTGTATAAGATCTATAACCGACGATAATGCCCTTTTTGCGAATTAAATGAGTTTTATATATAAATAACATGCAAAACCTTTTCCTACTGATCTAATATGAAAAATAAAGTATTTTGACCATTCAAGGCTGGTCAAGATCTCAGAATCACATAAACCTTGTAAATATCGTCACTTGTCGGTTTTTACGCTAATTAGGTGCATGGTATGGTTTTAAACCATATTTAGCACCCAAGACTTATTACCTACTTATTTTATAATTTAGTTTTAATATATTTATGGTAGGTATAATTCATGAACTCAGAATTCCAATTATATCCTTAAATGCATATGTGAAATGACCAAAATACCCTTTCGGGACATAGTTTGGCAATAAATGGAAAACAACACATATGTATGATATCCTACTATTACAAAATCATAAAATAAATATTTTTACAGAATTTTTTTGACTAGAACATCAGTTTACCTATAAACCCCTTTTATAAATTCTAAAATGACCAAAACGCCCTTATGAGGCTTAATTCCCTTTTAAATTCTTTTTGGGCATATATGTTGACATCCTACTGATGTCTTAACATATTTCAAGCATAATAATATATGGAACTTGTATATGGTTCATTCGATTACCCGTTGTGCTTATACGCTTTCGGTTCGGTTTATGTAACTAGTTTGCGTAAATTAGCCGAAACGGGTTTAACCTTGTCATTCAAACTTCAAAATCCATAATGTATTTAGTTTACCCATATTATAAAAGTGTTCATACTTGTTGGGTCTAAATTACATTCCATTCCGGTCTCCGCTTAATCTAGCGTTTTGAACCGTAAAGTATCCTTAAAACTAACCAGTCTAAGTCTTTGACTTAAATAAGACCCGTTAGTATCCTAATAGGGTTAATAAAACCTTCCTTATAGATTAAGTAGCCTCAGTAGAAGATACGTGCATAAAGCCTTAGGAATATACGACTGAGTAGCATCTCTTGCATAATTAACTCAGGTAAATACTTTTAACTTATTTTCCCTTATGCGAGCTTGGGATACGGTAAATTATTACCGCTTGGTCGGGTTTGAGATCATTTAATCGGATTGTAATTTAATAAATCTGCATAACCCGTTTTAATCTGTTTCGTTTGATAACATAAACTTCGGGGGTTAACGACCGTGTCCTGGATATCCTCGACTCATTTAAGTTATGAATGGCCACGACCTATGCACGGGGTGTAGGCATACACCCGACAGATGCAAATGCTAAATAATAAATTACCCATAAGTTGGGGATAACTCCTTTGTGGGTTTTATAAGTGGTGAGTCGGTTAATCATGATCGGCTTCTAAACCGGCCCCAAATGTATGACAAATATGTAAATCTGTATACAAGATTTTAAATGAATTTGTCCCAAGTTATAAATGATTTTGTGCCTTGTGCGCCTAAACCAATTTTCATAAACTCTTTTCAAATGAATCAGTTAATTGTATTTACCAGTGAAAACTGACGTATTTTCCAAAGACTAAGTGACAGGTGCCTCTTGAAACTAGGCTGGAGCTACTTGGCATAAATTAAGAGGATCTTGCAAATCCCTAGATGCCTGAAGTCTGTTAAACTCTGTTTTTATGTATTTGTTTTTATGGTCCGCCTGTGGATCGCTATTACAATCCGTCTGTATATTCTTTCGTTTGAACTTTGAACATTATGGGTTGTAATAGTAATTAAACTTCCAAGCCTTCTGTTGTGCTACCATTTTGTTTAATTGTCTATGATGGTATCAACTACGTCACGATACTCCCACCATAAATATGCGGAAATATCGGGGTGTGACAATACACAACCCTAGAAATGGAAATTACGTCAAAGAAGAGTAGAGTTTATCGGAGCATAAGTTCTACTCTGTGATTTAAGATATGGTTATGTGTGTTGGGGCTTTCAGAAGGATTGACCTTTGGTTTAAGACGGTGGAAAACGTTAGAAAGATGTCTTTTTTATGGTTGAATCACAGTCTAAAATCACCGGTACTGACCGGGAATTATGGCGTATTTTTTATGTGGGTGTATAGAACATAAGTGGTTATTTATTTATGGTGTATTTGACTTTGTATTTTGTTTGGTCTTCTAGCAACTACTCTGTTGGGGTTTTGGTGCTAATTGTAACTATTGTTCAAAAAAAAGTTAACGGGTCAAAACAACTTCAATTTAGTACATTTCATTTTTGCTACGTGCTGAAACATGATGGGACAGATAGACCCACTAATCCTTTTTTACGTTTTTCAATATATTTAAATCTATAATTAGTGGGTTAACAACAATTAGAAAAAATATTATCACATTAATTATCTAAATCTTTGAGCAAAAAATGCTAAAAAAGTTTTCATGCTGGGCTTTTTAACCTGTTTGACCCGTATATACTTTTGCAATATTTTTTTAATTTGATCTCCTTGAGTTGTTTGAGATAAAGTCCGACTCATTCAGAAGTAAATGGGTGAATGCATTTAACAAGAGTGTAATGTTTGTCATAGGTGTATCAAGGTAAATCCTCTCTTTGTCACAGGTGCAGGCTGGCGTTCCCATCTCATCAGATTTGACTTCGGGTGCCACAAGGAAATCCCAACCAATAACTTTGATATGTCAAACTCACAAGGTGGCTCCATATCAGTTTAAAACTACCACAAAGCCAAAAAACAGGGTGGAGTCCTCATGTCAGGTAATGGAATGTATTATTGGAGGTATACTTTGTTTTTCGGCATATTGATCCAAAATGTTTGAAATCTTGCCATTTTCATCCGGCCCGTTAACTCCATCCATTTTTCTCCAATAAGTCATGGGTATTTTCGTCTTTTTGTTAACTTAATGGGCAATTCGGTCTTTTTCACTTTATGTACAAACATTTAGCATAATGTAAAACTATTCAAAAGACCGAATTGCCAAGTTAACAAAAAAGACGGAAAGACCCCTGACTTCACGGAGAAAAAAGGACAGAGTTAACGAGCCGGACCAAAATAGCAAGATTTCAAACCTTTTGGACCAGGATGCAGAAAAACAAACTTTTGGATGAAATTTGCAAAAATTCCCGAACCTTAGGTACGAAAATGACATTTTACTCTTAATATAAATATTTTATCAAATAAATTCTTTTTTTTTATCTCTATATTTTTAATGTTTTTAAAATGCAGCTTCTCCACAAGTGATGTCTATGTTTGGAAACTCATATCATTCAAGTGGACCACTTTCTCAAAATCATGTTCAAAACTCCATGGGAATGTTAAATGATATGAATAACAATGACAGTTCTCCTTTTGATCTAAACGACTTCCCTCAGTCAAAAAGCTAAATATTTTTCTGACACAGGTACTTGAAAAGTTTGCTTAAAACCATAAATAAATCTTAGCCAGATCTTATTCATCTTTACTTATATACAGATTTATGCAGGTATTCGTATAGATATAATGCCTGGATACAACAACCCTGCAAACTTTGCTCTAGCAATGTTCGGTTAATCGGACTTGTTCTCGGGTCACGTGCCAGTGAGTAATTGGGTCATAAAACAACAAACAGGTCACGTGTCACACAGATCACGATTTTATATAAGTCAAACCGTCATTTTATTGCAGTTTGTTCTATTTAATCAAATGCTTATCTCATCGTTAGTTCATTACTGGTTCAGAAGATCTTGATATCAGTAAATTTGAAGAAGCTTGTGGCGTTGGTATGTTCTAGCAGATAGGGTTATTTATTTTTAATTTTTAGTGTGAGTTTATGCAATTTGATGAAGCATCATCAACATATTTATTATTGTTCTTATTAAATATTAGGTGTTAGATTTAATCGGTAAACAGGTTCATTGTAGAGTTTCAATTTTGTGAGCTTTAATCACAACATAATTCATGTGTATAAGAAAAATATGTTAGTTATTACATCTACTAATAACCCGCGAGTATATCTTAAAAATTGAAAATATAAAAGATGAATTTGGTTTTTAGATTGATGATTTGCAATTAAGATACATGTTTTTTTTTAAATTAATCATTATATTGTTTTACTTTTGGTGCCAAACTAAGAAGTTAAGAACTGAACGGGTGCTGCCAAATTAAGAAGCTTAGAACTGAATGGATGATTTTAGTGCTTTTTAGTTACAGCTATAGTCTTCGTGAGAATTCACCCATGCATTAGGCGGAACTTTGAACTGAAAAATGACATTTTCTTTCTCTTTATGGCCAGATTTTGCCTCCCTTTGTGGTGATGCTGATGTTAATAGCGACAAGGCCACAAGTTGATACAAAGATCCACACTGCTCAATCTTATGTTGTAACCGTTGTCGTGCTCCATTATCAAGGTTTTATAATCTATTTCTCTTTTTATTTCAAACCACATGCACACTTTTGTACTTTTCCAAGTTCTAAGTATGGTTAAAAAAATGTGTAATAATACATGGAGCTGGAATTGATGAATGTTTTGTTGTTTTTCTGTTCATTCGACTTTTGTATAATCTTGAGTCTTTTGGTCTTAAAAAGCTTGAGGTGGTACCATTGGTCCTTCCTCCTCTGCATATTATTCCGGCAAAAGGTGAAATAAAGTTGGGGCTTGTTTTTATCTGAATCAGGGCTTTTTTTATTTACTTTAGAAGCAGGGCAGGTTGTGACTTGTGTGTGTGACGCAATTCCTAGAAACATTATAAAGCTGCCTTCTGGCCTTAAAACACGTTCCTTTAGTTCCATACTAGTAAGCATTTTTTATCAATATTTATTTTTTGCAATTTAGCTGTAGTGTTTTATGGTTGTTATAAATTGGGAGACAGGTCAAATGGTTACATCTGAAGTAAAAAATAATTAGTGTCAAAATCTTATTGGTAAAAAAAGAAGATCACGCCATTTTTTTGCTTTTATAGACCAAAAGCGCACCATTTACGGTTTAGGGTGACATTTTTAATCGTTTTGTTTCTTGATTATACGAGTTTCAGATTTAAGGCCCATGTGCAAATGTTGACTCTTAAAGCCAAAACCACTCGATTCTGTAAAATTATACATATTATATGTGAACATTAGAACCTTTTATAATTTTTTTATTTATAGAACTAGATAGATTATTGTTTTTGCGTTTAGTAAGGTTTAAATTAAAATGATAATATATAAAGCTACATGAAGATATATTAGTAGATACTTGATTTGTCTTAAGCAAATAACTATGAGATGTTTTAGTTAAAGCTTAATTCGAGCTATTCAAATAACTAAATAAGAGAGTTTGAGTGCAAATAGACAAAAAAATCAACTCCAACATTCAATCGTATCTCTAATTTCATAGGATTCAATCCTTCACAAAACAAACCCCTTCAAAACGGTAAAGTTGGCAAGGAAGCTTTTATAAAGGTCATCGAAAGATTTTATGCTTCTAGTGGGGAGGCGACAAAACCATAATCTAGCTGGCCCGATGAGGGTTTGCATGAGCATATGACAACATTCGGCGTTATTCCAACGTTCAACCGTAGCAGCTCCTGTGAAGACTTGAAGATGGTCCTCTGGATCTTCCAAACCATCGTATGTCTTAACATTAGATGGCATCTTTATCTTTGTTTGGAAGACATAGTTGGCTATTTCTTCGGAGAAGCATGATAATGAGCTGGGCTTATAAGGCATGGATGGTATATCAAGGTTTGCTCCGGCTCCACTGGTGGTAACACCTGCCTGGAAATTGGGTTGGGTTTGAGCTTGTGACCCAACCGGGGCAGCTTGCCACTTTGGATTCCCAAAAGCTGCTAGCTCAGTTGAGCCAAGAGAGCCGCCATCTGTGGATATTGAGAACCATACAAGGGGAAACCCTGTTGAGGACCAACAGGTGGTGACAAACTAACAGCTACGGCCCTGCTAGCCAAGGGTAACGATCGAAGGGCTTCCTCGAAAGTAGTTGGTGGAGAAGGGGTAGCTGTCTGAGCCTGTTGGAGGAGCTGTTCAACGGTGTATTCTTGGCTTCTTGGGAGCACAATAGGTGAGCTAGCAGAATAGCTCCCCGGCCCGAGTGAACCGTCGGGCATAAAGTACGGATGCGGGTCAGAACTAGGTCCTGCTCAAGTAATACTTGGAGACGTGGTAGTGCACAACGGAGAAGGCATAGGGGAGAGTGCAACTTCAGGCTCGTCATAAGACAGTCGTACTCTAACCCCTTTTGTCCGTTCTTCGCGAACATACCCGTTCAGGAGGTCTCTTAACACTATGAAATTATTCATTACTCCCTCTTGGGTTATTTCCATGGTTTCAACCGGGAAGAGAACTTCACTCGGTGAAGATGGATTAACTCGTGTAGAGGGAGGAGTTTGGAACTGTTGTGCATCTTGTGTCACCGGTGTGACATGAAGTCTGTCCGGGTTGGTGGAACAACTATCTACCCCTGGAGTAGTAGGAGGGCTAGACCGAGGCATAGAACTGCTTGAAACTTCTTTTGGATGAGGATCCCTTCCGGCCATAAAAGAAGGTAACTTAGGAACAGGGTTGTACTACCGGAAAACTGTTATAAGTAGCGCAGCCCCACGATGGGCGCCACTTGTTAAAACAACAAGAGTATGGCAGGGGGAAAGTTCAGGATCCACTCCAAAAGATAGCTCCTTAATCAGAATCTGCAAGCAAAAAACACCGTTATAATACCACTTCAGAATACAATCAAAATTATGAAACATTCAAGATCCGAATTTTACATATAAATTTTATACAATTTACGAGGGCTATTTATTATTTTTACTCTATTGTGATGAAAAACTTGATTCGATCAATCTTCAAGCAATGTTTCTTTAAAAACACACATTTTTATTTTATATTTTACCCTTAAACTTATTTGACTCGCTTCTTATTTGTTGTTGATATAGTGTCATGCAAAACTGTGTAACGTAAAGATGGTTTTAGCTTTCAAACTGTAAGACATACTTTATATATAAAAAATATTTTTGAAAAATGAAATATAGTAAATATTAAAATAGAACTCCATAGTTTGAATAGTAAAGAATCGGGTTATATTTGCTAAATATTATGGAAAAATACTTTAAATTTTGGTCCCAGGTCCATTACCCCTGGCCAAAGGCCCGCTGGTACCCTTTTGGACTAGGTTCGATCCATTAGGTAATATATTATGTTGTTGTTTTGAATAGAACTAGAATTATTAGACCCGTAGTAACTTATAAAAATTGTAACGCGTCATGTTAACATTCCTGGACCTAACTTAGCTTAAAAACCATATTCATTCAGTTTCAAAATCACAAGAAACCAACAATTCAATTAAAAACAATGAACAAACCTAACAATAACCAACATCAACACCTAAAACGTAAAGAAAATTAAGAAGAAAAAACAATAAAGTTCTAAATGAACCTAATTTCTTGAACCATCAAGAGGTTCTCCGGTCAAGAAATGTGTAACAAGTGCAAGTGCATTCTTCGGTTTAGAGCTAGGCACCATGTGACCCGCCCCAAAAACTGTGATGAATGTTAGATCTCCTTCATACACTTCTTCAAATCCACCAATCTAAGGTTTTCAAGAAGTTAAATTCAGTTAGAACCTTTTAAACTGATCTAATTCATAGTAAGAGTAACTAATTAAGAGCACTTTAACGAAATCATAAGATATATGTATATACCTCCCCTTGATATAGCCACGGATGCCATTTAGTCTTTACGGGCAGATTCATCAAATTAATGGAGTACTTGGTCGAGGTGACTGGTACTCGTGCGTCAATATCACCACTGCCGAACAAAAAAAATACAATTCATGTACATATGGTATTAGGGGTATAAATGAGTGAAGCCGAGCTTAAACGAGTTTGCGGCTAAAAACAAGCTCGTTCGAGCTTTAACTTATGAAGATCGGGTAGTCTCACGAAATGAGCCTATTATTTAGAATGTAACCTTTATTTGATATATATTTATTACATAAATTTACATAATATTATTACATAATAATAATTACATAAATTTATGTAAAAGAACTAAATAATATACATTATGTTATATAACAAAGTGAAAATCGTAAATATATATATATACACACACTTATAAACATAAATAAATAGACAAACGAGCCGAGCCCAATCCGATTTCAAGGTTTAGAAAAAATGCTTGAAACTAGCAGAGGTCGCACCCTCATAATTTAAATGAGGCTCTGCTCGTTTACATCTATATGGTATCATTGATTTCTGTAATCGGACTTTAGATTTTCTCTAAGGTTACCTAAATATCCAGACCCGTAGGTTATTCGCCATAAATTCCCTGAGGAGAGGGATTATCGTCGAAGGACTATCATGCCAATCTGTGATGATATCACTGCAAACAAATACATCTTTCAATTATAGTTGCATGCTGATAGCTCTTATAAGATGCATATATGCAAATCCATAAATTGAAAAGTTACCTGCATGGTTGCCAATCATGATCAAGTTTTGTGACATTGGCATGCATAGCCTCTTGCACATCTTCGCGATTCAGATAAGCATGTGTGTAGATTTCACTGCATGGATCACTAATATCTGACTGGAATTGCATCAAAAATACAAATAAATTATGTTAGCTTTCACTTTCTTATGTATTTACAATTTAACATTACATATATGTTCATGAATAAAGATCTACCATTAGTTTGGGTCGGGAAGTAAGGTTGTTGTTCCAGCATAAAGGGGCATAGATGTTGTAGAAATCAATATCAGTTTTAAATATATGTTCCGCCTCATCAATCGCTTTCTTGCATTCATCTGTTGGTTCGGTTACATTCGGAGAGAAATCACAAAATTTATGAATCTGATTACTCGTTTCATCTGATATTATAGCATGTGTATGAAAATAATCATGCATCCCTATATTATCAGTCTCCTCATTGATAACTGCGTTCCCAATCTGTGTATATCAAACACATGCCACATTATCAACTTGGTCGATACAAGAAAACTTAAACAATAAAACAAATGAACTATCCTATAATCATATATAGAATCTCCAAAAGTAGGAGTTTTGGAAATTAGATGCTATAGTTGTATGCTATGGGTATTATGGCTAGAAGTACTGAATGGAATGTATTTGTTTAATTGTCTTTAAATTCATAGATTAGTTTAAGTTGTAGAAAAAATTATATTCATTATCTATACACGTTTTGCATCATATGATCAATAATTTTACAATATTATTAACTAAGCAAATAAGTATGATTTGTTTGTATTTGACGCATTTTGATATGACTTACATGAACAATATTAAATTATGAATGGTTACAACTTACAAGGATCCCTTTTAGATTGATTAAGGTTTTGTTGGCCCTCTTATTGTGATGTAGAATGGTGTGTGCAAGCTGAGGCACATAATGTCCTGCATAGCTTTCTCCCGCAATATACAAATCTCTTTCTTTGTACCCAGGAAATCTTTCTAGCCAATTCAACAAGAATACGTAATTGTCTTCAGCGGTTGGTTTATCTCCACATGAATTATTGTAATAGGAGGATACGTTCGAATATGAAAACCCTACGCCGGCGGGTGACTCCAGAAACAAAACGTTTGCCGCTGAATCAACGTTAAAAATAAAAAAAATAATGAATGTGTGTAAACAAAGCTTTGATTTGTTGAATGTAATAATTCCATGATTCCATGCAAATTTATTCTTGTATAGAGTTTTGCCATCACTGTTAACTCTGAATGGCCCCAGCTCCTGCATGGCTCCATAACCAAGTGAAGAACAACCCGGCCCTGTAAAACAATTAGTTCATCCAAAACTATATATGAGCAAAGTCCAACTTAAGCTTTAAGCTTTTTTAGGACCAATACTGATCCATAATAAAATTTTAATTCCTTTATGGGGAAATATATATATATATATATATATAGAGAGAGAGAAAGTATAATGTACAAAACTGATAATCATACTTCACGTACGCGATGTTATAGACCGTCAGATCAAAACGTAATTAGCAGCAATTAAGATTTGTCATTGAGGGTAAATTAGACATTTTCATTTTTTGATCCAGGGTAATTCAGACATTTTCTAACATCATGGATTTATGCGAGTTCGTTATTTTCTGTATCCCGGTAATTACGATCAGTATCAGTTTCAAATAATTTCCGTTTTTCAAATTGTCATTTTAGCGGTTATTTGTGGTCGATTAGGGTTTCTAGCGCTTATTGTTTGTAATGGATCCACAGAGTAGTAATGCTCGAAACGTAGATGATATTGAATTTGAAGATGTTGAGGTCCATGCTTGTGATGATGATGCAGAGCAATATATGAATCCGACATCAGACAACAACGTGTTATTAGACGATCAGACCAGTAAATAGTCATTTAAATTGTTTCATTTTTTCGAGGATTTCTTTTTTTGATTGTTGTATGATGGGTTGTTTTTTGCTAATTTTTTATAAGCTCTGTATTGAAGAATCCCTGTGTTATTTCAATAATCATGCGTTATTATCATGAAGAAGACCTATGAAGTGGAATGTACTATAATAACGCCTGGCGTATAAACAATGTGTTGAAAATGCGGCATTTTTGTTATATGCGTTTTTATTTTTTTATGCAACTTCCATGATTTTGATCTTTACCTGTTTGTCCTTTGGTTAGATGTCATGATAATATTTTATTTTTTGTTTGTTTTTTTTAAAATGTGTAGATGAAAGATTGTACATTCCGGAGGTAGCTTCATCATGTGTTCCTGTTATCGGAATGGAATTCTCTTCAATAGAGCAAGCATATGTGTTTTACCAGACATATGCAAAGAAGGCAGGTTTCTCTGCTCGGAAAGGAGGTGAACATCATGTTGGTGGTATTATCAAGAGTAAATACTTTGTGTGTTCAAAAGAGGGGCATAAACCACAGGAATTTGATGATCCGTATTCTAAGTTGTCTAAGCCATATAAACGTAGGAACAGACCGACTATTCGAACCGGCTGTAAAGCTCAAATTAAGCTTTGTTCGACGGATGGGGTGTTGTATAAGGTTGATAAGTTTGTTCAGTCGCATAATCATTCATTCGTGTGTCCCAAAGATATGCATTTATTACCAGCTTATAGACATCTTTCCGAAACACAAGAAGAGATGATATGGGAGCTTGGTACATTGAATCTTGGGCCAGTGAAAGCCTTCAATATAATGAGACAAAGATACGGAGGTTTTGAAAATGTTGGCGCAACTAAAGACGATTGCAAGAATTTTAGAGCTAGGATACATAGTTATATCGGTGAGTATGATGCAGATATGGTTATCAATAGGTTGACTGATAAAAAGCAGTTTATGGTTGATTATTCATTTTTTCACTCAGTCGACGAAAACAAACGATTAACTGGCTTGTTCTGGGCCGATGGTTTGTGCAAACGTAACTATGCAGAGTTTGGAGATGTTATATCGTTTGATGCTACATTTAAAACCAACAAGTTAGTCCTCACTTCAATGTTATTTACTGTTATTTTTGTATTAATCTTCTTGTTTTTTTATTAATTTTATCAAATACACATTTTGAAGGTATAAAATGGTTTTTGTACCTTTTACCGGTATTGATAACCACTGTCGGAATGTGACGCTTGGAGCCGGGTTGTTAGCATCCGAAAGCATTGAATCATACAAGTGGCTGTTACAATCATTTTTGGATTCATTTGGTAAGCAGCCTAAGGTGGTCGTCACTGATCAGGATCCCGCGATGAAACAAGCTATCGAAGCAGTGTTCGATAAGAGTAGGCACAGATTATGTATATGGCATATAATGAAGAAACTTGCTGATAAGGTTAGGCTCATTTACAAATACAGTATGCGTGATTATTTATTACAACTTGCGCGATTAGTTAATCATGCGTGATTATTAGAAAAAGATGCGTCATTTTTATTTACTAAATTCATTTTTATTTTTTACTTGCCCTTTGTTTTGTTCAATAAGTTCCAATTTTTTGTTTTTAATAGGTGGGACATGAGTTGTGTAACAACGAAGAGTTCAAGAGACGTATGTGTGATATTGTATGGACCGATTCGATTACGCCAGAAACGTTTGAGATAGAATGGAAGCTGTTGATGATTGAATTCGGTCTAACCGAGAACAAATGGATTGATGATATGTTTGGCATGAGATCTTCGTGGATTCCAGCTTACTATCGTCATGAGCCTTTGTCTGGGCTTATGCGGACCACCTCGAGATCAGAGAGTGAAAATCATTTCTTCTGTCAAGTGGCCAATTCTCAACTTACCCTTGTTGAGTTCTTTAACCATTTTGATGGTGCAATGGACGTGCAAAGATTCAACCATCGGAAGAATGATCATATATCTAGAAATACAGTCCCAGATAACTTTTCTGAATCCACTTTAGAGGATGATGCTATGAAAATTTACACCAGGTCAATTTTTGCTGATCAACAGGCAGAGTTACAAGGAACACTGTCCGAGTGCCTTCCTATGGAAACAAAAATTGAGGACCCGTTTTTGAAGATAAGTATGAAGGATTGGAAAGCCCATGGGGACGGTTTACTAGAGGTAACACTATATAGAATAGCTAACATGCGTTATTACATAACAGTGTGCTTTTATTATTTGATTTTTAATTTTCGATTCATTTTTGTTTAGGTTTGTTTCAAGAAAGGGGAGGATGTAATTGCATCATGCAGTTGTCGCAGGTTTGAACAATATGGATTGCTGTGCAAACATATATATTTTGTGTTCAAAATGTTCAAAGTGAAAGAAATTCCTAACAAGTACGTTATGAGAAGATGGACCAAAGACGTTGTACCGAATGATCTAAACAATACATTTGATTTAAGTGTTGATGATAACGATTTGCATAAAAAGGCCAAAGAGGTTGCGTATGAGATTATGTAGACCGGAGAGTATCTTATTGGTAACTTGATGAAAGATTTCGATCATCTACTTATAGTCAGGGATCGGATGAGGGAGATGAAAGAAATGGTTGATGATCTTCGCATAACCAAGCCCATCGACCCTAAGTTTGATAGATATTCAAGGTTAATAGGTTACGAGAAACCGAACACTGATGCTCCTCCTACAGTCCGTGTGCCAACCGGTATTAGAAACAAAGGACGCGGTTCACATAAGCGGATTAAATCAAAAAAAGAGAAAATTATTAGTCTAAAAGGCAAGAGAAGTCGGACATGTAGTGTTTGCAATATCAAAGGTCATGATATTCGTACTTGCGAGGTTTTAAAGGGAAAAGCTAGTGCTGCCGATAAGAATGCCGATAAGAATGCCAATAAGAAGGGGACGAAAAGAAGAGCAATACAGTTACAGAATGATCCTGGTTTAGTTGACGAAGAGGACGAGGAGGTAGAAACCGGTGACGAAGAGGAGTATGAGGAGGTCGACGGAACAGACGATAGTGATTTTGAATGGGAAGAGTAATGAGTCAACCATAACTACATTCATTAAAACATTCCATATTTCATTTTTTTTAGTAAAACACTTTATGTAATCTGAATAATTTCACTATGTGTGATTAAATATCTCACTTGATTTTTTTTACCCATTTTATATAAGCATAACTACACAAGACTCCTCTTTAACGTTGTTAGCCTAAGTTGTGTTTACCCTTGTTCGTGATTTCAACCCAAATCATATTCAAGCACAGATTTTCAACATCATAACTAGCGTCATAAAAAAGACAAATACGTGATAATATTTATACATGCTTCATAAAGATACCAAAATCATGTTATAATATAAGCCCTGGATGATTCCCCCATATATACACACATTAAGAGTTTAATAAACAAAAAACCACAGTACTTCAAAATACCAACCATCATTAGGGCATCCCAAAAATCTACAAAAGAAGTGGATTAATCAGCCATACCACTTAGTTTTGTGACAATATCTTCCCAATCTCCTTCTCAGACGTCTCCATCTTCTCTTTAACTGTCTCCACTGCATCTTTCAGATATGAGTATACCAAGTTATCTGCAGATGCTTGATCCTTCATCAGTTGTATGCCTTTGTCCCTCAACAAAGACTCTGGTTCTTCCAGCAGTTTCCCCCAGATTTCTTGGTTTTTTTTTTTGTTCTTCTAATAGCCTTCCCTGCACATCCAGAATACTGTTACAAGAGTTAACATTAGAAGCAAGTTCTGTTAACCTGCGGGTGTTCAAGAGCTCCTTGATTGCGTCGGTTGCGGGATTTGTCGACATTGTTGGTTGATATAGGGGGGGGGGATGAATCATATATGTATGTAGTTTGTGAGTTAAATTGGTAGTGGTGAATTAATTTGGTAGTTGAGAGATATTTTGGTAAGTAATATTTAATTTTTTACATAATTACTAGTCATATCAAGTTAATAGTGTAGATGTAGGTTTAATTATTAGGAGATATAAGAATATTATATATCAATTTTTATCATGAATGTTGTGTCATTTTTTCTTCAGGCGTGATTTTATCATCAATTTGGTTATCAGGGATCATATGTGGCGTAATTGTTTTATTAATGAGTCAATTTTATTTATATATGCGTGATTATATATGAAGGCGTGATAATTTGTTTCATGCGTTTTTTTTTTGATAATATCTGTACTTGTACTGGACCAATAAAATTACAAAAAAAAAAAAAAAAACAGCTGTCATGGGTAATAATTTTAGTTTTGTCCTCTTGTTTTGCAATTTCATTTTATATATTGTTGGAAAACCGTTCAATTATTATCAAACAAAAAATGGCAGATTCTTCGAATTCATCGTGTGGTTCTTCTTCGTCATCTGGTATGCGTGCTTATCTCAAAAAGCGGATCGAGGATCAAATAGCTGAAGACAAGTCTTGTAAAGACTTGTTGGAAACTAATATTTCTAGGGTCAGAGAGAACATGAAAAGGCAAGAAGAGATTTTCAATTTGTTGTCTGGTATGTCAGATTCAAGTGTGAATGAGGTGGCTATGATGTTTATGGTTGATATTGGCAAGCGGGACGAGAAACAGTTAAAACAGCTTGCGGATGCAATAACCGTATTAGGAGGCTCTATGGACATGAAGATCAAGTTTTTGGAGACTTATTTCTGATGGTTATTTATGTATCATCAATCAACTGGGGTAGTGAAAGCATGCTTTTTTTATGTCTAACTAAGTGTTTTATTTTTTTGTATGAAATTTTGTGTGTTCAATAATGATTTTGTACCAGTAGTTTATGATTATAATCAGGAATTATTAGAATTAAAAATAAAATCAAAAATCCAACATGTGAAAGATGTTTGGAACAAAGAACATCAAGAAAGTAGTTCTACGACTTATCATTTTGTTCCCCCTTTTTAAGATTGAAGAACTGATCCAATCGTCCCTTTATTTTTTTATCTAGATGGTGCAAAACATTTACGGTGCTCGGTTTCTTCATAAATTCCTTAGCTTTGTCGTATACCTCTTTCCTTATAAGATTGTAGTCGGACAATACAATCTTACTAAGATATCGGTACCGCAAGAACCGTAGTTGTGAATCTTGAGCCTTCTTTTTATCTTCGGTTTCAAACCCTGGATTCCATGGAGATTTGCCCTTGTATGTCTCCATATGTCTCATAGTGAAGACACCACAGTCACTACCGTTTTGAAGAGTTCTCCATGACATTTCCTTTCGAATTATTTTTGCTTTTTCCAACTTTGTTATCCACTCTTTTTGTCCAATTTTGCCTTTTAGATATAGGACTAGAACTCTTCGCTATAAGCACGATAAAAAATCATATTAGTACATATTCATTATAGTAATATGAAGCTAATTAGAATTACCAGCTTTTCGGGGCGCCCACAGTAGCGTTTGGTAAACGATTCGGCAAACCTAGAGTTATCAATTAACTCGATATAGCCATTTTTCAAGTGGAAGCATAGGCACCAGTAATGATCAGAAAGTAGAACTGGTATGAAGATGAGATCCAATGTGTCAACTTTCTTCACCTGATACTTACACAATATATCGTCTAGGATTGGTGCGAATACTTTCAATCGATCATTATCTGTGATTTTTTGCCCAAACATATCGTCTTGCTGCATAAATTTTTTGTGATTTTTCTCATTAAAATCCATTGTGTCATCAAGCTTTAACAAGCGTAATTATAATATAGAATGGTTGGGTAACCTTAAACATGTATTTATTTAACTACAATATGTGCGTGGGAAACATATAAAATATAAACCATGCGTGATTAACATATTTTTTTTCATACATGCGTGATTATTGTGGATAAACTTACCAATATTGTAGTTGGCAAGAACAGCCTATAGGGTGACGATTTTTTGTCCCTTTTTTTCTCTTCAAAGTTTAAAACATCTACAAACGCGTCCATTCCACCATAAGATATGTATTGCGATGGGTGGAAGGTTTCAAAAATGATTTTTAGCGTTTCGACTCCACTTTCAGACTTGTATATTAAGGTCCTGTTTTTTTCATACAAATAAAGAACAGTTTAAAAAGGGATGAAAATTTTAAACTCATTATCAGGGAGAAAATTTTTACCCAATATCTCCGACCGGAGATAAGAGATAACAGATGATCGTTTGGTCACGTTCGAGAAGTGGCTCATATAAGTTGGTTATCCTGTTGCAGTAAGGTGATCTGTATGCGTCACCTAATTCTGCCATCCGTTTTTCGTTCTTTTCCCTCCAAATTTTGATACGCGTTCTATGTATCTTGTCACGACCCCCGACCCACCTTAGACGGAATCGGGTGCCGCGAACAGTCCAGTGGTACCGGTGATTATTTTGAAAACGTTGCAGCGAAAATTTCCTCAGAACCGTGAGTTAGGAAAAATATCAGAGTTTAGAAACACCGGATTTTATTTTAATAAATAAATGGGATAAACCCATGTTTTATAATGGTAGCTTTAATAAAGATAAATTTTATTATATAAAACAATATTTCTAAAAATTTAATTAATAAAATAAGCCACTTCTTGATGCCTTTTTGTGCCGTATCCATCTCTTACTCCAATTCTACTGTAATTACCTGAAAAGTGTTTAAAAAGGTTTTGTCAGCGGGAAATACTGAGTGAGTTCATTCATTTTACTAAAACGACCCGTTTGTTATAATATACAGTATTAAGAGCGATTACAATGTTTCTGATATCAAGCCAACTACCCACGGTACTTGTCACTCGACCCATTGGCCCATTCGTCCAATGGTGTCTGTGGCTATGGTCATATCCCCCATTGGCTGCCCCAATGGTGACGATTATCAAGTAATGTATACAAAACCCCACATACCGGCTGTAACTTGGTGATTACAAAGACTTAATCCCCGTAATTATAACTTTGAAAATAAACTGATTTTGTAAATAGATTTGATAAAAAGAGAGAATGACTCACAGATAATCAGGCAGATTCATACGGACAAAGTTTAGTCTACAGATAAGCCTTTGATATATTGCAGATTTGTACAAGCAGAGCTTAGCCTATTACTTAGCCTTGGAACCTAATGCATACGAACTAGGTAGATAACTTAATACAGCATTTACGATAACTCACGAGATCAAATTCTCACAATGAATGTCAAAATGCAATACTTTGTCCATCGAATTAACGATGATCCATTGAATTAACAATGAACGACAAGGTATAATACTTTACCCATCGAATTAACGATAATCCGTTGAATTAACAACGAACGATAAAGTATAATACTTTACCTATCGAATTAACGACAATCCGTCAAATTAATGACGAACGATAAAGTATAACCCTAATGTGGGCGGCACTTAAACATCCCTTGGATAGTTTAATCGATCGGACAATGAATCGTAAGAGCGATTGAGTTAATACCCTGTTCTGCAGCACCCCGCTATACTTAATTAGGGTTTCGTGTGTGTTAATTGTAGTATTCAGATGATAACTCGACGGAATTTTGGAGTTTGAACGTCGCTCAATCGCCAGAAATCAAGTTCCAGACGCTGCTATTTATACACAAAACTTGACTAGCTTACGGACCGTAAGCTTGGTGACCTTACGGTCCGTAAGGTACACTTCATGCTTAAATTGTTGCCACGTGTGGGACTAGCTCAGATGAGTCGACAGAATTCGAATTTGAAACTTTGTCAGCACGTAATTTGGATAATCGTCAATAGGGTTTAACCCCCCCCCTGAGTTTTAGGGGCCCTAATCCTGATTCTGAAAATTATGAAATTTTTAGGGTTTGCACAGAATCATTTGGGTGTCTCAATTAGGGTTTCCTTTTTGTTAAATTAAAATAAGAAATATTATTTTAATGAGAGTTGTTTTATCAGGGGTCCGGGTTCATACTTACGGAACGTTTTTAGAATGTTTTTGTGTGAGTCGTTACATTCTACCCACCTTAATAAAAATCTCGTCCTCGAGATTTACTGGAATAAATAGGAATACTTTTTCTTCATCTCTTTCTTCATCTCAGATTCCAGCTTCCAAGTGTATTTGGGTTATGATATTTCTTTTGGAATTATGTCACCTTTTAGTTAATAGTATTTAGGGTAGATGACCCAGAATTGAAATATTAAATTTTATGAATATGAATTGTATAATAAATAGGATTCAATGGTTCAACTGAATTAGTTCAAGAAATCGATGATAAACGAATGAAATGAAATGAGAAAATGTTCAAAGTGACTAGGTTCAAACCAAAAGATATATGATCAATAGATTCTTTAAAATGAATGTGAAAGACTTTTTAGAATCAATAAAATTCTTTGTCAAAAGAAAGCTTACTTTGATTGAGGAAGACGTAGAACTGACAGGTTCCAAATGAAATCAAAGCATGAAAAATGATTTATCAAATATTTATGATATGAGAAATCAAAGTGTTGAAAGGAATGAATTGCAAAGATATATCAAAAGATAATAGAGTTAGTGTATTATTTTAAAGTTTCAAATTGTTTTAATTGTGAAATATTGTGATAGTACACTTTTAATGACTATACTTTTCATACTATCTCCTAGAAATTGAAATATAATAAGAACAAATTATTTTGGTTTGACCAACCATTATACTTTTGTAAAGCAATTTGAATATATATATTATTTGTGTTCTTATCTGAACCGTATCTTATATATATCACCTATAAATATTATGTAATATATGTATATTATTTGTTATGCATTTTTACTATATGTAAATGGTCACCACTTTTAAATAAATATTATTTTAGTATTTTATCATACTATGTAAGATATATTACAAAATACCGTAATGAAGTCATTATGTTTACAAAATATTATTTTGTAAAAGAAATCATTTATTATTTATAACGTTAAATAAGATTGGTAAAAATATTTATTATACAAAATATTTATACATATATTATACTTAGTGGGTCGATTCTATGGGATTACTTATTTGTCTTTGGAAATCATATAACTTTTGTGAATGTATTTACAAATGTTGTAAATAAGTGAAAACAGAGACTATTCTTATATAGTATAAGGTTCCCTTAACCCAGCGTAGTTGATGACTTTTGTATTATTCTTATATGGTTATTTTCTTACCCGAGTGTTATGGTACATAGTTACCACAAAATATGTGATACATAATTATTTATATAATTTTATTTGTCCCTCTAATTCTGGTATTGTTTTTATGAAAATATATCTTTCTCCCATGTATATATATTTCCATATAAAATTAAAATTTACTAAATATGTATGGTGACTAGTCATTATCATGGTTGGATATTGGTTAGTGCTGCCTTGTTTAAGCATAGGTGGCCAATCCATGCCTAACTAAGGCTAGGTTACCCAATATCTGCCCTTGACAATAATCCTAGTATTTTAAAATAATACTAACACTTATTATTATTAATATTTTCTTACTAATAATAAAACTGATATTAGTATTACATACTTAAATGGAAAAATTTCTAATAAAAATGGTGAAATTGGCCGTCCCCAGGATCGAACCCGGGTCTAGGCCACACCCTTTCGCGCTCTTAGCCAACCGAGCTAAGTGCCTAGTTTGTGAAAATTTCCATTTTAGTTAAATATAAGCACAATAAATTTGGTACTTTTTATTATAAGTCACTCACTTATTTTGACTAAGTATTTGCTTATCCTCCTTATGGTGACTAATAAGAATATAGTAATACTATTAGGTAATCACTTATGTAAGTTTCCAAAATAATGTTTTTCGATTGAAGATGTTAAAGTAATAATTATCACGAAAGGCTAGATTGATATTTGTAAAAAAATCATTGAAGAGATATAAGATATATTAAAATATGACAGGAACTTGTGTATCATTATCTTATCACACGATTTGTGTTAAGATAACTTTTATAAATATTCGTATATGATATATATAAAATGAGATTAGTGCAAGTTTTAAATTTTATGAAAACGTTAGTACAAGGTGACCGTGATCAAAGAAATGATTTTAGTGAAGTCGAAGACCAATTAGGCATTTTATAGTTCTAGAGAATTGAAGTGTTTGTTGGAGAATATGATAGCTTTAAATCCATCATATGGGAATTTGAAATGAGCAAGTTTAAACAACTGAAATCGGTTTAAACAAAACGAGTTTAAATAAGAAAGTTCGGACATGGTCATAATAGAAACCATGGATGCTAAAGAAAATTGAGTTTTTCAAAAATTTATTGACTTGATATTCTGAGTCATTGTTTAGCAATAATGTGGTTTACCGTACCAAAATTAAGTCTAACTAAAGGATATTTGAGTTTGGATAAAACGACAAATTAGAATGAATCCTTTTAGTGGAAATTTAGAAATTAAACGAACCATATGTGTAACAAACGGTGCATGTGTGGATTTACCAAGAAATGAAATGAATCAATATCCGCTACTATGAAATAAATCCTTCTGGTATGATGACCGTTAGGAAAAGTAGAAATGCGAAAGTCAACTTTTTATATGCAGAAGTCAGAATTTTCAACAAAAGAAATATAAGAACTTCTATCTGGAATTTTGAATGATAACCGTTATTTAAATGATATTATCAGGGAATGTCAAAAATAAAATGAAAATAGAGAATTTGCAAAAGTATATGACTCCTTTTTCAGTGCTAATACTTATGACTCTGATTAGACTGTGCACCGATGTTTTTGTGAAATCTTGTTCTAATATACCTCAGCGAAATTTTATGTTGGTTGTAGGATCATGTGATAAAGTGTTGTTTTTAGTTCTTCTACTGACAGAATTTTAACATTAGTGTCATTGTGCCCAATTTATATTTTCCAAAGATCTTGCCTCGAAAGTTGTGTGTGATATATTTTAACGTCTGCGGACTTATAATTAAATTTTCATGTGCATTAGCACAACTTTTCATACTTCTTACTTGCGTTAATAGTTTATGGTAACGTATTAGAAATTCTTTATACTTTCAATGGTATCCCAACTTAATGGGTTTTTATTATTATTATTATTATTATTGTCGCTCAAGTTATTAGGCAGATAATTAAACAAAATAATGTTTGATATCAGAAAAGAAATTCCTAATAAAGAATTCTAGACATAGATGCTTATGCTTTATTTCATATTGACTTTTTGGAATTTCTTATAGATATATCTATCTATATAATCACATATTTTACATGCTGAATTAAACATTTCATCTATCAGGTAAATGTATTTAACAAATTCATTTTTCCAAAACCAGTCAAATATCTGATTATGATACTATTTAGGGAAATCTTGTCACTCGTGTGACATATTATATATTCCGTCTTATCCGATTCGCGCCGGAGCGGTAATTCCAATATATCCGAACAAACTGGAGAGTCTTATTACCTCATACCCAGTCTTGCCGGAGAAAATTTTCTATTTCCCATAAATAATATCTTTTCAAAAAAAATGCCTATCTTATTAGGACTTTTATTCAGAATTAAGGAAAGTTGTATTTCCATAACATATCTTATTATTATATTGATCACTACACGATTCCGGTGACAGTGTCAATTTGATCATTTTTCCAATTAGTGACTCAGGTCATATTACTGTTGATCATTCTTTCAACTAGTAATTCTGGACTTAGTTATCCCGTGATATTATTTTATCAAATATATTACTTATGGCACAAATCCATTTAACCCAGAGAATGACATATATCATTTTATTTCAAACTACTATAACTTATCAAATATAATATGTTAATTTATTTAAATAATTGTAATATCGTTATTTGATTTAATTTAAAAAAATATAATCTCCGTATAGTAGAATATATTATACTTGACTATTTTATTATGGGATACATTAATTAAATTTATTTTAAACATTTATTAACTTTATTAATGATTCAATGTTTAAAATAATATTAGTCATAGGCTATGGTTACCGATGCGTAGTTTCTATTGTGATTGTGGTTATGCTATTATTAGCTAACTTTCTATTAGAAAATATATATAACTTTAATTACTGTAAGTATAACTGATAAATATTTTAGGATTTTGAAAAGTCTTTGTAATTATAATTGTATCACAAAAAGGTGATAAAACTATGAAAATAGAGTGGACTTACAAACTGTGAGAAAAGAAATGAACTTACCAAAATCCATCATATTTATTTACACAAATACTTAGCTTATTGTGAAGCTAATATTAAGGCATCTTTTCTTAAGTTTGAGTCTAAATGCTACCAATTAACATCAATCCCCTAACTCTTTTATATAAATTTAGGTATTATTATTACAACACCTAAAGGCGTAAAGCAGTGGCTTTGCTTAGTGGCTCTGATACCACCTTCTGTCACGACCCCCGACCCACCTTAGACGGAATCGGGTGCCGCGAACAGTCCAGTGGTACCGGTGATTATTTTGAAAACGTTGCAGCGAAAATTTCCTCAGAACCGTGAGTTAGGAAAAATATCAGAGTTTAGAAACACCGGATTTTATTTTAATAAATAAATGGGATAAACCCATGTTTTATAATGGTAGCTTTAATAAAGATAAATTTTATTATATAAAACAATATTTCTAAAAATTTAATTAATAAAATAAGCCACTTCTTGATGCCTTTTTGTGCCGTATCCATCTCTTACTCCAATTCTACTGTAATTACCTGAAAAGTGTTTAAAAAGGTTTTGTCAGCGGGAAATACTGAGTGAGTTCATTCATTTTACTAAAACGACCCGTTTGTTATAATATACAGTATTAAGAGCGATTACAATGTTTCTGATATCAAGCCAACTACCCACGGTACTTGTCACTCGACCCATTGGCCCATTCGTCCAATGGTGTCTGTGGCTATGGTCATATCCCCCATTGGCTGCCCCAATGGTGACGATTATCAAGTAATGTATACAAAACCCCACATACCGGCTGTAACTTGGTGATTACAAAGACTTAATCCCCGTAATTATAACTTTGAAAATAAACTGATTTTGTAAATAGATTTGATAAAAAGAGAGAATGACTCACAGATAATCAGGCAGATTCATACGGACAAAGTTTAGTCTACAGATAAGCCTTTGATATATTGCAGATTTGTACAAGCAGAGCTTAGCCTATTACTTAGCCTTGGAACCTAATGCATACGAACTAGGTAGATAACTTAATACAGCATTTACGATAACTCACGAGATCAAATTCTCACAATGAATGTCAAAATGCAATACTTTGTCCATCGAATTAACGATGATCCATTGAATTAACAATGAACGACAAGGTATAATACTTTACCCATCGAATTAACGATAATCCGTTGAATTAACAACGAACGATAAAGTATAATACTTTACCTATCGAATTAACGACAATCCGTCAAATTAATGACGAACGATAAAGTATAACCCTAATGTGGGCGGCACTTAAACATCCCTTGGATAGTTTAATCGATCGGACAATGAATCGTAAGAGCGATTGAGTTAATACCCTGTTCTGCAGCACCCCGCTATACTTAATTAGGGTTTCGTGTGTGTTAATTGTAGTATTCAGATGATAACTCGACGGAATTTTGGAGTTTGAACGTCGCTCAATCGCCAGAAATCAAGTTCCAGACGCTGCTATTTATACACAAAACTTGACTAGCTTACGGACCGTAAGCTTATTAATGTTGAGGTCCGTAAGGCAGCATACGGACCGTAAGCTTGGTGACCTTACGGTCCGTAAGGTACACTTCATGCTTAAATTGTTGCCACGTGTGGGACTAGCTCAGATGAGTCGACAGAATTCGAATTTGAAACTTTGTCAGCACGTAATTTGGATAATCGTCAATAGGGTTTAACCCCCCCCCCCCCCTGAGTTTTAGGGGCCCTAATCCTGATTCTGAAAATTATGAAATTTTTAGGGTTTGCACAGAATCATTTGGGTGTCTCAATTAGGGTTTCCTTTTTGTTAAATTAAAATAAGAAGTATTATTTTAATGAGAGTTGTTTTATCAGGGGTCCGGGTTCATACTTACGGAACGTTTTTAGAATGTTTTTGTGTGAGTCGTTACATATCTCGTCATCCGTTTTGTTTGTGTTCTCAGAGACAGGAGTGGTTTGATTATTTTCACTTGATGTTTGTAGGATGGGAGCCAATTTTAAAAGCGTTTCAACCGACTGTAGTTCTGCATCTGTTACTTCATCAGTTTCATCAGCGGATGTGGTCGGAGGATTTTCTTTACCATAGACGTCAGGGTTTATCTTTTCAAGCTCATTCAACATCGACTCGGTTATTGTATTCTGGCTTTGTGCTTGTTGCTGACTGCACTCTGCCAGATTCACAGGTTGGTCCATGTTGACTACCACATCTGTTTGTGTCACTGTTTGTATGGTCGAGTAGGTTAACTTATTGTAATCACAAGTTAGAAAACTGTTAATTTTTTTTAGTAATGAACGTATTTTTGTTACCTTCTGTCGTCTGCCTGTATACGCCTGGTTCAATGGTTTGTAAGGCAGCCAGGCATGAGTCTGTAATACCCCCATCATCAAATGTCATATTTTGAACTTCATCACACCCTATAAAATCACAAACGTTTTTGTTATTATTAAACAAAAGTTCTTGTAAATATTAACAAATAACACAAATTAATATCTACCTTTTTCTTGTCCTGTGATTACATGTTCCACTGTTGCATCTCCATCGCCTCCTATTGATTGAATTGTTTCGCCACCCTGTCCAACTTTGTGTTGGAACGCCTCATCACCTCCAGAGCTTGTTTCATCAGTTATCGGAACTGTATTTTTAACCGCATCATCCCATCTTTTACACATTCCCATAATTTCTTGATCCCAGAAACATTTTTCCTTTACGCCCTTAACGAGACTATTCATTTCCGTAACCAGAGAAATGTATTTATTTATATTCTTGTCCATTGTTTTCAACAACAGCTGCAGAATTAGAGTTTCATCAATATCATGCGTGATTTTTAATGTAACAAGCGTAATTTTCATTTTGTTCAATAATATGCGTCATTTGCATGGAAACTAGCGTAATATATATTTGGGCTCAGTTCAGAGTAATGTCAGCCTAAACCAGAAGCAGCATATGTTCATGTTTTGAAACCCTAATTGTTTACACAAGCATTATAACATTATAAACAAGCATTATACCATGCGTTATTCATAATAACACAAACAAAAATCCAGTTTACCTTTTTATTTTTGTTTGAGGCTTCTCGCGCAGCATGATCATAGATCACCCCGGTTAGTTGAACCGGAGTGTTGCAGTAGTCAAGCTCTTTTTGCGTTTGTGTCCCTATGCCCATTTCTTCTATGTTCAATTCTGAAATATGTTCATTTGGATTCC
Organism: Helianthus tuberosus; assembly: GCA_030545235.1. Taxonomy (NCBI): domain Eukaryota; kingdom Viridiplantae; phylum Streptophyta; class Magnoliopsida; order Asterales; family Asteraceae; genus Helianthus; species Helianthus tuberosus. The sequence continues at coordinate 13,705,117 of CM060452.1, read as the reverse complement.
AGCCCTCAAACCAATCCGTAGTTGATTGTATGTAACTTTCGTCAATCGGATCTTCCCCAGCCAGGTTTCTTCTTTTGTAGACCTGTGTGTTATCCACTGGTGGTAGTATGAAGTCATCCGTATCTGCCATAGGCTGATCTGATGTATCGAATTCGGTGAGGTTTTCTTGTACCGCAGCTGCCTCGTGTAACGGGATGTTGTCACCGAAAAGGTCCGTGAATACTGTCGAAGTGTGTTGTTTTACGATTTCTAATGGTGTTGTCGGAGCATTTTCATTTATTTGAGCATCGGCATTGATGTCCGTGGTAGTAACATGTTGTTGAACCTGGCTATTATCATTCGTTTCTTCGTCTTTTTCAACTTCATCACAATCTTCAACATTCAGCGGCCCATTGTTGTATAAATATTCTTCCACGTCGTCAATCATACCAGATGTTACATAATGTATGACAGGCAGTTTGACAACTTCATCGAAAATTTTGTGTCTTTGGTTGAAATAATGGCTGTATAGAAGCTGCATTTTGTATTTTTGAAAAAAAAAACAAATTACTAATAGCAATATTGTATTTAGTAAAAGAGTTAAAGATGTATATAAAACATACCGTTAGAAATGCAACTGGCCCATTGTATTGTGAGTCCAATTTTTTCCAACCTTGCCTAGTTCGTTTGAGCGATTCTAAAACAAAGGAGCACCAATCGAGTTTTGAGATGTCTTCATCTTTGTCAATTGCAAGTAGAAAACTTTGTTTAACAGTTGTTGACTTTGTTATCTCTACAAACAAAGTGTTCCAGTAGGCTAGGAAATTTAACTTGAATAATCGCCCCCCATTGGTTTGTGTTTTCATAGTTTTTGCAAGTAATGTATGAGTAATTTTGTTGGTGTCTGGCCATTGGTTTTTGAACTCATCAATGGTTGTTTCTGCGCCTTGAGTAGCAGTATTTTTTTCCACTATCGCTCCTTTCCTTGGCTTATTTTTTTCCCGTACTATAACATCCCCCTTTGGAATACCAAACACGTCATGTACTGAATCTCGGGTGATTTCTATCTTGTGATTTCCTATGTTTAGCGTGCTATATTGCTCGTCATAGTTTCGTACGAGCCAATAACCTAAACGTGTGCTTATATGATAAAGCTTTATATCAAGAACATCACCAAATCCAATGCTCTTCACATCCGCTACTTGCGATTCAGTAAAGTGTTTAACTGTATCCAAGAAACCAAAAGGACTACACCGTAGGCTTATTACATCATGGTGATAATCATAGTACGGTCTTGGTTCTTTCCTAATTGGGTCTGCATCGGTAATCTTCTGTTTCCCCTTTATAGGATCCATCTTCTTTTCGTCTTTCGATGGTTTCTTTTTTACTGGCTCAAAGTCATCATCATCTTGGTCAGTTGGAGGATTTGGCCTTTTTTTCGTTTTTTCACCCCTCTTGATTATCAAGTCTTTAATCGGTACTTCAAAGTCATCATCATCATCTTGAAGCCTTAATTTTGTTTGCTTTTTATTTACGTTTAACTTGTGAGGTATGTTTGGCATAATCGGCTGAATTGGGGGTTCAAAATCATCATCATCATCAGCAACCCCTACATTCATATTTCAATATAAAAAATTAACATAGCAAATTACGTTTTTCATATAACATCAGGCGTTGTTATTTTTTTTCTGGATTGGTGGACATGATTACAGGTCACACTATGTGCACTTTAAAACTAATGCCGCTTGTTAGCCTAATACCGCTAGTGCGTATCAAAGAATCAACATATGTAATATCAATCATGCTAATGCCGCTTGTTAGCTCAAAATCCCCAATTTTACAATTAGATCATAAGCCCCAATATCAACAATTCCTTATTTTAGCTAATAAAATCCCCAATTTCACTTAACAATCCAAAATACCCAATGTCACAATTTAACCTAATACCGTTAGTTCATATCAAAGAATCAACATCATCTAATGTCAAGCCTGTTAATACCGCTAATACATATCAATGAAACAACATAAAACTACGCATCTTCATATCAAATAACGCTAGTTACGAATGGCCGAATTTTTCTATAAGAAACCTCAATCAACATCAAACCTGGTTTTATGCCGCTACTGTGCACCGTCTTCACCGGATCGTTTCTTTTTTTGCTCCGTCTCTCTTGTTTACCTTTGTTCAACATACAATGAAACCGCCGATTAGTTCAACTAAAAAGGTATGACTGAATAACAAAATAAACCGGATTAGAAGATGATTTAATCGATACCTCTTAATGTCGGATTCGTCATTCTCACTTGAAATCGATGGTCGTTTGTCGTTCACCGTTGCCGTCGCCATTCCCAATCCGTCGTAATCTTCTTCAAACTCACCGTAATTTTTGGTGTTCAAATATGGGTTTTTGATTAGCTACTGAGATTTAGTCGGGTATATAGTTATAGGAAATTGACCATTTTAACCTTTGGTTACCGTAATTACGATTTCATACCCGCTTTTAAACTTTTATTTAATCACGCTTTGGACCCCTTGATCCTACGGTCAGGATTGTCGCGTACTTAATGTACGATTACGCTTAATGTAGGTTAACCGCCCTCTATATATATATATATATATATATATATATATATATTGCTTTTAATCCTATCATTATTATATCATTTGTGTGTAAAGTGTATACATAATTATTCCTATCATTATTATATCATTTGTGTAGTGTATACATAATTATAATTTTTCAAGAAATTATTATATCATTTGTGTGTAAAGTGTATACATAATTATAATTTTTCAAGAACATTGATTTATTTCATGGGAGAATTACACATTTTCTCTTTCTAAACCTCCTTAATTACATATTTACCCGACTCGATTTCAATATTGATCATATCCCTTATTATTTTTTTCCATATTGACAAAATTGCCCATTCAAAAAAAAAAAAGCCGAAAATACGTTGCTTCTCACTCGGTGATTCCTTAAATAGTCAATACGATTTTTTTCCCATTATTAATCATTTAAAGGTTCTTTCACTTATTATTGAAAATCACAGCACTTACTTGCTATCAGATTACAAAAACTAACCTTTTGTTATTATTATTATGTATTATCAAAATAGGTTTAGATTAATTAGGATGGTCAAATACAGTAGTAATACATGAAGGAAATAGCAAAAATAAAAATATCAAAAAAGAAAAGTAAAACAATTAAAGAATGGGTAAATATGAAAAATTACCAACTTATTATTATTATTATTATTTTTTTTTTGTAAAAATAAGGGTAAAACGTAGTTTGGTTTTAATAAAATAAATCAAAATAAATAAATTTGTAATTCTAAGTGTGGGGATATATGAAAGTATAATTTTGGGTTGGGCAAGAAGATTTACAAGGGAATATATCCAATTGACCCTTATTTCCCTAAAGTTTTTTTTGGTAACCATGAAACCCGTTACATAAAAACTCACACAACTTAATCAATACTCTGCTAACCGATAAGATCATGAAAATCAAAGCTAATGAGTAATTATGGTAAGAAACCAATTAAACCACAATTCAAAGTTAAAGGGTTTAAAAATTTAGGTGTTAGGGTTATGTTATGTTACCTCCATTGAGCCAAAGAAGAAGTGGTAAAGATTCTTTCGACTTCTCAGCTTCAACAAAGTAATAATAAAAAGCTCGACCCCCGGATTCGCTCACCGTAACATACCCGCCATACTGATCGAACTTAACAGGCGGTTGACCAGGCAATCTGGAAATTTTATCTTTCTCTCTAAGACGTTCTTGAGGGGGAACAACACAGTCTACATCTTCAGGGGCCTTGAAATGGCTAGTGTCAATGGCAGAACCACCGTAGCGCTTGGTTCGGTAAAGATTGCCAAGAGTATGCGTTTGTTTGTTGTATGCATGGCTTTGACATAAAACACATGAAAAGAAAACGAGAGGTATCAATAGATTAATCGTCTTCTCCATTGTAACTTAAAATTATCGAACTAGAAGTAGGGTTTATGGCATTATTCACGTAGTGGTTTACTTATTGCGGGATTGAATGGATGACGATTTAAATTTTGAATGGAAAATTTGAGAGATAAGAGAATGTTAGTTGATAAATCATGTATGAACTGATAATGGTAAACTTGAATTTTATTCACATGGTGCCTATAAATACAAGAAAAGGACAAATAATTAGGAGATAAATTCTCCTCTATACAAGAATAGATATTGACTAAATAATTACAATAAATGAATTGATGAGGCAGGAGGATATTGCTCCAAGTGATTATATTTCCTAATAGTAGCTTTATCTTGTTAATATCCGGCATTTTGAAAATTTAAATCAAATTTAACAACTTGAAATGTAGGAGTTATCGAAATAAATAAAAAAATCTGACCTTGTAAAATTATATAGACTTTTTTTAACAATCCAGCAAGCATTTTATTCCAAACTACCAAAAATCTCACACCAGATTAATTATATGATGCCTAAAATCCTCAATATATAAAACTTTAACTATATTAAATTTTTAAAGTTTATTGGAGCAAAATTGTCTTTTATGAATTTGCCTAATCTTAAGTGTTTTTTTTTTTTTTTTTCATACGTTGCCTAATCTTAAGTATTTTTTTACATACGCATAATTATATGATTAAATATAAAAAAATAACTAAATCATATCAATCGTCAAGTGTTTTACCGATGATGTCTGTGCTAGTGTGTTGTGTTCCTCCTCATCATGCCGGTACCCCTATATTTACTATAAAATGCATATCCTTTTTTTCTTTTTTTGTTAACCTTTTAGTTATTTTGTATTTGGACGAATATTAACAAAAGGAGGGTTTTTTTTTTCTTTTCTATGTTAAGGGATAAAAATTAACAAATCGAAAGATAAAAAAAATTGATTAGTGGATTTAAAAATTTTATGTGTCTCTCGGTAAATTAAGTATTTTTTTTTAATTTTAACTAGATTTCTAGAAAGACTATATAATGTTACATGTATAACAAGTCAAAAGATAAAAGAAATTGATGAGTGGATTTAAAAAAATACTATATGTATCTCTCTAGATTAAGTTTATTTTAACTTTAGGGGTTTTTATATATTTCCCCTTCCTAAACTAGCTTATTACATATTTACCCAATCATAAAATTCAATTACATATTTCCCTTCCCTAACCAATATATATTACATATTTCCCCTTTCATTAAAACTACTTAAATACCCCGCGCGCGTTGCAGCGCGCTAAACTGTATAATTCTTAGTTTGATAACGTCTGCGTTTGTCATTTGATAACTTACCAAAACTTACTCTTATTGAATGACTATTTTACCCTTACTGAACCAATTAAATGATTATTTACATATTTCCTTTTTTCTAATATCATTAATCAATCACATATTTCCTCAATTCTTCTACTTGCTACTCTTCTTAAACAATACAAACAATACCATAAAACTAAGTATAGATTTGGAGTATTGTATGGATAAGAGGAGCAACACGAAAGTATGAATATAATAAATTGTATAGTTTAGAAATATTCAAGAATTGCACTGCTCTGGTTGGAACTATGAATATAATAAGTTGTACAGTTGTATAGTTTAGAAATATTCAAGAATTGCACTTAATTCAAAAGGAATTCTTATGACAAGCAAGATATATCTTGAGCCACACATTGTGAAGAAAAATTATATTAAGTGCTTCTCCATACTATGCTGGCAATGAGAGGAGCAACCACAATCCAGAAGCCAATCATAAATCCAAGCACAGTGCTAATGATAAATCCCTAATTCTGGTCATCTGATTCATCATCATTTTGTTCTTTTGTTTCACCTCCTGCACTTGCATCAGCTGTGACCCCTTTCTTGTTGCAAAGAGCTGCAGGTGGAGGCCCACAAGCAATTACATAAGACCAGCGATTCACCATAAGATTTGATAAGCATGTATAGTGTCATGAGTTTGGTGTCTAGGGTTTGGTCGTGCCATGAGTATATGAGGGGAAGAGGAAATGAATTGATGGGTTTTTACAAGGGTAATTTGGTAATCTCTTAAAAAAAGGGGAAATATGTAATTTAATTTTTTGTTTGGTGAAATATGTAATAAACCCTATTAGGAGGAGGAAATATGTAAAAAACCCTTAATTTTAACTAGATTACTAGAAAGACTATATAATGAATGTTACATGATGATGGAATATATAAATGTGTAAATGAGATAAACCCGTGTCATTGTTGGACTTCATCTTGTTGGGCTTGGGCAAGAGTTTATTGGGTTCATGAATCACCTGGGATTAGAGGTGCACAAAATAACCGGTTAATTAACCGTAACCGGTTATTAACCGAAACCGTAACTGGTTAATAACCGATTTAGGAATAACCGGTCCAGTCGGTTATTTAACCGTAGGTTAGTAACCGGTTACAAGTTTTTAGTATAATAACCGGTTATTAACCAGTTTTTTTAAATCGGTTTTTTAACCGATAGACTGGTTAACCGAAAAAATAACCGAAAAATTCAAAAAAAAGGCAAAAAAATGGTTTTTAACGAAAAATAACCGGTTAAATAACCGAACCGGTTAAAGTAATTAACCGGACCAGTTAAAAAAATAACCGGTTAAAGTAATAACCGGTTAAAGCATTAACCGGTTAAAGTCAAAAAGTCAAATTAACCGGTATAACCGGTTAACCGATCCGGTTATTAAAATTAACCGGTTTGTGCACCTCTACCTGGGATTTTAAAGGCAGCCCACGCGAGAAATATATTGGGTTTATTTGATTTGTTGTGTATGAATCTTGAATTATCTTAATTTGTTATGAATAAATTTTAAATTGAGTCTAATTAGCATGCTTGGGGGTTTATTTGATTTGTTGTATATGAGTTTTGAATTATCTTAATTTGTTATGAGGGTGAGGATCAAATAGGAAGTTTAATTTGGCTAGCAAAGATAAGAAACAATAGGATTATAACATGTGGCAAAATTTAAAATAAAGAATAAGCGAATTTTAGTCAATCGTATCCTTTCTTCTTCCTTCTTCTCCTCATTAACTTCAAAACCCACCATTTTCAAAACCCACCATCTTCAACCATTTCTTCACTTTCTATCTCAATAATCACTACATTATAGTGCGATTTTCGTCACAAATCAATTTTTCAAACACCCGATCAACGTGTTCTTCAGCTTTTTTGAAGAAACCCAGTTTAATTTCATACAAAATCTCGTTTTTTCCCTGTGATTTTGAAGCGAATCACTCGATTCGTTTGATTCGATCACTAATAAGTGTTTCTAACATGCAAATTTCGTCAATCGGTAAAGAAACATGAAGAAATCTATGTAAGAAATTTTTGAATCGCATTTTTACGATCTAGGTTTTTGAATCTAGTCATTGCATTTTACGATCTTGGCGGGGGTCCGGGGGCAGCGCCCCTGGGAGCAGGGTCCAAGGGGCGGCAGCCCCTGGCTGGGGTCGAGCTCAGAAAATTTAAACTGCTTTAATAAAAATGCATCAGAAAATTTAATTTTCCAGAAATTGCCTCATTTCGAAGACAAAAATCCGTAGGTAAAACACATTTTTGAAGTGTTTTCTGCCCATTGCATTTTAAAAATAAGACATTTTATGTGTTTTCTAGCCATTGCGTTTTAGAAAAAAAAAACATTTTTGAAGTGTTTTTAGTCATTGCGTTTTAGGTAAAACACATTTTTAGATGTTTTCAGTCAATTGCGTTTTAAAGAGAACACTTTATTTTGTGTTTTTAGGCCATTGCGTTTTATAAATAAGACATTTTTATGTGTTTTTTGGCTATTGTGTTTTAGAAAAACACATTTTTGAAGTGTTTTCTGACCATTGCGTTTTAGGTAAAACACATTTTTAGGTGTTTTCAGGCCATTACGTTTTAGAAAAAAGACATTTTTAAGTGTTTTCTAGCCATTGCGTTTTAGAAATAAGACATTTCTTTGTGTTTTTTGTGCATTGCGTTTCAGGTAAAACACATTTTTAAGTGTTTTCAGTCCATTGAGTTTTAGAAAGTACACTTTCTTTTGTGTCTTTAGGCTATCGCGTTTTAGAAATAAGACATTTCGTTGTGTTTTCTAGCCATTGCGTTTTACAAAAAAGACATTTCTTTGTGTTTTTGGTGCATTGCGTTTTAGAAAAATGTCATTTTTTAGTTTTTTTTCCATTGCGTTTTACGCAACTGGGTTTTTTCCATTGCGTTTTACGCAACTAAGATTTCATGTTGATACATTTGTTTGTGGACGCAGCTCGACTCGGTTCGAACACGCTACGAAACGCAGACCGAGACTCGACATCCTCCGTCGTGTCTCGGATCGTTATCTACTGCGTCTGCAAGTATTATATGTTCTGCATGATTGCTGAACATATCAGTTGCTGCTGAACTATTTTCTGTTTGCTGTATGTCTGCGATGAAACTCCTGCATGTGATCATGGCGAAACTCATGGTCCAGTTCTGCATGACGATACTCCTGCTGCTGCTCATGACGAAACTCCTTCAGCTGTACATGACGAAACTCCTGGAAGTTTCGTCATCATGGTCTTTCATCTTGAGGTTTCGTCGGCTCAATGATGTTTCGTCGGCTGATTGTTGTTTCGTCGAGGGACTTTCGCCGGCTGAAACAGTTTCGTCGAGTGCAGCTTATATATAACAGCAGTGGACTGAAGACAGATACTAGGGACATGAGACAGAACACAGACACACGAGAGTGAACTTAGAGTTTGTTTGTGAGTGATTTATCTTGTATAAACAGTGTACTGAAATGTTTAGGATCTATAATGTACAAGTGAACGTTAAACGTTGAATCTCCGTTGATTTACCTTTTGGTTTGGTATGATTTTGCTGCTTTTTCACTGTTGGTAATTTCTGATTGCCATATTGTTTTCGAACTTCGGCCTTTGGAATCGGAGGGCACTGTGTTACCACAACGTGTGAACCCGACTTTCCCAAAAACCTACTTGTCGAATCTTCAAAAACTTTACTGATTAAAGATTGATTTACATTTTTAATCGGAAAATCTTTGTCAGAATAGATTTTATCATCACCATCAAGAGTGTACAGCAAATTCACACTCTCAGATTCTTGCGAGGAAGTGGACTCGACCAGAACAGTCTTAGCAGGTTTTGCGGGAGGATCACATAAAATATGATTCTCGAGAGGTATGTCCTTTTCTTTGATTACCGCATCAGACTGTGCTAAGTCAGTATCATCGGATTCATCATCTGAAGAATCAGCATCCTCAACAATGACTGGAGGATCCTGATTTTGTTCAGCAGTTGACACACTTGTAACTGTTGAAACATCCGAATCTGATGATACTTCATTTTTGATATCCAAGTCCGGTTGCAAATTCCTCAATGTCTAAAGGAACAGATTCAAAAGAAGAACAAGAAAGTGAACTTTGTGAAATCAACGGGAACGGATAAATTGGAAACTTTTGCAAATAAATCTAACTTAGATCATGTCAATCAAGTTAAATCTTTGAAAAGAAATGAACAAAACAGTTCAAAACCAAGTACCTCGGGATCACAAAGTTCATCGACAAGACAATCACATGTTACTTCGGGGTTTGTTGAACGAAGATCATGTTTTGAATGTGGTGAAATTGGACATATCATTCGAAATTGTCCGTATCTTCATAAGTTAAAAGTCAAAGTTGATGATCCCTGTGAACAAAATTACCGAAAGCGACCTGTTTCTACAAAACAAGATCCCCGCCTTGTAAAAGAAAGGGAAAAGAAACAGAGACGCCAACAAGTCAAGGTAACTTAAAAGGAAATTAAAACCAACGTGGTTCACAAACAACCTGTTTCCGTTAAACCAGAAATTTCTAAAACTTCTAATAATCACGAAGTTAAGATTTCGAAAATTCAAACTGGCAAAACACAACAGACTTGGAAACCAAAAACGGTTAGTAATTCAGGGGGAGCATCACAATTTCCAAACCATCGAGAAATTGAAATAACTTTTGTCGATGAAAGCGAAAGACCCAAGACCACAAAGGCTTGGGTCCCCATCTCCAACTAATCATGTGAGTTCATGTGCAGGGTGTTCCAGGAGGAACTTTCAGCAGTCAATGGATTGTTGATAATGGGGTATCCAGGCACATGACAGGCGACATGAAGCTTCTCTACGACGTTAAATCTATTAGAGGAAGTTATGTTGCTTTTGCTGGAGATAAAGGCGGATATATTACTAGTGAAGGAATGGTATCCAATGGGGTTGTAAGCTTTGATAAGATCAACTTTGTGCAACAACTTGATCATAATCTTCTCAGCGTTTCACAAATTTGTGATAAGCAGTTTTCAGTACACTTTGATGCTAATGGATGTTATGTGCTGAAACCCGGTTTCAAGATTCCTAAAGAATGGATTCTTTTATCTTCTCCAAGGAATAATGATCTGTATGTCCTTGATATGAGCCAAGCTATTACTACGTCTGCACAAGCAACTTGTTTCATTACCAAAGCCACTGAAAAAGACTTAATCTCTTGGCATAGACGGATGGGTCACATTCACTTACGCAAAATGAATCATTTGGTGTCGAATGAATTAGTGAATGGTGTTCCTCTTAAAAACTTCCATCTTCAAGACGTCTGTTTTCATGCCAAAAAGGAAAGCAAAGAAAGAAGCGAAACCCGACTAAGAAGATCAACACGGTGGTCATTCCGCTTGAACGTTTACACATGGATTTGTTCGGTCTTGTCAAGCATAAAAGCATTCGGAATGATCAATACTTCCTCGTGATAACAGATGATTATTCAAGATTTTCTTGGGTGGTGTTCATGGCTCACAAGAGTGATACTTTTGGTATTATCAAAAACTTGATCATTCAGATTGAGAATTTGTATACTTTGAAGGTTAAACGAATTCGCAGCGACAATGGAACAGAATTTAAAAATCAATCCATGAAGGAGTTCTGTACTTCAAAAGGTATTCTTCACGAATTTAGTGCGGCTTACACTCCTCAACAGAACGGCGTCGCTGAACGTAAGAACCGTACATTGATCGAGACTGCTAGGACGATGTTGGTAGAGTCACAATTGCCGATTCCCTTCTGGACTGAAGCTGTGTCCTCTGCTTGTTATACATTGAACCAAGTCCTTACAGTCAAAAGGCACAACAAGACCTGCTTCAAGCTTCTTCACAAACGGAAACTAGATTTGCCATATCTTGAACCGTTTGGAGCTCCTTGCACAATGATCGATCATATTGGAAAGTTTGGGGCAAAAGCTATTGAAGGTTACTTTCTTGGTTATGCCACCCCGAACTTAAGAGTCTGGAATCTAGAGACTAAAAGGGTCGAGGAATGGTCTGAGGTCAGAGTACAAAGGCACACATTGCCAGTCAAATGTCCTGGTCAGCCTTGGATGTTTGAGTACGATAACTTTTTCAATTCGATCAATATTCAAGAAGTCAAAGAAAGTGTTGCGGCAAGGATGTTTTTTTAGAGTGACAACGCAACAGATTCACCGTTGGTTCGTCCAATTATTGTTAACAATTCAGAACCAACTTCAGTGAATAATAATGCTCTCGACAATGAGGATTTTCATGATGCTACCGAACTGAACGAATCTTCAGAGGATGATGAATTTCTCGATGCAGACCAAGAAGTTGTTCATGGTACTTCAGAGGCTACACCTCCAGTGGACGCCCCTAAAACAGCTGAAGCTACTGCATCATCCTCTTCGCCAGTTCAGGGTATTGAATTGGTTGTTGATCTCAATCTCAACAATCTGGGTATGAACATTCCAGTTTCAGATAATCCAGAAACAAGAATTCACAATACCCATCCTCAACAAAACATCATCAGTAATGTACAAAGTGGCGTTCAAATGAGAAACATGTTGCGAAACGACAACAATGCAGGCTTGTATGCGGCAATTCGAGAATCTGGTCAACAAAACGATTGGTCCTTCGCGTGTTACGTATCACAAGAAGAACCAAAATCTATTAAAGAAGCTTTTTTAAGATAATTCTTGGGTTGAAGCTATGCAGGAAGAACTGCAGCAATTCCAGAAGCTAGGTGTCTAGAAACTAGTTGATAAACCTGATGATTACAAGAAGATTGGTACCCGTTGGGTTTATAAATGCAAAAAGGATGACCGTGGTGTAGTTATTCGAAACAAAGCAAGATTAGTCGTTCAAGGTTTTTGTCAGATTGAAGGGATCGACTACAATGAAGTTTATGCACCGGTTGCACGTCTAGAAGCTATTCGGATCTTTCTAGCCTATGCATCCTTCAAAGGATTCAAGGTCTACCAAATGGATGTGAAAAGTGAATTCTTACATGGTGTGGTTGAAGAAGAGGTGTATGTCGAACAACCTCCAGGTTTTGAAGATCCTATTCATCCCGATCGGGTTTGGTTGCTCAACAAAGCTATCTATGGTCTACATCAAGCACCTCGAGCTTGGTATGCAACCTTATCTAATTATCTGCTGGAGAATGGATTTCGCAGAGGTCTTATCGATTGTACTCTTTTCATCAAAGAACAGGATGGAGATCTTCTACTGGTTCAGGTATACGTAGATGATATTATTTTTGGTTCTACTAACGATGTTTTGTGTAGGAATTTCGAGCGTGTTATGCAGGAGAAATCTGAAATGAGCGCTATGGGGGAGATGACTTTCTTTTTGGGCTTACAAGTGCAACAAACGAAGTCTGGGATATTCATCCATCAGACTAAGTATGTCAATGACATCTTGAGTCGGTTCCAGATGTCTGATGCAACGCCCATTGGTACCCCACTACAGCAAAATCATGGAATTCATCCTGACTTGAAGGGTGAAGTTGTTAGCTCCTCATATTACCGCGCTGTGATCGGATCTCTTATGTACCTCACAGCATCAATACCAGATATAATGTACCCAACGTGCCTGCTTGCCAGATATCAAGTGAATCTGAAGGCCTCACATCTTGCAGCTGTAAAAAGGATATTCCGCTATTTGAAGGGATGCCCAGACACCGGTCTATGGTACCCTAGGGATGATAGCTTTGACTTGATCGCTTTCAGTGATTCTGATTTTGGCGGATGCAAAATCGACGGCAAATCCACAACGGCTGGATATCAGTTTTTAGGAAATCGCCTAGTCACATGGCAGTGCAAGAAGCAGACTTGTGTCGCTACATCAACATGCGAAGCTGAATACATTGCTGCCTCAAGTTGTTGCTCCCAAGTCCTGTGGATCCAACAACAAATGCACGACTACGATTTTGAATTCCTAACTACTCCTATTTTCGTTGATAATTCTGCTGCTTTACAGATCACTAGAAATCCTGTGCAGCACTCAAAGACCAAACACATCGAAATCAAATATCACTTCATACGTGATTGCTTTGACAAAAGGTTAATCGATGTTGTTAAGGTCCACATCGATGACCAACGTGCCGACCTTTTTACCAAAGCATTTGATAAATCAAGATTTGACTTTTTATTACTGGTAAACGGCATTAAGGTCAAGCAAGAGTAAAACCGACGTCGGAAAATTGTTTTTGTAAATATCTAAGTGTTTTTAATATATCATAGTTTTTACATTTTAGGGGGGTAAATCCAAATTTGAAAAATTCAAAAACATCGAAAAATTTCAAAAACACAAAAACAATAGAAAAACAAAAATGAGTTTCCTGGCGAGCAAAAGAGAAAATGATAGTACATCAGTGGTCTGTCCAAACCTCTTTAAACCTTAAATGAAAAACGATAAGCAGCTCCACATAAGATGTATCTGTAGGCTCACAATCATTTTAATGTGTGCAGGGTGATATAAACTTAAATCGACTGAAGACTGTGTGGGAACCACTCATTGGCATATGGTCTTAGTACCGAAATTTTGTTTGAGAGATTGCCGAGGTTCTAAGATATGTGGTCTTTATGCTGTTTATCATCTGGGTATCATGGTTATTTCTTTTACCGGAAATCAACGGAGACGAAGTCTAGATCTTCCATGATACCATACATACGTGTACATATTGCATACGACCTCAATAAGTGATCAACAATCACATGTCCACAAAAATAAGTGATAATATATCACATTTATCCGGGAGTCAAGTTCGTCTCTTTGATGTACGTTAGTACTGACGTGTTCACGGACTTGCTACTGTGCCCTCATGCATCGAATATCAAGTTCCTCATCAATAAGTGATTTTATCACATAGGGCTTGTATTCATCCAAAATAAGTGAGTATCTCACATTTTCATATAAGTTAAAAAGAGATGATAAATGGTATACTCACCAGTAAGATGAACCCTAGTGCATACCTTGATACGGAAATGTGTCATGTGTGGATGAACACAGATCGGTAAGTATAAATCATACACTAATCGTATCCCCATGCCGCGATTACATCTGATAAGTTGAGCTTATGTGTACAACAATACCGATAATTGTTATAGGATGCTTATCTAAATCTTAACTAATTGAACAACAAGAGTGTTTTGGCGTGGCCGTACACTGATATGATTCTCTTACCCTCAAAACTCGTAAAAAAAATGTCTGTAAATATTTATTTAAAGCTTTCAGTTTCTGCATCTTTGTATATATTTATTTACTGCTTTCCTTCTTTACATTTCACATATTCAAAATACCAAAAAGATTTTAGGTATGTTTTAATATAAACTTTATAAAAGCCAAAAAGATTTTATTTCTAATTTTTTTTATTACCCGATGTTGGAACTCGAGTCTTCGTTACCTGAAACCTGAACGAAAACTACAACAACTGAATCTTCATAAACGGTCAAAATTTGCAAGTTTTGAAAGTTAAAGACCAAAATTGAACAATTTGTTAAACTTTCAAACTGTCGGACGGTAGTTGATTGAAAAATGGTCACATGTGTGTCGTTTGTTTATGTTAACTATATTCCAAGCAGTTGTTCTCATTACGCGTTTAGCTTTCTTGTATGTGCAGATGCTACAATCAAACCAGCTAAATGCGAAGAGAACGTGATAGAAGACAAGCTTCGGAATGAAGACACGACGTGGAGGCACTCAAAAGATAAAGATGATCGAGTTGCCATTGACCTCTCATCAACACCTCAAGGATCTAAGTGTTGAAAATGGAGAGTTTATTTTAAGGGGGAGTTTGTCAACACACTTCCTAAATGAAAAGGGGAGTTTGTTGATACACTTTCTACTTACGTCAAGTGAAGACTTTGAAGATCCTCCAACATGAAAGACATGGAAGATGAACCCTCACGAGCAGCATCCAAGGGGGAGTTTGTTGATACATAATAATGGATACGGCTTGCTCGGTTCGAGTACGTTACAAGTTAAAGACCGAGACTCGAAATCCTCCGTCAAGCTTCAGAATAAATGTTGTTTGCTGCAAGTTTATGTGGTGCACATTAGTTAACAAGATCCTACATGTTTGCTGTTGTCAGTGACGAAACACCAGCATAACATGTTGTTGACGAAAGTCCAGCAGCTTATGTCTGTGACGAAACTCCTGCAGAACTCTGCATGACGAAACTCCTGCATGATCATGACGAAACTCCGGTCCAGTTCTGATGACGAAACTCCTGCTGATGTGCATGACGAAACTCCTGGAAGTTTCGTCATCATGGTCCTTCATCTTGAGGTTTCGTCGGCTTATGATGAGTTTCGTTGACCTCAGCATGTTTCATCGATTGTTTCCTCTATATAAGCAGCACTAAAGATAGAAAGACATAAGAGCACAACATAGAGACAACCGAGAGAACTGTGAGAGAGTTTTAGTGTGTGTGAACCGTATATTGTGTAATCTTGTACCTGAACTCTTCTCATATATACAAGTGTGTGTTAAACACTGAATATTTGTGTTCGTGTTCTATATCTCAGTTTGCTTTCCCGGTTGGATTCCGCACAACCGGGCCTGTTAGTATACAAGGATTAGGCGACTAGATCCTCCGCTAGTTGGACCTACATTTAAAAAAAATTCAAAAATATAGCAATAGTATACTCGTTTTAAAGATAAAAAATGCTCTTTTTTGTGCAATTTTTATAAAAAATATGTCGTATGAAAGAGTCATTAACGTTTAAAAAATGAGGGGGAATTGGAGGAGAGAGAAACTATTGCCTGGATTGACTAGAATGCCCCTAACAAACCCACGCGCCTCCAATTTTTTCCTTCAATTTCACTTATTTAATCTTAGTCCTTGATTAAATAAATAGACGGCCAAGATTACTTCCTATAGCCTTCCTAGCCAAATAAACTTCCTATTATATCCTAACCCTTTGTTATGAATGATTAGTGTTAATTTTAGAGTAAATTACAAAACTCGTCCTTTATGTTGACACCAGATTACAAACTATGTCTTATACCTTTAAAAAGTACAAAAAAAAACGTATTTTATGTTTGCAAACCCTTGCACATTATATCATTTATCTCTAACCCAATTAGTTTTCATAATTAAATCTTATTAAGTGGACCCCACATAAAGGTATTTTGGTAATCTCATTGATTCAATACTAAAGATCCCCCCACTAATTAACACTATGTTCCTTATATCATTTATCTCTAACCCAATTAGTTTTCATAATTAAATCTTATTAAGTGGACCCCACATAAAGGTATTTTGGTAATCTCATTGATTCAATACTAAAGATCCCCCCACTAATTAACACTATGTTCCCTAGTATCATTTTAACAGGGGGAGGGGAAGGAAAATTTTCTCTCTTAATCTCTCCAATTGGAGAGGATGATTATATGGTCATATTTTCTTCCCTTTTCCTCATTTTCCCTCCACTCCTATCCTTAAAAAAACTCGGGAACATAGTTTTTTCATATTTTCATCTATTTTCCCTCCCCTCTCCCTCGTAAATGAGACTCGGGAACAAAGTGTAAACATAAAACTAAAGATCATCAACAACTTTAAATCAATCAAACCCCAAATCAAAAGATCCACTAATGAGCAAAATACTGAAGCAAGAAATGCAGTGGAGCTCATGTTTGCTTTAATCATCTAGGGTTTAGTTAATCTGCAACCCATTAACTACGACTCAACAACCACCTCTAAACCACAATCACTCACCACCATACCTACCCTACACCACCATTAAATAATCACCCCTACCACCAGCAACCTGAACCAGACCCCTACCTCCTCCGACCTATGCCACCATTAAACAACCACCCCTACCACCAGCAACCTGAACCAAACCCCTACCTCCTCCGACCTACACCACCATCACTGAACATTACCCCGACAACCAAAACCCACCGTCGTGTCAAGAAAAGATTAGAAGTTCTTGAGAATCTGAATCGGTTTATGCAATTTGAAAAGGAAAGAGAAACATACACCACCGTAATACCACCATCTGCCACTGCCACTCAAACCCATCACCAACATATGCCCCCACAACCATAACCCGCCACAACCACCATTGCAAACCATAATCCCCAAACTCCATCTTCCACAACCACCACAGTACCAAATACAACGTCCCCACTGTTTTCCAAAGGGTTTGTGGAATGACGGGGGTGGATATGTGGAACGAATGAATACGACAAATTTTTTGGTTTCGTTAAAGGTTTTTTAGATAGGGGGAGAAGGAGAGACGACGACGACCATCGTGGTGGTGACGCTGTAGTGCTATGGCGGTGGTGGTGCTATGGAGAGGTTCTGCAATAGCGGTGGTGGTGCGATGACGAGGTTCTGCAATGGCGGTGGTGGTGTGATGGTGGAGGTGCTCTGGGAGGTGGTGCTATGGTGGTGGTGATGCGATTGTTGTAGTGACCCAGATTGTATAGAGAGACAAAGAGAGTTTGTAGAGTTAGAGGGTTGAGAGAGGGGGAGAGAGAGAGAGAGGGGGGGGGGGTTTGAGAAAGAGAGGGGGAGCAGGAGAAAGGGGTTTTTTTATGGATATTTACATATTTCCCCCTCCTAAGCTGTCTTATTACGTATTTACCCAACCCATAAAATCAATTACATATTTCTCCTCCCTAACTCATATATATTACATATTTCCCCTTTTTATTAAAATGACTATTATTTATGACTATTTTACCCTTAATGAACTAGTAAATGAATATTTACATATTTCCCTATTCTAATATGTAAAATCAATTACATATTTACCCAATTTATGTAAAATCAAAGTACAGGTTTTCAACTATGCTAATTTATTCTTCATCCATAATTTAAAGGACACCACTAACATATTCATGGGATGAGTGTGAGGGTGAAAAATTTGTAGATTATGCATATGCATAGAAAATAAGGTTCCACCAGATGCATTAACATCTATGTTTAAGAAATTCCTTTCTTAATTAACCCAATTACAAACGTAAAACAATTCAAGAAATTATTATTATTATTATTAAAATAAACAAAACACTACAAGCAGCCAAATTTAACTTGCTGCTGCACCACCGTAGCACATGTTCCCGATTGAAAACAAAAGTGATCTAGGTGTATAATGGTATATTTTAATGATCACTGGTCACAACAGATGGAACAGCAAAATTACGGCCAGACGACGGCAGGCGGAGACGATTGGCGTGGCGTGAAACAAGAGTGAAGCAGAAGGATGTAAATCCGTAGTGAAGCAGGAGTGAAGCAGAACGACGGAACAACAAAACGACGGTAAGACGACGGAATACGGAAACGATTGATGATTGCAGAACGGTCTAAGCCCGTCATGACAAGTTTGATGTGCACTAGATCGTCGTGTAGGGTTTTGCGTTTGCAGTTGTGAACCATATTATGTTGGAGGGGAAGGAACGCAGTTAACCAGATTGGGGAAGGTAGAAGGAAGCGTCCTTTGATGTTTTATTTTCAGAAAATAAATTATAAAAGGGTAAGGATAAAAGGGTAATTTCTCAAGAAAAAGGGGAAATATGTATTTGATTTTATAGGTTGGGTAAATATGTAATAAGGCAATTTAATAGGGGGAAATATGTAAAAATCCCCTTTTTATATTACTTATTTTAGTGTTTAGGATAAATGACCAAAATACCCATATGTAGGGTCCAGTTGGTAATATTTTTCACGGCCCCCGTCCCGGTTTTACCCGATCCAGGAGCCGTGGGGCAGAAACCCGTGGTATTTATTATGTTGGCAGCGGAATTTTTAACAGGATCTTTAAACTTGAAAATGCCCAATTATTTTATTTCATAATTTGGGATGAACCCCGTAATTTACAATAGATGAATTTCACGAGGAAATTCCTTGTTTTACAAAACATGTTTATTTATTTAATTGAGCCACCACTTCAAGCTTGATTATTGCTCTGTAGCACTTTTCCTTGAGTCACAGTAGGTCACCTGAAACATGTTTTAAAAAGGTTTTATCAGCAGAGAAATACTGGCGAGTTACTCAAGTTGCACAAAACGACACCTTGTTATAATATACAGTATTAAGGGTGATTACATTGTTTTTATCAACCAATTACCCAAAATCGGTATTTGTCACTCGACTGTATCTGTGATTATGGTCAGATCACCCATTGGCTAACTCGTTGTCCAATGGTGACAGGTATCAAGTAATGTATACAAAACCCCACATACCGGCAGTAATTGAAGATTACAAAGACTTGATCCCTGTAATTATAACTTTGAAATAAATAGGGTTTTGGAAACAATTTAGTAAAAATACAATGACTCACATTGCAAATTTAGACGGGCAGAGTTTAGCCTACTGGTTTAGCCTTGTTAACCTAATTCAAATAACAATGCACACAAAAACTAGGTCAGTAACTTAATACAACTTTTACGACAACTCACGAGATCAAAACCCTCACGACGAATGACAAAGTATAGCCCAATTACGGGCAGCACTTAAACATCCATCGGACCAGTCTCAATCGATCGGACATTAAATCGTAGTAGTGATCGAGTTATTACCCTGTTATCGCGGCAGAATTTCGTGCTGTGTGTGTGTTTTGAATTAAACAGACGATATCTCAATGTACGAAACGAGTTTTTACGTCGAACCAACGCCAAAATTCAAGTGCCAAACTCCACTATTTATACTGGAAAAACGGCTCCCTCGCGTGGCGCGAGGGCTTGTCGTGTGGCGCGAGGGCACCCCTCCTAGCATAGGGTAGCCTCGTGTAATTGTAGCCTGGGTGAGTCGACGTTTCGCTAAAATTCGATTTTGACCACGAACTGTGAAGATAATATTGATTAGGGAATACCCCCCCTGAGTTTTAGGGGCCTTGATCCTAGTTTTGATTGTTCTGAAAATTTTAGGGGTCATGCAATATTATTTGGGGGTCTCAATTAGGGTTTCCTATTGGACATAATAAAATAAGAAATAGGACTTTTGGTGAGAGTTGTTGCATCCTCCCCACCTTAATTAAAATCTCGTCCTCGAGATTTACTGGAACAAGTAGGGATACTTTCGCTTCATCTCTAATTCCAGTTCCCAAGTGTATTCAGGTCCTCTCTTTGAATCCCACTTGAGTTTGACCAGCATTAGTCTTTTGTGTTTGAGGAATTTGACCTTTCTGTCTTCTATCTGCAGTGGCTTCTCAACAAATTTTAACTTTTCATTTACCTCTACATCTTGAAGAGGTACTACCAGGGATTCGTCAGATAGACATTTCTTGAGATTGGATATATGAAATATGTCATGTATCCCAGCTAGCTCTGCTGGTAGTTGTAAGCGATAGGCGACTGGTCCTATTCGCTGGATTATTGGGAATGGTCCTACGTGCCTTGGACTTAGCTTTCCCTTCTTCCCGAATCGAACTACTCCTTTCCAAGGAGAAACTTTTAAGAGTACCTTGTCTCCAACTTGAAATTCTAGTGGCTTGCGTCGATTGTCTGCATAACTCTTCTGGCGATCTCGAGCCGTTTTCAGTCTTTCCTTGATTTGAGTGATCTTGTCAGTGGTTTCTTGTACGATTTCGGGACCTGATAATTGGCTTTCTCCTATTTCTACCCAACAAACTTGAGTTCTGCACTTTCGTCCATATAGTGCTTCGAACGGGACAGCTTCAATGCTTGCATGATAACTATTATTATAGGAGAACTCAATTAAGGGTAGGTGGTCATCCCAGTTTCCACCAAAATCTATTACACATGCCCTGAGCATGTCTTCTAGGGTTTGGATCGTCCTTTCACTTTGTCCGTCTGTTTAGGGATGGCAAGCTGTACTTAAATTTAATCGCGTCCCCATTGCTTCCTGGAAACTTGTCCAGAAATGTGAAGTGAAGCGACTATCTCTATCCGATACAATGGAGAGTGGGACTCCATGTAAGGATACTACTTCGTCTACGTATAATTTTGCTAACATTTATGTGCTAAAGGTTTCTTTCATGGGTAGAAAATGAGCTGATTTGGTTAATCGATCTACAATCACCCAGATTGCGTCGTTACCTTTTCTGGTTTTGGGTAACTTAGTAACAAAATCCATGGTTATTAGTTCCCACTTCCAAACAGGCATTTCTAATTGTTAAAGTAACCCTGAAGGTTTCTGGTGTTCTGCCTTAACTTGTGAACAAGTTAGGCACTTAGATACATATCTAGCTATATCCTTTTTCATTCCTATCCACCAGAAATTATTTCTTAAATCTTGGTACATTTTATTATTTCCAGGGTGCATGGTATACCTAGATTTATGGGCTTCCTCTAAAATCTTATTTCTTAATTCTCCTTGCTTAGGTACCCAAATCCTCTTCTTGTGGAATCTCCAAATTCCATCAGCTCCTTGCTCTAATTCCTTTATTCTTCCTTTCATTCCTTCAGCATCATCCTTGATTGCTGTTGCTTAAACATTTTTCAGTTGTTCCATTAAGTCTAATTGTAAACTTAATCTAAGAGCACGAACTCGTTTTTGCTTGTCATGATACTTACGACTTAGGGCATCTGCAACTACGTTTGCCTTTCCTTCGTGATATTGAATATCACAGTCGTAGTCACTTAGAATTTCCATCCATCTCCTTTGTCTCATGTTCAATTTTTTTTGCCCAAATATGTATTTTAAACTCTTATGATCTGTATAGACTGTAAATTTACTTCCATACAGATAATGTCTCCAAATTTTAAGGGCAAAAATTATCGATCCTAATTCTACGTCATGTGTTATATAATTTTCCTCGTGCTTCTTCAATTGCCTTGAGGCATACGCAATTACCTTTTTGTGTTGCATTAGCACACATCTTAATCCTAGCTTAGAACCATCACAGTAAACTTCACAGTCTTTTGTTCCTTCTGGAAGGGCTAGAATTGGGGCGTTTGTTGACCTTAGCTTTAAAATCTTAAAAGCCTCTTCTTGCCTAGGTCCCCACTCAAATTTTACTGCTTTACAGGTTAGCTTAGTCAATGGTATGGCTATCTTAGAAAAATCCTTAATGAATCGCCTATAGTATCCGGCTAACCCTAGAAAACTTCTAACTTCCATAGCTGATTGCGGGACCTTCCATTTGGTGATCGCTTCTATTTTGGAGGGATCAACGCGAATACCTTCGTGATTCACCATATGTCCTAAAAATTGCATCTCCTAGAGCCAAAATTCACATTTGGAGAATTTGGTGTAAAGCTTCTCTTTTCTTAACAAAGTTAAGAGTACATGTAAATGTTCACAATGCTCGTCCTGGGTTTTGGAATAAATAAGTATATCGTCGATGAAGACAATTACCAATTTTTCCAAACACGGTTTACAGATTTTATTCATCATGTCCATAAATGCTGCAGGAGCATTTGTTAATCCAAATGGCATAATTGTAAACTCGTAATGACCATGCCTAGTTCTGAAAGTGGTTTTAGGTATGTCTTCTTCCTGTACCTTCAATTGATGATATCCGGAGCGTAAATCTATTTTTGAAAAATATCTAGCTCCCTGAAGTTAATCAAAGAGATCATCAATCCTAGGTAATGGGTATCGATTCTTAATTGTAACCTTATTCAATTCCCTATAATCGATGCACATTCGCATCGAACCATCTTTTCTTTTTCACAAACAACACTGGTGTTCCCCAAGGGAATGAACTAGGTTGTATAAATCCTTTGCTTAATAATTCATTTAACTGCTTTTTCAGTTCTAACATTTCGGTGGGTGCTAACTGATAGGGTGCCTTGGCTATCGGTGTAGTTCCAGGAATTAGATGAATTCTAAATTCTACTTTCCTATCGGGTGGTAATCCAGGTAGTTCTTTTGGGAATATATCCAGGTATTCTGATACTACTGGAATGTTCTTAAGTTCCTTACTTTTGGTATTAATAACTATCGAAACCATATATGCTATTCCTTGATTTCTTGAATAACTGGCCACTTTCATTATTGAAATGAATTTCATTGACTTTCGTGGCTTATCTCCTGTAACCATAATTATTCCTCCTGTGGTTGTATGAATTTCTATGGAATTCTTATCACAGAGGATTCGAGCATGGTTTGTTACTAACCAAATCCATTCCTAACACAATATCGAATCCAGCTAAATTCATAGGTAACAGGTTTGCAGAAAATTTATGACCTGAAAGTTCTATCTTACCTTTCTGCAAGACTTTATCTATGTTAACAGAATTCCCATCTGTCGTTTCTATCGTAAAAATTTGTTTAAGGTTAGTTAAGGGTAGGTTAAGAGGTTGGCAGAATGAAGTATTTATAAAACTTTGGTTTGTACTAGAGTCAAATAATACTTTCGCATAAATGTTGTGAACTAGGAATGTACCCACTATCACATCCGGAATCAGATCTGCTTCCTGTGTAGTCAACTGGAAGGTTCTTGCATTCTGCTTAGGTACTTTAGTCATCTTAGCTAACTTTAATTTACAGGTTTCACAAAAGAAAATCTTTATACTTTTACTGAAATCCCAACTTTAAAGAGTTAATGCCGTTCATTTCGTCGTATGAATTACGAGAGTGAAAATAAAATAATGTTTATCATCAAAATTTATAGATACACACCTGCTGATAAACCTAAATTTATCATTTGTCATACCTGTTCTTGAGTTATCCTTAAGGGTCAGTTATTTAAGGCTTTCGAATTTCCTTATAGATATACATATCTATATAATTATTTATTTCATGTATACCTTATTCATAAGGTCAATATATATAATAGGTTTACGTTCCCAAAAGTAGGGCAGACATCACTAGAGTGATTTTATTAACATATACCCCATCTCACCCGGCTTCACCGGAGAGGTATCCTCATCTTACCCGGACAAGCTGGAGTGTTACCATATCATACCTAGCTTTGCTAGAAAGGTAATTATTATTGTATTTCTCATACTTAGAATCACAAATGTTCATTATTCAGTATAGCTTGTATCAAGAAACATGGAAATTAGTATTCTCATGATAGATCATATGCTAGAATCGAGTAATACAAATAAACAAGATATAACAGTGGCTAATTGTTATTGCTTATTTATCATATTTGCACTTTTCTAGTTATCATCCTCATGATATACCAATATCCATCCCAATTTATCTATACAATTATTTAGCTTATACTAAAGCATTAAAATTTCTTGTACTACTAAGTGTTGGTTTCTTCTAGGTTTCCATTATTCTCATTATTCCGGTTTTCCTGATTTACTCCGTTGTTCATCTGCATTTATCAATTATTAATTATCACAGGCTAATATTTAGTACAAACATTTAGGTACAACTTGTACAAACAGATTTAATTAAAAATGGCGAACATTGCGACTTATATATATATATATATATATATAGGATAAGGATCATGTGAGAAGTGATAGGCTAGTTGAGAAACTTGAGAAGCATTCTGGACCACACATTTTTCTAAGCCTTCCGTAATATACACATATGTATAGTTTAAAATTGACTATATACATATGTGTATAACTCAATATACATATATGTATATAGTCATTTTTAAACTATACATATGTGTATATTACGAAAGGCTTAGAAAAATGTGTGGTCCAGAATGCTTCTCATGTTTCTCATATAGGGTGGACTTCTCTTAGGATCCCTACCCTATATATATATATATATATATATATATATATAGGTACATGTCTATTACAAATTACAATTGAAATTCAAAATATACTAGGGGTTGTGCATTCATAATTTATTTTAGTCTATCTAGGAATATTATGCTCAGCATGCTTTTATATAAGGTTTATTCTCTCTCCTCTTACTAAGTTGTTCATCTAACGGGCAAAGTTCCTTTAAAGTTTCTGGCTCATAGGTGATATGGGTGCTAGTACTGGGTCAGGGTGTTGAGAGATAAGATAATTTATACACTTTTCTGGTTGAGATCTAATTTCATTGGTTGGTCCGGGTTTGACAGTTTAACTTAATTAAAAGTTAACATTTACTGCTGTAGTGGCTAACATATAAAGATTTGCCCATTGTTCATCTAATCATCTTCCCATGGTGGGTTAGTGCCTATTTTCTGAGTTTCCTTATTAATCATCACTCCTTTTGGTTGTGACTTCTTTATTTTCTCTTGACTTTTTCTAATAATCCAACTTCTTTTCTTAGTGGTAAGTGGTTTCTCAAACTGTGCCTTACGAATAAATATTCCTTCCTCAGTATCTGCTGAGTATCTTGAGGAATTTGATTGAAATGAGGTTCCCTTGTCTTTTGGTGAACTATCTAATTGACGATAGATGTCCGAAATTCTTTGCTTACCCATACTGTAAACTAACAAATAGTCAAATAACACAAAAAAACACATAATCACATAAGTTATTTTCTAACACGGAATTTTAGAATTTAAGTGTTAGCAGATTACTTCTTTGGCTTAGACCAGTGGCATGGCTCTGATACCACCTTTTTCTGTCACGGCCCCCGTCACGGTTTTACCCGGTCCAGGAGCCGCGGGGCAGAAACCCATGGTATTTATTATGTTGGCAGCGGAATTTTTAACAGGATCTTTAAACTTGAAAATGCCCAATTATTTTATTTCATAATTTGGGATGAACCCCGTAATTTACAATAGAGGAATTTCACGAGGAAATTCCCTGTTTTACAAAACATGTTTATTTATTTAATTGAGCCACCACTTCAAGCTTGATTAGTGCTCTGTAGCACTTTTCCTTGAGTCACAGTAGGTCACCTGAAACATGTTTTAAAAAGGTTTTATCAGCAGAGAAATACTTGCGAGTCACTCAAGTTGCACAAAACGACACCTTGTTATAATATACAATATTAAGGGTGGTTACATTGTTTTTATCAACCAATTACCCCAAATCGGTATTTGTCACTCGACTGTATCTGTGACTATGGTCAGATCACCCATTGGCTAACTCGTTGTCCAATGGTGACGGGTATCAAGTAATGTATACAAAACCCCACATACCGGCAGTAATTGAAGATTACAAAGACTTACTCCCTGTAATTATAAGTTTGAAATAAATAGGGTTTTGGAAACAATTTAGTAAAAAGCGAATGACTCACATTGCAAATTTAGACGGGCAGAGTTTAGCCTACTGATTTAGCCTTGTTAACCTAATTCAAATAACAATGCACACGAAAACTAGGTCAGTAACTTAATACAACTTTTACGACAACTCACGAGATCAAAACCCTCACGACGAATGACAAAGTATAGCCCAATTACGGGCAGCACTTAAACATCCATCGGACCGGTCTCAATCGACCGGACATTAAATCGTAGCAGTGATCGAGTTATTACCTTGTTATCGCAACAGAATTTCATGCGTTGTGTGTGTTTTGAAGTAAACAGACGATATCTCAATGTACGAAATGAGTTTTTACGTCGAACCAACGCCAAAATTCAAGTGCCAAACTCCACTATTTATACTGGAAAAATGGCTCCCTCGCGTGGCGCGAGGGCCTGTCGCGTGGCGCGAGGGTACCCCTCCTAGCATAGGGTAGCCTCGTGTAATTGTAGCCTGGGTGAGTTGACGTTTCGCTAAAATTCAATTTTGACAACGAATTGTGAAGATAATATCGATTAGGGAATACCCCCCTGAGTTTTAGGGGCCCTGATCCTAGTTTTGATTGTTCTGATAATTTTAGGGGTCATGCAATATTATTTAGGGGTCTCAATTAGGGTTTCCTATTGGACATAATAAAATAAGAAATAGGACTTTTGGTGAGAGTTGTTACAATATTTAACCATGAAAACTAACTGAGTTAGGGCTAAAGGACATAACATGCAAGGGTTTGCAAACATCAAGTACTTTTTTGTACTTTTTGAATATAAAGGAAATAGTTTGTAATCTGGTGTGAAGCTGATTTTTGTAATTTACTCTTAATTTTAAATTGAGTCTAATTAGCATGCTTGCGTTGCAAGCAAAAACTGTATATAAATAGATGATAGGTCTCACTGTAAACAAAGAATTATAATTTGAGTTGGTAAAAATAAGAAAAAGTCTTCACGGATTGTCGACCAATAAGAAATCATTGTGTTCTTGTTTTGTATTATACCAATGGTTCCAATAATTGATACCGTAACTTAAACAATCTTAGGTTTGTTCATTACATTCTTTCCACCTATTGTGTAGATCGATTGGGGTGTATAATCGACTAGAATTAGAAGATACTCATGGTAAATAACCGATCAAGAACCAGAGCCTACTAACTCTATTTGTAAAAATGGGACTAAATACCTGATACGAAGAAACTTGATAAAAAAAACACACAAGAGTCAACATAGCTGACATGGTAGGACAACCGAATCCAAATCAAGCAATGATTCAGGCAAGTGATCATTAGAATGTGAAATCAAAGTGTCTCAAACTCACCACGACTAAGTACTCTTCATGGTTAATGGTGGTTGGTACTATTTTGGGAGCTTACAGGTTATCAGACATGATTGATACGGTGACACAGGGAATCATGGATGCCTAGAAGAATCAAACCGCTATGGCTTTGGTTTTTCAATCCTTTCGAGAATATATCTTACTGCATGTGGCTAAATGTGTGAGTGCACTCGATGTTTGGGAAGCGATTAGAATTCTTGTTTTGGGTGCAAATCATGTCCAGAAAGAAAAAGCATGACTCCGTGTCCTTCGATCAGAACGAGAAAATCTGAAGATAAAAGACAATGAATCAATCGGCGAGTTTCTGGGATAAATTGTTAGACTAATCTTGCTCATTATGTGTAAGTTCGGGTTAAAAGTGACCGACTTACAAAGTTAAGGTAAAAAGTGACAGGGATATAAACTTGGGGTTTTTTTGAGATAGTTTTTTAATCCTAGTTTGAGTCAAATAGGTTTACTTGTTGAACAAGTTATTAGGCTTATAAATAGAAGGATTTATTTGTAACCCTAATTGTACCAATTATCAATAAACGAGTTTTGATTCAATACGTTCTTTGGTATCCAATTCTAACAAATTGGTATCAGAGCTATAAGGAGTTTGATCCACGATCAAGACTATTGATATTGGTGTTCGACTGTTGATCTTGAGTCCGGCAAGAAAGAATCAATCGACGAAGGCTTGCGATTGATAAGATCTTACGACGGGTTCCGGCGATCATAGAAGGCGGCGACAGAAGAACACTTGGCGCCCAAGTCTGAGACGTATTAATCGAAGAACGGTCGGAATCACAGGTGACCGGTACAAAGGAGGCGGTTGGAATTCTCGTGAAGAAGAAATCGGAATTCTTGAAACGTTTTGGTGAAGGTATCGATTGGATAAAAAAGGAACAGAAGGATAATTGGTGTTTTTTTCAAGGCTGCCATTGCTTCCAAAAGTCAGCAAGGGTTTCTTTTATTTGTTTTGGTTATTTTCTTTTGACGACAATTTAAAAGGAAAGGAACAATGTTTACTTTTTTATGAATTAAAATTTAAAAGAAAAAGGTAACAAAAGGTTTCTTTTAAGTTACGACAAAAAGAACAAAACAATTAAAGGATTTATTGTTTTTCTTAAAATCTGCTATTAAAAGGAAGTAGCAGGATTTTTATTCTCGGGAAGGAATCAATTTGAGGTTAGAAAATTGATTCAAGCCCTAGCACTCCGTTGACGTACAGTAGAAGAAACCGAAGGATGGGTGATAACGCGAACCGAGTACCTCCAACGAAGGAACCGATGCCTAGTCTTCCATGTCCAATGCTTACGGATACAAACTACACCGTTTGGGCTATGAAGATGAAGGTAATCTTCAAGGTTTACAAGGTATGGGATGTGATTGACCCCGGAACGACCATCGATACTCACAAAGATTCTATAGCAATCGCTTTGCTATTCCAAGGGTCACCCGAAAAGCTAGTATTGCAGATTGGGAACAATGATTCAGCAAAAGAGATGTGGGAAGCGGTGAAATCTCGCAATCAATGTGTTGAACGTGTGAAAGAAGCAAGACTTCAAACCTTAATGTCGGAATTTGAGGGTTTGAAGATGAAGGTACCAAGTACAATCGTTGAGTTCGCAGGAAAGATTTCAGGGATTGCTTCTAGATCTGCTTCTCTTGGAACAGTTATTAAAGAAAAGAAACTGGTTCAAAGGTTTCTACATAGTTTGCCAAAAAGGTTTATTCACATGGTTACCTCTCTTGAGCAATCGATTGACCTTAAAACAGTTGGATTTGATGATGCCGTGGGTCGTCTTATAGCCTATGAGGAACACGTTGTAGGATCGTTTTCAGACCCAAATGAGTCGGTCAGAAGAGTTTTGCTCAGTTTGAAAGGCGGAAACAGACAAACTGAGATCAATTCAACTAGTAAATCCCTTTAAACTGTCGAATTATTGATTAGATAACGTTTTACAGCGAGACGACACTTCGGCAGCACTTCGTTGCTCTGACCGGAATGAATGAATCAGATTTCGCTTGGAAGACCCTATATATAGAGGTTTAATTTCGCTTGAGAGTGGCAAAGAGCCAGTTCAAGCGAAATTAAACCAGTTGATTTCGCTTGAGGCTGCAAAGCCTCTTTCAAGCGAAATCTCCTCCTTCAAGCGAAATCATCATATCTTGAAATACGTACACTGATCTAACATTCTATGTACAAGACTCGATACAAGACGAAGTCGACAGACGCATGCACTAACAGACTCCCCCTCGAATGTTGACGAGTCTTAAAGTGTC
Source organism: Helianthus tuberosus (assembly GCA_030545235.1). Classification (NCBI taxonomy): domain Eukaryota; kingdom Viridiplantae; phylum Streptophyta; class Magnoliopsida; order Asterales; family Asteraceae; genus Helianthus; species Helianthus tuberosus. Next base: position 13,675,242 of record CM060452.1, on the reverse strand, counting down.
GAGTCTTCGCATCTTCAGTCTTTATCAGCCTTCTCTTTGAAGTATCTGAGACTGTAAGCATCCTCAAATCTCTCTCTTCTCTTGATCTCCAGACTCTCTGGCTCTTACTTCTTTAGCACCAACAGATTCCTCCCCTCAAATTTTGATATTCTTCAGGATCAGAGTCTAGCTCTCGAGTTTTCTAATTCTCTTGATCAGATCTCTTGATTCCTTACGTTCATCAGTATCAGCAGTTTCAGAATCATAACCTGGCTCACACTATCCACAGGTTTAGAATCGATTCCTGGCTCTTTCCTGCTTTGGATCAAAATCTGGCTTTTAATCTTTTATCACAGAGTCCTCAGGTATCGGAACCTGGCTCTCTATCATCTATCTCAAGATCACCTAGCTTTTATCCTGCACATTCTCTACCCAAAAGTAAATTTTCTGATAACCACTTATAGAATAAATTTCAAAATGATTCAACATTTATAGACTCTGATGAACCACTTGCAGGAATACCTTTTTCATTACAAAATATTTTCTCATTTAAACACAGATTCTCCTTCACTATCTACTCAACTATCTCCCAAACCAGTTGTCGTCATGTTTAGCACTTGGAATTTTGAAAATCAGCTTTTTAACATCAGTTGTCAAAAATCTTTTTGTATTTTTCAAAATTTATGCTAAAACACACTAAAAATCTTTTTGGATTTTTTTTTTAATAAAAAGAAAATGCAATAAAGAAATATTTACATACAAAATTTTTGTGAGTTTGTGTAAGAGGATCATATTAGTTTTTTTGAGACAAATCACCAACACCGTTAAGCTTTAGACATTTTAAGTTCTAAACAATTCACTTAGATTGTCAGTATACTGATCCACTTAAATTCTCACACAAAGTTCAATTGCTTCGAGATACGAGATTAATGTCTTAGAAACTTAAACTTAATCGCGTGTCCCACCTCAGAATATACTCCCGTATCCAGATCCCAATATTCAGTCTTACAGGTGAGTATACCACAGATGATATCTGTAAGGGGTTAATTGCGAAACCGTGAGAGCTCAGGTCAGAACTTCCGTTCAGCAGAGAGATAACGGCTCGACTTTTGGTGTGTCCCCTTTAGAGGATCTTTTTTACAACAGCATTGATTAGCAATTTTATTGTCTCGTCATTTTTTGTTGAGGGCGGTGCTATATTTAAAGCAAGTAGTAAAGTATTCTCCGGGGACTAGGCCATTGCTTCCGCATTATCAGAAGTCCCGGGATAATACCCCAGATATCACTAAGCATAAAGACCTAGTATCTCAGAAAGAGGGACCTTTCAAACAAGATTTCAGGGGTTACCCATATATCCGAGAGATGTTCCCCACGATATAAGCAAGTTTGAAATTTAGATTTATATCTCGTCACAATCTACTAAATGTGCAAAAACCTACCGGCACATCATCAGCGAGACCGTTTATCACATTTTGACTTTCCAATTCTTTAACATGTTGTGACAGTCCACTGATGTACTATCATTTCCTCTTTTACACAACAAAACTCGTTTGTGATTTTATCATGTTTTTGTCTTTTTCAAATTTTTAAATGTTTTTGGATTTTCTGAAAATATCTTACTCCCCCTAAAATGCAAACACATTTTAGGAAATTTGAAAACAAACTGTACAAATAATATGACAACCGATATCGAATCGCTTCAATTCGCCATCAACTTGGCATAAACAATCAGAACTCCCCCTCACAACAAACTATTTTCCCACTGATTTCAAAACACTTAAGTTTGTTTTAATCAAATGGTTTGTCCGGAAAATAAGTTTTGTTGATTGATTTTACCATTAGTAGATTAGGGGTTCGGTTCATCATATTGTCTACCAACCACTTGTAGTAAAATGCAAGTACAACTTAATGTCCTTGATTTACCACTTGTAAGAATAATTCAATCAAGTTCAAACTAATGACCTTGATTTTACCACTTGTAGGTAAAAACCTTTTTCAATCAAATTTTCAACCACATGGCTTACCAACCAATACCACTTGTAAGTTACCATATGTTGGAAGGACCTAGCCTTCGCCTTTGGAGCTTCCGTTGGAGACTCTTTTGTGTCTCTCTTTCCAACCACGTTTTCAACCTTTTGCTTCGGCCGCGGTAAGTTGGAAGGACCTAGCCTTCGCCTTTGGAGCTTCCGTTGGAGACTCTTTTGTGTCTCTCTTTCCAACCAACTCGGGACATTCAGACTTTTTGTGGCCGGGTTGATAACATTTGTAACAAACGGAAACTTTTCCGGGACATAGCGATGCAGTGTGTCCCGTCTTTCCACATACCGGACACGGCTTGTCTTTGAAGCGGCACTCACCTTTGTGCCCCTTTCCACATACTTTGCAACTTGGCGACCTACCTTTAGCCTCCACTTTCTTCCCCGATTCAGCAGTTCTAGCTTTCTTTGTAGGGCTTGGATTCACATCCTGTACCCTTCGCTCACCCCTTTCAACTTGTTTCTTTAACTCGATTTCCCGCTCCCGGGCGGAGTTAATGATTTCTATGAGAGTTTCATATTTTGAGGGAGTCATAAACTCCCGGTATTCAGCACTCAGCATGTTATAATAATAGTATATCTTCTGCTCTCCAGTGGTGACTAACTCGTCACAAAATCTCAGCTTATCCATGAAGATGCCCGTGATCTTATCAATTGATTCTCCCTTTTGTCTTAACCGGATAAATTCCTCTTTAATCCTGTTGATAAGTGCTTTGGGACTATGGTGTTTAAGGAACGGCACCTTAAACTCATCCCAAGTCATGACCCTTACCGCTTCGGCTCCCATTTCCTTCTTTTTATTGTCCCACCAATCCTTAGCTTGATTTCTCAATTGACCCGTTCCGTAAGCAACAAAGTCACCTACGTCACAGTGGGTTCGTTCAAACACTCCTTCAACGTCACTTATCCATCTTTGGCAGATTATCAGGTCAACTTCCCCGTTATAGATTGGTGGTTTGCACGCCATAAATTCTTTATATGAGCACCCTTTACGTTCTTCCGTTTTATCTTTCATAAGGTTGACACTATCCTCCAACCTTTTAACTCGCTTTTCAACAAGCGACAACACCGTGCTTTGAATTTTGTCTATAAACCCGGATAGACTACCTTCAATTGCCTTCCCTACTTCTTCGGCAATTATCTCTTTCATTTGTTCAGTGCTTGTTTGCACCGGATTATCATCGTTTCCATCAGACATCTTGAAACTGAAATGTTTACATTTAAAAGTTAAACATTTCATTCATAACATTGCTTCATTTGTTTCGGTTTAGCCAAGTTCTTAACTTGCTTTAACCATTCACATTTAATGCACTTTCCGGGTTTGAGTGTGTTAACACACTCTTCCCATGCGCGTCAATTCCTTTCACATTCTTACATAAGACATAATTTGTTAACATAATAAGTTAATTCTTACCGGACGATCGATCAAGCTTGAACCAAACACTTTGTTGACAACCTTAAGCTCTGATTACCAACTTGTAACACTCGTCTTTAATTTACAAGAAATTAATGTAAATATGCGATATAGATATGAATTTTATGACCCATTTTATATCATAAGTTCCAAAAGTAAAGTTTTAAAGTAACAAACATTAGTCAACTGCTGACTAATGCAAACATTCAAAAGTATTTAGCAAAATAGTTACATCATAGACATTGTCTAAACAAAGTTAACTTAAGCGGAAGCTTCAAAAGTGCGTGTTCGGTTCTTCAAAAGCTTGCTTGACCGTCATCCGTAATCCTTGCATACCTAGAAACTGAATTGTTTACATTAAACATTAGTATTAGGGTTATTGGAATTATTGCTTAATCGAAACTATGTTTAAAACGGATTCGATTTAACGAAGAAATACAAAATTTAATATAAATTCCAAAGCTCTACCGTAACTTACGGTAGTTACCGTAAGTTACGGTAGCTCCTGGGAAGTTTTGGTTCCACCGTAACACAGGAGGAACCCACCGTATCCTTTTGGTCTCTACCGTAAATTACGGTAGATACCGTAATTTACGGTAGACTCTGGAATGTTATGTTTTGTTTGATTTGTTTGTTTACTTGAGTCAAGTTCTCGGATTTCAATTCCACGAACTAACATGTTTAATCCTCGTATTTCTAATATGTCATTTGTCGATGATAACAAAAGACCAATCAATCACATTACGAAGCAATATCTATGCTTTAATTAATTATTCGACCCGTTTGGCTCATCTACGGAATCTTCCACTATGATGACTACCAATGAGATCTTATTCATCCTTGATCCATTATTCAATTTAGCGAATATCATCGCTTTTAAATTTACACAACTTCTTTTCTACAATACGACTATACGTAATTTAACAAAATTTCACTTAAGTAACGGTCAAGTTACATACCTTCAAAGTAGACCTTTCAAACGTGATTCGCCACCCGCTTGTCCGCTTGACGCTCCTGCGTCCTTTCCTATAGAGTTCATTTATGACATATTTAGAACTCTCTTTAAACCATAATTCGCATAATACACCGAAACATCATAATTATGCGTTTAAACTTTGAATTTCAGTTTTAAGCCTTCTTTGAGGCATTTTCACAAACACTTTAAGGGCAGATTTTTACATGATTAAATATCAAGTCTCTAGCTTATCACTTAGACCTAATTTCACATCAATCAACCATTTTACATAATTGTTAGCTTCTATAATTCTGAAGTTACTTCACAATTGGCAATTTACACTAGAACAACACCCAAATTCCTAGTGTTCATCAAATTATACAAAACTCACTAATCACCTACAATGGTGTTCATAGGTTTCACTAAAACTTCACATGATCCCAACTTGTATTTGTCTAGGGTTTGTCCCTAGACTCTATATTGTTCCTAATCCATCATAAAACAGACATGCAACCATAAATATTAGATTTTCCCAATTTCATGAGAATTTCAAGTTGAGAGTTTTCATCTAATTTTACATACCTTGTAATCCTCTTGTGATGAGGATCAGTAATCTATGCTTGATTTTCGTTTTTAATCAGATTTGGACCTTCAATTGATCGATTTTGTGGAGTTAGGGTTTGGTGAGGAGTCCTGGTCGCTCCCCTGCGTTCTTGATCGAGCAGACACACTAATTTGTGTGTTTGGTTTTTATTTAATTTGTTTTAATAAATTCTAGTTTCAAGTTCTACAACTTAGGTCCCTCCACTTTTGTTTATCTAAAAGTTTTGGTTATTTTAACCCTATTTCAAGTTATTTCTAAACTTTGTAGTTAACTAGGTTAAAATTCCTAGTTAGTAAATTCTTGTTTATTTATACTTTATAATTCTAATATAAAGTTTTATATTTTCGGGGTGTTGCAAGTCCACCCCCCTTAAAAGGGTTTCGTCCCCGAAACCAAAGTACGTACCAAATAATGTAGGGTGGAGACGTCGCATCTCCTCTTCGGACTCCCACGTAGTGTCCGAACCTTTCCAATGCTCCCATTTGACCTTGACTTGCTTAATCACTTTGTTCCTCAAACTCTTCTCTTTACAATCTAAAATCGCAATTGGTTTTACATCATAATTGAGGTTGTTATCCACCTCAATATCATCGTAGTGGATACGAGCAGTTTCGTCTGCTAAACGTTTTCGAAGATGTGACACGTGGAATGTGCAATGTATCCCACTCAACTCCTCGGGTAGTTCGAGACGATATGCTACTTGGCCAACCCGCTCGGTGATTCTGAATGGCCCAATAAATCTTGGGCTCAACTTTCCTCTTTTTCTGAACCGTATTATTCCTTTCCATGGCGATACTTTCAGCATTACTTTATCGCCCACTTGAAATTCAATCGGCCTGTTTCGTTTATCCGCATACGACTTTTGTCGATCCTGAGCCGCTTTTAGGTGAGTTCGGACCATATCGATTTTCTCATTCGTAGTTCGGATTATATCAGTAGGTGCTAGCCCTCGTGGACCCACTTCTCCCCAACATACCGGGGTTCGACACATTCTACCATATAACATTTCATACGGGGCCATCTTAATGCCCGCGTGATAGCTATTGTTATATGAAAATTCGACCAAGGGTATATAGACATCCCAACTACCCCCGAAGTCGATAATGCAAGCCCGCAGCATATCTCCCAACGTTTGTATTGTTCTTTCACTCTGCCCATCCGTTTGTGGATGGTAAGCAGTGCTACTGAACAGTTTAGTTCCCATTTGTTCTTGAAATTCACGCCAAAAATTCGAAGTAAACCGAGTATCTCTGTCTGACACAATGTGTAGGTCCCCTATTCGTACGGATCTTTCACAGAATTGTCTTTCCAATCAAGAGTGCGGAATCCTCTTGATCAGAATATCACAGAAACAAGTAGACGAACAGAAACAGCAAGACACTTTCAAACCGGGTTTCTATTGATTATCAATCTCACAAGAATTACAATCAATCAAACCCTAACCAACAACAATTTCGTCCAAGTCTAAGGTCTCTCACGAAATTGCTCTCACACACTGTTTTGGCTGATTAACTGATTAACCTAAACCCTAAAGCCTAACCTTGTTTATATAACACAAGGTTTGCTACTTGGGCTAGGATAAACCACATGAGCTGCGAATTTGGGCAAGGCCCAATTCGTCCCACATCCCCATAAGTATGGGTTTGGTTAGCCCAAACATTACAACTAACTATTACAAAGCTAAACCCGCTAACTGTTTATCGTTTAACTAATTACAAGATATCCAAAGACCAAATCTAAGCTGTTGTCATAAACATGCACCAACAAACTCCCCCTTGACAATAGCTTCATAAAATAACTTTGTCTTCAGTCATCTTGCAATCTTCATGTAATCTTGCACTGTCTTTGGTCTTTGGATAGCTTCAGCTTCAACAGCTTCTGTCAGCAACAGACTCCCCCTAAGCTGATGCATCCAATCACCAAATCTTCAAAAACTTTAGCGTTTGAGTAAACTTCAGTTCAGCATTTGAATAGCAATCTTCAAACTCTTCAACTTTGTCTCCAATGTAGAAAGGAGGTTCTACCATGCATCCAATCAAACTCTCATCTTCACAGCAACTCATCACTTTAACTTCTCAGCAACATACTGCTTCAATCTGTTTACTATAAAACAAACATCTCGAGAAACCATAAGAATTTTTCAACCTAAGTTAAACAAATTATTATTATTCAAGAGATTTGTTAAACTGTATAACAGATTAAGCCTTTTCCAATTTATCACCAACACGCAAAACTTTTTAATCACACACCCTATAACCCGCATGATTTAAAATTTTGAACTCACTTTCTAACATCGTCTCCCCCTATCAGTAATAATTCCTCCAAGAATAACAGTTTTCCGTACGTTAAGAATTTTAAACAGAAAAAGACACTATTTTTGGATTTTTATATTTTTCTGAAAGCAAGTAAATAACAAAAGCAATAAACACTCTATTTTTGTGAGAATCACTGGTAAGAAGATCATATCAGCACAATCAAACTGTTTTCACACCAATAGTTAATTCTTTATTTATTTTCGTGAAAAGCATTCCAAGACGATTACCAGTATGTTTGTCCACTTAAACAAAATGCATGAACATTTCAAGTACCATTACCATATGATACGTTAAGGTAATTTTATTACTGATATACTAGTGTGTCCCACTTCAGGATATACCCCCACGATCAAGGTATGCACAAAGATTCATCGTAGTAGGTGAGTATACTGATGTCATCCTTTAAGATATCCTGACAGTGTCTAGGTCTGCATATAATCTGTTTTATCATGTTTTAATTGCTTAACAATGAACACCCAAATAAATACTAATCAAATCCTGGAAATATAAACAACACACTCTATCATGCAAGTATCTTCCCTACCACATATTTCACAAGTCCAATCCAGATTTCTGAAATCTTAACTGGGAATAGGTTGAGAAGAGAACAGAATAGATCTTTAGGAGAGATGGTATAATATACAGATCAAATGAGTTTTTCTCAGTTTGATATAGGTTTATTGGGTTTCTTTTGGGCACTTGAGGGCCTCTTTCGGGTGTATTAGATCTATAGCGCGACAACGTACAGCTAGGTCAGCATGTATCCGGATGCAGCAGAAGCTGTCGTTGCCTAGCACCTCCAGGTCAGCATATATCTGGATGCAGCAGAGGAGGTACACGACTTTTTTCAGAGAAGATTTCAGAATCAGATCAAAATTGTGTGTATCGGGACAACATACAGACATTCAAATAGAAATGTGCAAATTCCAAGTGACTTTCTTTCCTGAGGTCATGTACAATTTTAGTTCTGAACAGAAAGACAGTCAAGATATCCCCAGATGAAATAACAGTATAAAGACCCAAAACTTCAGATTTTGGCAATCTATCAACGCAAGATTTAAGGTCATTAAACCATACACCACTGATGTGTTCCCCACTCATATTCAGTTTATTTAGGTTTATATCACATTGGTAAGTTGATTATTTCATGCTTTTTGCCTACTGGTACATCATATAATGAAGCTGCTATCACACTTAAGCATTTTAATTTCAGTTTCAGTGTGACAGTCTAACTTGCTGATGTACTATCATTTCTCCTTTTTCACACAGTGATAACTCATTTTTGATTTTCTATTTTTTTATGTTTTTTGATTTTTCAAATTTTTTTATTTTTGATTTTTAAGAAAAGAAATAAACTATTTACAAAATTCTTATGAAAAACCAGTTATTCAGGATTCCTCATCCCGTTGAGTTCGACTAAGTGTTCAAAGCGAGCCCTGTCAAAAGCTTTAGTATAAAGATCTGCCAGGTTATCTTCGGTGTCGAATCAGCACTTTGAACTTCAATTTAAATCAATCAATATATATATAACAACAATCTCACATCCCCCTTCATATGCCTAGAGCAGCCACTATCAACATAAGTTGATAATCCTCCTTAGCAGCTCCTGCACACACCAACTAAGAAATTAGTTAGATTGGGGGACCCAAGCCTTAATGGTCTTGGGTCGTCCAAATTCACCAACTACTGGAACATCCATCCAATATCCATTACTCCTTACTGGAGTCTTGGATCTCAGACCTGTTGATGGAATTTGTTTTTGATTTCCACTAGGTCTTTGGTCCTGAGGGTTCCTATATACATTTGGACTATATGACCTTTGAAAATTTTGATTCTGATATCTCAAATTTTGATTCCAAGAAGCTTGATTGTTATAATTTCTAAAGCCATTGTTATAAAAATTTCGACAACCATTATTTTGGTATCGATTTTGATATTGACCTTGACTTCTGAAATTATTTGAATATCCATTAAAATTGTTCATTCTAGGTGAACTGCTTCTAGGTCTTTCGTATCTGCCTGATGGAGATCTAGGCTGAAATCTTGGTTGATTTCTTTGAAAACGTGGAACTTGTGGAGTTCCTTTTTCAGCCTTATCTACACCAACAGCAACATTTTCTGGTTGCTTAGGAGCAGATTGCTTTGGAGAATTTGAGCCTTTCTCCTCACTATCACCTTTCTTCTCTGGTAATTTCCCTCTCTGTTTTTCACTAAGTTGTGCTTCACTCTTTTTGTTAGGACAGCAGCTTGCTACATGTCCCTTGACGTGACATTTGAAGCACGATCTCTTTTTCGAAGACTTCTTAGCTGGAGTCTCTGAGGTAGATCCCTTATCAGATGGTGATGATCCCTTAGATGAACCTTGTTCAGTTTGCTTGAATTCAGATTTTTCTTTGTTTTTATTTTTAGCAAACTCTACATTAGATTCATTTTCAATAACAGCGGTTTCGTTTTTCATGTCACTTCCTTGAACAAAAGTAATCTGTTTAAAAACAGTTGGATTCTTATTCTTAGGATGTGAAGTTTTATTTTTCAAAACTGGTTTTCTGTTATTATTCTTCTTAGCATCATAACTCTCAGATCCATTACCTTGACTTGATGTGGATACGAAACTACTAGGTGTAGATGCCATAAAGTCTGCTAGCTCATTTTCACTAGGCAGGAATGAATAGTCATGACTAAGAGGAGGTGGAACTTCATTAAAGCCTTGGAAGCCCACACTTGTCTTGTCATTACTCTTCTTTAACCCACCCATCATGTGTTTCATTACAAAAGATGAATCTCTGAATTGACCTAATTTCTTTTCAAGTTCAACAATTTTGAGTTGTTCATCTGGCAACTCTTTGCATTTATCAGAAATCTCTTTTGTTTTCTCAGCCATCATGTCATGAGCTAAGTCTATGACTTGAAGTTTTTCATTTAATTTGCAAGTTAAAGCTTCAATTTCAGCTTCACAACCTTTTATTTTCTTCAAGTATGACGATTCATTCCTTTTAACAAAAAAGTTTGCTTCTTTTATGTTAGACATCTCACTTACCAGACTTTGGTTTTGTGTTGACAACCTGTCAACCTCACCCTGTAGTTCACAACATCTCAAACATACTGAATTAGATTGTACCTCTTTCTCATGAACTTCTGAGATTTCATCAGCAACAACCTGTTCAGCTTCACTCTCTTTCTCCACTTCAGCATCCACTTTTGCTTCAGCATTCTCCACTTGAGCTTCAGCATTCTCCACTTGAGCTTCATCATTTTTCACTTCAGATTCAGCATCACTCACAGTAGTTTCAGCCTCATCAACTGACACTATCTCTGCCATGAATGCCTGAGTGGCACTCTCATTTCCCTGATATCGCTTTTGTAATGCATCCCACATATCCTTTGAATCAGTGTACTTTTTGAGGATATGCTTGATGCTATCAGGTAAGGACATCTTTATTGCCGCCAAGGCTCTCTTTTCAGCATCAACCACCTGTCTCTCAGATTCATCCATCTTGTCATAAGACATCACTATAACCCTTCCTTCGACACGACGTGTAGGAGCAACATATCCATCAATCATACAACACCACATTCTAAAATCCTCACTTTTCACAACTGATTCAAACTCCTCCTTCCAAACAGCATACTCTTTAACATTTGTAAGCTTTGGCCAATTCTTAACAGTCTCATTGAACTTATCCATTCTGACCATCTTTAAACACCTTTTACCGTAATCGTACCGATAAAAACCGTATAAAATATCTCCAAAAACAGTGGTTACCAAATTACACCGTTAGAATCGTCTCCAAAAGACGAATCCAATGATATCTAATGTCGAAGACCGAATTCGGGATTTTTTTTTTTACCCTAAAAATCCAAGGAATTCAACGGTCCAAACGGTTCGGTCTAACGAGCTACGGATCAATTTCTATTTTCAAAACACTGAAATTTTATCGACGCTTGCCAACAAAAATTCCACCACTTTAAATTCGCTATTAATTTCGCTCAAACATGTCAATTTCGCTGGTCAGTATTCCTCTGTTAAATTCGCTAGTTAGTCAGCTAAGTTCGCTGATCAATTTCCCTGCTAATTCGCTGGTCAATTTCGCCGACCAGCACAGTCGCCGAAAACCGTAGTAATTTCGCTGTGGATAATTACACGGTTACCAAAGTCGCCTTTGGATTTAATTTCGCCAATAACTATGCTGCTCAGTTAATTTCGCAGATCAAACAACTTCGCAGATCAGACAATTTCGCCAACCAGTAATTAAGGAAATTCAATCTTTTTCCAAACTTCTGAGATTTTCAAGATTCTGTCAACACTTTCCTGGAAACCCTAAAACCTGCAAAACAGCACTCAAACAAACCAGAAGATCAAAACAGCCAACAAATTCGAAAAATTATATCAAAAATTTTGAAAATTTCAAAACCCTAATTTTTCAGGTTTTCAAAATTTCGAAAATTTCTTCCTGTTTCTGCCAAGAACAATTCTGAACCGAGCCTTCAAGAGCCTAATGCTCTGATACCAATTGTAGGTCCCCTATTCGTACGGATCTTTCATAGAATTGTCTTTGCAATCAAGAGTGCGGAATCCTCTTGATCAGAATATCACAGAAACAAGTAGACGAACAGAAACAGCAAGACACTTTCAAACCCGGTTTCTATTGATTATCAATCTCACAAGAATTACAATCAATCAAACCCTAACCAACAACAATTTCGTCCAAGTCTAAGGTCTCTCACGAAATTGCTCTCACACACTGTTTTGGCTGATTAACTGATTAACCTAAACCCTAAAGCCTAACCTTGTTTATATAACACAAGGTTTGCTACTTGGGCTAGGATAAACCACATGAGCTGCGAATTTGGGCAAGGCCCAATTCGTCCCACATCCCCATAAGTATGGGTTTGGTTAGCCCAAACATTACAACTAACTATTACAAAGCTAAACCTGCTAACTGTTTATCGTTTAACTAATTACAAGATATCCAAAGACCAAATCTAAGCTGTTGTCACAAACATGCACCAACACAATGGATATCGGTACCTCATGACGTGCTATGATTTCATTGGTGTACACCTCCGACATCTTCTCGGATGTATAAGTCTCACGAATCGGAATGAAGTGAGCACTTTTCGTCAATCTATCCACGACTACCCATATAGCATCAAACCCGCGGTTAGTTTTGGGCAATTTGGTCAACAAATCCATGGTGATTTGTTCCCATTTCCAAACTGGGATGTCCAATGGTTGCAACTTACCGTATGGTTTCTGGTGCTCCGCTTTGACTTGCAAGCAGGTCAAACATTTCTCCACATATTTTACAATATCTCTTTTCATCCCGGGCCACCAATAGTTTTGTTTTAAATCATTATACATCTTGGTCGCTCCCTGATGGATGGAATAACGGGACTTGTGAGCTTCATCTAGTAGGAGCTTTTTAACTTCACATGTGTTAGGAACCCAAATTCTATTGAAACGTGTTTTCAAACCGTGAGTGACTTCTTCGAGATCTTTAACTTGGCCAACAATCCTTTCCTTTTTTGCAGTTTTCCATCTTTACTGCTTCATCTTGTGCCTATCGGATTCGTTCAAGTAATCCCGAGGTCACAATGAGTTGCAATGATTGTACTCGTATCGGTGCATAATCTGTCTTTCTGCTTAGAGCATCCGCCACCACGTTTGCCCTTCCGGGGTGATAGTGTATTTCACAGTCGAAATCTTTCACCGTTTCTAACCATCGCCTTTGTCGCATATTTAACTCCTTCTGATCGAAGAAGTATTTCAAGCTCTTGTGATCGGTGAATATAGTGCACTTTACCCCATATAAGTAGTGCCTCCATATTTTTAATGCAAATACCACCACAGCCAACTCGAGATCGTGCGTGGGATATTTTTTCTCGTGTATCTTCAATTGCCTCGAGGCATAAGCTATAACTTTGCCCCGTTGCATCAAAACGCATCCGAGCCCTGATAGTGAAGCATCTGAATAAACCACCAAGTCTTCGACCCCGTCTGGCAATGTCAGTACCGGAGCTTGAGTTAACTTTTCTTTTAGCATTTGAAACGCTCTTTCTTGATCGACACCCCAAATGAACTTTTCTTCCTTTCGGGTTAGCTTTGTTAGCGGTGACGCAATCTTGGAGAAATCTTGAATAAATCTCCTATAGTATCCCGCAAGCCCCAAAAAGTTTCTAATTTCCGAAGGGTTCTTCGGGGGATTCCATTTTGACACGGCCTCGATCTTTGACGGATCCACCAATACTCCGTCGGCACTTATGATGTGGCCAAGAAATTGTACCTCTCGTAACCAAAAGGCACACTTAGAGAATTTCGCATACAGCCTTTCTCGTCTAAGTGTCTCTAACACTTCTTGTAAGTGGTGTGCATGTTCAGCTTCGGTTTTTGAATACACCAAAATATCATCGATAAACACGATGACTGACTTATCCAACATTGTCTTGCAAACCCGGTTCATGAGGTCCATGAAAGCCGCGGGTGCATTTGTTAGCCCAAATGACATCACGAGGAATTCGTAATGTCCGTATCTCGTGCGGAAAGCCGTCTTCGGCACATCTTCCTCCTTGACCTTTAGTTGGTGATACCCTGATCTAAGGTCAATTTTTGAAAACCAGTTCGCACCTTGTAATTGGTCGAATAAATCATCTATTCTCGGAAGCGGGTATCGGTTCTTTACCGTGAGTTTGTTTAACTCCCGGTAATCGATACACATGCGCATGCTTCCGTCTTTCTTTTTCATGAACAGTACCGGTGCGCCCCAAGGAGACACACTCAGCCTTATGAATCCTTTGTCAAGCAGGTCTTGAATTTGGGACATCAACTCTTGTAATTCCGATGGTACGAGTAGGTACGGTGCTTTTGCTACGGGTTTTGCGCCCGGAATCAATTCGATCCTGAACTCTACTTCCCGTTCAGGCGGTATCCCCGGTAAATCCTCCGGAAACACATCTTCATAGTCTCGTACTACCGGTACGTCTTCAATCTTCCGTGATCCTTTCTCGGGCTCATTTGCGTATATCATGAATGCCTTGCATCCTCGCTTCATAAGCTTGTGAGCTTTCAACATTGAGCATATTATAGGGTTGCCTCCTTTTTCGCCATAGATAGTAACGTGTTTCCCGCTCGGAGATATTAGCTTTATCTCCTTACGAAAACACACGACCTTTGCATGGTACTGAGATAGCCAATCCATCCCAACGACTACTTGAAATTCCCCCATTGACATCGGGATTAGATCTATCAAGTATTCCTCATCGTCTATGTTTAATTTGAATCTTCGACAAACGTCACAAACTATAAAACTTTTGTTGTCCCCTATTTCTACTTCTAAGGGCACAGATAATTTTGTCAATACAAATAAAGGATGTCGAATAAATCCATGCGAAATGAAGGATTTATTCGCACCCGTATCAAACAATACACGTGCTGGAATTGAGTTAGTTGTGAATATACCTGAGACCACATCGGGTTCTATCTTTGCTTCGGCCGCGGTAAGTTAGAAGGACCTAGCCTTCGCCTTTGGAGCTTCCGTTGGAGACTCTTTTGTGTCTCTCTTTCCAACCAACTCGGGACATTCAGACTTTTTGTGGCCGGGTTGATAACATTTGTAACAAACGGAAACTTTTCCGGGACATAGCGATGCAGTGTGTCCCGTCTTTCCACATACCGGGCACGGCTTGTCTTTGAAGCGGCACTCACCTTTGTGCCCCTTTCCACATACTTTGCAACTTGGCGACCCACCTTTAGCCTCCACTTTCTTCCCCGATTCAGCAGTTCTAGCTTTCTTTGTAGGGCTTGGATTCACATCCTGTGCCCTTCGCTCACCCCTATCAACTTGTTTCTTTAACTCGATTTCCCGATCCCGGGCGGTGTTGATGATTTCTATGAGAGTTTCATATTTTTGGGGAGTCATAAACTCCCGGTATTCAGCACTCAGCATGTTATAATAATAGTATATCTTCTGCTCTCCAGTGGTGACTAACTCGTCATAAAATCTCAGCTTATCCATGAAGATGCCCGTGATCTTATCAATTGACTCTCCCTTTTGTCTTAACTGGATAATTCCTCTTTGATCCTGTTGATAAGTGCTTTGGGACTATGGTGTTTAAGGAACGGCACCTTAAACTCATCCCAAGTCATGACCCTTACCGCTTCGGCTCCCATTTCCTTCTTTTTATTGTCCCACCAATCCTTAGCTTGATTTCTCAATTGACCCGTTCCGTAAGCAACAAAGTCACCTACGTCACAGTGGGTTCGTTCAAACACTCCTTCAACGTCACTTATCCATCTTTGGCAGATTATCAGGTCAACTTCCCCGTTATAGATTGGTGGTTTGCACGCCATAAATTCTTTATATGAGCACCCTTTACGTTCTCCCGTTTTATCTTTCATAAGGTTGACACTATCCTCCAACCTTTTAACTCGCTTTTCAACAAGCGACAACACCGTGCTTTGAATTTTGTCTATAAACCCGGATAGGCTACCTTCAATTGCCTTCCCTACTTCTTCGGCAATTATCTCTTTCATTTGTCCAGTGCTTGTTTGCACCGGATTATCATCGTTTCCATCAGACATCTTGAAACTGAAATGTTTACATTTAAAATTTAAACATTTCCTTCATAACACTGCTTCATTTGTTTCGGTTTAGCCAAGTTCTTAACTTGCTTTAACCATTCACATTTAATGCACTTTCCGGGTTTGAGTGTGTTAACACATTCTTCCCATGCGCATCAATTCCTTTCACATTCTTACATAAGACATAATTTGTTAACATAATAAGTTAATTCTTACCGGACGATCGATCAAGCTTGAACCGAACACTTTGTTGACAACCTTAAGCTCTGATTACCAACTTGTAACACTCGTCTTTAATTTACAAGAAATTATTGTAAATATGCGATATAGATATGAATTTTATGACCCATTTTATATCATAAGTTCCAAAAGTAAAGTTTTAAAGTAACAAACATTAGTCAACTGCTGACTAATGCAAACATTCAAAAGTATTTAGCAAAATAGTTACATCATAGACATTGTCTAAACAAAGTTAACTTAAGCGGAAGCTTCAAAAGTGCGTGTTCGGTTCTTCAAAAGCTTGCTTGACCGTCATCCGTAATCCTTGCATACCTAGAAACTGAATTGTTTACATTAAACATTAGTATTAGGGTTATTGGAATTATTGCTTAATCGAAACTACGTTTAAAACGGATTCGATTTAACGAAGAAATACAAAATTTAATATAAATTCCAAAGCTCTACCGTAACTTACGGTAGTTACCGTAAGTTACGGTAGCTCCTGGGAAGTTTTGGTTCCACCGTAACACAGGAGGAACCCACCCTATCCTTTTGGTCTCTACCGTAAATTACGGTAGATACCGTAATTTACGGTAGACTCTGGAATGTTATGTTTTGTTTGATTTGTTTGTTTACTTGAGTCAAGTTCTCGGATTTCAATTCCACAAACTAACATGTTTAATCCTCGTATTTCTAATATGTTATTTGTCGATGATAACAAAAGACCAATCAATCACATTACGAAGCAATATCTATGCTTTAATTAATTATTCGACCCGTTTGGCTCATCTACGGAATCTTCCACTATGATGACTACCAATGAGATCTTATTCATCCTTAATCCATTATTCAATTTAGCGAATATCATCACTTTTAAATTTACACAACTTCTTTTCTACAATACGACTATACGTAATTTAACAAAATTTCACTTAAGTAACGGCCAAGTTACATACCTTCAAAAGTAGACCTTTCAAACGTGATTCGCCACCCGCTTGACGCTCCTGCGTCCTTTCCTATAGAGTTAATTTATGACATATTTAGAACTCTCTTTAAACCATAATTCGCATAATACACCAAAACATCATAATTATGCGTTTAAACTTTGAATTTTAGTTTTAAGCCTTCTTTGAGGCATTTTCACAAACACTTTAAGGGCAGATTTTTACATGATTAAATATCAAGTCTCTAGCTTATCACTTAGACCTAATTTCACATCAATCAACCATTTTACATAATTGTTAGCTTCTATAATTCTGAAGTTACTTCACAATTGGAAATTTACACTAGAACAACACCCAAATTCCTAGTGTTCATCAAATTATACAAAACCCACTAATCACCTACAATGGTGTTCATAGGTTTCACTAAAATTTCACATGATCTCAACTTGTATTTGTCTAGGGTTTGTCCCTAGACTCTATATTGTTCCTAATCCATCATAAAACAGACATGCAACCATAAATATTAGATTTTCTCAATTTCATGAGAATTTCAAGTTGAGAGTTTTCATCTAATTTTACATACCTTGTAATCCTCTTGTGATGAGGATCAGTAATCTATGCTTGATTTTCGTTTTTTATCAGATTTGGACCTTCAATTGATCGATTTTGTGGAGTTAGGGTTTGGTGAGGAGTCCTGGTCGCTCCCCTGCGTTCTTGATCGACCAGACACACTAATTTGTGTGTTTGGTTTTTATTTAATTTGTTTTAATAAATTCTAGTTTCAAGTTCTACATCTTAGGTCCCTCCACTTTTGTTTATCTAAAAGTTTTGGTTATTTTAACCCTATTTCAAGTTATTTCTAAACTTTGTAGTTAACTAGGTTAAAATTCCTAGTTAGTAAATTCTTGTTTATTTATACTTTATAATTCTAATATAAAGTTTTATATTTTCGGGGTGTTACGCCATATGTAGGTTGAATTCTCAAAATGCCGATACCTACTCCTCACTTACCAACCTGGGAGTTCTGTCAAATCATACTAGTGACCAATTTTTAAATTTTCAATAAACATAAGAAAGATGTTGATTCATGCTCCACGATTACCAACTTGGGAGCTCCGGCAAGTCCACAGGCTTACTGTTCGTAATATGTACCATCCCAGTCACAAACCAGGGATGGTTCAACTTTATCTTTCTTCGTCTTCTTCTCGTAAAACTCCTTTACTCCTTTGACCTTCCTGTCAACCATTTTTCCAAAAATGCTATGGACTTTGGAGTTAAAAGCTCTTTCAATATCAAATTCTTTCTTTTCAGAAAAAAATTGATTTGAAATCTCAACTTTTCCAACTTTCTTTTTAAAATTTTCAGCTCGAAGTGGTGGAAAATTCACATCATCCACAGTCGGCACTGATTTTTCACATTTAATCTAAATTTGTGGCTCCTCTGACTTTGTGGAATCAGATTCATCGCCAGAAGATAGCTCCTCTGATTTTAATGAATCAGAATCATTGCTAGAACTATTAACCGATTTCTTAACAACCCATTTTTGGCTGTTGTTGGGATTGAACCCTACCAGAGGAACAGATAATTAAAGCCAAAACTGGATCAGCGCAGTGGATCCAGAATAAGCAGATGTTACATACAAGTCTCTCCCCTTGAAAGTGGTTTTCAACATATGCTGACCTCCTATCTACTGATCGTGCAAACTGCTGACCTACAAACTGATGATCAAGTAAAGGCCTGATGAAAAACTAAAGCTCTGACTGTTCAATCTACTGCCTTGAGTCAAGCACTGCTGATCCGGACAAGTACTGCTAGGTTCATAGCAGTGGAAGGATGCAGCAGTTGTTTAGATGTCTTTTGTGTAATGAAATGCAATAGCAGTAGTTAGCATAGCAGTGTTTGTATTGATCAGAGGTTAGAGTTTGTTAGGAGGTTAGATGTCACTTTCATGGTGACGTCAGCTTAGATGCTCAGTGGTTGGCTTGTGCCTATAAATAGAACAGTGCTCTGTACTGTTCTATTAGCTCTTGCAAAAATCTTCTTCCTGCACGAACAAACATTGAGCTCTGGCTGAGGGGGAGTTTGTATTCAACATTGCATTGTAATCGTAATTGAAATAAATTCAATCTTTTGGTTCTTTGTGAAAAATGTTTGATCAAAGCAAATCTCTCGTTTGATTGTGTGTAAAGTTTGTTTCCATCTTAATTCCGCTGCACAACTCATCCATCTTCATCTAATTCAAACGTAAAAACACAATCAAAACCAAACTCAGATCCAACAATTGGTATCAGAGCTTGGACAGTCAAATTTGATTTAACAATCATTTTGACGTAAATAGTTCAGCTCATAAAAGTTGATACTGATAGTTTGTTCGTTTGTGTTGAAAAACAGAGCAAGGTTTAATCACCATCAAAGTTGATTAATCAGTGTCTGTAAAACAACCAGGATGACGTCACAATCACAAGATGATAAGAATAACATTGGCTCGCTTTTTAAACCACCTATGCTTAAACGTAATGAATACAACATCTGGGAGAGAAGGATGGGTCACATCCTTGCTCAACAGAACACTGGATGTTGGAGGTCTGTTGTTTTTGGTCCCCATGTTCCTATGGTGCCAAGTGCTGAGGATGCAAAGAAGTTCGTTCCTAAACCAACTGAAAACTATACTGAAACTGATTTTCAAAAGTTCGAACTCGATGCCAAAGCATTTAGCATCATAGCATCTGCATTACCCAATGAGATCTATGCTGGACTATTACACTGTAACAGTGCCAAAGAGCTATGGGATGCGTTGAAGGAACAGTTTGGGGGAACAGAAGAATTCATTGAAAACAATAGGGAAATTCTGAATCAGCAGTATGAAACATTTTGTCACATCAAGGGTGAATCATTGACTCAGCAGTTTGAGCGATTCAGTTGTCTTATTAGTGAACTAAGGCTTGTTAAAGTAACATTTCCAAATTAAACTCAAAATAGCAGGTTCCTTAGATCACTACCAGAAAAATGGGATACCATAGCTTTTGTCAATAGAAACTCTGCTGAGTTCAAAGATCTAACCCTGACCCAACTTCATGGTAGACTCCTAACCTATGAAAGGGAGTTGAACCAGAAAAAGAAGTTGCAAGAGTCTGGCAAAGTTGCTGATGATTATTCATTCGGTAGCACAACTCTTTTTGGTCAGGAAGAATCTGGTAGCAGTGGTAAGGATCGGGGTTATGATCACTTTATTGATATAACTGCTGGTGGAAATTTTAACAACCCTGATCCTCACTCTGCAAATTATGCTTTTACTGCAAATTGTGAAAACCAGATGTCAGACAATTTGTGCTTTGAACTCAATGATTTGCAACACTTTGATCCCACTGACTTAGAAGAGATGGACATCTTGCATCAATTGGCTTTGCTTAGTGTAAGAACAAGCAAATTCTACAAAAGAACAGGGAGAAAATTCCCAGGGCTACATGGGAATTTGAGGGTGGGGTTGGATAAATCAAAAATCAAGTGTTACAAGTGCAATAGGCTAGGTCATTTTGCTAGGGAATGCAGGAGTCAAACTACTGGTCCTATAATCACTCATCCTAGCTCAAACCCTAGACCACAAAATCAAAGCACTGTTCACTATACCCAATATACCCCTGCAGCTCATGTTAACACTGCTCACTATGCTGCATCCCCTGTGCCTGTGCATTATGTCCAAACCACTGTTCCACAAATTCAGTATGTTCAAACCCCTGTCCCTCAGGCACAAGTGCAACCTGTTGCACCTCAAACAGCTGCTCCAGCAGTGGCATAACCAGATCAGCAAAGCTTCTTCACTCAAGGCTTTGTTGACTGGAGCAGCATGCCTGATGAGCTTAGTGATGAAAATTTTGCACTCTATGCTTTTAATGAACCCTCTAATGATGAATTTTGTTTGATGGCATTAGAGTCAATACCAGAGGGGGTTGAAACTGAAGGTGAACAGCTAAGTGATGAAACAGTGGATGAGGTGGCTGAAACAGTTGTTAATGCAGTTGCTGGTGAACTGCTGCTGGGAGAAAATTCAGAAACCCTGATTGAACCACTGACAGGCCCCTGGTCCAAAGAGGACAAAGAAGAAGAGGAAGAGAAGAAAGCAGGTGAGAAAGAAGTAAGAGCTGATGATGAAGAAAATCATCAATGTGATTGTGCCATGATGGTTGCTGCCAAGGTATCACCTCAAGTTCTTGAAAAACTGTGTTCAGACAATTGCATTATTGCTTTTGCTAACATCAAAGAGGTAAATGAAAACCTTAGGGATAAAATCTTAACTGATGAAGTCAAATTTGAAAGGTCTTTAAAAGAACTTAAAAACAAATTGACTGAAAAAGAGAAAGAGATCAGCAGTCTTAAAGAAGAGCAAAGCATAACCAAAACTCAACTCCAAACTATGGTAGAAAAATACCAAGTTTGCAAAAAAAGAGTTGGAGTCCACCCAGATCACCTGTGAAAAATGGGTGGAATCATGCAAAGGGTATGAGGTTATGCTTGAAAAACAAATTAAAAGCAATGTGAAATTTGGTGTTGGTTATAGAAAACATGATGATGAAAACACTCCTTTTGAAAAATCTGTTCAAACCACTGAGTTCATCCCCACAAACAAGAATGGCCAAGAAGTGAAAATCACTGATAAACTTGGTAAAAAAATCACACTTGACAGACCAATGGGATCCTCTACTTTTGAGGAAATTGAGAAATACCAGTTTAAACCCACATGGTCTGATGAGTGTGACATTCTTGAAAATTTCAAGCCCATGGATTTTACAACCACTGACGGTGTTAAAGCTCCAAAAGCAAAAGTCATTCCTCTTAAGGACATCCCAACAGAGCTTAAAAACTCTGTTGCAAAGGAGTCTGAGAAGAGAAAGAAAAGAGAAAAGATCAATAACTTGTTTTGTGAATTTTGTGAGAAAAGAAATCATCTAACAAAAGATTGTTTTCATTTAAAAGCATACGATCTAAACAAAACAAGTGTCATTGTTCCTGCTGAAAGCTACATCGTCTGTGGTAAAACAAACCACAAAACTCAAGCATGTGTGTATCTCAAAAACTTTGATGTGAAAAAGAATGAATACACTGCTAAAACATCCTTGAGTCCATCAACATCATCTGTCAAATTCACCAAGAACCAACCAATGTTTGTGCCAGTTCAAACAGTTGTCACAAAACGGCTGAACCAAACATCTGTCAAAAGAGATGTTCAGGTTACTGATGCACCACCTGCAAATCAATACAGAAGAGGAAAGGAACAACCATCTTACAAAAGGATTCCACACGATTATGAGACCTACAAAAGGCCCTCTAAACCTAAAGTGAATAGGCATCCTTTTGGTTATCAACAGGTGATTGGTCAAGACCTCCAACAGTGGTTAAAAAGAAACAGTCCTAAAACTGTCCAAACCCCTGACCTAACCACTGTCCATCAATCTGCATCCATCCCAGACACTGTTGAGACCCCATCCAAAGCCTTATTGGCTTTGGAAACCCTAATGAACTAATCCTTTTACTTCATGTGCAGGGAGCTTCTGCATGCTTAGATAGCCTTTGGTATGTTGATAGTGGAGGCTCCAGGCACATGACTGGATGTAAAGCCCTACTCAAAGATTTCAAAATTCATGGAGGGGGTGATATATCCTTTGGGAATAATAGTAAAGGGAAAGTTCTGGGGTCTGGTACAGTACAGTCTGGCAATGTAAAATTTGAAAATGTCAATCTGATAGACAGTCTGAAATTCAACCTCCTGAGTGTTTCACAAATGAGTGACAAGGGGTATGGGTCATTCTTCACAAAGGAGTGTTGTAGGATTGTTGGACCAGAAATGGTCAAAAAGATTGAAGCAATAATAAAAACTGGAAAAACAAAACTTGTTGCTCAAAGAAGTGGCAATGTTTATGTTGTTGATATGTCAAAAGAGTGTCCCAGAGCTGATGCTTGTCTGTTCTCAGCTGCCTCTAACAAAGAGACAGAACTTTGGCACAGATGACTGGGGCACACAAATCTTAAGACAATCACTGAAATTTCAAAAATTGGTTTGGTAAGAGGACTACCATTACGCCAAAATAGGGATACAGCCACACCAAAAAAGTGTGACTATATGTCTTTCGCCACATATATTTTTTTCATATCAAGTGTGACCAAAGCTCGAGTCATCGTAGGTATCATACGGCCACATACACTTTTTAGTGGCCTTAGAACTTAAAAGTGTGGCTAAAGGTTAACAACATTTTTGGTTAAAATCTAGCATTTCCTCAATTAAGTGTGGCTAAAGGGATGCAATAGCCACATAAATTTAATTAAAGTGTGTCTCTTTGTATTATATAGTCACATATATTTACTAAAAAATATGTTTTAGCCACATCAACTAAATAAAAGTGTGACAAAAAGAGTTGTAATCAAACATTTTATCTATTAAGTATGGCTAAAAGGTAGCAACGGCCACATGAATTTATTGTAAGTGTGGCCGGTTCTATTACATTGTCACATGAATTTATTGTAAGTGTGGCTATTGTCTAACTTTTGGTCACATATATATGTTTTTCCTATGACATTTGTTATTAGTTTGTCACACAATAAAAACAAAGTAATGATGGTGTGGCTATTGTCTAACATTTTGTCACACGTATTTGTTTTTCCCACGACATTTGATATTATTCCGTCACGCAAACAAAAAACAAAGTGATGAAAGTGTGGCTAATGGTTATGTATAGCCACATTAGATTTTGTAACTATAAGTATGGTTATTGCCTAACATTTGGTCACAGATAACTTTCTTTCCCATGATGTTTGGTACCATTCTGTCACACACCAAAAAACAAAGTAACTATGGCGTGACTAGTGGTTATTTATAGTCATACCAAATATTGTAATTTTAAGTGTGGCTATTGTAACAACCCTCATTAAAAGACCTATATATATTATTATTTTATTCAATAGGAAACCCTAATTGAGACACCCAAGTAATTCTACGCGAACCCTAAAATTTTCAGAACAATCAGAATCAGGATCAGGGCCCCTAAAACTCAGGGGGGGACATTCCCTACTTGATGATTATCCTTATAAGTTAATATAAAATTCGAATTTAATCGAATCGTCGACTCAGCAGGCTTTCTCCCAAACGTGGAAAGCATATAGTGAAAATGCAACACATACGATGCGCAGGGGTTTTTGGCCTACGATGCGCAGGCTTGATAAAGTTCCCTACGATGCGCATGGGTTATAGTGCTACGATGCGCAGGGATGGACAAAATTCAGCTATAAATAGAGGACATTGGCACTTGCTTTCTGGTGTTCAAACGACGAAAGAATTCGTAAAATTCTTCGAGTTATCGTCTGTTTACTTCAATTAACACACACGAAACTCTAATTAAGTATAGCGGGGTGCTGCAGAACAGGGTAATAACTCGATCGCTATTACGATTCATTGTCCGATCGATCAATATATCCAATGGATGTTTAAGTGCCGCCCACATTAGGGTTATACTTTGTCGTTCGTCATTAATTTGACGGATCATCGTTAATTCGATGGATGAAGTATTGTACTTTGTCATTCGTCATTAATTTGACGGATCATCGTTAATTCGATGGATGAAGTATTGCACTTTGTCGTTCGTTGTGAGAATTTGATCTCGTGAGTTATCGTAAAATGCTATATTAAGTTACTTACCTAGTTCATGTGCATTAGGTTAGCAGGCTAAAGAAATAGGCTAAGCTCTGCTCAAATTAAATCTGCAATATATATCAAGGATTATCTGTAGACTAAGCTTTGCCCGTAGAAATCTGCAATGTGAGTTCATTTCTCTTTTCTCACAGTTTGTGAGTCCACTCTATTTTCTCACGGTTTTATCACCTTTTTGTAAAACAATTATATTTACAAAGATTTTACAGAATCCTAAATAATTACCAGTTATACTTACAGTAATTAAGTTTTTATATTAACTGCTGGTATGAAAGATTTTATATATTATTTGATTCTCATTATTAATTACCAGAAAGTTAGTTAATATTATCATGATTACAATAACAGTGGAAATTATGCATTTTACTACGATTATATTTTAGTCTTAGTCACGTTAAAATATTAAATAATGATATTACAATTATTTAATTAACATATTTGATAAGTTATAGTAATTTGATATAAATTGATATATGTCATTTTTCTGGATTAAATGGTTTTATGCCAAAAGTAATATATTTGACAAAGAAATGTCACGGGACACAATTATGTCCAAAGACACTAGTTGAGAGAATGATCAAACAGTGTTATGAATAGAAATTACTAGTTGAGAGAATGATCAACAGTAATATAATCTGAGTTACTAGTTGAAAGAATGATCAACAGTGACATGACCGAAAGCACTAGTTGAGAGAATGATCAACAGTGTTATAGAATCACTAGTTGGAAGAATGATCAACAGTGATATGACCAGAATCATTAATTGAAAGAATAATCAATATTGATATGATTATAGTCACAGGAATCGCCTAGTGACAGATAAATTGAATAATAGTAAAATAGAATTATTTGATAAATTCACTATTGGACTAAAGTGAGCTAATAATTGATATGATTACTGTCACATTGAAACTGTCAGCATTTGACAAATACTGATTGAAGTTGGGTAAATATAAACAAATATAAAAACCTTAATACTGTACGGTATAACAATATATTTTATAAAAATGGAATGAATTCACTCAGTATTATCGCTGACAAAACCTTTTTAAAACATTTTTCAGGTAATTGGAATAAGAGATGGATATGACACTGAAAGGCTTCAAGAAGTGGCTTATTTTATTAATTAAATCAAAATAAGAAATATTGTTTTATGTAAACAAATTTATCTTATTAAAGCTATCTTTATAAAATATGGGTTTATCCTATCTCTTTAAATAAAATCCGGTGTTTCTAAACTCTGATATTTTTCCTAACTCACGGTCCTGATGAAATTTCCGCTGCAACGTTTTTTTTTAAATAATCACCGGTACCGCTGGACTGTTCACGGCTTCCGATTCCGTCCAGGGTGGGTCGGGGGTCGTGACAGCTATTGTCTAACATTTGGTCACATATAATCTTCTTTTCCCATGACGTTTGGTATCATTCCGTCACACAAACAAGAAACAAAGTGACTATGGTATGGCTAGTGGTTATTTATAGCCATGAAATTTTGTAATTTTAAGTGTGACTATTGTTTAACATTTGGTCACACATGATTTTCTTTTCCCATGACGTTTGGTATTATTCCGTCACATAATAAAAAGCAAAGTAATTATGCTGTGGGTAATGGTTATTTATAGTCACACAAAATTTTGTAATTTTAAGTGTGACTATTGTCTAACCTTTGATCACACGTAACTTTTTTTCCATGACGTTTGGTATCATTCCGTCACACAAACAAGAAACAAAGTGACTATGGTGTGGCTAATGTTTATTTATAGTCACATGAAATTTTGTAATTCTATGTGTAGTTGTTGTCTAAACTTTGGTCACACTTTTTTATGTGGTTTTATGTGACCATTTTCGTCTAATTACCCATTTTATTTTCCCATTTTTGTCAAATAAAAACTAAAGTAAAATAAAAACTAAAGTAAAATGAGAAAACTAAAAACCAAATGCTATTAACAATAATAACCCAAAATCCATACATAAGTTTTTAATTTAAATAGTAATACTAATTATAAACATTAACTTCTAATCAAAACCTATCTACAAAAGTTACAAAGGAAAACGACTTTACACATAAACTAATAACTATTTCAAGACTGTTTTCTTCAAGTCCATATACTCACTGTTTTAGACTTAAAAGTGCTGCAAATTTGCATCCATGGGTTTGTGGCCACATTACTGCTGTTGTGGTGGGGAGAAAATTTGTAACTAGTGGCCAGTTCCGATGTTGTATGATTCTCCAAGTGTTTTATTCATGCTACTTGTAAACCCCATGTTATGGTAATTTCCACATCAAGCGTTGTTTCGGAACATCTGAATTTTGGGAAGACGCAGCCTTTAAGGAATCAATACGAGCCTGCAAAATAAAAATATCCAAGGATATCAACATGGTTTCATTATTTAGCTATCTTTTATATTGTTCAAAAATTTAGTTTAACGAAATGATATTGTTTTTGTAATCATAATCTACAAATAAGTTATTTAAAGAAAAAATTAAAATGGGTAAAAAGTGTTTATGGGTCACTTTGACCTGTCACCTGACCCGCCCATCCTACCACCTCTAATAGATTAACATAGTTCAAAAGAGTGTTGTTTAGACATAGCGATGATAAATACCTAGATTCCGTTCATAACACTATAACACTGGGACTAGTTGACCCAAACTGAAGAGGAAATCCCCTAGAAGCATCAGCCGAACCTAAGCATCAAAAGAAGAGTTGTAAGTACTCCCTTAAAACACATACTTGGTTCCATATTGAATAATAAATTTTAACTGCAAAATAATAAACTTCGTACCCTTAACAGGTGTAGAAGAGCCGGAACCAAAGGTGCCAGAACTGAGCGGAACTACATTACTCGATTGAGCCTTTGGCAGGCTCGGTGTGGTTTTCTGAACTGATGCAACAGCCGGCTTCACAACACTACAAGTAGATGAAGCATCAAGTGTCCCTACAATATATAAACCAACAACATAAACTCCACAAAAACTTCATAACTTTATAATCACTGAAATACAAACCGCAAACATACCTCTTAATGGCGGTTGAACATGTGCACCATTCAGTGGAGCTCTACCACCACTAGAAGAAGAACCTGAAGGTCCCAAATTCGCATTCGAATATCCTCCTTGTTACTAACCACTTTCTTAAAGCTATTAAAACAAAATACAAATGTATATTAGAAAACAGTAAAGTAAATAAAAAAGCCCTGATTCAGATAAAAACAAGCCCCAACTTTATTTCACCTTTTGCCGGAATAATACGCAGAGGATGAAGGACCAGTGGTACCACCGCCACGACCACCACGACCACCGCCACCTGAAAAGTTAGCGGATCGGTCGGATCTTCTGTAGTGTGGTGGCTCGTTTTTATCGCCTCTTGATTGATTAATGAACATGTATCCAATTCAAATTCTCACGAGAAACACAATCATTTTTTCTTCGTAACGGATAACTAAAAAATTTATGTATTGTTTGGTGGGCGATTGACGGGTTTAATCAAACCTCTGACGGGGGACGATCGAAATTTTTGTTTACATAATACACTAACCCCCTCCCCACCCTTACCGCCATTGGGGCCATCCCCAAAAACTCTAAAAAATTTGAGGGCTCGATGCGAGTAGGAAAAAATTGGTCCCTAAAATATATTTTTTTAAACAAAAATATGTATAAAAAATTATATATATATATACATATATATATATACACACATAGTTTTTTTTTTTTAAATCAGTCTCACATCGAGAGTGAGCACTGTGTAGTCGCTCAACCCGACCTTCCTCTAGAGCCACCCAGACGGTTGGGTGTTATACGTTAATATTTAATATTGTGACTTACCAATTTCATGGAAATGAAAGCGAAATACACTGATCCCATGCTCTTCTAATGCAAAGGCGAGCTCCACCATCATACTGTACTCGGTACTCCTGGATAAAGAACAAGCTCACAATTAGAAGTGGCGATTTTAACCCGTTTAATTATGAGCATGTCGATTTGAGTTATTTATTTGTCAAACAAGTAGAAACTTAACCCAAATCGACAAAAAAAATAAAAATAGATATGCTAGATTCATGGAGTCGTACAGTTCTTGCATCGCTGGGGTCCTTCTTATCCGCAAAGAACTTTTGTGTTTGTTGTATCAAGCTGCCAAAACAAAATACAATCCGCTATTTCATGTTTAGCGATAAAGTAGTAGAAAATTTAAGAAATATTTTACGTGTATATTATCGAAATACGCTATTTTTACATGTATATTTCATCTAAATATGCTGCTTTTTTCAATCGCGAAACAAAAAAGCCCTAATGGACATCCCTTTATATACGCTACTCCAGCTCTCTAAAGAATTGTATGGGAATCGTACTCAAAAGGAATAAACATGTAAATTATATATAATATACACAATTAAATTAAATTATTCACCTTGATTACTGGTAAACTATAGCAAAAGTTAGTTATGAATAAAACAACCCAAAAGTCCATTTTGAAGGCATAAGATCTCTAGAATCATTTGTTTATAAATGAAAAGATAACCATTTTTGGTAATCCTACAAGACATACTAATGGACGGGATGGTAATGGGTCATACACGTGAATCACACTAAAATGATTTCCTGACAATTACAGGCAATCATTGATAAAAAAAAAAAGAGCCATACAATACCAGCATAAGTTGTGACCTGTGTCAATAGCTATAGAAATGAAAGTCACATGCCTCCTTCAAGCAGGTAACTCTAAAAGCGCGTCCAGGCAGTGTCATTCTCTTGAAACTGCAAAGTTTCATGAAATAACAATTATGCTACACTTACAAATAATAAACAATTAAATTAATGAATAAACACAAACTTACATATCTTCTAGAAGTAATCCTAAAACTAAATAGCGGATCGAACCCGTTTTCCAGCTATAATCACTCTCCACCAAACGGACACTGGTTCATAAACGCCCTTTCTACAACTGACGAACAACCAGGACCTGTAAAGATCAAATCCATTATCACTTCTTTTTACGCACTAATTAACCACTCATGTTTTTTAATTGAACATTTTGTTTTTAAATTTAATTCACTAATGAAATCTGAAAGGGCTTTGGAGGAGACGCGTGGAACCTTCACTTATCTAAACCGTGGGATCAAAATGGATGGTTGTGATTTTCAGTATCACTATTCATTCCAATCCTCTATTAATAGATTTAGATAAGATATACAATATAATATATTGGTTCCAGCACACCAGATGTTCTTCTTTTAAATTATGACTAATGAAAACATAATATATATTGTTCTTTAGATCAAATAAACCAGCACAATAGAAGACAATGAAAGAGACTTGAAACCTGCTCACTTCCCCAACATCTGAGAAGCACTAGTTGGACCATTGGTTCCACACTTCAAAAGAAGTTAAGAAATTAAAAACACGTGTGGAATGATAAAAACAAATCTGATGTAGAATTTAGGTAGCTTACCATCAGCGCAACCTTATCATTATTTCCACGAATTAGAAAAAACAAAACTAAAAACCCTAAAAATGCTTTTAACAGCCGCACACACAAACCATCTCTTTTTATTTCTTTTTCTTCGCTAAACAACACAAAAAACCCTAACATTTCTACCAGCCGCTCCTTTTTCACATTACCAGCCCACTACACCTCTTCTTCTTCTTTGTTTCAATCAGACACAAACAACAATCAAACATATTCGAATTGCAGACCATGATCAACGAGCAAATTGAACCATATACGTACCAAATTGAACCTGGTACACCTAGATTTTTAATCAAATTCGTCGTACCTGATCAAATTGGAGCACTCTACCTGATCGACTTGGACCGCCGTACCTGATCGAATTGGATCGCCGTACCATGGCATTTTGGATCGCTAGCGACTGGCGATTGGGTACACCACGATCCAATACGTGGATCGTGGCTACCCTAGCGATTTAGGTAACTATGTTCCTAAGACCTGCAAATCAGAAACCGTGCAAAAGAGAGTAGAAAAAGGATCGTTAATATATAAAAACACGTGGAATAGGTCAAAATTGACTAGAATAAGAGTGACTGAGATAAGTCTATACCTTTATCAATTACACAATCAAATGAATTGTCCAGAAAAAAACCCATATCCCGAACATCCATCTGCACGTCTTTAAGTACGATAAGAAAAATTCAGTAACTGTAATGTAATTACAGCAACAAATAAGTCAATAAACCCTATCCTCAGCCTCACAACTATCTTTGCATCTTATAACTAAACCTAATAAAGTCAACATTGAAAAAACCCCTAAAGTAACATTTCTTGAACAAGCTATGATCACTGATCTATCTAATTTCAGTCATACAGCTCTTACATAAACCCAAAGTAAATAAAATCAGTAGCAAAAATAAACCCTAGCAATCAAATTAACAAACATATGATGAAAATCAAAGCAAGATATCAACAAACCCTAACAATTAATTACCTTAGCGATTCGTTTACTGCTTCGATACCTCATCATCTGACGGAAACCAGCCATAATCGCAATCCCGCATATGGCCCCATAAGAATTCCAGAAACCAGGGATTCGAATACCACCAAATGCCCATCAGAGATTTTACAAGCATGTTGCAGGTACGAACTCAAAATCATGCGCTTCTCCTTGCGTCGCATCTTCGAAACGAAACAATCGTTAGGGTTTGATGGTAACCAAAATTGGTTACGGTTTTGTGGAAGTTGGAATTGGTAGAGGTTGTGGTGGAGATAATGTGTAGATCGGAACCAGGGCTCAGAAAGGATTCACACTACTTGGTGAGTTGGTGGGGTTGAATTTGTTTCAGGAATGTGGGGAATTTTGGGGGTTTTGAGGAAGAGGAAAATTGGGCGGGGTGAATTAGGAGGGGGTGAGGGAGTGTGAAAGCTAAAACTTTTGAAACCACATTCTAATATCTATCTATTAAATTAAATTTATGATACTGCATTTATTTTAACCTTTTTACATTATACAATGCATATTTAATAATTATAAATAAAAAGATAATAAAAAGCAATAGAGTATTAAAAAATCTGATAATATGGTACTAAAAACTCAGAAATAAGGTATAGAAAAACCGAAAATCAGAACTGAACCGGTTATAAAAATCCGATTCCAGCCCTTAAAACGAGAAACAGAAACCGTTTCCATAACCGGAATTAGTTATTAAAAATACCCAGTTTGTGCAAATGGTATCGGGTACCGGTACCGAATTTCCCGTACCGGTTCGTTTTTCGATACCGATTTGGTACCGACATGTTGCATTTTTTGTACCGGTCTGGTACGGTATCGGTAAATACCGGTTTTTATCTTTGAGGAAGAGGAAAATTAGGCGGGGTGAATTAAGACGTGTATGATCTATTATTATCCATCGTGATCCGTTAAGGCCCAATATGGTCAATTAGGACATGTATGATCCACTACGGCTCTTGTGATCCTTTTAGGCCTAATACAATCCATTAAGACATTTAAGATCTACTATTGTCCATTGTGATCCATTTTGGCCAATATGATCCAGTAAGTCATGTATTATCTACTATTGTCCATTGTAATCCATTTAGGCCCAATACGGTCGTTTCAGACATAATTGAGCTACTACTGACCATTGTGATCCATTGAGGTCTAATGTGGTCCATTATAATATGTATGATCCACTATTGACCATTGTGATCCATTTAGGCCTAATATTATCGATTAAGACATCTATGATCTACTATTGGCAATTATGATCCATTAAGACACAATATAGTCCATTAAGACATGTATGATTCACTATTGGCCATTGTGATCCATTATGTCCCAATATGGTTCATTAACACATACATTATCTGCCATTGGCCATTGTGATCTATTAAGACCTAATATGGTCGATTAACACCTATATGATTACGGATGAGCTCGGTATCGAACGTACCGGTACCAAATTCACTAATGTGGTACCGGTACAGGTAAGACATGTATGATTCACTATCATTTAGGCCCAATATGGTCCATTAAGACATGTGTGATCTACTATTGTCCATTGTGATCCATTAAGGCCCAATATGGTTCATTAACATATCTATGACCACTATTGGCCATTGTGACCCAACAAAGTCCAATATGGTCTATTAACACATATATGATTAGGGATGAGTTCGGTACCGGTACTAGTACCGAACATACCGTTACCGAAAATGCCGATACCGAAAATCATCAAATATGGTTACAGGTATCGGTACCAAAAATGTTCGGTATGGTACTGTACTCTACAGTACTCGTAACGCAACGCTATTTGAAAGTAAAATTCGATAAACTACAGGTACCGTATCGAACTGAAAGTACCAGTAACGAAAACAATTAACTACGAGAAATTTGGTACCATTATTAATATGCATACAATAATATATTATTTAGAAGAAAACAAATATGATTTAAAATATATAATATTTAATAATAGTTTGAATTATTAAATATCTAGTAAGATTTTTTTTTTGTTTTTTAATATTAAATAATGTAATTTTTAAAATAAGAATATTATTTGAGAGGAAATTTTTGAATCAAATATTTTGGGGGGGGGGGGGGGGGAGTTTAAGTTTTAGGATGAAATATGTTGGGGGAAATTTAAGTTTTAAGATATAATATTTTGGAGGGAAGTTTAAGTTTTAGGATGAAATATTTTGGGGGGATTTTAAGTTTTAGAATGAAATATGAAATATTTTATGTGGAAGTTTAAGTTTTGGAATTAAATATTTTGGGGGAAATTTTTAAAGATGTAGTAAATTTAACATTTGGACATGCATTTTTTTAATGACATTTGATAATATGTCGTCACACAAAATAAACAAAATGATACTTGTGTGACGAACGTTAATGTAAAACCACATTAAATTTTGTAATTTAAAGTGTGACTATTATCTAACATTTGGTTACATAAAATAATATATGTGGCCATATATATTAGATTTTAGACACATTATTAAACATATAATGTGATCATATAACACATTTGGCCACACTTATCTAATGTGGATGTTTTATCTTAACGCCTGGCTAAAGGTTTGGAATAGTTTTGTGCTTAGTCACGCGAAACAAATATAGTAACCGTAGATCAAATTTGGCCACACTTTTTTAGTGTGACTAATAAATGTCACGGTTTTTTCTTAAAATATGGCTAAAGGTTTTGAATACACATGTTATTGGTCACATGAAAATATATAATGTGACCGTGGATAACATTTAGCCACACTTTGCTAGTGTAGCAAATATATGTCACAGTTTTTTTCTTAAAGTGTGGCTAAAGGTGTCAAATACATGTTTTTTCGTCATATGAAACAAAAATATGTGGCCATAGATCACATTTGGCCACACATTTCAATTTGTGGCTAATAAATGTCACATTATTTTCTAAAAGTGTGGCTAAAGATTCTGAACTAGTATAAATGGTCACATTAATACTAAAAATGTGTGGCTATAGATGTTTTAAAATATTATGAATAACCTTCAGCCACACATTATTACAAATGTGTGGCAGGGCGGTTTTGCCAAAAGTGTGGGCCCCTTTTTCACGTAGTGTACCACAAAAATTGTTTTCATGTCCTGAGCACTGTGTTTCCTGTTTAAAAGGAAAACAGCATAAAAGCTCCTTTAAGTCCATTGAAGAGTCCGAAACAACCCAGTGTTTGCAAATGCTGCACATAGATTTGTTTGGCCCAGTTCAAGTCATGAGTCTCAAAAAGAAGAGATATTGTTTGGTTATTATTGATGACTTCTCTAGGTTTACATGGACTTTCTTTTTACACTCAAAAGATGAGACTGCAGGCATTTTGCAAGACTTTGTGATACAGGTTGAAAAGCAATTTGACCTTCCAGTAAAAGTCTTCAGGAGTGACAATGGAACAGAATTGTAAGGGATTGTAAGGCAGTACAGCATAAGGAGTTGGATGCCTTCTGTGTGAAGAAAGGGATTGTAAGGCAGTACAGCATCCCTAGAACACCAGAGCAAAATGGGGTAATTGAAAGAAAGAACAGAACTTTGATTGAGGCTGCCAGAACCATGCTTGCTGATTCAGGTTTGCCATTAACTTTTTGGGCAGAGGCAATAAACACTGCTTGCTATTTCCAAAACAGAGTTTTAATAAACCCCAGGCACAAAAAGACTGCTTATGAAATTATGTATAAAATCAAACCACTGATCTCATACTTCAAGGTATTTGGCTGCCCATGCTTTATTTTGAACTTAAAAGATTCCATTTCAAAATTTGCAGCCAAAATTGACTGTGGTTATCATCTGGGATACTCAACCACTGCCAAGGCCTACAAAGTTTTTAATACACGGACCAAGGCAGTGGAGGAGACATTGAATGTAAAGTTCAATGAACTTTCATTAATGAAAATCCCATCAAATCCTGCAGATCTGTTTGATCTTGATAAATTCACTTTTGAAAATACTGCTGTCAAGACTAACAGTGCAGGACCATCAGAGGATTCATCACCAGACTATGGATATGAGATCATCATTCCTCAACAAAAGTCTGCCAAAATGGGAAGAGCAGCAGATGTTCAAAACAGCTGTCAAAGCTCAACCACTGCTACCTCAATAGTTGTTGACCAAAGTAGCTCATCAAACACTGCTTCCACATCAAACACTGCTGACAAAAGTCCCCAAACAGTGGATAAAAGTCAGCATGTGTCCACACCATTACCTCCTATTCCACCACCTTTTGAAGCCACTGCTGGGTCATCAAAGTCACCAGCAGTGGTTAGCTCAGATGATACACATTTGCAGCCTTCACCAACAAATGCCATCATACCATACCAAGGAGATTTAATCTTCTTGAGATCTCATCCACCTGATCAAATTATTGGCAACATCAATGAAGGGGTGCTCACAAGAAGCCAAACCCAAAACATTTGTCTTTTTGCTGGTTTTCTATCACTCCATCAGCTAGTCAAGTACCAAGAGGCACTGAAAGACAACAGCTGGGTAGAAGCCATGCAAGAAGAGCTCCAACAGTTTAAAAGACAACAAGTATGGGAGCTTGTACCACTGCCAAAAGATGTAAGTCCCATCGGCACAAAGTGGGTCTTCAAAAACAAAACTGATGAAAGGGGCATTGTTGTCAAGAATAAAGCCAGGCTTGTGGTTCAAGGTTACAGACAGGAAGAGGGGATTGATTATGATGAAACATTCGCCCCTGTAGCAAGATTGGAAGCTATAAGACTGTTCCTGGCCTTTGCTGTCAACCACAACATGAAGGTGTTTCAAATGGATATCAAAAGTGCTTCCTCTATGGTACAATTCAAGAAGAGGTGTATGTTTGTCAACCTCCAGACTTTGAGGATCCATTTTATCCAGATCATGTCTACAGGCTAAACAAAGCCTTGTATGGCCTGAAACAAGCACCTAGGGCCTGGTATGAAACTCTTTCCACCTTTCTACTCTCAAATGGTTTCAAAAGAGGTACCATTGATAAAACACTATTTCTAAAATGGAGAGGAAAGGATTTAATGATTGTCCAAATTTATGTGGATGACATTATTTTTGGAAGCACATGTAATAAAATGTGTGAAGAGTTTAGAGAACTCATGACAGCTGAGTTTGAAATGAGTGCAATGGGTGAGCTGCAATGCTTTCTTGGTCTCCAAGTTCAGCAAATGCAAAATGGAACTTTCATTCATCAAAGCAAATATGCTAAAGAACTTTTGAATAAATTTGATATGAATGATTGTAAACCATGCAGCACACCCATGGCAACAAATAAGCTTGTCATGTCTAATGAAAAGGATGAGCTGATTGACCAAACACTTTATAGAAGTATGATTGGGTCTTTACTGTACCTAACTGCATCTAGACCAGACATCATGTTTGCAACAAGTGTCTGTGCAAGAAGTCAATCGGCTTCCAGAAAATCAAACCTCATTGCTGTAAAAAGGATCTTTAGATACATAAAAGGTGCTCCCACACTTGGTATCTGGTATCCAGCTAATGGGAATATCAAGCTTTCAGGTTTCTCAGACAGTGACTTTGTTGGATGTAACACCACAAGGAAGTCCACTTCAGGAGGGTGCCAATTTCTAGGTAATTGCCTAGTCTCTTGGCAAAGCAAAAAGCAAGCAGCTGTTTCAACATCCACTGCTGAAGCTGAATACATTGTTGTTGCAAGCTGTACTACCCAACTCATGTGGCTTCAAAATCAGTTGCTGGATTTTCGTATCACTGCCTTAAAGACACCACTTAT
The DNA here is from genome assembly GCA_030545235.1 of Helianthus tuberosus. Lineage (NCBI taxonomy): Eukaryota > Viridiplantae > Streptophyta > Magnoliopsida > Asterales > Asteraceae > Helianthus > Helianthus tuberosus. Next base: position 13,638,293 of record CM060452.1, on the reverse strand, counting down.
GTTGGATAGCCAGGCAGCAGAAAATATCATCAAAAATCCAGTCTCCCACTCTACCACCAAACACATCGACATCAGACATCACTTTGTGAGGGATTGCTATGAAAAAGGTTTGATTTCTCTGCATCATGTTCCAACTAAAGACCAGTTGGCAGATGTGCTCACAAAAGCATTAGATACTACCACCTTTGAAAGCTTGGTCTCTAGGATTGGCATGCTAAACATGGAATAACAAGCAACATCTTGTTTTTCTATGAATAAAAGCATTAAAATGTTTTCAGAAAATCAAAAATCCCTCCTTCAAAATAGCTAAAAATGAAATTTTCATTAAAATACTTAAAAGTCTGCCATAACAACTGCTTGTTCAAAAGTCTGCTCTACTTCAAAGTCTGTCCACTGCTGAAAGCCATCCCCTGTTTTCTCATTTCTTTTGATAAACACTGTTGTTCAAAAGCAGTGTCTTATCTACTGATATGCTATCCACTGATAGTGAAAATCATCCACTGCTTCCATTTGTTACCGTTGAAAACACTGCCTTCATCAGTATCTTTCATAAAAGTATTGTCCTTCATTTCACTAGGGGTTGGCATGTGGGCAGTACATAGTGGTCAGACCTTTTGTAACCGCTGCGACGTCAGCATTCACTTTTTCCTCTATAAAACCCCCACTTCACTCCAAAACAGGGTTTTACTATCGAATTGAATTCTCAAAAATTCTCTTCTCAAAGAAGTTTCTTCATCAAATTCCTTCAACACTTTCTTCGATCATCATCTTCAAAATGACAAAATCGAAATCATCTGCAAAACCCATACCCAAATCATCTTCGAAAGAAGCCTCTCAAAAGGCTAAACCCACTGAAATTCTACACAAACCATCTCACAATCTTCTGGGTCTCCTCACAAAACCCGGCACAACAGATTCCTTCGATTCCATCCTTGCTACCATATCTGCAGCAAAGTACAAAACTTTGTTAACAGCAGATGCACCAATTTACTTGACAACCCAAAGAGAGTTTTGGAAGAATGCAACCCTTGAAAAACAAAGAGACGCTGTAATAGCCATCAACTCTTCTCTAAAGGGTAAAGTAGTCAAGATTACACCACAATCAATTTCAGAGGTCTTTCAACTCGACGATCAGGAAGGTAAAACTTTCTTTCCCAAAAATGAGTTAAAAAATGATTTTCTGGAAAGAGGGTATAATGCAGAAGTCAAAAAGGACACCTTACAAAAATGTTACTTCCCTTCTGCAACAAGATTTTTATTTCATACCCTTCTAATGTGTGTTTCAAACAAAACCACTGCTTTCAATGAAATACCATTAAAAATTCAAAACATGGGTTATGCTATTCTTCAAGAAGAAAATTTTAATTATTCCCAGGAAATTTTTAATGATCTGGTTAAAAATGTTGAAACAAAATCATTCTTACTGTTTCCAAGATTTCTAAGTTATTATTTTGAAAAGAAATTCAGTAAAAATGATATTTCTGCAATAAACCAAGGTGACTCTTTACAAATGCACAGCTTAACTACTGAAACTTTTACAAGAATGTCAACACCTTGCAAAACACAAGCAGAGGTGCCTGAGCAGAATTTAGCAGCTACCACTACTCCTCGGGTATCTATTGCTGAGCCCACTGCTCAAGGTGATCAAAGTAGCAAAACAACTGCTTTGAAACCCACACCTAAAATCACCAAAAAGCCAACAAAAAGAAAAACTCAAAAAACCCCCAAACCCATCAAAAAGGCAACTCTGGAGGATGAGATACCAGAGCAACTGCCTGTGACAAAACAAAAGTCATAAGAAACCACTGCTGCTTCTTCCTCACAGCAGTTGGTACAAATATCTCAACCCATAACCGAAACTCCTCCTGTTTCTTCTCAAAAAGAACAGGTTGTACACATAGGGACTCCACAATATGATGCTCTGGAATCACTCATTTCCATCATCCACAGCCCAATGCCCGGGGCAAATTCTCTTCTAACCCCAAACCTCACATTCACAATTCATCCACCGACAAGACTTTTGTTGGAAGCAATTGATTTGAAGCAGGCACAAACCAGTCCTTCTCAATCACCAATCAATGAGAATATGCCTCAATAAATGACTGGGTCTGATGTATCAATCTTTGCTAACCCACCAACACAACCTGAGGAGGTTACACCCCTTGAGTTACAAGTAACTTTTGGTGGTAATCCAAGTGAAGCAGCCATTACAACTGTTGAACCCACTGGTTTACATTTGGACAGTGGTTACATTAATAAGACTTCCTTGGAGGCAATTCCTTCAATAACACCTCTGACATCTACCAGTGGATTCTTTTTTACCACTAGCAACATCAAAAGATTGTCAAGTGTTGAAGGAAGAAGACCCCAGTACCAAGAAAAAGGGGCATCAGTTGTAAATGTTTGGAGTACACTCCCTACTTCAACCACTGATAAAACCACTGCTAGTGGGAAATCAGATGATCCCATTAAATTGGGTGATAGTTTAAAATATCAGGATTTGACAGAACGAGTTGACAAATTGGATACAGCTGTTGCAGATATCAAAGACATGCTACAACAGTTCTTGACAATACAAAAGATGCAATCCACTGTTGATCCACCTCAAGCACCTGCTCCACCACAAGCACCTGCTACAAATGAGCTCTGGAATCTATTTCAACCTTTTCTCCAACAACAAAAACAAATGGCTGATCAGCAACATGATAAACATGTACAAGAGCTGAGAAACATCATGGAGTCTAGGTTCAAGAACACACAAGCAGACATCAAGGCTCTCAAGGCCCATTTATTGGAAACCACTGGCACTGCTCCTCCCACTGTGCTCTATCGATCAATTACCCCCAGATAATGCCAAAAAGGGGGAGAAAATTAAAGAATGGAAGAAAAAGGGAGTAGATAATGGTCTCTACCTAGAACCAGAAATGGAGAATATGACCAAGCAGATACCTTTGCCAGATGGTAGTAAAAAGGTTGATGTTACCCAAAATGCACTTGATGAAGCAATAGCAAGTGTAAAAAGGGACAGAGCGGCAAAGGATATGTCAAGGTGGAATAAGGAGAAAAGAGCTTACATGGAGCTGAATGCGCAGGGTTGTTCTGGGCTAAAGGATGTTCAAAATCCTGAGCTAAAAAGAAATCCCACTAGAAAATCCAGACTCACAAAGCATACTCTTAAACCACCATCCAAAAGCCACCAACATCAAACCTCCATCCAAACAGCTATTGTAACTCCTGCTGTATCAACTACTGCTGGTACTTCAAAGGTTTCAACATCTGTTATCACTTCAACACACACCACTTCAACACACACCACAACCACTGCCTTACCACTACCACCATCACCACCAAAAACAACCTCACCACCATCCTCTCCTGCCAAAAAGCAGAAGACAGCATATGTTACAACATCTGCTGTAATGACAACAGTGGTTGAAGCACCAATTGTTTCAACAGTTGTTAGTCAATCACAAACCACTGTCACTCAAATCACCACCACTGATCCACCCAAAACATCATTTGCCTCTCCTAAAATAAAAAGGAGAAGGATTTTCATATCAGATGATGATTCACCACCACCAACATCTTCAAAATCTCTATCACTTGTTACAATACCAAAGCCAGTTCCTGTCTCATCAGCTCCTGCACAACAATCAATCCCTGTTATTACTCATGCAGGTGTCCAATTTCCTCTAGAACTTGAAGCAGTTAGAGAAGAGATCAAATCTTTCTACTATGAGGATGACCCTGCCAAAAGGAAGTTGCCATCAGTCAAAGGATATCCAAGGCCAAACAATATTGAAGAATATTTGAAAGTCAAAGCTAAACAAGCAGAGGATATCTCAAAAAGAAATGCTCAAGGAAAATCTGATAGAGAAATTGGACAGAATTACCAATTCTTGCTCACACAAGTCAGATCCTTAGAGCAATTTGCAAAAAATGTGTGTCAACAAATCTCAGAGAGAGCAGATGAATCTTTGAGAAAAGACTACATTGAAAGCATCATGGCAACAAAGAAATACAAGGGATAAAAACACATGTACAAGGAGTGGACCATTCCTGAGCTTGAACAAGAAGCAGCCAGGATTCAAGAAATGATAAAGAATAAGGTCAAACACACTCCTCCAGAATGGTCAAAGTACAAAAAGAATGTGCCTGAAAAATCAATTGAGCTGAAGAGAATGAAAGAGGAATTGGTTGCTGCTGATTATGGGTCCAAAAATCAAGTGATGAGATGGAAAGAAGATAAAGTCAGGGCTACCTACAAAAGTTTGGAGAAATTAAGAAAGAAAGATCCAAATGCTCGAAAAAAGCCTGACTATCCTGAAGCAGAGGTTTCAAAAAGACCCTCAAAGCTACAAATCAGGAGAGCCACTGCTCCAGCTGGTGCAGCCATCTACAAATGAAGGCCACACAAACACTTGGGTGCTGAAACAATCCAAGAGCTAATAAAAGGTGATGACCTTGTAAAAGAAGGCATAAAGAAAATGATTGTAGAAACTCTTGGTTTGGATCAACCTGCAAGTACTGCTCAGATAGTCTTAAATAGGCCAGCTTCACCAAACACCTCATCCAATAAAAATCTCCCAAGAAACCCACCAGGCTCAAAAGTACTAAAGTGGGAAACTGACAAACAGACCCATGTATTGACTATGTTCAGGTCTGGTGGAGAAGTGAAGAAAATATCAAGGGAACAAGCACTTGGCCTAAGTCTTGAAGATATGCAGGATCTCCTTGATCTTCCCCTTGGTAGGGATGAAGATGACACAGATGCCCTAGACTTTGAGTTACAACTTAAAGGTCAGATACGGGAGCTGTTGATGAGGAAATAAAGTTCCACAATAATGAAGAGTTTTGGCATTATCTGTTCCAGGGGGAGATTGTTGGGATTGAACCCTACCAGAGGAACAGATAATTAAAGCCAAAACTGGATCAACGCAGTGGATACAGAATAAGCAGATGTTACATACAAGTCTCTCCCCTTGAAAGTGGTTTTCAACATCTGCTGACCTCCTATCTACTGATCGTGCAAACTGCTGACCTACAAACTGCTGATCAAGTAAAGGCCTGATGAAAGACTAAAGCTCTGACTGTTCAATCTACTGCCTTGAGTCAAGCACTGCTGATTCGGACAAGTACTGCTAGGTTCATAGCAGTGGAAGGATGCAGCAGTTGTTTAGATGTCTTTTGTGTAATGAAATGTAATAGCAGTAGTTAGCATAGCAGTGTTTGTATTGATCAGAGGTTAGATGTCACTTTCATGGTGACGTCAGCTTAGATGCTCAGTGGTTTGCTAGTGCCTATAAATAGAACAGTGCTCTGTATTGTTCTATTAGCTCTTGCAAAAATCTTCTTCCTGCACGAATAAACATTGAGCTCTGGCTGAGGGGGAGTTTGTATTCAACATTGCATTGTAATCGTAATTGAAATAAATTCAATCTTTCGGTTCTTTGTGAAAAATGTTTGATCAAAGCAAATCTCTCGTTTGATTGTGTGTAAAGTTTTTTTCCATCTTAATTCTGCTGCACAACTCATCCATCTTTATCTAATTCAAACGTAAAAACACAATCAAAACCAAACTCAGATCCAACAGCTGTCAAGTTTTGCTCTTTTCTTATAAAACATGTTTGAACTTTCACCAATCTCAAAAATCGAATTCTTGAAAAGTTTAGTTCTATCGATTGGTGGTTCAAATTCAACCTTTTTATCTTTTAAGTTACGAGAGATTCCCTGTTTTGATTTTATTGCCTTGGAACAATCTTTGGCAATATGTCCAACAGTGTTGCATTTGAAACAGGTTCTCGTTTCTTTCATCTGATCAACAATCTTCATTTCTTCTTGCTTCTTTATAAGGAATTCCCTGTTTGACTGCTTTCTGAACAGATTTTCTTTCTCTTCTTCCGTAGATGTACCTGAAACAAATTTTATTTTTGATTTAAAATCATGAACATATTTTTCATTTTTCTGATTTTCTGATGGAATAAATCCTAAACCTTTCTTTTTGAAATTACCGTTATAGTTTGGTTTCTTTTGAAAACCAGAACCAGAACTGTAACATTTTTTCTTGTTTAACCGTTGTTGAACTCTTGAGGTGTATTTTTTAGGTTTATCATTAAGATTTACATCTTTTATTTCAGAAATATTAATTTCTGTAAGTTTGAAAACCTTTTTGATCATGTAAGGTTTAACACCTCTTATTGGAAATACCTCATCAGAATATAATTTGTCGGAATCATTCAAAGTATATGCAACTCTAAACGTTTCTTCATTCAAATTAGATTTTGATAACAGGAATTCTTTATTATAAACCCTTTTATTTGAAGATTTTGGACTGTTGACTGTCGAACTTGAACTTTCAGAACCAGACTTTGACTCTGACTCTGACTTTGACTCCTCAGTTTCATTTTTATCCAACACCTAATCGACCACTTTCTTTATTAACTCTGACTCATGATCAGTGTCAGACGATGTAAATGTGACACCAATATTTTCTGGCAAGTTAACTGTAGACTCCGACTCCCACTGTAAATTTGTTGCCTTTTTTACCCTTTCTGAATTTGGATTTCTCGGAGAATATCCATTTTCAAGCGGGGGTGGACACTTGTTGTAACTGAAACCTTGTTTCTTATCAGAATCATTCACTTTAATATCCTTCTTCTTCACTTTCTTCTTGTCAGAGGTCTTTTCTTCAGAAACTTTCTGTTCTTCAGAATTCTTTTCCTCAGAAGTCTCCTCTTCCTCAAACGCCTTCATGCCTTCTACTGTTGGATAGATCCTGTCAATAACATAAGAAGTACATGAGTAACTTTTCAACAAACGATTAACTCTTTCAGTTTCAATTCTTTGTGTTTTAAGTTTCTGTTCTAACACAACACACTTCTCAATGTAGTTGTTCACCACTTTTTGCTTTATCATTAAAGCTCCTTGAAGTGTCTTCATTGTCGTTGCCTGTTCTTCACTTGTTTGATTGTATTGATTCATAGCTTTGTTCAGGACATCATAAGATTCCTTCAAACTGTTCAAGTTATAAATCAATGTGTTGTTCTGCTTCTTTATAGCTTCACAAGTGTCACACTTCACAGGAATCTTTTTAGCATCAACTTCTTTATCAAATTTGAACTTTGGAATATCTTTCACCTTTTTCTTTATCACTGGAACATCCTCATCATCACTGTTGACTGGTGTTTTGACCTTCTTCTTTTTCTTTTTCTTTTTGACTTTATCGTCATCACTATCACTTTCTGCCATCATTTTCAAATGATCTGCCATTTTCCTTGACCAATACTCACGATCATCATCACTGTCTTCTTCAATTCGAGCAACATACGCTTTGTGATTTGAATCTTTGTTTGGATCATAATCATCCCAATTGAAATTTGCCCAGCTAAAACATTCAGGTAAATTTTCGTCATCTTGGTTAATCAGGCATGCTTTGTTATCAGCTGAGATATATTTGTCCCAATTGAAACCTTCCGTTGACTTTTGATCATCCTGATTCACCATACAAGCTCTCTTTGAAGATTCTTCAATCACTTTTCTTCCATGAGCCACTTGTGGTTCTTGTTGTTGTTGAGCAACTTGATGATAGATCGCCTTCCGATAGTAATCATTGTTGTTGTTGAACGGATTTTGAGCTCCACTTGCTTCGCGGTTTTTGCACTCCCTCTTGAAGTGTCCTTTTTCCCTGCAACGAAAACAAGTGACTTTAGATTTATCAAAACCCAAAGTAGAAATATTAGCTTCATGTAAGTTATCTCTTCCTGTAATCTGCTTAAATTTCTCAGCTCGTCTCAACACACTTGCCAAACACCATTTTATATCCATCAATTCCATCTCTTCGGCATCTATTTGATCGTATCCCTCTTTTGTTAACATAGGATTCCCGATCCAACCTGCAACAAAACTACCATATGATTCCAAAACAGTTCCCAACAAAGACATGTGACTCTTAGCAATTTCTACTGAATAGTCTTCATCATTCTCCAGATTCAGTTCAATATTGCATTGTAGCTTTTTGCCATTCTTTGTTGCTGAAATGTTCGGATCAAAGGATGGATATGATGAAAAACTTGTGTTGCTGTTTGATCCTTTGGATGAACTTTCTGATGAATTCTTTGCATTGAATGCTGTTTGAACCTTCGGTGACAAGTTGGTGGATTTATCATTGACACCACCTTTGTAATAAAGTCCGATGTCTTGTTCACCATCGAAATCTTTCATTCTTATAACCTTTCTCTGTTCCATCTCCTGAGCCTCAATCTTTTCAATGAATTTGCTCAATGTCAGACTACTAAAACCTTTCTTGTTCCTTAGCATCATGAGATATGTACCCCAAGTCTCATATGGCAATGCATCAGCTAGCTTCTCAGTCAATTCCTCATTATCTTTCTCGATGCTCAATCTCTTCATGTTTGCTAGCAGATTGCAATATCTTTCTATGATTTGTTTTGTGTTCTCATTTTTCAACCCACGAAACAGATCAAACTCTTTCTTCAAATTCGATTTCTTGTTCTTAACCATCTCTTGACTTCCATGAAACTTCGATCTTAATGCTTTCCAGATTGAGTAAGAAGTTCCATTATGTTGCAGTAGAACCAAAATATCTTCCTTCACAGCTTGTTGTAAAAGACTTAGCATCATTTTCTCATCTTTGTACTTCTTTCTAGCATCTGCACTTAGATCTTTAATTGGAACAATCTCTTCATCATCATTCATCGGTCTAATGTATTTCGTCTCGACACATTCCCAAGCATCCAGATAATTGGCTTGTACCCAGTTTTCAAACCGTCCTTCCCAACCCTTATACTCCTCGATGTTCATAAGTTTAAGTGGTTTTTGCATTCTCCCCGTCTCATTTTCCAACATAGTGTTCTGTGCCAAAGTGATCGGGGTAACTGGTGTAGCGAACGCGTTAAAAAATTCCTCGTCCATGTTTCGAATTTTCAAAATTCACAAAACTGAATGTTCAAGCGAAATCACAGTTCTCAAGCGAAATCCCTGTTCAAGCAAGATAACCCAGTTCAAGCGAAATATCCTATTTCACTTAAAGTTACACTTCTTTCAAGCGAGATCACAGTTCTGAAGCGAAATATGCAATTCAAGCGGAATCAAAGTTGAATTTCAAGCGGAAACACCGGTTTCAAGCGGAATTAGAGACTAATTTCGCTTGAAGAGCTGCTGACGTCATCATCGCGCACATATTTTCAAGCGGAATTAAGAATTTATCAAGTTTTAAGCTGATTTTAGTTCTGAAACTTTCTAGGGTTTGTTAAAACATTAAAGCGCACAAGATGTGTGAAAATCAGAACATTTTGACCATGAAAATTTTTGAATTTTGAAAAAGAAGGTGTAGAAAGCAGAAATTTCGGCTGAATTGGTAAGAACTCTTCTTCCTGAGCTCTGATACCACTTGTAGGATTGTTTTCAGACCCAAATGAGTCGATCAGAAGAGTTTTGCTCAGTTTGAAAGGCGGAAACAGACAAACTGAGATCAATTCAACTAGTAAATCACTTTAAACTGTCGTATTATTGATTATATAACGTTTTACAGCGAGACGACACTTCGGCAGCACTTCGCTGCTCTGACCGGAATAAATGAATCAGATTTCGCTTGGAAGACCCTATATATAGAGGTTTGATTTCGCTTGAGAGTGGCAAAGAGCCAGTTCAAGCGAAATTAAACCAGTTGATTTCGCTTGAGACTGCAAAGCCTCTTTCAAGCGAAATCTCATCCTTAAAGCGAAATCATCATATCTCAAAATACGTACACTGATCTAACATTCTATGTACAAGACTTGATACAAGACGAAGTCGACAGACGCATGCACTAACACGCGTCAACCTTGAAGATAAGGAGCAACCGGTTAGAAATGATCAGTTACTGTTAACTTATGGGGAGTGGGAAGCTAGAAAAAAGGAAGGGTACGTTCAAGGCAAAGGAACGGCCGAGTCTAGTCAAAGAGATCGGGGTCGCGGTCGAGGAAAAACCGGGGGTCAATATAAAGACAAGGAACCGGATCAAAAACCAAAGAAGGACCGTTCTAAGATAAGGTGCTTTCGATGTGATGAATTAGGGCATTTTTCTTCGGATTATCCTACACGTAAAAAGGACGAGGACGAGGAAAACAATCTTATTCAAAGGGTTGAACCGGTTCTTTACTTGCAAACACACTTTGAAGAGGCTAATGATGTGTTTCTAGACGAGGAAAGGATTATTCCAAGGATGTATGATTCGAGCCCAAGTGAACTCAATACATGGTTTCTTGACAACGGGGCGAGTAACCACATGACGGGTAAAAAAGAGTGGTTCACTAACCTCAATCACAACATCAAGGGAAAAGTGAAGTTTGGAGACGGGTCATGCGTAGAGATTAAAGGACAAGGGATGGTCATCTTGGAAGGAAAATTTGGGGAAGAAAGGGTGTTGCGTGATGTTTACTATATTCCAGCACTTGAAAGTAATATACGAAGCATTGGTTAGTTGGACGAGAGATGGTACAAGATCGCAATCCAAGACGGTATACTTTGGATGTTTGAGCAAGATGGAACTTTGCTAATGAAGGTACCTCGTTCACCTAATCGCATTTACAAGATTAATCTTGAGGTTGTAACTCCAGTTTGCATACAGACTAAAGATGACAAGGCTGAAAATAGCGACCAACCAGTCTCTATTGTGACAGAAGTTAGCGACCAAACAGATCAGTCAGCAACAGGAATTAGCGACCAATCTGGGCAGTCAGCGACACAGCAGACATATAGCGACCAGACTGACCAGTTAGCGACAGAATCTGACCAGTCGGCGACAGAATCTGATCAGCCAGTGACAATTTTTAGCGACGAGTCTGCGACAGATCAATTTTTCAGCATTTCAATACTTAAATGGATGCTCGGTTTATCAAATGAAGAGAAAAGTTTGAAAGTCGAGAACTTATTGCAAGAGCAAGTTAAAGTGGAACGTATTAGTGGGGATTTGCAACGGACTGATATCCTCACAAAAGTCGTGCCACGACTGAAGATTATCGAGATGAGATATCTTCTTGGTATTGCAAGATTAGGGGGTGATTGTTAGACTAATCTTGCTCATTATGTGTAAGTTCGGGTTAAAAGTGACCGACTTACAAAGTTCGGGTAAAAAGTGACCGGGATATAAACTTGGGGTTTTTTTGAGATAGTTTTTTAATCCTAGTTTGAGTCAAATAGGTTTACTTGTTGAACAAGTTATTAGGCTTATAAATAGAAGGATTTATTTGTAACCCTAATTGTACCAATTATCAATAAACGAGTTTTGATTCAATACGTTCTTTGGTATCCAATTCTAACATAAATCAGTGCTATCGAAGGAAGCTTTAACAGCCTTAGCTAAATCATCGAACTTGAGACTTTGGTTCGAAAGCTATTGTATTCGTTGCCAATAGGTTTTCTTTGATCATTGCTTTCATTGAGCAATCAGATGAGTTAGAGTCACTACTAGAAAATCCAAAATTTCCTACACCATTTTTCGTAACAAATGCGTCACAAATCACGATTTCTGACAAAATGTATATGTAGGAAAACCCCTCGTAGGAAACTGGTTTGTTACGCATTTCCTACGCAATTTACGACGCATTTCCGACCAAATTTTGGTGTCGAAAATTCCTACGCATTTTCTACGTATTATTACGACTATTAATAATAATAATAATAATAATAATAATAATAATAATATAAATATTACTTTTAGTTTTGTTACACAATTCTGACACAATTTTCCGATACATTTCTGACACTCCCATTTTTTACGGATTTCCGACTCTCTCATTTCTGACGCATTTCTAACACTCATTTCCTACGCATTTCTAACACTCATTTCCTACGCATTTCTGACGACATGAAATAAAATTTAATAAAAAATATAGTTATTTGTTTTATAACTTCCTACGCATTTGCGACGGAACACTTAAAAAAGAAAAAAATAATATTTTCCGTTTTATATATTTAAAACAAATCAAGAATAACAAATCAAACCTCTAAAATTTATAAAATTATTCAAACTAGTAATACACCCCGCGCTTCACGGCTGATCTCACATATAAGCTTATCTAGTTGACCCATTCGTATCCGACTAGTCAATGCCCTTCTAAGAGGCCATCTGGAGGTTGAAAGCTTTTTAAGACTAAGTTCATCTTTATGCCATCAATGAAGGAGATGCATATAGTAAATAGCTTTCCAGAGAGATTGATAGCCATGGAAAGCAAAACAATAAAAAAATCGAAAGGCTCAAGGAGGACGAGGCTGTGACATAACGGTTCTGACACTCGTGGACAAGGAAATTCAACAAATGGTAAAGGGGATTTAACAATCAGGGCCGAGATAAGAGCACCCTTCATTGTTACAATTGCAACGAGTTAAGCTAAATTGCATCGGAGTGCTCGAAACTAAAAGATCAACATGCAAACCTTGCTTAGAACAAGAAGGAATGCTATGAAATAATGATATTTACTATTATGATTGTCAGTGAAAAGATTCTACTTGGTACCTTGAGTCCTTGACAACGTAGCTTCGAACCACACAACTGAGAATAAGAACCACTTTTTGAAAAATGTCTCTAACATAAATGAGTTAGTTGAATTCAAAGATAGTCCATTGACGAAGATTGAAGGAAGAGGTTCAATTCTCTTTGATTGCAAGAACGAGTAACAATGACTGTCACCGATGTTTACCACATCCTGAACTGTGTGGTAACGTCTTTAGTAGGGGTGTAAACGAGCCGAGTCTAGCCCGGGCCCGACTAGGCTCGAGCTCGGCTCGTTATGTTTTTATGAAGCTCGAGCTCGGCTCGAGCTATTTTGAGAACAACCTCAAATGAGCTAAAAGCTCAGTTCGAGCTCGTTTCAACAGCGATTAAGTGAGCCAAAGCTCATCTCGAGCTCTCTCACCATTGTTATCATCATTATTATATATTATATATATATATATATAACGAAAATTTTGTTTAGGCTCGTTTGGGCTCGCGAGCCTAAACAAGCTTTGTATTTTAGGCTCGGGCTCGATAACTAAACGAGCTCTATTTCATGCTCGAGCTCGGGCTCGTTAAGGCTCGACTCGTTCAAGCTTTTAACCAAGCCGATCACGAGTAGCTCTCAAGCCTTTGGGCTTGTTTACACCCCTAGTCTTGAGTCTTGACAACTGTCTGAAATCGGTAAAAAATAATCATATTATATTATTACCTCTGCTTATATGAGAAGGAAGTCTAATTGCTAATGAAGGTTCCACGATCAAGTAATTGGTTATATAAGAATGGGTTGAAATTCGGTAAATCGGTATGTTTGCTAAATTCGATTCATAATCAAAGTTTGGTTGTAGCATGCAAGACTTGGCCACTTAAATTTCAGGTTGCTTAGTGGGATGTTATGCAAGCAATTAGTGAAATGATTACCAAAAATATCGCATGAAGATAAAATGTATGATGCATGTATGGTAGGGAAACATTGGTGGCTACCTTTTCACAAGCAGTTTGTGTTTCGAGCTTGCAAACCATTGGAGCTGGTTCATAAAGACCTATGTAGTCCAATAACATGTATGGTAGGGAAACATTGGTGGCTACCTTTTCCCAAGCAGTTTGTGTTTTGAGCTTGCAAACCATTGGAGCTGGTTCATAAAGACCTATGTAGTCCAATAACATATCGCCAACCCGAGGTGGAAATCATCACTTTATGCTTCTAGTTGATGATCACAGTCGACACATGTGGATCTACACAATATTGAACAAGAGTGATGCCTAAGGAGTGTTTAAAAGGTTCAAAGAAGAGACCGAATTACAAAGCCGGTTCAAAGTTAAGGCCTTGGGAAGTGATCAAAGCGACGAGTTCAAAAACAAGTTGCTCAATACATATAGTGAAGAAACGAGAATTAAATGGTTATTTATAGCCCCTACAAACCACAACAAAATGGCGTTATAGATAGGTGGAATTGTAATACTTTGAACACCATGCGGAGTATGTTAATAGTCATGAATATGCCACAAGACTTAGGGAGAGAGGTTGCTAGACACTTGGTATTTCTATTAGATAAAGTTCCCATGAAAGCCCTGAAGAATGCCACACCATATGAGGCATAGACGAGTCACAAAAATGATCTTAAATATCTTCGAGTATTTGGCTTTCGAGGATATATTAATACCCCATCTTTGGGTGTAAAGAATTTAGATGATCGGGGAACGAGGTCATGAACCTATCGGGTCTATGAGTCAATTAAAAAACAGGTTTATGAAAGTCAAAATGTGGATTTTGAAGGTGTTTGTTATGACTGGACAAAGGTAGAAAAAGGTATCCTGAATGGGTCATCTTGGGTAGAGTTTCAAGTTCAAGACTAAAATAACTTTGTTTAGTTACAAATTAAGCGAAGACTATCTTCATCTGAAAATGAATGCAATGAACATGTTGTAAATGATTTGCCAAGCGCGCAATGATGTGAAGGAATTTGTGTAAGTTCTAAAGTGTTAAACTATGTGTTTTAAAGTGTTATTTGATATAAAACATAGTTACTCTGAGTATGATGTGATTTTAAGGTGCATGGAGCTTAATGGAGGCTATTTGAAAGATACAAGAGAGATGGAACAGGAGTGGAAAACAAGCATTAAGAAAGGAGAAGAAACCATGTTGAAGATGCAATATGCTTCCTATAATCATTTTGAAGCCATTATATATGTGAAATAGTATATATACACAATCAGTCCTTTGCGTTATCTGATTAATCATTCATATATAATGTGACATATGTAGCATCAATTGTGAATGCTTGTAATTCAATCGTTTTGAACATACATTTATATATAATACACAAGTAATAAATCCATAACATAAATGAATTAATTTAACAAGAATTCAAATAAAAACCAAACATTAAAACCCTTAGAAATCAAAATAAAACATAAATTGCGTAAACCATTAATCAATGTAATGTTTGGGCAATTATGAAACATATCAACACGTATCAATCCTAACCCTTACAATATCAGTTTTGACACAAATACCCCCTCCCTAGACCTGATTTGGGTGGCAATTAAGAGCCCCAAGAGGTGCCAAAACCCTAAATTCCTCTCCAAGGAGTTACCATAAATTATAAACCCCTTCGTGTCTCCTTATAATTGACGACCGAGCTGTTGCATTCAATGAATCATTCCAAGTATCCTATTACATAATTTATTGCTTAGGCTCTTCTTGTTTAATCAAAACCTAAACTATGATACTATATCTTCAATATGTAGTCATTAAAGTGTTAAAGATGTCCATATTTTATTCATGCATAAAAACCCTAAAACAATCAACGGGAACACATAAGTGTTCATCCCGTTTAAAAAAGATTTTTTGTGTTACTATTTGGATGACCATAAGTTGGTTAAAACTTACCTAAATCAAGTAAAATTTTATTTCATGATTAACTAAATTAAAATACGGTTTTAACGATATATAATACGCCTAAAAACACTTTCGTCTGGACCCAAATATTTAAAACAGAACTGAAACGGAAAACCAAACAATCTGTAAAGATCCACGGTTTTGACCACTTTTCGATTTCCAAACAGAAAAACTTTATAAATGAAATTTGTAGGACACATTCTAATTTAGTGGACTGAAAATTTTCATAAACTTTTGACGTCGTTTACTATTTTTAAAACGTAAAACAAAAACTCACAGAAACTGTTAACAAACTTTCTAATTAAAACTAATGAGTTTACTGTTATGAATGCATCATAATGTGGTGACTCTCCACATATGTAACCTCCATCTATTGATTACCTTTGTATTAATGTTAAGCCTCTATAAATAGAGGTTTTATGTATTTAGTATTTGACACTCAATGAATAAGAATTCTCTCATTTTCTATACTTCTCATTCTCTCTATATTCTCTATATTATCCTTTACATATTAGATGTTGATATTAGATGTATTTAGTATTTGACACTCAATGATCATGTGATAAGATCAACCATGTTAATAGTGCAATGACTATGCAATGATTGTTATAAAGGTCATGATCATGGTAACTGAGGAAATTGTAATAATCCTCATGTTGACAACCTTTTTAATATTGAGATCGACCACCAAAAGTGGCAAACTAAGTAATGACCATATAACATAATGGTTTTAACTTTGAAGTTATAATATATTCTCTCGTATCATACATTTTGTATTATATACGAGCAAGTAATACACATACGATCATAAACCAGAAGTTTATGGATCATAGTTATTTAATTAGTTGGCATGACCGGTTAGACCACACCGAGTCATTAATGATGATGTGAAAAGTATTGAAGAAACAGAAGATTCGTCTTGATAATTATACATGTCATGTTTGCTCTCAAGTGAAGTTAAGTATTGATGAACAAAAGTAGGGTGTGAATGCCTAAATATTCTGGAAATGATAATGGAAATAAATTTACAAACATGATACCATTTAGTGTTTTAAAATCGATGCATCGTCTAAATGGTTATCAAATCCACAACCTGAAGCTTGTGTGGTTGTGGCTTAGCTAATGTGATAGCAAGCATATTAATCCAGATTAGTATATTTATTTGATAATAGTGATTTGATTCCTAAGTTATTAACGATCATTAGAATAAGTGTTATTGTTGAGATGATCACTAAACGTCTACAATTGGTTACAAAGCCAATGATCATGAGAGGAGCAAAAGTTCATTTAGGTGCATGTAATTTTATATATAGTACCATCAATTCACATCAATCCAAAAGTTATAGTTCTCCCCATACAGTTGGTTTTTGGTCAGGAACCAAAGATGTCTCATCAAAGATTTTGATTGTGCGACATATAATGAAACTCATCTACCACACCACACAAAGATGGGACTTCTAAAAAGTTTGAGAATATGTTGGGTATAAATAATCGTCTATGAATAAATACTTAAAGCCATTAGTGAGAAATTCGTTTATGGCTCATTGGGTTTCACTTTAGTGAATGAATGTTCCCAACATTAGGGGGAGATAACAAGCAGTTGGAAAGTGAAATGAATTATCATGTCATAATGATCCTCAGATTATAAACTATAACTAGAAGTTTAAAGTATAATTCATTTACCAATATTACAAAACAAATTACCAGACAAGTTCACTGACCTAAAATAGAGTGACTAAGTAAGTCACATAATCAGCTGCTTATGCTCCAGTTATATTTGTGTCCTAAGAGGACAACCACATATTTTTATAATGAGTCTATTGCACGCCTAAAGCGTGGTAGATTAGTTGATTCCAATAATAAAATTCCTCGAAAAATGGAGCAAGTAATTAAGATGGTCAAGTCGAGATTATAGTAATAAGATCTCCTGAATAGACAATAGACATGATGGTTCAAGAAGAACCTCAGGTACCTGAAAAAATAAAGAGATCTCGATAAGTTGTATCATGTCTAAGATATGTATGGAATCGAAATAAAAATCGACGTCATTATACTTTTGTATATAATGTAGTGCTTAAAATGATTAAATGATGAGGATCAAGATTTAAGATCTGCTGCCTATGAATGAATATTAAGAAATGATTGGCCAAAATAGAAAGACGCAAATAAGGCAGAGTTTAGTTCTCTAATGAAATGGAAAGTTTCTGGACTAACAATCCATACAACTAAAGTTGTAAAATATGCGTGATATAAAAGTGTCTTTTATGCGAATCATGTGAAAATCAAATTAAGTTATACAAGTCAAAATTGGTGGCACAAGAATTTTCACAAAGACCTATGATTGATTATGAGAAAACGTATTCTCCAGTGGTGGATGCATTGACTTTCCAATATCTTATTAGTCTGGTAATATATAAATGAGAATTGACATGCGTCTTATGAAAGTTATGTATCACTTGATACTAAATCATATAAAATAAGTTCTCGAGATATTCGCATAAAGGGGGATATAAATTTGATTAAATTAGCCATGTTCTATGAACATTCTACTTTTGAAAGTTCACTATAAACGCAATTTACAGTAATGATGTCTAGGCATCATCGAGAGAAATTGTCGAGCTTTTAGAGGGAGAATTTTTGAATGACTTTGGCACGGTCTAATTATTACTCGAACTGCAATTCGAGTATATAAGTAATTATATTTTACTAATCCCTCAAGTACATCTAGAAGATGATGTTTGGATATTTTAGTATGGACATAGTTGAACCTTAAAGTATGTTAAAGGTTGTTAAGTCATTTGTTATAAGAAATGCTTATTATCATCTCTTACCAAAGTAGAGATTCTCATTGTAGAAGTACCATCGTTAAATGCATAAGTGCACTAATATGTTTTGCTAGCTATGTATGGTTGTAATATCTTTCACTTGAGCTTATTGTCATGATATAACATTTGTCAAGCGAAGAGACATTGGAATGAGTTCAAAGAAATATTTCAGGTATAAACGATATTTGATTATATTTTACTAACCCATCAAAACAAGTTTGGTATGCAGAAATGTAACAAAACACTGTCGTGCACATTAAGGGATCAAGCGACAAATCATTGGCTACAAAATCTTTGTTCTACTTTCAAGGAAGATGGACACACATCAATTAAATGATACCTGTTAAAATGAGGGGGAGACTTATTCAAGTTGCACTCTTTTTCCCTTGACTAAGTTTTGTCTCATTGGAATTTCTTAGTAAGGTTTTTAATGAGGCAACATACCTGATCCAGAAGTATTAGGGGGAGAAAATACGCGATGCACTCTTTTTCCCTTAGCTGAGGTTTTGTCCCACTGGGTTTTCCTAGTAAGGTTTTTAACGAGGCAGCATCACCTAGCGTATTAAAAGAATAGTAGACTATTATATTTCATCATATGGATAGTCAAGGGGGAGTGTTATGAATGCATCATAATGTGGTGACTCTCCACATATGTAACCTCCATCTATTGATTACCTTTGTATTAATGTTAAGCCTCTATAAATAAAGGTTTTATGTATTTAGTATTTGACACTCAATGAATAAGAATTCTCTCATTTTCTATACTTCTCATTCTCTCTATATTATCCTTTACATATTAGATGTTGCTATTAGGTCGTTGTTTCACAACATTTACAACTTATTAATGATTCTTGTAACCAATAAAACTTATAAACATCATAATATCATATTCAAAACCCTAATTAGCCGTCTTTAATTATCAGGGTTACTTGTAATCATGGAAAAACAAGCAAGCATCATCAACCATCAAGGTGAGATTCATAGCCCCTTTTTACCGCTTTCTTATTTTGGGATGAAACATGCAATAATTATAATCTTTTAATACAATTCAAATTGTTACACAAGTATTTCATAATGATACATATTATTTTGAGCAAGCATTCATGATAATCGTTAATCTATGTATAATCATTAACTTATTTAAGTCAACGGTAGTACATTATAACGCTATAGGATTGAGAACCCATCCATCGTTATTGAGATGATTGAAACTGTAATCATTCGATATGTCATGAGGTTTGTTTGTGTGTGTGATGTGTTTGTTATATAATGTGTACTTATGATGTATATACTTGTTGAATTGTATAAACATATTTTAACATGCTTTACTATTATAAACCTATGTTTCTCACCAACTATTTTTAGTTAACATATTTTCTACATGTTTCAAGTAATCATGCCTATAGATCAAGACTTGCTTTGTAACACCCCGAAAATATAAAACTTTATATTAGAATTATAAAGTATAAATAAACCTGAATTTACTAACTAGGAATTTTTAACCTAGTTAACTACAAGTCTAGAAATAACTTATAATAGGGTTAAAACAACCAAACTTTAAGTTAAACAAAAGTGGAGGGACCTATGTTGTAGAACTTGAAACTTAAATTGATTAAAACAAAACAAATAAAAGCCAAACACACAAGAAGTGTGTCTGGTCGATCAGGAACGCAGGGGGAGCGACCAGAACTCCTCACCAAACCCTAGTTTCCACAAAATTGATCAATTGAAGGCCAATTTCAGTCCCAAATCAAAATCTGAACATAGATTGGTGATCACCTCAGTGAAAGGGATCATAAGGTATGTGAATTTTGTAGAAAATTCTCATCTAAATTTCTGAATGAACATAGAAAATTCGAATTGATGATTTCATGTTAGTTTTTTGGGATGAAATAATGTCTAGTGATAAACCCTAGTCCATTTACTTGATGAAATTATGCCTATTTTGGGTGAAATTCATAATCACCATTAAAGGTGATAAGTGGGTTTTGTGAAACTTGATAAACACTAGGATTATAGTGGTTGTTCTAGTAATATTTGACATATGTGAAGTAATTTCAGAATTCTAGAGGCTAAAGTTCATGTAAGGTAGTTGATTGATGAAAATTTAGGGCTATATGACAAGTTATGAACTTGATAATATATCGTGTAAATTTCTGCCCTTAAAGTGTTTGCATAAATGCCTCAAAGAAGGCTTAAATCTGAAAATTTGAGTTAAACCGCATGATTGTGATGTTTCGGCAAAATATGCGAACTATGAATTGAAAAGAGTTCTAAACATGTCTTGGTTGAACTCTATAGGAAAGGATACCGGAGCTCCAAGCGGACAAACCTGTGGCGACTTGCGTTTGAAGGGTGTGCACTAAAGGTATGCAACTTGACCCGTTACATTAAGTAAATTGTTATTAAATTATGTATGGATACAATGTAAAACAGAAGTTGCATTGATTGTAGCGATCATGTTCGCTACTTAAATGAATAGGTTAAGATTTGGTTAAGAGTCGTTTGGTAGTCATCATAATGGTGGATTCCATAAATGAGCCAAACGGGTCGAATAATTAATTAATGTGAGGCTATCACTTCGTTATATGGTTGTTTAGTCGTTTGTTAATGTTAATAATAGATATATTAAAATACGAGAAACTAGCATTTTGGGTTGCTTAAATGACGAACCCCATAAGGGAAAACTAAAGGGGTTATTAAGAGAAGCTAGGAATTTGATAACGGTGGTACATTACTTGTAGATTTTGAGCCCAAGTGATGGGTAGTGACTTACTAAACACGCAAACCGGTGATGGGAGCGTAGTGTTGAAAATAAAGAACTCATGATTGGGATCTTCTTATTTAAAGATGATATCCCGTTCATGGAAGTTTGGGTGAAATGAATAAACGGGTCAAACATTTAAGTTACAAAGTCTACCGTAAGTTACGGTCTCTACCGTAACTTACGGTGGAGAACAAAACAGTTACGGTGGTTCACTACTGTCTTACGGCAGACCAAGGTTATCCAGCATCTACCGTAACTTACGGTAGATACCGTAAGTTACGGTAGAGCCCAGACAAAGTTGTTAAATGTTGCATATCCTATCTAATCGAATCCGTTTTTTTTAACGTAGTTTCGATTAAGCAATATTTCTAAGAACTCTAACACTAATTTTTGTTAAAAATCTCCAGTTTTCAGGTTTTGCAAGTATATGGACGATGATCAAGCATGTTCTGAATACCGAACACGAACTTTTGAAGCTTCCGCGTTAAATTAACTTTGTTTAGAAAATGTTTATGATGTAAACAATTTACTAATCATGTTTTGTATGTTTAAACTAGTTAGTAGTTAACTAGTATGTGATCACTTTAAAACTTCGATTTTGTACTTGGGTTGAAGTAAAGTACTTTTTATATAAAATCATGTATATTTTTATTAAATTCGAATAGAAATTAGACGGTTGTTACAAGTTGGTATTCAGAGCTTAAGGTTGTCAACAAAGTGTTTGGTTCAAGCTTGATCGATCGTCCGGTAAGAAGTAATTAATTATTTTAGTAGATCTTATCTTATGGGAGAAATGAAATGCGAATTAATGTGCATGGGAAGAGCGTGTTAACACACTCAAACTCGAAAAGTGCACCAAAATCAAACGGTTAAAGCAAGCTATGAACTTGGCTAAACCAAAGCAAATAAAGCTATGTTATAAATGAAATGTTTAATGTAAACATTTTAGTTTCAAGATGTCGAAAGGAAACGAAAATGATCCGATGCCGACAAGCACCGAAAAATGAAAGAGATAATTGTCAAAGAAGTGGGAAAGGCAATTGAAGGTAGTCTATCCGGGTTTATAGACAAAATTCAAAACACGGTGTTGTCACTTGTCAAAGAACGAGTCAAAAGGTTGGAAGATAGTGTCAACCTCATGAAAGAGAAATCGGGAGAACGTAAGGGATGTTCGTACAAAGAGTTTATGGCGTGTAAACCGCCAATCTACAACGGGGAGGTTGACCCGATAATATGCCAGAGATGGTTAAGCGATGTTGAAGGAGTGTTTGAAAGGACCCATTGCGACGAAAGTGACTTTGTTGCTTACGGAACGGGTCAGTTGAGAGGTCAAGCCAAAGATTGGTGGGATAATAAAAAGAAGGAAATAGGGGCTGAAGCGGTGAGGGCCATGACATGGGAGGAGTTTAAGACACCGTTTCTTAAACATCATAGTCCCAAGGCGGTCATTAATAAAGTCAAGGAAGAGTTCATGCAACTTAGACACAAGGGCGAAACCATAGACAAGATCACGTCGACGTTTATGGATAAGATGAAGTTTTGCAGTGAATTGGTGACGAATGAGGAACAAAAGATATACTACTACTATAACATGTTGAGCGCCGAGTATAGGGAGTTCATGACTCCTTCAAAATATGAGACCCTTACTGAGATCATAAACGATGCTCGGGAACGGGAAATCGAGCTAAAGAAACAAGTTGAAAGGGGTGAGCGAAGGGCACAGGATGTGAATCCAAGCCCTACAAAGAAAGCTCGAACTAGAGAATCGGGAAAGAAGGTTGAGGCTAAAGGTGGGTCGCCAAGTTGCAAAGTGTGTGGAAAGTGGCACAAGGGTGAGTGCCGCTTCAAAGACAAGCCGTGTCCGGTATGTGGGAAGACGGGACACACCGCATCGTTATGTCCCGGAAAGGTTTCCGTTTGTTATAAATGTTATCAGCCCGGCCACAAAAAGTCTGAATGCCCAGAATTGGTTGGGAAGAGAGACACTAAAGAATCTCCAACGGAAGCACCAAAGGCGAAAGCTAAGTCCTTCCAACTTACAGCAGTTGAAGCAAAGACAGAACCCGATGTGGTCTCAGGTATATTCACAATAAACTCGATCCCCGCACGTGTATTATTTGATACGGGTGCGAATAAATCCTTTATTTCAAATGGATTTATTCGACATCCTTCATTTGTATTGACGAAATTATCTGTGCCCTTAGAAGTTGAAATAGGGGACAACAAAAGTTTTATAGTTTGTGATATTTGTCGAGGCTGCAAATTAAGCATCGATGATGAAGAATACTTGATAGACCTAATCCCGATGTCAATGGGGGAATTTCAAGTAGTCGTTGGGATGGATTGGCTATCTCAGCACCACGCAAAGGTCGTGTGTTTTCGTAAGGAGATAAAGCTAACATCTCCGAGCGGGAAACACGTTACTATCTATGGCGAAAAAGGAGGTAACCCCATAATATGCTCAATGTTGAAAGCTCACAAGCTTATGAAGCAAGGATGCAAGGCATTTATGATATACGCAAATGAGTCCGAGAAAGAATCACTGAAGATTGAAGATGTACCGGTAGTACGGGACTATGAAGATGTGTTTTCGGAGGATTTACCGGGGATACCGCCCGAACGGGAAATAGAGTTCGGAATCGAATTGATTCCGGGCGCAAAACCCGTAGCTAGAGCACCGTACCGAATCGCGCCGTCAGAATTACAAGAGTTGATGTCCTAGATTCAAGACCTGCTTGACAAAGGATTCATAAGGCCGAGTGTGTCTCCTTGGGGCGCACCGGTACTGTTCGTGAAAAAGAAAGACGGAAGCATGCGCATGTGTATCGATTACCGGGAGTTAAACAAACTCACGGTAAAGAACCGATACCCGCTTCCGAGGATAGATGATCTATTTGACCAATTACAAGGTGCGAACTGGTTTTCAAAGATTGACCTTAGATCGGGGTATCACCAACTAAAGGTCAAGGAGGAAGATGTGCCGAAGACGGCTTTCCGCACGCGATACGGACATTATGAGTTCCTAGTGATGTCATTTGGGCTAACAAATGCACCCGCGGCTTCATGGACCTCATGAACCGGGTTTGCAAGCCAATGCTGGATAAATCGGTCATCGTGTTCATCGATGATATTTTGGTGTATTCGAAAAGTGAAGCTGAGCATGCACACCACTTACAAGAGGTGTTGGAGACACTTAGACAAGAAAGGTTGTATGCGAAGTTCTCTAAGTGTGCCTTTTGGTTACGAGAGGTGCAATTTCTCGGCCACATCATAAGTGCCGATGGAGTATTGGTAGATCCGTCAAAGATCGAGGCCGTGTTGAAATGGAACCCTCCGAAGAACCCTTCGGAAATCAGAAGCTTCTTAGGGCTTGGGGGATACTATAGGAGATTCATTCAAGATTTCTCCAAGATTGCGTCGCCACTAACAAAGTTAACCCGGAAGGAGGAAAAGTTCATTTGGGGAGTTGAACAAGAAAGGGCGTTTCAAACGCTAAAAGAGAAGTTAACTCAAGCTTTGGTATTAACATCACCGAACGGAGTCGAAGACATGGTGGTTTATTCGGATGCCTCATTGTCGGGGCTAGGATGTGTTCTGATGCAACGGGGCAAAGTTATAGCTTATTCCTCGAGGCAATTAAAGATACATGAGAAGAAGTATCCCACGCACGATCTTGAATTGGCTGCAGTGGTATTTGCATTAAAAATATGGAGGCACTACTTATATGGGGTAAAGTGCACCATATTCACCGATCACAAAAGCTTAAAATACTTCTTCGATAAGAAGGAGTTAAATATGCGCCAGAGACGATGGTTGGAAATGGTGAAGGATTTCGACTGCGAAATACACTATCACCCCGGAAAGGCAAATGTGGTGGCGGATGCTCTGAGCAGAAAAGCTGACTATGTCCCAATACGAGTAAGGTCAATGCAGCTTGTGGTGACCTCGGGTATACTTGAACGTATCCGAGAGGCTCAAGTAGAAGCAGTAAAAGAGGAGAACTGGAAGAAGGAAAGGATTGTTGGCCAAGTTAAAGATCTCGAAGTAGGAAACCACGGTTTGAAAACACGTTTCAATAGAATTTGGGTTCCTAACACATGTGGAGTTAAAAAGCTTCTACTCGATGAAGCTCACAAGTCCCGTTATTCCATCCATCCGGGAGCGACCAAAATGTATAACGACTTAAAACAAAACTATTGGTGGCCCGGAATGAAAAGAGATGTTTTGAAATACGTGGAAAAATGCTTGACATGTCTACAAGTCAAGGCAGAGCACCAAAAACCATACGGTAAACTCCAACCGTTAGAAATCCCGGTTTGGAAATGGGAACATATTACGATGGACCTATTAACCAAACTACCAAAAACGAACCGCGGTTTCAATGCTATATGGGTAGTGGTGGATAGATTGACGAAAAGTGCTCACTTCATTCCGATTCGTGAGACTTATACGTCAGAAAAGATGTCAGAAGTTTACACTAATGAGATAATAGCACGCCATGGAGTACCGGTATCCATAGTATCCGATAGGGATACCCGGTTCACTTCAAATTTCTGGTGAGATTTCCAAGAGCAAATGGGAACCAAATTGTTAATCAGCATTGCGTACCATCCTCAGATGGATGGACAGAGTGAAAGAACAATACAAACGTTGGAGGACATACTACGGGCATGTATAATCGACTTTGGAGGAAGTTGGGATGTATATCTACCATTGGTCGAGTTTTCGTATAACAACAGCTACCATGCTAGTATTGGGATGGCACCGTACGAAATGCTCTATGGTAGGAAATGTCGAACCCCGGTATGTTGGGGTGAAGTGGGCCCACGTGAACTCGCCCACCAAGATATAGTACGAGCCACTAATGAAAAGATTGATGTGGTTCGGGTACACTTGAAAGCGGCTCAAGATAGACAAAAGTTGTATGCTGACAAAAGGAGGAGACCGATCGAGTTCCAGGTTGGCGACAAAGTCATGCTCAAAGTATCCCCATGGAAGGGGGTTATCCGGTTTAGAAAAAGAGGAAAATTGAGCCCGAGGTTTATCGGGCCGTTTGCGATCGTAGAACGGGTAGGAAAGGTAGCTTACCGCCTTGAACTACCGGAGGAACTAAGCGAAATTCATAACACATTTCATGTGTCACATCTTCGGAAATGTCTAGCGGATGAGACAATTTATATCCACTACGACGACATCGAGGTGGATGACAGGCTAAACTATGTGGTAAAGCCCATTGCGGTTTTGGATCGTAAGGTAAAAACCTTAAGGAATAAAGAGATCAATCAAGTAAAGGTTAAATGGGAACACAGAAAGGGTGCGGATACCACATGGGAATCCGAAGAGGAGATGCAACGACTCTACCCTACTTTATTTGGTACGTAATTCGGTTTCGGGGACGAAACCCTTTTTAAGGGGGGGTGGACTTATAACACCCCGAAAATATAAAACTTTATATTAGAATTATAAAGTATAAATAAACCTGAATTTACTAACTAGGAATTTTTAACCTAGTTAACTACAAGTCTAGAAATAACTTATAATAGGGTTAAAACAACCAAACTTTAAGTTAAACAAAAGTGGAGGGACCTATGTTGTAGAACTTGAAACTTAAATTGATTAAAACAAAACAAATAAAAGCCAAACACACAAGAAGTGTGTCTGGTCGATCAGGAACGCAGGGGAGCGACCAGAACTCCTCACCAAACCCTAGTTTCCACAAAATTGATCAATTGAAGGCCAATTTCAGTCCCAAATCAAAATCTGAACATAGATTGGTGATCACCTCAGTGAAAGGGATCATAAGGTATGTGAATTTTGTAGAAAATTCTCATCTAAATTTCTGAATGAACATAGAAAATTCGAATTGATGATTTCATGTTAGTTTTTTGGGATGAAATAATGTCTAGGGATAAACCCTAGTCCATTTACTTGATGAAATTATGCCTATTTTGGGTGAAATTCATAATCACCATTAAAGGTGATAAATGGGTTTTGTGAAACTTGATAAACATTAGGATTATAGTGGTTGTTCTAGTAATATTTGACATATGTGAAGTAATTTCAGAATTCTAGAGGCTAAAGTTCATGTAAGGTAGTTGATTGATGAAAATTTAGGGCTATATGACAAGTTATGAACTTGATAATATATCGTGTAAATTTCTGCCCTTAAAGTGTTTGCATAAATGCCTCAAAGAAGGCTTAAATCTGAAAATTTGAGTTAAACCGCATGATTGTGATGTTTCGGCAAAATATGCGAACTATGAATTGAAAAGAGTTCTAAACATGTCTTGGTTGAACTCTATAGGAAAGGATACTGGAGCTCCAAGCAGACAAACCGGTGGCGACTTGCGTTTCAAGGGCGTGCACTAAAGGTATGTAACTTGACCCATTACATTAAGTAAATTGTTATTAAATTATGTATGGATACAATGTAAAACAGAAGTTGCGTTGATTGTAGCGATCATGTTCGTTACTTAAATGAATAGGTTAAGATTTGGTTAAGAGTCGTTTGGTAGTCATCATAATGGTGGATTCCATAAATGAGCCAAACGGGTCGAATAATCAATTAATGTGAGGCTATCACTTCGTTATATGGTTGTTTAGTCGTTTGTTAATGTTAATAATAGATATATTAAAATACGAGAAACTAGCATTTTGGGTTGCTTAAATGACGAACCCCATAAGGGAAAACTAAAGGGGTTATTAAGAGAAGCTAGGAATTTGATAACGGTAGTACATTACTTGTAGATTTTGAGCCCAAGTGATGGGTAGTGACTTACTAAACACGCAAACCGATGATGGGAGCGTAGTTTTGAAAATAAAGAACTCATGATTGGGATCTTCTTATTTAAAGATGATATCCCGTTCATGGAAGTTTGGGTGAAATGAATAAACGGATCAAACATTTAAGTTACAGAGTCTACCGTAAGTTACGGTCTCTACCGTAACTTACGGTGGAGAACAAAACAGTTACGGTGGTTCACTACTGTCTTACGGCAGACCAAGGTTATCCAGCATCTACCGTAACTTACGGTAGATACCGTAAGTTATGGTAGAGCCCATACAAAGTTGTTAAATGTTGCATATCCTAGCTAATCGAATCCGTTTTTTTTAACGTAGTTTCGATTAAGCAATATTTCTAAGAACTCTAACACTAATTTTTGTTAAAAATCTCCAGTTTTCAGCTTTTGCAAGTATGTGGACGATGATCAAGCATGTTCTGAAGAACCGAACACGAACTTTTGAAGCTTCCGCGTTAAATTAACTTTGTTTAGAAAATGTTTATGATGTAAACAATTTACTAATCATGTTTTGTATGTTTAAACTAGTTAGTAGTTAACTAGTATGTGATCACTTTAAAACTTCGATTTTGTACTTGGGTTGAAGTAAAGTACTTTTTATATAAAATCATGTATATTTTTATTAATTTCGAATAGAAATTAGATGGATATTACCAGTGTTGCAAAAATCGGCCTAGGCGGCCGATTAATCGGCGCCTAGGCGCTAGGCGGCTACTTACTGACTAATTTTGAGCTAGTCGGCCAATTAATCGGAGTCGGTCAAAGTCGGTCCTAGGCGGTCCTAGGTGGTCAAAAATCGGATTAATCGGCCTATATTAATCGGTTAAAATCGGTCAAAATCGGTCTCAGGCGGTCCCAGGCGGTCCTAGGCGGTCAAAATTGGTCAGAATCAGTCAAAATCGGTCAAAATCGAACATACTATCTGAAACTTGAAGTATTTATGTGAATTTTGAAGTATTATTTTTATATTATTGGGTATATATATATAATTTTGAAAAAATACATATAAAAATCCCAATCCGATTAATCCCGATTAATCCCTAGGCGGTACCTCACCGCCCGACTAGCGCCTAGCGCCTTCTACAACACTGGTTATTACATGCTTATATAGGATTGCCGACCTACCAAAATAAACGAGATTTAGTTATTTGTTTTATTTTTATAAACAAGTTGTTTAGTTGGTTTCAAAAATGATGTAATTCAAATTTCAATTAATAGTAATTTTTCTTTATGCCATGGTCTCTCCCCAATATGAAGTCACCACTATGGTTTCCACACACGATGAGGGTGTGACACGGTACAGCACTGAACCGATAAAAGCGTGTTCTATGTCTAAAGGAATCGGTAGTGTACACATGATGTGTTGGAACTACGTTAATTAACACGTTCAAAGAACAAATGAAGAGGATTCGACATGCAAGATCTTAGCTTACTAACATATTACATGGGTTTGGAAGTTGGTCAATAGAAATAGTATATAATAGTGAACCAAGAGGTTTATGCAAATAAAGTGTTAAAGATTGTCAACATGCATGATTGTAACCCGACTCGTTATACTATGGAACCACAACTCAAAGTGACAAAAAATAAAGAGGGTCAACCTTTGAACCCAATTGAATATTAAAAGCATTTTTGGTAGTTTGAGATATTTAACACACGCCATACCCGATCTAAGCTACTCGACTGGGGCTGCTAGTAGGTTCATGCAAGAAACCAAAAATTCGCATATGCGAATAGTCAAGCAAATATTACGATATATAATAGGAGCCATGAATTATGGATTGTGCTATAGAATCAACGAAGATGAAGCATTAATCGATTATTGTGATAACAATCATGAGACGGATCATGAAACATGAGAAGCACAACATGTATGAAATTCTATCTTGGTAATTTTATTGATTTCATGGAACTCACAGAAAACAACAAAAAAGTTGTGTTGTCACCACATGGGTCGGAGTTTATGGTTGCAACAACCACAACTTGTCAAGCATTGTGGCTAAGAGGTTTGTTGAAATTGGTCAAGAAGAAGAGATGGTAAAGCTACGAGTTAATAATAAATCGACAATTGCGTTAATGAAGAATTAACCATGTATTTCATGAACGCAACAAACATATACATATAAGGTATCATTTTATTTTAGAGTAATTAAACTGTCATTTTGGTCCCTGTGGTTTAGTCACTTTTGACACTTTAGTCCAAATTTGAAACCTTTTGCATCTGGGTCCATGTGGTTTCACTTTTATTGCCATTTTGATCCAAAAATGAAATCAGGTCATATTTCTCAAAGTAAATCATGATATTTTGTCCTTTTCATCCGGGGCAAAATGGTTATTTCTTTTTTATTTTATTTAAAGAAAATAAATGAGAAAAATGCTCGGATAGTCCCTGTGGTTTGTTCATTTTTCACCTTTAGTCCCTAACTTTCTAAAATTACACCTATAGTCCCCAAGTTTTTTAATTTCGTTCCCGGATAGTCCCTGGCGTGGATGGGGATTAATTTTTGATGTTTGGTGCGTGTGAAATGACAAAAATACCCTTACAGTTAAATTAATAACTAAAAACTTAAAAGAAATATAATTAATATTTTACAATTTATGTGGGACCCACCACCCACCCTACCAACTTCATCTTCCCAACTCCACACCACCACCACCACCAGTTAACCACCACACCAGCCTTGATCTTTGACCTTAGGATCTATTCATTAAGTCAATATCATATTCTTCTAATTTCTATAATCAAACCTCTGATTTCAACACTCAGTTAACCAACTAAAATTCAAATCAGGTCCACAACTAACATTCAAATCAGGTCCAAAGCACTTCTCGAATTCACTAATTTCAAGTTTTGAACACCACCAATTGCATTATAACTAAGCTTACGAATGATCGAAACAATGGGATTCAGCAACAATAATTGTAATTGTGGAATCGTGAAATGTGAAAAAGTTACAGTTACTTGATTCGGAAGATGTAGAGCTCGAAATTGGATTAATTGGCGTGTAATTTGAGTGTGAATTGGGAAATCAAGGGTGCTTTTAGGGCTTTGTGGTGGTTCTTGGAAATAAACCCAGGAAGGATGATGATGCAACTCAAGTTTGTTCTTGCTTGCAAGCGTGAATATTCTTAAACACATATCAGTCCACAGATTGGCTATCATTTCAGTTTTATTTGGTCTTCAAGTGGCAATCTTGTCATCGTGTCATCATCAATTCGTATTGTAATGAACCTTTATGGGGCCGGTTTCAGTTCGAAAGCATATGTTTTGAACAGTTGAACGATCAAACTGATCTATGCCTTACCTGCTTCTGTTTTTGGGGTGCGTTTTGTTGGGGAATTTCAGTTTACCGGATGATCAGAGAGGCGTGTAATCACTCTCAGATCAAATTATTTCGGTGGTTCACCCGAATAATTCAATCGGATACAACTCTGATTTTGAGAAATCGAACCAGTGTATGTTTGTGTGTGTGAATTTTCGAACCAGGAAGAACAATATGATCAAAACTGTCTACGAAAAGTGTTTTGGGGTAGTAACTGCCATTAGGCAGTTTTCAGACAAAAATTGCCAAAAAAACTGTGGTTTTTTTTTTTTTATCATTTCGAAAATGATAAAAATTCCAGAAAATAAAATTTTCTGATAAAGTTTCATTAAGGCAACTTAATGAAAATAAATATGATACAGTTCCAGAAATATAGCAGCTCGACCCCAGCCAGGGGCTCTGCCCCTTGGACCCCGCCAGGGGCTGCCGCCCCTTGGACCCTGCTCCCAGAAGCGCTGCCCCCGGACCCCCGCCAAGGGGGCGCTGCCCCCTTGGAACCCCCGTAGGGTACGGGCTCTGCTCGTACACTTCGAATTATAATAACTCAAACAAGCGTGCACTCCCGCACCTCCTAACTTGCTTGATGTGTATTATTATTCGCCTTGATCACCAAGTCAATCCCCGATTACACTAAAATATCTAACAATCCTCCCCCATTTTAGCGTAATCCTTGATTAACTTAAACAAATTCACAAACAATCAAACTTATGCATAAATGAAATATCGCGACGATTGAATTTCACATTAGTATATTACACATTCCAAATATTCGAATATAGGGGTGTCGTGTGAAATGACAAAAAACTAACACCAAAAACTATATTTCTTTTAACTTTTTGGTAATTAATTTGACAGTAAGGGTATTTTTGTCATTTCACACGCACCTAACACCAAAAACTAACCCTCATCCACGCCAGGGACTATCCGAGAACGAAATTCAAAAACTTGGGGACTATAGGTGTAATTTTTGAAAGTTAGAGACTAAAGGTGAAAATGGGCAAACCACAGGGACTATGCGAGCATTTTTCTCAAAATAAATACTCACACATCTTCTTCTACCTCTTTCTCTCCCTGGATCTCTTCTGCGTAACAAAACAATCACCAAATTTTCAAAATTCAAAACCTCACTTACCCCAGCAACATCACCAGACTCAAATCTTCTCGCATAATCCTCCGCCACAACCGACGCAACAGCAGCCTTCTTCTGCATCACAAACCGCTTACTCTGCACCGACAACTCCTCCGCTACATCTCCATCCACCACAACCACATCAGGACTCCCGATCGGCTGCGACGCCACCGTCGCCGGAGGTGGCATAACTACCACTTTCGGCACCAGCACCTCCATCGTCTCCGATTTGCCATAAATCAAACTCCGGTTGTTGAAAAGCGCCTCAACCCAAGCCGCTGCTTCTACAAACTCAGCCTGCGCCTTCTCGGTACGAAGCTCCGGTGGAAATCCGAGCTTGCAGTTGCAGATTCGTGGGCGAATGGTATGTGGCAATTAAGTTTCTTCGTTGTCTCTCCTAATCATGGTATTGTTTGATTTCCCATCTGGGTTTTGTTTGTGTTATTGGTTTTAACCAGACCCCCAATTTGATTTCTGTAGTTTTTTAGGAAAGTTGATGACTTTAAGGTTAATAGTTGATAAGTTGATTGGTTGATTCAATCTGTTTCATAAATAGAGATCACCGTTTACCAGTTTTTGAAGTTACTGTGATGTGTGTTTTTGAGTGGATATGAAGTCTCAAATTTGGTTATAGAAGTTGAACTTAATAATAAAAGCTTCAAATAAAATAAAAAGAAATGACCATTTTGCCCCTGAGGAAAAAGACAAAATCGCGGGATTTAATTTGAGAAATATGACACGATTTATTTTTGAACCAAAATGAGAATAAAAATGAAACCACATGGACCCAGATGTAAAAGGTTTGAGTTTTGTACTAAAGTGGTAAAAGTGATCAAATCTCAGGGACCAAAATGGCAGTTTACTCTTTATTTTATTTTGGAATGTATTGAATGAGGGGAAATACAAGTTGAACATATGTAAGCGGAGATGAGCAAAGAGTGGATATTTTGACAAAGGGATTGCCAAGAATAAAGTTTATTGAAATGCGAGAGTTAATCAAGATGGTGGATAGGTGGCACACATCGAGATTAAGGTGGAGTGTCTGTAAACAAACTGTGTTTGACAAGAAGTTCGTTTATTTAATAAACGAATTGACATGAACACTATATTTATATATAAACATAAAAGGGGCTTTAATACTATTTGTATAAATATAACTAATTAGAAATTAGGTTATATAAAAGTAGATATATTTATATAAAATATAAACATAAAAGGGGCTTTATAACTACTTATATAAATATAATTAACTAATATTAGGTTTTATAGTAATAAAAACATGGGGTTTTTCCAATGGAATATATTGTAAACGATCACTAACGCTAACTTATATAAAAAACTACTTATTTGGGTGCGTTTTTGAATGAATTGTGATGTAATAGACTTGTACATTTGTGTTTAGTAACATTAATTTATGTTCGTTTAATATATATCTCTAATAAAAGAAACTATGGGGGACACATATGGTTGATGCCAAATCAGCAGACACCTAAGCATACATGTGACATATCTCATATGGGAGGACATGTGGCATTGCTCATAGGCCAGTATTGGAGAAGGCTTCTCATGTACGATTCATTATACCCTCTCTCTCATTCTATCAATCATCGCTCCTCTTCTAAAACAAAACCCTAATTCAGTCTCTCTCTCTTCTCAATCTCTCAATCACCAAAACGCCACCACAACCTCTGTCACCGCTACCTGCAAACGGAGCCATTGATTTCAATTTCTTCGAGGAGGAGTTTCAGGCAGCTTGCTCTTGCGATTAGTGTTTCTTCTGGATCAGCGGAGGCGCGTGAACCTGACGTGGAAACGGCGCTGATTAAGGCGGCAAAGCAGCGGAGTTTGGGATGTTCTCTGTCGGAATCGCTTGTGGAGTTTTTATCGCTTCGGTATTGGGTAAAACATTCTAATTTTTAGGTTTTAGGTGTTTATTGTGTGTTTTAAGATCAGTTATTGTGTTTATATTGTAGTTTTGTATGTTTGCCCTAATTGAGTTTCAAATTAAGTATTACTGAGTTTTGTAGGTAAGTAAGAAGGTGTGAATCATAAAGTATTAGTTAGGTCTTTTTGTTTGTGTTCATTTCGATCATTCTATTTACCTTTTTAGTTTTGTTATTCATTTGATTTTACTCATTTCTTGCTGGTTGTTTGTGTCGGTGATTCGGATAGCGTTTAAGTTAATAACTATCTAGGGTTTCGAATTTCGGTTAGGTTGAATTTGCGGTTAATATCTTTTGAAATACGTTGGGTGGTGTTTATTGTATTAGAATGAAGTGGAGTTAGTTGTAAAGTTATTGTTTTTTGAAGAAAAATTGTGAAAGATTTGAATTTGAATATAATCGGTTGATAATAAAATAATTAATGTGATGTAACAGACACGGAGTCGTTTCAATCTGGTTTAGGAAGCAAATCGAAGCCATGCACAAAGTTTTTCAGGTTTCAATCCTAATTTGACTAAAATCAATGTTGTAAATTTAATTATTTATGTTTTGTCATGTTTTTTAAAATTGTAACGAGGGGTTTTGATACAGGTAATAATACTTCACATAATCAAGATAACAACCATGATAACAAGGAGTACAGAACAGAACTACAGAATTCGTTGTTTCATGAAAGTACTTTGAGCAATAAGTACAGGATATATATTATAGGGTAGGGATATGGTAAAAAGTGTTTAAAATGTGAGAAGGGTAAGAAGTGTTTTAAACCATTGGATATTTGATCTAATGGTTGAGATCAATAGGGTATAAAAATGTAAATTGTGTTTTAATTAGAGGGACCTTATGTAAAAATGAAGGGCAACAGTGTCTTTTTCAATGTTTCAAATATGGTAACCGTATTCTACACAACCAAAAACACCTACATTCACTCCTTTTTCCTTAAATATCGGAATTAATGACCAAGATCTAAATCGGAAGCCTCTTTGTTTTATATAAGATTCAATGCGTGGTGTTTTACGTTTAGAAGAACTGTAATCAGATTCATGGCGTGGTGTTTTATCTGGAGACATTGTTCATGGCGTGGTGTTTTATCTGGAGACATTGTTCATGGTGTGGTGTTTTATCTGGAGACACTGTTCATGGCGTGGTGTTTTAAACATCTGGAGACACTGTTCATGGCGTGGTGTTTTAAACATCTGGAGACATTGTTCATGGCGTGGTGTTTTATCTGGTGGCGTGGTGTTTTATCTGGAGACATTGTTCATGGTGTGGTATTTTATCTGGAGACATTGTTCATGGCATGGTGTTTTAAAACATCTGGAGACAAAACACCACGCCATGAACAATGTCTCCAGATAAAACACCACACCATGAATTAAATAAAACTTGAGAATTGCAGTGATCAAAATCCTTACGTTCATCAATTAAATAATGGCGTCGATTTTATAATGAGAATTACGATCAGTATATAGGAGATCATGTATAAACCAAAAAGATATGTATCTCCTAAATTAACTCCAAAACCGTTACACACAATTAATTGATAAGAAAGGTAAATTACTAATGTACCCTTTTGAATTAATTAAGATAAAGGACATTTGTCATCCCCAAATTATTTCTCACACTTCTTACAAAAGTAGGACTTTGTATAGGATCCTTTACCATATATTATATATATCACCTTTCGCAAATATTTGAGATATCATTATAACTCTAAATCATTATTTATTTTACCATCTTTATTCATGATATAGCTAAATTATGTGGTATATCATATATTTGACATCGTTAAGCAGAATACATGATACGTGTGTGCGTGAGAGATAGAGAGAGAGAGAGATAGAGTGGTAAGCTCTATATGTAGTAGTAGAGAGTGCATTCTGTTTCTGTGATTAGTTTGTTTTTCAAGTATAAAGGAATTCAAAACTCTTGCACTTTTTTAGATTATCATTTATGCTGAATGAGTTATATAGTTGCCAGCATATTTCCAGGTGTAAATATGTTCAATTTAACGAAATTGAACCATACGTTAAGACTGGAGCCTCATCTTTTAACCTTTCCTCTCAACGAAGCCATTAAGGGAGAGCTCGAGCGTCTCTTCGTCGATAAGATATATTTT
The DNA here is from genome assembly GCA_030545235.1 of Helianthus tuberosus. NCBI lineage: Eukaryota > Viridiplantae > Streptophyta > Magnoliopsida > Asterales > Asteraceae > Helianthus > Helianthus tuberosus. The sequence goes on along the minus strand of CM060452.1, from coordinate 13,601,992 downwards.
AAATCATAAAACATAATGAAATAAATAATTTTTACTTATTTCCATAAATCAGATAATCGCAAAGTTGGGCCTATGCATATTTGTATACGATATAGAATCAATTGACGGTGGTTTTATTTTTCCCAACGAAGGCGCTCCAATCTACACAGTATGTTCCAATTTTTTTCTTTTATTATCGTTTTTGGCTTTAAGTTGGTTTATTGATGATGGATGATGAATAATGACATAATTTTGACATTTTTTGGCAGGTAAAATTCAGGCTGATAATATTTCGGCCCTTTGTAGTGAATTTGATTGATCAGGTTTATGCATTTTATTTACAGGTTGAACAAGCACAAGTTGGTCTAAAAGCACTTGCATCACATTAAGGGAACACATCTAAAACAGCCAATCATGAAACCATTTTTCTCTTCCTTTTTTTAATCTTTTATTCTTGTGACGATATAAAATTAACGTCACCATTAGGATGTAGAGGGGATGCTGTCAATTTCCGTTGAAGCTGCTACAGCGAAGGATTCTTTAAGTGACGACAAAGAGCTCATCAACACGTATGAGGTACAGGTGAAATATTAGACGAAATATTAAAAGTTATTCTTATGGTCCAAACATGATATTTAGACCGTTCGTTTTTTTCCAAATTTTCAGCGGTTAACGTCTCTTGATGGAAAAAGGAAGTTTGCATTAGCTACAATAAGGATCTCATAAAGAAGAGGCCAGCAGACTCAAGTGAGGATCAACTTCTCTAATTTTAGTTTTTACATTTTGATGACTAAAGACATTTTTATGGGAAATATTACGGAGAATATTTTGTAGAAGTTGATCAGACTTGGGAGACATTTGAGCAGACCTTGGGAGACATATTTTGTAAAGAATGCCAAACGTTAATCGACAATTATGATCAGATTAACCTTCTTAGCAATGCACGAAATAATTTAAACACCACATTAAGGGTACGCATCTAAAACAGCCAATCATGAAACCATTTTTCTCTTCCTTTTTTTTTAATCTTTTGTTCTTGTGACGATATAAAATTAACGTCACTATTAGGATGCAGAGGGGATGCTGTCAATTTCCGTTGAAGCTGTTGCAGCGAAGGATTCTTTAAGTGACGACAAAGAGCTCATCAACACGTATGAGGTACGGGTGAAATATTACACGAAGCATTAAAAGTTATTCTTATGGTCCAAACATGATATTTAGACCGTTCGTTTTTTTTTTCCAAATTTTCAGCGGTTAACGTCTCTTGATGGAAAGAGGAGGTTTGCATTAGCTACTGCAGGATCTCATAAAGAAGAGGCCAGACTCAAGTGAGGATCAACTTCTCTAATTTTTAGTTTTTACATTTTGATGACTAAAATAAGTTTTGAGTTTGACATTTTTATGGAAAATATTACAGAGAATATCTTGTAGAAGTTGATTAGACTTGGGAGACATTTGAGCAGACCTTATAGTCACATATTTCCAACTTTTTTGAACTTGCTAAAGAAAGGTATGCTAATTTACTATTACATCCTTAATTATCTAAGTTTTTTTTTTTTTTTATGTCCATTTCATAATTCTAAAGAGTAAAGTACACGGAATCGGATGGTCCTTATGGTTTATCAAAATTATGTATTTGGTCTCCAGCTTTGCCAAAGTACACAGATAGTCCCTGTGGTTTGCATTTTATAACGCATTTAGACTCCAACTTTTTCCAAAAGTACATGGAAAAGGTTGATCAATAATAAAATTATGATAAAAATAACTAAATAATATACTTTCTTATATATAAAAGTTATAATTATACTTAAGCGTATGTTAAAATATAATTATAAATACATATAAATTAACTGATCAATAATAAACGAACCGAACCCGATGCCATGCTTGAGCATTTGAAACACAGCTCGAAACTAGATGTTGGGCAAGGTGAGTCATCTTATCACTTGTGGGTTCAAACGAATAATTTGTGTTGGTCGAAAGTCAGATTGTGCCAGGTCACTTTTCTGGCCATCTTTTTATTATTATTATTATTATTATTATTATTATTATTATTATTTATTTATTTATTTATTTATTTTTTGCATTAATTAAATGTTTTTTTTAATGTTTGTAGGTGACTTGAAGGAGAAGAGGTATTTCTTTTGTAAGCCGAGTTGTGGACACACTCATAGCCAGCTCATTTTAGCAACCAGGTGTCTTACTGAGCTTTACACATATACATACCCCCATGATGACCATGTTTCGTGTTGCTGTTAACACACCTCTGGGACTTGATATTATGGATAGGGTGACACCTGTGTGGGACCTGATAGTCTGATACTATGGATAGGGTCATAGGGTCACACCAGTGCCTTCGATGGTTGGTGCTGATTTTTTGACAGTTAGTATGAACAAATTACCATTTTGAATATTTTTTTGTGGTCATTTGTTACGTCAATGGCAGGCCTGCACATGTCAAATTAAATTACGCATTGATTAATATATACTAGAAAGCAAACAACAGGTGGGTGGAGATAATGAAGATTGATAGCGTTTATGCATGTGATTTGACGAATTAGTGACTATTGAGTTTTCATTTAAAATCACCTTCTAAAATTAGATATTTAGTTTATCATAGCCAACATGTTTGGTTAGAAATTGCAAGACTTTATATAATGAGAACATACATGTTTTAAAACAACTTGTACCACGTCACCACATGCACATGTAATGTACAAGTTTCTAAAGTACAACACATGGAGTTTTATTGTGGTACACAGTCGCATAATGCAACTGTAATTGTAGGAGTCTTTATAAACAACAACTGCAAGCTTAATGCATTTGTGATTGTAGACCATAAAAAATATGACTGCAAATTGAGGAAAATAATAGAAAATTAAAAGTTTTTTAATAAGAAACAAATAAACAATCTTAAAGAAATTATTTCCTGGTTACATTTCTTTTCAATTTGTTAATCCATTTAATTTAAGTAATTATAAAGCAAGCTGATCTGGGAATCTTAGAGTGGACTACAAACATGAGAGGCCTTTATGCAAGAATTAGAGCATTTACATTAATATCAGGTTTTCTATTTAGTCTTTTTTCTTAAAATTACAGAAAAAATATATAAGATTTTATTTCGTTTGTACTCTCCATCAACGTCTCTAAAATCGAGATAAAGATTAGAGAACCTACACTTCTTTAAGTATTGAGATTCACTATTCATCTCTAAATATAATTTTGTGAGTGTATATAATCAAGAAAATTCAGTAAAATAAACACTTGTGAGTAAGATATAGATAGAGAACCTAATGTGAGAAGTTTGAAAAAATAAACAAAGTTAAGAGAAAAACTGTGTAATTTTGTTTAATTATAGTAATAGAGATACAAAACCTACTATAAAATATGAATGCTCTCACCCTTTTAAGTAAATTTACCTCATATATACTATTAAAGCATGTGTGACTGTTTAATTGGCTAATTTTATATCAATTATGAAAATATGAATGCTCTCACCCCTTTTAAGACCATGCGTACTGTGCATTTTTGGCCCTCGTTCCCGCCCAAACACATCAGGGAACCACCACCTGGGTGTGTTCGGCTGGTTTTTGTGTTTTGGCGTGTTTCAAATCACGCTTGGAGCAATTTTGAATGGCCAATCACATTTAATCTTCCCTTTTTTGACCAATAGTTTTTTTTGTTGGTTTTTTTATTTTTATTTAATTCTCTACATCCCTTTAACATAATGCTCACATCCCCACTACACTTATTTTAGAAAAATGCCCAATAATGCCCCTTGCTAACTGTACTGACACATGACGGAAAACGCCCAAAAATTGGGGCATTATTCACCCTTACCAGTACACATGTGTAACTGCATTTACCTTACATATACTATTAAAGCATGTGTGACTGTTTAATTGGCTAATTTTATATGAATATGAAAAAAGAATAAAGCAGGTGTGATTGTCTAATTGGCTAATTTTATATGAATAAAAAAAAACAACAAAGAAACCTTAACCTGGTGGTCAAAAAATAAGTCCAATAGCCTAACTTCCACATATTTAACAACGTGTTTAGAACGATGAAAATGTGCCAAATTAAAAAAAAAAATACACATATACACCTAGCATTCAATAATATCATGTTTATAATAATAGAAAGCAGTAGATTCGTCTAACAATACAAATTATAGTTACTAGTTTAAAGTTTTATACAATTTAACGTGTTTAGTTTTATATACGTTTCAATATAAATTGTATTCGGAATAAATATACGGGATAACAATCTCCATCACAAATGCGTGACTTATTTCCACTAGTTAAGGACTTAGATCGAGTCAAGTACCCAATGTTGGCCATCGGCCTTGACCCGAAACCCATTAACCCGGGCAAACATATTTACTGCTCTTCTAACACCTCTATTATCCGCGACCGTAAAATAATCATGCCCGAAAAGAATCCCACCTGGCCTCAGTAACTTATAAGCCCGATTGATATCCGACCAAGCCGAATGAAAATCATGGCCCGCGTCAACTTCAATCAAGTCCCCAAACACGCCCCACTCGCATAACTTCTCAAGAGCCCACCCAGTCGAAAAAGGTAAAAATACAACACTTTCACTTGCATTCACAGAAACCACATTTTGCATAAACTGGTACAACAACATTGTGTCTCCATTTACCATTTTAATGTCTTGAAACCTGTTTGGTAAGCCGGGCCAGCCTCGAAAGTCATCTATGCAAAGAATCTGAGTTTGGAGGCCGAGTTGGTGAGTCAACTCGGCCATGTGGATAGCCGAGGCACCAAGGAAGGTGCCAATTTCGATTATGGTTTTGGGTTGGACTTTGTTGATCAAGTTCTTGAACACGAGCCCGGTTGAGCCCCAACCTTTGATCCATTTGTGGCGCAAGAGTGGTTTGATGTGGGCTTGTGGGAAATCTTGATAAGGTGATGACCCGTTGAAGATTCGGTTTAGGATTGTTTGGCGAATGAGTTCGGGTGGAACCGGGTCAGCACAGTGAGTTTGGAAGTTGTAGTGGTCGATATCAGTGGTTATGTTTGTGGTGGTGTAGTGGTGGTGTGGGTTATATGATGGGTTCTTTGAGAGAGCTGATAAGTAGCCGAGGTAATATGATAAGAGGATGATGAGGAAGTAAGCTGCCGGTTTGGTGAAAATATGGTGGTAGAAAGTGGTAGTGATTCTACCGGCGGTGGTGATGGCGGATGAGGTGGTGATCATGTTATTGTTTCATGTGGTTGTTGTATGACAAGGATATATGTTTGGTTTTGGAACAATGGGAAGTAGAAGTGATTCTATAGTGGTGGTGGTGGTGGTGGTTGTGAATATGGGGTTGAGAAAGTTAGGGTTTTGGAAAAGGATGATTGGGTGATGATTAAGCATCAGTCGCTATTTGTACACCTAGGAATCTTTGTACTGGTTATTGCTTTTATTCTTTATATATGTGTGTGTATAAAATTGTTTTATGATTGATTTAGAACATGTAGTGGTAAGTGTGAATAATGTTTCCATCCTTGGGCGTTTTCCGTCATGTGACAGTCCAGTTAGCAAGGGGCATTATTAGGCGTTTTTATAAAATGGGTGTAGTGGGGATGTGTGTATTATGTTAAAAAGGGGTTTAAAGAATTAAATAAAACAAAAAAAACTAACAAAAAAGGGGACTGGTCAAGAAATAGTGGGATACATCTGATTGGCCACCCCAAACCCATTTGAGCGTGTTTTAAACAACGCTGGAGGGGGATTTCCGCATCATAACGCCAAATCACGCGGGGCGGTGGTGGGGCGACGGCATTATCAGGCGTGTTTGAGGGAGATCACGCCGGAATGTTTCACCACTACGGGTGGTCTTATATGTTTTGGTACTCAACCACTGTATTAACCACAAGTCAATCACGATTCACGTCATACACGTGCTGTATGGTCATATGTTCGATAAGACCGTTCGCAACAAGGAACTTAAAAAACATCTAAAAACACACCTAGTCACTACTACATCATAAAAACACTCATCCTTTAGAAAAAATCAAAACTCGCCCACTAAAAAAAACACAAAAACACCCAAAACGATTGCCATATCATCACCACCATTTAAATTGTTAACCACTCGTATACACCACCTATTATCTCTCTGTGTATTATATACTAAAAGTGTACGGGTCTCACACTAACATGTTTTTGGTGTTTTTGTATAAAAACATCGCTAAGATACAACTGCTAAAAACAATCACCATAATAGTAAAAACGGATGACGTGACAAAACTTGAAAAACATCCTCGAAAATGACTTATTGGGGATGCTCTAAGGGATTATACGGTGTCATACGAGTGTTACAGTGGCTAAAAGTACAAACAATAATGTTTTATATGCGACGTGCAAGTTGGTGTGCTTATAAATCATACGGGTCGTATGATGTGTTAGCATATTAACAAAATGACATACGACCCTCATCCCTCTAATTTAGTTAAAAAACATCTTTATACCTAATTTTCTTTTATCTTCTATTCACCATTTACATCTCTATTTTTTTTTTTTACCAACAAAAGCTTTTTAAAATTGACATAACCAGAAAACTTGTTAAGTTACATCGAAACAGAAGGTAGACGGGCAACAAGCTGCGCCGCCAACCCTTTCTGAATTGCAAACCCCAACCTCCCGAACACAAACCCCTGCCCCCTTGGGGTCGAACAATTGCTGTGGATAACCCGTTGAACCCTCGTCAAGAAGTTGATGGCTTCTGGCGCTAGGGAGCCAAAACTATCAAAGGCAAAAGGGATAAAGACATGTTGGTTCTCTGCGCAAGCTTTAGCGTGCTTATCCACTTTCTTTGATTCTGCCTTTCTTGCTGCTAGTCCAGCTACAAACCCGTTTTCCCTTAAACCAACCAAAGGGGAAACCCCCGTGAGGTCTACACAAGCATGTTTCCCCCCAGCCCAGCCAAAGACGAGCAGATCCGCTGGTCGCAGAGTAGATCTCCCTTCCATAGGGTCCGTGAGGAAATTCACAGGGGCCTCTTTCTTAGCAGAAATCCCAGCTCTTCTTAAGATGTCTCCCAAAACATCTCGCACCCAGTCATGCCGATATTTAAACCCAGGGAGCTCTTTACAGTGAACTGCGTGCTCCCCATATTTATCCATACAAGCTTTACGACATATCGGGCAGGTTTCATCTTCTGGGTACATAGGGATCATTAGCCGGTATTTGAGAATGGTTCTGTATTCTACTGCCGACATGCATTGTCCTAACCCCTCAATCGGGACAACGGTCAAAAATTCCTGAGCATGGGGACCCTTCAGACACTCAAACACTCTATTTAATTAAATAATACTTATTTATTTATTTTTATTAAATTTTGTATTTCTTTCACCCACAAAAAAATGTATAGAACATATTTTTTTTTTTTTTTGAATGGCTAAACTTGTATGCCATGGGGATTGAACCCATGACCTCCATGTATAGAACATATACAAGGAGTAAATTAGGCATAACGTCAGCGCAAGATTCCCGTAATCTTATACCAAATGTGATTCACCCACAAAAATGTATAGAACATAAACAAGGAGTAAATTAGGAATGACGTCAGGGAAAGATTCCCATAATCTTATGCCAAATGTGAGACTAAAAATGTTTTTGTTTTAATTCTTATCAATTCTGCCAAATATGAGATTAAAAATGTTTTTGTTTTAATTATTATCAATACTTCTAAAAAGCCAAAAATATAAAAAAACTTATTTAGAAAAAAAACTAAAAAATACAAATTATTAAAAGATTATTTCAAAAAAGATTTTTTTAATTAAAAGTTAGTAAACTAATTTTATAAAAATATTTAAAAATATAAAATCATTAAAGTGTAACTTTTAAAAAAAATGTTAAAGCTAAGAAGTGTGACGGGACGTTCCAATTCGAATTATATAATTTTAGACACACACATAACACATGTGTGACTATTTCTTGTTAGTTTATTACATTAATTTGGGCTTCTTTTTTTTTAACGGTAAATTTGGATCACTGACGGACCACTGGAGTATCATCGTGTCATCAGCGGAACCACCCGATCATATCCATCTCCAATAGGCATAATGCCTATACACCAATTCAGGAGGAAACCCAATAAATATAGGAAAACCTCATTGTGGGAATCGAACCCATGACCTATTTGGTCCCAAAGCTTTATCCCACCCCCAAGATGCCACTAGTCTATAAAGCCATGTGCTTCTTGACATGGGCTTTTTGATAATCTAATATTCTAATGGCCCTCACTATCTGCACACTGAGTTTGCCTATCTGTACACTTAGGGTTTAAATACGCTGCGTATTGGTCAATACGCAGCGTATAGGGTTACCCCAATACGCTGAGTATTGGTCAATACGCAGCGTAGATAGACCATAGATCTCAGCGCCTGATAACCAATCATTGCACAGAAAACAAGGTGTATATACGCTGCGTATTGGTCAATACGCACCGTATATAAAAGAGCTGCAAATTTGGGGTCATTTTGATAGGTTTGAAGTGTTAAATTTTTGCAAGGTTTATATACGCTGCGTATTGGTCAATGACCATTTTTGTCAACTATCAAAACTTCAGGGACCGTTTATGTAAATTTTCGAAACATCAGGGACCATTTGTGTAAACTTACGAAACACCAGGGACCATCAGTGTCAATTTTTGAAACATCAGGGACCATTTTTATAAAAATTGAAACGTTTAGGGACCAAAGTGTAAATATATCAAAAATATGTAAAAAAGGGGGTCTTCTTTAAAGAACCGGCCCTTGCATGATTCGAACTCGTGACCTATCGTTTAGAACCGCAACGCCTTAACCAGTTTATCCTCTGTCCAGAGCTGTTAGATTATGAAACTTAATTCTTATATACACGAGTTAGCTTATACGCTGCGTATTGACCTATACGTAGCGTATATGAACACTTCATATACGCTGCGTATAGGTCAATACGCAACGTATGTTTAAACTTCATATACGCTGCGTATAGGTCAATACGCAGCGTATGTATGTCAGGCTGATTTGACTCTGATGCGATGTTGTCAGGCACGGGAATAAAGTATACACTGCCTTTTTCACTATAATTGAAAGTCTATTTAGCAGTGCGTGCTGTCTTTTCATCTTCCATTCATTTATCAGTACTTTCTTGGCTCGCTTCTTTCATTCGCATTTCTTTTGTTCTTCAGTAAACAGTTTACATTCCAAACCAAAATCATTTATTCTGTTTTTCGCTCAATCTTGTTAAAATGTCATCATTTTGGACCGATAATTATTTCGGTAATCGCTATTCTAACGACACAAGGGGAGCAAATGATGCCAATGAGGAGGAGGAGGTTGTGTCTAGAGTCCCTGTTGATCAAAAAACACAGTTGCCAGACTTGAACAAGTCTCTCACTCCACCTGTTGATGAACCAAATTACCCGGCGTATCAAGTGTATCCGGATTACGGATACGGGTATGAATCTCCGTACGTGCAACAAAGTGGATACGGTGCTGAGAATGCACCTGTTGATGAACCATATTACCTGACGCAGCAATCGTATCCGGGTTACGGGGTATACGGGGGTGAAGATGGATACAAATGTTACAGTGGATACGGGGGTGAAGGTGGATACGAGGGTGAAGGTGGATACAGTGGATACGAGGGTGAAGGTAGATACAGTGGATACGATAGATTTGGGGGTGAAGGTGGTTACAGTGGATACGAAGAACATGGTGGATATGGTTATGAGCCCCGTAACACATCACTTTATGAACCATCTACCCCGGGCAATCCGTTTCAAATAAATGAGGTATCACATTAAAATTATTATTATTATTATTAAAAATATTATAATTATAATTATAATTATTATTGTTATTATTGGTAAAATACTATAATTATAATTGTTATTAATATTATTATTATTATTGTTATTATTATTATTATTAAAAATATTATAATTATAATTATTATTATTATTGTTATTATTGGTAAAATAATATAATTATAATTGTTATTATTATTATTATTATTGTTATTATTATTATTATTATTAAAAATATTATAATTATAATTATTATTATTATTGTTATTATTGGTAAAATACTATAATTATAATTGTTATTAATATTATTATTATTATTAATGTTAAATACTATATTAACCCTTGTATTTATTATTATTATTATTATTAACGTAACTTTTTTTAGCGTTTCATGTCTCAAACTAATTTGAAGAATTGGGTACAAGAAACGGGAAAGGCGTATGGTTACGTAATTGTTACCCGCCGATCGAAAAATATTGGCGGTACTACTGGGATGGTATGGCTTGTGTGCGACCGTAGTGGTGAGCACCGTAGTAAAGCAACAGTTAGGAAAGCTGGTAGCAAAAAAATCGGTTGCCCCTTTTCATTACTCGCCATCCGGGACGTGACGAATGACACGTGGGAGTTAAAAGTGGAAGACGCGAACCATAACCACGAACCTACGACGAGTCTGTTGGGCCATGCTTTTGTGCGAAGATTTACTGAAGCCGAATACAAGCTAGTGGAGCAGCTAACTGCTCAAAACATGGAGCCACGTATCATATTTCAAACCCTAAGAAAGCAGTTCCCCGACAGCCTGCATGTTCAGAAAGACGTGCAAAATGCGGTACAAAAAATTAGAGCGACCATAGTGGACGGAAAGAATCCTATTCAGGCACTGGAAAGCCTGCTGCATGACCACCGATTCGTTTACGAAACCCGACAGGAACCCAAAACAGATGTCGTAACAGAGATTTTCTTTGTTCATCCTTATTCAATCGCTATGTGGCGTGCATTCCCGCACGTGATGTTGATCGACGCGACCTACAAAACAAACCTCTACAACATGCCATTTGTCCAGGTTGTGGGTATGATGTCGACTGGGAAGTCTTTTTATATCGCACATGCCGTTATTTGTAAAGAACGAAAGGGTAACTACGTGTGGGTGCTTGAGCGGATCAAGTCAATATTGCATGAATGTATGATGCCGCGTGTGATAGTCACGGATAGGGAGCTTGCCCTAATTAACGCGTGTTCTAAAGTATTCCCGAACGCAACTAGGCGTCTATGCCACTTTCACATCCAACAAAATATAGTGTAAAAGTGCAAGGAAGGGTTCGATAAAGAAGATTGGGGGAAATTTATGTCGTACTGGCGGAGATTGTGCGAATCTTCTTCAGAGCCCATGTACAAGTACAACTTGGAGAAAATGTATAACCGACTCGTGGTTGCCAACCGAGAAAGTAAGTGTTCCTTCAACAAACGACTCACCCAATCTATTATATTTTACACACGCTTTTTTTTGGGTAAAGATTTTACACACGCTTTTACATTTCATTATTTTATTTTTGCAGGTGTCTATGATTACGTCTACAAAAACTGGCTCAAAGACTATAAAGAAATGTTCGTTTATGCGTGGACCGATAAGTGTCGCAACTTTGGTCAGCGCACCACCAACAGAGTTGAGAGCCAGCACGCAAATTTAAAAAGATACATTACGCGCGGGAGTTCATTGGAGCGAATAGCAAGATGCGTCATTGATATAGTTGAAACTCAGTACGATGAAATACAAAAAAGTTTCACTGAGAGCATCGAAAAAACGATGAACCACCACAGACGCCGAGTGTTGGACAACCTACGTGGAAAGGTTTCCCATGAAGCACTTGATTTGCTGGCAAAAGAGCTGACCAGGAAGATGGAGGTGTTGCGGAAACTTAACGCATCATGTGGTTGCCATATGTGGCTTAGCTGTGGATTGCCGTGTGCTTGTAGGCTGGAAAACTACAAAAGTACAGGTAAAAAATATTAAAACCACAAACCCTTTGTTATCTTGTACGATTTAGCTGTTTCTCACACCGTATTAACTTAACTGTACAGGGCGTATGATACAACTCGACGACATAGATGTATTCTGGCGTAAGCTTGACTTGCGCCCGTGTAAACTGGTAGACGAGGAAGTCGATGTTGTAGAAGAGCTAAATAATGTGCGGCAACATTTAGAGGCGCAGTCCCCCGTTCAGCAAAAGAGTTTGCTTTCAAAGATAAAAGCGGTCTTCACCCCGAAATCGTCAACCAAGAAACCACCGATTGTCCAGGAAAATACTCGCGGTCGGCCTACATCAAAGAAAGTACAAGAAAGGCTAGATGAAGCTGCCAGGTTAGACGAAGCTGCGAGACACAGCTCCTATGGCGAGGACAGCAACGTATATACCGCTTCCCCCAAACATAGGTACGATTTACCCCGACACAGCTCATACGTACCGTCAGAGGGCTCTCGTGGAACTGGTTCGGTTGTAGAGTCTGAAAAACCTAAAATGCGACGAAACAGTTCAACGAGTTCTAAAAAGAAAGAGACGCAGGATGATAAGGGTTTTCCATTAATGAAGGGGGACGAGCACTTGTTAAGCATTAGGAGGTTTAAGAATCAAATTCCATCAGAGTTTCACTCTTACATATCGCGTATACAAGATGTGACCCCATACGGTCATTGTGGGTACAGGTCTGTGGCTGTCGGATTAGGTTTTCTAGAACACGCATGGCCCAATATTCGAAGAGATTTACTACTGGAGATTGGCCATAACGAGGCGCGTTGGAAGCATGTATTCGAAACATATAACAAAGGAGACTTTGAACGAATACGTAAGAGCATCGAATGGCATTCATTGAAAGCGTGCGGTCCAAGTCACTGGATGGATATGCCCCACGTAGGGCTTCTCGTAGCGCAAAGGTATAATATTGTCGTCCACGTGCTAAGCATCGAATGGAGCACTACCATCTTCCCATTAAGGGATGCCCCACTAGATCCACGACCTCAAGCGATAACGCTCGTACATGTTCACGGGGGACACTTCATACATGCTAAGTTGGAAGGAGACTACCCCATGCCTTTAACGACCCCGTTGTGGTCGACACATCGATCAATAGCTGCGGAACAGTGGGAAGAAATGTATAGACCACGGTTACAGCACTACTACGAGTTAATCAATCCTAAAGCAAACAAAGACAGAGAACCGAGTATAAATGAAATCGAAGATTAACCGGAAACTTGTATTTTTGTAAATTGTAGAATTTTTTTAATTTATAAAGTTTGTATCATTTTTTTTATTTTTATAATTCAAATAATATCATTTTTAATTAATTTTTAATTTATAATTCATATTTTTATAAACATAATTTTTGTATTATTTTTAGCTTTTCTAAATTATATTTGTGCCATTATTTATCAAAAAATATTGTTTTCTATAAATACAAACCAAGAAAAACACAAAAAAATGGACCTATACGCTGCGTAGGGATCCCTACGCATCCTATGATAAGCAAATGACAATAAAGCCCCTGTTTTTGGCTTCCTTTAGCCTCAGAACAAGGGTAAAAACGTAAAATGGCAAACAAATAGGGAGCGTATTGATCCCTACGCATCGTATGTCAAAGGCGGATAATTTTCCCCCCAAATCAAAGTTTAAAAATATAAATATGTTAAATTACGTTTTTGCCCTTCTGTTAGGGCTATACGGGGCTGACAATAAGGGCAAAAGGGTCATTTTCTGACCTTTATATACGCTCCGTAGGGCTCTCTACGACTCGTATATAAAGGTCATGACAATGACCTTTATACCCTTCTATCCATGCTTCGTATAGGCTCAAAAGAAGGGTATATAGGTCATTCTCCTGACCCTTAAATACGCATCGTAGAGATCCATACGGAGCGTAGATAAAGGTCAGAAAATGACATTTTTGCCCTTATAGTCAGCCCCGTATAGCCCTATAGGAAGGGCTAAATGGTAATTTCATAAGTCAAACACCTTTTTTGACTATTGCATACGCTTCGTAGGGGCCTCTACGATGCGTAGAGGTTCTGATTTAAATCAGGAAAACCCCTACGCATCTCTGTTCTTCCCCAAATTACACACACAAAAATACAGAGACATACGCAGGCGACTACGTATTTACGACCGTATACAGGCGAATTCGAAGTATAAACGAGGTACATTCTCAACCTATTTAACTAATTTTGATTTTTTAGTATTTTATCCGTAAATTAGGGGTGTATCTTAGGTAATTTAGGGTTTACAGTGAATTAGGGGTGTTTGTTTGATTTGTTTGATTGTTGTGACTAGTTGCTTTACATGTCTACGGTTTACAGTGAATTAGGGCTTGAGTAGATTTGTGAGGTTAGGGTTGTCCTTTGCTATGGTGTCGGGTCTTGGAGCAGGATAAAGGCAACAACAGAATAACACACACATACATACTTCTACAGTCATGAGTATGTTCACCTCTTATCTATTTGCATTCCCTGTTATGTTGATTTTGGCATGTAAAGTATATGTATGAGAGTTATTGTTTATACGTGTTTTATGTTGTGTTTGTACATGCTATCGAATATGTGGATTAGGAATGATTACAACATGCATCAGATTAATGTTTGCGAACCATGATCATATATGTTATTAAATACAATTGTGAATAGGTCCGAGTATTGTACGTGATGCATCATGATTTAACTTAGTATATCATGTAAAAGCTTGCTAACATTGATCATAAAGAAGTCTTGATCCTTACATGAAAACTTAGTTTGTGAATTATGTATGCACGGAAATTATCGAATGGTTATGAATTCATGTGGAATACGTGATGACAATTTAGGAAAACGGGCGGGGGGTCTATGTTCGGCTTCACGATAAGTGGGAATTTAAACAGAAAATATATATTTTTAAACAGAAAATATATATTTTTTTAAACTTAAATTGAGTTGCTTGCTTATGTGTTTCATTTTAAAAGGGTCTACATATTTACACACCTTTATGCCTATTTTGACACCCTTCAGGACGCCTCGTATAGACCTATACGAGGCGTATAGGGTTACTTTTCCGACCATCTCTGCAACAAAGCACAATGTCAAATCAGTCACATCAGACGGGGAGTATAGGTCTGTACGAGGGATGGATACGAGGTACTCAGACGCCTCGTATAGACCTATACGAGGCGTCTTGAATGGCTGCTTTACTGTACATTTGACAAGTGACTAAAAGGTATACGAGGGGTATAGAACTATACGAGGCGTCTAAGACTTATGAAAAAGTGCAACATACAGTTATGCTTTGTCCACACCCTAGCATCCTCGACATAAATGTGCTTCATCTTTCTGCTTCTTATTCATCGTTCTGCTGCTGCTTCTTCTTCTTCTTTCATTACAGGTACTTAAATGTCATCATACTGGGACGGTAACTATGTCTTCGGGCAGTATTATAGCGAGAACTGGGTGCCCGAAAGCGATCCGGTAACGGTACAGGTACTTAAATGTTTTAATTAGTTTTTGTTTTAGTTTATTATTTACTAATGATGATACGGTTCTTTATTTTGGAGGAGTCTTGCGTTCCCGATTCTAATGAGCAAGAGGAGGTTGTGTCTAGTATACAAGGAGAACAAAACAAACCGTTTCTAGATTTGAACAATCATCCCCCTGTTGATGAAACAGCCCCTGTAGATGACTCATACCATGCTTGTCAACCAAGTTATCTGACGCAACAAGGGTATCCGGATTATAGATACGGGTGTGAATACGGAGGAGACGGTGGATACGGAGGAGACGGTGGATACGGAGGAGACGGTGGATACGGAGGAGACGGTGGATACGGAGGAGACGGTGGATACGGAGGAGACGGTGGATACGGAGGAGACGGTGGTTACAGAGGAGATGGTGGATACAGTGGATACGGAGGAGACGGTGGTTATGGTGGATATGGTAGATATGGTGGTGAGACACCTCCCATCCAGGACAGTCCGTACTTAAAAAAGCAGGTATTAATTACTATTTTTGTATTATTTAATTATTTAATTATTATTATTAGTATTATTATTAGTATTATTATTAATATTATTATTATTATTATTATTATTTATTTATTAAAATTATTTATTATTATTGTCGATATTACAGGTTTTCAACTCTTTAGATGAACTAAAGAATCGGATTCAAGAAATAGCAAACGCGGATGGTTTCGTTATTGTCACCCGTCGATCAAAGAAAACCGGTGGAATAATCCGGAGGGTATGGCTTGAATGTGATCGTGCTGGTGAGCACCAGACTACAGCAACACTTAGAAAAGCCGGAAGCAAAAAAACCGGTTGCCCGTTTTACCTGCTGGCTGTGCGAAACCACCCGTATGAAACCTGGGAGATTAAAGACGGAAAAATTGAACATAACCACGAACTTTGTGAGGACCTGTCGGCCCACGCGTTTGTGCGAAGGTTTACTCCAAGCGAAATGAAACTGATCGAGCAGCTGACAGCTCAAAACATGGAGTCGCGCAAAATATTTCAAACGATAAGGAAGCAGGACCCCGACAGGTTTCATGTTCTGAAAGACGTTCAAAACATTGTGGCGAAGATTAGAGCCGAACAAAGACAAGGATTGACTCCCATGCAGTCACTAGAAGACAAGCTGATAAACAACGACTTTATTTACGAGACACGGGAGGAACCCGGAACAGAGATCGTAACAGATATCTTCTTTCTTCATCGGTACTCGAGAGACATGTGGCGTGCATTCCCCCACGTCATGCTGATCGATGCGACGTACAAGACAAACATATACAATATGCCCTTTATCCAGATTGTTGGTATGACGCCTACCAACAAATCGTTTATTATCGCGCATGCCGTTGTTAGTAAAGAACGGGGTGATAACTTTGTGTGGGTGCTTCAGAGGGTCAAGTCAATGTTGGATGAATGCATGGAGCCACGTGTGATTTTAACCGATAGAGACCTAGCCCTTATGGGCGCGTGTGCTAAAGTATTTCCAAACGCCTCCAGGCTTCTTTGCAGGTGGCACATACAACAGAATGTTATGAAGAACTGCAAGGGTGCCTTCACAGACGAAGACTGGAAGAAATTTTTGTCATTCTGGGGGACATTGATTGAGTCTCCATCCATACTCATCTACGAGTACCACTTGCGCAACATGCGAAAACGACTTGTGGAGTGCAAACGTTCTAGTAAGTTTTTATAATAACATACGACTCACATATGCAAATTTTATTAAATTATTTTTACGTTTTAGGAGTCTTCAAATACGTGTACGATAACTGGCTAAAAGACTATAAGGAGATGTTCGTCTTTGCGTGGACTGATAAGAGGCGCAACTTTGGTAATCGTACCACAAACAGAGTTGAGAGCCAACATGCCAACTTAAAGAGATACGTTGAAGATAGGAGCTCGCTCGACCGTATAGTTGGTTGTGTCCATGATATAGTTGAGACACAGTTCGGTGAAATAAGGAAGACTTTTCGAGAAAGCATCGAAAAAACAATGACCCACCACAAACACCCGTTGTTTCAACACCTACTTGGTAAAGTATCTCATACAGCCCTTGATTTGTTGAGGGGAGAGGCAATTAGGAAGCTAGATGTCTTGGAGCGCTTTCATTCATCATGTGGTTGCCAAATGTGGCACAGCTGTGGGTTGCCCTGTGCTTGCAGGATACAAAAGTACATGCTTGAAGGTAATAATTGTGTGATATATTTCCGTTAATCATGTGACTTAAACAATGTTGTTTTTAACCGTGCAGAGCGTCCGATTCAACTCGAAGACGTGGACGTCTTCTGGCGGAGACTTAACTTCCAAAGTTGTAAATTGATAGACGATGACGTGGACGTGGTCGAAGAGCTAAATATTGTTAGACAACAATTAGAATCGCACCCCCCAGCTCAGCAAAAAAGCCTGATTTCAAAGATTAAAGCGGTGTTGACTCCAAAGAAATCTACCAAGAAACCACCGGTTGTCCAACAAAATACTCGTGGCCGACCAACAACAAAGCAGGTACAACAAAGGTTGGACGAGGCCTCTCGTATAGATGAAGAATTGAGGAGAAGCTCATTCGGTGATGCAAACACGTGCTTTGAAGGTTCCCGACAAAGTAAGTACGACAAACCTCGTCACAGCTCGTACGTTCCGTCACAGGCCTCTCAACAGTCGGTTATAAGGTCCCAAAAACCCAAAGCGAGCCTAAGCCGTTCAAAGAGTTCTAAGAAGAAAGAGACACGAGATGCTCACGGTTTTCCGTTAATCATTGGGGACGAGTACGTGGGAATCATCGAAATGTTTCAGGATGACATTCCGCTAGTGTTCCATCCGTACGTCTCGTGCATACGAGATGTGATGCCGGACGGTCATTGTGGGTTTCGGTCTGTGGCTGTGGGCTTAGGTATGGAACAGAGTTCATGGGGGCTCATTCGAAGGCACCTTGTTCAAGAAATGGATAAGAACAAATCGATCTGGTTCCCAATATTTGAAGCATGGGATAAAGGTTATTTTTACACGCATCGTCAGGGCCTAATTTGGGATTCAGTGTCCGGTTGTGGGGGGGATCACTGGATGGACTTCCCCTATGCAGGACTTCTTATTGCACAAACGTACGGTATCGGGGTGCACCTGTTAACGACAACCATGGGTGCGAGTTCCACTTTCTTCCCGATACTAAGTCCTCCGGCTAATCAACAACCATTGTTCATAACGCTTACACATGTAAACGAGAACCACTTCATACATGTTAAGCTGGAAGGGGATTATCCAATGCCACCAGCACACGGGCTATGGTTGACCAACCGAACACCCCATACGAAACAATGGGAAGATATGTACTTGCCACGTCTAGAATGGTATACATCGATAATGAATCCTCCGCCAAGATCAAACCCCAGTCTTAATTACATCGATAGTGATACGGAAGAATGATTTTTGTAATTTGAATGTATTTTTTTTTATTAATTCCTATAATTTTCTACAATTTCTATAATTTTTTTTATAATTTGTATCATTTTTCAATAATTAAAACAGTTTAATATCATTTTTAAAAAAAATTAAAAATATACGACGCGTATAGAGCTATACGCGTCGTATAGATATGCCCAAAAGACCATTCTGCCCCTGTTATGCCCCCAATCTAGGCTTATTTCAGGGGCTAAAAGGTCATTTACAAAACCACAGACGCCTCGTATAGATCTATACGAGACGTCTATTTGAGCGGGTTTTTGAAATTTTGAATTTTGAAAATTTGAAAATCAAAATTTGAATTTTTTGAATTAGGAAGCCTCGTATAGATCTATACGAGGCGTCTACCATGTCTGCAACAATTCTTTTTTTAAATTTTGAATTTTGAAAATATTTTATGTTAATTACCATTTTGCCCCTGTAAAGCCCCCAGTATAGACCATTAACAGGGGCTTAAAGGTAATTTTGAAACCCCAGACGCCGCGTATAGAGCTATACGAGTCGTCTTCTGAGGCGGCAACTTTTTGAGATTTTTTGTTTTTTAATTATTAAAAAAAGTTTATTAAATTACCATTTTGCCCCTGTAAAGCCCTCAGTATAGGCTTTATTCAGGGGCAAAATGGTAATTAACCATTCCAGAAATATCTTTTTGGAATGGTTAATTACCATTTTGCCCCTGAATAATGCCTATACTGGGGGCATACCAGGGGCTAAATGGTCATTTAATAAAAACGGAAGACGCCTCGTATAGAGCTATACGAGGCGTCTAGGCCTCGTATATCACAGGGGGGGTCTAGACGAGGCTGCTTATACCCCCAAACAAAAAACAAACACACATACGGAGAATACAGCTCTATACGCCTCGGATACGGATCTCGACCGGATTTTCGAAGATTTGAAGCATCACCGGTATGTATTTCGCCCCGTAGTTTAGTATTTTTGCCATTTTTTTGCCTTTAGACCGTAGGTTTGCCCTGAAATTTGATTTTTGTGGGGTTTGGGGGTTTGAGTTTTGAGGTTGAAGATGAATATGGAAGAACAGGACGCCGAGTATAGCCCTATACGAGGGCTATACGAGGCTCTGTGTTTTTTTTTTAATTAATTATTATTATTAGTTTTATTATTATTGTTATTATTATTATTATTTATTATTACTATTATTTATTATTATTGTTATTGTTATTTATTATTATTATTATTATTATTATTATTATTATTATTATCATTGTTTATTATTATTATTATTATTATTTATTTATTATTACTATTATGTATTATTATTGTTATTGTTATTTATTATTATTTTTATTTATTATTATTATTATTATTGTTTATTATTATTATTATTATTTATTATTATTACTATTATTTATTATTATTGTTATTGTTATTGATTATTATTTTTATTTATTATTATTATTATTATTATTATTTATTATTTGCAGATTGATTATGGAGGGCGATGATATTGAGATAGAGATTGAGGGGGGTCCGCCGGTTCAGCAGATTCAGCCGGTTCAGGAGGGTCCACGACGGAGACGGCGGCCGCCTCTGGATACGCTGCAGGGTTGTCCGTATCTAGAGTTTCCCGCGGGCAGCGATGCCGCCCGCCATTGCCAGAAGCTTCGGAGGATGTACATTGGATCGCATGCATCGATCGACTGGGATGCGATGGGGGAGCTTGCTGAGACGGATAGAGTGCGTCGGTTTGTACCTCTCGATTCGCCGTGGCATCGACTTTTCGATTTGGCGCACACGCCGACCTACAGGGAGCTGCTGGTCGAGTTCCTTTCGTCATTCACATTTCACCCTCCTGGGGTCCCAGTGCCGCTGCCGTACCCAGGTGCTCCCCCTCCGCCTGAGATTTCTTTCAGGCTCGCTGGCGTTTTGCGTACGATGACGCTAGCAGACTTTGCGGTGCGTTCTGGTTTATACATGCAGGGGGAGATCGAGACTGAGGTTTACACAGCGGGGCTAGTGGTGGTTGAAAAACCCATTCTTCTGGGGTTTTGGCAGGTGATTGCGGGGCCAGATCATTGGGAGCACGATAAGTCGAAGGGGAGGGTGTCGTTTGTTGCGGACCCACTATACAGGTACGTATGTTTATTACGGTAATTATTGTGATTATGTGCATTGTTTATTTATCTCTATTTCTGTATTTCGCTAACACTAACACTATCTGCAGGTATCTGCACCATTTGCTCGCTACTTCTATCTCAGCGCGCGGGTACAGCCGTGAGTGGTGTACGACCACAGATCTTTTTTTCCTTTACTGTTTGTTGTATAGGAGGCCGTGCGCGCTAGCACACGGTCTAGCCCAGTACTACGCCTCCGCCCATCACCGGCAGGAGCGCGGATTTTTGTATGGCGGGGCGTATGTGACCGTCATTGCCCGTTCATTTGGCCTCGTGCTGCACGAGGACCCACATCTACGGACGCCGCCAGTCATGCCGACGCGGATGGGCATGCAGTCGCTGTGGGGGATGAAGGTTATCAGGAGGTTTCCAGTTGGCCCGCGGTTTAAAAACCGCGAGACCGGGGGCATATGGACAGAGGAGGCACTACCAGAGCATTTCGAGCCCGTTTATCCTCCTGTAGATCCTGCTGATATAGTGCCTGTGGAGGAGCCTCCGGAGGATGTAGACGGTGCAGCGGTGCCACAGCCACCGCCACCTGCCGGGGCGCCTCAGTTTCCACGTCACGCTATTCCAGGTCATGCCCCAGGACCTGCGCCGATACATCCGGAGGTACGAGCAGAGCTTGACAGGCTCAGCGATTTGATAGGTTGGGTGGTTCGGGAGCTGCAGGATAGACGCGAGAGAGATGGGTTACCCGCGATACCGCTCCCACCACCTCGAGCACCACATCAGCAGCAGCAGCCGCAGCAGCCAGATTCGGATTCGGATTCGGATGCATAGACCTGTTGTTGTTTTTATTTTTATTATGGATGTACAAACTTATCTTATATATTTTTGTTATGGATGTACAAAGTTATCTTATCTATGTCATATTTATGTTTGTTTTCAATTATTCGGTTACTTAATGATTGTTGTCTTAAATTGAGATAATACGGAAACAAAATATGTTTTGAATATTTGAACGAGATAAAATTTTAATCGGAAGAATAATATTTAAAAAAGTAAAATGTAAAAAACATTATAATATTTAATCGATATAATATATTTAAAGAGTCGATTTTTAAAATAGTTCATTTTTAAAAAACAAAAACTTTTTTATAGTGTAAAAAACAAAAAAAACATAACTTTTTTTAAAAACAAAAAAATTTTCAATAAAAAACACATCTTCAAAAACCATCCAAAAACCATACCAAAACCCACCAAAACACCCCCCATTTCAGCCAAAAAAAAAACCCAATCTTAGACGCCTCGTATAGCTCTGTACGAGGCGTCTAGTGTTCCTTAAACTTTGTGCCTGACACCCTCGCAGACCCCCTTGAATCCAGTGCGTAGACGCCTCGTATAGACCTATACGAGGCGTCTAGGGCACCAAAGGTGTGAAAATAGGCGCGATGGGTGTCCAAATATCTCCAGCCTTTTAAAATCCTATGTTTTGACTAAATTGTTTCATTTTAAACAGAAAATATATATTTTTAAACAGAAAATATATATTTTTTTAAACTTAAATTGTTTTTTTTAAACAGAAAAATGGAGGAAATGAATATAGAAGAGCATATTCCGGAGCAGCCGCAGCGGAAGCGGCGGGCGCGTCCACCGCCGGATCCTCTCGAGAATCACCCGTATTTGGCGTTTCCTCCGGAGTCCGACGCTGCTCTCCGTTGCGAGAAGCTTCGGAATATGCATATTGGTGAACATTTTGCGGTTTCTTGGAAAACACTCCGGAAGCTCGACGTTGAAGATTGGACGCGGGGGTTTGTTCCCCTTGAATCACCGTGGGATCGTCTGTTTGAGCTATCGTTTACGCCGACCTACAGGGAGATACTGGTCGAGTTTCTGTCGTCGTTCGAGTTTCATCCTCGTCGGCAAGATCAGGTTGAGGACCCCGCGCAGCCCCCTCCCCCGCCCGAGGTTTCTTTTCGCATGGCTGGCCAGGATCGTTCTATGTCACTTGCACAGTTTGCGGTGCATAGCGGTTTGTATACGGAGGCTGAGATCGCTACGGATATTTATACGAAGGTACGTTTAACACAAATTTTGTATTGTTATTATTATTATTTTAATATATAACATTTAAGATTTAATATTAATTTAACGTTTAATAAACATTCGTGTAAACAGGGGCTAGTAATGGTTGATAAACCCACGCTATTAGGGTTTTGGGCTGAGATCGCGGACATCGCTCATTGGGACCACCAACAATCCAAGGGGAGGGTTACGCTGATTAAGGATCCGCTCTTCAGGTACGTTAGTTATTAAACAGCTTTTTTTTTAAACAGATTTTTTTAAACAAAATTTCTTTTTAAACAGAAATTTATTTTAAACATAATTTTTTTTTAATTATTTAGTCGAAGTCGAACCGTAACCGGCGTTTAAACCGACAGCCGTTTGGGGCTGCGTTTGCAGCCGTAAGGCGCGTACGGTACTAACGAGCGTCGAAACTAAGTTCGTCGTTAAAATATATATTTTTTTTATTATTTAGTCGAAGTCGAACCGTAAGGCGCGTAGGTCCCTAACGGGCGTCGAAACTAAGTTCGTCGTTAAAATATAAAACGACAAACTTAGTTTCGACGCTCGTTAGGGACCGTTTGTGTCAATTTTTGAAACATCGGGGACCATTTTTGTAAAAATTGAAACTTCAGGGACCAAAGTGTAAATATATCAAAAAAGGGACCATTTGTGTCAATTTTAATTATTTACTCGAAGTCGAACCGTAACCGGCGTTTAAACCGGCAGCCGTTTGGGGCTGCGTTTGCAGCCGTAAACCGGCGTTTAAACGGCTGCAAACACAGCCCCAAACGGCAGCGATTTTGCAGCCGTTTGCGGCTGCGTTTGCAGCTGTTTAAACGCTCGTTAGGGACCTACGCGACTTACGGTTCGCCATGGACTAAATAATAAAAAAATAATATAATTTAACGACGATCTTAGTTTTGACGCTCGTAAGGCGCGTAGGTCTCTAACGAGCGTCGAAACTAAGTTCGTCGTTAAAATATATATTTTTTTATTATTTAGTCGAAGTCGAACCGTAAGGCGCGTGGGTCTCTAACGAGCGTCGAAACTAAGTTCGTCGTTTTATATTTTAACGACGAACTTAGTTTCGACGCTCGTTAGGGACCATTTGTGTCAATTTTTGAAACATCAGGGACCATTTTTGTAAAAATTGAAACTTCAGGGACCAAAGTGTAAATATATCAAAAAAGGGCCATTTGTGTCAATTTTTGAAACTCCAGGGACCATTTAAACAAAATTTCTTTTTAAACAGAATTTTTTTTAAACAGAATTTTTTTTAATTATTTAGTCGAAGTCGAACCGTAACCGGCGTTTAAACGACGTTTAAACCGGCAGCCGTTTGGGGCTGCATTTGCAGCCGTAAACCGGCGTTTAAACGGCTGCAAACACAGCCCCAAACGGCAGCGATTTCGCAGCCGTTTAAACGCCCGTTAGGGACCTACGCGACTTACGGTTCGACATGGACTAAATAATAAAAAAATAATATAATTTAACGACGATCTTAGTTTTGACGCTCGTAAGGCGCGTACGGTCCTAACGAGCGTCGAAACTAAGTTCGTCGTTAAAATATATATTTTTTTATTATTTAGTCGAAGTCGAACCGTAAGGCGCGTAGGTCCTTAACGAGCGTCGAAACTAAGTTCGTCGTTAAAATATAAAACGACGAACTTAGTTTCGACGCTCGTTAGGGACCGTTTGTGTCAATTTTTGAAGTCGAACCGTAACCGGCATTTAAACCGGCAGCCGTTTGGGGCTGCGTATGCAGCCGTTTAAACGCCCGTTAGGGACCTACGCGACTTACGGTTCGACATGGACTAAATAATAAAAAAATAATATAATTTAACGACGATCTTAGTTTTGACGCTCATAAGGCGCGTACGGTCCTAGCGAGCGTCGAAACTATGTTCGTCGTTAAAATATTTTTTTTTTATTATTTAGTCGAAGTCGAACCGTAAGGCGCGTAGGTCTCTAACGAGCGTCGAAACTAAGTTCGTCGTTTTATATTTTAACGACGAACTTAGTTTCGACGCTCGTTAGGGACCGTTTGTGTCAATTTTTGAAACATCAGGGACCATTTTTGTAAAAATTGAAACTTCAGGGACCAAAGTGTAAATATATCAAAAAAGGGACCATTTGTGTCAATTTTTGAAACTCCAGGGACCATTTAAACAAAATTTCTTTTTTAAACAGAAATTTTTTTTAAACAGATTTTTTTTTTAATTATTTAGTCGAAGTCGAACCGTAACCGGCGTTTAAACCGGCAGCCGCAGCCGTTTAAACGCCCGTTTACGGCTGCGTATGCAGCCGTTTAAACTTTAAACGCCCGTTAGGGACCTACGCGACTTACGGTTCGACAAGGACTAAATAATAAAACAATAATATAATTTAACGACGATCTTAGTTTTGACGCTCGTAAGGCGCGTACGGTCCTAACGAGCGTCGAAACTAAGTTCGTCGTTAAAATATATATATTTTTATTATTTAGTCGAAGTCGAACCGTAAGGCGCGTAGGTCTCTAACGAACGTCGAAACTAAGTTCGTCATTTTATATTTTAACGACGAACTTAGTTTCGACGCTCGTTAGGGACCATTTGTGTCAATTTTTGAAACATCAGGGACCATTTTTTGTAAAAATTGAAACTTCTGGGACCAAAGTGTAAATATATCAAAAAAGGGCCATTTGTGTCAATTTTTGAAACTCCAGGGACCATTTAAACAAAATTTCTTTTTAAACAGAATTTTTTTTTTAAACAAAATTTTTTTTTAATTATTTAGTCGAAGTCGAACCGTAACCGGCGTTTAAACCGGCAACCGTTTGGGGCTGCATTTGCAGCCGTAAACCGGCGTTTAAACGGCTGCAAACACAGCCCCAAACGGCAGTGATTTCGCAGCCGTTTGCAGCCGTTTAAACGCCCGTTAGGGACCTACGCGACTTACGGTTCGACATGGACTAAATAATAAAAAAATAATATAATTTAACGACGATCTTAGTTTTGACCCTCGTAAGGCGCGTAGGTCCGTTACGTGCGTCAAAATCATTAACGAGTAAAAAATATATTCTTTTTTTATCCTCATTTAATCGATGTCGCCTGATTATTATTTACTGACTGGTTTCCATTTATGCAGGTATTTGCACAAAATGATTTCCACTTCGATCACTGCTCGAAACAAAAGCCGGGAGTGGTGTACGAGTGGTGACTTGTTCTTTTTATATTGCCTCTTATACAAGAGGCCGTGCGCTCTCGCCCACGGGTTGGCGTAGTACTTCGCCTCCGCGCATCATCGACAGGAGCGCGGAGTGCTATTCGGCGGCGCCTACGTGACCAAGTTAGCCCATTCGTTGGGCTATCATCCGGAGAACGACCGCGACCGTGTAGGCACGGCGACACAGCCAAAGCGGATGGGGATGAACACAGTAAACGGGATGCAAATTACCAAAGACTTTCCATGCGGGAAGCGGTTAAAGAACCTAGACGGCACGCAATACGAGCTTACACAACTGCCAGAACAGTTCCCTCTGTATTATCCTCCGCACGATCCGGAGCCGCCGGAGCCGCATGAGCCGGTCGCCGTTCTTCCGCAGCCACCACAGCCGCGTGGACCTCCCGGGGCGCCTCAGTTCCCACGCCATGTTTGGCCCGGTCCTGACCCGTCACATCAGCGGCTGCTTCGGAACGTTGAAAGGAACAACTATTTGTTGGAGTGGGTAGCTGCGGCGCTGCAGCAGCAGCGACAGCATGACGGGTTACCTCCACTACCCTTCATTGCGGATGCGGAATGGGATCAACATCAGCAGCAGCAGAAACAACAGCATCAGGAGCAGCAACAGCATCAGGAGCAACAACATCAGGAGCAGCAGCAGTAGTATTTTATCATTTTGTTATGTATGCACAAACATTTGTTGTATAAATCAAACTTTCGGTGTAAACGGTTTAACATATTTTGAAATGTTATATACTATGGTGTACATATAAAATTCTGGCAGGTTATTTTGTATAGATAAAGTTCTAGATAAAGTTCTGGAAGTTTTAAAATTCAGAAAGTTATATACCCTGCGTATTGGTCAATACGCAGCGTATATAAACCTGGTAAACTTTTGATACTTCAAACCTACTAAAATGACCCCAATTTTGCACATGTTTTACATACGCTGTGTATTGCTCAATACGCAGCGTATTACCTAAATAGTGTATATAAGAATTAAGTTTCATATTCTAACAGCTCTAGACAGAGGATAAACTGGTTAAGGCGTTGCGGTTCTAAACGACAGGTCACGAGTTCGAGTCTTGCAAGGGCCGGTTCTTTAAAGAAGACCCCCTTTTTACACATTTTTGATATATTACACTTTGGTCCCTTAAGTTTCAGTTTTTACAAAAATAGTCCCTGACAGGGACCATTTATGTCAATTTATGAAACAACAGGGACTATTTTTGTAGAAACTGAAACTTAAGGGACCAAAGTATAAATATATCAAAAATAAGGGACCATTGGTGTCAATTTTTGAAACTCCAGGGACCATTTGTGTAAAATTTAATACGCTGCGTATTGGTCAATACGCAGCATAGACACACCTTGTTTTCTGTGCAATGATTGGTAATCAGGCACTGAGATCTACGGGCTATCTACGCTGCGTATTGGTCAATACGCAGCGTATTGGTTGAACCCTATACGATGCGTATTGACCAATACGCAGCGTAGATAAACCCTAATTTTGTTAGGGTTTGGTGTGCCAATAGGCACACTCATTCTAATTTGTGTATTTTGGGCTCAGATAACCAATTTCTCATTTTAATTTGAACGACATTTAACAAACATTTAACAAAATTTCAGTTTAAAAAAAAAAAAAAATTTCCACTCCAACTATTGGGGTCAACTCTAAACAACTAAACCCTGCCCAGAACCCTAAAACCGAACACACCCTTCTTCTCCCTCAAACCATCTTGAACAATGGAGGTAGAAGCAGGGGAAGCATCAAGGGAGCTAACTAACAACGTCATGTGTCAATTATCCGATCCTGAAGGAACCCCACTGGGTGCTTCCATGTATCTTCCTCAAAGTGTTGGCCCTAAGGAGCTTCAACAGATGGTTAACAAGCTCCTCAATAATGTAAGAATTCTCTCAATTAACTGATTGTGAATTAATCTATTATATTGATTTGATGTACTTGAGTTAATGTCAAGCTGTGAATACTTTGTGTTTGTGTTTTTTAGGAGTGTATTTGTTCACTGAAATTGGCAGTAATCACTTTATTGTAGTAGTGAAATATATTTTTTAATGATGGTTTCTTATAGATTATATGTTTTCAATTTCCATAAAGATCAATAAAGACTGTGAATTTATGGTTCTTTCAGGAGGAAAAGCTACCGTATGCGTTTTATATATCGGACCATGAGCTTGTTTTACAACTCGGAGAATATTTACAGAAGAATAAAGGTAAACGGACGTTATGGGAATGTAAGTATGATACGGTTGCTAAATCGTTAAATGTTGTTTCGACTTTTTTCAGTTTCTGTGGAGAAGGTAGTAACTATAGTGTATCAGCCGCAGGCAGTGTTCCGTATCCGTCCAGTTAGTCGTTGTTCTTCTACAATTGCTGGTATAATTATTATATTTTGTGGATTTTTTTTTTGTTTTTCTGTGATGAAAAATATATTTTTTTTTGGAAAATTTGTTCTTGTAGGTCACACAGAGGCTGTACTTTCGGTTGCTTTTAGTCCCGATGGACAACAGTTGGCTAGCGGTTCAGGTGACACAACTGTCCGGCTATGGGACTTGAATACCCAAACACCCATGTTCACTTGTACAGGTTAGATTTTGATTTATGTATCAAAAAAATTCAATTTTTAACATGGTCTGTAATTGCTGTTAACATAATCTGGAAACTTATTACAACTCCGTACTAATAATTCAAGATGTTTAATTCTCATATTTTATATATACTTATTTAGGGCACAAGAATTGGGTTCTTTGTATCGCATGGTCACCAGATGGTAAGCATCTCGTTAGTGGAAGCAAGTCTGGAGAACTTCAATGCTGGAATCCACTGACCGGGAAACCGTCTGGCAATCTGCTCACCGTAAGATCTTTGTAGCTATCTTTAACTATTTCAAAAAGAATGCTGATTAGTTATTTAATATATTTTTACAAATTTTAGGGTCACAAAAAGTGGATAACCGGTATATCATGGGAACCGGTACACCTCAGCTCGCCTTGTCGTCGCTTTGTCACCTCTAGCAAAGACGGCGATGCACGGATATGGGATGTTACATTAAGGAGAAGTGTTATATGTCTTGGTGGTCACACTCTTGCAGTAACTTGTGTAAAATGGGGTGGAGATGGATTCATATATACAGGGTATATATTATTCCAAACTGTAATTTCATTGTTTGTTACTTCCATATGTTTGGTCCCATAATTGAAACAATGTATGGAAACTACAACCGAGAATGTCTAATTGTTATATTTACTTCATGTTACAGATCTCAAGACTGTACGATTAAAGTATGGGAAACTACTCAAGGGAAGTTGATTCGTGAATTGAAGGTATATACATTGCCATCTTTTGGTACTGTGATAGACATTCATAGGTTTTTCAAAATTTTATTGCCAATTTAATATCCACTTCAATTCAGTTCGAACCAACTATAAGTGAAGCTATAGAAATTAGATGCGTAAGTATGGTCACAATAATCATATTATTTCAATAATACTATCATATTTTGAATGCAGGGTCACGGGCATTGGGTGAATTCTCTAGCATTAAGCACAGAGTACGTTCTTCGGACCGGTGCTTTTGATCATACACACAAACAATATTCATCTCCAGAAGAAATGAAGATGGTAATTTTTCATTTTGTAAATATCAATTCTCTTTAAAAAGCAAAACGTAGATATAAAGTTTTATTTCATTATCACATCAGGCGGCTTTAGAAAGATACAACAAAATGAAGGGTAATGCTCCCGAAAGGTTAGTTTCCGGTAGTGATGATTTCACCATGTTTCTCTGGGAACCGTCTGTCAGCAAGCACCCAAAAACCCGAATGACAGGTCATCAACAGGTACACTTCAGTAGTTCAATTTACGTTAAAATCTATTTTGAAGTTTACATGGCTTTTTGAATCTTTATGCTGTTTACAGCTGGTAAATCATGTTTACTTTTCTCCTGATGGGCAATGGATTGCAAGTGCTTCGTTTGACAAATCTGTCAAGTTATGGAATGGAATTACCGGGAAGTTTGTTGCTGCCTTTCGTGGTCATGTGGGGCCTGTTTATCAGATATGGTATGATTTTTCGTGGCGTTTATATAGAAATAATATTATTATTGCTTTCGTTTCTCAAATGTTGTATGGTTTTGTGCAGTTGGTCTGCTGACAGCAGGCTTCTCTTGAGTGGTAGCAAGGACTCTACCTTGAAGGTAACATCAATTTTGTTTATAATTGATTATAAATAATGAACAATCCAGATCCATTCTATAAATTTACAAGTACCGTTTTAATTTGTTATGATCTTAAACATGTTATTTATTTAGGTTTGGGATGTGAGGACACAGAAATTGAAGCAAGACCTTCCTGGTCATGAAGATGAGGTTATTATTATTTTTTTTAATTTATTTTGTTTTTCTTAAAAAAGAAGGTTAACAAGAATAAAGGTCATTTCAACAAGATGATAATCATTATCATATGTTTTTTTTCCTTTCGATTTGTTAAGGTTTTTGCTGTGGATTGGAGTCCAGATGGTGAGAAAGTAGCATCGGGTGGTCGGGATAGAGTTCTGAAGCTATGGATGGGTTAAAAAGTAAAGAAAGCTTTTTGTATGTATATCAAGGTGTACATGAACCGTCTATTGCTCTCCTATGGGTTGTTTTTCATTATTAAGCATCAAACACTTTACGTTCTTAGTTGCATGTTTCCATTGTTTTCAAACAAACTCATGAACATTATATAGTGTTTTAGAAGTAGCTCACAAAGAACTTGGTAGAATTTACAAAAAGTACTACAAATGGGTCAACGGTGCGTTATAAAACTTTATTTATTTGTCCATTATCGAATCGAACCTATCACAGTCTTTTAACAAACCCATGTATGCATTTCATCTGGTGTTCTAGAAGCTTAGTGAGTTCTTCTCCTTGAGGCTTTCAACTGTATCCTTTATGCTTACCTCCGCTGGAGTAAATTTAACGCCTAGAGTTTCCGCCTTTGCCCTTGATACAGTGTAAGGTACGGGTTCCACACACTCGCCATCTTTATACCTATCAACATTAAAGTAATCTGGATTTGAGTTGCATATTGCCACCTGGAACAAGAATATCTTGTTTCCAAAGAAGTCGAAAACGATAAGTTGTAAAACAGAATATCAATCTAGTATTTGTATATATTTTTGTAATCAAATTGTCTCTGTGGGTCATGTTGT
Source organism: Helianthus tuberosus (assembly GCA_030545235.1). Lineage (NCBI taxonomy): Eukaryota > Viridiplantae > Streptophyta > Magnoliopsida > Asterales > Asteraceae > Helianthus > Helianthus tuberosus. The sequence continues at coordinate 13,570,684 of CM060452.1, read as the reverse complement.
CTATTGATCATGCCATTATGTCACCATGTTGTAATGTTGTATATGTGGATGATGTTGTCCATGTGTTTACCTTTCAGAACGGACAAGGCCCGGGTATAGTTTATCTACAATCTTCATGATCTCTAAAGATCGGACCACTTTACCAACCATGCAGTATCTACCATTAGCTTCCGGGTTCTCAAAAGCTAAAATATGTGCCGTAGCAACATCTCTCACATCAACAAGTCTATAAATTCCGTCTGAAAACACTTCTCTTCCTGGATATATATTTAAACAAACCGCTTACACAACATAAACTATAACTAATACATATGAATACCACTTGTAAGCAACGATTACCGCTCTTTATCAACCCCATAATGCCCTCTGAGGTAAGGTTGAGAGTTGGCTGTAAGATAGGACCGATCACAAATCCAGGATTAATAGCCACCAAATCCAAACCATTATCTTTTGCAAACTTAACCGCAGCATCCTCAGCCAGGGTCTTCGAAAGATGATACCACAACTGAAATTACCAAAACGTTGATTAGTTACTACATATTTAAGCCAATGAGCTTTAGCTCAACTGGCATTTGGAGGAGAAGTGAAGATTTGGGCTGAAGACAACAGGTCTTCTCAAGTTCAAATCCGATCCAAACCGGGTTTTACCGCAGTTGGCCTTCGGGCGACAGGTTTTCCCCGTAATGGAGATGGTGGGCTACCCAGCTGTCAGCTATATCACGGGCATATGGGGTTGCCTTTTGCCATTGGGTTACCCCGGGTAGCCAGGCTTTTGTAAGTTTTGTCTGTTTAAAAAAAGTTAACTACATATTTATGCCAAGTTGAGATGAAAGTCTACCTCTTTTTGCTCACAAAGTGATGGATCTGAAAACCAGGTTTCATCCATCACAAAACCATGCTCCGGATGTCCAGAGCGAACCATTACCGCAGCCATTGAAGAAGTCAACACCACTCTCTTGAGAGATTGAACCTTTGCAGCTGATTTAAGAACATTAAGTGTCCCCTTAACTGCAGGATCTATCAGTTGTGCCTGATGGAAAATGATTTTTTTTTTGAGGAATATTTATACCAATTTCTTTAGAATTAATACAAAAAGAATGAAAGGTTGACCTGTGGGTCATCAACAGAAAGTAGAACAGGAGATGCTGTGTGAAAGACACAAACACAGCCATTAACTGCAGAGTCAAAAGACCCTTCAGCAGTCAAGTTAGCTTCAAACAAAGATAGTCTTTCTTTAGCTCCATCAAGAGCAAGCAGATGTTGTGTCTTTTTCGGATCATCTGCAGCATATTTTACTAGAATTAGTAGGATTGATCCAAACTGATACCAAAACAGAATGAAATCCAAAATAAGATAGTGGAAGAGAGTGACCGAGAGATCGGACAGTAGCATGAACGGTGTAGCCACGATCAAGCAAGAGCTTAACGAGCCATGAAGCGATGTAGCCAGATGCCCCTGTAACACAAACCACCTTCCCTTCTCCAGCCATCTGTCTCAAACTTTGGAGTTGGTGGATAAGTTGGTGGTGGGGGGACTATCAATACATTTGTTCTAAAACATACAAAACAATATAATAAGTTATATATTATAATATTATGTTATTTGGCCTTTACAATAACACTAGGATTTTGCCCGCCGCGCGTTCATTAAAGGCTTGTGCTGCTAACTTCCCCAACTCTCCACCGAAATAAGGAACCAGTTTCAAAACCCATAAATAAAAAAACCCCAATTTCAAAACTCTAATTCAAACCCACCTCAGTTATCATCCGAATCGGAATCAAAATCAGATTATTCCAGACGAAAAATCAAACCCACCTCAATTATGTTCGTATATCTGGACGACGTTCCAGACTTCAGCTTCGCCGGAATCGACTATGGCCGGAGTTTGCAGGTGGATGCGGAGTTTTTTTTAATGAGTTAAGGTTAGGGTGGATGATAATGTATATGTGTTTGAAACAGGAGGATGAAGTTGGGTATGATGATGTATATGTGTTGAAACAAGAGGATGAAGTGGGGCGGATGGTTAGGGTATCCGTGGCACCAAGCGGGGAGTGGTTCGGTGACCCCATTACCCGATCGGGAACACCGCCGCCATCACCGCGGGGACCCGAATCGGGGAGGGGTTTTGGTGGTTGTTCACCGCGATGAAGAATGAAGAGAGAGGGTGTCAGGTCCCGTTTCCCACCAATCAAATTGTTTTGTTTTGTTTTGTTTTTTTTTTAATAAAAAACACAAGTCCCCTAAGAGGGGAGTGCCGCCATCAAATTGGGGTGTTAGGGGAGTTTAAGAGGGGAGTTGACGTGACATATGCTGATTGGTTATGCGTAAGAGAGAGGACTCCCCTCTTAGGGGAGTGCCCCTCTCACCCTTAGGATGATGATGCATATGTATTGATTCTGGCAGTCTAGATATATTTAATTCATTTTTTTTAATTATTAAAATCATTAGAATGGGTTTTTTAATAATTAAATAAAAAGACCAATTTACCCTCCACTTAACATAAAAACTTAACTTGGTTAAGCCTAAAGGACATAACGTGCAAGACTTGAAAACATAAAGTACAAAATTTGTCAATTTTAAAGACAAAGGACACCGATTAAAATTAGGTATAAAGATAAAGGACAAAACTTGAAATTCACTTTTTATTCTAAAACATACAAAACAATATAAGAAGTTATATTATAATATTATGTTATTTTGACTCTTTTCGTGGCCTTTATAATAACATGTGTATTTATAACCCATATTATAATATTATGTTTATATTATATATATCTATGGATCCCATTAAGTGTAACCACTTTTGAAATCCATCTCCACCGTCGGATCATGCTGAAATTAAATCCTAACCCTTTAAACTCACAAAAAAAACTGCTCTCATGGCAGATCAGGGCAGTTTCTAAGCTGGTGGTTTTGCTCCACATTATTCTGCCCATGTTCTCCACTTCTATGGTGGTTAAGATATAGTTCTCTCCCACCACAGAAGTCTCACGTTCTCCACTTCTCCCCCACACACGTTTTCCGATTTGTCCTCCCAACGACCATAGGCCACCCATTATATAAACCCTCCACCACCCACTATTGCCAAATTCGTTCTATCAATCCTTCTTCACCCACTACCACTATTTCACCCTGCAATCGCCGGTTTACATACCTTCTAGAGAGAAGCTACAAGTACTGTTGAAGAGGGTTTTGAATCTTCCTTTGGATTTATCAAGTTCGTAGCCGGTAACGCCGATTGGAAGAATGCCCTCCGTGAATTCGTGCGCAAATAACAGGTTTCATCTCATCTCACCTGTTTAGATGTAATGATCTGCTTTTCGTATATTCAAATTGATATTAGGTTGAATTTTTCTTTTCATCTATGTGATTCTGAATATTTAGAGATGAGATAACCAGATAATCATTGCCAATTTCTTTTCAATTATCATAGCCCCATTTCTCACTTCTGTTGCAATCGAGTTCCACAAGGACACCACCGACTCCCAACCGTGAGATCGAACAAAGGTACTCTAATTGATTTCGAGTTTTTTTTTTTTGGGGGGGGGGGGGGTTTAAGCAATTTATTTGTTGATTTTTTAGTCTCTTTGCACAGTGTTCAGTAGCATCATTTTGGTTTCCTCTGTTTGTTTTTTGATATTAGGATGCAGAATCTTGGAGTATTGGTCTCGTGATGACGAAGCAATTGTGTCCGAGGATGATATATCCGATGATGATGGTAAACATTTTCTTTTTTTTACTCTTCTTTAGGAACATTTACCATGTATTTTTTTGCTACAATTTTATATTTATAATGTCCACAATAGAGGGTACAAGTGGTGGGTGGAGGAGCTGTAGGTTACTCTGCAGTTCAGCCAGAGGTTGCAGTCGGTTGTGCAGTTACAACTACATGTTAAACTGAAAGCATAGACCGTCTTTATGGGGCCGACTTGTATAAATCTAATTAAGCTCGAAGATGACAAATTTATTAAACAGGTCTACATAGGTCAATCCAGAGTCAGACATGAAAATAATCTGATTTTGGGTTAGATAGGTCAACCCAAACACGACCAGACATTAAACCGTCAAGGTGTCAACCAAAAATCTGATTCTTTTTCGTGTCTGACTCTTGTCGTGTGGAAATATTTAAACCAAAAAAGATTAGCTATTTATTAAGCTAATCAACGTGATTACGGGTTAAACTGTCAATAAATGTATTAAAGAATCCAGCACAAAACTCTAAATAGTATACCTTTGACGATCTTTGTGCAGTGGTTGTTATCATTTTACGGTCTCCCGCTATCTCAATCTGCGGTTGAAGTCACCACAGGCCCAGCTCCACCAGTTGCCAATGGAGCCAAGTATGAATTAAACACACTTCCTGTAAGAATTTCCAAGTAAAATCTTCAATTTCTTATACCATTTTTACATATTTTGTAATAAACATGATGTGAAATCAACTTGAGTAAACAAAGGTGGATGAAAAGGCGGTAGCAGACGGGGATACAGTGACAGTTTACGTTAGTACCTTAACTCCCAGAGAAGCAGCGTGTGTTCCACAAGCCGTACAAGTGGCAGCAGTCGAACGAGCCAAAGCACAGGCTCAAAGGAACTACACGAAGGCAGATGCACTCCATAAGCAAATTTCTGATGCGGGCTATCGGTAATCCACCATTCTGTTGCCACCAACATCATCTAACTTTCATAATTATGAATGCTAAATAATGCATGATGCTAAATATACATTTATGAATGTTAAATAATGCAGGATGCTAAATAAGTAAATATACATAATGAGGAGATTCTAGCCCGGAAGTATCGAATTAGACTACGGTAAGATGCTTGGTAATGATCAAAAGTTTTATCTATTTATTTATTTATTTTTTGTGATGAATAACAGTCGCTAAAAATGGAACAGGGGAATAGATACACCAGAAAGCTCAATGCCTTATGGGAAAGAGGCGAAATAGGAACTAATTAGATTGGTTATGGGGAAGTCTTTGAAAGTTTTGATCTTTGATGAAGACCGTTATGGCCGTTGTGTTGGTGATATCTATTGCAATGGTGTCTTTGTCCAGGTAGATCTCAAATTTAATTAAAAATATTCTATTATTTTATTAAGCTTCTATTTAATAAAATGATATAAGAGGTTATATGGTATTAACAATACGCTTTGAACGTTTCGTTTTTAGGCTAATTTTTTGTTTTACTTATTTGACTTTTCAAGAGACATTAGGGGCACTACACGAACCCAAAACTCATGTCAGACATAAAACCCGAACAAGACTTGCATGTTCACAGGTTGACATGAAACGAGCTGTTTAACTTGAACTTTTTTTATTTTATTTGCATATTAATAATCTAAAATTACAAATTTGCTCAGTTTTTCAACATTTAAATATGGTAGAAAATACCCAACCAACTTAAGTTATGACACTAAACACATGTTTTCAAATATAAAAATGTAAAGGTTAGCCCGTGAACCACCTGGCTAAACTAAAGCCAACCCATTTAGCTAAAGATGTTCGTGGGCTCAACCTGACTCACCCCGATCCATTTAGGCTAAACAGTAAACACTATCCCATCGTGTCGGGTAAGAGGCTCTCACCCCTAGGAAACAAAATACGGTTGCAAACATGAAATGTGAAGTCAATTTTTTTATGAATATCGAACAGGAACGGATGTTGAAGAAAGGACTTGTATGGCACTATGGAGCTAATGACAAACGACCGGAGCTAGAAAAGGTAATATAACCTCTTCGTTTTCTGTTATTTGATCGAGCAATATAAAAACGGCTAACCTGTTTGTAACAATAGTGGGAAAAAGATGCTAGAGATAAGAGTATTGGGTTGTGGGCTTCAGCAAATCCTGAAAAACCATGGGAATGGAGGATGAATCGTCGTGAACAAAGATAATTAATAAGTCAACCAAAAAACTCTCAGTTGAAAATATGTGTAACCATTTTTATGAGAAAACAAAGAGGTGTAAAAATGTATCCATATGTTTATTACATTCTAAATTGTTTTATAAAAAAATAGTTAAATATTGTACTTTTTGTAACTGAATTATTAGTAGTTGGGTATGAAGAGATGGATCGTTAATGTAGGTATCAGGTATGTAACTACTAACATAGCAACTCTTGAAAATCAAAACGTAACATTTTTTGTCAAGTAATGAAGTATCAAAGCTATTATATTCACTATTATACAGTATTGTGTTGTATTATTTTTATAAAATTCTAAATGAGATGAAAAAAATGGAATGAGTACTAATGTAAAAATAGCTTAAAACTTGTACTGAAGTTGAAAATAGATATTTAATGGATGGAAGTGTTAAAAAGTGGCTTATAAACCATTGAAACCAATCAAACAACCTAAGCCATTGAGTTAATACTTATAAACCAATGGAACTGCCCAAGCCAAAACAAGTAGGCCGATTTGAGATCAAATGGTACAGTTTTGACTGTTTAATGGTATGGCACTCTCCAGTTTGGAACTTGGAACAGAATGCGCAGCCAGAAGCAGTAGGTTAACCTTTATTATTTTAATGCAACAATATACTTTTAATAATATGTAGTTATGACTTATGTATATGTATTATAATCATAAAACAACTTTATCATTTTAAAAGAAATAATACAAAATAATTAATGTAATATATTCTATGGCGAAAGCTCATGCTCACGTTTAGTAAAATCTTTACTCCTTTTACTGTGATATAACACCACAATTTACTTTTGTTATATAATATTTATATGTTTTGAACTTGCAACTCATTTTCTTATGTTATATGTAACCAGCCTCACCTACAACTTTGGGGAAAGAAATGGTACTATTTAAGGTTTAAAAGAACATAATCAGCCTCGAGGCATTTTCCTTCGCCTCATTTGATGAGTTATAATGAGTTTTTGTGGTTTGAAAAGAAGAAAATGAAAAGTTAGATGGTTGTAACTTTTCAAAATGGAGATGGAAAAGAAGAAAAGGAGAAACAATCCCAAAGACCCTCAATATACATTATCTTTGTTTGTTATGTTGTTAGCGTAACCCGTCCACCGGACGGGTATTAAACTAGTTTTATTTGACAATAGTAAATTAAGTTTAAAGTATAATTATTACATAATTAGAAAAGAAAAACTGTTTTTTACTAAACCTTATTTAGAGCTTATAGCGAGTAGAAACGAAAAACTGCCTTTTACTAAACCTTATTTTTAGAGCTTAAAGCGAGTTTTGAAAGAAATCATTTATCGCAAAGAAAAATAATAATTATTATTTTAATTTCGATCTTAATTTAGGTCAAAAGTTCTGAAAACTAGTTACAATATGTCTTCAATAATTAAAAGTCTGTCTCTTTTAGAGATAGAGATGTAAATATAAGTTGATTAAAATAGTTAAATTTAGCAAAAGTAGTATTTATATTTCTAACCGAATAAGGAGGGATATTCTCAAAATGGCATTAGAATATGATGAGAGTATGAGAGAGACTAAAGTAGCCAAATTCAGCAAAAAAAATTGGTAACTAAATGGTTTAAAATAGCCAAATTTAGCAAAAATAGTACTGCTAACAGAATTAACAACTTTTTCATACATTCCCACCATAAACCATCAATAAAAAATATATAAAAAAGAAAGCTAAAAGCACTACATTTTTTTTTACAACTAAAATTTCAACAACATAATTGAAATATATAGGAAACTACATAAGAATGACATGTAAATAGAAAACAAGCTGCGCACAATCCCCTTTTATATATAGCAAATCTAATTCTACCGAAAACAAAACACCGGTTCCTCGACATCGATAAATTGCTGTGCACGACCTACATTCTATGCACAACTTTCCCCTTAGAAACCAACCTCCTCCAAATAACGCCCACGACAACAGGCCGGCTTGAGCAGTGGCGTAAGGGGGCAGATGCAACAAACTCCGCCAAGGCCCTGGGACATAGCCCCCTAACCACCCATTGAACACCTTGGTAATAGATCTAAGTAAACCAGAAGCGACCGCAAACCTCTCTCCACAAAGGATGTCAAGAACGTGTTGGGCCCTCAGCCCGTCCCTCCCATAAGAAGTCCCTTTAGGGAAGGATTTAAGGCACCCCAGGACACAATCGACTTCCACAAATACGGGGGGATCCGTAAGTAATGAGACAGGTAAATCTGGCGAGGGCAGGATATGGTGCTTATCCACTAATGCCCTTATAGTAGCACTACCGAGAGGTCCAACCCCTAAAGAACATAAAACTCTAACCGCAACAGTGTAGTGCCCATCGACAACCTTTCGTAAACATTTCTTGACGTTGACACTTCCTTCAGAATTACCCAGCTCCGAGAGCTCTCACCAGGTTTGACCACCTCGTACATGGTTTGGTTCAAAAGCGATATAATGAGTTCAGCGAACCTGGTTCCATCTCCCAAATAGGGCTGTAAACGAACCGAACGAACACGAACAAGGCCATGTTCGTGTTCGTTCGTTAAGGAAATTAACATGTTCGCGAACGGTTCACGAACGCATACCGAACATAAGTTTGTGTTCGTGTTCGTTCGTTAAGCAAATTCAGTTGTTCACGAACAGTTTGTGAACACTGGTCTTGAACACAAACGAATGAAAGCAAATAACAACGAACGCAAACGAACATTTAACTTGAAACTAAAACATAAAAACATTGTTATCCTTAAACATTTGATATAAGTAGTTAAATACAACCATCAAATTATAAATCAAAACACAAGAAGTCTACTACACCACCAAACGATGAATCAAGTTTAACTAACTTAGACATAAATATCCCCAAAAATGTCTTAGAATGTCCAAATGTTAGCTAACTTAGAAAAAAATATGGTTTCAAGTTTTCAATATTTTTAGATAAAAGGTTTATTGTTTTTTTTTTAATATAAACAAACGAACATAAACGAACGTAACTGAACATATTACCGAACGTTCACGAACGCAGTTGAACGAACGAGACCTATGTTCGTGTTCGTTCGCTAAGCTAACCGAACGAATTTTTTTGTTCATGTTCGTTTGTTAAGCTAATCGAACGAACATAAACGAACTTCCCGCTGAACGGTTCACGAACTGTTCGCTGAACGTTCGGTTCGTTTACAGCCCTACTCCCAAAGCTACTGATGCCCGTTGAATACTATAAGGATTGTAAACGAACCGAACGAACACGAACAAGGCCATGTTCGTGTTCGTTCGTTAAGAAAAATAACATGTTCGCGAACTGTTCACGAACGCATACCGAACATAAGTTTATGTTCGTGTTCGTTCGTTAAGGAAATTCAGTTGTTCACGAACAGTTCGTGAACACTGGTCTCGAATGCAAACGAACGTTTAACTTGAAAATAAAAAAATAAAAACATTGTTATCCTTAAACATTGGATATAAGTAGTTAAATACAACCATCAAATGATAAATCAAAATACAAGAAGTCTACTAGACCACCAAAGATGAATCAAGTTTAACTAATTTAGACATAATTATCCCAAAAAAATGTCTTAGAATGTCCAAATTTTAGCTAACTTAGAAAAAATATGATTTCAAGTTTTCAATATGTTTAGATAAAATGTTTATTATTTATTATTTTTTTGATATAATCAAACAAACACGAACGAACGTAAACGAACATATTACCGAACGTTCACAAACGTAGTCGAACGAACGAGACCTGTGTTCGTGTTCGTTCGCTAAGCTAACCGAACGAATTTTTTTGTTCGTGTTCGTTCGTTAAGGTAATCGAACGAACATAAACGAACTTCCCGCCGAATGGTTCACGAACTGTTCGCTGAACGTTCGGTTCGTTTACAACCCTAACTATAATAATTAACTTGGTTAGTTATTCTTAGTCAATAGACCTCATGCCAAATTTTAAATGGACGTAAAAGTCAAAATACGAATTTCGGGGCGTTACATAAACAAACCGGGGGGGGGGGGGGGGGGGGGGGTTTAACAAACTTAGGGAAATATAAACAAACTTCTGTTTGGGCGAACTTAGGGGTGGTGAGGTGTAGGCGGGAAAATGAATTTTGAAATTCGCGGGGGGATAAGGAATTGTAGCTAGAGTGGTGGGGGATCGGGAGTTGCCGTTGGAGTGGAGGTGAAGGCCGGAGGTGGTGGAGTGAAGGTGAAGGGCGGTGTTGGTGGAGTGAAGGTGAATGATAGAAATCTGCCAAGGCAACCCATCATTTTCTTGAATTTTTCTTCTTTTTACAGCTGGTAAATCATGTTTACTTTTCACCTGATGCGCAACGGATTGCAAGTGCTTCCTTTGACAAATCTGTCAAGTTATGGAATGGAATGGAATTACTGGGAAATTTGTTGCCGCTTTTCGCGGTCACGTGGGGTCTGTTTATTAGATAACGTTTGATATTTTAGGGCATTTATACAGAAAGAATATTGATATTGTCATATTGCTCCCATTTCTCAAGTGTTTTCAAACTAACTCATCAACATCATTTAATGTTTTAAAATCTCAGAAAGAACTTGGGGAAATTCACAAATAGTACAACAAACCTTATCTATATTACCATAACTGAATCAAATCCATCATTGTCTTCCAACGAACCTATGCATGCATTTACATCTGGTTTTCTAGAAGCTTAGTAAGTTCTTCTCCTTGAGGCTTTCAGCAGTATCCTTGATGGTTACCTCCATCGGAGTAAAGTGAACGCCTAGGCTTTCCGCCTTTGCCCTTGATACATAGTAAGGCAGGGGATCCACAGACTTGCTATCTTTATACCTATCAACATTTAAGTAATTCAGTTTTTGAGTTGCATATTTACACCTAGAACGATAATATCTAATTTCCAAAGAAGGTGAAGCGGATAAAATAGTCAAAACAGCCTGAATATCAATCTAATATATTTATATTCCTTTAATCATATTGTCTATGTAGATTATGTTGTTTATGTGGATATTGTCATCATGTTGTCTCTGTGGATCATGCTGTCCATGTGTTTACCTTTCAGAATGGCCAAGACCCGGGCATAGTTTATCTACGATCTTCATTATCTCCAAAGATCGAACCACTTTGCCAACAATGCAGTATCTACCATTAGCTTTCGGGTTCTCAAAAGCTAAAATATGTGCAGTAGCAACATCTCTCACATCAACAAGTCTATAAATTCCGTCTGAAAACACTTCTTTTCCTGGATATGTAAAACTCAACCACTTAAACAACACAAACCTTAATTCATGCATTTTAACATTAGCTGCAATTAACAATTACCGGTTTTTATCAAACCCATAATGCCCTCAGTAGTAAGGTTGAGAGTTGGCTGTAAGAAAGGACCAATCACATATCCAGGATTTATTACCACCAACTCCAAACCCTTCTCTTTTGCAAACTTAACAGCAGTATCCTCAGCCAGAGTCTTTGAAAGACGATACCACAACTGAAAAAGTTACAAAATCTCTGATGAATAAAAGTATTTTGTAGCCGATTTAATGTGAAACTGTACCTTCTTTTGCTCGCAAACTAATGGATCTGTAAACCAGGTTTCATCCACCATAACACCAGCCTCTAGAAGTCTTTTACCAGACACAACTGCAGCCATGGAAGAAGTCAGGACTACTTTCTTGAGAGAGTGAACTTTTGTGGTTGATTTGAGAACATTAAGTGTTCCTTTAACTGCAGGATCTAGCAGTTGTGCCTGATTGAAAATGATCAAAATAACTCATCTTTTTGCAAATAATTCAAGTTTTACCACTTTTGGATAATTAAGAGTAAAAGAATGTAAAGTTGACCTGTGGATCATCAACTGAAATTATAACAGGAGATGCTGTATGAAAGACACAAACACAGCCATTAACTGCAGAATCAAAAGATCCTTCTGCAGTCAAGTTAGCTTCAAACAAAGATAATCTTTCTTTAGCTCCATCAAAAGCAAGCAGATGTTCTGTCTTGTTTGGATCATCTGCAACGTATTTAAAGAAAATTCAAAAGCTGGATTGATCCAAACTGATGCGTGTAGATGTATCGGAACAGATTAAAAGCACTGACCTAGGGACCGGACGGTAGCATGAACGGTGTAACCACGATCAAGCAAGAGTTTAACGAGCCATGAAGCAATGTAGCCAGAAGCCCCTGTAACACATACCACCTTCCCTTCTCCACTCATCTGCCTCAAACTTGAGAATATGTTAGTAGAATGAGTTGTTGGTGATGGACACAAAGGGATGCAGACAGCCAGCCGGCCATGTGATGATTATATCCATAGACACAAATATTATCAAATAAAATTTTAATGCCAATCTTTATGGTAATCTCAGTTGATGTGACTAGTCCAATCTTTAATACTGGGGTGGTTGCAACTTGCATGTTTTTAAAAACAAGAAGTTAGTAATTAATGGGACAAGAAAAAATGGTTTATCTATGTGCCACTGATGAGTTATAACGTTGCGTCTAAACTAGTCAGAACATTAGGCCTAAGTTGTCCAGTATCAAATTATGTGTCTAAACTAGTAACAACCAATATTAAAACACTGTGTCTAATGTATTATGATGAGTCTAAGTTGGCCATGCTTGACACATGAACGAACTATACGATTATAAATGTGCGTTCAAACAAATACATCAGCGGGCCCAAAAATCACGTGTTTATTTTATGCATGTATATGTTGGATTATTCGGGTTTGTTACGGGTCACGGGTCGGTGCTTTATCGGGTCGCGGTTTAACGGATTATGGGTCGAAGATTAACGGGTCACGTTTCATCAATAATTTGCAAGTTAAAAGATTTGGTCAGGAGTTGACCGAGTTTGTTGGAAGTTATTCAAAGTGGGCGTTTGGATTTATGCTAAAGAAAAGGGACGTGGACTTGTTTATTATGGCACATGCTTTTATTTAGGGGTGCCTTATTCCCACATACCCTATATCTTATTTTCACATCCCCTATTGTATACGGGCCGTATATAGGGATGAGCATCAAGTACCTGGTACCGGTACCGAACCGGTACCGTACCGAACCGAACCGGTACCGGGTATATTCGGTACCGGTACCGGTTCCTATTTTACTCATTTTTCGGTACCGGTACCGGTTCGGTACCGGTATTTTTGGGTAAAACACTAGTAAAGTACCGAAAGTACCGGTACCGGTACCGAACCGGTATATTCGGTACCGGTACCGGTACCACTTTTCAACGTTTTTCGGTACCGGTACTTTCGGTACCGGTACCGGTTCGGTACCGAACCGGTACCGAGCTCATCCCTAGCCGTATACAATTATACGGCTCGTATAGAATGTTTTTGAATAGGAAAATGCGCAGAGAATGTTTTTTTTTTGGTTTTATTATATACGGCCCGTATACAGTTATACGAGTCGTATACATGTGTATACGATTTGTAAAACGTATACGGCTCAATTGATTTATTTTTGTGGGTTTTTTATGTTAGCACATGTATACGGGCCGTATAACTATATACAGGCCGTATATATTGGCGTTTTTTCAAGTATCACGTTTTATTCCCGTAAAAACACAATCATTCTAGGGTTTCTAAAGAAGGTTAACAAGAATAAAGGTCATTTCAACAAGATGATAATTATTATCATTTTTTTCTTTCGATTTGTTAAGGTTTTTGCTGTGGATTGGAGTCCTAATGGTGAGAAAGTAGCATCGGGTGGTCGGGATAGAGTTCTGAAGCTATGGATGGGTTAAAAAGTAAAGATAGCTTTTTGTATGTATTTCAAGGTGTACATGAACCATTTATTGCTCTCATATGGGTTGTTTTTCATTATTAAGCATCAAACACTTTGCGTTCTTAGTTACATGTTTCCATTGTGAGTAATATAATGAATCTAAACCATTGTTTTCAAACAAACTCATGAACATTATATAGTGTTTTAGAAGTAGCTCACAAAGAACTTGGTAGAAATCACAAAAAGTACTACAAATGGGTCAACGTTATAAAACTTTATTATTTGCCCATTATCGAATCGAACCTATCACAGTCTTTTAACAAACCCGTGTATGCATTTCATCTGGTGTTCTAGAAGCTTAGTAAGTTCTTCTCCTTGAGGCTTTCAACAGCATCCTTTATGCTTACCTCCACTGGAGTAAATTTAACGCCTAGAGTTTCCGCCTTTGCCCTTGATATAGTGTAAGGTACGGGTTCCACACACTCGCCATCTTTATACCTATCAACATTAAAGTAATCTCGATTTTGAGTTGCATATTGCCACCTGGAACAAGAATATCTTGTTTCCAAAGAAGTCGAAAACGATAAATTGTAAAACAGAATATCAATCTAGTATCTGTATATATTTTTGTAACCAAATTGTCTATGTGTGTCATGTTGTCTAGATCATGCCATTATGTCACCATGTTGTATATGTGGATCATGTTGTCCATGTGTTTACCTTTCAGAATGGACAAGGCCCGGGTATAGTTTATCTACAATCTTCATGATCTCTAAAGATCGGACCACTTTACCAACCATGCAGTATCTACCATTAGCTTCCGGGTTCTCAAAAGCTAAAATATGTGCCGTAGCAACATCTCTCACATCAACAAGTCTATAAATTCCGTCTGAATACACTTCTTTTCCTGGATATATATAAATCAAACCACTTACACAACATAAACTATAATTAATACATATGAAGACCACTTGTAAGCAACGATTACCGCTCTTTATCAACTCCATAATGCCCTCTGAGGTATGGTTGAGAGTTGGCTGTGTAAGATGGGACCGATCACAAATCCAGGATTAATGGCCACCAAATCCAAACCATTATCTTTTGCAAACTTAACCGCAGCATCCTCAGCCAGGGTCTTCGAAAGATGATACCACAACTGAAATTACAAAAACGTTGATTAGTTACTACGATGGTTTAAACAAGCGCGCCTTAGGCGCAAGGCAACCTAAGGCGCAAACCAAATCGCTTTGTGTGACATAAGGCGTAGGTGAGGCACGCTTTTTAGCCTAAAATTTGACCTGAGGTGCAGGTGAGGCGCGCGCCTTTTGTACATGAGGTGTTTCTGTGCAGCTGAGTGTTGTACAATAGGCTTTTTACGCTGTACATTTAAGTTTTTTTCATTTTAAAACATATTTAAAGCTTAATTTTAGCTAAATCAAAGGTAGGGGATGCTAAAAACCTATGAATATATAAAATAATTTATATAATCACTTTGCGCCTTGCGTACGAAAAGCTCACCGCTTTTGCGCTTTGCGCCTCGGTTTTAGACCTCGTCGCTTTTGTGCGCTTCCCGCTTTTGTAATCCAAGGTTACTACATATTTAAGCCAATGAGCTTTAGCTCAACTAGCATTTGGAGGAGAAGTGAAGATCTAGGCTGAAGACCACAGGTCTGAAGTTCAAATCCGATCCCAACCGGGTTTTACCGAAGTGGGCCTTCGGGCGACAGGTTTTCCCCATAATGGAGATGGTGGGCTACCCAGCGTATCAGCTATATCGCGGGCGTATGGGGATTTCTTTTGCAATTGGGTTACCTCATGTAGCCGGGCCTTTATTCGTTTTGTCCGTTAAAAAAAAGTTTACATATTTATGCCAAGTTTAGATGAAAGTTTACCTCTTTTTGCTCACAAAGTGATGGATCTGAAAACCAGGTTTCATCCATCACAAATCCATGCTCCGGATGTCCGGAGCGAACCATTACCGCAGCCATTGAAGAAGTCAACACCACTCTCTTGAGAGATTGAACCTTTGCAGCTGATTTAAGAACATTAAGTGTCCCCTTAACTGCAGGATCTATCAGTTGTGCCTGATGGAAAATGATTTTTTTTTTTTTTTTGAGGAATATTTATACCAATTTCTTTAGAATTAATACAAAAAGAATGAAAGGTTGACCTGTGGGTCGTCAACAGAAAGTAGAACAGGAGATGCTGTGTGAAAGACACAAACACAGCCATTAACTGCAGAGTCAAAAGACCCTTCAGCAGTCAAGTTAGCTTCAAACAAAGATAGTCTTTCTTTAGCTCCATCAAAAGCAAGCAGATGTTGTGTCTTTTTCGGATCATCTGCAACGTATTTTACTAGAATTAGTAGGATTGATCCAAACTGATACCAAAACAGATTGAAATCCAAAATAAGATAGTGGAAGAGAGTGACCGAGAGATCGGACAGTAGCATGAACGGTGTAGCCACGATCAAGCAAGAGCTTAACGAGCCATGAAGCAATGTAGCCAGATGCCCCTGTAACGCAAACCACCTTCCCTTCTCCAGCCATCTGTCTCAAACTTTGGAGTAGGTGGATAAGTTGGTGGTGGGGGAATACATTATCAATTATCATTATGATTATCAACTACTACAAACATAAGTTGATGAGGTCAGAATTCAATAGTTCCAACTACTACAAACATAAGTTGATGAGGACAGAATTCAATAGGTCAGGCCAGCAAAAAGGGCGGCAAAAAACTATAGGTGTTAGGCAGCTGCCTGGCACTCCCCTATTGTCCCAACAAATTTACGATTTTATACCCCTTTAAAATTACGATTTTCCCATCAGTTAAAAATTATGTTTTCGCCCCCGCTTAAAAATAAATTTACGCTTATGCTCCCAGCTAAATATTTCAATTTTGCCCCCGGTAAAAAATTACGAATTTGACCCCTTTCAATTTACAGTTTTGCCATTAATTTTTTTCCCTTAAATATACGATTTTGCCATCAGTTCAAAGTTATGTTTTTGCCCACGCTTAAAAATAAATTTACACTTTTACTCCGGCTAAAAATTGTAATTTTCCCATCAGCTAAAAATTACGATTTAGCCCCGTATAAATTGATACTTTCGCCATTAGTTTTTTTTCTCACAGCCAAGTTACGATTTTACCCTCAACTTAACTTTACATTTTCCCCATCGTTTTTGTTTTGTTTTCCTTGGTGACATTACAATTTTGCCCCCAGTGTAAAATTACAGTCGTGCCGGCAACTTCCTGGCACTCCCCCGTTGGTCCATTTAGTTTACAATTTATCCCCGAATTAAATTTATGATTTCGCACTCAGTTAAAAATTACGTTTTCCCATCGTTTTAGTTTTTTTTACCAAAAGTATAAATGTTTTTTGTTTTAATTGGTTTACTACGGTCTTATCATCGTTTTTGTTTTTTTTCCCTAGCAAAATTTGAGTAGTCTTTTTTTAATTGGTTGAGAATTATTCGGCCATCGCCCCGCAACGCGGGCGGGGCATCTACTAGTTTGTTCTAAAACATACAAAACAATATAATAAGTTATATTATAATATTATGTTATTTTGACTCTTTTCGTGGCCTTTATAATAACATGTGTATTTATAACCCATATTATAATGAGTAAATTTCCGTTTTGCTCCCTGTGATTTGGTCACGTTATTGATTTTGGCCTCAACCTTTAAAAATAGTCATTTTCTTCCAATAGTTTGCTATGTTTTTTTCTATTTTGCTCCCCGCCTTTAACTCCATCTTGACGTTGACACTTCCTTCAGAATTACCCAGCTCCAAGAGCTCTCACCAGGTTTGACCACCTCGTACATGGTTTGGTTCAAAAGCGATATAATGAGTTCAACGAACCTGGTTCCATCTAGGGGTGTTCAAAAAACTCGTGGCTCGCAGCTCGCTCGAAACTCGCTCGAAAAAAGCTCGAAGAAAGCTCGGCTCGAAATTGGCTCGGTTGTAAATGAGCCAGCTCGGCTCGGCTCGATTTGTAAACGAGCCGAGCTCGAGCTTGGCCTGGCTCGGCTCGTGAGCTCGTCAGCAGGCTCGATAAGGTTTACATCCTTCATTTTTTGTCCCACATCGCTTAGGAAACAAAAAGTAAGGGAGCATCTCCCTTATAAAAGTAGGTAAAGACAATGGAGAAAGTGAATTAACTATTTATACTTGCATATTTAGCCATATGGTTAAATTAAATGGCAATTATGGCCCTTAGGCTATGAAGAAATTCATTTTAAGGGCTTTTTAGGGAATAAATTTTGCGGTTCTTTGTTAGTTCGAGCTAGATCGAGCCGAGCCGAGCTAGCTCGAATTCTAATCGAGCCGAGTTCGAGCCACAAATCTCAGCTCGATTTGAAATTCGAGCTCGAGCCGAGCCAGCTCGAATCGAGTTCGAGCCGAGCTCGAGCTGGGTCTAGCTCGGCTCGACTCGGCTCGTTTACAGCCCTAGTTCCATCTCCCAAATAGGGCTGTAAACGAACCGAACGAACACGAACAAGGCCATGTTCGTGTTCGTTCGTTAAGAAAAATAACATGTTCGCGAACTGTTCACGAACGCATACCGAACATAAGTTTATGTTCGTGTTCGTTCGTTAAGGAAATTCAGTTGTTCACGAACAGTTCGTGAACACTGGTCTCGAATGCAAACGAACGTTTAACTTGAAAATAAAAAAATAAAAACATTGTTATCCTTAAACATTGGATATAAGTAGTTAAATACAACCATCAAATGATAAATCAAAATACAAGAAGTCTACTAGACCACCAAAGATGAATCAAGTTTAACTAATTTAGACATAATTATCCCAAAAAAATGTCTTAGAATGTCCAAATTTTAGCTAACTTAGAAAAAATATGATTTCAAGTTTTCAATATGTTTAGATAAAATGTTTATTATTTATTATTTTTTTGATATAATCAAACAAACACGAACGAACGTAAACGAACATATTACCAAACGTTCACGAACGTAGTCGAACGAACGAGACCTGTGTTCGTGTTCGTTCGCTAAGCTAAGCGAACGAATTTTTTTGTTCGTGTTCGTTCGTTAAGGTAATCGAACGAACATAAACGAACTTCCCGCCGAATGGTTCACGAACTGTTCGCTGAACGTTCGGTTCGTTTACAACCCTAACTATAATTATTAACTTGGTTAGTTATTCTTAGTCAATAGACCTCATGCCAAATTTTAAATGGACGTAAAAGTCAAAATACGAATTTCGGGGCGTTACATAAACAAACCGGGGGGGGGGGGGGGGGTTAACAAACTTAGGGAAATATAAACAAACTTCTGTTTGGGCGAACTTAGGGGTGGTGAGGTGTAGGCGGGAAAATGAATTTTGAAATTCGCGGGGGGGTAAGGAATTGTAGCTAGAGTGGTGGGGGATCGGGAGTTGCCGTTGGAGTGGAGGTGAAGGCCGGAGGTGGTGGAGTGAAGGTGAAGGGCGGTGTTGGTGGAGTGAAGGTGAATGATAGAAATCTGCCAAGGCAACCCATCATTTTCTTGAATTTTTCTTCTTTTTACAGCTGGTAAATCATGTTTACTTTTCACCTGATGCGCAACGGATTGCAAGTGCTTCGTTTGACAAATCTGTCAAGTTATGGAATGGAATGGAATTACTGGGAAATTTGTTGCCGCTTTTCGCGGTCACGTGGGGTCTGTTTATTAGATAACGTTTGATATTTTAGGGCATTTATACAGAAAGAATATTGATATTGTCATATTGCTCCCATTTCTCAAGTGTTTTCAAACTAACTCATCAACATCATTTAATGTTTTAAAATCTCAGAAAGAACTTGGGGAAATTCACAAATAGTACAACAAACCTTATCTATATTACCATAACTGAATCAAATCCATCATTGTCTTCCAACGAACCTATGCATGCATTTACATCTGGTTTTCTAGAAGCTTAGTAAGTTCTTCTCCTTGAGGCTTTCAGCAGTATCCTTGATGGTTACCTCCATCGGAGTAAAGTGAACGCCTAGGCTTTCCGCCTTTGCCCTTGATACATAGTAAGGCAGGGGATCCACAGACTTGCTATCTTTATACCTATCAACATTTAAGTAATTCAGTTTTTGAGTTGCATATTTACACCTAGAACGATAATATCTAATTTCCAAAGAAGGTGAAGCGGATAAAATAGTCAAAACAGCCTGAATATCAATCTAATATATTTATATTCCTTTAATCATATTGTCTATGTAGATTATGTTGTTTATGTGGATATTGTCATCATGTTGTCTCTGTGGATCATGCTGTCCATGTGTTTACCTTTCAGAATGGCCAAGACCCGGGCATAGTTTATCTACGATCTTCATTATCTCCAAAGATCGAACCACTTTGCCAACAATGCAGTATCTACCATTAGCTTTCGGGTTCTCAAAAGCTAAAATATGTGCAGTAGCAACATCTCTCACATCAACAAGTCTATAAATTCCGTCTGAAAACACTTCTTTTCCTGGATATGTAAAACTCAACCACTTAAACAACACAAACCTTAATTCATGCATTTTAACATTAGCTGCAATTAACAATTACCGGTTTTTATCAAACCCATAATGCCCTCAGTAGTAAGGTTGAGAGTTGGCTGTAAGAAAGGACCAATCACATATCCAGGATTTATTACCACCAACTCCAAACCCTTCTCTTTTGCAAACTTAACAGCAGTATCCTCAGCCAGAGTCTTTGAAAGACGATACCACAACTGAAAAAGTTACAAAATCTCTGATGAATAAAAGTATTTTGTAGCCGATTTAATGTGAAACTGTACCTTCTTTTGCTCGCAAACTAATGGATCTGTAAACCAGGTTTCATCCACCATAACACCAGCCTCTAGAAGTCTTTTACCAGACACAACTGCAGCCATGGAAGAAGTCAGGACTACTTTCTTGAGAGAGTGAACTTTTGTGGTTGATTTGAGAACATTAAGTGTTCCTTTAACTGCAGGATCTAGCAGTTGTGCCTGATTGAAAATGATCAAAATAACTCATCTTTTTGCAAATAATTCAAGTTTTACCACTTTTGGATAATTAAGAGTAAAAGAATGTAAAGTTGACCTGTGGATCATCAACTGAAATTATAACAGGAGATGCTGTATGAAAGACACAAACACAGCCATTAACTGCAGAATCAAAAGATCCTTCTGCAGTCAAGTTAGCTTCAAACAAAGATAATCTTTCTTTAGCTCCATCAAAAGCAAGCAGATGTTCTGTCTTGTTTGGATCATCTGCAACGTATTTAAAGAAAATTCAAAAGCTGGATTGATCCAAACTGATGCGTGTAGATGTATCGGAACAGATTAAAAGCACTGACCTAGGGACCGGACGGTAGCATGAACGGTGTAACCACGATCAAGCAAGAGTTTAACGAGCCATGAAGCAATGTAGCCAGAAGCCCCTGTAACACATACCACCTTCCCTTCTCCACTCATCTGCCTCAAACTTGAGAATATGTTAGTAGAATGAGTTGTTGGTGATGGACACAAAGGGATGCAGACAGCCAGCCGGCCATGTGATGATTATATCCATAGACACAAATATTATCAAATAAAATTTTAATGCCAATCTTTATGGTAATCTCAGTTGATGTGACTAGTCCAATCTTTAATACTGGGGTGGTTGCAACTTGCATGTTTTTAAAAACAAGAAGTTAGTAATTAATGGGACAAGAAAAAATGGTTTATCTATGTGCCACTGATGAGTTATAACGTTGCGTCTAAACTAGTCAGAACATTAGGCCTAAGTTGTCCAGTATCAAATTATGTGTCTAAACTAGTAACAACCAATATTAAAACACTGTGTCTAATGTATTATGATGAGTCTAAGTTGGCCATGCTTGACACATGAACGAACTATACGATTATAAATGTGCGTTCAAACAAATACATCAGCGGGCCCAAAAATCACGTGTTTATTTTATGCATGTATATGTTGGATTATTCGGGTTTGTTACGGGTCACGGGTCGGTGCTTTATCGGGTCGCGGTTTAACGGATTATGGGTCGAAGATTAACGGGTCACGTTTCATCAATAATTTGCAAGTTAAAAGATTTGGTCAGGAGTTGACCGAGTTTGTTGGAAGTTATTCAAAGTGGGCGTTTGGATTTATGCTAAAGAAAAGGGACGTGGACTTGTTTATTATGGCACATGCTTTTATTTAGGGGTGCCTTATTCCCACATACCCTATATCTTATTTTCACATCCCCTATTGTATACGGGCCGTATACAATTATACGGCTCGTATAGAATGTTTTTGAATAGGAAAATGCGCAGAGAATGTTTTTTTTTTGTTTTATTATATACGGCCCGTATACAGTTATACGAGTATACATGTGTATACGATTTGTAAAACGTATACGGCTCAATTGATTTATTTTTGTGGGTTTTTTATGTTAGCACATGTATACGGGCCGTATAACTATATACAGGCCGTATATATTGGCGTTTTTTCAAGTATCACGTGTTATTCCCGTAAAAACACAATCATTCTAGGGTTTCTAAAACTCTTCATCACCTTTAACAATGTCGATAAACGTTGATCGGAACATGCCGCTTAAATCGGAGCACAGGTAGAGTAACGTTACCGATCAGTCCGTTGATGAAAACCTTAGCGATCGCAGAGATCTTCGTGTTGGTTATTTATCGATTCTGAGTAACTAGTAGAAGAACCTGCCACAAACAAGTTCTCCACAGTTTGTTATTCAGATCTCTGTTCGGTCATCTTTCCAAACTACAACACACGATACTTTTAATAAGCTGTCATAGTTGTCAAATTCGATTTCAACAAATCTTTTCATTTTCCTTCAATTTCTAAAACATTCTCTGTTACATGAAGACGTGTCGGGTTCTTCTACTAGTGGTATTTTACTGAAGTATTGAAGATTGAGGCGGGCATTGTTTAAATCTGAATATAACTAGATGTTACGTGTATCAGTGTTGTTTATCACCCTGTGTGAGCATTGGAAACCCGACAAACAGTCTTGACAACTGTGACATTTTATCTATCTATGTGTGTCACATCCATCCTGTTATTGCAATCGATATGATTAATTTTTTCATATTTTTTTCTAATTAGCGTTGTTAACTACCAAAAGAATGCATACACAAAATAGTTCTAGTAGACGAAGCAAAGAGACCGTTGTGTATCTGAATCAGGTTCTCAAACAAACACTACCAAAGATGGGTTGGTGAAAAATACCGGAGCTGTTATCTCGGTTGTTCAGTACTCTCCTATATCAACTTGAACGGTTGATGGTTACAAGGATCGTTCTAATAGATTAAAGAGAATAAACCATTTTTTTACCAATTTTCACTCCAGTAGTTGAAACTTGAGCGCAGGAATCAATTCAAAACCCTCACCCTCAAAAATCAACCAGAAACCAAAGGAAAAAAGGGCTGATAATGGCTGATGGTTCTTCGTTGAGGAAACCAAACGTAGACGGAGATGATAGGCCTGGTAACCGGAAGAGAAATCAATTGTATTTTTTTAGTTGCTTCTCTTGTTAAGTTTCTGAACCAACCGAAATCCACAAATTCCAACAGTTTCTTCATAGATTTCGTCCGGTTTCTAAACTCTTTCACACAAAGTTAATATTCACTGTGGTGGATGCAAGCATAAAGTTAGAAAAAATACTCAAGTTGAACGGACGATATGTATCAACAAATTGTGAGTGGGAATATGGCTATGAAGAATAGTATGGATAAACAATCACCGTATACGGGTTTTTCTG
Source organism: Helianthus tuberosus (assembly GCA_030545235.1). Lineage (NCBI taxonomy): Eukaryota > Viridiplantae > Streptophyta > Magnoliopsida > Asterales > Asteraceae > Helianthus > Helianthus tuberosus. The sequence continues at coordinate 13,547,334 of CM060452.1, read as the reverse complement.
CTAGTTATTCGGAATGTTTCGAATCATCACAGAAGATGTGTCGGGTTCTACTGCTAGTAGTATGAGTCTGAGTCCATTGTGGTTCGTGAATGTTTCGAATCATCACGACAAGGATCGTTCTAATAGATTAAAGAGAATAACCTTTTTTTTACCATTTTTTACCCATAGTATACGAGCCGTATAATAATATACGGCCCGTATACAACCATCGTATACATTGTATACGATCGGTAAAAATATTTTTTACCAATGGTATACGGCCGTATAAACCGTATACGACTCGTATACATATGGTAAAAAATGGTAAAATCATCTTTAATCTATTAGAACGATCCAATAAACGAAGAAACCAAACGTAGACGGAGATGATAGGCCTGGTAACCGCAAGAGAAATCAATTGTCTCAAACACTACTAAACATCTGCTTTCTGAATCTGAATGTTAACTTTTTAGTTGCTTATCTTGTTAAGTTGTGTATTTACGAAGCTGACAAACACATTGGTATTTTCTCAAAATGTGCAAACTTGAAGAATCTCACATTAAAGGAGTTTGCAACAACGGGATCAGATGGTTTGAGTATCTTTCATCCTCGTTTGGCTAATCTCACACTTGAAAATGACCACATTGGTATTTTCTCAAAATGTGCAAACTTGAAGAATCTCACATTAAAGATCTCTACACAAACTCTTCTACATCTTTTAACCAGTTGTCCATCACTTAAGACCTTGAAAGATTTGTTGAAATCGAAGCATTCACGAACCACAATGGACTCAGACTCATGTTCAAGTAAGTGTCTAAAAAATCTAAAAATTCAGGTTTACCTTGTAAATTTCTCAAAACAAACTCTCGTTTCTTCATCTTCATTTTCATTTGTTGAGAAACCATTATCTTGTCTTTCAGAAGAGTTTGTATTGAACCAAGAATACTACAAACATTATATACCTTGCAACGTATACAGGTGCAAGAGAATGGCGAGTTATTTTCAGTTATTTCTGTTGAATCACAAATTCCATTGTTTAAACCAGAATCAGGTTCTCAATACAAGGATCGTTCTAAGAGATTAAAGAGAATACACCATTTTTTTACCCATTTTTTACCATAGTATACGAGCCGTATCAGAATATACGGCCCGTATACAATCATCGTATACATTGTATACGATCGGTAAATTTGTTTTTTTACCGAGCGTATACGGCCGTATAAACGGTATACGTCCCGTATACATATGGTAAAAATGGTAAAATAAGGTCTTTCTTTCCTTTTTTTAGTTGCTTCTCTTGTTAAGTTTCTGAACCAACCGAAATCCACAAATTCCAACAGTTTCTTCGTGGATTCCGTCCGTTTTCCAAACTCGGTCATTCCTTGTGATACATGAACGTTGTATTCTTGTCTTTCAGAAGAGTGCTGTAATAGAGAAATCATCCTATGTCTTTTATCAACCGAAGAGGCAGCAAGGACAGATAATACTTCATTTGTCGAGAAACCATACTGTCAAGAAACTAACATCTTTTAATACTTCATTGCGTATGTGCTTGCGCTGTAGAAACCGGTGATGAATTTGTGTATCTAAATCAGGTTCTCTGCCTTAGATCGGTCATTCCTTGTGATACATGAACGTTGTATTCTTGTCTTTCAAGACAAGGATCGTTGGAAGGATTGTAGTAGCAGGACATTGGTACCACTGTGAAAATTGCATCAGGAGGGGAGAGAGTCTGATACAATAAGGATGTTGGGAATTAAACGCATGTACGTGACAAAATAAGGATGTTCGCATAAACATATATTCGTTTCATAACCTCCTCCTATAAATCAACCACAACTGACAAAGAGCCTGTATTAAAAGCCATCATATGTCTTTTACCAACCGAAGAGGCAGCATAAGACGTGTCGGGTTCTTCCAACATTCACGAACCACAATGGACTCAGACTCATACTACTCACCCTCCCCTGAGGAAAAGTTTTCCCGACGACTCAACAAAATCCTGATAGAGAAAAAACATCAACAACCATTTTTTCTTTTCCTTCAATTTCGAGAATATTCTCCCCTGTGTATGTGCTTGTGCTGTAGAAACCGGTGATGAAAAGTTTCAACCAAAGGGAAATCCATGAAACGAAAGGGATTTCGAGCAGTTGGTATTGAACCAACAAAATCCGAATACTGAAAAACCGACATTCCTTCAAACATTCTAAACCCTACCTGGAAACAAACCAACAAAAGTCTGCTGGCAAGAATCTTTTTTCACATGGTATTGAACCAAGAATATGATACCTTCGAGATACTTCGTGTTAGTTTGATTTGAATTTTGAAAGTTGGATGTCCGTTATCTCAACCGAACGTTAATTGCTATTGTTTTAAATAACAACAGATAATGAACGGATTGTTGGTGGATAACGCAAACAAGTTCTCCACAGTTTGTTATTCAGATCTCTATTCGGTCATCTTTCCAAACTACAACACACGATAAGTTTAAACTTTATAGTGTGTGATTTGACCAGGAAATGATTGGAGGTGAAGGTTCAGTGCACGAAAAGTTTCTTACGAAATGTACGTGACAAAACAAATATGTTGGGAATTAAACGCATGTCCGTAATCCCGCGTTGATAGCTTCCGTTTTATTCAGACTCCTTACAACTCTCATCAAATGCCTCACCCTTCCTTTTATTCTATAAATATTAAATAAAGAATAACACCATGCCCGTAATCCCGCGTTGATAGCTTCCGTTTTATTACAGTCATACGACACGTTTTCTTGTTCTTCAATCTTTATTACTTGTTGATGTTTTATTTTGAGCACCTCACCACTCTAAAATATTTTAAAAATCAAAATTTCGTTCCATACGGGCCGTATAACAGTATACGGCCCGTATACACGTTCGTATACATTGTATACGACCAGGCAAACTTATTTACACATGGTGTATACGGGCCGTATACACCATGTGTAAATAAGTTTTCCCATGTGTTAATATTAGGACCCTTTATTTATTTTGTTTAATATATATAGGATAGGAGTAGGTAGTTTGTTTTGGTAACCCATTTTTCAATCGAATACAACATCAAGTTTCTTTCAGTTCATACATACATATATACGTGAGTGTAGTGTGTATTGTGGGACCTGAACCAACATTTGGTATCAGAGCCTAGGGCTCGTATCGGGGTAGCCTCCGCCGCCGACGGGTGTGTCGGTCGGTCGGTGGAGGGCAGTCGTAAAAGAAGGTGTTGTTTCAGGGTTGATTAACAGCAGAAGACGGAGGCGTTATGGTGTTTTCGGTAGACCGTTGTTGTGGTAGACGTACCGGTTAAGACGACGGGGGTGACCGGTGATAAACACTTGTGTTCCGTGGCTGTTAGTGGTGATGAAAGGAGGAAGAACGGGGCTGTTCGGTTATTAGTTGCGGGTTTGAGCAACTGACATATATCCGGTGACAACAGCAGGATTTGAAGTGCCTTGATCGGTTGTTTCGTGATAAGAGGAGACCGGTGTGTAGCGTGAAAAACGGGCGTAAGGGATCCGTCAAAGCAGGTGGCTTTGGATTCGCTTCGTTTAGCAGTTGAAAGAAAACGTTATAAGCGGGTGGCTTGTTTTCTTTGTCGGTGGAGAGCCTCTTGAACAAGGGTGATCGGTAAAAGGTCAAGAAAAAACAGGGTGTAACATTATGGCGTTGGAGTTCAAATCGGGTGGCTTTGGATTTGGCCGGGGAAGAGGTCGTCAATCCGTGAAAAGTCGTGATGTTAGTGAGCGTTTCCAACGTGATGCCATGTGACATGTTACAAGTGTGGTGATTTGTTTCGGGTTGAACCGAGAAGGCTTTGGACGTGACCGAGGTGAAGGTCGGGTGTCCGGTAGAAGTCGGGATGGTTCGAGAAGAGATGGTGTTACGGGTGTCGTGAACGAGAGGTACGAACAAACACCGATTAAGGGGGTGATTGTTGGATTATTCGGGTTTGTTACGGGTCACGGGTCGGTGCTTTATCGGGTCGCGGTTTAACGGATTATGGGTCGAAGATTAACGGGTCACGTTTCATCAATAATTTGCAAGTTAAAAGATTTGGTCAGGAGTTGACCGAGTTTGTTGGAAGTTATTCAAAGTGGGCGTTTGGATTTATGCTAAAGAAAAGGGACGTGGACTTGTTTATTATGGCACATGCTTTTATTTATTTTGTTTAATATATATAGGATAGGAGTAGGTAGTTTGTTTTGGTAACCCATTTTTCAGTCGAATACAACATCAAGTTTCTTTCAGTTCATACATACATATATACGTGAGTGTAGTGTGTATTGTGGGACCTGAACCAACAGTATATACCATCGCTTTAATATACATGTATCACGTCCTACTTATACTTGGTACGCTTCGTATAGAAAACACTAGTACACAAATGTTCAAAGGTGCGAATGGCTATAAGGTGCCGATCTAGGACAGCACTTGTTGGCCTAAATCACCGTACCTTTTGGTCTTTTGTGTCCCCTTAACTGCAGGATCTATAAGTTGTGCCTGATGGAAATGAAAAAAAAACCCTTACCTTTTCTGCAAATAATTATAAGAATTTATACCAAGTTCTAGAGATTTAAGAACAAAAGAATTAATTGCAGAGTCAAAAGATGCTGTATGAAAGACACAAATGCAGCCATTAACTGCAGAGTCAAAAGATGCTTTTGCAGTCAAGTTAGCTTCAAACAAAGACAGTATTTTTTTAGCTCCATCAAGAGCAAGTAGATGTTGTCTCTTTTGGATCATCCGCAATGCATTTTACTATATTTAGAATTTAGTAGGATTGATCCAAACTGATACCGATACGAATTTAAATCCAACATAAGAAAAAGGAAGAGAGTGACCGAGAGATCGAACAGTAGCATGAACGATGTAGCCACAATCAAGAAAGAGCTTAACGAGCCATGAGGCAATGTAGCCCAAAAAGCACCTGTAACACAAACCACCTTCCCTTCTCCACTCAACCGTCTCAAACTTGGAAGTCTGTGGATAAGTTGGTGGTGGTGGACTCCAGTCGCAGGGGAATCAATCCATTTGTTCCAAAACATACAAGACAATATTATAAAATTACGTTGTTTTGACTTTTAGTATAATTTTCATGATTTTTCTAGTACCACTTGATTCATGTTGGAGCTGAGAGACAAAACACTTTGAAAACTACATTTTATGTTACTGTGTCTCACCTTTATTGATTGTTAACGAGTGCCTATATATGCATTACAAAGTAAAAAAGAAATCCAAATAAAACAGAACAGAATGCAACTAACATAAAGTAAATAAGACTCCTCTAAACTCGGTCTATAACACCCGGCCTTTTGTACCACCAATATTGTCCGCTTTGCCCCCGAAGTTTGCCCATCCAAGAACTCACAGATTTGTTTTTGGTTGCCCTCATGGAGAGGGACACCATTTTATACACCATGATACCATTCTTACCGTGAAACTCGAGACCTCATGGAGAGGGACACCATTTTAAACACTATGATACCTTTAGGACAAAGGTTTCCATTACTCACTAGGTTAATTAGAATCTCGTGTATTACAGGGATTGTATAAAGAAGTACTAAATAGTTAAGATTAAGATATTATAAAAAGATAATTTAAGATAAGATATGATTGAAATTAGGTAAAAAGAGAATACGAATGGGTGAAATAAAAGAAGAGGGAAAAAGAGTATTGGGCTTATAGAATTGTTATAAGTGACAACCAATTACTTATTTATTAGGTATAGATTATTGCTTATTGAACACTACACAATTAAGATTCCATTCTCCTATTGTATACAAGCAAACATATGAAGAACTTATAGGTTCATAAATTTCTTCTCTTTCAGGCTTTCAACGGTATCTTTGAGGCTTACCTCCAATGGAGTAAACTCAACACCTAGACTTTCCGCCTTTGCCTTCGATACACAATATAGTTTCGTCTCGACACATTTGTCTTTATACCTATCCAAATTTGAACATAAAAAGTACTTAACCCCAACTTCCTCTTTAGATAATACTATGAACAAGAAAAATGAGTATTGAACAAGAAAAATGAGTATATAAGTAGGCCAACTGTATTACTAATTACCCTAGGCAATAGCCAAGATCAGGATAGAGTTTGTCTAAGATCATCTTGATTTCAGATGACTGAACCACATCCCCGACGATACAATATCTACCATTAGCTTCTGCTTTTTCAAATGCTAATATATGTGCAGTAGCGGCATCTCTCACATCAACAAGCATGTAGATTCCATCCGCAAATACTTCCTTTCCTGCATATTTAAATTCAAGAACTTCAATGCAGGATCTCATTGTTTGAAATGAACTTTAGCTATAATGGACTATTACCAGTTTCTATAAACCTCATAAATGCCTCTGAAGTGAAGTTGAGAGTAGGTTGTAAGAGAGGACCGATCACATAAGCAGGATTTATGACCACCAAATCCAAACCATTCTCCTTTGAAAAATTTACAGCGGCCTTCTCAGCCAGAGTCTTTGAGAGTTGATACCACAACTAAAATGAATACAAATTCATTCATTAGTTACAAGGAAAATCACCAATCAATCATTTGACCAATGTATTTTATGAAAATAGCAGTGACCTTTAAATTTATTAAGACTTACGCTCACTAAAACGATGACATGTGTGCGGTTTGCGTCAAATGAACACAAGAATATGGGTATCTCGCGTCACGTCTGCACAAAAGTATGCCTATTTTGCGCCCAAAAATTTCAAGTAAAAAACTAGAAAGTGGTCAAAGGCCATTTCTGTAAGTGTGTTGATCAAAGGGCTAATCTAATGATTTCCCCTTAAGTATAACATCGAGCCAATTGACTATAATCATTAATATAAAGAAAACAAATTGAAGAAACATAACTATCATAAATCCAAGAATTCACTTTCAGAGACCGCTGTCGGTGTAGATCTGTGGGGAAACCGGGTGTGGGTAAATACTTCACCGAAGGGTCACCAACATTTCCTACCAACAGATTGCGTACACATTCATCATCAACTGATGTATTACTAGACGATTAGCGACACCAACTTCACTGACAGATTGCTGAAAAATTCCCTATGTTTTTCTTTTGTCATATATTTCACTTATAGATTATTAAAACTTTCCTAGTTTTCTTTTTTGAATGGCAAAGAAAATTGTAGGGGATTTTTCAGCAATCTGTTACTCTATTTCTACTCCTAAATTACACCAAATTAATCCTAATCTACCCCATGCCTGGAATTAAAACTCTGGTCTCCTCCCCCAAAGACAAAAACCTCTGCCACCCGGCCAAAGCTAACATATACCTTTCTCTGCTCACAAATGGCTGGATCTGAAAACCAGGTTTCATCCACTACACCACATCGAAGTTTGTCGCAAAACAAAACCGCAGCCAATGAAGACGTCAAGACCACCCTTTTCAAAGATTGAACTTTCGCAGCTGATTTAAGAACATTCAGTGTTCCCTTAACTGCAGGATCCAACAATTCCATCACACACAAAATATATCAAACTTGAATGCACCAATAGTTTATAACATACTTATTACAATTATAAAAACTTGAGAGCAAAAGAACTAATAACCTACCTGTGGGTCATCAACTGAAGCAAAAGTTACAGGAGATGCTGTGTGAAAGACACAAATGCAGCCACTAACTGCAGAATCAAATGATCCTTCTGTAGTCAAGTTAGCTTCGAATAAAGATAGTCTTTCTTTAGCTCCATCAAGAGCAAGTAGATGCTGTGTCTCTTTTTGGTCATCTGCAACATGTTTTACTATGTTTAGTAGGATTGATCCAAATTGTTGCTGATACAATCTGAAAGATAAAATAACAAAGAGGGACAGAGTGACCAAGGGACCGGACAGTAGCATGAATGGTGTAACCACGGTCAAGCAAGAGCTTAACGAGCCATGAAGCTATGTACCCAGAAGCTCCTGTAACGCAAACCACCTTTCCTTCTGCACTCATGTGTCTCAAACTTGGGAGTTTGTGGATAAGTTGTTGGCGGTGGACTTCAGTAGCAGGGAATATCAAACCATTATCCTATATAAATACAAGAAAATTTTGTAATGTTATATCAAACCATTTGATAATAAAAATACAAGAAAATTTTGTAATGTTATGATATTTTGACTTTTAGTATAATTTTTATGGGTTTTTCTAAAAGGATATGATTTATACACCAGAAATGATGTAACATCAAGATAAGGGGAGGCGGGGTGGTGCGTGATGCACCTTCTATCACGCGTAGAGTTCTACAAATTCCCACCGCCACCAAGATTTTCAACGAGTGATGAATGTTTGGCGTGATAAAATCAACGAGTGATGGGGTGTGAGTGATAAATGGATGTGAGGGGGTGGGGGGGGGGGGGGGTTTATTGTTGGGTGTTGTGAGTGATGACTGCCGCCACTAAAAAGGTTGTGAGTGATGAAATAATGGTTGATGACATGACGGAACTTGATTGTATATTGTGAGTGATGGAATTTGTACCACCCCCAGTCCCCTAAGGTAGGGTCTGAGGAGGGTAAGATATAGACAGCCTTACCTCTACTTCGTAGGAATAGAGAGACTCCTTCCTGTGAAACCCCCGGCTCGATAGTAGTTTTGCATCAAGCCTTGGACACAAGGCACATAACACTCAGCAATTGAGACAAAGGCTGATTAATGCATGTACCCCTTGTCTTTCAACTATCAACGACACCACATGATGCATGATTAGCCACCTATTGATTATATCATTAAACGTGGGTCAAAAATAAAGAACCCTAATCATGTATTCAATCATGAATATGATATTAGACATCAAACTAGTATAACTTACTTGTTGGAACAGAGATATGAGATAAGAATGTTGAATCCACGATTCTCGTTATGGTACCTTGTGTTGATGGATCACATTAGAGAGAATTGATCATGGTAGAGAGAATTGATCATGGTGTTCTTAAGGAGTTTTTTCACACACTTTTATCAATACCAATGATCAATATATAATGATCACAAGTGATGTAGGTTATGGAAAACTCTATATATTCTCTTATTAAAAGCTACCTAAAGGGAAATCTTACTTGCCCCCTTAAACTATTCAATACTTACAATTACTACCATCAAGTAATTGTAGGAGACTAGTTATGTCATACTGGTAACGTTACTCAAATGATCCGTAAGGCCACATCAACAGGTTATTTCTAACACCACCCCCTCTTTTAACGTTATTTTCACGAATTAGTAAAAAAACGTTAAAAATAGTGCACTTTTACTTTTACCCCCGAACGCCCACACATATATACATTATATACGCATACCATAGAATATATAAAATAAATAGACTAACAATAGCCAAATTTAACAAAAACAAAATAATAAATAAATGGGTTGAAATAACCAAATATAGCAAAAATAGTACTGCTAACAGAATAAACAACAGCTTTTTTATACATTAACAAACTATAAATAAACAACATTTGTATGCATATAGGTGTGTACCTTATGCTTAGGGTGGTTTTCAAAAAAAAATGATGTTTCATTTTTAACCCAAAGCTATTTGTTTTTCTACTTATAACACAAAAAGTTTTCAATCTCTTGCAATTCAACCGTACAACTTTTGTAAGGGTGGTTTTCAAAAAAATAAAATGATGTTTCATTTTTAACCCAAAGCTATTTGTTTTTCTACTTATAACACAAAAAGTTTTCATCTCTTGCAATTTAACCGTACAACTTTTGTACTTTCAACTTTGGTCCTCACATTTTTCATATTTCGCTGACTTTTTGTTTTAAATTTTGCAAGTTAACACGGCATAACGTGTGTGTGGTTCAACGTTTTACGCTTCGTACTAGATTTTGCGAGTTAACACGACTCAACGTGCGTGTGTGGTTCAACGTTTTTATGTCGTCTGTCTTTTCCCTGTTTGACAGGTTCGTTTCAGCGTGCGGAGTCCTAAATCGACTTAATTTTTATTTTCTATGTTTTACGTTGCAGTCTAATTTCTTTACATTAATACACCGTAACTTCAGTATTGGTTGTCGTTGGCGGTGGTGTGGTATTGGTGCTATTCGGCACGGTTTTACGCCCCCGCTGCATTGCGGCGGGTGGTAAATCTACTTCCCACCAAAAACCAGAAATAGAAATAAAATAATAATAAAAACCTAAAACCATTGTTTTAAAACTATGTGTAGTGGAGTTTTTTCCTAGAAAGGTGTTGAGGGAAAAACTATTTACCATTTTGGTGTTCCCTACAAACTATTTACCAAATTAGTGTTTTCATTACTTTTTATTAACTTATTCATTGTCACATTTATTTATTTATTGGATTGTCATTCTAAAAAAATTGTTGGATTAATAAATTAATAAAAAGACACATTTGTCAGATTTTAGTTGGTTCAAATTAATTTTATTCAATTAATCATATATTTTTTATTTATTTTTTCATCAACACATTACAGTGCTTTTATCTTTGTTTTATTTTCTTACAAACTCATTATATTTCATTTTCTTTTTTTATCAACTAAACTCATTATATTTCATTTCCTTTGTTCGATCAACTGAGTGATTTTTATCTTTATTTATTTTTTCATCAACACATTACAGTGCTTTTTATCTTTGTTTTGAACCTTTTTCGATCAACTAATGTTGAATACATAAAATATAAATCATCTCAAATAAATTTATTTGAAGAATGAAATATGAAGCATAATAAAGATAATTGAACATTACAAATATCAAATACAAGCAAAAACAAAAACAAAAATAAAAATATCAAATAAAGACTATTGATCTCAATGCTAAAAAATTAAAAGAAAACATGTAAAAAAAATTAACTCGCTTAGTGACCCAGACACGATAAGCTAAAGCTTTTAGTTGTGGCTTGCGAAACTTATCATTAAAGTTGTTGATAAAATGCCTTAAGCAATACCTAGAAGAATGAATAATAATCATTAAGTGGGTTGATTTTTTGACATGTTTGCTTTTAATTTGTTTGCCATTGAGATCAATAGTGACTCGACTTTATTTGACATTTATATTTTCATTTGTATTTGACATTTTTAATATTCGATTATCTTTGTTATAATTCGTGTTTCATTCTTCAAATTTATTTGAGACGATTTATATTCTGTATTTGATATCAGTTGATCTTGATCTGAAAAAAAAAAGTTGAAATATAATGAGTTGCTAAGAAAATAAAGTAAAAATAAAAAGCACTCAGTTGATTAAAAAATGAAATATAATGAGTTTAAACGTAAGAAAAAAGAAAACGAAATCTAATGAGTTTGTAAGAAAAAATTAAAAATAGTACATGCGTTGATGGAAAAAATATAAATAAATATATGATTAAATGTATAAAAAGTAAAAAAAAAATGAAGCAACTGAAACCTGAGAGGGAATGTGTCTTTTATTAAATTCATTAATCTAATAAATAAATAAGACAATGAAAAAGTAACAAAAACACTATTTTGGTAAATAGTTTGTAGGGAACACCAAAATGGTAAATAGTTTTTCTCTCAACAACACTTTAGGAAAAAAAAACTCATGTGTAGTGGGCCATTATCATAATGCCCCTCACTTGGCATGAAGCGACATGTGGCATATGGGACATGTTGCATTATGTGGGATGAAGTTCTAAAGTAGTGTAGTGGTATAATGTCCCAACAATTATTATCCAAATATTATTTTTTTTAGAAAAACAAACACAAATAATATTACGAGAGTTGAAATTTTCTTATTGGCCATTCAATTTTCGTTCGGGCGTGTTTGAGGAAACGCCAACAACAAAATTTGGACGAAAACACCCCGGGGGCTGTGTGTGAGGCGTTATGGGGCCAAAACACACCCAAATCACTCACCACTACACATATGGAATTTCATGACAAGGGTACCATATTAGATTATACATCATTTTATTACCCAAAATATACATGTTCATTACCTGAACCATACCATAAACATTTTCGTTTTTATTTTATTTTGTCTTTTGTAATAGAATAATCTACTAGTTTTTATATATTTAACTAAATTAGAATCTAGTGTATTACACGTGTTGATTAGACGTAATGTTATATGCTTACTAAATAAAATAGTTTTTTTTTAACTCATGTATTGTACGAGTTGAATAAACCCTTGTATTACACGGGTTGAATAAAATATAATGTAATATGCTATCACACAAAGTCGTCAAGATATCTCTTTAAAAATGAACTTTGATGTGAGAGTTATAGATTATGTTAACTTAATTTTTATTGAACATTTTTTCCCAACTAGGTAATAAATTTTTTTATGTAACTGATAAATCTTAATTCAGTTAAAGTGTATATCTTTATAACACAGTTAAGTTAATTTAAATTGCAATTACAAATAGATAAATACATGTAAAAAACTAAGAACTAAATCTTGGATTTTTTATACAACTACCTTTTTTATTATTTGACATATTGTATAATTACCATTGATACCATCTAACCACATTAAGTATTTTAAAAAATATACAAATCACTAATGAAAAACAACTATTGTCATTCTTCGGTTTTTCAATACATTAACGAACGTAATTTTAAACTTGGTGATATTTGAAAACTTTAATGTCAACTTTTAAGTTAAAAAGGTTTGTTTAGTTATTTGGAAACTTAACATTTTTTAAAAGACCATTTTCTATATTCATGTTGTTTTTATGTATCTGATAAATGGTAATTCAATTAAAGTGAACATAATCATTTATATATATTTTTAACACAGTTAAGTTAATTTCAATTGCAATAACAAAGAGATACCATCATCATACCCAATAAATCCTATCAATAGCAAAGCTAAGGTAGACTCTGAGGAGGGTAAGATGTAGACAACCTTCGTCACACCTTCCACCTACAGGGTTTTACCGGGAGACGCGTGACAAACCAGAATCCCAGACACTAGTCATATAGAACGACCTCTATATGAGTAAAAATGCGTTATTCAAACCAAAGTAAGTTGCACATTGCGAACACCGATTCAGATTTTTTTTGATCCATTGAATCAGCCCAATAGGTCCTTCTTCTCCGGTGAACTTGCTTGGTTTCCCGTCCAGGAATACTTTGTAGGGATTTAATCACATGCCTAAAGAATTGAATTCAAAAGGAGTGTTTAGGGAAACGTGTTTACTAAATAATGTTATTATTTTAGATTTCGCGAAAATCAATTTAAATAACGTTACCAAGTAAACACGTTTCCCTGAACACTCCTTTCGAATTCTATTATTTAGGCATGGGATTGAATCGCTACAAAGTATTACTGGATGGGAACCAAGCAAGTTCACTGGAGATAAAGGACCCATTGGGCTGATCCGATGGATGCAAAATCTAAATCGGTGTTCGCAATGTGCAACTTACTTTGGTTTGAAAAACACATTTTTACTCATATAGAGGTTGTTCTATATGACTAGTGTCTTGGATCCTGTTTTGTCACGTGCCTCGCGGTAAAATCCCGCAGTTGGAATATGAGGGTGTGACAGATTAGTATCAGAGCCACCGGTTATAGTGAAATAGGTTTGCATTTAGTAGTAGACCTAGAATATAGCCACAGACACAACACTAATTTGAAACCAACACGAACACAAACACATGACTCTCACACATATCTTACTACTCTACTTAACAAGTTTGTTGACATCGGGATCACCTAGGGCTAGCGAGGAACATGAAGTTTCTGATTCCCCACCCACATCACCTATTTATTCGGGACGACTTAGCGCGGCAGAGATACGCCGTAGTATGCGCTTTGTGCCTTTCATAGTTAGGGGAAGTGGAGGAAACGAAGACCGGAGCTGGTACCCCCATCTAATTCGTATAGCAGACGAAGAAGTTCCTCTCCTATCTATAGCGGATTCTCCTGACCTCTTCGGTACTTTACCTCCACTCGAGTACCCCCTGGAGGAGGCCTTTGCTGGCTTCGTAGCAGCTACTGATAACGAGTTCTGACATATGCGTGAAGCAGTTGGTGCAATCACGGATCTGATTCAGCAAGTTAGCAACCTGAAGCGCGGTATTGAGCATGTTCAGGCGACCTTGCAGCAAAGGACTATCAAGGAGAACAACTACGGGAAATGGTTAGAGTTATGCCTGAGCAGGTTGTGGAGCTCACTCAGAGGACTGAAATGGCATTGAATGAACCAGAGGACATCCCCGAAGAGGAACCTGAAGAAGCGCCCGAGGATGCAGAAGTGGATGAGGATCTAGACATAGGAGGCGAAAAACTCGACGACTGATCCATCTCTTGTTTCTCTTTTCTTAGATGTTTACATGGAAATATTAAGACTATCAAAATTTTAATATTTATTGAAGTACGTTGTGATGACAATTACAATTTATTGTTTGACTACATTATTCTTGAAACTTCCATGATGATTGTGACATCCGTGTCTCCACAAGTACGAATCCAATGAGATCTTGTGTTTCAATCTTGGAATTTGTACAAATAACTTGTGATCTTTGCTCATATCAATTCTCGTTCGATTTCGAGCTCTAAATCGCTTTCTGGAAAGTTATACGCAAACTGATGCGTAAACATGATCAGTTTAACGCGACAAACACTCCGGAAGAGTGACATAGGCTTAACATACCTTAAATAACCTTTACATAACCTAGAAATAAGTTTTGGAGGGTTTGGTGTGTCGAAATCAAGTTTACTCGATCGCAGGGACTGTTGGTGTCAAACTGCGAAAGTCTACCGATTCATATGTTATCGAACCTTCTGGAATATGCTCATAAGTTAAACATACCCTAAATATCCTTTACATAGCTTAGAAATAGGCTTTGAGGGGTTCGGTATGCTAAAATAAACTTATTTGGTCAAACAGGGACTAAAAGCGTCAAAAAGTGCATAAGTTTGCATTTTCGCGCATATCTTACGTTCTGAACATATCCGGACATCCAAAATTTTTTTGAATCATTAAAATATTTTATTTTAGCGATTGGAATGCAAAAATACCCTTCGTCGCGCAATTTGGATCGTTTTCGCGTTCGTTCGAGTTTCGTCGTAATTAACCGAACAACGCAACCGTAAGACCAAACGAACCGACATCCGGAATGTTTTCAAGCATATTTTAAGCTCCCTATACTTTAACTTCATTATAGAGCCTTGAAATGGGGTTAACGTGGCTTAAATACGTCGAAAATGCTTCGAAAAGCAAGTTTTGGACATTCAGGGACCTAAACTGACATTCTGCCAAACTTGGCTCTCGCGGGGCCCGTAAGAGGAAGCCTCTTCTTACGTGGGGCGCGACCAATGCCTAGATCAGCAAACTGTTTTTCTGATTCAGCAGCTGGTTTCCTAGTTTTTGCACATGGTTTATTCAATCTTTGAGCTGGTTTTAGGCACCCATTGTCACACCCTGATATTTCCACGTATTACCGGTGGGCCCGGTGGGGAGTATCATGACGTAGTTGATATTATCATAGTCAAACAACACAAATTAATGCACAGCGGAAGCAAAAGATAAATATATTACAAACCGAATGAGAATATCAAAATATTACAAACGGTATGTAAAGGATCCACCGGCGGATCAAAAAAAAGAAAACTGTTCAACAGACTTTAGGCATCTAGAACTTGCAAGATTCCCTATTAACGCCCTGAGCACCAAGCCAATTACGTACAATACCTGTCACTTAACCTTTTTGGAAAATACGTCAGTTTACACTGGTAAATACAATTAACTGACTCATTTTGAAAACATTTAAGAAAATTGATTTGAATGCTCAATGCATAAAAATTCTTTTATAACTTGGGACAATTATATAAAAATAATCTTGTATACAGATTTACATGTTCGTTATACGTTCAGGGCCCGATGTTAGAAACCGAGTCAAGATTAACAGACACGCCACAAGTATAGGCCCACAAGAGAGTGAGATACCGTTTCCCTTATGCAACTGTCAGGTGTATGCCTACACCCCGTGCTTAAGACGTGGCCATTTTATTATAATGATGCCAAGGATATTCGGGACATGGTCATTAACCCCTAAAGGCTTTTATTTCAAACAATACAGATTAAAACGGGTTACCTCAATAATTTAACCACAATACGATTAAATTTTCAATACCCAACCAAGCGGTATTATTATAATACCGTATCCCAAGCCCGTATAGGGAAAATAAGTTAAAAATATTTACCTGAGCTTAAAATGCAATTTATACTCAGCCGTATATACTAGTCAGCAATCACAAGTACCTCTACTGGGGCTCTTAATCTGGAACGAAGGTTTTATTAACCTATTAGATTCCTAACGGGTCTTATTTAAGTCGTAACTTAGACCGGTTAATTTTAAGGAAAGGTTCACGGTTCAAAATGCATGATTAAGCGAAGACCGGAATAGAATGTGATTTAGACCCGACAAATTTGGAGACTTGCATAATATGGGTAAACTAAACACATTCTGGATTTTGAGGCAAAAATGATAAGGTTTGACCCGTTTCGGTTAATTTATGCAAACTAGTTACATAAACCGAACCGAACGCGAAAAAATGAATAATGGGTAACCAAATGAGTCATGAACATGTTTCACAAGTTAATATGCCTTAAATATGTCGTGATATCAGTAGGATATCTTCCATTATGCCCAAAATGAATTTAAAGTCAATTTAGGGCCCAAAAGGGCATTTTGGTCATTTTAAAGATTATAAAAGATGTTAAATGAAAATCTGAGGTTCTGGTCTAAAATGATCAGTAAAATATTTAATTTAATAAGTTATATCAGTAGGGTATTGCATATATGTGAAATTTATTATTTATAACCAAACTATGCACCGAATAGGCATTTTGGTAATTTCACATAAGCTTTAAAGGTCAAATTTGGGAATTTGAGTTCAAAAATTTTGCTTACTGTTAAAGTATAAAAATTTACTAAAAAAATCAGTAGGTATTAAGTCTTATATGTTTAAAATAGTTTTAACTCATACTATGCGTTTAAAACGCGTAAAAAGTCGCTTTTAAGCGATTTTCGGGTTATATAAGAAAATCTGAGTTTCAGCTTAGTTTATAAAGTTCAAAATACTTTATTTATCATATAAAATTAGTAGCAAAAAGTTTGGTATTAAAATGTTATGTAAAACTCATTTTATTCAAGAAAATGGTATAACCGACAATTACCGAATCAAAGCAAGAACCCTACGTTATGCTTAGCTTAAAAATAAATAAAAATCTTCAAAAATCCCAAAATATTATATTACATCAGTGGGTAAAAAGTTTGGTGTCAAAATTTGAGTTTAGATAGGCTTTATGCTAATAATGTCGTTTAATAAATAAAAAGCTTTCAATTTACGCTATTGAGCATAACTCTTAATCTAGACCTCTAACTGATGTCAAATTTTTAGCACAAGTTTATAAATCAGTAATAAAGTTTTTTGTCCTCTCACATTTTCAAAAATCTCGTTTTAAGGTCAAAAGGGCATAATGGTCAACTTTTAAGTATATAACGGAAACATGCAATGAACTAGGATTTCTATGGAACCAAGTTGTATAACCTCAGAGGGTTATACTAACCTGTAATATGGTCCTAAAGGAATCCTAAGGCATATCTAAACTAAGCTAAATCGGATCAGAACTGAAAGTCAAAGCAAAAGTCAACTTTTGCGACTTTCGGTTGCGAACCGAGCATAAACTCAGAATTGTCGGGTTGAACATGCTTAAACATGTTCTTATATTAATTACCAAGTTATTTAAGTGTTAAAACATGTTCCATAACTTCTATATTATTAGTAAAAACTGACTCGTTTGACTTTTTATTAAGAAGTTTGACCCGACAATTGACTGAGTAAACGTGGTAATTAGGAGGTGCCCTTTTGAGGGTTTAACACCTACCTAATTACGGTTACGTAGCCATGTTCGTTGCGAACAATGGCTCAACCGTTTAAAAGTCAAAGCGTTTATCGAAAACGCTTGACTTTTCGGCTATAAACGCTAAATAAAACAAACTAGTCACGAAAGGACACTTACAAAGGGTCCAATGGACTGAAGGAGGTTCTCAAGAAGTTCAAGACCCTCTTAGAATCAGAAGCATAGCAGATTTGAAGAAAATGTGAGTTGCAAATGAAAGTGGGGAAGGGTATATATAGGATTTTGAGAACCGTTAGGATCGTTCATTGATAAAGGTGCTTCGATCTCGGCCTTACAAGTATCACCCATTGTTTTTCAATACCATGGGTGCTCAAAATGGCCCATAGAATGAAGGAAACAATGTGTGGAAACCAGAAATCAGCTGCTGTAATGAAAACAACAGTTTTTACAGGTCTGATGCACTTTAGTTCAGCAAACAGAACTTTTAAAAAATGCAGAAATGGTCCCTGTGAGCATATAAGGTCCTATTTGGCATGTTTAAGGCTCGTTAAGCCATTTCCAAGGCTCTACAATGATGCCTAAACATAGGGGGTTCAAAACATGCCGAAAAATATGTCGGATGTCGGTTCGTTTGGCCGTACGGTCACGTTGTTCGACTAATTACGACGAAATACGAACGGACGCGAAAAACGATCCGAAATACACGACGAATGGAATTTTATCATGCCAATCATTAAAATAAAATATTTTAATGCTTACATAAATTTTTGGATGTCCGGATATATCCAGAACGTAAGATATGCGCGAAAATGCAAACTTGTGCACTTTTTGACACTTTTAGTCCCTGTTTGACTTAAAAGTTTATTTTTGCACACTAAACACCTCTAAGCCTATATCTAAGCTATAAAAAGGATATTTAGGGCATGTTTAACTTATGATCATATTCCGTAAGGTCCGTTACCATACGAATCGACGTACAGTAGAAACTCGATAAATTAATACTCGATTATTTAATAAACTCTCTAAGATAATATTTTTTGCCGGTCCCGACTCGGGGATAGGGTGCTAAATTAATAATTCGCTAAAATTATAAGATAATACATTTTTGATAATTTCTTTAGATCCCATATAAAATATAAATTAATAATTCCTTATATATAGCATATTACATGAATGATTTATGAAGGTTTCTTGAAAAATGACTCAATTGTCGCTTGAGTCACCTGCAAACCATAGTTACTATGAACCCATTCTTGCAATTGTTTTTTAGTGAGACTTGGATTATCCTTGTTGTGCTTGCATAATGCTCTTCGAATCTCGTCTGTCATTGTTGTTTTTTTCACACCTTTAAGATGGGAAGCCATGTTGTGTGTATGATTTGTTTGTGTTAACCTATTTTGATCTTGTATTTATATAGAAAATATTTTTAATGTCCATAAAGTGATACATTGAACACAAGAAGCATAATAAGGTGGGAGATTGAAGGTTTCTTTCAAATTGGGCCATTCATTTGATATACATGCATTGTATACAATAATTAAGTGGAAGCTTGAAAGGTGTTTGTAAGCTAAGTATTCTACTATAAATTAATAAAATATTAATTAATATATAAATTAATAATTATTAATTTATCGATTAATTAATAAATTTTGGTGGTCCCAAGTGTATTATTTTATAGAGTTTCTACTGTACTTTTGCAGTTTGACGCAAATAGTCCTTTGATTGCGCAAAGTAGCGCGAAATGTCATTTAATGATATCCAAGCCTTCCATGGCCCATAATGGGCATTTCCAAGCATGGGTTTAATTATTTCTACGCTCTTGATCGCTTAAATGGTCACCAAAAGGCGTAGATTCA
The DNA here is from genome assembly GCA_030545235.1 of Helianthus tuberosus. Lineage (NCBI taxonomy): Eukaryota > Viridiplantae > Streptophyta > Magnoliopsida > Asterales > Asteraceae > Helianthus > Helianthus tuberosus. The sequence goes on along the minus strand of CM060452.1, from coordinate 13,527,698 downwards.
AAAGTTGACGCTTTAGGTCCCTCTAATGCGCAAACTTGCGCATATAATCGTTTAATAGCATCTAAGCCTCATCTAATCCATATTAGGCATTCTTGAGAGTATTATTAAACATCATGATTCTTCGAGTTCGCTAAAAGGTCATTCAGCGGTATAATTAAACATATTGACACTTTTAGTCCCTCTAACTTGCAAAGTTGCGCGTAACTTTACTTATAGGCATAAAAACCTTAGACGGCCAATAATTGGCATTCCCGAGAGTATAATCAAATATCATGAAGCTCCCGGTTTGTTAAAAGGTCACTCAAAGGTAAGAATTAACATGTTGATGCTTTTAACCCTTTATTGCGCAAACTTTCAATTAATTACGCAAACGGCTACACTCGATCAACAAGTGGCTCATTTGTGAATATAAATACCGTAAGAGGTTATTTAGAAACTTATTTTAGGTATGCTAACACTTCCAGTCCTTTCATAGTCAAAGTTTTTGATTTTTCAAAAAATTAGTCCCTTAATTTCAACGTTTGACTTTATTAGGGTTTATTACACGTGTCAATACATCATTGGACTTGATTTTACGAGGTGTTACATCCTCACCCCCTTAAAAGAAATCTCGACATCGAGATTTGCTAAAATTGTGACAACTCGAAGTTCAGAACCTTTCATTGTATCTCGATATAACATACTTGAACATTATATGACTAGTTAACTTGTTGGTTTAATGAATGATATAAGTGAATTTATGTGATTATGTGTTGTGCTTGTATGTATAGTATGTATATATGTATAAGTGGGCCGAGAACCATGAACCCGACTCGAGACCGCCCGGTCTCGAGTGAATAGTGTAACTATTTGGGCCAGTTAATCCATCCGAAACCCATTAGGGTGCATCAACTTGAAGCTAGTATATAACCTTGTTGTTAGCCAACATTACCATCTTTGACAACTTACACACACTCTCCTACACACACACACACTCTCCCTTCCTCTCACTAAAACCCTAAGTCTCAACATCCTTCTTCTCTCATTCTCTCGGATTCAAACCGGCAACACTAGGACCTACGGTTCAAGCTTGGAATCGGCATTCGGAAGTTCACCCTTCATACCCTTTAGCCGGTTAGTGTCTCATTAATTGTTTAATGACAAATACATGAGAGATTGTTGTTTATCTATGATAAAGATGTTTGCTTGATAGGAAAATAGTTGCTTGTTATCAAATGATGTTTATTTATCAAAGGATGTTCATGCTTTGACAATTAAGTTGTGTAAAAATGAATGAGTATGTGCAAACATGTTCTTGAATAATCGGTTGATGATGCATGATGATGTTATGATGAAATGTTAGTAATCGGCTCTATATGGGTTTGAATCCGAATGGGGTGGTTATGATTAGGTTTGAATGGGGAGGTTTGTGTTCATGAAATCGGATTAGCATATGTTGATGATAAATCTTGTTTAAGTATGTTATTGCATTGATTGAATGTGCTAGATGTAGGAACCGATGATGTCATTAACTTGAGTTTATAATAGGAAAGATTTTATTGATGAAGCATGTTGTTAAAATGAAAACCCTAAAATGATGAACTATTTGAATGTATGGTGAACAACATGAATATGCTATGAATGTGCCTTGAATATTTGAAATTGAGGTGTTTGATCCATTTCGGTTAGTTTTTAGACAAGAAAACATGTTAATATGGATAGTACATAAGGTTGCATGAAATTGGATTTCCATTGGTTAGTACACTATGCAGATCAGCAGGTCCTGGGAGTCGAGACACCTGGTTTCGACTCGAGACAATGAAGATGACAACTCGAGATCCATGGTTGCGACACAGGTTGCGAGTCGAGAACCCCTAGTCTCGACTCGAGACCACACCACATCAGCACAAAAACAGCATAACTCGAGACCACGGTTGCGGACCGGTTGCGACTCGAGACCGTCTAGTCTCGACTAGTGCATGTATAACTCGAGACCACGAACACATGTTCACTGAGTTGGACTTGTTCACTATTACGGGCTTAGGAGTTTGGGCTGGGTTGTTGGGCTTTACGTGTACTGTTGAATGTGTATGTTGTGCATTGGACTGTCATGAGAAACACTTGTTTGCAACGTGCTAGTATATACATGTAGAGAATGTAAGTGTGTTACTCGGTTTGTATCTGACTCGGGTGGTATCTATGTTAGGACGTAGTTGACCACTTACAACCTGATTGACCTTTCTGTGTATCTGCCGAGCAAACCAAGGTGAGTTCACACCCTCTACAAAGCATGGGATTCCCAGGGGTTGGGAATGGGGTTAAGGAACGTGGATTCCTCGTCCTTTCTTGGGTAGGACAACATTGGTTCAGGAATATACTTCCTCGTCCTCATGGACAGATATCTCGTACTAGACCAAAACTCTATCACGAAGTCCCTCCTTTTTATATCGACTTAATCGCCAGGCCAATGGCGAGCGGGTCATTAGTTAGATAGCGCTATTTAGGTCTGACAAGCCTCACACCGTGCCGCAGAGGACGGGCGTGAACTAATGGATCTGGGCACATCAATGATGATAGACATTGACAGTTCAGGGCACATAAACATGACTACAGTCAGCAGTCGATATGGTAACAAGTCTAGTGTATACATGGGGTAGCCCCCACGGCCGAAACGCCAGATAACTAACATGGGGTAGCCCCCACGGCCGAAACGCCAGATAACTAACACGGGGTAGCCCCCACGGCTGGATTTCCAGAGTAAATGGGTTAAACAAATCACGATTTCAACTATGGGGTAACCCCCACGGCAGGACGCCAGTTAAAGGAAACTGTTTTTGGAACAACTTAAAATGAACACCCAACCGTGAACTCACTCAACTTGTTGTTGACTCGTTACTACATGCTTTGCAGGTCAATAGGTACTTAGCTGGAGCTTGCATGGAAGAGAGTCATTGTGGGACATGGACAGCTGTGTGCCATGTTAAACTTTGAAACAATTAAACTTATGTTTTGGTTTTAAACGTTATGCTTCCGCTTGCAACTTAAACTATGTTTTTGTTTGGACACCAATTGTGTTGGTTGGATTTTATAACTACTTGCATGCTTGTTCAACATGATTGGTGGCTGGATCCTTGTCAGTCACGCCTCCAAGCGGTAGTACTCCGCAGGTGGATTTTGGGGGTGTGACAGATTGGTATCAGAGCCATTGGTTATAGTGAACTTGGTTTTAATGAAGGGAAAACGTTTTTGTTAAAACCAGACTATAACCTGTACAGTGCTCAACGGTCCACAACGACGCTTCACTCCACATGCAAGGCTCAACATTCTAGGTGATGTAATCTGTGTATATATTGCCTACTTGTTAGTTACGTAGTACATTGCTCATGGTATGCTTGGTTAGTATAACTACTGTTGCTTGAACACGTGTGTGCTTACCCCTTTTGCCATCGCACTTTCGCGAACCTCTCTCACTCATGTTTCCCTCTTATATGAAGATCATGAGTGGGCGCATTAACATGACTCAAGCCCAGTTGACGACTCTGATTAACGAAGGAGTTGCTGCGGCACTTGCAGCTGCACACGCAGGAGGTATATCCTGCAGTCCGAACTCATTCTAGGATCCTTAGGTCCTACTCTCGTGTACCAACCTTTGTGTTAAACTTTGTCTTTCTTTCACCCACAATAGGTCAACATGCTCAGCCACCTGTGTGCACCTTTAAAACCTTTATGGACTGCCGACCCACTACTTTTAGCGGCACTGAAGGAGCAGTAGGTCTCCTCCACTGGTTTGAGAAACTAGAATCTGTGTTCGAAATGTGTGAATGCCCTGAGGCGCGCAGGGTGAAGTATGCTACCGGTACTCTCGAGGGTTTAGCCCTCACATGGTGGAACGCTCAAGTTCAAATGCTGGGGTGGTTGCTGCCAACGCCACCCCATGGGAAACTTTTAAGGAGATGATCAAGGAAGAATACTGCAGTCGTGACGACATTCATAAGCTGGAAGTCGAGTTCTACAACCTCAAAATGACGGGGTCAGAAATTGAGGCGTACACTAAGAGATCGAATGAGCTTGCCTTACTGTGTCCTACTATGGTGGACCCTCCAATTAAGCGAATTGAACTCTTTCTCAAGGGCTTGGTGCCAGAGATCCAAAGTCATGTGACTTCAGCAAACCTTGCCACTATCCAGCAAGTTGTTCAGTTGGCTCACCGTCTTACTGATCAGGCGGTGGAGCAGAACAGGTTACCCAAGCGCATAAGTGCTACAGCTACTTCGGATGCTCCTAGTGACAACAAGAGGAAATGGGATGGAGCTTCAAGCAAGGGTTCGACTTCTGTTCAGTCTCAGTCTCAGCAGAGAAAGACTGATGACTACAAGAGCCCCGGGCAGCAATCATCTGGTGGTCAAAGTCATGGTGGGTACAAGGGGAATCACCCAAAAAGCAATCGCTGCAACCTGCACCATAGTGGGCCATGCACCAGGGGCAACTGTCATCGATGCAACAAGCCAGGTCACGCTGCAAAGGATTGCAGGAGCTTATACCCCGCAAACCAGAATCGCCAACAACAAGCCCCTCAGAACCAGCGATAGCAGCAGCAGCAGGGTAACAACAAAGGGTGCTTTCAGTGTGGAGCTGAAGGCCACTTCAAGAAAGATTGTCCCCAATTGAACAGGAATCAGAACAACAACAACAACAATAATCAGGGGAATGGTAACAATGGGAACAACAACAACAATGGTGCCAGGGGCGGGCGTTCGTGATTGGTCAAGGTGAAGCATGGAATGACCCCAATGTTGTGGCGGGTAAGTTCCTTCTCGACGACTTTTATGTTACAGTTTTATTTTATTCGGGTGCCGATACTAGCTACGTGTCACTAGACGTTAGTCAAATGCTTAAGCGTATTCCAACACCTTTGAACAACAAGCACACTGTAGAGCTAGCAAACGGTAAGAGTTTAGAAGCCACACACGTAGTCAAGGGTTGTAAACTTGTTCTTGCTAACCAGACCTTCTCTATCGACCTCATTCCTATCGTCTTGGGTAGTTTCGACGTTGTCATTGGAATGGATTGGTTGTCCCAACACCGAGCAGAGATTCTTTGCAACGAGAAGATTGTTCGTATTCCTGGTTTCAGTGGTGAACCTCTCATGATTCGTGGCAACATGAAGGGCGCTGTTGAGAACGTCATCTCTTTTCTTAAGGCCCAGAAGTGCTTGCGAAAGGGCCACACTGCCATTTTGGCTCTCGTTACTGACACCTCGGAGAAAGAGAAAAAGATAGAAGATTTCCCAATTGTACGCGACTATCCGGAGGTATTTCCTGAGGAATTACCTGGCCTTCCGCCTCATCGCCAAGTCGAATTTCAGATTGAACTAGCTCCTGGAGCTGCGCCTATAGCTCGTGCACCTTATCGTTTAGCTCCATCAGAGTTGGAAGAACTCTCTACGCAACTACAAGAACTCTTGGATAAGGGTTTTATTCGACCTAGCTCATCGCCCTGGGGAGCTCCAGTGCTTTTTGTGAAGAAGAAAGACGGTACCTTCAGAATGTGCATCGACTACCGGGAACTCAACAAGGTGACGGTGAAGAATCGCTATCCTCTACCACGCATTGACGACTTGTTCGACCAGCTGCAGGGGTCGAGCTACTATTCAAAGATTGATTTGAGATCGGGATATCATCAGCTGAGAGTCCGAGAAGAGGATGTCTCTAAAACAGCCTTTAGAACTCGCTATGGGCACTATGAGTTTTTGGTCATGCCTTTTGGGCTGACAAACGCACCTGCGGTTTTCATGGACTTGATGAATCGAGTGTGCAAGCCTCACCTGGACAAGTTCGTTATAGTATTCATCGACGACATCCTGATCTATTCTAAGAGTTAGGAGGAACACGAGCAGCATCTACGACTTATTCTGGAACTCCTTCGAACAGAACAACTTTACGCAAAATTTTCGAAATGCGACTTCTGGCTTCGTGAGGTCCATTCCCTAGGCCATGTGGTAAACAAGGATGGGATTCTTGTTGATCCATCCAAGGTGGACTCGATTAAGAACTGGCCTGCACCTCGAACACCAAAGGAAATTCGCCAATTCTTGGGTTTGGCAGGTTACTACAGGAGATTCATTAAGGATTTTTCCAAGATTGCACAGCCTCTCACCTCACTAACGCAGAAAGGCGTTGTTTATCGATGGGGGAATGGACAGGAATTAGCATTCCAACATTTAAAGGATAGACTTTGCAGTGCACCTATCCTTTCCTTGCCAGAGGGTACAGACGACTTCGTGGTCTACTGCGACGCATCAATTCAGGGTCTTGGTTGTGTATTGATGCAACGAGATAAAGTTATAGCCTATGCCTCATGCCAACTCAAAGTTCATGAAAGAAACTACACTACGCACGACTTAGAGCTGGGAGCTGTTGTCTTCGCACTTAAGTTATGGCGACATTACCTGTACGGTACCAAGTGTGCCATCTACACCGACCACAGGAGCCTCGAGCATATCTTCAAGCAGAAGGAACTGAATATGCGACAACGACGATGGGTCGAGCTAGTGAATGACTACGAGTGCTCAATCAGGTATCACCCGGGCAAGGCCAATGTTGTGGCTGACGCCCTCAGTCGAAAGGACACTGCGCCTAAGCGCGTACGAGCTTTGCAACTCACTATACATTCTAGTCTTCCATCCCAAATACGAGCTGCTCAGATAGAAGCATTGAAACCGGAAAACGTCAGGGCTGAGGCTCTATGCGGCTCAAGGCAACGCTTAGAACAGAAGGAAGACGATGCTTACTACGTAACGGGACGCATTTGGGTCCCACTCTATGGCAATCTACGAGAGCTCGTGATGGATGAGGCACACAAGTCTCGCTACTCGGTACACCCTGGTTCGGATAAGATGTACCACGATATCAAAACTACGTACTGGTGGCCTAGCATGAAGGCTCACATAGCGACCTACGTTAGCAAGTGCTTGACGTGTGCGAGAGTCAAGTCAGAATACTAGAAACCCTCAGGCCTACTCCAACAACCAGAGATACCACAATGGAAATGGGAGCAAATTTCCATGGATTTCGTTACTGGCCTGCCTAGGTCCCAGCGCGGAAACGATACTATTTGGGTGATCGTGGATCGACTCACAAAATCTGCACACTTCTTGGCTATCAAGGAGACGGATAAATTCTCCACTCTTGCAAAAGTGTATCTCAAGGAAGTTGTCTCGAGGCACGGGGTGCCCACCTCTATTATCTCGGATCGGGATGCACGTTTTACTTCAGAACTGTGGCAAGCAATGCACAAATCCTTTGGCTCACGATTAGACATGAGCACAGCATATCACCCTCAGACGGACGGGCAGTCCAAGCGCACTATTCAAACCTTAGAAGACATGCTTCGTGCATGTGTAATCGACTTTGGCAACAGCTGGGAAAAGCATCTGCCACTTGTGGAATTCTCGTACAATAATAGCTACCACACCAGTATTAAAGCTGCTCCGTTTGAGGCATTGTACGGACGTAAATGCCGGTCACCACTTTGTTGGGCAGAGGTGGGGATAGTCAGATCACTGGTCCAGAACATGTGGTGGACACAACCGAACAAATTGCTCAAATACGAAGACGCATGGCGGCAGCTCGTGACCGTCAGAAAGTCTACGCCGATAAGGGCAGGAAACCACTTGAGCTCCAGGTTGGGGAGCGGGTACTACTCAAAGTTTCACCCTGGAAGGGTGTGGTCCGTTTTGGTAAACGAGGCAAACTTAACCCACGATACGTCAGACCTTTCAAAATCATCGAGAAAATAGGCAGGGTGGCCTACAGACTGAACTTACCAGCAGAACTCGGTGCAGTTCACAACGTTTTCCACGTGTCGAATCTGAAGAAGTGTCTGTCAGATGAGACCCACATAGTTCCTCTGAAGGAACTCACTATTGACTAGCAGTTACGATTCGTCGAGGAACCAGTTGAAATCACGGACCGGGATGTTAAGGTCCTCAAGAGCACTAGGATACCTCTCGTTCGAGTTCGTTGGAACTAACGTCACGGCCCAGAGTTCACCTGGGAACGCGAAGACCAAATGAAACAAAAGTATCCCCAACTGTTCGCAAACAATACAACCACTACTGAGGCTGAAGCTACGGAATTTCGGGACGAAATTCCAGATCAACGGGGGGAGGATGTGACACCCCAGGAAAACCAGTGAAAACCATACAACTTAACTAGCTTCCTCAGTGAGTGCTTGCCAAATTTTGGGACGAAATTTCTTTCAACTTGGGGATGATGTGACAACTCGAAGTTCAGAACCTTTCATTGTATCTCGATATAACATACTTGAACATTATATGACTAGTTAACTTGTTGGTTTAATGAATGATATAAGTGAATTTAAGTGATTATGTGTTGTGCTTGTATGTATAGTATGTATATATGTATAAGTGGGCCGAGAACCATGAACCCGACTCGAGACCGCTCGGTCTTGAGTGAATAGTGTAACTATTTGGGCCGGTTGGGCCATTTAATCCATCCGAAACCCATTAGGGTGCATAAACTTGAAGCTAGTATATAACCTTGTTGTTAGCCAACATTACCATCTTTGACAACTTACACACACTCTCCTACACACACACACTCTCCCTTCCTCTCACTAAAACCCTAAGTCTCAACATCCTTCTTCTCTCATTCTCTCGGATTCAAACCGGCAACACTAGGACCTTCGGTTCATGCTTGGAATCGGCATTCGGAAGTTCACCCTTCATACCCTTTAGCCGGTTAGTGTCTCATTAATTGTTTAATGACAAATACATGAGAGATTGTTGTTTATCTATGAAAAAGATGTTTGCTTGATAGAAAAATAGTTGCTTGTTATCAAATGATGTTTATTTATCAAAGGATGTTCATGCTTTGACAATTAAGTTGTGTAAAAATGAATGAGTATGTGCAAACATGTTCTTGAATAATCGGTTGATGATGCATGATGATGTTATGATGAAATGTTAGTAATCGGCTCTATATGGGTTTGAATCCGAATGGGGTGGTTATGATTAGGTTTGAATGGGGAGGTTTGTGTTCATGAAATCAGATTAGCATATGTTGATGATAAATCTTGTTTAAGTATGTTATTGCATTGATTGAATGTGCTAGATGTAGGAACCGATGATGTCATTAACTTGAGTTTATAATAGGAAAGATTTTATTGATGAAGCATGTTGTTAAAATGAAAACCCTAAAATGATGAACTATTTGAATGTATGATGAACAACATGAATATGCTATGAATGTGCCTTGAATATTTGAAATTGAGGTGTTTGATCCATTTCGATTAGTTTTTAGACAAGAAAACATGTTAATATGGATAGTACATAAGGTTGCATGAAATCGGATTTCCATTGGTTAGTACACTATGCAGATCAGCAGGTGCTGGCAGTCGAGACACCTGGTTTCGACTCGAGACCATGAAGATGACAACTCGAGATCCACGGTTGCGACACAGGTTGCGAGTCGAGAACCCCTAGTCTCGACTCGAGACCACACCATATCAGCACAAAAACAGCATAACTCGAGACCACGGTTGCGGACCGGTTGCGACTCGAGACCGTCTAGTCTCGACTAGTGCATGTATAACTCGAGACCACACAGTCTCGACTCAAGATCTCTAATCTCGACTCGAGACCACGAGCACATGTTCATTGAGTTGGACTTGTTCACTATTACGGGCTTAGGAGTTTGGGCTGGGCTGTTGGGCTTTACGTGTACTGTTGAATGTGTATGTTGTGCATTGGACTGCCATGAGAAACACTTGTTTGCAACATGCTAGTATATACATGTAGAGAATGTAAGTGTGTTACTCGGTTTGTATCTGACTCGGGTGGTATCTATGTTAGGATGTAGTTGACCACTTACAACCTGATTGACCTTTCTGTGTATCTGCCGAGCAAACCAAGGTGAGTTCACACCCTCTACAAAGCATGGGATTCCCAGGGGTTGGGAATGGGGTTAAGGAACGTGGATTCCTCGTCCTTTCTTGGGTAGGACAGCATTGGTTCAGGAATATAATTCCTCGTCCTCATGGACAGATATCTCGTACTAGACCAAAACTCTATCACGAAGTCCCTCCTTTTTATATCGACTTAATCGCCAGGCCAATGGCGAGCGGGTCATTAGTTAGATAGCACTATTTAGGTCTGACAAGCCTCACACCGTGCCGCAGAGGACAGGCGTGAACTAATGGATCTGGGCACGTCAATGATGATAGACATTGACAGTTCAGGGCACATAAACATGACTACAGTCAGCAGTCGATATGGTAACGAGTCTAGTGTATACATAGGGTAGCCCCCACGACCGAAACGCCAGATAACTAACATGGGGTAGCCCCCACGGCCGAAACGCCAGATAACTAACACGGGGTAGCCCCCACGGCTGGATTGCCAGAGTAAATGGGTTAAACAAATCACGATTTCAACTATGGGGTAACCCCCATGGCAGGACGCCAGTTAAAGGAAACTGTTTTTGGAACATCTTAAAATGAACACCCAACCGTGAACTCACTCAACTTGTTGTTGACTCGTTACTACATGCTTTGCAGGTCAATAGGTACTTAGCTGGAGCTTGCATGGAAGAGAGTCGTTGTGGGACATGGACAGCTGTGTGCCATGTTAAACTTTGAAACAATTAAACTTATGTTTTGGTTTTAAACGTTATGCTTCCGCTTGCAACTTAAACTATGTTTTTGTTTGGACACCAAATGTGTTGGTTGGATTTTATAACTACTTGCATGCTTGTTCAACATGATTGGTGGCTGGATCCTGGTCAGTCACGCCTCCAAGCGGTAGTACTCCGCAGGTGGATTTTGGGGGTGTGACAAAAATGCTGTAAGTACTTTTTGTCGCAAAATGGACTTAACTTCTATAGCATATCTGGAGCCTCTCTAATCACCCAATATGACCTCTATTATAGGTACATGTATCCTCTTGGAGCTTCTTAACCTGTCGATCCTTAATCGATACAGGTTTCTTATCATATCATAAATCTGCATATCATTATGTGATAATGCTTCTTGACTTATTGGCGAAACATATCCTTAAATCATTAGTGTGGACTGCATGGCGAGCTTCGCCAAGTTCCTTAAATAGGTTTTAGCTTATATGCTACTTAATCTTGATACATTCTCTTCCCTCGAATGATTCTAAATATTCAGAGCTTACTAGCCTGATAATTAACAAATTAGCACACCCTTCCTGGGTGATGCCTTCTGTTGAATCTTTTTCCTTAACAAGAACTTAAGAGGGTTGCGACTTTCATCAGTCCTAAATTTTTCCGCCGATTACTGGCAGCTTTCAGACGATTATGGATTTGTATTATCTTATTCGTTGTTTCTAAGGCAACTTTCAGATCCTGACAATTGGACTTACCAATCTTCTGTCTAACAAAAATGTTTATTATTCTGTCTATACAAGGTCCCCAATGGAGCAACCTTGATGCTTTCATATCAACTATTATAGAAAAGCTTATTTTAAGGTGAGATGGTTATTCCAACCAATGCTTAAAACTAATCTCAAGGAATAGCTAATCCTCACAGCTAGTCGAACAAATCGACGATCCTGGGCAGCCGATGGCGATTCTTAATTGTTGCCTAAATAGGGTTGTGGTAATCAATGCATAAGCAAAATGAACCGTCCTTATTTATTAACAATACCGAATTCTCAGAATATTGAGTTAGGCTTTATGAACCTATATCTTAAAACTTACCGAATCAGGGATTCGATTATTCCATAATCAACATGGAGTTTTTACAATACTGCAGCCCTAAGCGGAATGTTAATCTTAACACTACTTGCCTCTCAGGAGGTAAACAAGGTAATCTTTGGAGAAGATAACCAAGGTACAAGGAGGTTACAGAGATTTTCCAAATCTCAGGCTCCAGTTCATCTATCATTGCATGTGTCAAATAAGTGACACATTCACGTTACAAGTCCACGGATTCCTTTATCAGAGATATTTACTTGGAAAATTCCATTCTAGATATCTTCTTTGAATACCATTAGCTGACTTTAATACCGTATGACCATTGGAATATCTTTGTGGTTCCATGCATTAAACCTCCATACTGATCAGGCATGGAAACAATCTATGAAACATATTAAGATACACCAATCCTCATATGGCGCTTTTGTCATACCATCTGGTATTTGTAATCGATAGAGATCAAAGAGATATCAATCACATATGATGATGCACTTCATCTGGAGAGAGGGTACATTAGAATTTCACGACTGAAGATTTCCGACAGGAACAAAAGAAATGGCTCCTATGATTTTCGCATGTAAGTTTTATCTTACACTTAATATCTAGGGTTCTTATGGAAGATTTTAGAAGTTTACTATACTTATAATTTATGAAGGATTTATTGGTATCCGAATTAAAACAGAATTCTTAGCATTTATATTCCAATAAATGTTAAAGAACGTACCTAACGTTATTATTGATATGAACTACTTCTGGCACTCTTTAGGAGAGTTTAAGCGCTATCATTCTTAGGCTTTCCTTCCCTAGTCGCACTTCTTTTGACAGATGCAGGGCATGTAGTCTTGATGTGGCCTTTCTCTCCACAGCCGAAATAGACTGCATTCTCCATGTCCTTGCAATCCAATGTTTTATGCTCCCTTGATTTGCGGATCCCACAAGCCCTCGGCTGCGATTGGGATTTTGGTTCAAACATGCACTTCCCATAATGGCGCTTCTTGCAGGTCTTGCATACAGGTTTCTGGTTGGACTTTTATTTGTTCTTTTTCTTAGAACTCTGGGAGTTATCTTCCTCCCTTTTCCTTTTTAGTTCATCCTTTGCATTAGAGGCATGAACGAGATCCTTCTCGTGAGTAAGGAAGGGTGGTCTTGGGTGAGATTTGGAGCAAGTAGCATTGGGCTCCTTGAACTTTTTCACGGCCTTCTTCACAGCTTTTCCAACAGCTGCGTCTATCATAGTTTGAAGAACATCTTTGGAAATTCTAAGGTTCACAATTGTAGCATCATTAGCATGTGTCACATCATCCATAACACGATCAACGGCTGTCTTATCCGAGTTTGTCATACTCGATATTTGGTTCCTAACACCAAATAAAACAATTATTTAGTTGCAATCCAACAACCGCTATTCATCAACCTGATGACCTAGTATATACTAACCATGGTATCGTTAAACCATACAGGCTAATATAGTATGAACATTCTCAATGAACGTCATTTAGATATGTATATATATCAATTATACTTAGCCTAGGCCATAAAAGACGATCAATGGCAATTAAGGTTTGGACCTAGTCCATCACCTTTTTGACAGGGGGTCAAATGTCACATCTGTCTTGATCATATTTGGTGATTTTTGGATAGCTTGAAAGCTTGTCATAAGGATATTGGAGAAGAGCGATTCCTAATGGATATAGAGCATTTATCAAAAATTGTTGAAGCAGTCTCTAAAGTATCATCGGCCAATTCTACCTTGCGTTATATGTCTAGAGTCCTATTCAGGAGGAAACAACTGTTTACAACATTTATTGTCCACAATAGACTTTTATGTGCCAGAATCAAACAAATTCCTGCATAAGCATCATTGATAAGGAAAAGTACCTTTTATGATGTTATCTTTCTGTACCGCCTCCTGGGTGTTCATCTGAAAGATTCACGCGTTTGCTTTCTTGGCCTCTTCAGGCTTCTTCTGATTCCTAGGGCAGTTAGTCTTGATATGCCCCTTCTCGTTGCAACCATAACAGGTTGCATCTTTCAACTTCTTGCAATCCAAGGTTTTATGTTCCTTAGACTTGCAGATTCCACAGGGTAGAGGCTGAGATTCAAATCTGTATTTCCCGAGGTGGTATTTCTTACAGGTTTTGCACCTGGTCTTTTCACCCGACTGCTGGTTGCCTTTCTTAGACCCGGAACTCTTCTGATGATCAGAGTTCCCCTTTTTCTTCTTATCGAAGTGATGAGAATTCTTATCTTCCCTTTTACGCTTTCCTTCATCAGAAGCTTTGGCAGCCTTGTTTCTGACTACATCGAGTGTGAGAGATAGCGACAGATCTGCCGCTGACCTGAATGTAGTAGGTCTCGATGCTTTCACGCTTGCCTTGATTTCTGGGGCTAGACCTCCAATAAAGCGAGCTATACGCTTTGGTTCCGGTGTGATCAAGAAAGGAACCAATCGAGACATAGTATTGAAACTTGTAAGATATGCCTGGCAATCTAAGTTCTTCATGACCAATGTCAAGAAGTCAGTCTCGATTTTCTCAACTTCGTGTTGAGGACAATAATTTTTTTGAGAAGAGCGACAAACTGATCCCATGTCAGATTATATAACGGGATTTTTCCTGTAGCCTGGATTAGTGACCTCCACCAAGCTAGGGCTTCTCCTTTAAAAGATTGCAAAACAAAATTCACAATGTCTTGTTCTGCACATCCGCTAATATCAACAACGGTGTCCATCTCATCGAGCCATGTCATGCAATCAATGGCCCCTTTTTCTCCTGTGAAGTCTCTGGGCTTGCAGGAGACAAAATATTTATATGAACAGGTTTTAACATGTGGCTCTTGCTGTAGCATAACCTGTCTAGACGGGACACTCCTTTGATTTGACGAGTGATTAACATCGTCTTCTTTTGACTCATGGGTTTTAGAAGGGGGCTTACTACGAGCCACAGATAGAGTCTTAGAGTGTATACCACTTGACTCATCATACTGTCTGTCAAGAGCTCGAGTAACAACATTATCTATTAATGCCTGCAGTTCCGCACCAATTATATTAACTCTGGTAGTATCATTCTTCTCCTTCGGGTGGCTGTTAACCCCATCTGATCCAGCCATGTAGCTTGATTGCTACATAAATATTGACAATGGTTTATTCAGAGGTTATTATGGAATCATCATTTTTGACGATTCATTAACCATGGTAATATAAACCATATTGGTTAATTTGTTAATTATATTAGTATTTTCATTATAATTTATCCTAGTATATAAAACATTAAGGATATTAAAGTGGCACAACATGCCTAATCACAAGGACATTTTTTAATTTATAAGCCACGATTTTAGAGAATCGAGGCATTAAGGTTTGAACATAGTTCATTATCTTTCTGGACAGAGAGTCAAAGACTACAACTGTCTTTTATCTTTTAGGACAATAGATATGGCCCGTAGGCATTTCATCACTTTAGGGATGTTTGTAATATTATCATCTTTATTTGATGATTTAAGCCATGACTTCTAAATCACTAGGCTAGATAAGGGGTTGGAAATTCCCAATATAAAGATGACAAGTGTGATTTTATCGCAACCACTGTTGTCAGGAGTCTTAAGATGTTTTCAGATGTTAACAAGAATCTGAATCTCTTTTAAACAGGTTTTACCACCATAGCTAGGTCTTTAATGACATTCAAGCTAGGTTATACCCTTTAAGATTCTTTTTAATATATATTGGCAGATCAATTACAAAAAGGAATGATATTTTGATTTACTTCATATGTTATATTCATATAAAATGATAAAATGGAATTTAGATAAAATATTCCAATGATTTTTAAAAGGAGTATATAATTGCCCTAAACGGGACTTGAAGGGATGACGTTGTCCACGAAGGGATTAAAAGATAAATATGTCCTTATAAGGACTACTAAGGAAACGAACTTCAGCAAAAGGAGTTTTCTTCTTTACTTTACTTCTGAATGTTTTCTCCTTGGTTGCACGTTGTATCCTAGCCGCGGTACGAAGCTCGGCAATTCAAAGCTCCGGATGTGGAGAACTTCCAATATGGCTTCTTTACTTGGCGACACATATAAAATTGAAAGCAATAGATTTCCGAATAGGGATGAGGGTATTCCTATGTTAAGCCTAGACTCAGAAGGTCAAGGAATGTGCTACTGTGTCATTGAGATTAAACACAAAAGGCTAGTGTTTAATTCACTCAATGTTGGCTCTGATACCAACCTGTCACACCCCGATATTTCCACGTATTACCGGTGGGCCCGATGGGGAGTATCGTGACGTAGTTGATATTATCAAAGTTAAACAACACAATTTAATGCACAGTGGAAGCAAAAGATAAATATATTACAAACTGAATGAGAATATCAAAGTATTACAAACGGTATGTAAAGGATCCACAGGCGGATCAAATAAAAGAAAACTATTCAACAGACTTTAGGTATCTAGAACTTGCAAGATTCCCTATTAACGCCCTGAGCTCCTAGCCAATTACGTAGAATACCTGTCACTTAACCTTTTTGGAAAATACGTCAGTTTACACTGGTAAATACAATTAAGTGACTCATTTTGAAAACATTTAAGAAAATTGATTTGAATGCTCAAGGCACAAAAATTCTTTTATAACTAGGGACAATTATATAAAAATAATCTTGTATACAGATTTACATGTTCGTTATACGTTCAGGGCCCGATGTTAGAAACTGAGTCAAGATTAACAGACACGCCACAAGTATAGGCCCACAAGAGAGTGAGATACCGTTTTCCTTATGCAACTGTCAGGTCTATGCCTACACCCCGTGCTTAAGACGTGGCCATTTTATTATAATGATGCCAATGATATCCGGGACATGGTCATTAACCCCTAAAGGCTTTTATTTCAAACAATACATATTAAAACGGGTTACCTCAATAATTTAACCACAATACGATTAAACATTCAATACCCGACCAAGCGGTATTATTATAATACCGTATCCCAAGCCCGTATAGGGAAAATAAGTTAAAAGTATTTACCTGAGGTTAAAATGCAATTTTACTCAGCCGTATATCCTAGTCAGCAATCACAAGTACCTCTACTGGGGCTCCTAATCTGGAACGAAGGTTTTATTAACCTATTAGATTCCTAACGGGTCTTATTTAAGTCGTAACTTAGACCAGTTAGCTTTAAGGAAAGGTTCACGGTTCAAAACGCATGATTAAGCGAAGACCGGAATAGAATGTGATTTAGACCCGACAAGTTTGGAGACTTGCATAATATGGGTAAACTAAACACATTCTGGATTTTGAGGCAAAAATGATAAGGTTTGACCCGTTTCGGTTAATTTATGCAAACTAGTTACATAAACCGAACCGAACGCGAAAAAATGCATAACAGGTAACCAAATGAGTCATGAACATGTTTCACAAGTTAATATGCCTTAAATATGTTGTGATATAAGTAGGATATCTTCCATTATGCCCAAAACGAATTTAAAGTCAATTTAGGGCCCGAAAGGGCATTTTGGTCATTTTAAAGATTATAAAAGAGGTTAAATGAAAATCTGAGGTTCTGGTCTAAAATGATCAGTAAAATATTTAATTTAATAAGTTATATCAGTAGGGTATTGCATATATGTGAAATTTATTATTTATAACCAAACTATGCACCGAAGGGGCATTTTGGTAATTTCACATAAGCTTTAAAGGTCAAATTTGGGAATCTGAGTTCAAAACTTTTGCTTACTGTTAAAGTATAAAAATTTACTAAAAAAATCAGTAGGTATTAAGTCTTATATGTTTAAAATAGTTTTAACTCATACTATGCGTTTAAAACGTGTAAAAAGTCGCTTTTAAGCGATTTTCGAGTTATATAAGAAAATCTGAGTTTCTGATCAGTTTATAAAGTTCAAAATACTTTATTTATCATATAAAATTAGTAGCAAAAAGTTTGGTATTAAAATGTTATGTAAAACTCATTTTATTAAAGAAAAGGGTATAACCGACAATTACCGAATCAAAGCAAGAACCCTACGTTATGCTTAGCTTCAAAATAAATAAAAATCTTCAAAAATCCCAAAATATTATATTACATCAGTGGGTAAAAAGTTTGGTGTCAAAATTTGGGTTTAGATAGGCTTTTTGCTAATAATGCCGTTTAATAAATAAAAAGCTTTCAATTTACGCTATTGAGCATAACTCTTAATCTAGACCTCTAACTGATGTCAAATTTTTAGGACAAGTTTATAAATCAGTAATAAAGTTTTTGTCCTCTCACATTTTCAAAAATCTCGTTTTAAGGTCAAAAGGGCATAATGGTCAACTTTTAAGCATATAACGGAAACATGCAATGAACTAGGATTTCTATGGAACCAAGTTGTATAACCTCAGAGGGTTATACTAACCTGTAATATGGTCCTAAAGGAATCCTAAGGCATATCTAAACTAAGCTAAATCGGATTAGAACTGAAAGTCAAAGAAAAAGTCAACTTTTGCGACTTTCGGTTGCGAACCGAGCCTAAACTCAGAATTGTCGGGTTGAACATGCTTAAACATGTTCTTATATTAATTACCAAGTTATTTAAGTGTTAAAACATGTTCCATAACTTCTGTATTATTAGTTATGAATTTATTAGTAAAAACCGACTCGTTTGACTTTTTATTAAGAAGTTTGACCCGACAATTGACTGAGTAAACGTGGTAATTAGGAGGTGCCCTTTTGAGGGTTTAACACCTACCTAATTACGGTTACGTAGCCATGTTCGTTGCGAACAATGGCTCAACCGTTTAAAAGTCAAAGCGTTTATCGAAAACGCTTGACTTTTCGGCTATAAACGCTAAATAAAACAAACTAGTCACGAAAGGACACTTACAAAGGGTCCAATGGACTGAAGGAGGTTCTCAAGAAGTTCAAGACCCTCTTAGAATCAGAAGCATAGCAGATTTGAAGAAAATGTGAGTTGCAAATGAAAGTGGGGAAGGGTATATATAGGATTTTGAGAACCGTTAGGATCGTTCATCGATAAAGGTGCTTCGATCTCGGCCTTACAAGTATCACCCATTGTTTTTCAATACCATGGGTGCTCAAAATGGCCCATAGAATGAAGGAAACAATGTGTGGAAACCAGAAATCAGCTGCTGTAATGAAAACAACAGTTTTTACAGGTCTGATGCACTTTAGTTCAGCAAACAGAACTTTTAAAAAATGCAGAAATGGTCCCTGTGAGCATATAAGGTCCTATTTGGCATGTTTAAGGCTCGTTAAGCCATTTCCAAGGCTCTAAAATGATGCCTAAACATAGGGGGTTCAAAACATGCCGAAAAATATGTCGGATGTCGGTTCGTTTGGCCGTACGGTCATGTTGTTCGACTAATTACGACGAAATACGAACGGACGCGAAAAACGATTTGAAATACGCGACGAATGGAATTTTATCATGCCAATCATTAAAATAAAATATTTTAATACTTACATAAATTTTTGGATGTCCGGATATATCCAGAACGTAAGATATGCGCGAAAATGCAAACTTGTGCACTTTTTGACACTTTTAGTCCCCGTTTGACTTAAAAGTTTATTTTTGCACACTAAACACCTCTAAGCCTATATCTAAGCTATAAAAAGGATATTTAGGGCATGTTTAACTTATGATCATATTCCGGATGGTCCGTTACCATACGAATCGACGTACTTTTGCAGTTTGACGCAAATAGTCCTTTAATTGCGCAAAGTAGCGCGAAATGTCATTTAATGATATCCAAGACTTCCATGGCCCATAATGGGCATTCCCAAGCATGGGTTTAATTATTTCTACGCTCTTGATCGCTTAAATGGTCACCAAAAGGCGTAGATTCAAAAGTTAACGCTTTAGATCCCTCTAATGCGCAAACTTGCGCATATCATCGTTTAATAGCATCTAAGCCTCATCTAATCCATATTAGGCATTCTTGAGAGTATTATTAAATATCACGATTCTTCGGGTTCGCTAAAAGGTCATTCAGAGGTATAATTAAACATATTGACACTTTTAGTCCCTCTAACTTGCAAAGTTGCGCGTAACTTTACTTATAGGCATAAAAACCTTAGACGGCCAATAATTAGCATTCCCGAGAGTATAATCAAATATCATGAAGCTCCCGGTTTGTTAAAAGGTCACTCAGAGGTAAGAATTAACATGTTGACGCTTTTAACCCTTTATTGCGCAAACTTTCAATTAATTACGCAAACGGCTACACTCGATCAACAAGTGGCTCATTTATGAATATAAATACTGTAAGAGGTTATTTAGAAACTTATTTTAGGTATGCTAACACTTCCAGTCCTTTCATAGTCAAAGTTTTTGATTTTTCAAAAAATTAGTCCCTTAATTTCAACGTTTGACTTTATTAGGGTTTATTACACGTGTCAATACATAATTGGACGTGATTTTACAAGGTTTTACACCCATAGCTTTGTAAATCAGTGGGCACACATGGAGGGCCAAGATTGAAGCTCGTAATCCAAGAAACGATCCTAATGGTTTTGGAAATCCTATATAAACCCACCTTGATTCATTGCAATCCTCACATTTGATCTGAATTTATACTCTAAGTTGAAGCCTTTGCTTCATACCTGAGTATCTTAGATCAAATTCTTCATCGTTTGGACCTTTTGTAAGTTTCTTTCATGCTTTTATGCGTTTTTAAGCGTGAAAGTCAAACAATATTTGACTTTCTACTTTGACCAGTCTTTGGTCAACACGAAGTTCGAATGAACTTCGCAATGTGAGCGTAATCGCGATGGTTATAGTCCCTTGTGACTGTACCTACTGATTACCACGTTATTTAGGCAAAGTGACGAGTCATAGTTTCGGTCAAAATACGCGTTTATGCGTATTTTGCAACCAAACTATTCTTGGGTATCAAAACCATTTGTTTTGATATCAAACTTGTTTTCTAACTTAGTTAAACATGTTTTAACATGTTTAGCTCGTCACTTTTAGTTTAGCGCTTATATAGGGTCGTAAGATAAGCGGTCTAAACAACCGCTTAGACTTTCGAACTCGACCCGTTTGGTCGATCATTAGGATCCGACCAAACATATTTTGTGACCATAGTTGTATAGGGAATAACCTTCCGAGGTTATACCTTATGGTCACTTCGTTTAGTTAGTTGTATGATAGGTAATTTATATGCCTTAGGAAAATGACCAAAATGCCATTTTTACGCATAATTTCATTTTAAGCATATGTAACCTAAATTTTGACATCTAAACTGATTAGGCAACATTATTAGACATGTTAAGGCATATAATACTTGCCATAGGACTAGTTAGGCGGTCCGAACGCGTTTTACGCGAACGACGCGTTAAAGTAGCATAAGCTACCTGAACGGGTCGTAATGGGTCGTAAGCACTTAGGTTAGGTTTCGTTTTAGTATGTAGGCTTTGTTAAACCATGTCATATGAGTTCCAATACTCATTTGGTTTACGAAACCTCATCCTATCCGATCTTCTGATTTAGGCCCGATTTATTAACATAGTTACCTATATTAGGTGCCGATCGATTCCGTGATCCCTGTAGCATTGCTTGGTTGTTATTCAAGACTTTTAAGCATTCTCAAGTGAGTACATAGTCCCCTCTTTTACTGTTTTCAAATATTTTGGGGTGAAACACATGTGCCTACTTGTTACTTGCGTGTTTTTCATGCTTTCATAACATATACTTGCTATGTTCATTAGTACACATATAGTACATGATTTCATTATGTTTTGCTATGTATGTTCACTTAGCATGCTAGCACATTGATTTTCATAAATACTTTTGTTGCATATGTTCACTCAGCATATGGACACATTGTTTTACATTTCTACTTTGTATGTTCATTTAGCATATTTAGTATATTATTTTCATATAACATGCTTACACTTGGTATAACATTTGGTTTGTTTAACGAAACTAATACATTCATTAACACCGATCATGCCGTTCGTTAGTAGGTAGTGGTACCATAGGAATTGACAACTCTCATTCCTGAAATCCTAGGTCTGTTTGGGTGGAAGGAATGACCGAATTCGATATACATAATTTTGATAAACCTTTAACTTGTTAAGGGTTTGTATCCTCAGTCGCAAGGCTTGAATGTAGACGTAAAACATTACCGCATAGATGTTTGTATCAATAAAGCATTAATTTTACAAAACATAACTTTTGATTTAAATTATGATTTGTCAAATACATTGTTTTGTACATTTCTTTCTTATAGGGTTGAGTAAATGCTTTTATTCACTATACATTACATTTGATTATACATGAACATTTTTACATTGGTTTCAACAATACATTTTGGTGGTTTGTTTGGGTAAGTGATTTAAATAATGAGGCGTGTGTAATATGATAAAAGCATGGTGGATACGCCGCTGGTACTTCCTATATATAAGTGCTTTCATGATATTACATATTGTAGCGTTATTTAAACCATTTCAATTTAGACATATTTCATTTTACACAAAAAACATAACTTTACAAAATATTGTTTTACAAATAACATATTTATACAAACTCGTTTTACTTGGTTTTCATTTAACCACACATCCTTCTTTTATATCATCTGATTTCTTATAAAATTTTTGTATGATTTATAAAAGAAAACATTTTACAAGGTTCATGACTAACTTTTGTTAAACATTTTCTTTAAACTTACAAGTCATGAATCCTATTTTAACAAAACTTATGTATCTCACAGGCATTTTTATGCTGACGTACCTATTTTCACATGTGTTTCAGGTGTTGTTGTTAGATGATCATGATGCAAACATAGGATTGGATGAGGGCCTTAGTGACTTAAAATTTTGAAAGACAGTTTAATTCTTGTTATGCTTCTGTAAATTTCTAGAAAATGTAAACATTTTAATTAAATAAGACAAAACTTCAACTACCATGTGTTGTGAAACAATGATTCTGTTACGACACTCCCCGACGATTCCGCCGCGGTTGTTGTTTTACGCGGTCAGGGTGTGACAATGATTGTGTGATTTATTGTCTCATATATTCATTTATGTGTATATAATGAATAGAATGTCTGGACGCGGAGGTTGACGTAGTGGTGGCGGCCGTGGAAATGTTGTTATGACTCATGCTGAACTGGCAACATTAATCCAGGAACACATGGCTGAAGCTATAACCGCGAACAATCAAAACATCCAAAATCACAATAACATCAATCAGAACCTGAACCCGGGAGGTAATGTTATTTAAATCGATTTTCGTGAAATTTAAAATAATAACATTATTTAGTAAACACGTTTCCCTAAACATTCCTTTTGAATTCTATATATTCTTTAGGCATGAGATGGAATCCCTACAAAGTATTCCTGGACAGGAAACCAAGCAAGTTCACTGGATAAGAAGGACTTATTGGGCTGATTCGATGGATCGAAAAGTCTGAATCGGTATTTGCAATGTGCAACTGTCTCCCCGGGAATTGAGTGAAATTCGCAGCATCAACGTTGGTAGACGGGGCTCTTACATGGTGGAATGCTCAGGTGCAGACGCTAGGGTTAGAGAATGAAAATGCTATGGATTGGGAAGATTTCAAAAATCTTATCAAGGAAGAGTATTTCTCTAGAAAAACGTTAAGAGGTACACCGGAATATGATATGAATTTGTGTACTCTTATCTTAACACATAATTGTATTAAGACTGTTTAAGATAATGAACCGACAAAATTAAAATTCGTTCATCAGGAGTGAAAATAAGATTATCTCAATATTCCAAATTAAAGAAAATGCCACCACAAGGTGTCGAAGTAATTGAAAATAGTAGCGGTGAATGAAATGAGTTTCACCATGCTTTAAATCAAATGAAGTAAGTCCGAATGTTTCAAAGAAATCTAGTAGGATTTTTTTTATTGAAATTGAAATAATTGAATAATGTTTTTCGATCAAAGATGATAAAGCAATAAAGATTACGAAACGCTCGATTGCTGATATAAAAATCATTTAAGAGATACACTGAATATATGAAATGAATTTGTGTATCATTATCTTAGCACATGATTGTGTTAAGATTGATTTTATAGAATAAACCAACAAAGCGGATTCAATATAAATAAATAATTAAACCCATATGCAACGAGATTAGCACAAGCCTCAAATTTTGTGAAAACGTCACCACAAGGTGATCGTGACCAAATAAATGATTTAGTGAAAATGAAAACCAAACAAGTCTGTTATGGTTTTGAATAGATGAAGTACTTGACATAATGTATTTATTTATAAACTTTTATTTGTACTAGGGTCAAATAATAACTTAACTTAGATATTATATATCAGCGATTACGTCTGTAATCATTTCTGCTTCTTGCGTAGTAAGTACGAATGCTCGCGCGTTCTTCTTAGCTCCGTCTGTTGTTCTGGCCTTGTTGTCGAGTGTTTTGATTAGTTTAGGGCAATATGGTTTGATGTGTCCTGTTTCTCCGCAATTGAAACAAACATTAGTTTTCCTTCTACACTCCTCCTCTATATGCCCGGTCATCTTGCAGAAGTCACAGTAGGATGTTTTCCTAAAACGGCATCTTCCTGAATGCTTTTTGTTACAGCTTCTGCAGATAGGTTGCTCTAGTGATGGTTCAGTTCCTGTCTTCTTGTAGAATTCTTGGGAAATTTTCTGGGCTAACTCTTTCTTCTTGTTTTCTTCTCTTGTGCGGATTAGTCCATCTGTCAGCATGTTAGCTAGTTCGACTGCTTCTTCAATAGTCTGTGGTCTAGCGGCCTTAACTATGTCTCGGATTTCGCTAACTAATCCCCAAATATAACGAGAAATTAGTACAGGTTCTGGCGAAGCCAGAGTTGGTACCATTCTTGCATATTCGAAGAACGTGGTCGTATATTCACGACAATTCACATCTACCATTTTATGATTTAGGAACTTGTTAGTCATTCGTTCCTTTTCATAAGGAGGACAAAATTTCCTTTCTGTCATTTCCTTGAATTTTTCCCAGTTCATGGCATAAGCCATGCCACTTCCTTTTTCCTGAAGAATTGTATTCCACCATTCTAAGGCTTCTTCCTTAAAGAGGTTGGATGCATACATCACCTTATCTTCTTCGGCACATTTGCTGATTGTAAGAACAGCTTCCGTCTTTTCTAACCATCGCAGAGCAGCCGTGGCTCCTTCACTGCCTGCGAACTCAGTTGGTTTACAAGCTAGAAATTCTTTGTAGGTACACCCGAGAGTCATCGCCTTCTTTTTCTTGGGAAATGGGGTTTTGATAATATCATCATTACCTCCATTGACACTATGGCTAAAACCATCGTCACGAGTATGCTTGCTACTCACAACTTTGGTAGGTTCTACGGGATTTTTAACAGCTTTAATTATTAAAGGTAAAGCATTAGCTATTCCTTGAGCTATTAGATTTTCTATAGCATTTTTATCCAAAGGATTTTCATTATTAGCATGAACTTCTGGATTATGTGGTACTTCATTCGACATCTGAATTGCAAACATTTTTACTTATTAATATCACAGAATAATTAGAACAAAACAATACTTCCAGGATATTATATGTGCATATCGACATATATATATTCATATATAACACATATGTTAATTTGTATCAGTTTCCTAACTTTATTGTTTAGGTATTAAAAGAACACCTAAATAGCTTTAAGCAAGTGGCTCTGATACCACCTTCTGTCACGACCCCTGACCCACCCTGGACGGAATCAGAAGTCGTGAACAGCCCAGTGGTACCGGTGATTAATTTTATAAAACATTGCAGCGGAAATTTCATCAGGACCGTGAGTTAGGAAAAATATCAGAGTTTCGAAACACCGGATTTTATTTATTAAATAGATGGGATAAACCCATGTTTTATAAAGGTAGCTTTAATAAGATAAATTTGTTTACATAAAACAATATTTCTTAATTTGATTTAATTAATAAAATAAGCCACTTCTTGAAGCCTTTCAGTGTCGTATCCAGATCTTATTCCAATCTACTGTAATTACCTGAAAAATGTTTGAAAAAGGTTTTGTCAGCGAAAATACTGAGTGAATTCATTCCATTTTTATAAAATATATTGTTATACCTTACAGTATTAAGGTTTTTATATCTATTTATATTTACCCAACTCAATCAGTATTTGTCACATGGTGGCAGTTCCGATGTGACAGTAATCATATTACTCATTGGCTCACTTTCGTCCAATAGTGAATTTATCAAATAATTCTATTTTACTATTTTTCACTTTATCTGTCACTAGGCGATTCCTGTGATGATGGTCATATCACTATTGATCATTCTTTCAACTAGTGACTCAGGTCATATTACTGTTGATCATTCTCTCAACTAGTAATTGTGGTCACATCACTGTTGATCATTCTTTCAACTAGTGATTCTGGTCATAACACTGTTGATCATTCTCTCAACTAGTGTCTTTGAATATGTCACTGTTGATCATTCTCTCAACTAGTGACTCTGGACTTAGTTGTGTCCGGTGACATTACTTTGTCAAATATATTACTTATGGCACAAAACCATTCAATCCAGAAAATGACATATATCATTTGATGTCAAACTACTATAATTTATCAAATATAATATGTTAATTAAATAATTGTAATATCATTATTTAATATATTAACATGACTAAAAATATAATCTTCGTATAGTAGAATATATTATAATTGACTATTTTATTATGGTATACACCATTTAGATTTATCTCAAAAATACATTAAATTAATTAATGATTTAATGTTAAAATAATATTAGTTATAGCTACTGGGCATAATTCCCACTGTGATTGTGGTCATGCTAATATTGACTAACTTTCTGGCAAATAATAACGAGAATCAAATAATGTATAAAATCTCCCATACCCGCAGTTATTATAGAATATATAAATTTAATCACTGTAAGTATAACTGATAAACATTTTAGGATTTTGAAAAGCCTTTGTAAATATAATTGTATCACAAAAAGGTGATAAAACTGTGAGAAAATAGAGTGGACTCACAAACGGTGAGAAAAGAGAAATGAACTCACATTGCAGATTTCTACGGGCAAAGCTTAGTCTATAGATAATCCTTGATATATTGCAGATTTAATTTGAGCAGAGCCTAGCCTACTGATTAGCCTTGTAACCTAGTGCATACAAACTAGGTAAGTAACTAATACAGCATTTACGATAACTCACGAGATAAAACCCTCACAACGAATGACAAAGTGCAAAACTTAAACATCCCCGAGTTCGAACAGCACTCAAACATTCAAGTCGAAATCACGATGAATAACAAAGTATAAACTCAATTTGAGCGGCACTTAAACAATCGTTGGATAGTTTAATCGATCAGACATTGAATCGTAGCAGCGATCAAGTTAATACCCTGTTTGCGGCAGCACCCTGCTATACTAATTAGTGATTCGTGTGTGTATTGAGAGTATTTGGACGATATCTCCGCGTATATTTCGAGTTTGATCGTCGTTCGAACACCAGAAAGCAAGTCCCGAAGCCTTCTATTTATAGCCAGAAATTGACATCCCTTGCGCACCGTAACACCAAATCTCTTACGGTCTGTAACCACCTTTGCGCACCGTAACACTTATTTCCTTACGGTGCGTAAGGAACACCAAAACACTATAGGTTTGCCACGTTTGGGACTAGGCCTGCTGAGTCAACAGTTTCTTAAAATTATATTTCGACAACGAATTAAATGGATAATCGTTGAGTAGGGAATGCCCCCCCTGAGTTTTAGGGACCCTGATCCTGATTCTGATTGTTCTGAAAATTTTAGGGTTTGCGTAGAATCACTTGGGTGTCTTAATTAGGGTTTCCTATTGAATAAAATAATAATATAAATAGGACTTTTAATGAGGGTTGTTACATAAAACCCCGCTGGTGGAATTTGAGGGTGTGGCAACCTTTCCTCTACCCTGTCAGAATTTATAGGCTGCTTCCAGTAAGGTCCCCGACTCGATAAAATAATACATATAAAAAACTAAGAACTAAATCTTGGATTTTCTTATACCACTTATCTTTTTTTTTATTATTTGACATATTGTATAATTACCATTCAAACCATCTAACCACATTAAGTATTTTTTTAAAGATAAATCACTAATAAAAAACAAATATTGTTGTTGTTCTTCATTTTTTTAATATATCAACTAACATCATTTTGAAATTGGTGATATTTGAAAACTTAAATGGCAACCATTAAGTAAAGAAAATTTTATTTAGTAATCTAGAAATTTATTTTTTTTTTTAAAAAGAATTTCTATATTTCTATTGTTTGTGTGACTTGAACCTAATACCTTTAATATCTATATTTTTTCATTTCTTTACACTTTTAGCTTTAAAATGCGCCACCAACCCCATTTGTATTTGAAAACTAAAATCATAATTAAATAATAAGTGTTCATAATTAAATTTAAAGTAAAGATTTACAAATACTAGAGGGTAGGCCCGTGCGATGCACGGCATGACCAATATTTAGCGTCCTTTTTGCTGTGCGTTTGGGGAAAATGTTTATGTATGGATAAAAGATAATTAGTAGAAAGACAATGTAAGAGAAGCCATACAAAACGTGATAAGAGCATGTACCATGAGCCGGCCACAAAAAAATTAAGGCGTGCATAGAATAGGAAAATTTGTTGCGTAATCTGTTTAAGAGCAAACATGTATGCCAAGTCTAAAAACATACATTACAGCGAAAAAAACTTAAAAGGAGTTCATGAAGTTCCCGGTTTTATTCAATAATTCACGAAATCTTCTGCCGCTAATGCATGGCTATGTAGTCGACGTTCCCCTTAGTAGTTTCTTGTCTACAACAGGTTTAAGGAAGGAAACATAAGCAACGGGTATGAGCTAGTCAAATCAAATATCTATATGCTTATAGGCAAAATATATACCTTTCACCTGGTGCGCTACCCACAGAACCATCTGAATAAGAAGCTTCATAAGTAGGGCTGTGAAATAAAGAAAGGAAATGTTAGGAAGAACTTTAACTTGGATGACGTATATATTAGTAGCTCGTACACCATTATTTTGTACAAAAAATTGATAGAATGTAACTTCGTTCAAGTAGTGACACAACACAAATGGATATGATGTGTAAAACGTATATGCTTATAGGCTAAAAACATACCTTTCACATGGAGCGCTATCCACAGAACCATCTGAATCAGAACCTGCATAAGTAGGGCTGTGAAAGAAGGAAATGAAATGTTAGGCATCTACTTGGCATGTATAAATAGGGGAAAAAGCATGAACCAATGATTAAACTTAAATATCCAAACGAACAAAGAAGCGTAAATAAATTCACTACAAATTTCATCATAATCGATATAAAGAAAGGTAACCTTACGGAATGTGGGAATCTAGTGGTGGGCTCGCATGTATTCTTAAATCGAGAAAGCACATATCAAAACCAATGGTGTCGATCGTTACTATTTTTGCAGTTGGGCCACCAATAGGCTGATCACTTCAAAGGATCATGCTTCTGTCCAAATTAACGTTGATCATTCGGACGGAAATGGTCTACATACAGTCAATTTTCCACCCTTGCATTTTGTAGTTTCGTGAGAGCTTAGGTTTGTCCCTTTTTTTTCAATGTTACAATAAAAATATTATTTTATAATGTTGGAACAGTGTATTATTACAATGCTAGTTATAAAACTTTATGGGTTTTATTTCATATTTTTTCCATTTAATAAGTAATAGTTGTATAGCGAGTCATAAAGAAATAAACATGATGTTTGTATCATATAATATTCAATTTTAAACATTTGCTTAAACACGACACAAATGGAGATGTAGTTATGTGGTTCATTGAATTTGGTAAGTAAAAAGGATATATAGAAACTTACATGTACTTTCTGTTTGTTTCTTTGAGCTTAACTGGTGTTGGTATTGTCATCACCCCTTTACCCATCCTAGTCATGGGAGTAGGACTGGTAGATCCAACGGGTTGACAACTGGTTTCGTCTAGGAGTACACGCTTGCAGTTGAAGCTCTCAAAGGTTCCATGATTGTAGTATGTGGATGTGTCAACTTCGATGGTTCGGGTGGTGCCCACAAGTGAGTGCAAGTAGTTTGGGAGCGCTGAGATGCTACCGTTAGAGTTCTGTATCATGACTGGAGTGAAGCTATCCTGGATGCTTTCGGAATAAACGGTGTAGATATGCGAGATACCCGATTCCACATTGAGTATAGACTGAGCATTGGTGTTTGTTAGAATATGTGCAGTGTCATCGAAGCACACGATGACTACACTTGCCGTGGAATCGAGCACATCAAGTTCAAGATGGAACCTGTTGAAAGTTTTTTTTTTTTCAGATGTCAAAGTGTATAAAGGCGTTTGCCAACGCAGATAACCATAGAATACCAAAACCAAACCTTGCTCGGGGAAACATAACTGGGTTTTTGTTAGTGCATTTATGTCTATCGCCTCCGTCATCTCAAACCGTAGCAGAAACTGTTAAATTCTAGGCTTTATGTTGTAATAGTTAGAAATATCTAGAAAAGGGCAAGGTGGCAATAGTGTAAATAAGAGGAAAGCTCTTATAAGCCTTGGCCTATAAATAGGTGAGTTAGGGTTAACTTTTGGAAGACTTTTGACACTTTTGCTCATTTGCTACATTTGAGAGCTCTAGTTCTAGAGAGAGAAACTAGAGAGAGAAAATGCTGTGCACGTGATTCAAGGTTCTGTACGCTATCAAATCTTTGAATAGAATCACAGTTATAATTACTGTTCGTGTGTTCGGTCTCGTTCGTACACGGATTCCGCACGTCGTACGAGTCGGTTCGCAATCGTTCGGAGTCAAACCGGTCCTAACAAGTGGTATCAGAGCAGGAGCTCGGTTGCGAGGATCATTCACACGATTTCGCACAGGATTTCATCATTTTCAGATCCAAAATCGCATCAGAATTGAGAAATTTCTTCACTTTTACATCTTTTTACGTCTTCAACAGAAAAACGCAAAATTAACAAGGATTTTACGGTTAAAATCGGATGATTTTTTGATATTAAGTGCGAAAACAACTAATCAATAAGCCTATAAAATTTCAGACTTTAATTCAAAGTATTTTGTGAGAAATTTGAGATTTTTTGATCGAAAAATGATAAAAGTTGCTGCTGTTACGGTTGTTGTTCTCCGCGCGGATGGCAATTCGTGCGGATGACCATACGCGTTGACTGAGTGTTGACCTATCCGTACGCATAAGTCGCCCGCACGGATAACATTTCATTAATCAGTGTTGACCTGTTGACTCTGCCACCCGCACGGACAACTTCTACGTGCGGATAGCAAATACGTGTCACTTCATTTCACTTAAGCTTGCCACGTGAACCCATTGTCAGTACATTTATATATCACGTGATCTTGTCGGCAAGTTTTAATTGAAAATATTAGATATCATGTGCTGATTGTTCAAAGGTCCAATGAGATCATGTTGTCTGCCATCCTCATTGTGAATATGAATTGAGTTTTGGGGTCCAATGAAAGTTTTACATGATGTCAGCCGATTGAGTTATTAGATTAAATGTGTGTCAGCATCTATACATGTGAATCATTAAAGCATTCGGTGATTGCATGTGATCTTCATTACGGCAGATTGTTCTCATAATTGCTGTCACGGAATTGTTTAAGTGTCAGATTCAAGGTGTTGTGCCATCCGTACGCATAGCGTCATACGTACGTACAGGTCATACGCACGTACAGGTCATACGCACGTACTTGCCATACGCACGGACAACTTTTACGCACGGATAACATTCCCACCCGTGCGTATCACCACCCGTGCGTACAACATCTCACGTATCACCACCCGTGCGTACAACATCTTCATAAGGCTAACGTGTCCGCATGGATACATTACTCACTCGGATATCATTACACGTCAGAACAATCAGTGTCAAAGCACATGACATTTAATTGAATTGTCGGTTGTACATGTGATACAAGTCAAGTTGCATGTGATATTGTTTAAAGTCTTGACATCATGTCAGTATACGTGTGATTGTTGGCCAACTTTAATTGATATCTCAGATTTACATGTGATTCATAACAGTTGGTATCATTTTGAGGTCAAAGAAGTCAACTCCACCCGCACGCATAACCTTAGTCCCGGATCCCCACCCGTACGTATCACCACCCGTGCGTATAACATCTCACGGATCTCCATACGGATAGCATTTTTAATCCGTGACATTGCACCTCACTCGACCGACCAACTTTTTGTCAACATTATATCAGCTTCATTATTATCTTTCATGTGATTCTTATACAAGCCCATGTGAAACATTTAAAGACACCGACCCATTTGATCAAGAGCCCAATGAGAATTTAGAAAACAAAGAAGTTTGTTGACTATTATCATTGATATTAAATTGACATTATTCACGTTAAGACAATCGGGACTATTATCATCGATCTAATAAAAATAAACTGTTGATTGCATGTGAATTAATTTTGACAGTCACGTGATTTGGTCATTGCTTGTCTCACTGATTGCTTTCATGTGAGGTTATAAATTGAGGAATTGAGTCTTATCATTTTTGTCGGCAATTTTAGATAAAGAATCAATTTTGTCTCATTGATTGTTTGTTTATATTCAGGTGATTCAAGATGGATAAACCGTTTGATGAACAGGAAAACGAGAATCTTAAAAATTTAAACGTTTGGACTTCTGGATCTTGGATTGATAAGAAGAATAAGAAGGATGTTTGGATTAAAAGATTCGAAAATTTCTTGTGCATGAAAAATGAATCTTTGGAACAATTGGATAGACGGTTTGATGAGTTGATTGATAAGTTAGATAGATATGAGATAAGGGTTTCAAATGCTGAAAAAAATTTCAAAATTTGCTGATGCATTACCTTTAGAGTGGGAAAATTTTTTAAGTGAACTAAAAAGGGATGCTAGTTTCTCAAAACTTCATTTTAGTGAATTCATCAATAAGCTTAGTTCACATAAATTTGATAAAGAAAAAAGAAAAGAAGAGTTGATGAATGAAATGAAATGAAAAGGGATTTAGAAAAGATAAATTTGGATGTGATCATTGAAATGAGAAAAAGAGTCTCTGTGTGTCTTGCTGCAAAAAATGTCATGAAATATGATATTAAAAGAGGTTGTTTTATTGATGAATATGCAAACCCTCTTGATTTTGTTAAAAAATTTTGTGCAGGAACATTCAGGATGGAAACAAAAAAGAAGCTGATGTTGAAAAGATGAATGAAAAATGCTCAAAATGTGATAAACTTGGAGCAGACAATGCCAAATTCTTGAGTGATGCGGAGAATTTGACATTGGAAAACAAAGCTTTGAAAGCTGAGAAGAAAACAGTTGATGAACAGATTCTGGAGTTGCGCTTGAACAGTGAAAAACTAAAATCTGAAAATATCAAACTGTTGAGTGATGTGGACAGTTTGACATTGGATAACAAGATTTTGAAAGAAAAAGAAAAAGAGTTTGAAAATGAAAAATTAAAATTTGAAAATGATTTCAAAAGTCAGTTAAAGATTTTAGAAGATGAGAGAGATATTTTTGGTAAAAATAATCTTGAAAAACAATGTGAAATAAATTCTCATCTTGATAAAATAATTCGACTTGAGCATGAAGCCGAAGGTAATCGAAAGAAAATTACTGATTTAGAAAACAAGTTGAAAAGTTTTGTGACTTCTGCATCATATGTTTGTCCAAAACCGATCAATTCTGTTCCAATAAGTGACAATGTCACAAATTTTGACAAAGTCAAAATTGAAGATTGTGATGACAAAGCTGATGATGAAATAGAAAAGGAAAAGAAAAGAAAAAAAATTTAGATTTACAAGAAAAAATTAAAAATACGGTTTTGCAATCTACTGAAACAGGTGAATGTTCTAAACAAAAACCTGTTAAGAAGAAGGCAGAACAGAAACAAAAAGATAAAATTTTGAAAAATTCTAAAAATGAAAATAAAAGCTCATCAGCTAAGTCATCCAATCATTATAAAAATTCACAAAAATTTGTAAATAAAAACTCACAAAATGTTGATAATAAGTGGTGCAGGTTTGACCACAGTGCTTTAAAGCCAAAACCAGTTTTCAAGAAGAGTGATGATTACCGCAAAGCCATACAATGTTATGATCTAAGCATATGGTGTGAAAGTGGTGAATGGTACGATAACAGAGTGTGCTACACCTGTGGTGTAAGAGGACACATTGCTGTTAACTGCCAGAATTGGAGTTATGAGACAAGAAGATGCTATAATTGTCAAACCAGAGGACATATTGCCAGAGATTGCCCAAGGAAATCGTTGGGAAGATCGAGGGTTGAATCTCAGAGAACGGTAAAGAAACCAGTCACTGTGAAGCCCAAAGAACAGAAAGTGGAAGATAAGAAAGTAAATCTTTCACAGGGGCAGAGAGACAGACTGAGGAAGAAGAGGAAGAAGGCGAGAGAATACTTGGAGAAGATTTTGTCTTCAGGTTCACCTGTTGGTTCGAATAAGAGTTCTGATGAATCAATTCACTCGACTGCAAAGTCAAGCAAATCGAATTCTTCAGATGCAAATCTGAGGACAAACAAGAAGAAAAAGAAAGTTATTGGCAATGAATCTGGCTCATCCAAGTCAGACAAGCCAAGTTCGGGCAATGAATCTGATTCCACAAAATCAGAGGAGCCACAAGTTGAGGTAAAAAAGGAAGAGACAGTTCCTTTAATGAATGAAGAGAACTTTCCACCATTACGAGCCGCAAACCTAAAATCAAAAGGTGTTGATGCTGGAAAAAATGTTTAATAGCAATGTTAAACATATTTTTAGCAAGATGGCTGATGGTAAGGAAAAAGGAGTAAAAGAATTTTATGAAGAAAGGAGAAAAGCTCAAAATACACCTAAGACTGGTCAGGCTTGGGTGTCAAAATCTGTTGGTTGAATTCCTGACTTGCTGGAGCTTCCAGGTTGGTAAGTGTGAAGCAGGTATCGGCATCATTCTTGAGAAATTCACAGGATGGTAACTGTGATATTTCATCTTACAAGTGGTTAATCAAGGACATTAAGTTGTACTTGATTTTCTACAAGTGATAGTGGTGTTTGACCTAATAATGTTAAATTTTCAAAATGGTTAAAAGAAAACAAGGTGATGTGATGACCCCGAACCCACAAGTGATGGGTAAACAAACTAATTTTTCCGGAAAAACCATTCTTATTAACACAAACTTAAGTGTTTTGAAATCATTATGGGAAAATAATTTGTTGTAAGGGGGAGTTCTGATTGAATACGCCGAAACCCTCACGGCTTAACAAACATGATTACTTTCACAAGATTGAAAAACGGTTTTCAAACTGTCGAAAATCAATGGGTTGTAAATCATGGGGGTACGTTATATTTTCTGCAAATCAGTGCATGAGAAGCAGAAAATGGATGGCGAGACAAAGCTATCAGTATTGGTTGTCAAATTTTCTTTAGAATGGCTTTGCATTTTAGGGGGAGTAATATTGTCAGAAAATCCAAAAACATTAGAAAATTTGAAAAAGCCAAAAACATGATAAAATTCAAAAAATTGAGTTTTTGTGTATAAAGAGGAAATGATAGTACATCAGTAGACAGTTACAGTATGCTAAAGAAATGTAATGTTTAAATAAGCGTTAAACAGTCTCACTGATGATATGCCGATAGATTTTTATACACTTAGTAAACTTTTTCGGGATATAAACATAAATTCAAACTTGCTTATTTCGTGGGGAACACTACTTGGATATATAGGTAACCCCTGAAATCTTGTTTGAAAGGTCTCATAATCTGATATACTAGGTCTTTATACTCAATGATGTCTGGGGTATTATTCCGGGACTTCTGCTGAACGGTAGTTCTGACCTAGTCCTTGGATAATACTTCCTGTAAATGCTTGAAACATACCATAAACCCTCAGCATGCCGATGAAACAATAAAATTGATAGTCGCTGCTGTTGTAGCTAAAAGATCCTCTAAAAGGGGACATTCCGTAAAGTCAAAGCTGATATCTCTCTGCGTATACGGAAGTATCGACCTGAGATCCCTCGGCCCTCGCATACCTAATTTATGTACAGATATCATTGTAGTATACTCACCTGTAAGACTGATTATTGGGATTCTGGGTACGGGAGTATATTCAAGAGGTGGGACACATGAATGAGCCAAGTTCATAAAACATCTAATTCGTATCCTGAATCAGTTGAAATTTGTATGAAAATTTAAGTGGATAAGTATATCGACAATCTAAGTGAATTGTTTAATTCTTAAAGTGTTTTAAAGCTCAACGGTACTTGTGATTTGTCAAAAACTGATATGATCCTCTGAAGCAAAATCAAACAAAAATATTGTGTGTAAATATGTTTGTAAATATTTCTCTTACTGCTTTATATTTTCAGAAAAATTCAAAAAGATTTTGAATTCTGCTTTATTTTCGACAACCGATGTCTGAGAGCTGAGTTGCAAAATCTAAGTATGCTGATTGTGTTTCTGAAAATAAAACGAGTTCATTATGTTGAAACTTGAAAATTTTAAAATTCAAAAATCAAAAACAGTTTGTGATATCTCCAAGGTCATTAGTTTGGACTTGGATGATTAACTGTGAGGGATTTGGATGCTTATACTGTTAAAATCTGTAAAAGAGCTAGTTTCCGATCCGGTTTGTTGAAACTGCCAAATCTTTGAAGATTGTTGATAGGGGGAGTGTATCAAGTAATCCTGGATATATTTCATATTATTATATCTTAGTCCCAGGATCTTGATTTAGAAAGTTTGATAGAGCCAGGCTACGATACCTGGACAACTGAAAATGTTTTTACTGTAAAATGTTTTACTTATGAATGTTTGAGGATTGCAGATTCCAGACTACGATCCCGACATCTGAGTCTAAGGGGGAGTCTGAAGACGAGCTCAACGCAAAGGGAAGCGTGCATTGAAGCCAGGATTCTTTCCCGGAAGTGCTTGTAACCGGAAAGCCAGGTTTCGATCCCAAAAGCACGGAAGCTTGACGAAAGGGGGAGCCTGAAGAGTCTACCGAAAGGGGGAGCTGGAGCTGAAGACAGATCCACGGGGATTCTGTTCGAGCTAAAGAGAGAGAAAGAAAAGAAGCTACGAGTCTGAATGTTTGAGATTGACTGCGGCAATATCCAAGGGGGAGTCTGTTAGTGCATTTATGTCTATCGCCTCCGTCATCTCAAACCGTAGCAGAAACTGTTAAATTCTAGGCTTTATGTTGTAATAGTTAGAAATATCTAGAAAAGGGCAAGGTGGCAATAGTGTAAATAAGAGGAAAGCTCTTATAAGCCTTGGCCTATAAATAGGTGAGTTAGGGTTAACTTTTGGAAGACTTTTGACAATTTTGGTCATTTAGCACTTTGGAGAGCTCTAGTTCTAGAGAGAGAAACTAGAGAGAGAAAGTGTCTAGGTGATTCACGGTTCCTGTAACAATTTCAGATCTTTGAATAGAATCACAGTTATATTACTGTTCGTGTGTTCGGTCTCGCTCGTGCACGGATTCCGCACGTCGCACGAGTCGGTTCGCAATCGTTCGGAGTCAAACCGGTCCTAACAGTTTTCACAGCCAGCACACCAGAGCTCCCCGTGGTCAGCCGATACACCTTTCATGCATTTTCCTCCTCCACACATAAGTCTGAACCACTCCTCGCTATTATGTACGCCTTTAATCACCACTCGACAATTGAACTCAGCACTCTGCATGGATTAGAATGCCCCAACCTAAGTCCCACCATACCATGGAGAGAGGGGTGTGGGTCCCCTTGGGGATGGTCAAGATGAGTGGGTGTTTTGTTCAAAAATTTTGTTAAGTGTTTATATGTTATGATGTTGAGTATAATGTGCACATGAGATTGTATGGTGTGCTTTGGTCATTAAAATGTGTTTAATGAATTTTTACTAGCTTATGTTATTAAGTAATAGTGACTAGTTTATATTTCTGTCTAGCTAGTTAGTGTCCAGGTACTTGGTTGATGTGAATCCGTTAATCGGGTCATTGCTTTTGGGTTATGATTGTATTCGCGACACCTCTCCGGTTATTCTGGATGCTTAGACACCATTTTTCTGAATATTTCATCTGCTAGTAAAAGCTGAAATATGCTGAATTGTTATGATTTATGGTCCGACGCGGACATTTTTGGTGCTAGTATGCTTTTTGGAAAGTGTTATCATATACTTGTATTCTCCCACCTAGGATTTAATATATAATTGAATTTGGACTCTCGTCTAAGCCCTAAATTTGTCGTTAAGCTGAGTACTGGCCATGTCAACACTATAAATCTAACCGGTAAGTGTACTAGTTGTTTCGGTGCATTGCTTAGACTGTTTCAAGATGTGATAAATAAAATGAATAATATCCACCATAAAAGTGTATTATGTGAGCTTTTTAGAAGTATGTCATGAATTCATGCAGTTCGTACATTCTAAACACATAATTATATTCTATAAAAGTGACTGCTTTAATTGTACGGAAATTACCAGAACGTGCCGGTTGTCACACCAGGATCTCAGACACTAGTCGTATAGAACGACCTCTATATGAGTAAAAATGCGTTATTCAAACCAAAGTAAGTTGCACACTGCGAACACCGATTCAGATTTTTTCATCCATTGAATCAGCCCAATAGGTCCTTCTTCTCCAGTGAACTTGCTTGGTTTCCCATCCAGGAATACTTTGTAGGGATTTAATCTCATGCCTAAAGAATTCAATTCGAAAGGAGTGTCTAGGGAAACGTGTTTACTAAATAATGTTATTATTTTAGATTTTGTGAAAATCGATTTAAATAACATTACCAAGTAAAGAAAAGTTAAATGGCAACCTTTAAGTAAAGAAAAGTTTATTTAGTCATTTAATTTTTTTTTTTTTAAAGACGAATTTCTATATTTTTGTTGTTTGTGGGACTTGAACCTAATACCTCCAATTTTTATATTCTTCATTTCTTTACACTTTTAGCTTTGTAAATGCGCCACCAACTCTATTTGTATTTGGAAACTAAAATAAGTGTCATAATTAAATAATAAGTGTTCATAATTAAATTTAAAGTAAAGATTTACAAATATATTATTTTAATATTCTTATTTAATAGGAAAGAGAGGAAAACACAAGTTGAGAAGGCCTACAAATGGACATGTTATTTTTATTTATTAGTTATAGAGATAGAGATTTCCTTGGATAATATAATTATATGAAAATTATAATAGTCAGAACTAGAGTGGGGAATCCCACTAAGTAATTTTCAACAAATTAACGAGTATATCCAATACCCGATAAATAAATACTGATAAGTATTAGACTTGGTATGTAACACGGTTTTACATTCGGTATACAACTCGTATTCCCATCATCCCATTTCCATCCCTATACCAAATTTTGCACATTTAGTATCGAACACAAATAAAGAGGGCACTTTTCAAGATAACAAACCTGGTATGAATGTATGGATTTTCATAAATTCCCACCATAACCATAGATAGAAGAAACAAAATTAAAAAAAGAACCCCAAAAGCATTGATCTAAATGAAATTTCACTCTAGTGTTCATGGATAACTATGAAAAACAGAAGACCAATAAAAAAGAATCTGGTGAGGAAACCCATCATTGTCTTTAACCAAATCCATACATGCACATCATCTGGTGTACTAGAAGCTTAACAAGTTCTTCTTCTTGAGGCTTTCAACAGTATCCTTGATGCTTACCTCCATTGGTGTAAAATTAACACCTAGACTTTCCGCTTTTGCCCTTGATACACTGTAAGGTAGAGGTTCAACACACTCACCATCCTTATACCTGTCAACATTTAGGTAATCTAGATTATGAGTATCCAGAACAAGGAAATCTAGCTTCCAAAGAAGGCAAAATGGATTAAGTGATATTTATATTATTATGATCATGATGTTTATGTGTTACCTTTCAGATTGGCCAAAACTAGGGTATAGCTTATTCATAGTCTTCATGATCTCAAGAGATCGAACCACTTCGCCAACCATGCAGTATCTACCATTAGCTTCCAGGTTCTCAAAAGCTAAAATATGTGCAGTAGCAACATCTCTCACATCAACAAGTCTATAAATTCCGTCTGAAAACACTTCTTTTCCTGGATACATATGAATCAAACCACTTACACAACATAAACTTTAATTTATGCATATAAACATCACCTGTATACAACAGTTACCGTTCTTTATCAACCCCATAATGGCCTCAGAGGTAAGGTTGAGAGTTGGCTGTAAGATGGGACCGAGCACAAATCCAGGATTAATAGCCACCAGATCCAAACCAATATTTTTTGCAAACTTAACAGCAGCATCCTCAGCCAGGGTCTTTGAAAGATGATACCACAACTGAAGTTTACAAAAAGCTCTATTAGTTGCTTTCTTTTGAAGCCGATTTGTGATGAAACTTTTACCTCTTTTTGCTCACAAACTGATGGATCTGAAAACCAGGTTTCATCCATCACAAAACCATACTCTGGTTGTCCAGAGCGAATCACTACCGCAGCCATTGAAGATGTCAACACCACTCTCTTGAGAGATTGAACATTTGCAGCTGATTTAAGAGCACTAAGTGTCCCCTTAACTGCAGGATCTATCAATTGTGCCTGATGGAAAATGAAAAAAGAAAAGCTTTTTGCAATAAGTTTTTAGGAATAATTTATTCCAATTTCTGTAGAATTAAAAGAAAAGAATGAAAAGTTGACCTTTGGATCATCAACTGAAAATGTAACAGGCGATGCTGTATGGAAGACACAAACACAGCCATTAACTGCAGAATCAAAAGAGCCTTCTACATTCAAGTTAGCTTCAAACAAAGATAGTCTTTCTTTAGCTCCATCAAGCGCAAGCAAATGTTCTGTCTTTTTCGGATCATCTGCAACGTTTTTTTAAATAACATATTTTAAAAGAAATTAAACAGAAAGAAAAAGGTAATGCAGGAGTTAGATGTTAAGATTAATTACATAAACTTTGACTTATATTTAGTAGTATATTTGTAAGTAAGTGTTAGTACTCTATAGTTACCGAACATATTATGTAATCATTGGATTAGTGTTTGCACGGTTTGGTGGTGACAGTTATCATCAACTGGTATGTCATCGACCGATGTGTTGGTTGATTTGGCGCCACTTAATTGTCAATCAAAATGCATACAGTGATGGTCTGCAACAATGAAAATCACTAAGAAATCCTAAG
The DNA here is from genome assembly GCA_030545235.1 of Helianthus tuberosus. Taxonomy (NCBI): domain Eukaryota; kingdom Viridiplantae; phylum Streptophyta; class Magnoliopsida; order Asterales; family Asteraceae; genus Helianthus; species Helianthus tuberosus. The sequence continues at coordinate 13,486,820 of CM060452.1, read as the reverse complement.
TATTTCCTTTACAACTCTAGTGCTATTACTTCTCAAATAACGTAGCATTAGGGGGGACGGGCGTGATGGCATCTCCCCCACGCATGGAACCATCACGCACACTGCCGCCGGTCATTTCCACCATGCATGGAACATATAACGCGTCAACTTTTTCACGCGTGGAACTTTGAAAAATTGGAACGTTGTTGGTTGTTGACCGTTGTTAAGTTACCGTTTGAAATTAAAAAAAAAAAAAAAACTTAAACAACCTATATATATATATATATATATATCACACTTTCTCCCCATTTCACCCACACAAAAAAATACATATCACACATTCTACATATTTCACAAATGGATTTTCCTACGGCTTCGACGTTTCCGATAGACAGCGATAGCCAAACGTCTTCCGACAATGAGATGCTTGAATTTTTCAAGATGGTGTATAACGAACCTGAAGCAAGTTCGAGCCGCCCAAAGAGGAAAATGGTGGATCGTGATCGTATACATGCCAACGAAGTGTTAATGAACGATTATTTTGTGGAGAATCCGGTCTACAATGCCGAAACGTTTAGAGATCAGTTTTGTTTACCAAAAGATTTATTTTTAAAGATTGTTGGAGACATTGAAGCAACTGAAGAATGGTTTCAAGAACGTTACGACGGGAGGCGCAAATGAAGTTTCACGCCGATACAAAAATGGACGTCCGCCATTCGCCAACTAGCGACAAGTAACTCTCCCGATCAATTTGATAAATACTTAGCTATGTCGGACAGAACTTCACGTGAATGTCTGCAATTTTTTTGTAACGTGATCATTAAATTGTATGGTAAAGAGTTTTTATGTAAACTAACGAGACACGACATCTCATGTAGTTACGCCACACATGAGGCTAGATGCCATTTTCCAGGGATGCTAGGTAGCATCGATTGTACACATATCGAATGGAGAAATTGTCCAAAAGAGTTGCGAGGAGCGTATGTTAGGGGTGACATCAAAAGACCAACCATCATACTTGAACCGGTGACGTCGAATGATTTATGGTTTTGGCAATAGTATTTTGGTGTTCCAGGTTCAAACAACGACATCAATGTTTTGCACACGTCGCCGTTGTTTCAAACCGTAAACGAATGGTACCACACCCTTCTGTCCATTCTATGTTAACGGAAGATATTACAGACGAGGCTTTCTTCTTATGGATGGTATCTACCCATCATGGTCTGTTTTTGTGAAAGCTCCTTCATTTCCTGTCGAGGTTAAAGAAAAGAATTTGAAAAGGTTGCAAGAATCTGCAAGAAAAGATGTTGAGAGGTCTTTTTGTGTTTTAAAGGGTAGATGTGGCATACTAAACCGACCGGTTCGTGCGATAAATAAGAAAACAATACATAGTATAGTATATGCATGTATCATATTGCAGAATATGCTAATCAAAGAAGACGGGCATGTAATATCTCCAGATTGGGTTCTGAATCCTCCTACACAAGTTCTCGTTCCCAAAAATATCCAACAAGACTGGTGTGATAAACAAATTCACTTTCGGTTGAGATACGATTTAATTGAACTTGTAGGTTCTTTAGGTTTGGAATTTCCTGATTCGGACGAGGAGTAGGTTTTCTTTATGTATGTTTTTATTTTTATTAAATATTTCTAGAACTATTGTTTTTAATTTAAATAAAATTTATAATTTATAATCTTATTGTTAATTTATAATTTAAAAACAAAAAAAAAAGTTGTGAGTGATGGAATTCCATCACAAGTGATGGGCATCTCCACTAAAATCCATCACTAGTGATGGAATAATGCTCGACGACATAGCGAAACTTGATTAGAAGTTGTGAGTGATGAGTGATGGGCGCCCCTACCCCCTAAGGCTACCCGGGGTGGTTGGAAATTTGCCCGTGATAAAAAATGTTCACGCGTGAACAATAGCAAAACACAACCGCCTCCCTATAACTTTCATGCGTGGAAGTGTATTCGCGTCATAAATTTGACGCATTGAACATTTTGAAATCCGACCATTGCACTCTCTTTTGACCGTTTTTTTAACGTTATTTTAATAAAAAAAAACCCTATAAACAATCTATATATACTTTACAATTTTTAACCATTTCACCCACACCAAAACACAAACACATATCACACATTCTACAATTCTTATACCATTTCACAAATGGATTTTCCTACGGATTCGACGCGTTCACAATGAAGAAACTCGTTTTCTGTTGAGATACGATTTAATCCAACTAGTAGGTTCCTTAGGTTTAGATATTCCTAATTCGGACGAGCAGTAGAGTTTCTTTAATCGAACTAGTAGGTTCTTCATGTATGTTTTTATAATTGTAGTCTAAAATATTTCTAGTATGTTTAATTGAACTAGTATGTTTTAATTTAAATGAAATTTATAATTTTAATGTTTTATTGTTAATTTATAATTAAAAAAAATAAAAAAAAGGTTGTGAGTGATGGAATTCTATCACAAGTGATGACCATTTCCACTAAAAAAGGTTGTGAGTGATGGAATAATGGTTAATTACATGGCGGAACTTGATTGGATGTTGTGAGTGATAGAACTAAAAAAGGTTGTGAGTGATGGAATAAAGGTTAATGACATGGCAGAACTTGATTGAATGTTGTGAGTGATGGAATTTTTACTGGTGATGACCACCTCTACCCCCTAAGGGGGTAGGGGCGCCCATCACTCACCACACACTCATCACTCACAACATCCAATCAAGTTTTGCCATGTCATCGAACATTATTCCGTCACTAGTGATGTATTTTAGTGGAAATGTCATCACTCACCACACAAATATCTACCATTAAAAACAACTCACCACACAAACATGTACAACGCGTGCTCACTAACACGCTTAATTCGTTCCACGCGTGATAACATCCACCAGCGGTGGTCTTCCACTGTCTTTCCACACGTGAAAGATGCCCGGCAATGGGGCGCCCCGTCCACCTTACAATATTTTCATTGTGGAGTTGATTTGGGCCAAATAACTTGCTTATGAGTTCACTTGGGTCGATTAATTGTTGGAAAATCAGGCCCAAATACACACAAACAATTGGTGTTGTGGAAAAACCCTTCCACGCAGGCCGGCTCAAGGGGGAGTGAAATAAAGCAAGTGCTTTGGGTCACCACTTCCATAGGGCCTCAAATTCTAAAAAAAAAACATATTATATGCAGGTGATCGTAGATTTAAGATTATTGATATTGAGATTTATGATCTATAATTATGTATACACAGAGATATGATATGAATAATAGGATCTAAAACAATTTTTTTATTTTATTTTTTTGTGAAAAAGGCCTCAATTTTTCTATCTGCTTTGGGCCTTCAATATTTTAAGTCAGCTCTGTTTCCGCGACTCTTTTGTATTTATCAACGAACACACACAAATTACAATAACCCTAACTATCTATTTATACTAAACTAAACACAAACCTAATACGACCCAAAACACCAATTAAAAAATTAATTTTAGCCAACTAGAAAAACCTATTTAATAAAACCCAATAAACATAAACATAATTAAATAAATAATCCATCTTTCTCTCGAACCCATTTGAATCATCTTTTGAATTTGGAACTCTGTTTTTTACTTCAGAAATATTGACTTACATTAATGTCAACATAAGTCTAATAGATTTTTTTTTTTTTTTTTTTTGGTAAAAGGTTACCCGGTGATTGTATCGAAACTATCAAACAAAACAAAACAAGTAGAGAGCTAAGCCTAATAAAATCAATGTTTTAAAAACCGGTTTTTAAATCAAACCAGATTAGGCTAAAAAATGGTTCAACCGGTTGAACCAGTTTGTACTGAGTGGTTCAACCGGGTTGACTAACTAACTCTATAATTTCATAAATTACAACATCAACTCAAAAGTTAATCCAAAAATGCATGATTACATATTAAAAGATGATCCAAAAGTAAATCCTAATAAAAAATAATCCAAAAGATAATCGAAAATCATTCAATTTTTCGGCAAGTTCTTTTAAGTGAAAGTGTACGATATGTTTAAGTAATTTGGGTGTTGAATAAAGTTCACGATCGCATAAAAGATGAAATTCACTATTATCGACATCCACATCAACTAGAGGATAACTATTTTCCTTTCATACAATATTAAATAAGAACTTTTAGTTACGAATAACCATAATATATAAAAATTACGTAAGATAAGTAACATATATAATAAAAATAAGTAACAACCAAAACTAAAATAACCCTGAGCCGGTACCGGTATTACGTTTCAAACCGGTATACCGGATTTTACCGACGGTACAAACGTTATGCCGTTTCACTTATTTACCGGGGCGTTTCGTACCAGATTTACATCTGGAAACGGTAATACCGGTATAACCGGCCGGTATTTACCGGTTTTTAAAACATTGAATAAAATTGACACATTCTAAAAACCTCATTTTGACCCGTGACCTTTGAGGTCAAAGTTGTTGCTTTTCAAGTCAACACCGTTCTTGAACAAGTCAAAAAATTTAGCATCATATAATCCTTCATGCGTAATTTTTTTTAAACATGTTGACTGCTGTTACCATACATTTTATAACAAACCCATATCAATCCCATGTTGGGAGTCAGTCGATATGACTAGAAATCAAAACATTTTAAAATATAAAAAATTAAACTAGAAATCAAAACAGTTTAAAATAAAAAAAAAAATAAAAAAAAGAAAAGAAAGAGGGAGAGAGTGACCAATGGATCGGACGGTAGCATGAACGGTGTAGCCACGATCAAGCAACAGTTTTACGAGCCATGAAGCAATGTACCCCGAAGCACCTGTAACACAAACCACCTTCCTTTCACCACTCATTCTCTTGTCTGAAACTTGAGGGTTCGTTGTTGTAGTGGCGACTGTAGAAATTTATTTGGTGGGGTCAAATAAATATTATATTATATTGTATGTTATATTATGTTGTCTTATATCATATCATATTATATAATATCATGTTATATTATACTATATATAGGGATGTGTTAAAATAAAAATCACCCCCACTTTTCCACCATTGATATTTTGTGTTGAATGGTTGAGACAAATCAGACAATGAGATTAAAAGAATATATAGCACATGCTAAAATTCTTTTTGTCTTTTGTCTTATTAATATTTTATTGTCAAAAGGGTAATTTGGTCAAATTGCTATTTCTCCCTTATTTGATTATTAATATTTTACAAATAAGATTTTTTTGTCGTACAAAATTTTTTGTCTTATTTGTTTATTAATATTTTACAAATCAGATTTTTTTACAAAACAAAAAAAAATTTTATCGTTTTTTTTACAAAGCAGATTTTTACTCCCCGGTTTTAAACTTTTTTTACGCCCCGGTTTTAAACTTATTTACGCAACGGTTTTAAATTTTTTACGCCCCGTTTTTACAAAAATTTTACGCCCCGGTTTTAAACTTTTTTACGCCAAAATTTTAAACTTTTTTACATCCCGGTTTTAAAATTTTTTTACACCCGGTTTTAAATTTTTTTACGTCAAACATTTCTTTACGCCAAACTTTTTTACGCCAATTTTTTTTACGAAAAACATTTTTTTACGCCAACAACAAAAATCAAAACCATCTTTGGATCTTGAAACCCGACCCGATTTCGGGTTTACTGCACAAATCATTAGAGTTTGTTGCAAATGTTGCTACATACCCATGAAATACAAACACAATAGATTAAAAATGTCAACTGAATAGATCAAAAACAAGATAAAGCAACAGGGTCAAGAAGACTCGGATCCGTGAGTAATCAAGAAAAAATGGAAATATTTTTTTAAACGAGGCTCAGATCTGTAAAAGGAACCGGTAGAAAAAAGGATAAAACCTCCATGGCTGTAATAATCACGGCGGCATCTAATGTATCCACCGCCGGAAAATTGCCTCGCAAAGATTTGGTATATCTCAACCACCGATTCACTCAGACAACTTGGCATTCATCATCATCGCCCCTTATAAGCACTTTTGGAGTAAAATAAGCAATACCAAAACACCCTCAACAGAGTAAACTACAAATATGTGATATGAAACAAAAAAATAGAAACTCATCGGCACCACCAACACCACCGATAAGGGAGCAAGAGAGAGAGAGGTCAGAATTTTGTGATATGAGAGAGAGAGAGAGAGAGAGAGAGAGAGAGAGAGAGAGAGAGAGAGAGATCTGATTGCATCATCAGCAAACTCATAAGGGGCTGTTTGGCTGAGCTTTTCAAAATGACTTATTTGCTTATTTGCTTTCTGAAAAGCAAATAAGCAAATAAGTCATTTTGAAAAGCTCCATTTTAAAGCTTTTTAAAAACAGCTTATTGACTTATTTGCTTTTCAGAAAAGCAAATAAGCAAATAAGTTGTTTTGAAAAGCTTAGCCAAACAAGCCCTAAGAAAACCCAGCAAACCATTTAAGCAAACACCTCCTCTACCCACCACCACCACCACCACCGGCATCACCTTCCTCTACCCACCACCACCACCTAGGGTTCCGGCACCAACCCCAATGCCACCACCACCAACACAAGTCACAAAAAACCACCGTCGGACAACCAACACCAACGCCACCACCACAAACACTATCGCCCACCTCTGCCCCACACCACCACCATCACCTATCTCTACCCGACCACCACCGCCACCTAGGGTTCCGGTGGTGAGCAAGGAGAGAGGGATCTCGTTTTTGTGATATGAGAGAGAGAGAAAGTGATCTGAGAGAAAGTGAAAGCTTCTCTTTGTATGCGAGAGAGAGAGAAAGGTGATTCGATTTAATAGACAGTGATCATTTTTGGTTAAATTACACATATACCCCTCAAATTCACTCACATGTTTAATGAGGTGTCCACTTTTAATTGGTTAATAGTGGTTCTTGCGGTTCTCGCAACTGGGGATGGTTTTCATTTGAACTAGTCCCTATATATATATAGGGTAAGTTCATTTGAGAACCACCCTTATTGCGAGAGCCGCGAGAGCCGCGAGAACCAATGTGAACACAAAAAATATCTAAAAAATCCAAAAACACACAAATTTTTTAAATATTTTTCTAATAAAAATCGCTATATTTCGTTACAAAAAAAAACCTTTTTTTTGCGAGTAATAGTTACAGATGTACATGTGCATATGTATCATTTCTTGGACAAATTCCGTAATATATTACCAGTAGTAGAAAAATGCACTTTCATTTACATTACAATCCGCAATACACTAATTTTTACATTACCAATATTAAGAATGCACATGTGCATCATTATGTATAACCATCATATAAAGTATTTTGGTACAAAAAGTTTGTGATTTTAAATGATGAAGTAGACCCATATACATGTGTTTTGGTTAGTTATATCTAGTGGTTGATGGTTTGATTATATTTTTCATTTTATGATGTAATATGTTGTTTGGATGGTATACAGGGTGTTAATGTACATGTAACAAAGTGAAATATTGGTAATAGTATTGTATTATGAATGGTAGGAGGTAATGGTATTGTATTACGGATGGTAGGATGTAATGGTAGTGTATCATGGATGCTATGATAGATGAAAGGGAAGGTGTATTCAAAGTGGTGTACCAAAACACGTTATAACATGTTCACACATATAGATGCACATGTGCATTTCTAGTGTTGTTAATGTTATAACAAGTTCATACATATAGATGCACATGTGCTTTTCTAATATTGTTAATGTAAAAAGTAGTGTATTATGAATGGTAGAGTAAATGAAAGTGCAATTGTCTGATATTAGTAATGTGTTACGGAATTTGTCAAAGAAATTATACATATGCACATGTGCTTAGATAATTGTTACTCGATATTTTATTTTTATTTTTTGTTTTTTTTTGTGACGAAATATAGCGATTTTTTTTATAAAAAATAGTAAAAAAAAAAATTGAGTGTTTTTTTTATTTTTTAGTTGTGTTCACACTTGGTTCTCGTGGTTCTCGCAATAAAGGGTGGTTCCTAACGGATCCTTCTCCTATATATATATGGTCAGGATTTAGAGAAAACACTCAAAAGTGTGAGAACAGTGAGAACGCTTATGGGTCGTCCGATCAAAACAATCCATGGACTAGATTGCGCTGTGGCGTTTTCGTAAATAACATCAATTTTATTATGTGGGCGCGCTTCATTAAGGGTAAAAGGGTCTTTTACCGCTCATATTCAAAAAGCCATCAAATGATAAAACGCCATTAAAAAAAACAAAACGCCATTATAAACAAAACGCCAAATATTAGTGATAAAACGCGTTGGATATTACAGGAAGATGAAACAACACAGTAACTGAATTTCAGTTATTAACATTTATTAGAAGAAATTCCCTCCTAAATTACGCGCCAAAAACATCATTATATGAACAAAGGTAAAACATAGCTTCCATAATCACTTCAATCTATCCATTTATGCTAAAAACATCTTTAACCAAAAACGCCAACTTACCCAAAACGCCAAAAATGGCAACAATCATTTCGTGGAGATACACTCTAGGAATCAGGCGATACATCCTCCGTTTTAACAACAAAAGGAGGGTGTATGTTAAGACGGTCAGGGCAATTCTGAAGATGGAAGAAGAGACACAGAGGTGAATCTTATCCATTGGCATAGCTCTAGACAACGAATGCCATGAAACATATATGCTTATGAAAGCATTAACCAGGAAATTTGGACCAATCAAAGCAGATGTGAACCCGGACCTTGTCATGACATCATGGCTTTTTGATGATGAAACAGACATGGTGACCGTTACATACGACAGCGGAGAGCTGGAAGTCTACTGGCTTGAAAACATCATGACAAAGCAGCGTATGGGTTTCATGGAAGAATTGCATAACGCCACTTGTACCAACACAGAAATAGACTCAAAATTGGAGTTAATGCAAGACATGTTCAAGTGGAGGCTTCTGAATCTTCAGGAACAAGAAGCTTATGAAGGTGAAGGTGATGACATGGATGAAGATCCAGATGAATACTCCGAGGAGGAAGAAGATGACGCAAGTGATGGATACTATTCGGATAAAGTACCTTCTGATCGACGAAGGCTTTAATTTTCTTCCTTTTTTTTCTTCTGTGTAATCTTCTTTTTATTTTTCTAAGATAATTAAATGATATATTTCTCCCTTTATTAGCAAAATGCAAAAAAAAAAAAAAAAATACTAAAAATGGTTATTCCTTACAAAAAGCCAAAAATAACAAAAAAAAATTTCCTGCTTAATATTTTATTTACTCCGTTATTGTATTTTGACATCTTGGTCTGCATAACGCCATTTAAAAAAACGCCAAACTTAGAAGATGGGACGTCTATCACCTGTAAAAACTGATAAAAGCTGATCAACACAGTAAATACAAAAATAGTAAGTGAAAAGACAGTTACTTTATTACTATCATTTATTACAATAAAAAAATCCCGCCTAAACTACGCGCCAAAAAACTCCTATAAGAGAGGGGTCTATACACAATGAAAATTGATCACACCTAGAAAACACAAACGTCATATCCTCTAGAAACATCTCACTTTAAAACGCCAAAAAATGTTGGTTAAAATAACCACACATGGCAAAGCTTTCACTGAAAATGGATTCTTCTTCTGAGGGGGTTATCTCAATAATATTTTGCTGAATGAGATGGACAATTATTCAAGAAAAAGAGACTGATGACAGTGATATGTCATCATGTGAGCTTTGTTCTTGATGACTATTTGCATGGTATGAATGGATCAACACAAGTGTAAAATGCTATTTTGGACTCCATTATTATAAATAACATAAAGCAAGAGTTAATCTTCAATGACATGCCACCAAACAAGAATATCACACCAAAACACAGAATGCCACTAAGCAGCTTCGTCTGAAAAAGACGGGGTTTATGTAGGAAAGTTTGCATCTAGCTAAAGTATTCAAAAAAGGTTCAAAATGCCAAAACAAATTCAATAAGATATAGACTGATGACAGTGAAAATTCGGAAAAGAAATTAGATTACCATTTTTTATTTTTTTTATTTTCATTTTATATTTTTTGATATCAAGTTATATGTTGTTTTGTTATCTAATTCTCTATAAATAAAATACATTATTATATAAAACTTCAAACACCAAAACGCTAGTAGTATGAAAACTGAGAGAACGGGTGCTGGCAAAACACCTTGTAAAATGTATTAAACGCCAAAAAATTCACTAAACGCCAAAAAAATTGCTCTTATTGTAATCTTATGCAAATATTAATGACTCGTAGTGATTTATTATACAAAACAACACAAAACGCCAAAAAAAGTGACCAGAAAAAGCTATAACGCCAAAAAAATTATCTATGTGACAGAAAAACAATTAATTCAACGCCAAAAAGTTTAATAAATATAATTAACGCCAAAAAAAACTTAGACGCCAGAAAAAAATATACGGCGTTGGGAAAAATAAAAGAAGATTGAAAAGGCAAAAAAACCATGGGACCCTGATCATGTCCCGCGCCACGTGTTGGGCCAGGATGCATTCTCACACTTTTAAGCGTTTTCTCCTGATTCCGTTTCTCTCTATATATATGGGATGGATCATGAAAAAACTAGTTTAAATGAGAAAACCAAAAAACTAACTAAAAAAGCCTAAAAAACATACCAATTTTTTTTAAATTTTTATAAAAAAATCGCAGATTTTTATGCATAGAAAAAAATTTAAAAAAAAATTAAAAAAATTATTTTTTGTTGTATTGCACATGTGCACTATTACGGATATAGTGCCCATGTGTAGTACACATATATTGCATATGTGCAGTACAACAATTTTTTTTATTTTTTTTTGAAATTTTTTTATATATAAAAACTAGCGATTTTTTTATAAAAAATTGGTATGTTTTTTAGCTTTTTTTTAAGGTTTTTTTAGTTAGTTTTCTCATTTATATGTAGTTTTCTCTTAATCCTATCCCTATATATATATATATATATATTCTTTGTTTAGTTTATGTTATATTACAATATATTTATATAATATAATATTAACTATAAATAATAAAAACTTGTAGGTTCGAATATAATAAAAGATAAAAAAATATTTTATATTTGAGATAATATGCATGAATTTTATATTTATCATATTTCTTATTGAAAATAGTTATATAAAAAATTAATTTTAGGAATATAGTTATTAAATATTTTCATGTAGCATATCTTGTAATATTTTATTTATAAATCTAATGAGCTTTTATATTTTTTAGAGTTAATTACATAGATAGTCCATGTGGTTTATTGAAAGTAACACATTTGAGTGTTATTGGAAAATTATACAAGGGTATTTTAGTCAATTTACATTGATTTAATAAAAAGAAATTAATGCAGTTAGCCTTAATACTCGAAGGTGTTACAAAATAAAAACTATAGAACCTGAATCGGTTAAAAAACGTTAGTACTCAAATGTGTTACTTTCGAAACAATAGTACTCAAAAAAGTTAGTACTCAAATGTGTTTGAAACTAAAATCTACCCTCTAAAACTACATGCAATGGGCCAGGTGGAATTAGGCGGACGTGGTGGGGAGGCAAAGACCAGCGGAGGTGTCGCCACCCCCGATCCCTAAGTCCCGGGAACGGGCGGCCGCGAGCCAGTTTCGGTGGTATCGCTTAGTGTCTAATTTGGCAGCGGAATTTTTCATCAGGACCGTAGTTAGGAAATGTTTATCAGAGTAAAACCACCATATTTGATATTAATAATAACATGGGCAAAACCCAAGTTTCTTATTACAATACACTTATAGGGACAAACCCTATTTTATTGAATTTAAAACATCGTTTATTAGGTAACTTTTATAACCACATTTTCCCCAAGCCTTCAGTGCTCTCCAACTGGCTTTTTACTAATTGGCTGTCACATTGGGTTACCTGAAACACGTTTTAAAAACATTTGTCAGTTGGAAATACTGGTGAGTGAATCCCAGTTTAATCAAGAAACATTTTATTAATTAAAACAGTATTGAGATCGATCACATTGTTTTTGTCTACAAAATTACTCCATTTGGTACTATCAATCCACTGACTTGTGGGTCATACTACACATTGGCTAACTCATTGTCCAATGGTAACGTACTGTCAACCTTGACTTACTACTCACAGTGTAGTAAATTTTGTATACAAAACCCCAACATACCGGCAGTAATTGAAGAACTACAAAGACTCAATCACCGCTTAATCACATTGTAAAACAATTAAGGTTTTGTAAAATATTACCAAAAAGGTTAACAAAAAGAGGATAAACTCACATTGCTATCTTAAGCTTCTTGTAAGGGTTTCCTGGATAGAATCTATAATTTATACAAATGTACATTGGTTAGTATCATAACCCTTTGAAAATATTAATGATACCCTCCCCGAGACGGCATTCCAACAACTACGTCGGGCGGAACCACGACAGTTGTTACGGAACCCTAAATCAATCGGGCAGCGTAACTATTACAAAACTGGGGTTATAATACTTACAACGGAGTAGAACCTCGCTAATTAGGGGTATAATACCCGACTATAATGTTTCTTCTACAAAATTTCGAGATTGAGAATGAATTGTGAGCGACGGAAAACGAAAACTGATGCGTTCTATTTATAGTTGCAAAACCCGACCCTCACGCGGCCCGTGTAAAGCACAGGCCAGGGTTACGCGGCCCGCGTCAACCCTGGTCAACAGAATAGCTTGGTTGAGTCGATGTGTAGGTCCGCCACTATGTCGACACGTGTCGGCCTAGGATGTCTCCGCGTTTAATGATCTCTAGCGGCCCGCGTACACTTAAACGATATCTCCCGCGGCCCGCCTTAACTTAAGAAATCAACGAAGTCTGTTTCTAACCTTGATACCGCCCGCGTAAGGTTGAGGTGAGGTCCTACACGGCCCGCCTCAGCCCTAGATTTAAACTTTTATATTTTATTTTTAATGCTATAATATATTTCGGGCTCGGTCTTCACATACGGGGTATATTATAAGACATAAGGGAATATTTTAAGATATACTGGGGTGTCGGAATATTATGAGGGTGTTGGTTTTACCGAGGGTTGTTACATTCTCCCCACCTTATTTTAGAACTCGTCCTCAAGATCTACTGGAACAAATGCGGATATTTTTTTTTCATTTCTGATTCAAGTTCCCATGTGTACTCAGGTCCTCTTTTGGAGTCCCACTTCACTTTGACTAGAACTAATCTCTTATGCTTGAGATTCTTGACTTTCCTGTCTTCAATTTGTAGAGGTCTTTCTACAAACTTGAGTTGTTCATTTACCTTTATATCCTTAAGAGGTACTATCAGTGATTTGTCAGCTAAACACTTTTTGAGATTAGATACATGAAACACATCATGTATTCCTGCCATTTCCTCTGGCAGTTGTAGCTGATAGGCTACAGGTCCTATTCTTCTAATAATCTTAAAAGGTCCAACATACCTGGGACTTAGCTTTCCCCGTTTGATGAATCTTACTACTCCTTTCCAAGGAGAGACTTTCAATAATACTTTATCTCCTACTTGAAATTCCAAGGGTTTGCGTCGATTATCAGCATAGCTTTTCTTTCGATCACGTGCTGTTTTCAGTCGTTCCTGGACTTGAATAATCTTATCAGTTGTTTCCTGCACTATCTCAGGTCCAGATAGTTGCTTTTCCCCAATTTCTGCCCAACATACTGGGGTTCGACACTTTCGTCCATAAAGTGCTTCGAATGGTGCAGCATTGATACTTGTGTGATAACTATTATTATAAGAAAATTCTATTAAAGGTAAGTGATCATCCCAATTACCTCCAAAATCAATTACACAAGCTCTAAGCATGTCCTCCATTGTCTGAATCGTTCTTTCGCTTTGTCCGTCCGTTTGAGGATGATAAGTTGTGCTTAGTTTTAACTTAGTTCCCATTGCCTTTTGGAAACTTAATTAAAAATGAGAGGTAAATCGGCTATCTCTATCAGAAACAATTGATAAATGAATGCCATGTAAAGAAACAATTACATTTACATACAATTTAGCTAATTGTTCCATATTAATTGTTTCCTTCATTGGTAAGAAATGAGCTGATTTGGTTAGCCTATCTACAATCACCCAGATTGTATCATTTCCTTTCTTAGTTTTGGGTAATTTAGTAACAAAATACATTGTTATTAATTCCCACTTTCAAACTGGCATTTCTAATTGCTGTAGAAATCCTGAGGGTTTTTTGGTGTTCAGCTTTGACTTGTGAACAAGTTAAACATTTAGAAACATAAGCTGCTATGTCCTTTTTCATTCCTATCCACCAAAAATTTTTCTTTAAGTCCTGGTACATTTTATCACTCCCTGGATGCATCGTATAATTAGACTTATGGGCTTCTTCTAATATACGATTACGCAGGTTTCCTAATTTAGGTATCCACATTCTCTTTTCATGGAATCTCCAAATTCCATCTGTACCTTGTTCTAATTCTTTTAGCATACCTTTTAATTTTTCAGAATCATCCTTGATTACTGATTCTTGTGCTTCTCTTATTTGATCATTTAAATCTACTTGCAGATTTAATTTAAAGCATCTGCCACTACATTTGCTCTTCCTTCATGATACTGGATATCACAATCATAATCACTAAGCATCTCCATCCAACGTCTTTGTCTCATATTCAACTCCTTTTGCTTGAAAATATACCTTAAACTCTTATGATCAGTGAATATGGTAAACTTACTACCATATAGGTAATGTCTCCAAATCTTAAGAGCAAAAATTATAGCTCCTAACTCTAAATCATGGGTTGAATAATTCTCTTCATGATTCTTAAGTTGTCTCGATGCGTAAGCTATAACCTTTTGTCGTTGCATTAATACACATCCATAACCTAATTTAGAAGCATCGCAATAGACTACAAAGTCTTCAGCTCCTTCTGGTAATGCTAATATGGGTGTATGGGTTAATTTATGCTTAAGAATTTTAAAGGCTTCTTCTTGTTTTAATCGCCATTCAAACTTAACAGGTTTACAGGTTAACTTGGTTAAAGGAATGGCTATTCTAGAAAAATCTTGAATAAATCTTCTATAGTAACCGGCCAAGCCTAAGAAACTTCTAACCTCGGTTGGTGACTCAGGGTTTTCCTTTTAGTAATTGCTTCGATCTTTGTGGGATCTACATGAATTCCTTCATGGTTGACTAAATGTCCAAGAAACTGTACCTGTTCTAACCAAAGTTCGCACATAGAAAATTTAGCATAAAGCTTTTCCTTTCTTAATAGGCTTAAAAGTGCGTGCAAATGTTTTGCATGATCCTCTTTACTCTTAGAGTAAATTAGAATATCATCTATGAAAACAATTATGAATTTATCCAAATATGGCTTACATATTCGGTTCATCATGTCCATAAATGCAGCTGGGGCATTGGTTAAACCAAATGGCATGACATTAAATTCACAATGACCATACCTTGTTTTAAATGCGGTCTTAGGAATGTCCTCTTCCTGTACCTTTAATTGATGATATCCTGACCTTAAATCGATTTTAGAGAAAAATCGAGCTCCTTGTAGTTGATCAAACAAATCATCGATTCTCGGTAATGGATACCGATTCTTAATCGTGACCTTGTTTAATTCACAGTAGTCAATGCACATACGCATTGATCCGTCCTTCTTTTTAACGAATAGTATCGGGGCTCCCCATGGCGACGAACTTGGTTGTATAAATCCTTTTTCTAACAATTCATCTAATTGTTTCTTTAATTCTTGCATTTCTGCAGGTGCCAAACGATAAGGTGCTTTAGCAATTGGTGTCGTTCCTGGTAGCAGGTGAATTCTGAATTCAACTTCTCTGTCTGGAGGTAGTCCTGGTAATTCTTCTGGAAAGACACCTGAAAACTGAGACACTACTGGAATGTCTTTTAAATCCTTTCCTTTAGTGTTAGTGATTATGGAAATCAAATACACTATAGAACGTTTTCTTATATAGCTTGCAGTTTTCATCACAGAGATGAACTTAGTGGACCAAGAGGGTTTATCTCCTTTAATTGTGATCGTTTTACCTTTTGGTGAATTTACTTGAATTGACTTTTGATCACATAAAATACTGGCTTTATTGGCAATTAACCAATCCATTCCTAAAACAACATCAAATCCAGCCAAATTCATAGGATAAAGATTGGCAATAAATTTCTGATCTAAAATTTCTATTCTTGCTTCCTGCAAGATTTCAGAAATCCTAACAGTTTCTCCATTAGTTGTCCCTACTAGACATTCTTGTGGTAGTTTAGTTAATGACTGATTTAGAAATTTGCAAAATGATGTATTAATAAAACTTTGGTTTGCACCAGAGTCAAATAATATTTTAGCAAAAATATCATTAACTAAAAACGTACCAGCTATGACATCTGGAATCATCTTGGCTTCATCTGCAGTTAGAACAAATGCTCTAGCATTTTTAGTGTTCTTGTTGTTTGTAGCTGGAGCTAATTTCGGACAGTTTGGCCTGATATGACCTTTTTCTCCACAGTGGTAGCATAATCCATTACTGGATTTCTTCTTGCAATTTTATTCCTTGTGTCCTGGCATCTTGCAATAATTGCAGAGAGTGGAGCATTTTCCTGAATGCTTTTTCTTGCAGACCTTGCAGTATGGTGCAGAGGTAGAACCCATATTCCTACGATTGTAATTTCCAGAACGAAATTCTTGAGTAAGCCTTTGGGTTAGGTTTCTCCTCTGGTATTCTTCTCTAGTACGGATTAACTCATTTGTCAAGGTATTTTCTAGTTCTACAGCTTCTTCTATAGTTTGAGGTCTAGCTGCCTTGACTACATGTCTAATCTCTCCAATTAATCCCCAGATGTAACGGGAGATTAATACCGGTTCTGGTGAAGAAAGGGTTGGCACTATTCTAGCATATTCGAAGAATAATTTCGTGTACCCCTTACTATCCACACCAGTCATCCTAAGGTTTAGGAATTTGTTTGCTATCTGTTCCTTTTCATTAGGAGGGCAGAATTTCCTTTCTACCATATTCCTAAATTCTTCCCAATCCATACTATAAACCCTATCACTTCCTCTAGACTGAAGGATAGTGTTCCACCATTCTAAGGCTGAATTCTTAAATAGATTGGAGGCAAACATTATCTTGTCCTCTTCCGCACATTTACTTATTTTCAGAACAGTTGCAGTCTTTTCTATCCAGCGTAGAGCAGCAATAGGTTCTTCATTGCCCGAGAATTCTATTGGTTTACAAGACCAGAATTCTTTATAAGAACAACCATAAGGCATGGTTGTTCTCCTTTTTGGAATAGGCATTTGAAGTAAAGGTCCATTGTTTACGCTATGTTCCGGTTCAATTGGTCGCTTACTACTATGTTTACTTTTATTTTCGGCATCCTTAACAGTTTGAAGAATAAATGGCATTGCATCTATTATTACCATCTCTTCTATCATATCACGGATATGGATTTATCCAAAAATCCATATTGCGCTCATAGTATTTCCATACGAGACGCTCTCCCACCTGACGCATTCTCTCACTGCTTTCTAAAATTTCCTCCCCGAAAGTCCTAAGTTCTTGAACGTTTTCTGCACTCATTGGGGGTGCAGGTTCTCGGACTGGGTTTGGAATCTGGGGTGCAAGTTCCTGATATGGGGGTGAAAGTTCCTGAAATTGGTAAGGATCCTCTAAGATTTTCCTAATGTAGTTATCATGGTAATAGGGATCTAAAGGGTCCATACCTGAGTAGGCTCCTATGGGTGTGTCCTCTTGAATAGGGTAACGTTGCACAAAATCCCTATTATCGTCCCACCAGGGGTCGTAATTTGGGTCAAGGGGGTTTGGTGCAGGTATCCTAGGGATTTCCTCTGGGTTAAAGTCATGCATCTCCACTTGGTTTTCCGAGTTTTCTATCTCCATGGGTTGTTCTGGGTTTTGTAGTTATGGAGCTACTAGTTGTTCCAGACTCGGGTCAGCAGCAGTTGTAGCTAGGTTATGGAAATTGGCTAGGCTTCTATTAAGTATATCCTGTGTATGGGCATCTGTCTCTCACTTAACAGCTGCTAGAACTCTTTGCTGTTGCAACTTTCGCATTCTCTTTCTACGAGCAAATGCTTCCTTACTAAACCATCCTCGTTTCTTATGAGGGAATGGCTCCTCTGACTGAGCTCTAAAAGCAAACACTCCTTCTTCCTGATCAGCAAAATACCCAGAAAGGGCAGGCTGTGAAGAAGTACCTTCACTCTTAGGTGATTCAGATAACTGACGATTCATGTCTGAGGGTCCTTGATCACTCATACTGTAAACTAACAAATAGTCAAATAATACATAACAAATAAAAACAGTTATGCACGTATTTCCGTAATTTATTTCCTAACACAAAATTTAGAATTTAAATGTCAGCAGAACACTTCTTTGGCTCAGACCAGTGGCTAGGCTCTGATACCACCTTCTGTCGCCACCCCCGATCCCTAAGTCCCGGAACGGGCGGCCGCGAGCCAGTTTCGGTGGTATCGCTTAGTGTCTAATTTGGCAGCTGAATTTTTCATCAGGACCGCAGTTAGGAAATGTTTATTAGAGTAAAACCACCATATTTGACATTAAAAATAACATGGGCAAAACCCAAGTTTTTTATTACAATACACTTATAGGGACAAACCCTATTTTATTGAATTTAAAACATCGTTTATTAGGTAACTTTTATAGCCACATTTTTCCCAAGCCTTCAGTGCTCTCCAGCTGGCTTTTTACTAATTGGCTGTCACATTGGGTTACTTGAAACGCGTTTTAAAAACATTTGTCAGTTGGAAATACTGGTGAGTGAATCCCAGTTTAATCAAGAAACAATTTATTAATTAAAACAGTATTGAGAGCGATCACATTGTTTATGTCTACACAATTACTCCATTTGGTACTATCAATCCACTGACTTGTGGGTCATATTACACATTGGCTAACTCATTGTCCAATGGTAACGTACTGTTAACCTTGACTTACTACTCACAGTGTAGTAAATTTTGTATACAAAACCCCAACATACCGGCAGTAATTGAAGAACTACAAAGACTCAATCACCGCTTAATCACATTGTAAAACAATTAAGGTTTTGTAAAATATTACCAAAAAGGTTAACAAAAAGAGGATAAACTCACATTGCTACCTTAAGCTTCTTGTACGGGTTTCCTGGATATAATCTATAATTTATACAAATGTACATTGGTTAGTATCATAACCCTTTGAAAATATTAATGATAACCCTCCTCGAGACGGCATTCCAACAACTACATCGGGCGGAACCACGACAGTTGTTACGGAACCCTAGATCAATCGGGCAGCGTAACTATTACAAAACTGGGGTTATAATACTTACAACGGAGCAGAACCTCGCTAATTTGGGGTATAATACCCGACTATAATGTTTCTTCTACAGAATTTCGAGATTGAGAATGAATTGTGAGCGACGGAAAACGAAAACTGATGCGTTCTATTTATAGTTGCAAAACCCGACCCTCACGCGGCCCGCGTAAAGCACAGGCCAGTGTTACGCGGCCCGCGTCAACCCTGGTCAATAGAATAGCTTGGCTGAGTCGATGTGTAGGTCTGCCACGATGTCGACACGTGTCGGCCTAGGATGTCTCCGCGTTTAATGATCTCTAGCAGCCCGCGTACACTTAAACGATATCTCACGCGGCCCGCCTTAACTTAAGAAATCAACGAAGTGTGTTTCTAACCTTGATACCGCCCGTGTAAGGTTGAGGTGAGGTCCTACACGGCCCGCCTCAGACCTAGATTTAAACTTTTATATTTTATTTTTAATGCTATAATATATTTCGGGCTCGGTTTTCACATACGAGGTATATTATAAGACATAAGGGAATATTTTAAGATATACTGGGGTGTTGGAATATTATGAGGGTTTTGGTTTTACCGAGGGTTGTTACAAGAGGGGACAGGGAAAGAAGCATGAGATGGAAAGATGGGGTTGGGCTCGCAGCGTGAAGATGATTCCTTTTGTGGGATCCATGGGTCTAACGGCCATCAGACCATTCAACCCAATGATGTACCACTGGGGGAAACACCAGCCTAGATGATTCAGCTATTTTCCACTTAGGTTGGTAGCGTTTATCCTGAGCATACGAATCTCAGCACACAGTGGGAAGGTACAGATCATCAAACAAATGGGCTCCATCCTCAGCAAAGTTACCGCTGGATCCCCCAGTGTCACTGACGGTGGTGTCCTTGGCACTTGTTGACTCCCCCCTGGCGAAAGTAGTAGGCATTTCTTTCCCGGACACAGGGAAATCGCCAATTGGAGAATCAAAAATAGATACGGGGGTAGAGCTGGAAAACAGTGGTGTGGTAACTGGACTGGGCGTCATGACGACGGAGGTAGTAAACAACGGCGGTGACATAGAAGAGCCAGCAGGGAGTGCACTTGCTTGGGATATCAGATCAGCAAGAGCAACACTTTGGCCCATCAGCAGAAGTAACAATTTCCCCAGAGGTCAAGGGCATAGAGGACCCACTCTGAACTTGGGCCTCAGCAAGAGAATCTGCATCAAAGCAAACATTTAGAAAACAAATAAAGGAACCAAATCCTATACGGACAAATACAACCACTTACCAGCGTGCAACGCTTGAGTAGCCTTGGTTGCTTGAAAAGTGGACAAAGACGGCATTATCTTACGCCTCTTCGACGCAGGGCGTGGACTTACTATAGCGGGGGCAGAAGTAACAATTACACTCTCCGGGACTGTGGACACGCTAGCCGCCACAGGCGTAGCAGTTGTCCCCACGCAAGACCAACTCAGCAAGGCTAATATGACACGGGGCTACCCTATGATGGGTAGGCACCCCTCGCGCCACGCGACACCCCCTCGCGCCACGCGAGGGGGACGGTTTTTCAGCTATAAATATAAGGCAGTGGGACTTGATTCTGGGAGTTGAAACGACGTAAATTCTCAAATTATACGCTGAGATATTGTCTGTTTACCACAATTAACACACACGGATCACTAATCGACGCCGCAATCAGGGTAATAACTCGATTGCTGATACGATTCAATGTCCGATTGATCAAAATATCCAATGGATGTTTAAGTGCTGCCCACATCAGGGTTTATGCTTTGTCATTCGTCGTTAATTCGATGGATGTTTAAGTATCGCACTTTGTCATTCGTTGTGAGTGTTTGATCTCGTGAGTTATCGTAAATGCTGTATTAAGTTACTGACTGAATTGTGTGCCTGTTATTAATTTAGGTTAAAAGGCTAATCAGTAGGCTAAACTCTGTCCGTATAAATCTGCAATGTGAGTCATTCTCTTTTTATCAACTATTTTACAATACCTCAAATTATTTTCAAGGTTATAATTACAGGGACTAATTCGTGGATATCTTGAATTACTGGTTAGTGGGGTATTGTGCACATTACTAATTTTCTCCCAGTTAGGTTCATTGACCTACTCGGGATAATCACTGTTAGGTTCATTGACCTACAGGGATAATCATCACTATTTAGGTTCATTGATCTAAATAGTGGTATGACCATCGTCACCATTGTGACAGGACGCCAGATAAAAATAAGATAGAAGCCATTGTAATCGCTCTTATGCTGTAATTAATAACTATGCATCATTATGCAAAATAGAATGATTCACTCAGTATTTCCCGCTGACAAAACCTTTTTCAAACATGTTTCAGGTGATCTGTTATGATCCAGGAAAAGTGCCATATAGCACTACAAGCTCAAAGAATTGGCTCAGTATAAAATAAAGAAACATGTTTTGTAAAATAAAAGATTTCTTCGTGAAATCAAATGATTGTAAATTACCGGGTTTTATCCCGCGTTGTGAAATAAAATAATCGGGAAATATTTCAGTTTTAAAAAGATCCTGAAGAAACTTCCGCTGTTAATTAAATACCACGGGATTTCTGTCCCGCGGCTCCTGAAACGGGTCAAACTGGGTCGGGGGCCGTGACAGAAAAAGGTGGTATCAAAGCCACTGATTGAGCCACTGATTTAAGCCAATTAAGTATTTAGAAAATACTTAATTTTTATTAATTGCTATTTTGTGATTATATGTTTTATTATCTGACTAATTTTGAACAGTATGGGCATATTTTTATATGTTAGCTACTGTAGTAGTAAATATAAATCTTTAAATATTCTGACTCAAAGTTTTAGCACCTCTATTATCTACAGTTTAGAAACCTTATTCAGTAAATAAATAAATAAAACCTAGTATGTTTTATATATGGTTGTTTCATAGTTACCCAATATGAAATAATATTTAAAAGTTTTTCTATAAAATTTTGTCATAATTTTAACTTAGTAATTGTGTGTATCTTGCATAAACAGCATGAGTGATCTGTCAGAAGCCCTTCAAAATTTAAATCTCTATCCAGTAAGAATAGACGTTTCCAGAGATTTCAATAGGTATATACCAGACTTAGAAGAACCTATAGAATTCAACGCTTTACCTCTCAAGAAACCCAAGCCTAAGAAAATGGAAATTGGGGAAAGCTCTAGACAAATTGAGGAATTACCATCTCAAGAAGAACTAGATTTTATAATGGCAAATGATAATACTATTGAGCCTATTAATGAAAAATGATTTTATTCATTCTCTTGAAACACAACTACCAATGAATTTAGAACCAGCTATTTCAAACCTTTCAATCCACTCGCAAATAGACGAATGGGTGACTAATGAAATACTGTTACAAAACCATCCCTATAGGCTTATTCCAAAATTCAATCCAGAACCTTTACCAAATTCACCAATAAGTAACGAGAATATGGCTGAACTCCGTTATTTTAACAAAGAACTAATGGATGCTGAGAATAGAATCCAAGAGATTTTGGGACAGATCTCCTGGAAATACGATGAGAAGGAACGCCGTTACTAGAATATCACCTGACAAAGGATAGGGGATTATGAAACTGTGATTGTGTAATAATAATAGTAAAATCAGTATGTGTAAAATAAATAATAAACCGGTTGTATATTGAAGCATGATATAATCTATAAAACAAATGAAATTTTAGAAAAAATTTCAATTTTGTTTGTATATTCGTTTACATGATTATGTGCAATTAATTGTGACCTTGGATTATTTCTTTTATATTAGTTATCAGATGGAAAACGCTAATAATGAACCAGTTAATGAGGTTAATCAATCTGAGCAACCACCGGGGGATCAATATGTGACTAGGCAGGATATAGAAAATATTGTTGCTCAAGGGATAGCCAATGCTATTCCAGCGATAGTTACTCAAGGGATAGCCAACGCTATTCCAGCAATTATTGCTGCTATTAAAAATCCAATCGAACCTCAACAAATCGTTCCTAGCAAACGCATTTCTAAAGATAACTTCAGTAATAGCGTAAACGGAGGCGGTAATCATGTTAATCATGATAATGAACCACGGCAAGCTCCTCCTCCTAAAAAAATGAAAGCTGCAACACCTGGTTGCACTTACAAAGAATTTCTTGCTTGTAAACCCACTGAGTTTGCAGGCAATGAAGGAGCGACTGCGGCACTGCGTTGGTTAGAGAAAACCAAGGCAGTAATTGCCATAAGTAAATGTGCTCAGGATGATCTGGTCATGTATGCATCAAACCTTTTCAAAGAAGGGGCGCTAGAATGGTGGAACACGGTGTTACAGGCTAAAGGGAGAAATAGGGATTATGCCATGAAATGGGAAGAATTTAAGAGTCTTGTAGAAAGAAAATTCTGTCCCGAATATGAAAAAGATCAAATGGCAAATAAGTTTCTAACCCACCGGATGGTGGATGTAGATTGTCGAGGGTATACTTCGACATTCTTCGAGTATGCTAGAGTAGTACCAACGCTGGCTTCGCCAGAGCCGGTACTCATTTCTCGTTATATTTGGGGATTGTTTCCGAAATCCGTAATATCGTCAAGGCTGCGAAACCTCGCACGATTGATGATGCGGTGGATTTAGCCAATACTCTGACTGACGAGCTAGTACGGACAAGAGAAGAAAATAGAAGGAAGGAAGTAGCCCAAAAGATTACCCAAGGATTCCGTCAGGATAATCATAACAATTTCAAGAAAGGAGGGAATGGGCAATCTTCCACTAGTCCATTTTGGAATTCTTGCAAAAGGAAGCATTTTGGAAGATGCAAAGGATATTGCAATTTTTGCAAAATTCCGGGGCATCAAGAAGAAGACTGCAGGAGGAAGAAATTTTCAGTCTGCTACAACTGTGGAGAAGCTGGACATCTTAGGTCATATTGTCCAAAACTGAACAAACCATCTGACAATAAGGCTAAACCTGCAGAAGGAGTAAAAAGGAATGTAAGAGCCTTCCAACTGACTACTAAGGAAGCAGAACTCATTCCAGATGTGATAGCAGGTACGTTCTTAAGTTCACAAACGTTTACACAAAAGTATTATTTGACTCTGGTGCAAACCAAAGTACTTCATTCTGCTAAACTCTTAATTTACCTTTAACCAGTATTAGGTAAATTTCTACAGTAGAAATGACAGATGGGGAAATCGGTTAAAATAAATGAGATTCTGCAAAATATAGAAATATAACTTTTAAGTCATAAATTTTCTGCAACCCTATTATCTATAAAATTAGTTGAAATCAAGGTTGTGCTAAGAATGGATTTATTAGTAAAACAATTATGCTCGAATTATCTGTGATAAGAATTCTATAGAAGTTTGAGCAATCACTGGAGAAGTAATAATGATTACAGGAGATAAGCTATGTAAACCCATAAAGTTCATATCAGTAATAAAAGTTGCTAATTATGAACGAACACAAGGAATAGTATATATGATTTCAGTAATCATTAAAGCTAAAGAATTTAAGGAAATTTCTGTAGTTTCAGAATACCCAGATGTATTCCCAAAAAGAGTTATCAGGGTTACTACCTGATAGGGAGATAGAATTTAGAATTCCTTTAAATCCAGGAACTATACAGATAAGCTAAGGCACCTTATCGGTTAACACAGTGTTATTCAAAAAGGATGATTCGATGAAAATGTGTATTGATTATAGGGAATGGAATAAAGATTACAATTAAGAATCAATACCCATTACCTAGGATTGATGATCTATTCGGTCAACTTCAAAGAGCTAGATATTTTTACGCTTCGGTTATCATCAATTAAAAGTACAAGAGAAAGACATACCTAAAACCATTTTCAGAACCAGGTATGATCATTATGAGTTTACAGTCATGCCCTTTGGGTTAACAAATGCACCTGCAGCATTCATGGACATGATAAATAGGATCTGTAAACTATATTTGGAAAAATTTGTAATTATCTTCATCAACGATATACTTATTTATTCCAAAAGTCAGGAAGGACATTGTCAGTACTTGCATGCACACTTGAAGAAACACGGAACTAATTAGGGGATAATCAGTTTGGTTTATGTTCCTTGCATAGTGGTTAATCTTCTCTTGGATTCCTGAGCTCCTTAATGACCGCGGTTAACTGCAGAACAAAACACCGTTACTCGCTAAGAGGGGAATGTGGGGGTTTCCCTCTTAACCGGGCTCCGGCGTGAGAATAAGCGACTGTGCTTAAGAGATAATTAAGTATTAAGTGAGAGTATAGGGAATGGAATGAATTAACCTGTGAAGTGAAGGTCTCTATTTATAGCCGGAGAGGTGTAAGAGGGTGTGGGCTGATGGGCCTTGGGCCGGAAGGCGACAACATGGAGGATATGCTCCTTGTCTCACTGGTGTCGACCGTTAGTGGCTTCTAGGAGCTTTGTGGAGTTGGCGCAACGTGATTGGAGCCACGTGTCACTGTTGTCGGCCTGGTCGCCCTTCTGCCATCAGTAGGTAAGGGGAGATCGTGGGGCAGTTGTCTCTGCCCTATGATTGGTGCCACATAGGCGTCCTTTAGTACTTTTTGTCTCCTGTATGTCAGACGATCGTGGAGCACGATTGCGCAGGAACAGAAGGACCCTGATCGGCTCTTTTGTTCTGCCACTTGTACCTTGTGTACTATCTGGAAAGGCCTTGCGCCGTAGTCACTCACGATTCTTGCTGAGCACGTTATTATCATGCGCGCGGCATGGGCTTCCAGATGTCCCTTTTAGAATGTTAAGTGTTGCTAACTGGAGTTTACTCTTCTGTGGACCTCGCGCCGTGTTACATAGGTGTGTTGTAGCTCGCGCGAGGTTGGCGATCAAGAAAATTGGTGATTAAGGAGTATGGTCCCGCGCGACCTTACAGGGTGTTGCGTGGCTTTTTGGGACCATACCCCTTCAAGTCCCCCCAGTCCAGTGCTGCACCATGCGCGAGGCAAGTGGTTGGAGCTCTGGACTTAAGAAAAATAAAGTAGAATGATGCTTTTTGCTTTGGTAGACGTCGCGCGTGTAAGTTTTTAATTACTACGGCGCGGCTACCAGGCTTGTTGTTGGCTTTTACATGAAGTTTCTAATGATTTTGGGCGGGAGAAAACTCTAAGTTTGAATTTTCTGACAGGTTGGTGAAAAAGTCGCGGTTGGTGACGTTTGAGTTGACCCCTGACGGTTGTCATCAACTTATCGCTGACGGTTCAGATTTTCGTCAGGAGAGTGAGGCCCACGCGCGCGTGGAAACCGTCACTCCGGGAAACGCGCCCTACGTGGCGCTTTCTGGTTGGCCTTGCTTGCGGCGATTTCGGCACGGTTACCCATCGCATTAAATGCGATGGGTATATATATCCGGAGAGATTTGAGGCTCCCCACTTTCTCTTATTCTTCTCTCTCAAGGCTTCTTTGAATCTTCAAGTTTTTGAAGAACGTTGTAGCAGATCATCAAGTTTTTGAAGAACATTGTAGCAGATCATCAAGCAGAACACTCGAAACCTTTGTTTTATTTATCGATGGCTGAAGAACAACATGAGGATATCCCCGGAGAAGAAGGTCCTGTGCCTGTTCTCCGGTGGGACTTAGGGTTTTTCGAACAACTTTCCCGTAGTTTCCGGTTCCCACCGGAGTGGGATGCCCGGTACCCGGATCAAAACCAAACGGCCGCTGATGCACCGCCGGGCTACATCACCTTATTCGAAGACTTCTTCCATCAGGGCAACTTCCGGTTGCCGGCGACTAACTTCATGGCTCATATTCTCCAACATTATGGGTTTCATATATCTCAGATGAGCCCACCTGGGATGGTTCGGGTTCGGCACTTCGAGTTCCTGTGCTGGGCTCATGGCATCGAGCCAACTGTTGACAAGTTCCGGGTCTTCTACACACTTCAGAGAAACATGGGTTTCTATTCCTTCGCTAGCCGAGGCGCGGCGAAGAAGATATTGCTAAATCCACCCAAGAGTTTCCATGACTGGAAACCAAAGTTTTTCTATATACGGGAAGAGGTGGTTCCAATACCCATGACGTTTCGCGCCTGGACTGAACCAATCGAGAAGGAAGACTTGGCGATCCCCAAGACTGAGGGTTGGTACCGGGAACTTACTGCCACCCCAAACCGAGTGTTTGGGGAGAATGTCTTGGTCGCGGCGGGGATGAGCGATCAGTGGCAGCCTGATAGCAAAGAGGTTCCGATCTTGATGCTTGGTGACCAAGGTTAGGAATTCTTATTTTTAATTACCTTTCTGGGCTTGCGTTTTTCCTTATTGTACGATTTATCTTGTAGAGGTGCGTTTGTATCAAGCTGCCTTCGCCGCTTTCGGCGGTAGGATGGGTGTACGCCCGCTTCAAGACGGAGAACAATATTGGTATGACCAAATAAGGGATAATTTTATGTATCCTGTTGCTGATGCATTCACCTCGCCGCCTACTGCAACTGAAGGTGCGCATATACCTAAACCTCGTCCTCTGCGCTCTGTGACTTCTGCTGGGAAAGAGGTTGTCTATCTTTCCAGCGGGGAGTCTGTAGGATCTTCGAACGGGGAGCTAAGTTCGTGGTCTAACATCTTTGCAGGTGTGTTGCGCGACCTGGGTATCGACCCCGAAGAGAAGAAGAAGAAGAAGAAACCCCCAAAGAAGAAGAAGACGGGTGAGACCGAAGTGACAAGCAAGAAGGGCGGGAGTAGCCGCGCAGCTGCTGGTAAAGGTAGTCTTCGTCTTCGTCAAAGTGACTTAAAAGATTATGTGATAATTAGTGACTCATTAGAGGGTTTGTCGCGCGTAGGCGAAGGTAAAGGCGGAGCGGGTCGCTCAAAAGATGAAGGTGGCGCGGGTTCTCGCAACCCGGATGCTGGCGCAACTCCTTCCTCTGTTGAGCATGCTGAAGATGAAGAAGAGGAAGAAGAGGAAGAAGAAGAAGAAGCTGCTGGAAAGTTGATCAGCCGAAAAAGGACCAGGAGCGGGGCGATTGCTGGTGTGACTGTGGCATCGAAGGCTGGAGGAGCTCTGGTGCTTGGTAAACAGAGCAATTTGCGCTCACTCTATCAGTTCTCTCCTGGTAACGTTTGTTTTTAGTTCTTTTTTTTTTTGTGTCTTTCCTTGCCTTGACCCTTTGATTTATGCAGAGGGCAAGAAGAAGACCCCTGAGAAGGGTGTTGTTTTTACGGAGCCAGATCCAAAAAGGCCTAAGATTATCATCAAATCTTCCGAGACTGCTGCGGCTGGGCATGACAAGGGCAAACATGTTGCTGAGGTCGATAAGGCAAAGGCTGCCGAAGAGAAGAAGAAGGCTGATGAGGAGCGTAGGAAGAAAGTAGATGAAGACAGGAGGAAGGAAGCTGAGGCGAAGAAGAAAGCTGATGAAGAGCAGCGCAAGGCTGAAGAGGCGCGCAAGAACAAAGCTGCTGAAGAAAAGAGGAAGAAAGCAGAGCAGGAAAGGAAGAAAGCCGATGATGAGAAGAAAAAGGCTGAGCAGGATAGAAGAGCTGTTGAGAAGGCTCTTACTGATGCTGAGAAGGAGAAATCTGCTGCTGAAAGGCCTGCTGGTATTTCTATTACCAGAGGCGCGGGTTCAGGTTCATCTGTTGGTCGGGGTGGTATGAGAGCTGACGTGCCGCCGCGCTCTCCGATAGGCCCTCGGGATACAGTGGGGGATATCTATTACAAGTCTTACACTGAAGAGAGTCGTGGTGACGCTCCGCACAATCCGCCTTGGGGTTTGAAGCAGAAGGATACTTTCCTCGAGTTCGCGCCTTGTCGTGATTGGTTGGTGAATTCGATTCCTCCGGGGGAGATGGATCGTCAACGAGCGCGGACTCACAGTGGGCTCTATCATGCCTATGTTGTTGGTGAAGCCAACACCCGCGCCGCTAATCAAGAAATTGTTCGAGAATGGCGAACCATGGTTAGAGAGAGGGATGATTGGGAGAAGTATCGCGACCGCATACTGAGGCGTGCCACTGACTTGGAGAAGTCTAGGGCTGCGTTTGATGAGCAGAAGGCGAAGTTCGAGGCTGACCGAAATTCTGAAGAGTGGGGGCGCGAGGCCCTGAAAAATAAACTTCATACTGCCGAACAACAACTGGTTAAGGAGAAAAACGAGTTCAAGCGCATATGTGCGAAAGATAACGAGCGCGCGGCTGCGGATCGTAACAAGATAGTCAACCTTGAAGCCAAGGTTGTTGAATTGACCGGCAAGGGCGAGGATGCGCAAGCTGCACAGATTGCTAAGGAGCAGGCTGAGGTTTGTGCAACTTATACGTTTTTCTCTGTACTTTGCTTTATAAAATAGCCTAAGCCCCTTTATCCCTTTTAGGTTGAGTTGGCTGAGGTGAAGGCTCAGTTGTCAAGCAAAGATAGGGACCTGCATGCTAAGGATGTGGAGATTGCGGAATTGAAACGCCGCCTGAATGATCAGGTTGATAAATGCGAGTCCTTGGAGATTGATCTGGAGGCTGAGAAGGTTAAGGCCGCAACAGCTGAGGAGGCCAAGCAACGAGCTGAAGAAGCGCGTGATGTTAGCACTTCTGCCCTCAATGTAGCGCAAACTAATTATGCTGAAGCTCAGGGCATTGTTGACACTCTCGTTTCTGAGGCCGAATGGATGCGCGGCCGTGGAGTGGTGCTGGTATGTTATCCTTTCCCTTCCAAAGGGTATATTGTTAGAAGTTGTTTTTAATGCGCGAGCTCTGCTGTAGGTTGCCAACTCCATTCTCAATGCTGGGGAGCTGGACCGTGCTGTCGCTGCCTTGACCGATGCTGCGCGCGCTGTTGGTCACCGAGGAGGGTACCTGGAATGTGCACAACACGTTGAAGAAGCACTTGGACAGGAGTTTGACGTCAGTCATTGTTCGGTTACTGACCAGGCTAGTGCCGCGCTGAACATGCTTATGACCACTCTTCACTGCCTGTTATGGATTTAGTTGCCAAGGCTTTAGAACATGATGACTGGTGCCAGCGCCTTAAGGGCATTCTTGATCCACCTATAACGGTTGAGTTATCCGATGAGGAGGCAGCTGGGAACGATGGCGATGATGAAGGCGATGGTGGCGACAAGCATGATGGTAGTAAGCCTGGCGGTGATGGCGATAGAGGTGATAAGCATGATGACGGTGGGGATGATGAATTCGAATAGGTTTTTCAACAGGCTGTGCCTTGTAAAAAATTTCAGTAGGTCTCTGATGTAACTTGTTGCGCTGTTGCGCTTTTAGCTAATGAATGACATTGTGTTTTTATAACTGTTGCGCGGTTGCGCTTTTTTAAATAGTATGTTTGCTTATTTTCCCGTTACAATTATTGCACTGTTGTTAGAAACTTTGGTTAAGTTAGCGCGAATAAATGTAAGAGGTGCTCTTGTGTGAGCGTAGTCTGGAGTGTTTTCGTGCTAATAAGAAGTTTAACATGCATTTGTAACGAAATAAGTCGAATAGTGATAGAAGAGCATGTCGTATGCTTTCATTAATTACGTAGGCGCTTAGGCCGAGATACATTGCTTGTAACTTAAAAGGCGTGTAGCCAACATAAAAGTAAAAGGCGCGTGGCCGACATTAGTGGATAAAGGCGCAGGGCCACATAGTCATATATAGCATTTGTGCAGTTGTTGCGCATTCCACGTGCGCGGGATGATGTGTCCATCCAGGGTGCGCAATTTGTAAGCCCCTTTTCCTAGCACCTCGTGCACCAAGTATGGGCCTTCCCATCTAAGTGCTAGCTTTCCTGGGCGTTCGGCGTTTGAGGCCTCGTTGTCTCGAAAGACATATTCCCCTGGAGTGAAGGTACAGATGCGGACTCGCGCGTTGTAGTACCTTTCCAGTTGTGTTTTGTACTTGGCTTCTTTGATACGCGCGATTTCGCGCCTTTCTTCTAGCAAATCCAAGTCCAGACGACGCTCTGCCTCGTTGTCGATTGCGTTGACTGCTGTCAAACGCGGAGAGGGCAGGCCAACTTCCGCCGGGATAACCGCTTCTGAGCCATAGACTAGGCTAAAAGGGGTTTCGCCGGTACTTGTTTTTGGCATGGTTCGGTGAGCCCACAAGATACTTGGGAGCTCATCTACCCAGCCTCTTCGTTTAGTACCCAGTCGGGCCTTAATCCCATCGACGATACACTTGTTCACACTTTCAACCTGCCCGTTGCCCTGAGGATGCGCAACGGAGGAGAAAGTGTGTTCGATTTTCATCTCCTTCATCCAGTTCTGGAGCTCATCTGACGCGAAATTGGTGCCGTTGTCTGTTACGATCTTGAGTGGGAGGCTGAATCTGCAGATGATGTGTTCCCAAATGAACTTGCGCACCATCATGGTTGTAGTTGAAGCAAGGGCTTTGGCCTCCACCCATTTTGTGAAGTAATCGACGGCCACTATTATGAACTTGACGGCGCCGGGGGCGTCTGGGAAGGGTCCTACCATGTCGATTCCCCACTGCTGAAAAGGCCAGGCAGTTGACACGGGGATTAGATCGTTCTTGGGGCGCAGGGTTTTTGGGGAGTGCCGCTGACAGGAATCGCACTTGCGCAGCTCCTTCAGGGCATCAACGTGCATCCCTGGCCAGTAATACCCGGCGTTCATGATCTTCGCAACAACCATGCGTGGTCCCGCATGGATGCCGCAAATTCCTTCATGGATCTCCCTTATCAGATAGTTCGCGTCTTGAGGGTCCACACAGCGCAGGAGTGGTCCCAAGAAGGACTTGCGGTATAAGATACCGTCATTCATTTCGTACTGCAGAGCTTTGTTCTGAATTTTTCTTGCCTCTGCCTTATTCTCTGGGAGTATTCCCTCTTTTAAGTATTGAATGATAGGGGTCATCCAGGATGGCTGCCCTATTTCGATCACATTGACTTGACGCAACAAAACTGACGGGTTCTTGAGTACCTCAATCCTTACATCTTTGGCGAGATGTTGGAAGGACGTTGAAGCGAGCTTGCTCAAGGCGTCAGCTGGCTTGTTTTCAGAGCGGTTGATGTGGATGACCTTGTGAGACTTGAACTGCTGAAGCAACTCTTTCGCTTGTTCCAGATATAGGGCCATGACTTCACCCCTTGCATCGTATATACCATTGACTTGGCTGGCTATCAAGAGTGAATCAACATGTGCTTGTAGATTTTTAGCTCCCATTTTGATGGCGAGGCGCAGGCCTGCCAGAAATGCCTCGTATTCCGCCTCGTTGTTGGTGTTTTTGAAATCCAACTTGATTGCGTAAGTGAATTCGTGGTTTTCGGGGCTTACTAGGCGCAATCCAGCTCCCGTGCCGTCCTCGTTTGAGGCCCCATCAGTATAAAGCATCCAAGTCTCATTTGTCGTGTCTTTTTTCGGGAGTTTCCACCAGCTCACAATCTTTAATCTTATCGACTGGGACTTCTGTGATGAAGTCCGCAAGAATCTGACCCTTGATGGCTGGGCGCGGCCGATACAGAATATTGTGGCCCCCCAGCTCAATGGCCCATTTGGCGAGCCTTCCTGATGTTTCTGGTTTCTGAAGTATCGTGCCGATATGGAAGTTGGTAAGCACAGTGATCACATGTCCTGTGAAATACCTGCGCAGCCTTCTGGAGGCGTGTAACAACGCCAGTACCAGTTTTTCCATCGTGGAATATCTCGTTTCCGGGTCAGTGAGTACCCTGCTGACATAATAAATTGGAGTTTGGACTCCATTTCTTTCTACTAATAATACCGATCCTACTGCCTTATCTGAAGAAGATAAGTACAGTATGAGTGGTTCTTTTTCAAATGGTGCAGTCAGGGTGGGGAGCTCGATCAAACACTCTTTCATTTGTTGAAAAGCCCTTTCTGCTTCAGGGGTCCACCTGAACTCTTGCTTCTTAACACAATTGCGCAATGTGGTGATAAAAGGGTACGATTTCGCGGCGTGATTTGACAAAAAGCGATTAAGCGCGGCTAGGCGGCCGGCCAACCGTTGCATTTCTTTGATTGTCCGCGGAGATGGCATCCGCTCGATTGCCTGGACCTTCTCCGGGTTTACTTTAAAGCCGCCGTTGGTGACTATGAAGCCTAGAAACTTCCCTTCTTCCATGCCAAAATAACACTTGGCTGGATTCAACTTCATGTTTACACTGCGCAATGAGTTGAACGTTTTCTCGACGTCCTTTAACATCTGGTCCTCTTCGGGACTTTTAACCACTAGATCATCGATGTAAACTTCAATATGCTTTCCGATGTCTTCCGCGAAGGTCTTGTCCATCAATCGCTGGTAAGTGGCGCCAGCATTTTTCAGGCCGAATGGCATCTTTGTATAACAAAAAATCCCCAGATCCGTGCGAAAAGCCGTCTTGTCTTCATCCTCGAGCTTCATTTGTACTTGATGGTACCCTTTGTAGCAATCCAAGAAGCACTTCCATCTGTATGGCGCGAGAGAGTCTATCTTTTTGTCGATCTCAGGCAAGGAATAGCAATCCTTAGGGCATGCCTTGTTGAGATCGGTATAGTCGACGCACATTCGCCATCCGCCACTAGATTTCTCTACCATTACGGGGTTCGCAACCCAACTCTGATAACGTACTTCTCGCAGGATGCCGGCTTTAAGTAACTCGCAAACTTGCTCATTCATTGCTTTTGTCTTGTCTGCCCCTAGGCTGCGCCTTCTTTGGACCTTCGGCTCAACAGAGGGGTAGGTGTTTAAACAGTGCTCTGTGATGTCGCGCGGGACTCCGGTCATGTCGGCCGGGGTCCAGGCGAAAATATCCATGTTCTTGAATAGGAGCTGCTTGAGGCGAATTCTGATATTAGGTGAGATAGCGTGACCTATCGTCACCGTTTGCTCCGGATATTTGCGATTTAAAACCCATTTTTTGGGCTCGGTTGCTGAAACCTTCGCCGCTTTTGTTGGGAGCATCTCTTCAGTTGACATCACTTCTTTCTTTGCATAAACGATTGCCACCCCCGTCTTGGTTGGGAAACCAATCGCTGAGTGGGGGGTGGAAGTAATCATATTCAACTCACCTTGCGTCTCTCTCCCGTTCAGCACGTCATGTCTTGACTTAACAGGCATTACCATGAAGTTGACGTTTGTTGTCCTCGAATGCTTCCCGTCAGAGAGTGTGACGGGGAAGCTAATTTGGCCTAACGGGAAGACCATTTCATTACAGAACCCAGACAGTGGGTAGTCAACTGGTTCGAGTCTCGCTTTGTCTTCTTCGTCGAACTGGTTAAAGCATTGTTCATAGATGATGTCTGCTGTACTCCCCGGGTCGATGAAGACGTATTCAGTTTCATAATGTCCGATGATACCGGTGATGACGATGGGTCGCGTGGCTCGGGGACCCCCGCGCACCACCGGGAAAATAACTTGCTGTTCTTGCCATGAAGGCTCATACGGTCTTTTGCCTTTTTCTCTTGCGATGTACCTTGGTCCATTGACCATGTGTGTTTCCAGGCGTCGAACCTTCTTGTGATTTCCTTCATCGTGGCGATGGAGCTGTCTCGTTTCTTTGCGCACATTCTTCACTAAGTGGCTCAGCTTTCCACTCTTTAGTGCTCTCTCGATCTCTTGTCGCAAGCTGTAGCAATCATCTGTCAAATGGCCTGTATCTTTGTGGAAATCACAATACAGATTGGGGTCTTGTCCCTTTTTGTTCGTCATAGGCCTGGGAGCCTTAAAGTCATGGTTCTCCGTCATTAGCACCTCTTTTGGTGTTTTTATGAGCGGAGTCCAATGCTTTTCACGATTATCGTCTCGGACTGTCTTTCTATAACCGATGCGGTCAATGGTGTCACGCGCGTCTTCTTTATAACGGGATCGTTCTTCGTAACGGGGTCGATCGTTATAACCGCTGGAGTGGTTGGCCTTCCACCCAGGGTTTTTGCCTTTGTTGCGCCTGTTGTCATCGCGCGGGTGACCCGCTTTGGAAAATCTGTCTTCAGAACGATAGGTGTTGTTTCGTGCGAGAGACTCTTCTGTTTGCGCGACTATCTTCGCGGCTTCCATGAGCTTGTCCCACTCCTTTGGCATTCCATCTTTTCCAGTGATGGTTCTAATCAGGCTATCGCAACGGATTGCTTTCTTGAAATGGCAGCGCATGAGTTGTTCGCTCACGCCACCAATCTCCAAACATTCTTTGTTAAAGCGCGTAATGAAATCTTCCAAACCCTCATTATCTCGTCGCCAGATATCTTCGACTTCAGCTGTGTCGCGCTAGTATCGCCTTTGCTGACTGAAGTGACTCAGAAACTGGGTCCTGAAATCTACCCATGATTTTATTTTTCCCGGAGGAAGGCTGTCGAACCAGGCGCGAGCAGCCCCCGTTAATGTTTGGATAAACAAATGACACCACATGGGCATGTTCCAACCTCCCATGCAGCCCACGCTAGTAAACACTCTGACGTGATCGTCTGGATCAGTCAATCCGTTGAACTTTCCGACGGTCGGAGGCAACTTTTCTCTCTCGAGCGGCGCTTGTGCTATCTTTGGGATGAACTTTGAGTGCTCTATAGCTTCTTCTGGTCGGTAGGCGAGGCGAAAGTCGCGCTCCGCCTCCTCAGTATAACCAACATGTTGCCTTGGCTTGTAATACTCGTGATTTCTTTGCAAACGATTGAAGACCGAAGATCCGTCATCGTTTTCCCAGGTTGGATCGTTCGGGTCAGTTTCTTCCCACTCATCGTTCATGTTGCGCGGCGTGAGCCGGCTATGAACTGGGCCTCTTCGGGAATTTGACGGTTCGTCATAGTAGCTTTCTGTCTCCCCCCCCCCGTGTATCTCGCGTATCCTGTACGCTTAACCTTCGGGTGGGGGGAGGTTTGTTAATTCTTCTTGGAATGTACTGCGGGACCGGCATCTGGCGCGGCCCGTGGCTGGGGCCGGTTGGTGTAACCAAGGACGGTTCTGCCGTTAAAACTGCTTGCTGAGCGCTCAAGGACTGATACGCTTCGTTAATAGTGGCCAGTTGCTTGGCGTACCATGAGGCTGGGGTTTCGCCTTCTGGTAGCCCTAATAGCGCCGATATGTTCTGAGGTGGAGCTGGGTTTGAAGGTCCAGCACCGTTGTTTCCTGGGGTGTTTTGAGTGATGCGGGTGAAGCTCCCGCGCGGACCCCCGGTGTTGGCTACTTCGACTTCACCAACTTCTTCAAAGTGTTGGGGTTGGCCATTTTGATTACCTTCCCCCAATGCTGCAATTGGGTTTTCACCGAAACCCACGAACTCAGGTACGATTCCTTGACCAGCCATGGATCGAAGGAAGAAAAACAACGAAAAACTCAGGAACGAAGATGAGAGTGGTTGTAGAAAAAATCGGTGGGCGCCAATGAAGAAACACGGAACTAATTAGGGGATAATCAGTTTGGTTTATGTTCCTTGCATAGTGGTTAATCTTCTCTTGGATTCCTGAGCTCCTTAATGACCGCGGTTAACTGCAGAACAAAACACCGTTACTCGCTAAGAGGGGAATGTGGGGGTTTCCCTCTTAACCGGGCTCCGGCGTGAGAATAAGCGACTGTGCTTAAGAGATAATTAAGTATTAAGTGAGAGTAGAGGGAATGGAATGAATTAACCTGTGAAGTGAA
Source organism: Helianthus tuberosus (assembly GCA_030545235.1). NCBI lineage: Eukaryota > Viridiplantae > Streptophyta > Magnoliopsida > Asterales > Asteraceae > Helianthus > Helianthus tuberosus. The sequence goes on along the minus strand of CM060452.1, from coordinate 13,450,058 downwards.
GGTCTCTATTTATAGCCGGAGAGGTGTAAGAGGGTGTGGGCTGATGGGCCTTGGGCCGGAAGGCGACAACATGGAGGATATGCTCCTTGTCTCACTGGTGTCGACCGTTAGTGGCTTCTAGGAGCTTTGTGGAGTTGGCGCAACGTGATTGGAGCCACGTGTCACTGTTGTCGGCCTGGTCGCCCTTCTGCCATCAGCAGGTAAGTGGAGATCGTGGGGCAGTTGTCTCTGCCCTATGATTGGTGCCACATAGGCGTCCTTTAGTACTTTTTGTCTCCTGTATGTCAGACGATCGTGGAGCACGATTGCGCAGGAACAGAAGGACCCTGATTGGCTCTTTTGTTCTGCCACTTGTACCTTGTGTACTATCTGGAAAGGCCTTGCGCCGTAGTCACTCACGATTCTTGCTGAGCACGTTATTATCATGCACGCGGCATGGGCTTCCAGATGTCCCTTTTAGAATGTTAAGTGTTGCTAACTGGAGTTTACTCTTCTGTGGACCTCGCGCCGTGTTACATAGGTGTGTTGTAGCTCGCGCGAGGTTGGCGATCAAGAAAATTGGTGATTAAGGAGTATGGTCCCGCGCGACCTTACAGGGTGTTGCGCGGCTTTTTGGGACCATACCCCTTCAACACTTAACATTTTTAAGAAAAGAGAAGCTTTACGCCAAAGTCTCGAAGTGTGAATTTTGTTACCAAAAGTGCAATTTCTAGGTCATATGGTGAATCATGAAGGTATTCACGTAAATTCTGCTAAGATAGCAGCAATTACCAAATGGAAAGTTCTGCAATCAACAATGGAAATTAGAAGTTTTATAGGTTTAGTCGGATACTATATTAAGGATTTTTCCAAGATAAATATACCGTTAACTAAGCTAACCTGTAAAACAATTAAGTTTGATTAGAGATCTAAACAAGAAGAAGCTTTAGGATCTTAAGGCAGAAATTAACCAAATACTCCAATCTTAGCCTTATGAACTGAATATTTTGAAGTATATGGTGATGCTTCAAAACTAGGATTTAGATATGTGTTAATGCAACGCAAAAAGGTAAATGCGTATGCATCAAGGTAATTGAAAAAGCATGAAGAAAACTATATCACTCATGACTTAGAATTAGGAACCATAAATTTTGCCCTTAAGATTGAAGACATTATCTGTATGGAAGTAAGTTTACTGTCTATACGAATTATAAGAATTTAAGACATATATTTGGGCAAAAAGAATTAAACATGAGGCAAAGGAGAGGGATGAAAATCCTAAGTGACTACGACTGTGATATTCAGTATCACGAAGGAAAGACTGAAGACGGCTAGAGATCGTCAGAAAAGTTATACAGATAATAGACGAAAGCCGTTGGAGTTCGAGTTGGAGACAAAATGCTAATTGAAAGTATTTCCTTGGAAAGGAGTTGATTAATGTGATAAGAAAGGAAAACTAAATCCAAGATACGTAGGATCATTTCCAGTAATCCAACGTATAGGACCAGTTGTTTATCATTTACAACTACCAGGAGAGTTAGCTGGGGTACATGATGTATTTCATGTATCCAATCACAAGAAATATCTATCAGACGAATCTTTGGTAGTACCTTTCTAAGATATAAAGGTAAACGAGTAGTGTTAGTTAAAGTAAAGTAGGATTCAAAGATATGATCCTAATACATTTAGGAGTTAGAATAAGAAATGAAGCGAAAATATCCTCAATTATTCCAGTAAATCTCGAGGACGAGATTTTTATTAAGGTAGGGAGAATGTAACAACTCTCATTAAAAAGTCTTAATTATTAGGTTAATTTTCCAATAGGAAACCCTAATTAAGAAACCCAAGTGATTCTGAACAAACCCTAAAATTTTCAGAACAATCGGAATCAGGATCAGGGCCCCTAAAACTCGGGGGGGGGGGGGGGCAAACCCTAGTTGGTATTATCTTAACAGTTTTACGTGTAAAATGAAAATGGACGCAAGACCAACTCAGCAAGGCTAATATGACACGGGGCTACCCTATGATGGGTAGGCACCCCTCGCGCCACGCGACACCCCCTCGCGCCACGCGAGGGGGACGGTTTTTCAGCTATAAATATAAGGCAGTGGGACTTGATTCTGGGAGTTGAAACGACGTAAATTCTCAAATTATACGCTGAGATATTGTCTGTTTACCACAATTAACACACACGGATCACTAATCGACGCCGCAATCAGGGTAATAACTCGATTGCTGATACGATTCAATGTCCGATTGATCAAAATATCCAATGGATGTTTAAGTGCTGCCCACATCAGGGTTTATGCTTTGTCATTCGTCGTTAATTCGATGGATGTTTAAGTATCGCACTTTGTCATTCGTTGTGAGTGTTTGATCTCGTGAGTTATCGTAAATGCTGTATTAAGTTACTGACTGAATTGTGTGCCTGTTATTAATTTAGGTTAAAAGGCTAATCAGTAGGCTAAACTCTGTCCGTATAAATCTGCAATGTGAGTCATTCTCTTTTTATCAACTATTTTACAATACCTCAAATTATTTTCAAGGTTATAATTACAGGGACTAATTCGTGGATATCTTGAATTACTGGTTAGTGGGGTATTGTGCACATTACTAATTTTCTCCCAGTTAGGTTCATTGACCTACTCGGGATAATCACTGTTAGGTTCATTGACCTACAGGGATAATCATCACTATTTAGGTTCATTGATCTAAATAGTGGTATGACCATCGTCACCATTGTGACATGTCACCATTGTGACAGGACGCCAGATAAAAATAAGATAGATGCCATTGTAATCGCTCTTATGCTGTAATTAATAACTATGCATCATTATGCAAAATAGAATGATTCACTCAGTATTTCCCGCTGAGAAAACCTTTTTCAAACATGTTTCAGGTGATCTGTTATGATCCAGGAAAAGTGCCATATAGCACTACAAGCTCAAAGAATTAGCTCAGTATAAAATAAAGAAACATGTTTTGTAAAATAAAAGATTTCTTCGTGAAATCAAATGATTGTAAATTACCGGGTTTTATCCCGCGTTGTGAAATAAAATAATCGGGAAATATTTCAGTTTTAAAAAGATCCTGAAGAAACTTCCGCTGTTAATTAAATACCACGGGATTTCTGTCCCGCGGCTCCTGAAATGGGTCAAACCGGGTCGGGGGCCGTGACAGAAACCTAAGCGGTTGAACCCGCTGGGCGGCGGGAAGCAGAAAATTTTCAATGTGAATCTTCAACACATCTGCCTCCTGCTCCCCAACTACGCGGTCCGAGGACCTTATAGCTGTGTGCCGAGGATGGTCAATAAAATCAAACAAGCTCCATTCACCTATTTGACACCCACACATTCAACATGTTAGAACAAACACAACCTGTAAAATAAAATAGCAGCAAATTAACACTTACCATCGTCAACCCTTTGAAAGTCAGGATATAACCGGCTATCACGCCATAGCAAACTCATTCCAGCCATCACCAGTGCACCCTCCGGAATCACCTGAGCACTCAGAGGGGCGTTGGCTTAACCTCTTGAACAGAGCATTCTCAATGTAGGCATCAGCAGGTGGACCATCATCTTTGAATTTTTCTTTGGGCCACATCTCCCTCCAGTGCATCTCCCCGTGGATGACACCAGCATCAATATAGAAAAATTTCTTCTTCCATTCATTATCCCTAGAACTTGTGGGGACACCCCTCAGACAAGACACACCGATATCTCATCGGTCGAAAGTGAAAACGGGGGATTTCCAAACCAGAACGAAAAAAGCCCTAAAAACCATGATCTTAGGGATATGGCCTAAAGCTATACAGGTAAACTCAAAGTGACGGAGTTTTACCAATCCAAGAGGATGCATTTGGGATATGTGAATATGATACTCGTCAAGAATTGACTTACAGAATTTGGTCATCGGCAATCGGAAGTTGCAAAACTTGAAAAAATCACTGAACAAAGTGATTTTCCCCTGTTTCAAGGGAAACGTCGTATCCTTGCTTGACGGCAGCACGGGATTCCATTCTGGTTTAATATCATACTCCTGAAGGAGATTGTTGAAGGATATTGTTCCCCACTTGCAACAGAGAACATCGGAACTCGTCGGGGCTGAGGAAGATTCACTGGTCTTTGAAGCCATTGTGCACAATCGAAAATTCGAAAAGAAATGAAAGAAAAGAACGAAATGGGAAAACCCCTATCGGAAAGACTATTTATGGAAAAGGGAAACAACCCTTCAAATTCATAAAGAAAGGCAAACGGGATGGGGACGCGTGTCAAACCAGGGCATGTACAACTGTCATCCTAATGATGGCCTAACTGTCACACCCTTTCACATCACCGCCATAATTCAAAAAAGCGTAGTACTTCCATTTGAGAAATATGTACTCAAGGGGGTATTTTGACTTTTTCCTTTTTCAAGTCCGATCTCATGGATTTCATCTCATAACTTCAGACTGGGGGACATGACGAGGTATGACTCAGAGCGGCTAACCCGACCCGGTCATTACCTATTATTTTAATACAAATAATCAATTACACATGTTTATTCTAAAATGTTCTATTCTGCATGGATAAATCTTGTAACCGAATCCCCAATATTTTGGGAAGATCATGCAAATCCCTAACTTGTCTGAGTGCTTCCTAGTTCATGGGAAACCCTAATGGTAAACTATAAATAGAGGTAAACATCAAAGGTACGATTCTCATTCTACTCTTACCTCCTTTCTCTCTACATATTTTCTTACTCCCAAATACCGAGACTTATTCTCACGTCGGAGGGTGGTTACAGGAATAACCTCATTTCTGTAACGAGTCCTAACGGTGTTTTGTTTTGGAGTCAGCTGTTCGGATCGCCAAGAGTTGAAGTCATAGTTGAAGCCTTACCATTAAGGTCAGTGTTTCTTCACCGAGGAGATGCATGAACATGTGAGTGGATTTTTTTTTTTTCGGCTTATAAAAACCATCCATTTGGAGGAGGTTGTGAAGCCACTATAAAGTTAAAAGTAGGGCATTTTTCGCTTAAAAATATTTATTTTACTTTCCATCCTTTAACTTTAATTAGGTCATAAATTCTGAAAACAAGTTAAATTATGTCTACAACAACTACATAATGAGAGAAATAAATGGACTCAAATAGCTAAATTTAACAAAAGAAGTATTTGTAATTTTAACCGAAAAAAGAGAGATTTTTAATTGATAAATAAACGGATTAAAATAGGCATGATGGTCAATGATCTCTAGATTAAGTGGTGGAAGGCTTGCATTTCTTTTAAGAGATGTAAGTTCGACTCCCACTTGGTGCAGAGTGAGACACTGGTGGGCAATGATAGGAGACCCAGGGAAACCTGGGTTGGATCCTTGAGCCAAACGGGTTTTACTGTTAATTTCACCATCGTGCCTACGAGCGGGTGAGTTACCGGGTTTTCCCCGGAATTGGTGGTGGACTCGGGTTACTCTCGGAGTACTCCGTTTGTCTAGTGGGTGCCCCGAGAGTGCTCGGGATTAATTTTGTTGGCCGTTTAAAAAAAATAGGCATAATGAGCGAAGATGAATTAATAAATAAATTGAAACAACTAAATTTAGGATGAGAAACGAATTCAAATCTAAACCAAACGGTTAAACACAAAAACAGAAACATTTGAGACACATATTTTGATATGAGATTAGTTTTAAATTTTCTATATGTACTATGCAACGGATATGGTATTAGATTTATACATGGCTTGATTACTTGAAACATACAAACTCGTTTACCCGAATTATTATTATTATTATTATTATTATTATTATTATTATTATTATTAATTTTTTCGGGTCCTTGGTATAAAATAATCTACTAATTCACTATTTTTAGTTTTTTTATATATAATTTCCTTGCTAATATACTTATACGAAAATTATAACGGTAAGAAATATATATTTGGGAATCCCACCGGAAGTTTTTAACAAACTGGTATTCCCATTACCCCTCCCATTGCAGCTCTATACCAAATTTGGGAAAAATAGTATCTCTTAACAGAAATAAAGAGGGGACTTTTCAAGATAACAAATCCAGTATGAATGCATAGATTTTTTTCATACATTCCCACCAAAAAGCATAAATAGAAACAAACTTTAAAAAGAACCCCAAAAGCACTGATCTAAAGATAATTTCACACATGTGTAAGTGGCGGACCCAGAAATTATTTGCCGGGGGTGCGGATGAGTGGTTCAAGCATATTTTCATGGGGTGCGGTCAAGTTTTTCGCCTAAAAAATACACTAAATTTTTTTTTTCAAGGGGTGCGCCCGCCCACCCTGGGCTTAACCTAGGTCCGCCCATTGTGTTCATTTCATGGGTAAGTGACTGATGAAAAACTGAAGACCAACAAATGAGTAAACCCAACATGGTCTTGATTCAAACCAAATTCATACATGCACATCATCTGATGTTCTAGAAGCTTAACAAGTTCTTCTTCTTGAGGCTTTCAACAGTATCCTTGATGCTTACCTCCATTGGTGTAAAATTAACACCTAGACTTTCCGCTTTTACCCTTGATACACTGTAAGGTGTAGGTTCAACACGCTCGCCATCTTTACACCTACAACATTTAAGTAATCCAGATTTTGAGCCATCCGGAACAACGGAGTCTAGCTTCCAAAGAAGCCGAAATGGATTAAGTGAAACTTAGGTTGTTTATGTTGCGTATATTCTTGATGTTACGGGTCGGTTCGGGTCAAGTACGGGTCAAAGTCGGGTCAACTTAAGTAGCAAACAAGCCTGGGTCAGCATCACTAAAGGGTCACATGTATCTCTCTCTTGTACTCTTATTTTTATTTAAGGAAGAATTAAAGTAGTAAACTTTGTTTGTTTGATCTTGGGCTGATAACCAACAGTTTATGTGTTACCTTTCAGAATGGCCGAGACTCGGGTATAGTTTGTTTACAGTCTTCATGATCTCTAAAGACCGAACCACTTTGCCAACTATGCAGTATCTACCATTGGCATCCGGGTTCTCAAAAGCTAAAACATGTGCAGTAGCAACATCTCTCACGTCAACAAGTCTAAGAATTCCATCTGGAACTACATCTTTTCCTGTATGTATAAAAGTCAATAGCTTACCCAACATAAAAATTTAATTCATGAATCATGGATATGCGTATGAACATTAGTAGTTATTCAACAAGTACCATTCTTGATCAGGCTCATAATGGCCTCAGAAGTAAGGTTGAGAGTTGGCTGTAAGATGGGACCAATCACAAATCCAGGATTAATAGCCACCAAATCCAAACCATTATCTTTTGCAAACTTAACAGCAGCATCCTCAGCCAGGGTCTTTGAAAGCTGGTACCACAACTAAAATTTACAAAATCTTTGATTAGTTATAACTTTTTGTATCTGATTTGAGATGAATTTATTTATACCTTCTTCTGCTCACAAAATAAAGGATCTGAAAACCAGGTTTCATCCACCACATCACCAGACTCCGCAAGTCTTGGGCCAAACGTTACTGTAGACATGGAAGAAGTCAAGACCACTCTCTTAAGAGATTGAACTTTTGCAGCTGATTTGAGAACATTAAGTGTCCCCTTAACTGCAGGATCCAACAGTTGTGCCTGATGGAAAATGAAAATGAATATAAAACTTATCTTTCTGCAAATAATTCAAGTTGTTACACCAATTTTGGAAAACTAAGAGAAAAAGAATGAAAAGTTGACCTGAGGGTCATCAACTGAAAGTAGAACGGGAGATGCTGTATGAAAGACACAAACGCAGCCATTAACCGCAGAATCAAAAGATCCTTCTGCAGTCAAGTTAGCTTCAAACAAGGACAGTCTTTCCTTAGCTCCATCGAGAGCAAGTAGATGCTCTGTCTTGTTTGGATCATCTGCAACATATTTTAAACGACATATTTAGAAGAAGTAAAACAAAAAGAAAAAGGAAGTGCATGAGTTAAATTGATCATATAGCTTACAATGTAGGCCTCTAACAACATACTGTAATTAAGGCTCATTCATCAATCAGAGCTGATTTGGGTCAAAGAACTTGCTTATGAGACTATGTGTAGACTGTGGCTTGGCGCCAATAGCCACATCACCCAAGGGGGCGCCAAACGCTGCGCCTAAGGGGCACCAAGGGCTTTGGCGTGTGAATGATATAATAGGCATGAAGGGGAGAAGCATGGGGTGTGTGTCGATTTCTTTTGCAGTCAATGAAAACCAACATCAGGCCCCAAACACACACGACAACAATCGGTTTTGTGGAAACACCCTTCCTCTACTCTTTTATATATATCAATGAATGTACACAAATTACAATAACACTAACCATCTATTTATACTAAACTAAACCCAAATCTACTATGACTCAAACAAAAATTATATAATAATTAAAACCAACAAGATAGATCTATCTAATAAAACCCGATAAACACAATTAAATAAATCATCCATCTTTCTCTCGAACCCATTTGGAATCATCTTGAACCTGTTTGAATTTTGAACGCTGTTTTTTTTTTGTTTTTAGAGTTAAATGCCATTTTAGTCCCTGTGGTTTGAGCCATTTTGCCAGTTTAGTCCAAAGGTTTCATTTTTAACCTGTGGGTCCAAAAAGGTTTCACAGTTGCCGTTTTAGTCCACTGGGTTAACTTTATCCATTTTTTCTGTTAACGAGAAGGCCAATTCGGTAATTTTGTATGTAATTCTATTAACTAAAAGGGCAATTCAGCCATATAAAATGACCGAATTGGTCTTCTCGTTAACAGAAAAAATGGGTGGAGTTAACCCAGTGGACTAAAATGGCAACGGTGAAACCTTTTTGGACCCACAGGTTAAAAATGAAACCTTTGGACTAAACTGGCAAAATGGTCCAAACCACAGGGACTAAAATGACATTTAACTCTTTGTTTTTATTTCAGAATTATTGACTTTAAAGTCCAATAAAATCGATATATTCTAACAACCCCATTTTGATCAGAACCGTTTTGACCCATAGTCCAATCTGACCCGCAACCTTTGAATTCAAAGTCGTTTCTTTTCAAGTCAACAGTACTGTTATTGAACATGTCAAGAACATTAGCATCATAATCCTACATGCATAACATTTTTTAATAATGTTCACAACTGTAATCATAAACTTCATAACAAACCCATATCGATTCCATGTTAAGAGACCTAAAACTAGATCGAACAAAAAAAAATAAGAAAGAGGGGGAGAGTTACCGAGAGATCGGACGGTAGCATGAACGGTGTAGCCACGATCAAGCAAGAGTTTAACGAGCCATGAAGCAATGCAGCCAGAAGCACCTGTAACGCAAACCACCTTACCTTCGGCACTCATTTGTCTGAAACTTGAGGGTTCGTTGTTGCAGTGGCGATAGCAGAAGTTTATTGGGAAAATGTTGGGTTATATTTGGCCGTTTGGGTAAAGGTTAGACATAGGAATATTCTTGAAAAGGTCTAGGAGAAAGAATAATTATTACACAATCAAACATAAAAAAACAAATAATAAATCAGCTTAACAAAAATAAACGACAAAACAAAATAAATATAGTGAAACACAGTTATAACTAGATTTTTACGTTACAATGATAATATTAACGTGTGGTGTCCACGTGACGTTACACGTTTTTTACTTTGTTAAACACGTTACGTTAGTGACATTAACATGGTTAGGTAGATATAAAAAGGAGTAAAGTTCTTGTACAAATAAAGTTAACGTACTAAACGTACGAATAGCATGAAAAAGACAAAAGCACGGGGTGACATTTTTGTAATTATCTGCTTGTAGGGTAATTATCAAAATTACTTTACAAATGATACTGTAGAGTAATTTTGTAAAATGTTCTTGTAAAGTAATTTTGACCTTATATGGTAATTTTGTAAAATATTTTTGTAGAATAATTTTGATCAAAAAACTATACCTAACCAAAAAAACCCCAAAAAACCTAACCCCCCCACCCCAAAAAAAAAACCCCTAAAAAAACCTAACCCCCCCCCCCTCCCAAAAAACCTAAAAAAAGCCTAACCCCCCCCCCCCCCCCCCACCACCCAAACTAAAAGCTAAAAACTAAACCATAAAGCTAAACCCCATAACTAAATGCTAACAAAATACTCTACAAGATCAAAATTACTCTACATGATCCTTTTACAAAATTACTCTATATGATCATTTGTAGAGTAATTTTGAATTGTATGGTGTTTGATAAACTTACGGGGTAATTTTGATTCACTTGTAAAGTAATTTTGATGCAGAGTAATTTTGATACACTTGTAGAATAATTTTGATAATTACCCTACAAGAACAAAATTACTCTACAAGAACATTTTACAAAATTACTCTACAAAAGATCAAAATTACTCTACAAGATCGTTTGTAGAGTAATTTTGATAGTTACTGATAATTACGAAAATGCCACCGTGTTTTTTTGTCTTTTCCTTCGGTTCGTACGTTAAAGTTATTTGTATTTGTTCTTTTGTCTATAAAAAGAGTGCAATGTCTCGCATGTTGCAGCATATAGTCACATTTAAACAAAAGAAGTGTAGTGTTTGAGAAGATGTACTGTGAAGTTATTAAGTAAAACAAATGGGGGTCAAAGTTGTTGAATACCAAAAGTTAGAGGTTAATGTGTCACTTAACAAAAGATTGGAGTTGAATGCGTAAAGTCTATAAACTTGAGGGTCAAAAGAGAAAACTAAGGTGTCACCATCAAATGAAAATGTACTATATTTAACATGACTTGTTACCGAACACAGTTTACGTTAAAACGTAAATCAACTGAAAATGTACACAAACATAAACATGAAAGCGTATTACAATTTAAGTCTTTGACCAAACTCGTTTCCAAAACAAATTAATGTCGAAACGTGCTTTTATATCATTTACATTAAAACTTAAATTTATACTAACACATACATCAAAATGTAGACTAACTAAAACATACATAATAAGTATAAAATTATATTTGACCCGACTCGTCTTCGAAAAAATTTACGTCAAAATTAAATTTATACTAACACGTACGTCAAAATGTAGACTAACTGAAACGTATATAATAAGTATAACATTATATTCGACCCGACTCGTCTTCGAAAAAATTTATGTCAAAACTTAAATTTTTACCGACATCACGTGAGAAAAATAGTTTTTCTTTTCTTTTAAGCTATAAATACAGGGTAAATTTGGAAAGGAGTAAAATGCACGGATAGTCCTTGTGGTTTTGCAAAATAACACCTATAGTCCCCAACTTTTGGAAATTACACCGGTGCTCCTTGTGGTTTGACAGTTTGTTACTCGGATAGTCCCTGGAGTGGATGTTCGTTAGTTTTCTCCGTTAAGTGGATGTGAAATGATAAAATTACCCTTTATCTTCTCCACTCTATAAATTATAGGGAGGCTACCATACATGTGCCTTGGTAAATCAGTGTCTAACACGAAGCCACTGTTGATGATTCACACGCACTATTCTTCATCATAGTCTTCATCATCCTCATCCAACCTCGAGTCGACTCGTGCAAGACGTTGGTCAATGGCCATCTTGTCGATTTCTGAAACCGACCACCCGGGATACTCACTGTTTGCAACTTCACTAGGCTCTACAACTGGTGGCGGTGGTGGCGGAGGTGGTTGTGATGGAGGTGCAGCACCACCATCTGCAGCCACATGCCCTACTATATTCTCATAAACACCAGCATTTAGATCCAAGTCTCTGACACCTGTATTAGGAATATGAATAATGTCAACTGCGATTCAGATGAGGGACATATTGAATTTAGAGTAGCAAAATCATTACAATCCCAATTCATTGTCAGGTGGGTGGTGGTTGGTGGTTAATGGTGGGGGAAACAAAGAGAAAGGTGGGGGTGGGTGGGGTTGTTTTGTTTTTATAGAGTGGAGAAGATGAAGGGTAATTTTTTCATTTCACATCCACTTAACGGAGAAAACTAACGGACATCCACTCAAGGTTCTATTCGAGTAACAAAATTTTCAAACCATAGGGAGCACCGGTGTAATTTCCAAAAGTTGGGGACTATAGGTGTTATTTTGCAAAACCACAGGGACTATCCGTGCATTTTACTCTTTGGAAAGTTAAAACTTAATTGGGGATGGAAATGACATTTTATAAAGTTTTTAGAAAGTATAGGGGTGGTAAATGTCAATTAAGTGTAATTTTGGTGCAGAAAATATTCTTAAAGAAAATTAAAAATCATTAGGTACATTAAATTTTTTTTTTATACAAACATGGTAATAAAACAAGGTCAAGTTAAATAATACAAAATGAGAAAGGATCAAATACAAAGGACTTTAATTGTAAAAAGGGTAAGAAGCAATAGGGAGGTGACACCGCAAAAAAAAAATCATCTAATCTTTAATCAGGCATGGATTAGAGGGAGGGGTAATTTCAGAAACTATTTAAGGGCTTCAATAAAATAGGGATTTACTATCTTATACGCTATATACGTGATTCTCGCCCTAGTTCGATCATCGTTCACCAGTTAATAGGAGATTGAAACTTGAATTCAATAGTTTTCATTGATGAATCGTTCAATCAAAGTTAATTGAGCAGTAAATCATGTCGACGAATGAGAATGGTACGTGCTCTGAGATTGATGTTATTATCGTTGAAAATTATGATTGAGATCTGATTAAAAACTGTGTTTTGATCATGTTATATTGAGAATTCTGATGTTATCGTTGAGAATTTAGATCATGTTATTGTCGCGATTTTGGTTGTTTCATGGTGATATTATCGTTCAGAATTCTAATTGAGATCTGAAACTGTTTTGATTAAGATTAGGTATATGTTTAACTTAATGTTTTCATTCTTTTAGTAGACTTTGTTAAGGTGTGCATTTGTTGTCGCGAATTCTAATTAAGATCTAAAACTATTTTATGTTCTGTTTTGTTTAAGTTGTTAAAGCATTGTGTCTATTTTATTTTCATTGTGCCTAACTAATATTTTAGTTGATTTTGACAATAGGATTTGTGTTATTGTCTAAAATTATGTCATAATGTGTTATTTTGTTTATTTGAATGTGTGTTATTGGGTTATATTTTGTTTGTGTTTAAATGTTAGTTTGCTTTCTGTTTATGGTTTTAATTTCTTTGAATATCTTTTTTGCTAGGTTTGTATGACATATATGTTTTAATGTGATATTCTTTATTTTTTATTTGTGTAGATGCTATAGTTTACAAAGAACGTGGTGTACGACGTGTATCACCACGTACCGGAAAAATATTTTACACTCCTGTTGTGAGCGAGTCAGTTAAACCTCGTGTTGGTATGGTCTTTGAATCCGTTGACCAAGCTTATGGTTTTTATGTCAAGTATGCTCATGCAAGTGGTCTCTCGGTTAGGAAGAACACTTCATACAACAACACAAAAGGTGTTCTTAAGTTGAAGTATTTTACATGTTCTAAAGAAGGTTTTAAAATTCCTAATAAGGGTAAAGGGAAGTGTCGAAAACCATCTAAGAGAGTTGGATGTGAGGCTCATATTAAGTTACAGTTAACTGTTGATGGGAAGTTTGAAGTATATATTTTTCAAGAGGAACATAATCATAGTTTCGTGCATGAAGAAGACCTCCAGTTTTAGACACCTGTGAGAAGGGTTGATCATGTAAAAGAAAATGCCATTCAAGCGTTGTCTACGATTAAACTTAGGCCTATAAGGGCATTTAATGTTTTGAAAAGTTTATATGGTAGTTACGAGGAGTTAGGTGCTACAAGAACTGATTTTAAAAATTACAAGAGGGACTTAAATCAATACATTGGGAAGAATGATGCAGATATGATTATTAAGCGTCTTGCAAAGAAAAACGAGTATTGTCCAAATTTCTCATTTGTGTATGAAGTCAATCAAGATGGAACTTTAGGTGGTGTTTTCTGAGCGGATGAGATTTCAAAAATTAATTATATGGTTTTTGGTGATGTTGTTGGGTTTGATGCTACATATCGGTCAAACAAGTAAGAATTATAGGTTGTAGATGTTAGAACTTTGTGTTTATTATCATTGTGTCATATTTAGTAACATTGTGTCATATATAAGTCCATATTGTGTCATATTTAAGGACATTGTGTCAAATATAATAACATTGTGTCATATTTTCCTGTACACATTTTATTTTTTGGAGTTTTTGTAGAATAATTTAACAAATTGTTAATTTTATTTTATTTTTTTGTAGGTATGATATGGTATTTGTTCCTTTCACTGGTATAAATAACCACAATAGGAATGTTCCGCTTGGTGTTGCGCTTCTTAGATCAGAAACTGCTGACTCGTATAGGTGGTTGTTTAGGATGTATGTCAAGGCGTTTGGTGTTGCACCTAGTGTAGGAGCCATGAGTTGTTTATGAAAAATTTGAATGGCACAAATGAATCCCTATTGTTGCATTCATGGCCCAAGGTCCTTCAAATCGGCCCAATATGTTCGATTCCACATATTGACCCAACAGGGCTTCTTCAGCCCGCTATAGGCCCAATCGGCCACATTTTAATAACCATAAGGGAACGAACATGAACTTTGGCCGCTAAAATCGCCCTCCCACTTGCCAATTGTGTCGTAAATCTGGGCATTTTTTTGCATAGTGTTTTCAACTAGCTTCATTTTCTCAGACCGCCTCTCCCACTCCAGATCAGTTGGCTCAAGCCTTTCATGCTCAGTGTCAAATGAACTCCACTATTCCTGATTGGACATCTGACACTTGAGCTACTACTCACATGCTACCCAATAACACTACTCTTTGGAATATGACTCCAACCCAAGGTAATCAAAAAGTTTATTTTGGTAATGGTCAATCTCTTCCTATTACTCATATTGGGCAAACATAAATTGTTGGTAATCTTGCCCTTAACGATGTTTTGGTGGTACCAAGTCTCACCAAAAATCATTTATCTATTGGCAAATTGTCCGAGTATAATCCTATTGATGTTATTTTTTCTCACCCTTATTTTTATATTCAAGATCGCTAAACCAAGCAAAGTCCCCGGGGGTGCCATGAAGACGGCCTTTATGTTCTTCGCCAAACTCATGAAGCTTTGGTCACCACATCCTCATGTCTAAAAGCTTTCTTTGAGTTATGGCACTCTAGACTTGGGCATGTCAATTTTGATATTGTTTCTATGTTGAAAAATAATGATTATTTGTCTTTTACTTCGGTATTACCTAAACCGGGTCTTTGTTCCCCATGTGAACTTGCAAATGCAAAAAAGACAAACTTTTGTGTCTGATGATAAACATACATCTTTGCCTCTTGAGATAATACATTGTGACTTATGGGGGGCTTCTCCAATAAAGTCAATAGAAATTTTCTATATTATGTTGCTTTTGTTGATATTATTTGCGGTTTACTTGGTTATATCCACTGTGGGCCAACTCAGATTTTTTTTATGCTTTGTCTATATTTATACCTTTTGTTCAAACTCAATACTCCACCAAATTAAAAAAAATTCAAAGTGATGGTGGAACCGAATTCACAAATAACCGATTTCAACACTTGTTTGAGCACAATGGTATTTTACATCGAATGTCTTGTCGTTATAGCCCGCAACAAAATGGTCGGGTTAAACGAAAACGCCATCACATTGTTGAAACTGGCTTGGCTATGTTGTTTCATGCCAAAATAACCACTAAATATTGGGTAGATGCCTTCTCTTCTGCGGTTTTTATAATTAAACGCTAACCATTAAAACTTTTGCAAGGAAAGTCACCATGTGAACTTTTGTATCATCAAATACCAAACTATGATTTTTTAGGCCATTCAGATGTCATGTTTTTCCTTTCCTTCATGATTATGATCTACATAAATTATCCCTTCATTCCATGTATATTTCTTGTATATTGTTCAAAATAAAAAGGCTATAGATGTCTTGATCCATATACGTCACATGTCTATGTTACAAGAAATGTTCGCTTTGACGAACATTACTTTCGCCTTGTTGTCTCCACCACCGCTACCAAAACCATTTACTTGCTTGAAGTCACAACATTTTTAGTTGTGTCACCAAATATCTCATCACCTAAATCTACTCACCCACAACCCACTGTTGCATCGAAATCGTATTCAATCCCAAATATGTTTTCACCACCAATATCTATTCCTTTCTCACAGACCCATAATAATCCTTTTACATATGGCCCATCTTACCCAACTCGATCTGTTGACCCACTAGATAACCTGACTACCACTGTTCACACCGAAAATCTACTTCCTACATCCACTGTACACACTGAAACCGAGTCCACCACTACCTCGGTTGACCCAAACCCCACCGCAGCCCAGCCCATTACACAATATGTTCACCCAAACTCCCTCGATCACATTTCTCCATCTCTATTCTCTGAGTAGACATCCTCATTGATGTCAGACACCTTATCGTTCTCCACTTCACCTACCGACACCCCCTCTCCCCAAATATCATTGGCTTCGTCTAATATACTAATTCCAACTCTCCCACTGAAACCCTCTCACCCTATGATGACTCGTGCAAAGTCAAGAATTTTTAAGCCTTGTCATCAAGTGGATTTGGCTCACACAAAAACGCATACACTTCACCATGCTTTATTTGCTACTAGTGATCCTACCACCTTTCATAGTGCATCTAAGGATTCTAAATGGATTCATGTCATGGAAGAATAATTGCATGATCTCAATATAAATGACACTTGAACTCTTGTTCTTCATCTAACACATTCAAATGTTGTGGGTTCCAAATGGATTTTTCAAACTTAATTTCGATCTGATTGATCCATTAAGCATCACAAAGCCCGCCTTGTTACTCAGGGCCTTAATGAAGTTCCGGGTCTCGACTACTCTCATACCTTTAGACCTGTTGTTAAAGCCACCATTGTTCGTGTCGTCTTGGCTTTAAGCGTTATCCATAATTGGCATCTTCATCAACTAGATGTTAATAATTCTGTTTTACAAGGACATCCGTCTAAGAGTGTTTTTATGGAACCTAAGGGTTTCATTAATGCTCAGTTTCCATCTCATGTTTGCAAATTAAACAAAGCTATTTATGGCTTGAAACAAGCTCCCAGGTCCTGGTTTCATCGTTTAAGCTTGTTTCTCCTAAACAATCGTTTTTATGTAATTGAGCCGATCCATCATTATTTATCTACAAACGTGATTCATATATAATGTATCTCCTTGTGTAACGCCTCGTATTTCCGCATTACCATACTTTTAGGAAATAGATGTTCGTTTCTTTGAACCACAGTCGAAATCAGATCGAGCACCAGACAAAATGACAACCGACACATTTTACGCACTTTTAACTAAACGGACGAACGAGCACCACACGCATCGATTTTTCGACAATATTAACGTATTTTAAATCCTAAAATAATAATTCTACGACATTTTTTAAACGAGTTCGTAGAGCATTGCGAGCCACTTAAACACCGAGTTTGGGCTTGTAGGCCTTGGGCCCAAGCCCAAAGCCCACTAACTAAACCCTATATATAAAACACTAGTGAAACCCTAAGTATATGTAATTAACCTCACCTTATATCTATTTTGAAATATCAGACACAAGCATACGCACATACACCACTGACCTCTCCATCTTCCACAATTTAAACCTTGAACAACCTAAATCAGCCAAGCTCACCTCCCTCTCCGTTCGATCTCTGGCAAACACCCACAACACCTCTCACCTTTCTCTTCTTCTTACATCACCTCGCAACCCCCCCCCCCCGTATTCCCTTAAATAACCGGCCGACCACCACCATCTGCTGGTGGTACTCATCGGCAAGCAGCGCGGAGAAGAGAGAGAGAGATGAGAGAGAGAGAGAGATTAGAGCAGGGAGAAAGAGAAAGATGGCAGAACCGTCGTTTTCCGGTGAACCTCGTCTGCGATGGTCTCACGGCGACTCGTCTCTCGGAAGCTCGACTCACGGCGGCGTCGCACAGCACCGGCGGCAGCAGCAGCGACATTAGTGACTGATGGTGACGGTGGTGTTTTCCGACGAGATTCCCGGTAAACACTTTCCCTTTCGCTTTATTTCTTACAAAACTGGAGACTGGTAGTGATTTGGCTGTTGTTATTATTGACCAGTTCATGTTCGGGTTCGGGAATATATCGGGTCTCGTTGGTTCAAGTCGCCGGTCACCAGCTCAGTTACTCGGGTCTCGTGGTTTCAGTTTCAGTCGTATTTCGGTTCAGGTTAGCTCGGTTCCGGTCCATTTCAACTCGGCTTCGGTTCGGGGCTCGGTCTTTTTTATAACAATAAACTTTTATTAATGAGACAAAACATAATATACGATTTATTAATTCATAATCATAATTAATAGAAATCCTTGATTTAATTATGAGTAACAACTTTTAGTAATCGCCTCTAGTACGGTGTTTCGTATCTAGGTCAAACACTCTCGTTCGTTCTCTTGAATTGTTCCAATCTTTACTCGTGCGTTATTTTACTAGGAGTCGCAATCGCAACCACTCATAAACTCGAGACTTCGGTGTTCCTTCCTCTTAATCTCTTACGCTCATCAACACTTGGATAATCGGAAGACTTAGCAATTCTGTGAGTATACTCGCAACCCCCCTTTTTATGTTTACCACTTTTTGGGGTGTAACATGTTAGTTACCTTATTAAAACACACTTAAACTTATTCTTTATGCAATGCACGAAAACAATCCTTATACATGAATACTATGTTGTGATACTTGATGCTTACGTGGACCATACTTATGTGATATGTTTTAGTCATTAGCTTTCACGAGCCTCCATTTGACATGTATAGTGCTATAGGAGTAACGCACCGCCCGTAGACTTGTGGTCATGTTGAATTATATCATTGTTGCGTAAACAGAGGTTTGGCTAGAAATATTGCATGCCATGTTAGCTTGATCTTGTATAAACTAAGTTGCCATGTGGATTCGTTTTTAAACTTTTATACTTATACTTATTCATAAACTTGTATACTCGCCTTTACTTTTGCATTGAATTTCGTATTTTAAACATGTTACAGGTTGAGGATTAACGATGCTATGAAAATGGATTAGCAAAGATGCCTAGATACTCACTTAGACGTTTAGGTTTAAAGTGTTGTATCAATTTTGTTATGTATTGTTGAACAATGTTGTTATTTGAATTTCTTGTAATGTTTTGACAATTTATTTATGAAATGAAATCGGTTGAATTAAATATTGTCACAAATAGTGTTATGAAGTCTCTTTAAAATCTTGAACAAGTCCCACTCCGATGATTCCGCCATTGGTTGGGGTGTGACACCTTGTCTATGCTGATGATCTTATTCTTACGGGCAACCATCAACCGAATCTTAAATCCTTCATTTCATATCTCAGTAAGGATTTTTTTCATCAAGGATCTTGGAAAACTCAACTACTTTCTAGAATTGGAGGTTACCTACACCCAAAATGGTCTTTTCTTAAACCAATCTAAATACACCTTAGACGTTTTAACATGTGCCAAGATGTTGGATGCTAAACCTGCTCCATCACCTTTAAGCACCAATGTTTCTTTTATCTCTACAAGTACTATGTTTCCATATGCTACTTTCTATCAATCGATTGTAGGTGCTCTCCAATATTTGAGGATCATAAGACTTGATATTTCCTATGTTGTGAATCAAGCCAGTCAGTTTCTTCATGCTCCAAATCTGATCACTTTAGGAAGTTAAAAGAACCATACACTATCTCAAGGGTACTAGTGCATTTGGGTTTCATTACAATCGCCCCACTTCCACATCGATGCTTGGTTACTCTGATGTTGTTGGGCATGTTGCTTGGAGACTTGTCGTTCTACTTATGGTTATTCTATATTTTTTGTCCGGAATCTAATTCCTTGGAGTGCTAAGAAGCAACCGACTATTGCCAGATCAAGTTATGAATCCGAGTCTCGAGCTATGGCAAACACTACTACAGAAATTGTTTGATAACTCATCTTCTTCAAGAACTTCATGCTCTTCCTTCGGAAAGACCAAGTATTTTTTGTGACAATCAAAGTGTCATTTTTCTCGCGCAAAATCCGTTGCACATAATTGGGCCAAATACATAGATCTTGATTAGCATTTTTTTTGCGGGAATTAGTGATTGCTGGTAAATTGGCTACTAAGTTTGTTCCAACCAAGCTTCAGGTGGCTGACATATTAACAAAGAGCCTTCCTAGTTCTCAGTTCAATTCAATATTTTTCGACACATGCTTCGCATGGGTCCACCACTGTTCAGCTTGCAAGGGGATGTTAGATCATAGGGTAAATTACTTTTTGAGTCCCTGTGTTTTATAGGTTTTAACTAGTTGAGTCCAAAAGCAAAAAGTTTAACGACCTGAGTCCCTATAGACATTTTCCTTCACCATTTGAGTCCAAATTTCTAACACCATCCATATTTTCTGTTAGTTTTCTATTAAAAGACTAAAATGCCCCTCTATCTCCTTCTTTACCCTTATCTACATCTCTCCCAAATCCCCTTATAAAAACCTAAAAGTTCTTACATCTCTTCCAAACCTCCTTTACACACTCTTTGTTTTATCTCGAGTACACACCGGTGACTGGAGATCGGAGCTCCGGCTATCTTCTCCGACAAGCGCCACCCTTACAACCCGTTCACCTAAACCCCATCTTTCTCTGTTGCAACTCAGGCGACCGGAGTCGCACCAATGGTGATCTCCGGCATCTTCTCGTTCACCGGCGACAACCACCCACACACCCCAGCTGCCATTCTTCTTCTCCGGTGAGCCACACGCACCCCTGTAAACCCCCAACACCTCCCTATTACTCTCGGTTAGACGGCCAACCACCACCAACCGGTGGTGGCGTGCGGCGGCAGTTAAGCGCAGGAGAGAGAGAGAGAGAGGGTTAGAGAGAGAAAGATCAGAGGAGGAAGGAGAAGGGTCGATTGTTAACCTGTGATTCTCTAAATTGGTTGGGTGATGGAGATGTGAAATCAATGGCTGGTAACCATATTAGAGACCCATTTGTTTTGTCTCCATATCAGATTTGGTGATGGAGATGTGTAATCAATGGCTGGTAACCATATCATCTAAATCAATGGCTGAAGGTGCGTATACACATAATTGATAATAAATCAATTTGCATAGTGGTTTCTTTCTCTTTTAATAAGTTTCTATAGAAATCCTTAAAAATGCTTTTCTTTTTTCAAAACCACAGGCAGAAAAGGACAAGCTTCTTGAAGAGAAACTTGTTTAAAACCACAGTGGTGAAGATATTGGTGTCGGATGCAATGGAGCATGAATTGAGTTTGAGTGGACTGAATTGATGTGATTTTGGTGATGATTGCATCACATGTGATGAGAATTGTGAAGTGAAAATGGTTAGGGTTTAGATGAACAGAATCTAATTGAAAACCTCCAATTTGGAGAATCACAGGTTAACAATTATTATTAATAATAGTATTATGTAGGGGCATTTTTGTCTTTTAATGAAAAGTTAACAGAAAATTCAAACAGAGTTAGAAATTTGGACTCAAATGGTTAAGAAAAGTGCTTATAGGGACTCAGGTCGTTAAACTTTTTGCTTTTGGACCCAACTAGTTAAAACCTATAAAACACAGGGACTCAAAAAGTAATTTACCTTAGATCATATTTATGTTAGCTAATATTAATTCATGTTGTAATCATGTTATTCTTTATGTGTCTATGTGTAATTATCTTTTCTATATATTGTTTCCTTGTATCAAGTTTTATTCAATGAAATCAACTTTTGCAATACTTAAGTAAGTGGCAACACTACTCTAAATCTATACCCTTTTACATATCTCTCTCTCTACACACTACTCTTTCTCTCTATCTCTTTCTCCTACCCACACACCTTTTACTAGGTATAACTACAACCACAACACACTACCCGATTCACGGTACCTGAATAGGTAGGGGCGGTATGCCCGATTTGGGTACCTACCCAAACCCCATGCCCGAAGGTGCCTCTACCCTCATCAGCGTGAAGAGCCAGCTATGTTACAAACCAATAAAACATGAGAATTAAACTGATATTTTTTTAAAAGTTTTGGACCATCTGTGTAATTATTTCATTGTCTAAACTATAAAGATGAAAGTTTAAAAAAAAAATCCAAGTTAGTCATGCAAGTATTATTCCATGCCGAAATGCCTCTTATTATCGTTTTTTATATTAAATATTCATATCCTTAACATTGTTTTTATTTACTTGTTATCGGAATCTTACAAATCTTAGAATAAGATTTTTATTCAAGTTTTTAAAGCGCATTTAAGACAATTTATATATAGCTTTGTTGGATCAAAGCAACATGCAATGCAAGATAAATGAAAGAACTCAAAGAAGTTTACTGTTTCGGAAACTTTATTCAACTAGCAGCAAATGCCTTTAAATAGGCAAAAGTAAAGAGACGTAAACTGAAAAGAAACAAACTGAAAGTCCTATTCAACAGGATAGAGCATAAGACTTAGGACTTTTTTATTTGACTCAATACCCACGTGCATAATGACTTCAAACGGCTACATGCAACTTCCTAAGGCTACTTGGTGGAGTTAGAATTATTCTCAACAGTTATCATTCGTTCACAAACACTAACAACATAAAATATTGAAACAAACATAAAATAACCCAAGAACTTATAAGTTCATAAATTTCTTCTCTTTCAGGCTTTCAATAGTATCCTTGAGGCTCACCTCCAATGGAGTAAACTCAAGACCTAGACTTTCTGCCTTTGCTTTCGACACATTATATGGTAGCGCCTCCACACACTTGTCTTTATTATACCTATCAAGATTTAAACAAAAAAACAGGTGATCCCAACTTCCTCTTTGGCAATCAATCACTAACTACTAAGATTCTAAGAACCAGAAAACAATTACCTTAGAGAATAGCCACGATCAGGGTAGAATTTGTCTAAGATCATCATGATCTTAGATGATCGAACCACATCCCCGACCACGCAATATCTACCATTAGCTTCTGGTTTCTCAAATGCTAATATATGCGCGGTAGCAGTATCTCTTACATCAACAAGTATGTTGATATCATCTGGAAATACATCCTTTCCTGCATATATAAATTCAACAACTTCAATGCAGGATCACATTGTTTGAAATGAACTTTAGCTATAAAGTGTTGAAGTAATCGCTAGTCAGGTGGTGGGGAGGGACTAGCGACTAATCGGGGATTAATCGGAATTAATGGGGATTAATCCAGATTAATCGGCGCCAGGATTTTTATGATCATGGCTATAATGAACAATTACCAGTTTCTATAAAGCTCATAAATCCCTCAGAGGTGATGTTTAGAGTAGGTTGTAAGAGAGGACCAATCACATAGCCTGGATTTATAACCACCAAATCTAGACCATTCTCTTTTGAAAATCTTACAGCAGCATCCTCAGCAGTAATCTTTGAAACATGATACCACCACTAAAAGAATACAGTTTTAATCAATAATTATATATACACATGATACCACCACTAAAAGAATACAGATTTAATCAATAATTATATATAAAGAAAAATCACCAACAATTTCTAACTGTGTATACCTCTATCTCCTCACAAACGACTCGATCTGAAAACCAGGTTTCATCCACCACGCCACCAGACTCTGGAAATTTGACACCATACATAACTGTAGCTATTGAAGACGTCAACACAACTCTCTTCAAAGATTTAACTTTTGCAGCTGATTTAAGAACATTCAATGTCCCCTTCAGTGCAGGATCTAGCAATTTCGTCTGGTGCGAAAAAAAATATATTAATCTTGAAAGCACCAACATGGTTTAGCACTTATTCCAATTTGAAAAACTGAGAGCAAAAGAACCAATTATTACCTTTGGGTCATCAACTGAACTTAGAATCACAGGAGATGCCGTATGAAAGACACAGACGCAGCCATCAACTGCAGAGTCAAAAGATCCTTCAGCAGTCAAGTTAGCTTCAAACAAAGATAGTCTTTCCTTAGCCCCATCAAGAGCAAGCAGATGTTCTATCTTTTTTGGATCATCTGCAACATATTTTACTAGAATTAGTAGGATTGATCTAAACTGATACCCAAACAGACTGAAATCCAAAATAAGAAAGAGGGAAAGAGTGACCAAGAGATCGGACGGTAGCATGAACGGTGTAGCCACGGGCAAGCAAGAGCTTAACGAGCCATGAAGCAATGTAGCCCGAAGCACCGGTAACGCAAACCACCTTCCCTTCTCCACTCATCTGTCTCAAACTTGATAATACGTTAATAGAGGAGTTGTTGGTGATGGATACTAATGCATGAAGACAGACAGCCGGCCATGTGACGATTATATCTATAGAGACGTAAATATTATCAAATTAAAACTAATGCATGAAGACAGACAGCCGGCCATGTGACGATTATATCTATAGAGACGTAAATATTATCAAATTAAAAAGATTTTTTTTCTAGCCGGAGATATTTGGAAACCCTTTGCGCCTATTTGGACACTTTTGTGCCCTAGACGCCTCGTATAGGGCTATACGAGGCGTCTAAGCACTGAATTCAAGGGGGTCTCAGAGGGTGTCAGGCACAAAATTTAAGGAAACCTATACGAAGGGTATAGACCTATACGAGGCGTCTAATGTTGTTTTTTTTTTGCTGAAATGAGGGGTGTTTTGGTGGGTTTTGGTGTGGTTTTTTGGATAGTTTTTTAAGATGTGTTTTTTGGTTGAATTTTTTTTTGTTTTTAAAAAAAGTTTTGTTTTTTTTTTGTTTTTTACACTATAAAAAAGTTTTTGTTTTTTAAAAATCAACTATTTTAAAAATCGGCTCTTTAAATATATTATATCGATTAAATATTGTTTCCGATTAAATCGGCTCTTTAATGTTTTTAACATTTTACTTTTTTATTCTTCCCATTAAAATTTTATCTCGTTCAAATATTGTTTCCGTATTATATTCAAAACATATTTTGTTTCCGTATTATCTCAATTTAAGACAACAATCATTAGGTAACCGAATAACTGAAAACAAACATAAATATAACATATATAAGATAACTTTGTACATCCATAACAAAAATATATAAGATAAGTTTGTACATCCATAATAAAAATAAAAACAACAACAGGTCTATGCATCCAAATCCGAATCCGAATCTGGATGTGGCTGCTGCGGCTGCTGCTGATGTCGTGCTCGAGCCGGTGGAAGCGGTATCGGGGGCCATCCCTCTCTCTCTCTCGTCTATCATGCTCGCACTGTACCAGCCAACCTACCAAATCGTTGAGCATGTCAAGCTCGGCTCGTACATCCGAATGTAATGCAGCTCCTGAGGCACGACCTGGAATAGCGTGACGTAGAAACTGAGGCGCCCCGGCAGGTGGCGGTGGCTGTGGCACCGCTGCACCGTCTACATCCTCCGGAGGCTCCTCCACAGGCACTACATCAGCAGGATCTACAGGAGGATAAACGGGCTCGAAATGCTCTGGTAGTGCCTCCTCTGTCCATATGCCCCCGGTCTCGCGGTTTTTAAACCGCGGGCCAACTGCGAACCTCTTGATTACCTTCATCCCCTACAGCGACTGCATGCCCATCCGCGTCGGCATGACTGGCGGCGTCCGTAGATGTGGGTCCTCGTGCAGTACGAGGCCAAATGAACGAGCAATGACGGTCACGTACGCCCCGCCATACAAAAATCCGCGCTCCTGCCGGTGATGGGCGGAGGCGTAGTACTGGGCTAGACCGTGTGCTAGTGCGCACGGCCTCCTATACAACAAACAATAAAAGGAAAAAAAGATTTGTGGTCGTACACCACTCACGGCTGTACCCGCGCGCTGAGATAGAAGTAGCGAGCAAATGGTACAGATACCTGCAGATAGTGTTAGCGAAATACAGAAACATAGATTAATAAACAATGCACATAATCACAATAATTGCCGTAATAAACGTACGTACCTGTACAGTGGGTCCGTAACAAACGACAACCTCCCCTTCGACTTATCGTGCTCCCAATGATCTGGCCCCGCAATCACCTGCCAAAACCCTAGAAGAATGGGTTTTTCAACCACCACTAGCCCCGCTGTGTAAACCTCGGTCTCGATCTCCCCCTGCATGTATAAACCAGAACGCACCGCAAAGTCTGCTAGCGTCATCGTACGCAAAACGCCAGCGAGCCTGAAAGAAATCTCAGGCGGAGGGGGAGCACCTAGGTACGGAAGCGGCACTGGGACCCTAGGAGGGTGAAATGTGAATGACGAAAGGAACTCGACCAGCAACTCCCTGTAGGTCGACGTGTGCGCCAAATCAAAAAGACGATTCCACGGCGAATCGAGAGGTACAAACCGACGCACTCTAGCCGTCTCAGCAAGCTGGTCCATCGCATCCCAGTCGATCGATGCATGCGATCCAATGTGCATCCTCCTAAGCTTCTGGCAATGGCGGGCGGCATCGGTGCCCGCGGGAAACTCTAGATACGGACAACCTGCAGCGTATCCAGAGGCGGCCGCTGTTAAAGGCCTATACTGGGGACTTTCAGCGTATCCAGCGTATCAAAAAAAACTTTTTTCATAATTAAAAAACAAAACCTTATTAAGTTGCCGCCTCAAAAGACGACACGTATAGCTCTATACGCGGCGTCTGGATTTCAAAATTACCTTTAAGCCCCTGTTAAAGGCCTATACTGGGGACTTTCAGGGGCAAAATGGTAATTAACATAAAATATTTTCAAAATTCAAATTTAAAAAAAAGAATTGTTGCCGACACTGTTGACGCCGCGTATAGCTCTATACGAGGCGTCCTCATTCAAAAAATTCAAATTTTGATTTTCAAATATTCAAAATTCAAAATTTCAAAAACCCGCTCAACTAGACGACTCGTATAGCTCTATACGAGGCGTCTGTTGATTCTAGAATGACCTTTTAGCCCTTGAAATAAGCCTAGATTGGGGGCATACCAGGGGCAAAATGGTCTTTTTAGCAAATCTATACGACACGTCTAGCTCTATACGGTTTTCTTTGATCGACGGGTGACAATAACGAAACCATCCGCGTTTGCTGTTTCTTGTATCCGATTCTTTAGTTCATCTAAAGAGTTGAAAACCTGTAACATCGACAATAATAATAAATAATTTTAATAAATAAATAATAATAATAATACTAATAATAATACTAATAATAATAAAAATAAAAATAATTAAATAATACAAAAATAGTAATTAATACCTGTTTTTTTAAGTACGGACTGTCCTGGATGGGAGGTGTCTCACCACCATATCTACCATATCCACCATCACCACCGTCTCCTCCGTATCCACTGTATCCACCATCTCCTCTGTAACCACCGTCTCCTCTGTATCCACCGTCTCCTCCGTATCCACCGTCTCCTCCGTATCCACCGTCTCCTCCGTATTCACACCCGTATCTATAATCCGGATACCATTGTTGCGTCGGATAACTTGGTTGACAAGCATGGTATGAGTCATCTACAGGGGCTGTTTCATCAACAGGGAGATGATTGTTCAAATCTAGAAACGGTTTGTTTTGTTCTCCTTGTATACTAGACACAACCTCCTCTTGCTCATTAGAATCGGGAATGCAAGACTCCTCCAAAATAAAGAACCGTATCATCATTAGTAAATAATAAACTAAAACTAAAACTAATTAAAACATTTAAGTACTTGTACTGTTACTGGATCGCTTTCGGGCACCCAGTTCTCGCTATAATACTGTCCGAAGACATAGTTGCCGTCCCAGTATGATGACATTTCAACACTTCGGGATGATAAGATAAGAACACAAATGCAAAGCAGAATGAAAGAAGAAGAAGAAGCAGAAAGATGAAGCAGAATTAAATGTTGAATGCTCGGGGGTGGACAAAGCATACACTGTATGTTGCACTTTTTCATAAGTCTTAGACGCCTCGTATAGCTCTAGACCCCTCGTATAGCTTTAAGTCACTTGTCAAATGTATAGTAAATCAGTCACTGAAGACGCCTCGTATAGGCCTATACGAGGCGTCTTAGTGCCTCGTATCCATCCCTCGTACAGACCTAGACTCCCCGTCTGATGTGACTGATTTGACATTGTGCTTTGGTGCAGAGCTGGTCGGAAAAGTAACCCTATACGCCTCGTATAGGTCTATACGAGGCGTCCTGAAGGGTGTCAAAATAGGCATTAAGGTGTGTAAATATGTAGACCTTTTTCTATGTATGGTAATTTCAACGGTTGATGTGACTAATCCAATCTTTAATACCGGGGTGGTTGCAAGATTTTAGAATAAGAAGTTAGTTATTTAACGGGACAAGAAAAAAATGTTGGTTACGTTGCCTCTAAATTATTTAGAAAACTTGTGTCTAAACTAAGAACGGCACGGGTAAACCAATATTACAACAGTAAAGTCTAACATACAACGATGTGTCTAAGTTTAACGAACTATTTAATAAAAATTGTGTGTTCATATGATTACATAAATGCGCCAAAAAACCACATATTTAATATTCATGTATCACTTCCTGCATATACTTTGTACGCTTGGTATATAAAAATCACTTAGTACAACAAATGACCTATTTATGATAGTGTAAGAATTTTTGTATGATGTACTAAAATTACAAGTTTTGAAACAATTTTAGGGTGAAGGGAGTGGGCGGCAAAGTGGGTCGGCAAACCTGTTTGCCCAGCGGTAACACCGCCGCCAAGGGGTGTTTACCGATCGGTTTTGATATCAACCGGCAAAGGTTCACCGAAGCGGCAAATGTGATGTTTGTGACCCTTGGACTTCTCAACGGCTATATAGCCTTTTAAAACAAATGTCTCCGAGGAAGAAGCCGACCAAACACCGTCATCACCTTCAGGGAAGCCGACCAAGCACCAGCAAACCCACTTCCACGATTTTTTCCGGCGGATGTGATTTTCCGGCGGCTGGAACCGGTGGTGGTGGAGGTGATCGTGATGGAGCTGGAACCGGTGGTGGTCGAGGTGATCGTGATGGAGCTGGAACCGGTGGTGGTGGAGGTGATCGTGATTTTCCGGCGGCTGGAAACGAAAATTTCCGGTAGACTTCCAAAGTGTCTTAAAAAAATAAAAAATAAAAAAAAATAGTTTACTAATTCCAAAGTTTTTAACCATTGCCAACACTTTTCAGCAAAGTTTAAACTTTTTCTCCTCTCTGACGTGGCACTCTCTGATTAGTCCATTTTAAAGTTTGCCACTTTCACCTGTTTAACCACTCCCTTCACCCTTAATCGGTCATCTATTGGCGGAGGTATATAGAAGTTGTCGGGGTCACCTGACGCTATTCTTTTTCGCATTTTATATAGAAGATATAATATGAGATGATGGAACACCCCCAATGTCTTATACGATTAACCCATTTAATTTTATGAAAAAATAAATTGACTACATTTCTCACTAGTTTTATATAAAAAAAATTAAATATATTTTTACTAAATAAAAAGCTATAAAGACCTTTTACCAAATAAAAAACTATAGTTTAGTACTTAATCCTAATGATTTTTTTATTTTACATTTAAATAGGTTTAACACTCACCGCGTTGCGGCGGGGTCTCTTAGCTATCATGTTTCAACCCGTACGTTGTAGAGGAGACGTGACAGGAATATAATTTTGGGTTATTGGATTTTAATAATCCTAAGTTTCACCTGTTAGCCGATAATAATCTCAACCTTAAAAATTCCATCCAATAATCCCAACTTGTAAAAGTTTGGCCGCCATTGATTCTTTTCAAACATATAAGAATTTAGTCTCTTCAATATATTCAATTACACCTAAAGACTCCTTAATTGGTTTAAGTGCACCTATGTTAGAAAAGAATCAATGGCGGTCAAACTTTTACAAGTTGGGATTATTGAAAAGAATTTTTAAAGTTGGGATTATTATCGACGAACAGTTGAAACTTAGGATTATTAAAATCCAATAACCCTATAATTTTATACCGAAAATTATCGACACACGCTATAACAACCAGAAATTGTAAAAACAAAGTTCTTTAACAACTAAAAATAAATTCTAAAAACAAAGTTCTTTAACAACCAAAAATTTTAAAAACGAAATTGCGAAATGTATTATTATTAGATCACTCAAGTCGTGAGACTCATCCTCTCAATATTTTCCTAAACATCACAACACCTCCATAAGTAACCGAATCAATTCACATTAAAACCAAATTATATATGTATTTATTATTATTAATATAAAATATATTATATGCTGAAAAAAATTATTATAATTTTTACAAATGAGATATTAGTTAGGACTTATTTTCATTAATAAATTAACATTATTGCTAATATTTTGATTTACCATATTGAATGTAGAAATTGAAATTACCTTGAATATAATAATGTCCAAAAGCTTTGGTTAACTAATGCTTAACAATTGAAATTAGGTTGATATATGCTTATACTTGGTTAACAAATTTTTACTGTAAAGTTAAGAAATTTTAAGCTTTCAGGTCATATAGTAAGTTTTCTTCAACTATTTAAGATACAATCATGTTTTGAAAGTCTTTAAGTAAACATGAAGTTAGATGGCTCAGAAATGATAAACCGTTGTGGCTGCAAACCAGAAATGTTTTGTGTATAAACAAAACATGGTTGTCACACCATAACAATTTTCTGACTTCATCATAACTGCTCAACCTTTGAAATCAAATTAAATAAGATACCCACTCAACTGACATTATATAAATGAAAGCTTTATGGTATAATCATGTTTTGAAAGTGCAACCAAACATGAGCTTTTATGGCTCAGTTTGCCATGTCATAACATATTTATCACTTCATGATAGCCTCCGAACATTTGAGATCAGAAATGTTTTGTAAACAAAACATGCAGGTTGCCACACCATAACATGTTAAAGACGAGTAACCCCAAATAAATAAAACTCGGGATGTATGATCATGGAGTTTGTTTGAAACTATTAAAGCTCCAAAACATCTCTCAAATTCCTGAGAGTTTGTAGTTAACTCTATAAGATTACCAACAATAATATATTCGCACAACTACCGTCATGGACTACCATCAACCATGAATCTAACCCAAAGAAGCATAAATACCATAATCAGATCTAAGATGAACACATCTCACTGGTGAAACACAAAAAAAAAAAACAAAAAAACAACCAAAAGCAACCACCATCATTGACAACCATCAACAAAAAACAACAGCAAAATAATGTTTACCAAAATGAACATCGCCAGCGCTGAGAAAGACTAAAACATTGCCGATGATGAGAAAAGACCACCATCATTCACTGCCATCAACAACGGATCCAACCAAAAACATCATAAATAACTAAATCGTAAATAACCAAAAACACTTACGCATTTGGTATAAAGTATACCATCCTATAAACCACTTATAACAGTATACAACCCCATTATTCCTCAAAAAAATCTTAGTTATTTCCTTTTTAATTAAAAAATATATATTTATTCATCAACTTTCTCATGTGCAGTCTCCTCTTCATAATTTTCATTTAAAAACAGTCTCTTCTTATTTCTTTTATCCAACACAATCAAAATCAAACCAAAGCAAAAACAAAAAGCAAAATCAAAAATAAAAATGAGATGACAAAATGGCCATCATCATTGCCCATCATCAACACCACACCTTTGTTTATCTCAATTGATTTTCCATCATCCTCATCGACTTGGCAACCAAGAAAGACCTCAAACGAACCAGTGCCATCATCAACGGCTTGGTAACAGTTATTCGACACGAAAAGAACAAAATGGCCAAAACAATTAGGGTTCAAGAACAGCCACCATCATCAAACGGATTTCACATCGGCTTAGACAACAATGATTGAAAGTTATAGCAACGATACGACCCAAATAACGAAGCCGAACAATCATCGTCATCATCAAACCAACAAAAACCGGCAGCCACATAGAGGCTACCGCCTAGGGTTTACATCCAAGAACATCTGTAGTAGTTCATATGACATGCAAATAAAGCTTTCACACCCAAAAAATCCAAACACAAAGAGAGACAGAGGGTCGCACAGGTCCACTGCCGCCATAAGTGGCCGCCGACAACAGCGGGGCAACACCCCTCGTGTTTGAGGAAAGCTCAAATGAAATGAATCACCATCATGGTCCAAAACAATGAGATCAACAAAGCTCAGGTGAAAGTCGGATTAGAGAGAGACATTGTGAGATCTGAGAGAAATCTAAGAGAGAGAAATGATGGTTTCAATGAATAAAGTTATAAAACAACCCACATCAGCCCATGGTTTCGTAAAAAACCACTGTTCAACATTAGCAGCGAAGAGTACAACTTGCATTGCGCCAGGTCGTTGTAAATTTATATTATATAAATAGCTCATGTTTACCAATTAAGAACCCATTTTGTTCATTACCCATTCCCCAAATTCTAAACCTAAATAAAAAAAGGCTAATGATTTGAATTGAACGAGGGCACGAGGTGGTCAAATTGTTAAGGACACGCTTGTGAACATGCATGTCTACAACATCGATTGAAATTGAATGTAACGAAACCAGGAACCAAGCGATTGCTATTGAATGAGGTCAAGAATCAACCAATAAAAGTTTGAAACATGAGTAAAGGTTAGTTTATTACTTTGTTTTGTTTTTTTCTATTATTGTTTCTTCAAACTTGAAATTTGAAATTAGATGTTTTTATGTGATTGTAGACTTTGATTAAAGTTGAATTTAGATGTCTTTATGAGATTGTAGCTTTGTAGACCTATTTCAACTTGTTTCTTATTAGTTGAAGCTTTAGATCTTTAGAGTTTAGTTATTGATATTAATGAAAGTTTAGCTGTGATTCTTCGTAGTTGAAGCTTTAGATCTTTAGAGTTTGTTTATTGTTATTTTTGAAAGTTTAGCTTTGATTCTTAGAAGGTTTTGCAACACTTTTTGAAAAGAAAGTCAACAACCTTTGCTTTCTCATCTTTTTTTTTTTGAACAGCTACATATTATAAATAGGGTAAAGTTCTTGTACAAATAATCTTAACATACTAAACATACAAATTGAAGGAAAACTCAAAAAGACAAGGTGGCATTTTTGTAATTATCAATAACTATCAAAGTTACTCTACAAATATACCTAAAAAAACCTAACCACTCCCCCCACCCCCCAAAAACCTAAAAAAACCTAACCACTCCCCCCACCCCCCAAAAACCTAAAAAAACCTAACCCCCCCCCCCACCCCACCCCCCAAAAACCTAAAAAAACCTAACCCCCCCCCCCCCCCCACCCAAGCTAAAATGCTAAAAACTAAACCCCCAAAAAACCTAAAAAAATCTAAAAAAATAAAAAAAAACACACAAATTATTTTATTTTATTTTTTTAACATTTTTTATTAAAAAATCGCTACTTTTAGTAGCAGCAAAAAAAAAAAAAAAAAAATTTTTTTTTTTTTTTTTGATAACGAAATGTAGCGATTTTTTAATAAAAAATGTTAAAAAAAAAAATTTGTGTTTTTTTAGGTATTTTTGGTTGTAACTTTGATAGTTGGTGGTAATTACAAAAATGCCACCTTGTCTTTTTGGGTTTTCCTTCAATGTGTATGTTTAGTATGTTAAGATTATTTGTATTTGATCTTTTGCCATTATAAATAAACCAAATATAAACAACCACTGCTACTAGCAAAATACTAGACTAGGGCCACACCGACGTACAATGGAGTATGATCCCTCAAAATTTACAAATTAGAACACAAACTACATTACAAATGAAAAACTCCTCCACATCTCCCAGGTTATCTCCCTATTTCCACCTTTGTTTTTGTACCATAAAAACGAAGAAGTTTAAATCCCGCCAAAAATTTTGATGTTTCATTTGCTTCCTCATCTTTTAATGGCGTGTTAAAGAAAATTGACTTTATGCGGTCCTTCCAACCGGAACCAACCCGACACTTGGCTTTTTTTTTATAATGTGCTTTCCTTGATGACAACGTACTTTTATTATATTGGCTGACTCAAAAATTTTGACATCAATTTGTCATAAATCAAAATACTGAAAAATACTGAGCAAAAGAAAAATTTATCATAACAATTAGTTAAGATTTGAATTTTACAATTAAGTCTCTATAAATGATTACGACATCCACACCGAAATACAATTTAAATCTTAATGAAAAGTCAAATGAAACATCAAAACAACACGCAATCCTCAGTTGATTTAATTATTCAATTATAGTACGCATTTTAACTTCAACTATTAAGGGCTCTTTGTTTTTTTAGAAAAGGGCTTTCTGGCCTCTTATGTTTGCGTCATGCAGACCACGCACAGACATTGGGGTTTGAAGACTGTTTGTTTTCGAAGACCTTTCATTAAAAAACCTCTGCGCGTCCTCTTTTTAGTGTATTTGTGGGAAAGCCTCTTCAAACCTCTTCTTCCCTTTATTTTTACCTTGATATCACAAAACACACATTCAAAACCCTAGCACACCATCTCTACTCCACCTCAACCGTCGTCGCCGCTGTCAACCACTTCAGCCCAGCTGAACTCTTCATCAATCACAGGTATATACTCCATTTTCCATTGTTTGTTCTTGATTGTTTTTTTATGATGCTAGTTCTTGATTGTTTTTTTATGATGTTTGTTCTTGATTTTTTTTATGATGTTAGTTCTTAATTAGATATCTTGAATGATAAAAATGGTTCTTGATTGTACTCCAGTTCAGTCCATTGTTAGTTGAGATATTGTGAATTTTTGGTGTTGGTGATGGGAATTTTTTGTGTTTGTTATGAAATTTTTGGTGTTTTTATTCTGATTTTAGTCCTTTGTGTGTTATGATTATTTTAATTTTTTGTGTTTGTTATGATTTTGTTCTAGATGTTAATTGTTATAAATTGTTATGATTAGATGTTCTAGATGTTAATTGTTATAAATCTGTTTCTTCATATTTTAGTTTATTTAAGCAGCTTGCAGAAGCTAAAAAACAAATAGTCTTCTTCTTGTAGACTGTTAAGGCATTGATTTTAACTAGTCTAGATCAGGTATCATGAGATTTAGCCCGGATGACTTATCCTTAGTGTATGGTGCAGGAAGTCTGAGGATCAAGGATTCTTATTATTACTTATGTTAACTAACAATTGTTCTTTATTTCTCTAATGTTTATTCACAGGTAATTGGCGACGTGGACTTAGTCTATGCTGGAATATCGATGAATATGCTCCAAAAAAGCACGTGCATGTTGAAGTGTAGCCGTTATGGATGAACGTGTGGGAATTGCACATTTTTCGTATTATTAGTTGGCTAGGATATTTTATAATTTTATAAGGAGATATTTGAGCTTGATAAATAAGAACATACACACACAACACTCTCTGCTCGCGAATACTCTGCTCTAGTAACACCCAAAAACCCGTACACTAGAATTCACTTGTAACAAGCTCAATATCATCCAAAGTTATATCAAATTGTTTGCTTTTTGTTTAATATAGTTGGTGATTGGTAGTTTCCATCACCCGAGTTTTTTTATGCCGAAGATCTTCTAAAGATCAAGTGCTTTTTCCTCGTATAAATCTTGGTGTTTATTGTCATTTACACTTTACAATTGTTTACATTGTTTTTCAAGAACATAAGCACTCTACCTCATAAACAAAATTTGGTTACATTATCCTTAAACTGATTTTTGACCAAATCGCAGACCGCAGAGGTTTGGTCCACCTCTTCTGCTACAGAGGTCTGCAGATGTGGTCCGCAGATTGCAGACGTTTTACCTCTGAAAAACAAGCATGGGAGATTGGATTTTATGGGACCATTTCCACAAAGATGCCTATGTATTTGTAAAAACAAGTGATGCATGCCAGCGGGCAGGCAACATCACGAGAAGAAACGAAATGCCACAATATAACATTCTTATTTGTGAAATCTTCGACATTTGGGGATTGGATTTTATGGGACCATTCCCACCATCAAGAGGAAACAAGTACATTTTAGTGGCTGTCGACTACGTTTCTAAATGGGCCGAGGCCGAAGCTCTTCCTACCAGTGACAGAAGAGTGGTAGTAAAATTTCTGAAAAAGCTATTCTCACGTTTCGACACTCCAAAATCCCTAATCAGTGATAGAGGAACTCACTTTTTCAATCTGCAAATGGAAAAAAAAATTCTAAAACGATATGGGGTATATCACTGTCTTTCAACCGCTTATCATCCTCAAACCAATGGTCAAGCCGAAGTAACCAATCGAGGTTTAAAAAGAATCCTATAAAAAATTGTGGGTCAAAACTGAAAAGAATGGGCTGACAAATTAGATTATGCTTTATGGGCATTTCAAACGGCGTATAAAATACCAATAGGTACCACACCATATAAGCTAGTCTATGAAAAAATTGTCACTAAAAATATAATCTTAGACCAAGAAACTTCAGGAAAAGATCGCCAACACCAGTTAAATGAGTTAGATGAACTAAGAACTCAAGCATATTCCAACTCAGAAATCTATAAGGAATGCTCAAAAAGAATACACGATAAATGTATAAGCGGACCTAAGTAATTCAGAGAAGGAGATCAAGTACTCCTCATTAACTCTAGGCTACGTCTTTTTCCGGGAAAACTTAAGTCTCGATGGTCCAGACCTTTTACAATCACCAAGGTCTACTCTCACGGTGCCATAGATATTAAGCCTTCAAACGGAGAACAATTTAAAGTAAATGGACAAAGGCTTAAATTCTATGAAGGATTCCTCGAGGATTAAGAAACGGAAATAACCTTACAAGAGATGGATAAGTAACGATAGAATAAAAACAACCTGTATATATTTTAATTTGTTTTGTTATAATAATCCATCTTGCAGGTCCGTCGTGAAAAGATCATTCCAAAAAGCCCTCATGCTAGGTAAAACAAGCCGATGAATCAAGCGACAGAGAAATGACCAAATAATAATTAATAATAAAAAAGGGAAGACACGGGGTCGTGCCTCTTAGGCACAGGGACGTGTCAGACCTGTAGACGAGATAAAATCCTTTTCTCACCAGTTTCACTTCCATAACCAAAACGAAACGTTTCTCTAACCGCCGGTTCCTCGCGTTCTCCTGCAACTTCTTGACGATTTCTTCACACCAAACTCTAGCAATGTATGTTCCTAACATCTAGAATAGTTCGATTTATGTTTTGCATGTTGAATAACATCAAGATTTGGGGAAAATCTAGGGTTCTTAAACTTGACCCGTGTCGATCCCAAATTTTTTCTAAGCTCTTATTAGTAGTAGATAATAGAAGTGTTTTGAAGAGTAAAACATCAAACATTGTGGAAAAATCAAAAATTTTCAACCGATTTTAGTAAACCTTTCTTCTTAACTGAAAAACTAAAACTTGAAAGGTGAAATGGGTTGGTAACTTGAAATTGACATTTGGGGTTTGTTTTTCGGGGTATACCGCACATAGAGGACCAAAAATTTTGGACTTTTCGAAGCCGGCTCGAAAAAGTTGAAATTTTGGCGAAACAGTAAGTTTACACGGCACCGTGCCTCTAAGGCACGGGGTCGTGCCACCCGAAAAACCTACAGCACGGGGTCGTGCCTCTAAGGCACGAGGCCATGTGCAGACCTCTGTTTCTTAATTTTTCGCAATTTTTACCGCACTTAACT
Source organism: Helianthus tuberosus (assembly GCA_030545235.1). Lineage (NCBI taxonomy): Eukaryota > Viridiplantae > Streptophyta > Magnoliopsida > Asterales > Asteraceae > Helianthus > Helianthus tuberosus. The sequence goes on along the minus strand of CM060452.1, from coordinate 13,412,616 downwards.
GTTTAAATGTTCGTTCTTTGTAGGAAAATGCCCCCGCCCCCAAATGGCTCAGGTTCAAATCAGAACATGCGGATTGCGAAGCTTGAATGGAAACACTCGAGGCACGCAACGAGGAGCCGCCAAGACAAGTTTGCTATGACATCTTGGATATCGTGGGGCAAAGGGAACGCTATGACAGTCCAGTGATGGGACCCCTTTGTGTCTTTCTTGAGGCTCCACTTCAATCGGTTCATGAATTCAACCTTGAATTCTTGAGCACATTCGCTATCAAGAAAGATATCAATGATAAGTTTGACAATGAAGCGGTCCAATTCAGATATGGTGGTACTTGGTATAGTATTTCGGTTGCTCAATTTGGTGTAGATGTGGGGATCTACATCGAAGAGGAGGTTGGCGAGCCCGTCTTCACGGATAGTATATTTAAAATGCCGGACAACACAAGAAACAGATTATGGGCACAGATAGGAGATGGGATATACATCCCAAGTAACACCAAGAATACCAAAATATGGGACCTGCTCATTCGCTACATACATCGGGTCTTAAGCGGTACACTGTGCCAGAGTAAAGATAGTGGGGGTGTTGTTAATCTTCGAGAGCTCACTTGCCTTTACTGTATCCTAAACCAACAGCCCCTCAACGTCACCTACATGCTGTTGAAGAACATGGCCTCAAATTCCAAAGCCACACATCTGACGCCTATCTTCTGTAACAACCCTCGGTAAAACCAACACTCTCATAATAATTCCGACACCTCGGTATGTTTTAGAATATCCCGATATATTTTTTTATACACCCCATATAAGAAAACCGAGCCCGAAATACAATATATTATTTAATATAAATATAAAATCTGAAATTTTAGCTAAGGCGGGCCGCGTAGACCCACCTCAAGCCCTTACGCGGGCGGTATAGAGGTTTAAAATCAGATTTCTTTGAAATATAAGTTGAGGCGGGCCGCGTGAACCCCACCTCAATCTTATGCGGGCCGTGTAAGATCAAGAAACATGGCGCAGCCCGGTGATGACACGTGTCATCATCGTGGCGAGGCTAGATCATGACCGGGACAAGCTACGCGTTGACCCAGCATTGACGCGGGCCGCGTAAGCCTTGCCTGTTCTTTACGCAGGCTGCATGAGACCCAAGTTCAGCACCTATATAAGAAAGCAACGGGTTTTCGTTTTCCGTCGCTCATTCCTTTCATTCTCAATCACAATTTATGTAGTAGGCTTATAATACGCGGGTATTATACTTCCTAATTAGCAAGGTTCTGCCCCGTTATAAGTATTATAACCTCAGTTTCGTAATAGATACGCTACCCGATTGATTTAGGGTTCCGTAACAACTATCGTGGTTCTGGCCGACGTAGTTGTTGGAATGCCGTCTCGGGGAGGGTATCATTAATATTTTCAAAGGGTTATGATACTAACCTATGTACATTTGTGTAAATTATAGATTATTCCCAGGAAACCCTTACGCGAAGTCTAAGATAGCAAAGTGAGTTTATCCTCTTTTTGTTAATCTTTTTGGAATGTTTTACAAAACCTTAATTGTTTTACAATGTGATTAAGCGGTGATTGAGTCTTTGTAGTTCTTCAATTACTGCCGGTATGTTGGGGTTTTGTATACAAAATATACTACTGCGTGTAGTAAGTCGGGGATGACAGTACGTTACCATTGGACGACGAGTTAGCCAATGTGTAATATGACCCACAAGTCAGGATTGACAGTACTGAATGAGTAATTGAGTAGAAATAAACAATGCGGTCGCTCTCAATACTGTTTTAATTGATAAAATGTTTCTTGATTAAACTGGGATTCACTCACCAGTATTTCTCACTGAAAAATGTTTTTAAAACGCGTTTCAGGTAACATAATGTGACAGCCAATTAGTAAAAAGCCAGCTGGAGAGCACCGAAGGCTTGGGAAAAATGTGGCTATAAAAGTTACCTAATAAACGATGTTTTAAATTCAATAAAATAGGGTTTATCCCTATAAATGTATTGTAATAAGAAACTTGGGTTTTACCCATGTGATTATTAATATTAAATATGCAGGTTTTACTCTGATAAACATTTCCTAACTACGGTCCTGATGTAATTTCCGCTGCCAAATTAACAACCTGATATCATCGAAACTCTGAGTTCGCGTCCGCCCGTTCCCGGGACAGATAAGGGATCGGGGGTTGCGACAGAATGTGGTATCAGAGCCTAGCCAGTGGTCTGAGCCAAAGAAGTGTTCTGGTGACACTTAAATTCTAAATTTTGTGTTAGGAAATAAATTACGGAAATACGTGCATAACTGTAATTATTTGTTATGTGTTATTTGACTATTTGTTAGTTTACAGTATGAGTGATCAAGGACCCTCAGACATGAGTCGTCAGTTGTCTGATTCTCCTAGGAGTGAAGGTACCTCTTCACAGCCTGCCCTTTCTGGGTATTCTACTGATCAGGAAGAAGGAATGTTTGCCTTTAAAGCTCAGTCTGAAGAGTCATTGCCTCATAAGAAACGAGGATGGTTCAGTAAGGAAGCTTTTGCGCGTAGGAAAAGAATGCAAAAGTTGCAACAGCAAAGAGTTTTAGCAGCCGCTAAGACAGATGCCCATACACAGGATATGCTTAATAGAAGCCTAGCTAATTTTCATATCCTAGCTACAACTGCTACTGACCCAAGTCTGGAACAACTACTAGCCCCACAACCACAAAACCCAGACCAACCCATGGAGATAAAAAACCCTGAAAACCAAGTGGAGATGTGTCACGGCCCCCGACCCGGTTTGACCCAGTTCAGGAGCCGTGGGACAGAAAATCCCGTGGTATTTTTTTAATTGAGTTGACAGCAGAAGATTTTAACAGGATCTTTTAAAAACTGAAAATGCCTGATTATTTTATTTCATAATTTGGGATGAAACCCCGGTAATTTATAATCAAGGCGATTTCACTGGCAAATCCCTGTTTTACAAAACATGTTTCTTTATTTATATTGAGCCACTTCTTTAAGCTTGTAGTGCTTCACGACACTTTTTCTGGATCACAACAAATCACCTGCAACATGTTTGAAAAAGGTTTTGTCAGCAGGGAAATCCTGGTGAATCATTCTTTTTAATAAAACGACACGTTGTTATAATTTACAGTATTAAGAGCGATTACAATGTTTCCATATATCAACCAACTACCCACAGTATTTGTCACTCGACTATCCATTGGTAACCTCATTGTCCAATGGTGTCTGTGACTATGGTCATATCACCCCTTGGCTACCCTGTTGTCCAATGGTGACGGTTATCAAGTAATGTATACAAAACCCCACATACCGGCTGTAATTTGGTGATTACAAAGACTTAATCCCTGTAATTATAACCTTGAAAATAAACATGATTTTGAAAGTAATTTGATAAAAAGAGAATGACTCACATTGCAGATTTAACACGAGCAGAGTCTAGTTTATAGATTAGCCTTGTTAACCTAATTTAAATAACAATGCACACAAACTAGGTTAGTAACTAATACAGCATTTATGATAACTCACGAGATTAAACCCTCACAACGAATGACAAAGTGCGATACTTAAACATCCATCGAATTCACGACGAATGACAAAGCATAACCCTAATGTGGGCAGCACTTAAAGATCCATTGGATAGTTTTAATCGATCGGAAATTGAATCGTAGCAGCGATCGAGTTATTACCCTGTTATTGCGGCAACGTTTCGTGAATTGTGTGTGTTTTGGGACTGTTTCTACAATATCTCAGAGTACGAATTGAATTTCTATGTCGAACCAACGCGAATTTGCAAGTGCCAGACTCTCCTATTTATACATGAAAAACGGCGCCCTCGCGTGGCGCGAGGGGCCTTCGCGTGGCGCGAGGGACACCAGTCTACCATAGGGTAGCTTCGTGTCCAGGTAGCTCAGGTGAGTTGGTCTTGCGTTAAAATTCGTTGTACACGTAAAACTGTCAAGATAATATCAACTAGGGTTTACCCCCCCCCCCCCTCAGTTTTAGGGGCCCTGATCCTAATTCTGATTATTCTGAAAATTTTAGGGTTTATGCAGAATCACTTGGGGGTCTCAATTAGGGTTTCCTATTGAACCAAATAAAATAATAATTAGGACTTTTGTTGAGAGTTGTTACATCCTCCCCACCTTAATAAAAATCTCGTCCTCGAGATTTACTGGAATAAGTGAGGATACTTTCGCTTCATTTCTGATTCCAGCTCCCAAGTGTATTCAGATCCTCTCTTTGAATCCCACTTGACTTTAACCAGCACTAGCCACTTGTGCTTGAGAAACTTGATCTTTCTATCTTCTATTTGCAATGGTTTCTCAACAAACTTTAGCTTTTCATTTACCTCTATATCTTGAAGAGGTACTACCAGGGATTCGTCAGACAAACATTTCTTGAGATTGGATACATGAAATACGTCATGTACTCCAGCTAACTCTTCTGGTAGTTGTAAGCGATAGGCAACTGGTCCTATACGTTGGATTACTGGAAATGGTCCTACGTATCTTGGACTTAGTTTTCCTTTCTTACCGAACCGAACTACTCCTTTCCAAGGAGAAACTTTTAAGAGTAGCTTGTCTCCAACTTGGAATTCTAGTGGTTTGCGTCTATTGTTGGCATAGCTCTTTTGACGATCTCGAGCAGTCTTTAGTCTTTCCTTGATTTGAGTAATTTTGTCGGTGGTTTCTTGTACTGTTTCAGGACCTGATAATTGACTTTCTCCTATTTCTGCCCAGCAAGCTAGAGTTCTGCATTTGCGTCCATATAGTGCTTCGAATGGGGCAGCTTCAATGCTTGTATGATAACTATTGTTATAGGAGAATTCGATCAAAGGTAAGTGATCGTCCCAATTTCCACCAAAATCTATTACACATGCTCGGAGCATGTCTTCCAAGGTTTGTATCGTCCTTTCACTTTGCCCGTCTGTTTGTGGATGATATGCAGTACTCAGATTTAGTCGAGTTCCCATTGCTTCCTGGAAACTAGTCCAGAAATGGGAAGTAAAACGACGATCTCTATCTGATACAATGGAGAGTGGAACTCCATGTAAGGATACTACTTTGTCTACGTATAATTTGGCTAACGTTTCCATGCTAAAGGTTTTCTTCATGAGTAGAAAATGAGCTGACTTGGTTAATCGATCCACGATTACCCAAATCGCATCATTACTTTTTCTGGTTTTGGGTAACTTAGTAACAAAGTCCATTGTTATGAGTTCCCATTTCCATACAGGCATTTCTAATTGTTGAAGTAACCCTGAAGGTTTCTGGTGTTCTGCCTTAACTTGTGAACAAGTAAGACACTTAGAAACGTATCTAGCTATGTCCTTTTTCATTCCTATCCACCAGAAATTATTTCTTAAATCTTGGTACATTTTATTGTTTCCTGGATGCATGGTATACCTAGATTTATGAGCTTCTTCTAATATCTTATGTCTTAAATCTCCTTGCTTAGGTACCCAAATCCTTTTCTTATGGAATCTCCAAATTCCATCATTTCCTTGCTCTAATTCTTTTATTCGTCCTTTCATTCCTTCAGCATCGTCCTTGATTGCTGTTCGTTGAACATTCTTTAGTTGTTCCATTAAATCTAACTGTAGATTTAATCTAAGAGCACGAACTCGTCGTTGTTTCTCATGATACTTGCGACTTAAGGCATCTGCAACTACATTTGCCTTTCCTTTGTGATATTGGATATCACAGTCGTAGTCACTTAGGATTTCCATCCATCTCCTTTGTCGCATGTTTAATTCTTTTTGCCCAAATATGTATCTTAAACTTTTATGATCTGTATAGACAGTAAATTTACTTCCATACAGATAATGTCTCCATATCTTAAGGGCAAAAATTATGGCTCCTAACTCTAAGTCATGAGTCGTATAATTTTCCTCATGATTTTTCAATTGTCTTGAAGCATACGCAATTACCTTCTTGCGTTGCATTAGCACACATCCTAATCCTAGCTTAGAAGCATCACAATATACTTCAAAATCTCCAGTTCCTTCTGGCAAAGCTAGAATTGGGGCTTTGGTTAACTTTTGTTTCAAAATCCTAAAAGCTTCTTCTTGTTTAGGTCCCCATTCAAACTTAACTGCTTTACAGGTTAGTTTAGTTAATGGTACTGCTATTTTGGAAAAATCCTTAATAAACCGTCTATAATATCCGGCTAACCCTAGAAAACTTCTAATTTCCATAGCTGATTGTGGGACCTTCCATTTGATAATTGCTTCTATCTTAGCAGGGTCTACATGAATACCTTCATGGTTCACCATGTGTCCTAAAAATTGCACTTCCTGTAGCCAAAATTCACACTTCGAGAATTTGGCATAAAGCTTTTCTTTTCTTAACAAAGTTAAGAGTGCATGCAAGTGCTGACAGTGTTCTTCCTGACTTTTGGAATAAATAAGTATATCGTCAATGAAGACAATTACAAATTTATCCAAGTACGGTTTACAGATTCTATTCATCATGTCCATGAATGCTGCAGGTGCATTTGTTAGTCCGAAGGGCATGACTGTAAACTCGTAATGACCATACCTAGTCCTGAAAGCAGTTTTAGGTATGTCTTCTTCTTGTACCTTTAATTGATGATATCCGTAACGTAAATCTATCTTAGAAAAATATCTAGCTCCTTGAAGTTGATCGAATAGATCATCAATCCTAGGTAATGGGTATCGATTCTTAATTGTAACCTTATTTAATTCCCTATAATCAATACACATTCGCATCGAACCGTCCTTTTTCTTTACAAACAACACTGGTGCTCCCCAAGGGGATGAACTAGGTTGTATAAATCCTTTACTTAGTAATTCATCTAATTGCTTTTTCAGTTCTAACATTTTGGTGGGTGCTAACCGATAAGGTGCCTTGGCTATCGGTGTAGTTCCAGGAATTAGATGAATTCTAAATTCTACTTCTCTGTCAGGTAGTAATCCCGGGAGTTCTTCCGGAAATACATCTGGGTATTCTGAGACTACAGGAATTTCCTTAAGTTCTTTATCCTTAGTACTAATGATTACTGAAATCATATATACTTCCCTGTCAGGTAGTAATCCCGGGAGTACTTCATGGGTTTACGTGGCTTATCTCCTGTAATCATGATTACTTCTCCGGTGGGTGCACGAATTTCTATGGAATTCTTATCACAAAGGATTCGAGCATGGTTGGCTACTAACCAATCCATTCCTAACACAACATCGAATTCGGCTAATTTCATAGGTAACAGGTTTGCAATGAATTTATGACCTGAAAGTTCTATATTTCCTTTTTGCAAAACCTTATCTATGCTAACAGAATTTCCATCTGCTGTTTCAACTGTAAAAATCTGCCTAAGGTTGGTTAAAGGTAAATTAAGAGCTTGGCAGAATGAAGTATTGATAAAACTTTGGTTTGCACCAGAGTCAAATAATACTTTTGCATACACGTTGTGAACTAAGAACGTACCAGCTATCACATCTGGAATGAGTTCTGCTTCTTGAGTGGTCAGCTGGAATGCTCTTGCATTCTTTTTAGTAGCTCCGTCGGCCATCTTGGCTTTTTTGTCTGCTGGTTTGACCAATTTAGGACATTCTGTTTTGAAATGTCGTGCTTCGCCACAATTAAAGCAGATTCTTGTTTTCTTTCTGCAGTCTTCTTCACGATGTCCTACCATTTTGCAAAAGTTGCAGGTTATATTACATCTTCCATAATGTTTCTTTCTGCAATTCCTGCCGAACGGCGGAATTGAGGATTGCCCTGTTCCTCTTTTCTTGAAGTTGCTACTATTACCCATACGAACTCCTTGGGTAATTTTCTGAGCCAGTTTCTTTTTCCTATTTTCATCTCTTGTGCGTACCAACTTGTCAGTTAGGGTGTTAGCTAATTCTACCGCATCGTCAATAGTGCGAGGTCTCGCAGCTTTAACAATATTACGGATTTCGCTAATCAATCCCCAAATATAGCGAGAAATGAGCACCGGCTCTGGCGAAGCCAGTGTTGGTACCACTCTAGCATATTCAAAGAATGTCGAAGTATATCCTCGACAGTCTACACCCATCATCCGTTGGTTCAGAAACTTATTCGCCATTTGTTCCTTTTCATACCCGGGACAGAATTTTCTTTCGATTAACTGCTTAAATTCCTCCCAACTCATGGCATAGGCCATATTTCTTCCTTTGGCTTGAAGTACTGTATTCCACCATTCTAGCGCCCCTTCTTTGAAAAGATTCGACGCGTACATGACTTTGTCGTTTTCAGCACATTTACTTATTATGATTACTGCCTCAGTTTTCTCTAACCAACGCAGTGCCGCAGTTGCTCCCTCGTTTCCTGCAAACTCAATCGGTTTACAGGCAAGAAATTCTTTGTAAGTGCAACCAGGTGTTGCAACTTTCATTTTCTTAGGGAGTGGGGCCTGCCGTGGATTGTTATTGTTATTAGTATGATTACCGCCTCCGTTTATGCTATTACTGAAGTTATCTTCAGAAGTACGTTTGCTAGGAATGATTTGTTGAGGTTCAACTGGATTTCTAGCAGCAGCAGGAATTGCTGGAATAGCATTGGCTATCCCTTGAGTAACGATATTTTCTATATCTTGCTTAGTCATAAATTGCTCTTCCTGGTGATGCTCAGACTGGTTAACCTCGTTAACTGGTTCATTATTAGCGTTTTCCATCTGATAATTTATATATATAATTTATTTGTACAGAATAAATAACAATTATATATAAAACAATCATCCACATTTCACAACAAATATATACATCCAAAATTATCGATTTCTCGATTCCCTTTTTATATATATATTATGCCTCCATACACACTGATTATTTTACACAAGTTTTATTGTTTATTTTACTTATTTTATTTTGATTATTATATTATTATACAATCATAACTTCACAACCACATTATCCCTAATCCACTGGCATTTCAAAAGCGATGTTCCCTCTCGTCATATTTCCAGGAGATTTGTCCTCCTATTTCCCGGATCCTATTCCCAGCATCTATCAGCTCTTCGCCAAAATGGCGGAGTTCAACCATATTCTCATTACTCATCGGTTGATTTGGTATAGGTTCTGGGTCAAACTGAGGGAAAAACGTATAAGGGTTATTAAGTAGGTTTTGAAACTGCCAATCATTAGTCCACCACTCGTCCATTCCTAAAGGTTGGGTGTGGATTAAAGGTTCTGGAATGGCTGGTTCCAAATTTATTGGAAGCTGAGTTTCAGCAGTATAAGGGTAAAGGTTGGTATTACTAGGTCTAACGATATCACAGCTCGCCAATATCTGATCCAACTCTTCTTGTAATGGCAACTCCTCGACTTGCCTTGAACTTTCCCCAATTTCCCTTTCTACTTGCCTAGTATTTTCCTCAACCTCGATCCCTTTTCCTTTATCCATGGGATTTTCTATTTTGGGAACTCTCCTAGTTGCTGGTTTCCTCCTGCGTACACGTCTCCAGCCTACAAGTCTTCTCCTTTTCTTAGGCTTTGGTTTCTTTAGAGGTGGAGCACAAAATTCCATAGGTTGTTCCACATCAACAAAGTAACCAGTAAAATCTTTGGAAACTTCTATGTTTACAGGGTAGAGGTTGAGATTCTCTAGGGCTCCAGATAACTCATTCATGCTGTTTAGCATATATGCAAAAATACTAGGTTAAAATTTTATAAAAAAAATTTCACAGATAATTTTCAAGTATTATTGCATATCGTGTGGCTAATTTAATACAAAAGACAACTGACAAGTAAAACACACTAGGGTTTATTGTAATTTATTTATTTACTGGGTAAAGTTTCTGGCTTGTATATGGTAAGGGTGCTAATACTAGATCAGGGTATTTTAAAGATTTGCATTTACTGCTACAGTTGCTAACATATAGAGATCTGCCCATTTTTCATCTAACTTGTCTTCCCATGGTGGGTTACTGCCTAATTTCTGAATTTCCTGATTAACTCTCATTTCTTTTGATTGAGATTTCTTTATTTTCTCCTGACTTTTCCTAATAATCAAACTTCTTTTATTAGGAGAAGGTGGTTCCTCATAATGGGCTTTACGAACAAATATTCCCTCCTCAGTATCTACTGAGTATCTTGAGGATTTTGATTGGGATGAACTTCGCTTCTCTTTTTGCGAACTATCTAATTTAAGATAGATATTCGAAAGCTTTTAATTACCCATATTGTAACTAACAAATAGTCAGTTAATAAAACACATAATCACAAAATGGCAATCAGGAAAATTAAGTATTTCTAAATACTTAATTAGCTTAACTCAGTGGCTCTGATACCACCTTTTTCTGTCACGGCCCCCGGCCCGGTTTGACCCAGTTCAGGAGCCGTGGGACAGAAAATCCCGTGGTATTTATTTAATTGAGTTGACAGCAGAAGATTTTAACAGGATCTTTTTAAAACTGAAAATGGCTGATTATTTTATTTCATAATTTGGGATGAAACCCCGGTAATTTACAATCAAGGTGATTTCACTGGGAAATCCCTGTTTTACAAAACATGTTTCTTTATTTATATTGAGCCACTTCTTTAAGCTTGTAGTGCTTCACGGCACTTTTTCTGGATCACAACAGATCACCTGAAACATGTTTGAAAAAGGTTTTGTCAGCAGGGAAATACTGGTGAATCATTCTTTTTAATAAAACGACACGTTGTTATAATTTACAGTATTCAGAGCGATTACAATGTTTCCATATATCAACCAACTACCCACAGTATTTGTCACTCGACCATCCATTGGTAACCTCATTGTCCAATGGTGTCTGTGACTATGGTCATATCACCCCTTGGCTACCCCGTTGTCCAATGGTGACGGTTATCAAGTAATGTATACAAAACCCCACATACCGGCTGTAATTTGGTGATTACAAAGACTTAATCCCTGTAATTATAACCTTGAAAATAAACATGATTTTGAAAGTAATTTGATAAAAAGAGAATGACTCACATTGCAGATTTAACACGAGCAGAGTCTAGTTTATAGATTAGCCTTGTTAACCTAATTTAAATAACAATGCACACAAACTAGGTTAGTAACTAATACAGCATTTACGATAACTCACGAGATTAAACCCTCACAACGAATGACAAAGTGCGATACTTAAACATCCATCGAATTCACGACGAATGACAAAGCATAACCCTAATGTGGGCAGCACTTAAAGATCCATTGGATAGTTTTAATCGATCGGACATTGAATCGTAGCAGCGATCGAGTTATTACCCTGTTATTGCGGCAACGTTCCGTGAATTGTGTGTGTTTTGGGACTGTTTCTACAATATCTCAGAGTACGAATTGAATTTCTATGTCGAACCAACGCGAATTTGCAAGTGCCAGACTCTCCTATTTATACATGAAAAACGGCGCCCTCACGTGGCGCGAAGGACACCAGTCTACCATAGGGTAGCTTCGTGTCCAGGTAGCTCAGGTGAGTTGGTCTTGCGTTAAAATTCGTTGTACATGTAAAACTTTCAAGATAATATCAACTAGGGTTTACCCCCCCTGAGTTTTAGGGACCCTGATCTTAATTCCGATTATTCTGAAAATTTTAGGGTTTATGCAGAATCACTTGGGGGTCTCAATTAGGGTTTCCTATTGAACCAAATAAAATAATAATTAGGACTTTTGTTGAGAGTTGTTACAAGATGCATGGCTTCAACCCGAGGAAATACCTAGGGTACCTGCACCAAACCCCCTAGACCCAAATTACGACCCCTGGTGGGACGATAATAGGGATTTTGTGCAACGTTACCCGATACATGAAGACACACCCATACAGAACATAGGAGCCTACCCAGGTATGGACCCTTTAGATCCCTATTACCATGATGAATATATTAGGGAGATCGTAGAAGATCCTTACCGATTTCAGGCACTTTCACCTCATATCAGGAACCCGCACCCCAAATTCCGAACCTAGTCCTAGAACCTGCACCCCCAATGAGTGCAGAAAACGTCCAAGAACTTAGGAGTTTTGGGGAGGAAATTTTAGAAAGCAGTGAGAGAATGCGTCAGGTAGGAGAGCGTCTCGTATGGAAATACGATGAACGCAATATGGATTTTTGGATAAATCCATATCCGTGATGTGATAGAGGAGTTGGTAATAGTAATAAAATAAAATAAAATATGTGTGTACGGATGCATATTACTATTAGTGTGATTCTATTTCTGTTGGTATTGTAATTTTATTTCAGTACTAGTGTGTAATAGATGCATAATAGTATATGGAAATAGAGTAAAAGTCGCAATGATCGACGTTTTTTGCTAGATTGCGTATCATGTGATTAACTATATTAAATATTATTTTGTGAATTCAGATGGCCGACGAAGGAAATCAAGGAAATCTGAATAATGATAACCATAGTAACATTAACGTGGTTAATGAGAATCCAAGCATCAATAACAATGGAAACCAAATGGATAATAGTGTTGTTCAACATATAGTGGCACAAGGAATCATAGATGCCATGCCATTTATTATTCAAACGATTCAAGAAGCGAACAATTGAACCCGAAAACAGCGTGAACAATGGACCCGTACTTCAAATGCCTATTCCCAAAAGGAGAAGAACCGTGTCTTACGGTTGTTCTTATAAAGAATTCTGGTCTTGTAAACCAATGGAATTCTCGGGAAACGAAGGGGCCATTGCAACCCTACGCTGGATAGAGAAGACTGAGGTAGTCTTAAGAATAAGCAAGTGTGCTGAAGAAGATAAGATATTGTTTGCTTCTAATCTGTTTAAGAATTCAGCGTTAGAATGGTGGAACACTATCCTCCAATCAAGAGGAAGTGATAAAACTTACAATATGGAATGGGAAGAATTTAAAAACAAGGTAGAAAGGAAATTATGCCCACCTAATGAGAAGGAACAGATAGCAAACAAATTCTTAAACCTTAGGATGACTGGTGTGGATAGTAAGGGATACACTAAAATATTCTTTGAATATGCTAGAATAGTGCCAACTCTTGCTTCACCAGAACCAGTATTAATCTCCCGATATATCTGGGGATTAATTGGGGAGATAAGACATGTAGTCAAGGCAGCTAGACCTCAAACCATAGAAGAAGCTGTAGAACTAGCAAATACCTTGACAGATGAATTAGTCCGTACCCGAGAAGAGGATCAAAGAAGGAACCTAACCCAGAAGCTCACACAAGAATTTCGTTCTGGAAATTTTAATCGTGGGAAAAATATAGGTTCTACCTCTACACCCTACTGTAGAAATTGCAAAAGAAAGCATTCAGGAAAATGCTCTATATACTGTAACTTTTGCAAAATATCGGGACACAAGGAAGAAAATTGCAAGAAGAAAGCTAACAACAGGATATGTTACAACTGCGGAGAACAAGGTCATATCAAGCTTAATTGCCCGAAATTAGCTCCAGCTACAAACAACAAGAATACTCAAAATGCTAAAGCATTTGTTCTAACTGCAGATGAAGCTAAGATGATTCCAGATGTCATCGCTGGTACGTTTTTAGTTAATGATATTTTTGCTAAAGTATTATTTGACTCTGGTGCTAACCAAGGTTTTATTAATACATCATTTTGCAAATTCCTAAATCAATCATTAACTAAACTACCACAAGAATGCTTAGTAGAGACAGCTAATGGAGAAACTGTTAGAATTTCTGAAATCTTGCAGGGAGCAAGCATAGGGATTTTAAATCAGAAATTTATTGCAAACCTTTATCCCATGAATCTGGCAGGATTCGATGTTGTTTTAGGAATGGATTGGTTAATAGCCAATAAAGCCAGTATTTTATATGATCAAAAGTCAATTCAAGTAAATTCACCAAAAGGTAAAATGATCACAATTAAAGGAGATAAATCATCTAGAACCACAAAATTCATCTCTGTGATGAAAACTGCAAGTTATATAAGAAAAGGATCATTAGTGTATTTGATTTCCATAATCACTAACACTAAAGGAAATGATTTAAAAGATATTCCAGTAGTATCTCAGTTTTCAGATGTATTTCCAGAAGAATTGCCAGGGCAACCTCCAGATAGGGAAGTTGAATTCAGAATCCATTTAATACCAGGAACATCACCGATTGCCAAAGCACCCTATCGTTTGGCACCCGCTGAAATGCAGGAACTAAAGAAACAATTGGACGAATTGTTAGAGAAAGGATTTATACAACCTAGTTCGTCGCCATGGGGAGCGCCAATACTGTTTGTTAAAAAGAAGGACAGATCAATGCGTATGTGCATTGACTACCGTGAATTAAACAAGGTTACGATTAAGAATCGGTACCCATTACCGAGAATCGATGATCTGTTTGATCAACTGCAAGGAGCTCGATTTTTCTCTAAAATCGATTTAAGGTCAGGATATCATCAATTAAAGGTACAGGAAGAGGATATTCCTAAAACCGCATTCAGAACGAGGTATGGTCATTATGAATTTACTGTCATGCCATTTGGTTTAACCAATGCCCCAGCCGCATTTATGGACATGATGAACCGAATATGTAAGCCATATTTGGATAAATTCATAATTGTCTTCATAGATGATATTCTAATTTACTCTAAGAGTAAAGAGGATCATACAAAGCATTTGCACGCACTTTTAAGTTTATTAAGAAAAGAAAAGCTTTACGCTAAATTTTCCAAGTGCGAGTTTTGGTTAGAACAAGTACAATTTCTTGGACATTTAGTTAATCATGAAGGAATTCATGTGGATCCAACAAAGATCGAGGCAATTACTAAATGGAAAACCCCTGAGTCACCAACTGAGGTCAGAAGTTTCTTAGGATTGACCGGTTATTATAGAAGATTTATTCAAGATTTTTCTAGAATAGCCATTCCTTTAACTAAGCTAACCTGTAAATCTGTTAAGTTTGAATGGGGATTAAAACAAGAAGAAGAATTTAGAATCCTTAAGCATAAATTAACCCATACACCCATACTAGCGTTACCAGAAGGAGCTGAAGACTTTGAAGTCTATTGTGACGCTTCCAAATTAGGTTATGGATGCGTATTGATGCAACGTAAAAAGGTTATAGCTTACGCATCCAGAGAACTTAAGAACCATGAAGAGAATTATTCAACCCATGATTTAGAATTATGAAGGGGTAAGGTCCCAAAAACCTCATAATAAGTACTTGGGACCATACCACAACCTTGCCTCTTAACCTTTTAACCTTGCGCGGCCGCGCACTGGTCTTACAAAAGGGAGAAACAGTCAGCAGTCTATAGTCGCGCGACCAAAGGAAATCATAAATCCTTGCGCCTCCTCCCATTAGCAAAGGATGAAAATCCTAAAATAAACACTTAAATATCCAGACTTGGACATTATTTACCCAGACTTGGGATTTATTCTTTCAGCTGTTTCCACACAATAAAAGTGCCACACCAGATTACAGCAGAAATCTTCTAGAAGAAATACAATCGTGCACCACCAAGACGGTTATAACCATCTGGACATGTGTCACCATCTCAGACATCCCTGAAATCACAACGAAGGCATGCAATTGGAGAGTAATCTCCACTTGATCACTTTACACGTGGCAAATCCCCAGCCTTAGATCTAAACCACGATCCGTGTGCCCTCACGTCGGATCAAGGAGCTTGACGGAAGGAAATGTAACCGCTTACGGGGTTAGCATCTTCCGTCAACTTTTCACTAACGGGTTTTCCCGCCTAAACGACTCCCGGCTATAAATATGAGAAAGAACCCAGGTATGAATTCAAGTTACACACACTTCTCAAATACATCTTCTTCTTCATTACCAATACTTATTCTCACACCGGAGTCGGGTCAAGGAGAGAACCCTCTTCTCCCCTTGGCGAGGCTAACGGTGCTCTTTTTTGCAGAATTACCGGAGAAGAAGATCAGTTGCACCTGAATCAATCGAGAGAGAACTAACCTTTTATGCGGATTCAAACCCCCTAGATATCTCGGTTCCGACCATTTATCTAGTGTTTCTTCAAATTAGGAGCTATAATTTTTGCTCTTAAGATTTGGAGACATTACCTTTATGGTAGTAAGTTTACCATATTCACTGATCATAAGAGTTTAAGATATATTTTCAAACAAAAGGAGTTGAATATGAGACAAAGACGTTGGATGGAGATGCTTAGTGACTATGATTGTGATATTCAGTATCATGAAGGAAAAGCAAATGTAGTAGCAGATGCTTTAAGTCGAAAGTATTATGAAAAGTCAAAAAGGGTACGTTCTCTTAAATTAAATCTGCAAGTAGATTTAAATGATCAAATAAGAGAAGCACAAGAATCAGTAATCAAGGAAGATACTGAAAAGCTAAAAGGTATGCTAAAAGAATTAGAACAAGGAACATATGGAATTTGGAGATTCCATAAAAAGAGAATGTGGATACCTAAATTAGGAAACCTGCGTAAATCGTATATTAGAAGAAGCCCATAAGTCCAAGTCTGAAGACCATAGGCTACGGCGGGCTTCAGATGTGTATGCGCAATGACTTTTTAGACGGTTTTAAAAGAGTATTTGCAAACCCTAATCAACTATTCAGCCTCCATACGATTTATGGTGATCAGGAACACATCTTGGGGGATTCTTTCACCACTTTTCATCATATTTTCCACCAAATCAACCGTGTTGAAGATGAATTCAACCCTTATTCAGGTTTGTGAAGATCAAATCACCGAGATGAGTGGCTAATTTTTAGTGGTTTTCTCCGGGTGGAGGATTCTTGTAAGTAGACTAAGTTATGTTTTTTTATTGTGTTTGAACTTGGTAATCTAAGTATTCGATGCTTTTTACCATTTGATTCGATTGATTGCATTGTAACAATTGGTTTTACTTTAATTCTTAATTCTAATTCATTCAATTCCCGATAATTCTAGTAATTGGGATATATTTGATAGGGGTTAGGGTTGGTAATTTCACATATGATAACCTTCCGTTATTTTGCAATTGAAGTAAGTAGTCTTTAGATAATCACAATCAATTAAGTGAATTATAATCAAACACGCAACTGAAGTCTATTTGAATCTGAGATCAGGAGGAATCATTGTTTTCTCCAATTGTTTACGACTCATAGTTAATTTAGCTTTTAAACAAACTTCCAAACAACCGAATTTTACATTTTAGCAACTAGTTTATTATTACTTAATCCATAACACTTTCCACCAGACTCCTCTGGATTCGATGTCGGGGAGTCGTGCACAAAGTGTTTTGTTTTAAGTATTTTTCCAAAAAAATTTAAAAATTTAAAAATAGTATTTATCTCATTTAGTTCGGAATTATGAGTGGTTTCTTATCTGTGTTTGTGCAGGTAATCTTTTTGTTGCATGCATCATACGAGACATTCTGAAAAGTCATCTTCGTTGCTTTACGACCCAGAATTGAGAAAACGAACCATCAGAACCGAATTTTGACAAGAACCAAACTGTCAGCACAACAATCACCAATCAGGAAGATGGACGGTTAAGGTAACCCCGATAAAACAGCTGAACCCGTCACATCAGAGCAGGCAATACCTGCAACCACTTCCTCTGCCACCGACACTGGTATGTTTTACTCATCTAGCACATCAGTACACACACCATCTTTCTCAACCCAACCTCAAACCATTATGTAAATCCCACCAATACCACCATTCCCTAGGTTTGACTTCTTTAAACCACAACAAGGTCAAACCTCGTCTCAGAGTCAACCTTTAAGCGAACAACATGTGACCCATTACTCTTCTCTATATGTGAGAATAGTGCCTGATGGAGCCCCATTCATTCACACAGAACAACAACAACCACCTCTGCCAGTAAACCAAAACCTCATGTCCCAGTAAACAGTGCCAAACCCACCAGGGCCTAGTTTCACTCAGAGTACCATTTAGGACGGTTATGAATATGAATATAAAGAATTCTTAAGGTAGAAAAGGGGGAAGCAACAGTTAGTTCAAGGGAAAAATCTGACTGAATATGGGTATCTACAACAGAATTACCAAACTTATCCTTAGATTCAAATCAAACAGTTCCAACTTGTAACTCTCCAACAACCCATGCCACTCCAACAACAACCAGTGAACATTCCATTGAGACCAAACCCTAGGCACAACCTAGTTAGACAAGTTCACCCTAAGGGTATCCCTAGGAGGTTTGATAAAGGACTGGTTAGAGAGCCACTTTAGGCCTGTTATAGTGAACAACCCATCTTCGGTGGTTATTCCAGAGTTGTTGGGTAGAACCTTTGAGGTTAGATCACAAGTTATACATAGTTTACCTAAATACCATGGGAATGCCACTGAAGAACCCTACATGCTTCTTGCGGCATATGATGCGAGGTGCAACACAATTGGAGGACAGGGATTCACCCCAGATGATTTGAAACTAGTGCTCTTCCAGTTCACTTTGGAAGACAAAGCGCAACAATGGTTTCAAGCACTACCATCAGCTTGCATTCGTTCTTTGTAACAACTCTCATCAAAAAGTACTAATTATTACTTTAATTGACCAATAGGAAACCCTAATTAAGAAACCCAAGTGATTCTGAACAAACCCTAAAATTTTCAGAACAATCGGAATCAGGATCAGGGCCCCTAAAACTCAGGGGGGGTAAAACCTAGTCGGTATTATCTACACAGTTTTATGTGTAAGTTTCAAATGAACGCAAGACCAACTCAGCAAGGCTACTTAGACACGCGGCCACCCTATAATAGGGGGCGGTCTCTCGCGCCACGCGACACCCCCTCGCGCCACGCGAGGGGGGAGGTTTTTCAGCTATAAATATCTTGCAGTGGGACTTGATTCTGGGAGTTGAAACGACGCTCAAATTCACTTTGTGCGCTGAGATAAGTTCTGTATACTCCAATTAACACACACAGGCACTAAATCGACGCCGCAATCAGGGTATTAGCACGATCGCTATTACGATTCATTGTCCGATCGATCAATGTACTCAGTGGATGTTTAAGTGCTGCCCACATTAGGGTGATGCTTTGTCATTAGTCGTTAATTCGATGGATGTTTAAGCATAGCACTTTGTCACTCGTTGTGGTGGTTGATCTCGTGAGTTATCGTAAATGCTGGATTGATTACTAACCTCGAATTGTGTGCCTGTTATTGAATTTAGGATAAAAGGCTAAATCAGTAGGCCAAACTCTGCCCGTATAAACTTGCAATGTGAGTCATTCTCTTTTTATCAACTATTTTACAATACCTCAAATTATTTTCAAGGTTATAATTACAGGGACTAAGTCGTGGATATCTTGAATTACTGGTTAGTGGGGTATTGTGCACATTACTAATTTTCTCCCAGTTAGGTTCATTGACCTACTCGGGATAATCACTGTTAGGTTCATTGACCTACAGGGATAATCATCACTATTTAGGTTCATTGATCTAAATAATGGTATGACCATCGTCACCATTGTGACATGTCACCATTGTGACATAGAGCCAGATAAAGATAAGATAGAAGCCATTGTAATCGCTCTTATGCTGTAATTATTAACTACGCATCATTATGCAAAATAGAATGATTCACTCAGTATTTCCCGCTGACAAAACCTTTTTCAAATATGTTTCAGGTGACCTGTTATGAATCAGGAAAAGTGCCATATAGCACTACAAGCTCAAGGAAGTGGCTCAGTATAAAATAAAGAAACATGTTTTGTAAAAATAAAAGATTTCTTCGTGAAATCAAATGATTGTAAATTACCGGGTTTTATCCCGAATTGTGAAATAAAATAATCGGGAAATATTTACAATTTAAAAGATCCTGATGAAAACTTCCGCTGTCAAACTCAATTAATTAAATACCGCAGTATTTCTGTCCCGCGGCTCCTGAAACGGGTTAAACCGGGTCGGGGGCCGTGACATTCTTGGATGAGTTCTACACTACTCAACGAACCAATGATGCTAGAAAGAACATCTAGAACTTCCTATAGTAGCCAGGTGAGTTGTTTCATGAGGCGTTTACTCATTTTAAAAATGTTGTTAAATAATTGTCCTCATCATGATATACAACTATGGGAACTAATCAGTTCTTTTCTAAGGGTTTGACTCAAGATGATGCCAGGGATTTAGATTCTATTTCCAATGGCACATTTGGTACTAATGATGAACAGGTAGACTAGGAATATCTAGAAAGGAGGGCAATCACTTCTAAGAGGAAGGCGTATTCGGTCTAGGCACCCTACTGTTAAGGCTGTGAGTGAGATGAATATTGGTGAGGATGAGAGGTTGGTGAAGTTAGAGCAGCAAATGGCTAGTTTTGGTGCAGTAGGGAAACCTCAAATGTATGACATGTGTAGTCATTATGGGATATAGGACACATAGCAGATAATTGCCCCAACATAATTGGTAGACAACACGAGGTGAACATGTTGCAAGGAAATGGGAATTGGTATTCAAGCTTTCGAGGTAGCAACCAACCATTCTAGCCCCGTATTCAAAATGATTTTCAAGGGGCCAACAATTATGGTTATCAAAGAACCTACCAGCAGGGTAATGCTACTTGCAACAGTGAGATCATGGAAATGCTGAAATCCATGCAGCAAGAGATGCAGAAGAGGAATCCGTTGGAAGAAGCGAGAAGACAAAAGGATGAGATTCGTGACAAGGCCATCCAATCGCTGACAACACAAATAGGACAGTTAGCTAGTGAGGTAGCTAATCTGAGGCAGCAGAATGGGAAGTTGCCGAGTGACACTCAAACCAACCCCAAGAGTGTGAAGAACATACCAATCAGTAGGGTGAGTATCACTCCTAAGAGTAAATATAAGGATAATTGTTTGACTGTGTCGCATGTGATTACAGGAATACGTGAAGCAAGTGAGGAAGGAAGTGGAAGTGACTCAGGGGAACCAGTCATCCCAATCCACGTTGGGAAATTCAAAATCCACAAAGCACTGTTGGACTATGGAGCAGGAATGAGTGTTCTTCCAGGTAGCCTGTATGACCAGTGTAACGCTCCGCTTTTTCGCAACTTTCCTTAATTAGATAGTTGTCTTGTAATTCTATTTTTGGAAACTTGTATTCCTTGTAATCGTATTTCATTTTGAAACCTTGTAAATCTGAGACTTTGATTATAATGGAATTGATCTTTTGCGTAAAATATTCGTTGTTTATACATTAATACGTGCATTCGTTGATACATGATTCATAATCCTCATAAACATAAGTGTAACTCGTAAACCATTATCGTGCATTCGTAATTCTTAAACGTTCCATACATGCAAGCACTTGATTATTCGAATACGAGACTTGTTAAATCCTTACAATACTTCTTTTATTATTACAACACAAAACCTATGTTTACATACTTGTTTAACATATGTTTTCATGTCCGCTTTGCATATTAGGCCTTGTTACATGTTGGTCATATATTAAATAACATGTAACACCTGAATATACAACAAATATACACCTTTTAATGTTCAAAAAAAAATATGGGCTGGGCAGATTTTGATCACAGCCTTTGGGCTGGGTTCAGTTGTATCACACCCTGACTTTTGCGGAAGCGTGTACGTGTGACTTGATCAGTTTTCATTGCATTTGATTATAATAAACAACTATATGATTAAAATGATGTTCATCCATTCATAAGTTTAAAACGTTACATACATAAGTCATTTACGTTTCAACCAACATATCCTCAGGTTAAGTTACAAGCCAACAAAAGTGGATGACATCTAAACTTGAAATTTACGTCTTGAAAATGATACCAGCGCCAAAGATCCATCTTGTTTCCATGAAATACATGTAATTTTGAAAACATCAACAAAAATTGAGCGAGTTCATGTGTTTTTGTATGAGTTCTAATAACTTGTAAACATTTGTAAGTATTCCTTTGATAACCAGTATGAATAGCGTCTATGAACAGATCAATTAATGTTTTGCAGAGACATTAATATATGTGACGACATAGGGCGTACTCAACCCGAATAGATGATGTGGGGTAAAATACACATATTTGTCCCGTATAGATTGTATAATTATTGTATAGATTTTATTTGTTTTTATTTAGTTTTAGTATTATATTATATTATTTTGTGTTTTGTCAGGTCCTGGTGCAAATGGAGCAGAAACGAGTAATATGGAATTGACCAGCCAGTTGGGCAGAGGGGAACGCCAGAGACCGAAGTAAAATTGCCGCTATTTTCCGTGAGTGGGCCGAGCTATCTCTATATTATTATTATTATATATGAGATTGTGGCCATATTATAAAAGAGGCATATAGACATCGATCAGAAAAAGGAAAGGCAGTTATATATTATGATTATTATAAGGTCATCACAAGACTACAAGAAAATATATTTTAGAAGTTGGGGATTCATTGGGTAAAAAAAAGAAATATACATCATATGAGCCGCACATCAGATCATACTACGGACCATTAAAAAATACAACTTGGACGTAGAAGAAAAGAATATTGGGTGAAACAATCATCTATTTGGGCCAAGCCCAATGGGGGACGCAAATTAAGAAGAGGACGGCTGGACATCATCACGGCAGAAAAGGGGAGCCGCACAACAGGGACGCATCAAGACATTAGTAGCAACGCACGGATTGGAATCATCGGATACGAGTTCGGGAGCATTCGGAGTGAAACATTCGGGTTTAATCTTCCCGTATTTTTCTCGTTTTGTTTAATTCCAACTTGTTTCATGATGAATTCTGTTATGTTCATGATTATTATGATGTTTGAACCAATGATTATTGGCTAAACTTTTATGCCACCTAGACTTAGATGAATGGATTGAATAAAGTTTTTACATTTTTCGTTATTTGCATGAATATTATGGATTAATTATGTCTAGTAAACAGTTTGGTCTATTGGTTTGATGTATATGCATATTTTAATTTGGTTCATTATTATCAATTGCTTTGTATGATTCTTAGTGACGGTCTTTATCACATAATAGAGTCGTGATAGGGTTTTAGATTTTGGTGAGTGTCTATATCACATAATAAATCTTAACTCTTTAGTGTGAAATTGCGCAAATAACCCCTAGAAGTAATTGTTAGTGATTTGCTAGATTTTAGTGTTCTACTAGTCCTTATAGCTGGAAGGCGCGGGGCTATTGATAGGTCTTACCCGACGAATTGCTTTAGACAGTCCTTGGAAAAGGTCGTGTCTTAGTTGCCCCGTCGGTTTATTAGTCTATCAAGTCAAATTAAGAAACCTAAACTACCCTAGATCTATAATTGGAAAATAGTAGGTCAATATTAGGGTACTTACACAATAATTAGACAACTGGAAAGACGTCTAATAACCGGTAGGATTAACGGCCTAGGTAGCGCCATAAGTTTCACCTCGAGAAGGGTTGAGGGGCTTAGTTGGTGTCTTAATAGGTTTAGTATCATAAGATCCCGGTTCCATAAATCATGCAGTTAACTTAATCGGTAATTACTTAAAATCAATCCAGGATTCTAGTCTAGGTGGTCTCATTCATCATATAAGAGCAGTCTTCACCTTAGTTCGTATTAGCCTAGTTCTAGTTTAATAATTAGTTTAATATATTTCCTTGAATTTTCAGTAAACCCCCCCCCCAAACAATTAAACAGTTTTAGTCGTGTCTGTCAGTGTCTATTAGAGTCTAGTTTACATGATAAATAGAGTCTCGTGGTCCGATATCCGGACTTCCTTAGGTCATACTACAGTGATCGGTACACTTGCCGATTGTGTGGTTTAGGTCGAGCCTAGATTTAAAGCTTTTTAGTGTCTAGTTTAGAGAGGTTAATTTTAGTAGTTTTTATTTAACCACATTTTAGCACATCAATAGACGACTTTTAGTGTCGAATCACCTCGACTGGGATACAACAGCACTCAAAGTGGTCATGCATGGACCGTGAGTGGGGCTCGGACGTACCCATTAGATCTAACATTTGCCCGTGGTCCTTAAAAGAATTAATGGCATTCAGTTCAGCCTATGGTCACATGATCTAATAGATCGTTCCTTAGCTAAATCATACCAAAGTTGACATGTATTTCACCCCCGATAGTTATAAATCCGAAAACAGTAAAAAGAAAAGGGGGACATGAACTCACAGATTTGCGTAGTTTGTCACATAACTCAAAGATCCTTTCCACGGGTCGTACGACTACCTACACACGTGCTATGTTTTATTAGACATTTAGGTTGTGTAACGACTCTTAGTCTTATTTGTTAAGACTTATTTTGGAAGTTGGTACACTTTGAGTTATATAGTTGATGTGCATTATATAATTCCCAATTATATAATTATTAATTAAAATAAGTATATTTTAACTTAAATTATTTTCCATCCAATTAATTGGAATATTGTTAAAAATAATATATTTTTAACTTGATTTATCATGTATTTCTCACATATATATTTTCCAAGTATAGATATACTTGTATTTGCGTATTTTGCCAAGTATTGGTAGTGTATTCCGGTGTGTATTTATACGTATAGGAATACGTATTTTCTTGTATTCATTAAGTACTCTTTACTTAATTTATGTAGAATTTTCCGGAATATTATTTTTGTACAATTAAAAATCACCAACTTTATATTCTTAAAATATACATATTTTAAGAGAATTTTTATAGAAAAAATATCTATAAATTTTACTTGGCAAAAATATGTATACTTCCATATATATCTTAAACACAATATATTTTTAAGATTAAACTTAGATAAATATATATTTTTAGTTTTCACCAAAATAATATATTTTTGAATCGTTCTTGAAAATATATACTTCAAAAATAATATATTTCCTATTTTGACAAAAATGATATCTTTTGTAATAATTGTAAAAATCCATATTTTGCCGTTTCTTCGGTTTCAAAATACCATTTGTCACATTTGTCGAGTTACGAATTTATTTCTGAAATATATATACATATATATATATATATACATATATATACATACATATATATACATACATATATATACATACATATATATACATATATATACATACATATATATACATACATATATATATATATAGGGGACCGCTAGAATGAGAACCACCTCCAGTTGTAAGAACCGCGAGAACCACTTTCAACCAATCAGACTCTGCCACCTTTACACTATTATTTTAAATCATAAGGGTTATTATGGTAATTTGCTCTCAATGTCTTATCTCTCTGCCTTTAAAGTCTCATCAGACTTTAATTATCCCATTTTTCTCTCTCCTTTGTCTCTCTCCTCAAATAAACCCTCATCTTCATCATCTTCATCTGATGATGAAGAATCTCAATGTTGGAGAAGAAAATCAACCACACCTCCTCCTCCACCACGAGCATCGAACCACCGCCTTTACCTCCGCCGCTACCCCGATCCTCAACGGTGGTGGTGGGTTACCGACACCCACCTGATCACCTGTGATGGTGCCCCCTCGTTGCGACGGCCCCACCTCGGTTCTCCAGCTACCCTTAAACACCACACCAAACAATCGATTTTCTCCGGCCACCCTCGTTTCTCCGGCGACGGTGGTGAAGGGTGGTAGGTCGGCGGTGGTGGCGGTGAGTGATGTTGGTGCGACTGTGATACGGACGATTGGTGTTCTTGAATTTTGGGTCTTTGTGATTCTTGATGATTGGCCCAAAGGTTCGATTTGTTTCTGTTTTGTTGAATCTGGGTTTGAAACTGGGTTTGAATCTTGTGGGTTTGTCTTGGGGTTTGAATCTTATGGGTTTGATTCTGTTGAATCTGGGGTTAAAACATCGGAGATAAAACTCTGTTTTTGATGTGGGGTTGATTCTGTTGAATCTGGGTTTGAATCTTGTGGGTTTGTCGTTTTTGATAGTTTGTTTTATCTGCTTCAATCTGGGGGTTGATTCACATGATTCTGTTGAATTTTTTTTAAACTGTTTGAATATGTTTGAATGATGTTCTTGTTCCTTTAGAATGTTTAAATCGGTTGAATATGGTGCCTTATTGAATCGGCTGTGATGATGCAAAAAAAAAAAAAAAACTGACGATGGCGCGGCAAGGATGGCGGAGGGTAGGGTTTTGAACCTGCAACCCCACTTTGCAGCCTCTGATTATCGGAAAATCTGAGCCAAAACTTTGTTTTTTTTCAAGAATCCTCTCGTTCTTTTTGATTTTTTTGAGGCGTCGATGATGATAACAAAGTATCTGAGACACATCCCGAGTGTGCGATTTTCTGGGTGCGTTCGTTTTTGCGTAAAAACGTTTTTGAAAAAAAAAAGTTAAACCGTAAACTTTTTAACATAAAACGTAAAAACGTAAAACGTAAAAAGTTTTTACGTAAAACGTAAAAAGTTTTCCGTAAAACGTTAAAAGTTTTAGGTAAATCGTAAAACGTAAATTTTTTTTAGTAAAACGTAAAAACGTAAAAAACGTTAACGTAAAAAAACCGGCGCGTAAAACGTAAAAAAACGTTAACGTAAAAAACCGGGGCGTAAAACGTAAAAAACCGACGCGTAAAACGTAAATAACGTTAACGTAAAAAACCGGCGCGTAAAACGTAAAAAAACGTTAACGTAAAAAACCGGGGCGTAAAACGAAAAAAACCGACGCGTAAAACGTAAATAACGTTAACGTAAAAAACCGGGGCGTAAAACGTAAAAACGGCGCGTTGAAAAAACGACGCGCGAAAAAGCCGGGTGTAAAAACGGCGCGTCAAAAAACGAGGCGTGAAAAGGTCGGGCGTAAACACGTAAAACGTTAAACGTAAAAATCTGTAAATAAATCTGAATTTGATAATGCTTTTTTTTAAAGAATTTGATAATGCTTAATAAAAAAACTATGTTTAAAAAATAAAAATCTAATATAATAATACCAAAAACTAATAAAAACAATAAAGACAAAATAGAGTAATTTACTTAAATACCCTTTTGGATTCTAATATTAAAGACATAATAAGACAAAAAATACTTAATATTATTTTTAAATACTTTTAATCGCATCCATCCATCTTCTTGATCTAATGGCAAGAAAATGGTTCTTGCGGTTCTTACAACGGAAGGTGGTTCTCATTCTAGCGTTCCCATATATATATATATATATATATATAGGGGATGGTTCAAATGAAAACCACTTTTATTGTGAAAACTCGAAACCTAACTAAAAAAGGCCTAAAAACACACAAAAATATTTTTTTTTCAATTTTTTTATAAAAATCGCAGGTTTTTTTATATTAAAAAAAAAATTTTAAAAAAAATTTGTTGTAGTACACATACACATGTGTAGTATTACACATGTGCACTACAAAATTTTTATTTTTTGAAAATTCTTTTTTATATATAAAAAGCTGCGAAAATTGGTATGCAAAAAAAATATTGGGTATGTTTTTTTTGCTTTTTTAATTAGTTTTCGAGTTTTCACAATAACTAGTGGTTTTCATTTGAACCTTTCCCTATATATATATATATATATATATATGTCCCTTGTCCGATTCGTCCGATATTTGAGTGTAAGATATATATTTATTTTCTTGTGGTTTTGGTAATATTTTCATATTTCAATTTTTGGTATTTTGGTGTGTTATATTATTTTCAAGGTTCCTAATTTTTAATACAACTAATTCAAGCAATATACAAGTAGCACATAATTTGTGTCTTCTAAATATATATTTTCCTAAACTAGTGGGAAACCCGCGCGTTGCGGCGGAAACGACAACATGGGGCAGGAACACAATTCAAAATATAAATCGATAAAAAAAACATATATAAGTTGTGTGTGTATATAAAAGCACCCACGCTTCACGGCGGGGTAAGTTTAAATGATATCATGCCATGTTCTATATACATTTTGGCACAACAAAATATTTAGAGAGGTCTTTAGTTTACACTTCACATAAACGTACGAAGCGACAATTGTAATAAAAAACAAAAAGACGCATTCTCCCTTAATTTAGAAGGCTTCGTCAACAAACTTAACAGCAAAACAGATTATATGAACCTTTTTAAATCATATACCTTTAGATTGATATGAGTTCAAAGTTCTTACTCATTTGCTGCATTTTCTTCATCCTTTGAAGCACCATCATTAGCATTTTCTTCACTTTTATCCAAAGGAACTGATGATAATCTTCAATATTCTTCTTAACCTGTTCTGATACCCCATCCTCATCTTCTTTTTTTAGTTCAGTTTCTTCAATTATATCAACATTTTCTACCATTAAAACATCTGTGTTGATACCCTTTGAAGACACTGCAACAGTTTCAAGACATTGCAACCGCATTTGCAAATCATCAAACTCCCTTTCTATCAAAAACAATCTATCTTTCAAGATCAAGTTATCTTCCTCAAGTTGCGCGATATGGGTATCTTGATCATCCACTCGGTTTTCCAACAAATAGCTGCTATGATCCGCACCGCTATCGTTCGGATAAATCATCTCAAACCGACTCAAATCATGATCCAACCCTCTCAACCTCAACATTTTCTTCCACATCACTCTCACTCGACCCACCTTCATCTTCTTCATCCTCAGCAGCATCCGCTTCATTTCCCGGAGACCGAAGCCTAATCAACCCTTTCATCGAACCATATCCGTCTACCCCCCACTCTTCTTTCGCCATATCCACTAACACCTCTTGAGAAGGCGAAAATATTGGTGTGGGTAAAACTGCAGGCGTCACAGGGCACAGTCACACTAACGAAGTAATCCCACCGGATTTCTTCGCTCGGATTAAAAACGACGATATGCAATGTAGAATATCCCTAATCAGATAATCAGTTGTAACAAAACAGGCTGTAAACGATAGTGTATGGATGCAGTTTTGTTGTATGAAGTTATAATTATATAGATAATACCTGCATAGGGGCCCCTGAGATGTCACTTAAAAAGGCTTTCAGCTCTTTAGTCACCCCACTAATGGATAAAATGTGATTTTGTTTCCTAAGAGTAACCTGTGAGATACCATCAATGTCAAAAAGAGTAATGTTTAAATTCATAGGGTTTGTTTCAGTTATTTCAATTGAAATGGTAAAGACGAATAAATTTGATATCTTAAAATGGTAAATGCAAAATTTATTAATTCCAATTCTTGCGCTAATTCCAATTTCATTGCATTACACGAAACGAATGCTTTGACAATTCAAAACCAAATTATTAAATTATAACACCAAAACTTATCCAAAATTTTGTGCAGATTGAATTTGTATGAATCATTTATATATAGAACTATTTTTAAAATTTTGAATTTATAATTAGTTATTTACCATCAAAGAAGTGCAGCTTTCAAGCTAACAAAGGCTTCACTTACCATCAAAGAAGTGCAACTTTCATGCTAACAAAGGCTTCACATATCAAAAGATAAGGTATACAAAGTTTTATTAGGTTCCAACAAAGGCTTCATAGCTGAGAAGGTATAAAGTGCAGCTTTTGAGTATTAAATATATTTATTATTATTTTTTTTTATCTAAATAGCATCTATCTTATATGTATATAAAATTTTCTTTCAAAATAAAATCAACTAAATTTTTCATTAGTACAAGCAATAGAAATAGCATGAGTTTTTCCGTGTTCGTTCGTTAATTCTTTAAACTAACACACAAACATAAGTGAACGAGCACAAACGAACGTAAATATTTATTAGTTTGAAAATGAAAAATATGGATGTTATTAAGCATGGGCATAGCATAGCGGGGGGCGGGGGGACCTCCCGAACTTTTCGCTCAGTAGTGTCCAACATGTAGGGTTCGTATAGAATTTTTTAGGTATATACGTTTTGACCCCCCGGTATATACGTATAACTTTGACTTATTAAGTCAAAAAGACCTTTTCTTGATTCAGAATTAGAAATAGCATTCAAATTCATATCTTTTTTATTTGGTATATCCATGGTTACTCTCTTTTTTGTTTGAAAGTTTTTTTTTTTTTGCTTCCTCACTCAAAATCTTTGACTTTTTTTTGGTCAACTGATTTTTTTCTGGCCTATCAAGCCCGGTGATTTTTAACCTTCTTTTGCTTGATCACATTGCCTTCCACCATAGCAAGCCTGATGGTTCTTATCCGTGCTTGTATCCTGCTCCATGATTGAAGATATCTTAACGTATTCGAGGTATGCGTTTTGAATTGCCATAGAATTTTCTTGCCTGGAAAAACTCAATCATCAGTGTAAGTATCCAAACATGTTAAAAAAGAAAAAAAGTGACTTTTGAAATGATATTGACCAGCTTTCCATGAAGGGTAATCTAGACTTTTAGTAACACCTCTATTTAACTAAGCGAAAAGTCAAACACTAAGATGCTACCAATTTGTGAAACATGTAAATATTTTGCAAGCATAATTTCTTTGTATTTTAAAATATCGCTACAGGTTTCCACCTCCGTAAGGGTCCGCCCTCACGGACCTGGCACCATCGGTCCAGCCCTGGCTATGATTTAAGTTCTAAAGACAGATCTAATGAAGGGAAGACCCTAAACATTATATCATAATCTAATCTTCGTGGCGAATTGTAAATAAGCTCACTTTCTTTCTGTTCTAGTTGAGTGCTTTGCTTTGCAACCCGAGTTTTTGTTATTTTCTCAGAGCGGAATTTATAATTCTTTTGCACTATAAAACTTTTAACACCTTACAATAGGTACCAGAATAGATCTGCAAATATTGTAAAGTGGAAAGAACCTTATTCCAATGTTTTTCTAACCAAAATTACATGATATCAATCCAGCATAAAATGAATTGTATAGGGGGCAAACCGATTTTGATCTTTTTTTTCTTTCTAAAACGATTCTTTCAACATGAGCCCAGTTTGCTCAGAACCTACTGTGACCTGTTACACCATCTCTCCGGTTTGCCAAGTTTCATACATATTCATCTCATGCCTAATTATCATAACATCTTAGTACTACAAATTCATGTTAAGTGTCATAACAACTTAGTATTAATGATAGTTATCTTTCATCTTTTGGTATTCAGGATATATACAATGACATTATAGTAGGGAACCCTCACGTTGCGGCAGAGTCGAAAACTTCCATTAGCAACAGAAAGAATATGAACGCTTTTGACCAAAAGCAAAAACATACATATAAGCGTCCTTGTAACTGTTGAGAAGAGCACAACCGAAAAGTATCATGCATTTAATAACATATGTCGCCTGAAAACTGATTATACATAACTAACTTGGAAAAGGGTTCTTAGATTCTCTCTTTAAATTGATAAACTACTCATATATTTAACGTTTGCTCTATCTGCAAAATTCTTCCAATAAAAAATAAATCCTTTTTCGGGAATTGCTAAACTCATTACGATCATTTAACATCCATTATTTGAATGGTGAAGTATCTATTCATAGGATGTAGATATATAAAAAATATCAAATATGTCATTTTTTCATACAACTATTTCAGATAAACTCATATTTTAGTAAATTTTGGTGGATATAACTTCATTTAACATATGATATATTACCTGAATACTTTACTCGGGATATAAGCAATCTCATCTGAAAAATACTCGGATAAGCCTAGCCTCTGCAGTTGGTCAACAATGCTGAGTTCAAGTGTTCAACCAGTACTTTATCCATCGGGTGCTTTTGGGAAACGGGTAATCAATCGGTAATGTTTCTAAGTAAGCCAACAATGGAAGGTTCTACCATTTATAAAAATTTCTTCCCAGTAGCAAAATTTCTATTATACACCATCTCTACATGTATAGTTATATGTATATGAATTAATAAATTGCTAGTTGCAAAGTAAAACCACATTGAAAGAGTAACCACGTGTAGTGAGAACATGGTAATTAACATGAAATCAGTATAATGTATTTGAAATTGCCTTAACAATCTGATTAGAAGTAGATGGTGGACTTACCCTTCAAAAAGGTTGCTTCCTATTTCCTTCAACAACAAGGGAAAAACAGGTTTTATACTTACTGCTCCAGCAACAAACTAATTTAAAAGGTCAATTGGACAATAATCAATCTGAAAAATAAATCTATAAAGATAACATATGGTTTGAAATTCGTTTACCTAACCCTTCCAAAATGGAGGCTTCCTAATTTCTTCAACAACAATTTGAGGTGAAATCGAAAATACGAAACAACATTGTAACGCCCGGCTCTTTTGTACTTTCCAATTATAGAAAGTTTTGTCCGTACTTCTATTTTTGGAAACTTTGTATTCTTGTAATCTTTTCCTTCTTTGTAATCATTCTGAAACCGAGACTTGGATCATTAATGAAACTCGTATTTTAATACAAATATGTTATACACACTTTATATATGCTCGTATGTTCGATTTTGTGAATCAATTGATGTTAAATCGTTATTCTTGGAAACAATGTGCTAAACTTGTAATTAAACTAAACTTATGCACGAAACGTGTTTTGAACGTGAACGACACTTGATTATGACACTTATACACTCAATTATACTTGGGATATGAACGCCATGCTCGATTATATCTTAAACTATGCTTATATGACCAAACAAGTCCCTAAACCATCAAGATTGCACCTAAAAGCATCAAACATGAAACTACAGGGACTAATTTGTAATAAAATCAAACTTGTCAAGACTAGGGCGCCGCGTGACGCCAAGCCCCCTCGCGTCACGCTAGGCCCCTGTTTTGACAGCAAGTGTGTTTCTTCAGCTGATATGCACGAAATCCCAAGTTCTAGTCTCACCCACTCCCCTTTAATCCACCTCTAATCACCACCAATCAACTCTAAACTCTTCCACTATAAATACACACCCTCTCTAACCCTTTTTACACTTTCACAACTCATTACACTTCACAAATTTACTCTAAACCTGCAGCAAATCTGAGTTCTTGGACAGATTCATACACTTCTACAAAAGTGAGTGTAACTTGCTTGTTTTCACTCCAAATCACTTGATTCTTTCTTCTATTGCTTTGTTATGTCCTTGGGTTTGATTCCTTGGTTTTTCCTTGGAGAAATCAGGCTTGGAATTGCCCTAAAAAGGACCTAAACTTTCTGTTTTGTTTGATGTTATTCAAGAACTTGTTTAAACTTATCCAACTTGTGTCTAACACATCTCATACCTATGTCCTAATGCTTACAACCTATCTCATGGTTGGTTAAGCTTAAAAACAAGGTTGAGACACTTAAATCAGAGGATTAAACCTCATAAACTTTCTGTTTTGTTAGGGTATTTTACCCACAAGTCATGTTCAAGCTTAGATCTTGATGTAGAGTGATTGTGGAACAACTTGGGTTGTTCCAACATAAAATCCTCACATGATTTGATGATTTCTCTTAGTTTAGATTATTTACATACTTGTATTAATCCTAGTTCTTGACCCTCCTTGGTTGTCTTTACATCAAATGAAGTGGTGAACGTTCAAGGGGTTCCTAAATGGAAGCTTGTCTTCCTACCCCATACATGACATCCATAATAACTCGAGGTGCCTAAATGAGGATTTAATCTTCTACCTCCTACTTGAATTATTGGACTTAATAATATGTAATACTTAACCTAAATATATATATATACACTCATTCGAACCTTTAATGTTAAACTTGTGTTTATATGTTAAAGTAGTAGAATACCATCTAAGACTTAAAACTCCAAGTATGATTCTAATGGGCATATTACCCATGAAATACAATATAACCCTAGTGGTTACATAGTGTCATATAAGAGTATAAGTTAAAGATGATTATTTTCAATATCGTACTTTATGTTATGTTAAACTCCAAATTATAATCTTCCGTTGAACGCCAAACTCACACACATATGTTTCCTCGTGTAGAAGGACTAGGTGCTCCAACTTAATCTACTCCAACAACTCACTCGCGGGAATTCCAAGTAGGAAAGCTTGCAACCACCGTGAGTATACTCGATCCATTTTTCCCCTTTTACACTTTGGGATGCAACATGTATAACTATGCAAACAACTTTTGAACTAAACATACTCAATCTTTGAACGAAGCATGAAACCAATGTGACTTACTTGCTATTCTTGTATGCTCTATGAACGATTTGGAACGTTATATGCTCATTGACTTTGTTCGCCCACCTTAACAATTATAGCGCTATAGGATTAACGCCCCGCCTGCTATTCTATTGGGTATTGTTAAGTTACAACCCCGCTGAACGATTGGGATTAGGCTATTTTTATGCGTTGTGTTCTAGGGTTTGATCATATTGTACGCCAAAATTGCATACTAGTAAGCACATATTATGGATCATGTTGGATTTGAGTTTTTATTCTATTATGTTATGTAAACAAACTTGTATACTCGCTCATTGCCTTTGCATTGAAACTCTATTTTAATACATGTTGCAGGTTGATTATTGAAGTACGGATGAATGATGAAACCAGTTTAGGGTGGACTAGATACACACCTTTAATCTATTTATCTTTTGTTGATTTGAATTTGAACAATGTTGTTATTTCCATTTTAAATGTTGTATGACAATTTAGTTCTTGCAATGAAATTTGAATTCAATTAAATATTGTCACATAGTGTTATGATGTTTTGAGCAATTTGTTCGTCTCATCCCGGTGTTTCCGCCATCGGTTGGGGTGTGACAGATTGGTATCAGAGCCATAACTATAGGGAATTAGGAAAATTGCCATGCTTTTGCCCTAATCTATAGTTTTAAGAATTTTGCCTCTTATGTGTTGTTTAAAACTTTTGTACTCTACCATGCATGCTTCCTAGCTCCACTTCTTGTTGATTAAATTTATATGCCTTTCCTAAGGTTAACACGAATACACTTTTGTTTATTTGTATACTCTTGTAACACAAACGAGACAACTTTACCAAAATAGGCGTGAAACCCACAATTTGGTAAACGACTCTCATTCTACCTTAAACTATTTCTTTTTGCACGAAATTACACCATTAAGCTAGGAGTGAAATCCACAACTTAATGGTAATTTCCATTTCAACTCTAGTGGACCCTTGTCATAGTGTCAAAATTTTATTTTGACCCGACAAGTACCAACCACATTTAGGGTACGAAATCGTCAAGCTAGGGGTGAAACCCGCATCTCGTCGATTAAGTCCCATTCCTCGATTTTCAATCTCGCCAAAGTCCCGATTGTTTCAATCAATTAGAGATGTGTAGTAACCGGAAGGGTAAGATACCGTTAATCGCTTCTCGACGAGAGTATCTTACCTATATGCCAAAGCACGTTTTCTCTAATTCGAAAGGACTTTCGACCCACTTTGGAATAGTCGACGTTTCTCTACCCGAAACAATCCTATGTTTTATTGAGCCTTTCTTTTATGTATCTCAATTTATATGTGATTTTATACTTGAACGTTCATCCCTTTCAAAATTTCGTTTTAATCGTTTCGCACGTTGTCGCAATCACAAACAATAATAATCCCTCGTGAACAAACTAAATTTACAATGCTTTCATTTATCCATGTTATGCTATATTGAACTCATGACTATGCTTTATGTGACGTTTAAACTCTTTACGCTATGTGAATCAATTTGAACCTTTTATGCTATGTGACACTTTATGCTATGTGAATCAATTTATGCAAACAATTTTCTTAAGCAAACATTATGATCAAGTCTCACCTATTCGTTCTTTTGAATATTAGATGTCTTCTCGTCACTCCAACTCGTCTAAGAAGTCAAAGTCCCGTGCTACGAAGAAGATGATGGCTTTCATGGCCGATCAATTTGCACGCGTCGTTCCAAAGGCATTTCCGAGATTCGAGCTTCTGAAACTCCGAACTCCTCCGTCGACTCTAAGGTCGAAATACGCAAGCCCGCTTCGTTCAACTTCAAGCACTTTTCATCGTGCAATCCCAAGCCATTCACCGGCAATGATGGGGTGACCGCCATGCTCGAGTGGTTTGATAGTATGGAGGTCACGTTCATCAACAGTGATTGCCCCAATGAGCTCAGAACGCGTAGTGCGACAGGGGTATTCCAAGCCCGAGCTCTTGAATGGTGGACGAACGAAAGGAACATTCGTTCGAACGAACTGGCATATGCGTTGGAGTGGGAAGAGGTCAAGGCCCTGATGATGGACGAGTTTTGCCCTCCGCATGAGCAACAAAGGCTAGAGGAAGAATTTTGGGCGCTAAAGCAAGTGGGAGATGAGAACCTAGCTTATACCACCCGTTTCAAACAACTTAGCTTCATTGTTCCTCACCTCGTTATGACCACCGACTGCAAGATAAGGAAGTACATCAATGGGTTACCCTCTACTATGCGTGATACCATCGAGGCAGCCAAACTCGATAATATTGAAGCTGTTTACCGCCTCGCTGCTTCCCTAAACAACAATCGCATTCGCGATAAACAGGTTGCTACCAAGATAGCCAATCAGATTACCACTGACCATGAAGCCCAAGCAAGTGGTGGCGAAGGCAGGAAATGAAAGTTTCAACACCCAGAGTCAGTCAACAAAGTACGCGCTTGCTACAAGTGTGGAGGCACTACTCATCTTCGCCCACAATGTCCTCTATGGAATCAGGAACGACAGCAAGCCCAAGATGACGACGAAGACAGTGAGGATACGCTTTCTCATTAGCAACCATCACCTCTATTCGCGTAAAACCTTGTGTTGTTAAACTTGAATTTATGTCGTTTCCGGTCAAAAATTTTGATGGCAAGTTCATCACCATAGAATTTTACTTTCCGTTATTGTCTTCCCGCACTCAACATCCATGTTTTCTCGAACGACGAAGTATCCCTATCTTTTCCATACGTCTTCCTAAATTTCGGGACGAAATTTCCTAAAGGAGGGGAGACTGTAACGCCCGGCTCTTTTTTACTTTCCAATTATAGAAAGTTTTGTCCGTACTTCTATTTTTGGAAACTTTGTATTCTTGTAATCTTTTCCTTCTTTGTAATCATTGTGAAACCGAGACTTGGATCATTAATGAAACTCGTATTTTATTACAAATATGTTATACACACTTTATATATGCTCGTATGTTCGATTTTGTGAATCAATTGATGTTAAATCGTTATTCTTGGAAACAATGTGCTAAAATTGTAATTAAACTAAACTTATGCACGAAACGTGTTTTGAACGTGAACGACACTTGATTATGACACTTATACACTCAATTATACTTGGGTTATGAACGCCATGCTCGATTATATCTTAAACTATGCTTATATGACCAAACAAGTCCCTAAACCATCAAGATTGTACCTAAAAGCATCAAACATGAAACTACAGGGACTAATTTGTAATAAAATCAAACTTGTCAAGACTAGGGCGCCGCGTGACGCCAAGCCCCCTCGCGTCACGCTAGGCCCCTGTTTCGACAGCAAGTGTGTTTCTTCAGCTGATATGCACGAAATCCCAAGTTCTAGTCTCACCCAATCCCCTTTAATCCACCTCTAATCACCACCAATCAACTCTAAACTCTTCCACTATAAATACACACCCTCTCTAACCCTTTTTACACTTTCACAACTCATTACACTTCACAAATTTACTCTAAATCTACAGCAAATCTGAGTTCTTGGACAGATTCATACACTTCTACAAAAGTGAGTGTAACTTGCTTGTTTTCACTCCAAATCACTTGATTCTTTCTTCTATTGCTTTGTTATGTCCTTGGGTTTGATTCCTTGGTTTTTCATTGGAGAAATCAGGCTTGGAATTGCCCTAAAAAGGACCTAAACTTTCTGTTTTGTTTGATGTTATTCAAGAACTTGTTTAAACTTATCCAACTTGTGTCTAACACATCTCATACCTATGTCCTAATGCTTACAACCTATCTCATGGTTGGTTAAGCTTAAAAACAAGGTTGAGACACTTAAATCAGAGGATTAAACCTCATAAACTTTCTGTTTTGTTAGGGTATTTTACCCACAAGTCATGTTCAAGCTTAGATCTTGATGTAGAGTGATTGTGGAACAACTTGGGTTGTTCCAACATAAAATCCTCACATGATTTGATGATTTCTCTTAGTTTAGATTATTTACATACTTGTATTAATCCTAGTTCTTGACCCTCCTTGGTTGTCTTTACATCAAGTGAAGTGGTGAACGTTCAAGGGGTTCCTAAATGGAAGCTTGTCTTCCTACCCCATACATGACATCCATGATAACTCGAGGTGCCTAAATGAGGATTTAATCTTCTACCTCCTACTTGAATTATTGGACTTAATAATATGTAATACTTAACCTAAATATATATATACACTCATTCGAACCTTTAATGTTAAACTTGTGTTTATATGTTAAAGTAGTAGAATACCATCTAAGACTTAAAACTCCAAGTATGATTCTAATGGGCATATTACCCATGAAATACAATATAACCCTAGTGGTTACATAGTGTCATATAAGAGTATAAGTTAAAGATGATTATTTTCAATATCGTACTTTATGTTATGTTAAACTCCAAATTATAATCTTCCGTTGAACGCCAAACTCACACACCTATGTTTCCTCGTGTAGAAGGACTAGGTGCTCCAACTTAATCTACTCCAACAACTCACTCGCGGGAATTCCAAGTAGGAAAGCTTGCAACCACCGTGAGTATACTCGATCCCTTTTTCCCCTTTTACACTTTGGGATGCAACATGTATAACTATGCAAACAACTTTTGAACTAAACATACTCAATCTTTGAACGAAGCATGAAACCAATGTGACTTACTTGCTATTCTTGTATGCTCTATGAACGATTTGGAACGTTATATGCTCATTGACTTTGTTCGCCCACCTTAACAATTATAGCGCTATAGGATTAACGCCCCGCCTGCTATTCTATTGGGTATTGTTAAGTTACAACCCCGCTGAACGATTGGGATTAGGCTATTTTTATGCGTTGTGTTCTAGGGTTTGATCATATTGTACGCCAAAATTACATACTAGTAAGCACATATTATGGATCATGTTGGATTTGAGTTTTTATTCTATTATGTTATGTAAACAAACTTGTATACTCGCTCATTGCCTTTGCATTGAAACTCTATTTTAATACATGTTGCAGGTTGATTATTGAAGTACGGATGAATGATGAAACAAGTTTAGGGTGGACTAGATACACACCTTTAATCTATTTATCTTTTGTTGATTTGAATTTGAACAATGTTGTTATTTCCATTTTAAATGTTGTATGACAATTTAGTTCTTGCAATGAAATTTGAATTCAATTAAATATTGTCACATAGTGTTATGATGTTTTGAGCAATTTGTTCGTCTCATCCCGATGTTTCCGCCATCGGTTGGGGTGTGACAAACATCGTGTCCAGTTTTGTGCATACCTACGGAACCGGTACGATACAATACTGTGCAATCATGGTATTCTCTGTCTTCACTGCGTGATCGTCTTCAATTACTCAATGACCTGTTTCACCATTTTCAGTTTTTAAACCACATGAATTAGTTTGCGTGAAACCCCCACAATTATAGATTTTCTAAATGCACAGTCTAATTCATAGGATACTAAACCTTTTACAATTGGGGATTTTGGTTGCAGGGCTATGAAATTAAGGAAACGTGGGGAGGACCTGGTTCACAATTGATGAAATTAAAAGTCAGTGGAAGGGGTATGTACAACAATAGCAAGGGTTATGTACAAAACAAGTAGAAATTCAAACCTGACTGTAGGCAAATGAACATGTGAATGAGTACACAATTCCATGATTGGTTCGATGTTAAATAGTTGCAGGTATGAATCGTATGGTGTAATTGATTTCAGTTGGCAAACTCATCGAATTCCTTATGCGGCTGTAAAGATTCAATGATAAAGGCTTGAACTGTTTAGCAGGTGACAATGAATTGGGGGCAAATCTGGGAGAAGAAGATGAAGTTTAGGGTGAGAACCATGATGTTTCAGCTGTCGTCTTAAAATTTGTGGATGAAATGACAATTATAGGAAAAGGAAATGCATTATAAAGGTCTATAGATATATACTTAGTCACTTTTATTATCAAAAATCAACCTCCAATACTTGTAATTTTTATGACAAAATTTATGGCAAATTTTTATATTAAAAGCATGACCAAAATTTACTTGTAAGCACTTGTTTAAAAATATTTTTCTAAGTGTTTAATTTTTATAAAAATTTTGCCATAGTTTCCCTTGAAAACTGGAGGTTTCCATGCTTACTAGCATATCTTTTTCTTTTAAAAATTTCATCATCAATCATCAACAAGTTTCACACAACTTATCATAAGCCATAAATATGCATTTTTACAATATGGTATGAACTTGACATTTGTAAAATCTTGTAGTAATTTAACATGTTGTTTAACATGTTTATCTAACATTAAAAACATGATTTTTACTTCTTAAAACTCTTTCTTGTAAAATTTCATCTTTTACAACTTGTAAGATGATTTTATAAAAATTAACCTTCTTGCATTCTTCATGATCCATACACTTTACTAGCTTTGTTTTAACCCTTAAAACATGATTATTTTCTTTAAAACCAAATCCATATTAAATCTTGAAATAAACTTAATTTCTTTAAACTTTTATTTTTGAAATCTTACATCTTCAAGATATATAATTCTACACTAAATCATGTTTATCTTCAAGTTCATAGTTCACATAAAGGATGATCATCATAAATTTCTCAAGATCCATCCTTATACTTGCTAGATCATGTGTTTAATCATCATCTAGCAAGCTTCATATAATGATCTACACCATTTATACAAGAAATCAACAAACAAGTTTACTACATACACTTAAACAACTTTGATCTTCATGTTTTTAAGCTTTATGTTCATGTCCATGTTCATGTTTTGGGGAGATTCTTTAGATTACCAAGTTACATCTTACTTTAACCACTAAAATTAAGAGTAAAAACAAGATCAAAGAGGCTTACTACTAGCTCTAAGGCTAGAGAAGAACAAGTTGCAAAGTGAAGAAGAAATGAGGTGGATAATAACACTCCAAGAATGTCTTTCAAGTTCCTTTGCTTCCCACCTTCCTAGTTATGCTTGATTCACCTTAGGATCACCTTAGATTGCTTGAAAATGAACTTGAAAATGATGGAGTGAGAGGAGTGTGTTGGGCAGTGAGTTTAGTGAGGGAAGAAGGAGATTTTTGTGAACTTGAAAGTGTATGACATGTGTAAGATGATCTTAAGGTTCTAATGTCTTTTATTCTCCAACAATAATTTAAACTTTGGTTAATATGTTTAAAATCAAGGAAACATGATCCATTATAATATTCAAGAAAATCAAGAGAGTGGGATCCACTTGGTAACTGTCCATAATGTGGGGGGGGGGGGGGGGGGGAGGGTCTAGTTACATTCCAAGTTCAAGCTACATCTTCTAGTTAGATTTCAGGGGTTAAGTTAGGTGTTATATGTGTTTATGTGTTTTAGGATGTAATATGATGTTTAGTGATCATAACTAGCTTCGTAACATTAAAACTATACTTGTAGTTAAATTTTGGTGTTTCGGACAGTGTCCGGTTATTCGTTTGGTTACCGGTTCGTTAAGGTACTAAATTGCGCAGTTTAGTGTGCTATGTGTTGTCTTTTATGACAGTTTTGATTCCCGACACTTATCAAGTTATTCTGGATCATTAAACCTTATTTATGCATTATATTTTGAGGTTTAAATGCTGAATTTTGCTGTTTTCTACAGAATTCTCAGTTCGGATGTGTTTCGGGCACTTTTCGGTACTTAAATCGTCACTCGGAAGGCAGTTTTATAGTCCCTACTTTCCTACATCATATTCTGGTGTAACTCTTGGTTCCGGGGCTCATTTTGTGTTCTAAAAACATGTATGTCTGAGTACTGAACTCCCGTCAGTACTTCTAGTTTATCTGATTATTGTGCTAGTCTCATCTAGTGCACTGGTTGAACTATTCAGGGTTGCATTTAATAATGATAAGCAATCATGCAACATGTAATGCATTTGTATGTCTTTGAAAGAAATTAGAAAACCATTCATATCATAGTTCAATCATGCATAGTCATAATTTACAAATTACTATTCATATTGTACAGAAATACTTGGAAAAGTGCCAGTTGTCACAAGTTGTCTTGTTTCAAATTAATTACCCACTAATCATATTCAAAGCCCAACCCATTGAAACCCTAATCATTCCCTATAAATACCACTTATTTTCCAGCCACTTTCCCACTTTTACAAGCCTCAAACCTCACCAAAAACACTCCCAAACTTAGCTGAGTTTTCAGCAACACAACTGAAAGTTCCAGCAATTAAAAGTGAGTTTTAACTCACTTCTTCTTCTATTTCTTCCTTGTTACTTCCTTCTTAACAGTTAGATATCTCTAGGAAGGTTTTCGCAAGATTACTTGGGTAAACTAAGGTGAAACCTCACCATTTTTTAGGTCCAAAGTGCACCTATAATTCTGCTCATTTTTATCTTTTTAATTCTTGATGTTTTGGAAGAAAACTCATGTTTATTCATACAAACCTATGTCCTTATGTCACTAATCAAGTCTATGATTAGTGTGCTTAAAAACAAGGTTGTCATATATAATTAAGAGGTGTTTTACTCCTCTAAACTTTCTATT
Source organism: Helianthus tuberosus (assembly GCA_030545235.1). NCBI lineage: Eukaryota > Viridiplantae > Streptophyta > Magnoliopsida > Asterales > Asteraceae > Helianthus > Helianthus tuberosus. The sequence continues at coordinate 13,370,321 of CM060452.1, read as the reverse complement.
TTGTAAGGGTTTTCAACCCACAAGTGTTGAAGAAGACTTGAGCTTGTGTAGTGTGATTATTGGAAAGCTTTGGCTATCCTACTTTCAATCCACCCTCACTTGATGTTTTCCTTTTAGTTAATATGTATGTTTCATTTCCATATTGTTCATTCATGACCGTCCTTGTTGTTTTTAACAACTTGTGCAATGGTGAATCTATGAAAGAGGTTTTTAAAGTAAGGTTACCCTCCTACCTCCTTGCATGACTTGTATGAGATTCTTGCAATATATGTTGGACTAAACTTATTTAATATACTATATAGAAAATATAGAACATAAATAAAATAAACAACCGAACCCTTGATGATAATCACATGATTATTCGTCATGGTACTAGGTTACATTATCTTAAAGTACTTCTCTTTACATCATGGTACTAGAACATAAATAAAATAAACAACCGAACCCTTGCATAACTTCTCTTTACGATTCTAATGGGTATTTAGCCCATGAAGTCATTCTAACCCCTATGGGTTTTATAGTGTCAAAAAACGAGTATTAAGTCTAGATGATTACTTTCTCATATACATACTTTGTGTATTTTAAATTCCTAATTCCGATTCCAATCATTCCTTAAACTTCAATCTGAACACATTCAACCTCCTAATCTCATTAAACTCGTCAATACTTGGATAATCGAAAGACCTAGCAAATTTGTGAGTACACTTGACCCGTTTTACTTTTAAAACACTTTGGGTTGTAACATGTTAGTATACAAACTTCACTATCACACACTTAAACATGCTTTATATTCTCAATCCTATATACATGCTACTTGTTTACTTAGGTTCATGCTAGATTATACATGCTTTATGTCATTAACTTTGCTAAGCCCCAACTTAACATATAGCGCTATAGGAGTAGCACGCCGCCCGACGGGGTCTTGTTAAGTCTTTATTCATTCCTAAACGGTCTCGTCAGTTTTGTGACGAGGGATGCTAAATACTAGTGGACACTTGGGTTTGACATATTGTGATTCATGTGGATTCAAGAAAATGCTTTTTATACTTATGCTATATTTATACAAACCTTGTGTACTCGCCAATGCTTTCGCATTGACAATTTATTTTAAACATGTTACAGGTTTATCGATGATGTTGATGATGCATGGAACATAGTAGGATCCCTAGATACTCATTTAAATTTTGTATACTTATTATAATGAAATTCTATCATTTCAAGTTGTTGTAATTGTATTTTCCTTTCCATGTTGTAATCGAATTCGTATAGTAATAAAAGGAAATTCATTATTTAAATACTTGTCGCAAATTCTAGTGTTATGTGTAACGAGCAATCTATCTTCGTTTCACTCCGATGTTTCCACCATCGGTTGGGGTGTGACAACCAATATGACTTTGGTCCTCTGCAGGAAGTTGATAGCTTGGCGATGTTTGCTAATGTGAGTTAGAAACAACCATGGGGGTTGTGAAGGATGTGATAATCCAACTAGGGAAATTTTACTACCCGGTGGATTTTAAGATGATAGACTATGCACCATCGAGGACATACGAGCAGCCGCAGGTAGTCTTAGGCCGTCTATTTTTGCATACAACTAATGCCAAAATTGATTGCAGAAAGGGGTTAGTCACAATGAGTTATGAGAATCGTAAGTTATGCTTTAATGTGTTTTCAAAATCTATTACTTACGATATTGTTGATGACTTATGTTATACGGTTGATTCTAACGAGAGTGTGTCATGTGTGAGCAATGGCATGTTAGAAAAGAATGGTTTGGAGCTTTACAGGTCTAAGGTTGAGAAAAATGGAGATCAGGTGTAGAAAACGGAAAACCACCCGATGGTAGGATTGGATGGGGGCAATGAAGCTAAATTTGACCCCAACTAGCGTGAAGCTGCAAACCTCCCGAGTAACTGGATGGAATTGTATGTAGAGAAGTGGGGAAGCAAGCAGGCATCTGAATCACCCTGAGCACATCAGGTATAGTCTGGCTGAAGACCTATAAACTTAGCGTTCTCGGGAGGCAGCCCGAGGATGTAGAGTATTGTATTGTTTGTGTTATTTTGGTATGTTCATGTGTTTTAGCATGTTACTACATTTAAATCTTCATGGATGCAATTACTCAAGTCTGGGGATGTTTGGCAATATCCCTAGTGAGATATAAAAGGATTCATAAGATGTTTACGTCCCTGTTTGATTGCAGCGGCCGCACTACTACTGACACCCATTGATTGACTGATCAGGTCCAAGTGTCTCTCTATCTTGCATTCTTTTTTTATCTGTGCATTTGGTGGTGTGATCTTATGTGTTGGGAGTGGTTATTTGTGCTTCATTGTTAGTATGATTGGGTTATTAGTCGTTTATGGTTTGTGGGTGGTATCTCTCGGCTTAGGATTATAAAGTGCACCATACATTGGGGACAATGTATCCCAAGTGTGGGGATGCGGTAACCCGAGAGAGGATTGGTGATGTAGGTTATATCAGATGCTTGAATGCTTGAATTTGGTTGAATTGGCTAAAATTGAAAAAAATTGAAAAAAGTTGAAAATTTTGTCTCAAGCATGCGTAAACTACATGCCAAAATTTTGAAAATTCTATCATCTCTTCATGGTTTGTTGATTTACTCATTCGTGTCTTTATGGTCTATATAAAGCACGTTAACTACCTGGAAGGTGGTTAGAAGGGTGGTTTGAGTAAAGTTCTTGCCTCGTTCAATGTATAGATCCTACGAGGACTTGATTCAAGCTTATTAGGACTTCGTCTGAGGCAGATAACATTAAATCGGGGGAAGTAAGAACGGCTTGAATCCCTTATAAATAAACTACTATTAAAACTCAAACCGGCCTTGCTGGATTGTATCCCTGCTGACTCAGACAAATATGGTCGAGGGTAGCGTTGCCTCCAAAAGAGGAACATGCCACATTTTGCATTAATAACTTACTTAATAATCTTTCAATATTCTGGCCTTCAGTGATTGTATCCCTGCTGACTCAGACCAATTGTCACACCCCGACTTTCCACGTGTCACCGGTGGGCCCGGTGGGGAGTATCGTGACGTGGTTGGCAACATAATAGTCAAACAACACAATATATAAATGCACAGCGGAAGCAAAAGATAAATATATTACAATCCGAATAATAAGTAACATCCAAGTATTACAACGGAAAGTAAAGGATCCACAGGCGGATCTTAAAATATAAATATTGTTCAACAGACTTTAGACGCCTAGAACTTGCAAGGTTCCTTATTAACGTCCTGAGCAGCTTCCAGCCTATTTACGTACTTGTACCTGTCACTTATACTTTTGAAAATACGTCAGTTTTCACTGGTAAATACACTCAACCGACTCATTTGAAAAGAGTTTGTAAATTGGTTTGAATGCACTTCGGCACAAAATATGTAGACACATTGATTAAAATGCACAAGGCAAAATTTATCTTATATACTTGATTAAAATGCACAGAGGCAAAATTAATCTATTATAACTTGGGACAAACTATATCTCATGTTGTCAGTTTTACATAACTTGCTCTACATACGGAGCCCGGTTCTATGCCGGTTCATGATTAACCGACACACCACTATTCCCTTATTGGGAATCCCTTATTAGGTATAATTAATTAATAAGCATATTGCATCTGTCAGGTGTATGCCTACACCCCGTGCTTAGGTCGTGGCCATTGCAATTAATGAGTCAAGGATATCCAGGACACGGTCGCATTAATCCCCAATGTTTCAGTCAAGCAATACGAATTAAAACAGGTTATTTGGATTTCCCGACTTATTGGTCTTTGAATCCCATACCTGACCATGCGGTATTTATATTACCGTATCCCAAGCCCGTAATAGGGAAAATAAGTTAAGAGTATTTACCTGAGCTAGCTCCTGTCTTAAATAGAAAGAATTATAATAACTCAGCCGTATTCACTTAAGTAAGCGTAGGTACAATTTACCGGAAGGCTCTAGTCTGGAATGATGGTATGAATAACCAATTAGAATGCTAACGGGTCTTTAATTAAGCTTAAGCTTAGACCGGTTAGTCTTAAGGAAAATATACGGTTCAAACGCATGATTAAGCGAAGACCGGATAGAATGTGATTTAGACCCGACAAGTTCGGAGACTTGCTTAATATGGGTATTTCATACACATTCTGGATTTTGAGATAAAACCGTTAAGGTTTGACCCGTTTAGGCTAATTTATGTAAACTTGTTACATAAACCGAACCGAACGCGTAATAAGCGTAACGGGTATTCATATGAGCCATTTACAGGTTTCCTAAGTTAATATGCTTCAAATATGTTGTGACATCAGTAAGATGTCTTTTATTATGCCCGAAACGAATTTAAACACAAACTATGCCCCGTAGGGGTAGTTTGGTCATTTAAAAGGTTATAAAAGAGTTTAAGTATTTATCTGAGTTACAGGTCTGATGTAATCAGCAAAAATACTTATTTTACTAAGTTATAACAGTAGGGTAAAGTATATATGTGAAATTTATCAATTATAACCAAACTATGCACCGTAGGGGCATTTTGGTAATTTCACATAAGCCGTAAAGCTCAAAACTGAAGTCTGAGTTAAACAACTTTTGCTTACTGTTAAAATATTATAATTTGCCTCAAATATCAGTAGGTATCACCCTTGTATGTTTAAAAATAGTCTTGATACATACTATGCGCTAAAAACGCTTAATAAGGCGATTAGAAGCCGTTTCCGGGTTCTATATCTAAAACTGATATTTTTATTTTTCCAGAAGGCTTAAAATAATTTATTTATCATTTAAGATCCGTAGCAAAAGGTTTGGAGTCGATTAGATATGTCAAAACTCATTTTATGACCCGTAAGGGCAAAACCGACAATTACCGTATTAAGCCTACGACTATTAGTTATGCTCAGCCTAAAATTAATTAAAAATATTTAAAAATCCCAAAATAATATATTACATCAGTGGGTAAAATATTTGGTATCAAAAAGTATGTTTAAATAGGCTATACGCTAATTACGCCGTTTAAGTAACATAAAGCTTCTTAATTACGCTAATGAGCATAACTCTCATTCTACACCTCAAACTGATGTCAAACTTTGCATACAAGTTTATATATCAGTAACTAAGGTTTCTACACTTTTACATTTTCAAAAATCACATTTTAAGGTGAAAAGGGCATAATTGTCAACATATAGGCAATTAACGGAATCATGCGTATTAATTGGTTAACTAATGAACCATGGTGTATAATCACAGAGGGTTATACTAGCATGTAACCTGGTCCAAATGAAGCTCTAAGGTATTTCTAAAACATACCATAACGGGTCAGAACTGAAGTCAAAGCAAAAGTCAAAGCTTTGCGACTTTCGGTTCCGAACCGGGTCTAAACATAAAATTGTCGGGTTGAACATGTTTAGACATGTTCTTAAACTAATTAGCAAGTTATATTAATGATCAAACAGGTTGTATGTGTTCTTCATTGCTAATTTGCATAAATTAGAAAATACACATTCTGTTGACTTTTTAGTAGTAAGTTTGACCTGACATTTGACCTAGTTAGAATGGGAATCAGGGGGAACCCTCTTAAGGGTTTATTACCCACATAATTACCAACTTATATCTACTTTCAATTCGACTAATCACTGAGCCATTAGTGATTAATCTTAAAGTCAACCGTTAATTACGACGGTTTGACTTTTAGCTAAATAACTAAGCTAAACTTGATTAAAGAAGGTTAAGCATACTTACAAGTGACTAATGGTCGACTAGGAAGGCTTGGAAGGTGCTCTTGTGCTCCACAAATGATCAGATTTGCAAGAATGAATGTGTGAAGCATGTTTGCAACTTAGAGGCCTTTATATAGTGGTTTAATCACCACAAAATGTTGACACACAAGTCTAACATGGACCATGAATCATCAACACATGTCCCTAAGTGTTTAGGGGGTGTTTAGGGGCCAAGCAATATGAGGAAAATCGGTTATAAGTCGATCACAAGCACAAGGGCAGACAAGAAACAAAAAAAAATCGCATCAGACTACCCCTCGCGTCACGCGTAGACCCCCCCTTGGGGCTTCGCGTGGCGCGAGGCCCTTCTGCACCAAATCTGAATTTTTAGATTTATTGCGTTTTGATCCTTGGCTCTTCAAACTTCGATTAGACTTTTGTTTCTTGCATCTTGAACCCTCCAAATTTATGTTTAGGGGCTTCAAGACATATGCCCTCTTTGTTAAGTCCCCGGTTAACTTTATTGTTACCCGAAAGTTCTAACTTTCAATGTTAACGCTTTAACCCCTAACATACGAATTTGATCATAACTTTCTCATACGATTACGAAACTTTATGAAATTTATATCGTGCATTCTAGTGAGCATAATTAACCGTTACAAATCTTCGGGTTTGTCAAAAGATCACTCAGAGGTATAACTTAAACATGTTGACACATTTAACCCCTGTAGTTTGTAATCTCTCACTTTTAGCTTCGTATGATCCATGATTTATTCGTTTGGTGATATAAACATCATGTAGGGTTAATATACAATATATTTATTCACTGTTGACATTTAGAACTCGTATATTCACATACTTTTCATGATTGTCAACTTTAGTCCTTTCAGAACATTCTTTCACACGTCCAAACATGTAACACGTGTCAACTTATTATAGGACGTGAATTTTCGAGGTGTTACATCCTCACCCCCTTAAAAGAAATCTCGACCCCGAGATTTACTGAAATAAATAAGGGTACTTTTCTTTCATCGTGGACTCAACCTCCCACGTGTATTCGGGACCCCTACGGGCATCCCATTTGACCTTTACAATAGGTACATGCTTCCTTCGAAGCTTCTTAACCTGTCGGTCTTCAATCGACAATGGTTTTTCCACAAATTTTAAGCTCTTATCTATATGCACATCTGTATGTGGCATAACCAGTGATTCATCAGCGAAGCACTTCTTCAGATTGCAGATGTGGAACACATTGTGAATTCCACTGAGCCCTTCTGGTAAGTTTAACTTATGGGCAACTGACCCGGCACGTTCGATAACCTCGCAAGGTCCTATGTATCTTGGGCTTATCTTGCCTTTCTTACCAAATCGCATCACTCCCTTCCAGGGTGACACTTTAAGCAATACTTTGTCACCTACTTCGAAGTGAAAAGCTTTACGCTTTGGATCTGCGTAACTCTTCTGCCTATCTCGGGCAGCTTTGAGACGGTCACGAATCTGGACAATCTTGTCCGTCGTTTCAAAGACTATCTCCAATCCTGATAATTGGACATCTCCAACTTCTGCCCAACAACGGGCGTTCTACACTTTCTACCGTATAAGGCCTCGAAAGGCGCAGCCTTTATGCTGGTATGGTAGCTATTGTTGTAGGAGAACTCGATCAATGGTAGGTGACTATCCCAACTGTTGGTGCACTTGTGTCTGTACTTTGTCTGTATTTTGTCATGATACAAAACGATGTCTTGTGTTAGTCTGAGTTACGTCTTAGGTTTGTTATTATGTGTGTTCGATGTAAGTTTGACCAAGTCAACCATCCTCCTGGTTTGACTTGGCCAAACAGTTAGAACATAGTTTGTAAGGTGTTTGTGTCAAAGGTTGAGTCATCGAAGGATTGTTTATAGCCTTCGATGAGCTCGAAGGATAAACCTTCGATGGATATAGATGGACCTCGAAGGATATCATCCTTCGAGGTATATGTGGATCCTTCGATAGGTTTCAGATCGATAGATGATCCTTCGATCAGGCTATCTGATCCTTCGACCAGACGAGCTGTGATGGATATATATACTCATGTAATGTGTTCACTTCATGGTGTGTGAGATGTGAGTGAACTTAGTCTTGTAGAGAGCGTATTTTCAGTTTGGTCAAGGGCTGTAACCGTGTCCACTGAAATACAAGAGAAAACTTTGATATCTCGTGTGTTTACCTTTCTCTTTGTAGCTTGTGTTCTCATATCAACTACCGGTTTGCATTCTAGCTTGGATTCCGCACTTGCTAGTGTGTTAAACATAACAAGGATAAGGTTTAACCTCATCCTCCGAGGGACCTACAAGTGGTATCAGAGTCGTGGCTCTTTTCCTTGTTAAAAACCGAGTTTATACAAGACTTTGGAGTGTTTGGACAAAACTCACGTGGTTTAGCACCCGTTTTTAGTGTTTTTCTCGCATTTCTAGACGTAAAAACGTGTTCTAAACTAACCGGGTGTGTTAAAGGACGGGTTGGGTAACTTAAAAACTTGTTTTTAAGAAGTTTGGTAATTTCCGGCCAAATTCTGGCTTACTCCGGTGACCGGTTTTCTGGATAAGAACCGTCCTTTTTAAGTAATATTTTATTGGTCAAATCTTGGTTTGGTAAAAAGTATGGTCTGAGCATACCTTCTGCCGAAAGCTTTCTACCAACCAATCACCTTTTCACCAACCTGTCACTTTTGTCAACTGTGTCAGTACAGATCGAAGGATATCCTTCGAAGTCGAAAGATCATCTTTCGATCAAAGGAAGTTCGATAGATAATCATCCTCTGAACATCCTTCGAAGTCTGTGACTTATCCTTCGATCCAAGGAATCTTTTCGCAGAATACATCTTTCGATCTACAGTTCTGGTTCGAAAGATAAGGATCTTTCGATTGGAGAATCCTTCAAAATCTTTGTACGAAATTCAACAGTGATCTTTCGAACACTGTTGATCCTTCGAACAAGTATTGATCCTTCGATCCTAGTCTATTTAAGTTTAACAAGTTTGTGTTTTTCTCGTCTTTCGATCAGGGATCCTTCGGCTGGTTGTTTGTTAACAAGGAGAACCCGAGAGAACTAGTGTAACAATTTTTCTTCATCTAAAATGAATCCGATTTGGGGTACTCCGGTAAATACAGAGATGTATTATGGTACTCCGTCTCCGGATAGCGGAAAGTATAGAAACACGAGTTTGTCTCCTTCGTGGGCCGAATCTCCCGCACCGGTATCTTCTCAAGCTAATGCAATTTCTACCGGTCAATGGGCATTCGTATCAAATCAAACTCCAAGTATTCAAAGCATTCTCTTAAGCGAGAGCGAAACCGGAAGTTTGAATCGGCCTCCAAAGTTGATGCACTTATACGAATATCCAGGATGGATTGACAGATTTCATACATACGTCCTTGGACAAAATACAGAATTGTGGTTGCGTTTCATCACAGATTTCGATCAAACAATAGAGGTTGCCGCATCATCTGCTGCTACGTTTGCAGATCTTACGGAAGATCAGAAGAAGGTCTATGATTTGGAAAAGAAGGCATATGCCATTCTTACTCAGGCGTTAAGTAAAGATATTTATCATCAATTTGTCAGTTTCAAGACAACGAAGAAGTTGTGGGACGCATTGAAGACAAGGGGCGTAGGAAATGAAGCGACACGTCAATTGAGACGCGACCTGCTAAAGAAAGAGTTTGATGGTTTTACTTGTATGGAGAATGAATCTTTAGGAGATTTGACAAGTCGATTTAATCATTTGTTGACTGAATTGGGAAATTTTGGGGTTGTTACAACTTCAGCAGAGGTTGTGAAAAAGTTTGCAGATGCGTTGCTACCTCAATGGAATAATTTCTTGGAAATCATGAAGTACAATGGTACTTTGGCTACAACAAACATCAATGACTTTGTTCAACTACTGGAAAATAAGAATCAGGAAGAAACTATCAAGGCGAAAAGAGTTCTAGTACCTCAGAATCCTGAGATGTATTATGGAACACCCAGCACTCCTGCAAAAGTTATCACCCATGCTCCGATTCAGACGGCGTTTGTGTCTAGCACCGATATGTATGGCAATCCAATCCAAGTTCCGGTCAAGCCGCCTCCAACAACAGACATGTATGGAAATCCGCTTCAATCAGTTCCTCAACCAGTGCCACAACAGCAAAGCCAACAACCTATCAGAGCAACTGATATGTTCGGAAATCCATTACCTGTTCGATCTACCGGACCAACTGATCTATATGGGAATCCACTTCCTCCTCAACAGCAAGCGTGTTATGGAAGCACATCATCTGCTGGTCAGCAATCAAAGCCAAATACAGTACGGCTCGACACCTCAAGCTTTTCTAAAGTCAGTGTGGAAGTAGCAAAGGAACACATGGAGCTGCTAAACACTTTGGTGAGCGCATACTGTGGATTAGTGGAAGGTCAGATTGGTAACATTAATCTGACACAAGAAGACTATCAGCAGATCGATAAAGAGGAGATGGAGATGATGGACACCAAGTGGGCCTTTGCCAGTGCTGTTAGGCGAGCAAAGGATTTCATGGAAAGAACTGGCAGAACCAGCTTGGAAAGCAAGAAAGACACCAAGTATGGGTTTGATAAGCAGGCTGTTAAGTGCTTCAATTGTGGTGAACGTGGTCATTTCAAACGTGAATGTACGAGGCCATCTCAACATGGAAACCAAAATCCTTTCAGAGGTCAAGGCAACAGGGCAAATCAGAACCAAGTAAGGAACAATGAGCGCACATTGGTGCCTGTCAACAACCAGAGTCAAGCAGGACCATCTAATGCCAACCAGGCACTTGTGGTTCAAGTAGATGAAGGTTGTGATTGGTCAATTCAGCTGAGTGGTGATGCTCCAGATGGAACAGCATGTTTTGCTGAAGTGGTTAAGGATTTAAATCACGCCAGTGGTGGAGAATCTTCCACCAATGGTGATGAATCTTCTGAAGATGAAGACAGCTCCGGTTATAGTGGAAGCTCAGATGAAGAATCCTCCACTTCAGGTAATGATCATGTGGATGAGACATCAAGTGCGTCAGTTGATGCAGATATTGATGAGCTTTTGGAAGAAGCTACAGCAGGAATTGAAAGAAGATCTATTTTGGTGGATCAAGCTGCTTATTCTTCGTCTTCTCTCCATTCAGCCTTTATGGCTAATGTCGACAGTTCATCAAGTCAGGTATGTGTCGATGAACCCACTTCTGTTAGTTGTGATAATTGTGACATATTGAGTATTAAATGTGCTGATTTAGAGACAAGCATGTCTGAGTTGCAAGGCAAACATGATGCTTTACAAGCTAGTTTGTTTGACTTGCAAGACAAACATGTTTCATTGAATGATAAGTGGTGTGAATTGCAAAGAAAACACGAGGCTTTGCAAGAGAAATATGATGTGACATTCATTCACAATCAGAAATTGACCGTTGATCTTTCGAAGTGCACTGAAGCCAACATGTTTTATGAAAACCATGAAAAGGAGTTTAAATCGGTAATTGAAAAATTAAAGAAAGATAAAACCGAGTTAACTAAAATGGTTTCCAGAAAACAAACTGAAATTAATTTGTATATAACTCGTCTTGAGGTAATGCAAAAGGAAATGGCTTGTGTGAAAACTGAAAGTGAGGCGATCCAACTTAAGCTAGACAGTTATTTGAGCTCTAGCTATGTGTTGGATCACATCATTGACGTATAGAAAGAGAAACGGGATGTCACATGCATTGGATACAAGAAATGTCCACCACCTGTGAGACACAATTATGATGCCATGCCTGACGAGGAGGATAGAACTTTCTTTGAACCATCTGTTCCTCTAGATGTTAATGAATTTGCAACAGGACTCGGATACAAGAAAGAAGTATCATCAGATTCGGATGTGTCAGCAGATACATGTGTGTCTTCTGCTGAACAGAATCAGGATCCTCCAGTTGTTGTTGAGGATGCTGATTCTTCTGATGATGAATCTGATGATACTGATTCAGCAAAGTCTGATGCGGTGATAAAAGAAGAGGACATACCACTTGAGAATCATATTCTGTGTGATCCTCCTGCAAAACCCGCTAAGACTGTTGCAATCGAGTCCTTGTCTGCACAAGAGTCGGAGAGTGTGGATTTGCTGTATACTCTTGTTGGTGATAATAAAATTTATTCTGACAAAGATTTTCCGATTAAGAATGTAAATCAATCCTTAATCAGTAAAGTTTTTGAAAATTCGACAAGTAAATTTCTGGGTAAGAAAGGATCACACGTTGTGGTAACACAGTGCCCTCCTATCCCAAAGGCTGAAGTTAGAAAACAATTTGGCAATCAGAAATTACCAACAGAGAAAAGGCAGCAAAATCATAACAAACAAAAAGGAAAATTGCCGGCTCAAAGTCAAAAGAAGCCAAATCAAAAGAAGAACAAGAATGTGAACTTTGTGAAATCAAAGGGAACGGACAAAATCGAAACTTTTGAAAACAAATCTAACTTAGATTTTGTTAAACAAGCAACAGTGTTGAAAAGAAATGAAGCAAACTGTTCGAAACCTAGTACCTCGAGATCACAAAGTTCATCATTATCGGCAAGACGATCACATGATACTTCGGGGTTTGTTGAACGAAGATCATGTTTTGAATGTGGTGAAATTGGACACATAATTCGAAACTGTCCGTATCTTCATAAGTTGAAAGCTAAGGATGATGATCCCCGTGACCAAATTGACCGCAAGCGATCTGTTTCATCAAAACCAGATCCCCGTCTTATAAAAGAAAGGGAAAAGAAACAGAAACGCCAACAGGTCAAGAAAATTGAAAAGGCGATTAAAACCGATGTGGTTAACAAAACATCTGTTTCTGTCAAACCAAACAATTTAAAAACTTCAGACAACCATGAAGTTAAGTTTTTAAAGAATAACACTGGTATAACAAAACAGACCTGGAAACCAAAAACGGTTATTGAATCAGGGGGACCATCACAATTTTCAAATCATCAAAGAATAGAAGTTATTGTTGTTGATGAAAATGGAAGACCCAAGACCACAATGGCTTGGGTCCCCATCTCCAACTAATCATGTGAGTTCATGTGCAGGGTGTTCCAAGAGGAACTATCAGTAGTCATTGGATTGTTGATAGTGGGGCATCCAGGCACATGACAGGCGACATGAAGCTTCTCTACGACGTCAAATCTATTAGAGGAGGTTATGTTGCTTTTGCTGGAGATAAAGGCGGATATATTACGGGTGAAGGAATGATTTCCAACGGGGTTGTTAGCTTTGATAAGATCAACTTCGTACAACAACTTGATCACAATCTTCTTAGTGTTTCTCAAATTTGTGATAAGCAGTTCTCAGTACACTTTGATGCAAATGGATGTTATGTGCTGAAACCCGGCTTCAAAATTCCGAAAGAATGGATTCTCTTATCTGCTCCAAGGATAAATGACTTGTACGTCCTTGATATGAGCCAAGCTATCACAACGTCTGCACAAGCAACCTGTTTCGTTTCCAAAGCCACAGAAAAAGACTCAATCTCTTGGCACAGACGAATGGGTCACATTCACTTACGCAAAATGAATCATTTGGTGTCAAATGAATTAGTGAATGGTGTTCCTCTTAAAAACTTCCATCTTCAAGACGTCTGTGTCTCGTGCCAGAAAGGAAAACAAACGAAGAAGCGACACCCTACAAAGAAAATCAACACGGTGGCTGTTCCTCTTGAACGTTTGCACATGGATTTGTTCGGTCCTGTCAAGCACAAAAGTATTAGGAATGATCAATACTGCCTCGTGATAACTGATGATTATTCAAGATTTTCTTGGGTGGCGTTCATGGCACATAAGAGTGAAACCTTCGGTATTATCAAAAACTTGATCATTCAGATTGAGAATCTATATAAGTTGAAGGTTAGGCGGATACGTAGCGACAATGGTACTGAATTCAAAAATCATGCCATGGCGGAGTTTTGCACTTCAAAAGGTATTCTTCACGAATTTAGTGCAGCTTATACTCCTCAACAGAATGGCGTCGCTGAACGTAAGAACCGCACATTGATCGAGACTGCTAGGACTATGTTGGTAGAGTCACGATTGCCGATTCCATTCTGGACTGAAGCTGTGGCCTCTGCATGCTACACGTTGAATCGAGTCCTTACAGTCAAAAGGCACAACAAGACCTGCTTTGAGCTTCTTCACAAACGGAAACCAGATTTGTCATATCTTGAACCGTTTGGAGCTCCGTGCACAATAATCGATCCTAATGGAAAGTTTGGGGCAAAGGCAATTGAGGGATACTTTCTTGGGTATGCCACCCCGAACTTAAGAGTCTGGAATCTAGAGACTAAAAGGGTCGAGGAATGGTCTGAAGTCAGAGTACAAAGGCACACTTTACCAGTCAAATGTCCTGGTCAGCCTTGGATGTTTGAGTACGATGACTTTTTCAATTCGATCAATGTTGAAGCCGTTGAAGAAAATGCTGCGGCAAGGATGTTTTTCGAGAGTGACAATGCAACAGATTCACCGTTGGTTCGTCCAATTATTGTCAATCAAGAACCATCTTCAGTGAACAATAATGCTCTCGATAATGAGGATTTTCACGATGCTACCGAATTGAACGAATCTTCAGAGGATGATGAATTTCTAGATGCAGATCAAGAAGCTCCAACAACAGCAGTTCATGGTACTTCAGAGGGTACTCCTCCAGTGGACGCCCCTAGAACAGCTGAAGCTACTGCATCATCCTCTTCGTCAATTCCGGGTATTGAATTGGTTGTTGATCTCAATCTCAACAATCTGGGTACAAATATTCCAGTTCAAGATAATCCAGAAACAAGGATTCACAATACCCATCCTCAACAAAACATCATCGGAAATGTACAGAGTGGCGTTCAAACAAGAAACATGTTGCGGAACAACAACAATGCAGGCATGTATGCAGCTATCCGAGAATCTGGTCAACAAAATGATTGGTCCTTCGCGTGTTATGTCTCACAAGAAGAGCCAAGAACTTGGAAAGACGCTTTGAAAGATAGCTCTTGGGTTGAAGCGATGCAGGAAGAACTGCAACAATTCCAGAAGCTTGGTGTCTGGAAACTCGTAGAGAAACCTGCTGGTTACAAGAAGATTGGTACCCGTTGGGTGTTCAAATGCAAAAAGGATGACCGTGGAGTCGTTATTCGAAACAAAGCAAGATTAGTCGTTCAAGGTTTTCGTCAGATTGAAGGGATCGACTACAACGAAGTCTATGCACCTGTTGCACGTCTGGAAGCAATTCGGATCTTTCTGGCTTATGCCTCATTCAAAGGATTCAAAGTTTACCAGATGGACGTCAAAAGTGCATTCTTACATGGTGTGGTAGAAGAAGAGGTGTACGTCGAACAGCCTCCTGGGTTTGAAGATCCTATCCATCCCGATCGGATTTGGTTGCTCAACAAAGCTCTATATGGTCTACATCAAGCACCGCGAGCTTGGTAAGCAACCTTATCTAATTATTTGATGGAGAATGGATTTCGCAGAGGTCTTATCGATTGTACTCTTTTCATCAAAGAACAAGATGGAGATCTTCTACTGGTACAGGTATACGTTGATGATATTATATTTGGTTCTACTAATGATGTTTTGTGTAGGAATTTCGAGCGCATCATGCAGGATAAATTCGAGATGAGTGCTATGGGGGAAATGACTTTCTTTTTGGGCCTACAAGTACAACAAACCGAGTCTGGGATATTCATCCATCAGACTAAATATGTTGGTGACATCTTGAGCCGGTTCCAGATGTCTGATGCAACGCCCATCGGTACCCCATTGCCGCAAAATCACGGAATTACTCCAGACTTGAAGGGTGAAGCTATTAGCCCCTCATACTACCGCGCGATGATCGGATCTCTTATGTACCTCACAGCATCAAGACCAGATATAATGTACCCAACGTGCCTGCTTGCCAGATATCAAGTCAACCCGAAGGCCTCACATCTTGCAGCTGTAAAAAGGATTTTTCGTTATTTGAAGGGTTACCCTGACACCGGTCTATGGTACCCTAAGGATAATAACTTTGACTTGATCGCTTTCAGTGATTCTGATTTTGGCGGATGCAAAATCGACGGCAAATCCACAACGGCTGGATGTCAGTTTTTGGGAAATCGCCTAGTCACATGGCAGTGCAAGAAGCAGACGTGCGTCGCTACATCAACATGCAAAGCTGAATACATCGCTGCCTCAAGTTGTTGCTCCCAAGTCCTATGGATCCAACAACAAATGCGCGACTACGGTTTTGAATTCCTAACTACTCCTATTTACGTTGATAATTCTGCTGCCTTACAGATCACTAGAAATCCTGTGCAGCATTCAAAGACTAAGCACATCGAAATTAAGTATCACTTCATACGTGATTGCTTTGAGAAAAGGCTAATCGATGTTGCTTACGTCCACACTGATGACCAACGTGCCAACCTCTTTACCAAAGCATTTGACAAATCAAGATTTGACTATTTATTATTGGTAAACGACATTAAGGTCAAGCAAGAGTAAAACCAACATCGGAAAATCATTTTTGTAAATACCTTTGTGTTTAAATTTAGCTTAGTTTGTTGATTTTAGGGGGAGTAAATCCAAAATTTGAAAATCCAAAAACATCAAAAAATTTCAAAAACACAAAAACAATAGAAAAACAAAAATGAGTTTCCTGGCGAGCAAAAGAGAAAATGATAGTACATCAGTGGTCTGTCCAAACCTCTTTAAACCTAAACTGAAAAAAAACGATATGCAGCTCTATATAAGATGTATTGGTAGGCTCACAATCATTTTAAAGTGTGCAGGGTGATATAAATCTTAAATCGACTGAAGACCAGGTGGGAACCACTCATTGGCATATGGTCTTAGTACCGAAATTTCGTTTGATAGATTGCCGAGGTTCTGAGATATTCGGTCTTTATGCTGCTTATCATCTGGGTATCATGGTTGTATCTTTTACCGAAAAATAACGGGGACGCAAGTCTAGATCTTCCATGATACTATACATACGTGTACATACTGCATTCGACCTCAATAAGTGATCAACAATCACATGTCCAAACAAATAAATGATAATATATCACATTTATCCGGGAGTCAAGTTCGTCTCTCTGCGGTACGAAAGTACTGACCTGTTCACGGACTTGCTCCTGTGCCCTCATGCATCGAAAATCAAGTTCCTCATCAATAAGTGATTCTATCACATAGGGCTTGTTTTCAATCAAATAAGTGAGTTTCTCACATCATATACGGTCAAACAGATGATAATCGGTATACTCACCGGTAAGATGAACCTTCGTGCATACCTTGATACGGGAATGTGTCGTGATGTGGATGAACACCGGTCGGTAAGTATAAATCATACCTTAACGTATCCCCTCGCCATGATTACATCTGATAAGTTGAGCTTAAGTGGACAACAATACCGATAATTGTTATAGGATGCTTATCTTAATGTTAACTAATTGAACAAAGAGAGTGTTTTGACATGACCGTACACTGATATGATTCTCTTACCCTCGAAACTCACAAAAAGAATGTCTGTAAATATTTATTTAATGCTTTCAGTTTCTGCATCTTTGTATATATTTATTTACTGCTTTCAGTCTTTAAGTTTGAAATATTCAAAAATTCCAAAAACATTTTAGGTGTGTTTTAATATAAACTTTATAAAAGCCAAAAAGATTTTGCTTCTAGTTTATTTTTGATTGACCGATGTTGGATCTCGAGTCTTCGTTACCTGGAACCTGAACGAAAACCGAAGTGACTAAATCTTCATAAACGGTCAAAATTTGCAAGTTTTGAAAGTTAAAAACCTCAAATTGATAAATTCGTTAAACTTTCAAACTGTCGGACGGGGTTTGATTGAGAAATGGTCATGTGTGTGTCATTTGTTTATGTTACTATATTCCAAGCAGTTGTTCTCATTACGCGTTTAGATTTCGTGCATGTGCAGATTCTAAAGGCAAGGAGAACATGGTCGATGACAAGCTTCGGAATGAAGACACGACGTGAAGGCACTCAAGTGATGAAGATGATCGAGTTGCCGCTGACCATCATCAACACCACAAGGATCTCAATTCATAAAGAACAAGTATTTCACAAGTATAAATCAAGGGGGAGCTTGTGTTAAGGGGGAGTTTGTCAACACACTTCCTACATGAAACGGGGAGTTTGTTGGTACACTTTCTGCTTTCAAGACGTGAAGACTTTAAAGATCCTCCGACATTGAAGACTTGAAAGGACGTCAAAGACTTGAAGACACGAAGATCGAGACAAAGCTACAGCCAAGGGGGAGTTTGTTGGTGCACTTGTGTCTGTACTTTGTCGGTATTTTGTCATGATACAAAACGATGTCTTGTGTTAGTCTGAGTTACGTCTTAGGTTTGTTATTATGTGTGTTCGATGTAAGTTTGACCAAGTCAACCATCCTCCTGGTTTGACTTGGCCAAACAGTTAGAACATAGTTTGTAAGGTGTTTGTGTCGAAGGTTGAGTCATCGAAGGATTGTTTATAGCCTTCGATGAGCTCGAAGGATAAACCTTCGATGGATATAGATGGACCTCGAAGGATATCATCCTTCGAGGTATATGTGGATCCTTCGATAGGTTTCAGATCGATAGATGATCCTTCGATCAGGCTATCTGATCCTTCGACCAGACGAGCTGTGATGGATATATATACTCATGTAATGTGTTCACTTCATGGTGTGTGAGATGTGAGTGAACTTAGTCTTGTAGAGAGCGTATTTTCAGTTTGGTCAAGGGCTGTAACCGTGTCCACTGAAATACAAGAGAAAACTTTGATATCTCGTGTGTTTACCTTTCTCTTTGTAGCTTGTGTTCTCATATAAACTACCGGTTTGCATTCTAGCTTTGATTCCGCACTTGCTAGTGTGTTAAACATAACAAGGATAAGGTTTAACCTCATCCTCCGAGGGACCTACACCAACTACCACCTAAATCAATTATACATTGCACGTAGCATGTCCTCCAATGTCTGGATGGTAAGGCGGTTACCAATTTGGCACACCCTTCCTGGGTGATTTCTTTTGTTGGATCATATTCTTTAACAAGAACTTAGGAGGGTTGCTATTTTCATAAATTCTAAATTTTCTGCCGTATACTGGCACTTAAAATCGACTTTGGATTTGTATGATCTTATTTGTTGTTTCCTAGGCAACTTTCAGATCCTGATAATTGGGACTTACCAATCCTCTAATTAACAATAGGTGTTTACATTCCACCCATACAAGGTCTCCAAAGGAGTAGCCTTGATACTTACATAATATTGAAAAAAAAAACTTATTTTATGGTGAGATGGTTATCCCAACCACTGCTTAATTAATCTCAAAGAATAGATAATCCTTACAGCTAGTCGAACTAATCGACGATCCTGGGCAGGTAATAGCGATTCTGAATTGTTGCTTAAATAGGGTTGCGGTAATCAATGCATAAGCAAGATGATCCGTCCTTCTTATTTATATAAATCGGAGTTCTTAGAACTCCGGACTTTGGCTTTATGAAATCTCCTCTAAAAACTTATCGATTTGGCTCTTAGTTCTTCCTATTCCGTTGGTACTAACAAATATAAGGCTTTTACAATAATTGCAGCCCTAAGCGGGATGTTTGTTCTAACATCCACTTGCCTCTCAGAAGGCAACATGGTAATTCTTATAAAGAAGATAATTATGACACACAGAGGTGTTAGAGATGTCTGTATTCCCAGGCTTTGGTTCATCTATCGATGTCGGTGTCAGATAAATGACACATTCTCTTTACAAATGCAAGGATGCCCTAAGTAGAGATACTTATAAGGACATTTTATATTGGATATCTTCTTTGAATACTACTAGTCGACTTTAGTACAATATGTCCATTGGGATATCTCAGGGGTTCCATGCATTAAACCTCCATACTGATCAGGCATGGAAGCAATCTATGGGACACACTAGGATACGCCAATCCTCATATGGTACTCTTATCCAACATAGTTTGGCATTCGCAGGCGATAAAAATAATGAGAAAATAATAAAATAAAGTAATATATATTGTCGTACTCTTTTTGGGGAAGAGCACTCCAGATTCTTATGAAAGGATTATCTTCGAGGATGAGAGAGAGTCATTAAAGATTCCATTGGTAATTTATACCTTATTTTTAATATCTGGAGTTCTTATGACTGTAATCAAAAGTTTGCTAAGCTTATGGTTTACTAAAGGTTTATTATCCCTTGCATTAACGTAAAATACTTAGCAGATAAAATTGATGCAAAAAGGTAAGGACGTACCTAATGCTATTATTGATATGCACTGTCTCTGGTATTCAACCGGTAGTTTAGGCGTTTCCTTTCTTATCCATCCCAAACTTAGCTGCTCCTTCCTTGGCAGCCTCAGGGAAATTAGTACTGATGTGGCCCTTTTCACCACAGCTGAAACAGGTTGCATTCTTTATGTCCCTACATTCGTGGGACTGGTGGCCAGTTCCCTTACAGATACCACATTGCTTTATCTCTTGGTTTGATCGACACTGTCCCCAGTGTCTTCCTTTGCAGGTTTTGCATGTAGGCTTCCTGTTGGAATCCTGTTGGTTATTGTTGAACTCGGATTTGCTCTTCTTAGGATTCTGGGAGTCATCCCCCTCCCTTTTACGCTTCCCATCTTCAGAGGCTTTGGCAGCCTTGTTTCTGACCACATCGAGGGTGAGAGATAGCGACAGATCTGCCGCCTTCCTTGGCTAGACCCCCAATAAAGCGAGCTATTCGCTTTGGTTCCGGTGTGATCAAATAAGGAACCAATCGAGACTTGGTATTGAAACTTGTGAGGTATGCTTGACAATCTATGTTCTCCATGACTAATGTCAAGAATTAAGTCTCAATTTTCTCAACTTCATGTTGAGGACAGTAATTTTCTTTGATAAGAGCAACGAACTGATCCCAAGTCATGTTGTACAAAGGGATCTTCCCGGTGGCTTGAATCAACGATCTCCACCAGGCTAGGGCCTCACCCTTAAATGATTGCGACACGAACTTGACCACATCCCTCTCAGCGCATCCGCTGATATCCACAACTGTATCCATCTCATCTAACCACGTCATACAATCTACAGTTCCTTCCTCCCCAGTGAAATCCCGGGGTTTACATGAAACAAAGTACTTGTAGGAGCAACCCTCATTTACGGGGTCTTTGATTCAGTATGATTTGTTGCGATGGATCACTGTGATGATTAGAAGAGTGACGCTCGTCATCTTCCTTCTTGGGTTCATCCTTCTTGGGGGTGGCTTTGTATGTGGTGTTGATAGGGTCCTACTACGAGTCCCACTATACTCTTCATACTGTCGCTCTAAGGCCCTTGTAACAGCGTCGTCTACCAACGCTTTCAATTCAGCACCCGTTAAATTAATCCGGGCGTTATCAATATTCTCCACTGGATGGCTATTAATTTCGTCAGAGTTAGCCATTTTAATTGAACTGTTGTAGAAAACAAGGACAATAGTTTATTTGGGAGTTTATTATGGAATTGCCCCTTAGGGTAATTCATTAACCATGGTAAACAGAGACCATATTTGGTTAATTTATGCATCATATTTATTTTAGGATTTTATATTATAATTTATCCTAATTATAAAAACAATAACAGTTTTACTAGTGGCACGAAAGGCCTAGTCACCTGGACATTTATGAATTATAAGCTATGATTTCAGAGAATCAAAGCATTGAGGTTTGAATCAAAGTTCATTACCTTTTCTTGGCAGGGAGTTGTAGGCTACTACTGTCTTTAGTCTCAGAGGACATTTAACTATAGCCCGTAGGCACTTCCCTTCTAAGGGATGTTTATAATATGATCATCTTATAGGATGATATAAGCCATGATTTCAGAGAATCGAGGCGGTAAGGTTTGAATCCAAAGTTCATTACCTTTTCTTGACAGGGGGTCAAAGACATCAGCTGTCTTCTGTCCCTTAGGACAATAAGTATGGCCCGTAGGCATATCAATTGACATTACAAAACAATGTTTTAAGAAAAATAATAATCATCGCACTGATGATAGTAGTCATGATAGTATTAATCATATTGACTATGAGGCTTGGGCATAGCCCACCAACTTAGACAGGGAACCATAATGGTTACAACTGTCATTGTCGTATTGACAATATAATAACGTATAGCTCGTAGACACTTCATCATTAAGGATGGTAATAGAATGATCATCATATTGATGATATTAGTCATGATCGAACTGATCATATAGATTTATGAGGCTTGAGCATAGCTCACCACCTTTGACAGAGAATCGTAAAAGATCACAACTGTCTTTGTCACGAATGGACAGTATAATATAGCCCGTAGGCAAAACATCCCTAGGATGTTATATGATATTAGTCATGATCGCATTGATCATATAGACTATTAGGCTTGAGCATAGCTCACCACCTTAGACAAGGAATCATAAAGATCACAATGTCAGTGTCTCAGATGGACAATACGTTATAGCCCGTAGGCACTTCATCACTAATGGATGATTATTTCAAATAAGGGAATTTAGATTAACCCTCTTTTTAAAAGATGGCCTGTGTGACTTTAATGATTCACAGTTTACCAAAAATGTTAACATACTTACAGATGTTAATAGGGATTGGAATCTTTTGGATAGGTTTTACCGTCTTGACCATGTCTGTAATGACATTTAGGCTAGGTTTTACCATCTTGGCCATGTCTGCATTGACATTTAGGCTAGGTTTTACCTTTAAGATTTCTTGAATATTTAATGCAGAACAATCCTAATTTGAGGTGTTATAATTGTGGAACTACCGTCTTGGCCCTGTCTTAAAATGACACATGGGCTAGGTCTTGTCCTTTTTAGATTTTTGTCATTTTATTATAATGGTAGATCATATAAAAAGGATTTTTATTTTTTCCATTTATTTCTTATTTCATGTTTAGAATGAAAGTTTAAATTTAATCATTCCACTATATAAAAAGTATAAAGTTGCCCTAAGCGGGACTTGAAAGGAATGATGTTGTCCTCGAAGGGACTGAAAGATAAATATGTCCTTTTTAGGACTATTAAGGAAATGATCTTCAGCAAAAGGAGTTTCTTCTTCATTTTATTTCTGAATGCTTTCTCCTTGGATGCTCGTTTCATTCTAGCCGCGGTACGAAGCTCAGCATTTCAAGGCTCCGTATGTGGAGAACTCCTATTACGGCTTCTTCGTTTGGCGACGTATCAAGAAAAATAAAAATAAAAAATTGGAAGCAAAATTTCCAGATTAGGATTGAGAATATTCCTAAGTTAAGTCTAGACTCAAAAGGTCAAGGAATGTGCTACTGTGTCACTGAGATTAAACACCAAAGACTAGTGTTTAATTCACTCAATGTTGGCTCTGATACCAACCTGTCACACCCCGACTTTCCACGTGTCACCGGTGGGCCCGGTGGGGAGTATCGTGACGTGGTTGGCAACATAATAGTCAAACAACACAATATATAAATGCACAGCGGAAGAAAAAGATAAATATATTACAATCCGAATAATAAGTAACATCCAAGTATTACAACGGAAAGTAAAGGATCCACAGGCGGATCTTAAAATATAAATATTGTTCAACAGACTTTAGACGCCTAGAACTTGCAAGGTTCCTTATTAACGTCCTGAGCAGCTTCCAGCCTATTTACGTACTTGTACCTGTCACTTAGACTTTTGAAAATACGTCAGTTTTCACTGGTAAATACACTCAACCGACTCATTTGAAAAGAGTTTGTAAATTGGTTTGAATGCACTTCGGCACAAAATATGTAGACACATTGATTAAAATGCACAAGGCAAAATTTATCTTTTATACTTTATTAAAATGCACAGAGGCAAAATTAATCTTTTATAACTTGGGACAAACTATATCTCATCTTGTCAGTTTTACATAACTTGCTCTACATACGGGGCCCGGTTCTATGCCGGTTCATGATTAACTGACACACCACTATTCCCTTATTGGGAATCCCTTATTAGGTATAATTAATTAATAAGCATATTGCATCTGTCAGGTGTATGCCTACACCCCGTGCTTAGGTCGTGGCCATTGCAATTAATGAGTCAAGGATATTCAGGACACGGTCGCATTAATCCCCAATGTTTCAGTCAAGCAATACGAATTAAAACAGGTTATTTGGATTTCCCGACTTATTGGTCTTTGAATCCCATACCTGACCATGCGGTATTTATATTACCGTATCCCAAGCCCGTAATAGGGAAAATAAGTTAAGAGTATTTACCTGAGCTAGCTCCTGTCTTAAATAGCAAGAATTATAATAACTCAGCCGTATTCACTTAAGTAAGCGTAGGTACAATTTACCGGAAGGCTCTAGTCTGGAATGATGGTATGAATAACCAATTAGAATGCTAACGTGTCTTTAATTAAGCTTAAGCTTAGACCGGTTAGTCTTAAGGAAAATATACGGTTCAAACGCATGATTAAGCGAAGACCGGATAGAATGTGATTTAGACCCGACAAGTTCGGAGACTTGTTTAATATGGGTATTTCATACACATTCTGGATTTTGAGATAAAACCGTTAAGGTTTGACCCGTTTAGGCTAATTTATGTAAACTTGTTACATAAACCGAACCGAACGCGTAATAAGCGTAACGGGTATTCATCTGAGCCATTTACAGGTTTCCTAAGTTAATATGCTTCAAATATGTTGTGACATCAGTAAGATGTCTTTTATTATGCCCGAAACGAATTTAAACACAAACTATGCCCCGTAGGGGTAGTTTGGTCATTTAAAAGGTTATAAAAGAGTTTAAGTATTTATCTGAGTTACAGGTCTAATGTAATCAGCAAAAATACTTATTTTACTAAGTTATAACAGTAGGGTAAAGTATATATGTGAAATTTATCAATTATAACCAAACTATGCACCGTAGGGGCATTTTGGTAATTTCACATAAGCCGTAAAGCTCAAAACTGAAGTCTGAGTTAAACAACTTTTGCTTACTGTTAAAATATTATAATTTGCCTCAAATATCAGTAGGTATCACCCTTGTATGTTTAAAAATAGCCTTGATACATACTATGCGCTAAAAACGCTTAATAAGGCGATTAGAAGCCGTTTCCGGGTTCTATATGTAAAACTGATATTTTTATTATTCTAGAAGGCTTAAAATAATTTATTTATCATTTAAGATCAGTAGCAAAAGGTTTGAAGTCGATTAGATATGTAAAACTCATTTTATGTCCCGTAAGGGCAAAACCGACAATTACCGTATTAAGCCTACGACTATTAGTTATGCTCAGCCTAAAATTAATTAAAAATATTTAAAAATCACAAAATAATATATTACATCAGTGGGTAAAATATTTGGTATAAAAAAGTATGTTTAAATAGGCTATACGCTAATTACGCCGTTTAAGTAACATAAAGCTTCTTAATTACGCTAATGAGCATAACTCTCATTCTACACCTCAAACTGATGTCAAACTTTGCATACAAGTTTATATATCAGTAACTAAGGTTTCTACACTTTTACATTTTCAAAAATCACATTTTAAGGTGAAAAGGGCATAATTGTCAACATATAGGCAATTAACGGAATCATGCGTATTAATTGGTTAACTAATGAACCATGGTGTATAATCACAGAGGGTTATACTAGCATGTAACCTGGTCCAAATGAAGCTCTAAGGTATTTCTAAAACATACCATAACGGGTCAGAACTGAAGTCAAAGCAAAAGTCAAAGCTTTGCGACTTTCGGTTCCGAACCGGGTCTAAACATAAAATTGTCGGGTTGAACATGTTTAGACATGTTCTTACACTAATTAGCAAGTTATATTAATGATCAAACAGGTTGTATGTGTTCTTCATTGCTAATTTTGCATAAATTAGAAAATACACATTCTGTTGACTTTTTAGTAGTAAGTTTGACCCGACATTTAACCTAGTTAGAATGGGAATCAGGGGGAACCCTCTTAAGGGTTTATTACCCACATAATTACCAACTTATATCTACTTTCAATTCGACTAATCACTGAGCCATTAGTGATTAATCTTAAAGTCAACCGTTAATTACGACGGTTTGACTTTTAGCTAAATAACTAAGCTAAACTTGATTAAAGAAGGTTAAGCATACTTACAAGTGACTAATGGTCGACTAGGAAGGCTTGGAAGGTGCTCTTGTGCTCCACAAATGATCAGATTTGCAAGAATGAATGTGTGAAGCATGTTTGCAACTTAGAGGCCTTGATATAGTGGTTTAATCACCACAAAATGTTGACACACAAGTCTAACATGGACCATGAATCATCAACACATGTCCCTAAGTGTTTAGGGGGTGTTTAGGGGCCAAGCAATATGATGAAAATCGGTTATAAGTCGATCACAAGCACAAGGGCAGACAAGAAACAAAAAAAATCGTATCAGACTACCCCTCGCGTCACGCGTAGACCCCCCCCCCTTGGGGCTTCGCATGGCGCGAGGCCCTTCTGCACCAAATCTGAATTTTTAGATTTATTGCGTTTTGATCCTTGGCTCTTCAAACTTCGATTAGACTTTTGTTTCTTGCATCTTGAACCCTCCAAATTTATGTTTAGGGGCTTCAAGACATATGCCCTCTTTGTTAAGTCCCCGGTTAACTTTATTGTTACCCGAAAGTTCTAACTTTCAATGTTAACGCTTTAACCCCTAACATACGAATTTGATCATAACTTTCTCATACGATTACGAAACTTTATGAAATTTATATCGTGCATTCTAGTGAGCATAATTAACCGTTACAAATCTTCGGGTTTGTCAAAAGGTCACTCAGAGGTATAACTTAAACATGTTGACACATTTAACCCCTGTAGTTTGTAATCTCTCACTTTTAGCTTCGTATGATCCATGATTTATTCGTTTGGTGATATAAACATCATGTAGGGTTAATATACAATATATTTATTCACTGTTGACATTTAGAACTCGTATATTCACATACTTTTCATGATTGTCAACTTTAGTCCTTTCAGAACATTCTTTCACACGTCCAAACATGTGACACGTGTCAACTTATTATAGGACGCGAATTTTCGAGGTGTTACACCAATATGGCCGAGGGTAGCGTTGCCTCCAAAAGAAGGACAAGCCACTATAACTAGGATAATTTCTTAAAAAAACCCAAAGTGTAGAAATCATCAAAGAACACGTAAAAGATAAATCGAAACCTAGTGATTCTATCTTGTCTATTTATTTATTTTATTACTTTAGTTTCTTTCTTTCTTTATTTTACTTATTAAAAATATTTTCTCAAAATTTGGTTCGATTAGACGTTGACGATATTCTAGTATTAAAAGCTCTTGTGTCCTTAAACGACCTCGGTATCTTACCATCACTATACTACGCCAACAATGGGTGCACTTGCCCTAGCGTGTTGTAGAGAGTGATAGTGTTATATCGTGTTTTATAAATTTAAAACTTGACAAACGAGTGAAAAGTGCTTAAAATATATTAAAAATCATACACCCTCACCACACGTCAATAACGATTAAACATAATCAAATATAGTTATGCCTTTTATATTAATGTATATATCATAGATTTATAATGTTATAGATATTTTTTTATAAATTTAATATATTGTACAATAATTAAGTAATACATTAAAAACTAAAATATATTATTAAAATGTAACAACTTTGGGTTTTTAGTTTAAATTTTGACATGATTTGTATGTTGTATTTTGGATACTTAAACTTTATTGTTGATTCAAATATGTTATAGATTCTTCGATGTATTTAATGAAAATTATGTTAATTTTCATTACTTCGTTACCTCGGTGGTGGTGTAAAAATAATTAAAAGTTTCCAAAAGAATTAATAACTGTGACGAGCACTTTATAAGTATGTCTACTTGTCTTATTTACAAATAACTATTTTTATTATTCAACCCGTGTATACACGAGAATATAAGCTAGTAATAATATTATTTATCTTATAAATAATATTATTGATCTTATAAATAATATTAATCTTCCATCCTTTATTTAATTAACTTTTAATTAATTAATCAACTTAAAGGATAAATAATCACTTCGTAAATAATTATTTTCTATAAATATTTCTCTAAATTTTTGTTTCCACTGTTAAAAAACACATTTCTGCGAAGTATAACATTAAAATCTCAAATATTATTTCTTTTTCGTTGTCCAAAGTATAACTTTTTGCACCGTGCCTCGTTAGCAACGTTAATTAATTGTAATCATTCGAACATCTCATATTACACAACACTAGCCACTAATAAAAAAAATTGACCAGTGAACCCACCCACTGATGGCTTTGAGTACTGTTCAGAAACAACAACTGATCAATGAAATACTAATGAACAAACAACTGAAGTGAGAACCACTAAAGGACCCATCGGCAATTTGTGTTTTGAACCACTGTTGAGCTCATAAGCGGGTGCTATTGCTGACGTACTTAGTTGTTTCAGACCTGACCCGTTGACGTGCACCACCAACACCTAACATGAACCGTTGTTAGTGGCAACTAACATAGGCTACTCGAGAAAACCTTCAAATATACAAAGACATCTCTCAAGCGGCTCACGGTGATGCGAGGGTACGAAGTGCAAAGTAGCTAAGTGTCACTCGATGTTTTTTTCGCCTATTATGTTGAATAAGTTCCCACTTGTTCACTCTTTCCATCTTAATTTTCACAACTTTCACATGTTAAAGTCTCAATTGTGAGCATCAATGTCTTATTTATTTTAGCTCTAATTTGGACGAAATTTGGTTTATTGTAAAAATCTCATAAAAAAGAACATAAACTCAATAAAAAGAAGATATACTGATAGGAAGTATGGATTATGTTCAAACGTGAACAAAATCCCAAGAGTGAACTGCGTGAACTGATCTGGGCCCCTTGATTTTTATGATCTTGAGATTAAAGTGAGTGGCATGATAGTAAATATGTGGTTAATTTTTTTCATTTAATTAAATGAAGGATAAATTACAGTTTTCGTCCTTTATGTTTGTATCGGATTGCAGTGGATACCCTTTAACTTCAATAATTACAGTCACAGTCCTTTATTTGTAAAAACCTTTACACTGTACGTCCTTTAGCACTAACCAAGTTAAATTTACCAGTTTAGTCTGATCATGTGCAAGGCACATGAGGGTATTTTTGTAATTTCACGCATTTATTTAATATTATTTATCATAATACACAAATCAAAAAACAAAAAAATAATAAAATATATATTAAAGCCCAAACTTTTTACTCTCTACCAGAGCCCACCTCCTACAACAAAACCTCCCCAAATTCGTGTATAGAATCCTGACATCACACCTTAGATCTTTCTGTGCATACGCTTCAATCTGTGTTGTTATCTTGCTGCTATAGAAATCCTAAAAGGGAGCAAGAAGACCTGCTTAAATTTTTTTGCTTATCAATTCCCATGACAAAGTTTAAGTCACAGAACCTTTTTCTTTCTTTTGGGTATGTATGGAGTGATTAATATTTGGATTATAGCCTAATGTTCGAATTTGACTTTAACCCTTGACCCATTTAGGTTTCTCTTAATGATTTTATTTTCTTTTTTTTATCACTAACCCTTTGGATCTGATGGTGGCAACGCTTCAGATCTGACATCGTCGGCATCAATGGCTGCCTGCCGGAGCCTGCTCCGTTGTTGTAATAAAGCTCAAAACCTCTCTCTATACCTGTTGACAGTGGGTAGAGAATACGACGTGGCGGAAGACGGCGGAGGATACAGATTGTTAGGATTTTGTAGATTTGTGATTGATGGGTTTGTGAGATTAATTTGGGTTGATTAAGATCTGAATAGTGAGGGTTTGTGAGATTAATTGAGAAATAAATGTGGTGATGTTGGAGTAGACAAGCTTAGGGGCATGTTTGGGTAAGTTTTTTGAAACAACTTATTGACTTATTGGCAATGTTTTAAAAACCGGTTCAAACCGGCCGGTTGTACCGGTTGAACCATCAGGTAAAACCGGTTAAACCGCCCGGTACACCCGGTTGAACCCCCCGATACACCCGGTTAAACCGTTTTTTAGTCAAATCCGGTACGGTATAAAAACCGGATTTTAAAACATTGCTTATTGGCTTTTTGAAAAGTCATAAGCTCTAAAATGATGTTTGGCAAAGAGAGTGTATGTGAGGGGAAAAAGCCAATAAGTCAATAAGCCACAAAATCCTGACTTTTCCAAGAAGCCAATAAGTCAATAAGTTGTTTCTAAAAGCTTACCCAAACATGCCCTAGATCTGGTGGTTGTTTGGCTGTGAAGTCGAAAGGTAAAAGAATATATATTTTTCAAATATAATAGATGAAATTACTAATATACCCTCATGTGCAAAGCACATGAAAAATTTAAATGAAAATTTTAACCTGGTTAGGGCTAAAGGACCTAGAGTGTAATGGGTTTTACAAATAAAGGACTGTGACTGTAATTATTGAACTTAAAGGGTATCCATTGCAATCTGATATAAACATAAAGGATGAAAAGTGTAATTTACCCTTAAATGAAAAAGGGTATATCTGTAATTTCCATTTTAAATTGATTGCATAAATTCCGTTCTCTCTCACAAATCAATATTCAAACTTTCTTCAACATCCAATTTTCTCTCTCACCTTCACCAGAATCGAAGAAAAAATTGGGGTTGTTCGCCGGATCGTTTTATCACCGGAAAACTCTGTTCGTCGTCTCCTAGTTTTTCTGATCAACAGGTGAAGTTCGCTGGATCGTTTCTCAGATCCGAATCGAACAAACAGGTGAAGTTCGCTGGATCGCCGGATCGCTGATCAACAGGTGAAGTTCGATGGATCAGATCGTCGAACATGTATTGTTTTGCAGTCTTACATCAGATCGAAGAAATGTAATCGTTGCATCGCCGGAATCGAAGAAAAAAAGCCGGAGGAACCAATCGTCAGAGGAACCAATCGTCGCCGAGCACGTCGTCGGAAACAAGTCGGAGGAACCAATTGTCACCGGAGTTACACCGGAGCAACCGAGTTTGCCGGAACGTCTCGAGTCGTCCCCACTGTTTTGGTATAATTTTCTCTTGCTTTTGTTTGATTTTTGTTAATCATTCTATACACAGCCATGTTCAAACCAATTGAAACTTGGAGTTTTATACAAACTGTATGTTAGTATGTTCTTTTTCTAATGAAGAAGAAGGACTAGTTGTTGAGTTAATTAGATGAAGACGATGAAGGAGTACTGATCTTTTGTTTTTTAAGGAAAATGATCAACTAATATGTTTAAAATTGATAACTACTGAAAGTTTGGAAGAAAAAGAATATATGCACAAAATAGTATGTTGGATTGTTTTGTTTTTATAATAAAGGAGATGACATACAATGTGTGTTTAAAAGAATTTAAAACATAGTTATTATCTCAAACAGATGAGATAGAGGAGTGGTTTTGGTTTGTGGACGAAACACAAGGGGTCGCAGGTTCTTCTATGTTGTAGAGATATTTAGATTGAAGTTGATGCGATGTACACATGTGTATTCTGATTTTGCTTTGTGTTTTAATGCGATGTACACATGTGTATTCTGATTTTAACGCGATGTACACATGTGTATAACATCTGTTTTGTGATATCTCAGAATTTTTTGTGTATTGAATGTGTAAGGTTGTTGATGTACACTTGTGAATTATGCAAAGTATTAGCTGCTGAGTTTTTTTGTGCTAATATAGGAGATGTCGTTAACGAGAAAAGTGGAGATGGAAGGTCGATAAGGATGATTCACGTATGAGGTCGATAAGGATGATTCACATATGTTTGTTTGCTTGGTCGATAAGGATGATTCAGCATACAACGTGGCGAATAGTTGTAAAAGATTATGTTATTTGTTTTTTCGATTATGTTGGTTTTATTGTTTTTACGAAACTGGAACTTGTAATTATATGTTTTTTTGTTTGGTTTGGAAAACATTATGGAACTTGTAATTTGTTAAATATAAAATAGTTTTACAGGTATCGTTTCTATGTATGTATTATGAAGCTAATTACACATATGAACGATGTTTAGTACACATGTGTACTGTTCTATTTATATCCAAGTACACATGTGTACTGTTCTATTTATATCCAAGTACACATGTGTATACCGTTGAAATATGAAGGTTACATGGATCTTAAAAATCAAAATTTGAATTCTGGTGATGAAATTTGAAATAAAAATTAAAATTGAAATCTGGTGATATGTTGTTTGTTTTGATAATTATCTTATTAATAAATAAAACATAATGTGGATAATGAATTTAAAATAGGAAAGATGTAACTTAATTCAATTATTAAAATAATGATTTAAATGTAATTTTTTATATAATTACAATCCTACCCTTAATAACTAAAAAGGAAATCAAGGGTCCAGATCTGTTCACGCAGTTCACTCTTGGGAGGTTGTTCACGCTGGAACCCTACCCTATTGTATAACTGTGTTGTGTTAAATTATGATACCCAACTTTGTGTTATTGTATAAACTAGTGGAATTCCCGCACTTCGCTGCGGGCTTTGAGTCCGTGTATCGGTTTAGTTCGTTACTATATAAGTACCCGTAACAATGTTGTTTGACACATTAAGAAAAATATTAAAAATAATATGCTATCGGTACCAATATTATTTGGTTGGTATTGGTTTAGTTTTCAAGGAAAGAACAAAAAATAACTACATTTGGTATGTTCAAATAATTTTTATATTATCCTGGGTAAAAATAAGCACGTCGTAACAAATATTCAAAATTATAAAACATTATATTATTTTGCTAAAATAACGAAGAAGGTAAATTCGTCACTTTAAAAAAAAACTAAATCGCAACATAACGTTGATGACATGTACGCATGTGTTTTGAGCACTTGTAAATTATTATTCACAACTCGGTTTTAAGTATATCATAATGACATATTTAGAATTTTATAAAACATTACATCTTAATAATTATAAGCAAAAAAATATAATATATTTAAAGTAATTTTAGTACAAAAATTATTATAAAAAAGATTTATTTTAAAATAGTA
Source organism: Helianthus tuberosus (assembly GCA_030545235.1). Lineage (NCBI taxonomy): Eukaryota > Viridiplantae > Streptophyta > Magnoliopsida > Asterales > Asteraceae > Helianthus > Helianthus tuberosus. Next base: position 13,337,603 of record CM060452.1, on the reverse strand, counting down.
AAATAAAAGCCACAATAAAAAAATTTCTAAAACCTTTTCTTTTGAAATAGTAAAATAAAAGCCACAATAAAAAAAACCATTTTTGAAATCTTTTCCTTTGACACCATATATTTCATATTGTACCTTATGTTTAATTAATTGTAATTTACTGTACATGTTCTTTGTTTGTTAGGATATATAATATAATTAGTGGAACTTTTTTAGCATGTTGCGACAGAAATTCGGTTAGGTTATTTTGATATCATTACCGCACTTAGCAAATTAACCAAATAAAAAACCTATAGATATATTCGTGATACATCTAAAAGGATATAAAAAATAAAAAATAAAAAAAAACACAAAAAAAAAAAATCCTCAATTACAACTAGTGATCCATCCTTTAATATATATTAGGTGTACGCCCGTGTGAGTACACGGGTTTGTTCTAATAACGATCGGAATCAAATACTAAAAAACATATTGGGTAAAACACTGGTATAACATGCATGCTTCAACAGAGAGTTTGTAGAAAATGCAAGTTGGTTCGGTTCAAAACAACTCAAGTTATTGTATAAAAGAGTCAAAAGTGTGTACCAGACTTTAAGTACAATTCATCGAACGTAATTAAGCTATTGCAAGTGAGAATCAATAGCTTTCCTGTAGGCTTCAATTGCGCCTGAATACACGACACGACTTTTGACCACCGTTTCATTTTTAGCCATTTATATACATTGTGGCTGGCAAGTAATAGGTATCTGTTTCTCCTTATTCCTCTCTGAATGCATTATCTTGAAACATTTGAAGTAAACATACAGTTACTTTTAATTTAATTTGTATAATTATAACATCAGGTTGATAAAACACTAATACCTGCAACAACATCATAGCAAGATGTATCCACTTCCTCTTGCACGCTAGTGCCAGTTCTCTAAAGAGAATAAAAAATATCATTAATAAACCTAAACCTCAATACACATAAAAAGCAATTCATCGAACGTAATAAAGTACAATTACTTTGCATGCTTTTACCTCAAACTATTGCAAGTGAGAATCAATTACTTTTCATGCTTGTGCATTCACGATCTGCTGCCTTTTCACGAGTCATCTTCGTTTTCTATTCTCCAAACTTCTAAGTTACAGATCTGCGAGTCAGGAACCTGGACTCAAAGATATGTCAGATGTCTCTTTGAATTAGGGGTCTTGAACTGCGGAACTATAATTTCGATGTAATAGAGAATCAGGGATTGGCATGGCAACTCAAGCTACTAACTTACTATACTAATAAGAAACAAAATACGTAAATAAGTTTCGAGTTTTGATAGTTATTTGAAAAAAAAAACTCTCTATATATCAGGATTGTATCAGGTTTTTACAATACCAAAGATAATCACATAAAGCATTTAGTAATGCAAAACACTTAAGAGACACTGTATTAAGAGAAAATATTATATACTTCAGAACGGTTTCTAGGCAACTGACACATCTAGTAATTAAGTGTGAAAACTTAATTGTGTGAGGTTTGAAATGCAGAACTTCTAAAGGTTAACCCAATGGGTTATGTGCCTGCTTTGGTGGATGGCACTACGGTGGTTTCAGATTCTTATGCCATCTTATTAGTGAGTAAATTTATGTTTGTTCCTCATTTAACTTCCTTCTTATTTTTATATAATTTACAACTGACTGTTTTTACCTCAAACTATTGCAAGTGAGAATCAATAGCTTTCCTGTAGGCTTCCATTGTGCCTGAATACACGACACGACTTTTGACCACCGTTTCATTTTGAGCCATTTTTATACATTGTGGCTGATGTTTCATGCTTGTGCATTCTCGATCTGTTGCCTTTTCACGTGTCATCTTCGTTTTCCATTCTCTAAAAGTTACTCACTTCATTTAATCTCTACACAACACACAATGTTAGTAAAACTATAAGCTAGGCATTTCATCGAACATTTGGCATGCAATAAGTTTACTTACTACAAAACAACATATCTAAAAGCCTGGTGAAAGGTACCTCTCTACAGCACTACCATAAAGGCGAAAGGTACCTCTTTGCACCAGCACAATTCGGTCCACTTGACTGCAGGGTGGTCTGTACATGTGACCCACCTATATCTTCAGACACAACAAATGGAGATGACCAGAGTGGTCTGTTGATTCTACCTGAACAAAGAAAGGCAATTGAGATATAAGCATGTACATCACTCTTTCGGGGCGGGTCATGTGATATTACCTAAAGAATACCACGCCCCCTACTCATGTGTTATTAGCAGCAACAACCATTTGACAGACTGACCTTCCATGATTATCAATTATTATACATAAATATGAATTTGTGGTCAACATAAGATTTTCATACATTCTGAACAAACGACTTGGTATAAAGATAACATTGGTTTTAACTTTTGAGAGCTTTTACCTGGATTTTTGCATAAGTTGCAATAAGATAATCCAATGTATATGCGATTGAGAATAGAATTGCAGCTTCTTTCCCGCTAACTGGTACAACAACCAAAAAAAATAGTAATTAGATAAGCAATAAAGCACCACCAGCACAAAAGGCCTTTCCTTCACCCTGCATCCAAATTTTGGTATAAGCCATAAGTTAACAAAAACCGAATCCACAAACAACAGGAAAAATAATATATTATAATTATACTCCCAGCTTTATTGAGAAGATTTTATTTGAACGAAAAGTACCTTTATAATTACCAGCTTGACACTGGGATCCTCTTCATAGGCATTTAAGAGTTCCGAGACCTCACACGATTGAAGACCTTCCAACTTTTTAAAAAAAGCAGCTTTAGAGTCCTTAGCCATTGCTAACTGCAAAATGAATTTTGTAATTTTATCAATTGCAATATAAAAATGACTTTTTTTATTATAAAGCAGCTTCAGAGTCCTTAGCCTTCCAACTTTTTAAAAAACGACTCCAAAAATATGAACAAATTATGATATAAACATGCGTACCTTCCCTCTTTCCATACCTTACTAAAAAACATGACTTTTAAGACATATACATACAAGAAATGGAAATACCCATAACTTGATTTGAGCAATTGCGCCGATTTGAATCATCTTTAAGTACCCATTTAAACTCATATTCATATGAAACCACTAAAGTACTAAAGTGATTCCATCTCAAACTATCAGATTAATGAATCACATTTAAGATCAGTATCCAAATAATGAACTCAACTCAATAACCCATGACCAAAAAGTCAAAATACCACCAAATTTCACAAGAACAAAAAGTCAAACATAATAAAGTTTCAAACTTTAAAAGTTGTATGTAAACTGACCTGAAGTTATCACTTTCAAATGAAGACAAGTTCTTGTTCTAGCTCCAGTACACACCCGATTTCGTTAGGCTCTAATCGCTTACAACCTGCAAAAACAGATCTGTAATTTGAAGATTATTAAGGCTCAGATCTGTAATTTGACCAAAAGAAAAGACGGGTAACATACCTTGTGATGACAGGAGAGAACTCGAAATCAGAAGAATCGACGGTTGTCGTAGATTTGAACCGGGGAGATTCGAAATAAAACCATATTCATCATCATCACGATTTAACCCTATTTTTCCAACAAACTCAACTGAAATCATCATCATCAATTTACCGAGTTGATATTGAAGAAAAGAATTAATAGAAACTACATACACACACGTACACAAACTTGTTGAATTTTGAATTTGACCAAAAGAAAAGACGGATACATTAAATTCTATAAAATCTAACAGCTTCCACCTACAAATATACAAATCAACTTTATTTCAGTAGCTAAACTGAAAAAAATCAAACAATTAACACATACCAACTTTGTTCAATTAAAACTCCACATCTGCTTGCTTTCTTCTAATTCTAAAATACAACAAAAGAAAAAGAACTTAAATTGGAATTTAATTACCAAAAAAGAAATAACAAAAATGATAAGAGAAACCATAACTGAAGCGTTGCCGACATGTGAAGGTATTAAATCTAAATCAACGACATTAAGCAACACAGCATTAAGCAACAATAACATATAAATACAACAATAAAAAGTATTGCAGAATGCAAACCTCTCTGAAGAAGGTGATTGGCTGCTGAGCAAGAGACTCTGGATTTCCAATGTTAAAGTAAATTATCTGCAAATATATTTTAAAGACGTGAGCAGCAAATCAAAACTTATACCTTCCTATAACTGTAGGAGTGTTTATCAAGGCTTGTTTAATAAACAATAAAAGAGCTCGAGCTCGAGCTCAAGCTCATCTAAACTCGGCCCGGTTCAAGCTTTTAACTCGCCGATCTCGAGTAGCTCACAAGCGGCTTGGTTTGTTTGTAATTCTACCTATAAAAAAACAAAAGCACATAGAAAAAAACTATTCATTCAACTAAATTAACAACTTCTTTAGCAATCTATACATATATACTAAATTTACAACTTCTTTAAACTTACCTGAGCCAGAGACACAATTTCACCACGAACAGCATACTCACATTTCAAAACCTAAAAATCAAAAAAAAAAAAAACATCAACACACAAATCATCCATACAATCATTCGTTTAAATCAACTTATTATTATATCAACTGTATCAATCCAATCTGATTTCACATCTTATCAAATCACCGATCAAAACATCAACACTTGAAATCAACATAAACCAAAACAACAAAACCCTAAGTGGTGCTAAAAATCAAATCAAGTTACAGAAGTAAAACATATAAAAAAACAACCTTAGGGTTTAAGGAATCAACAGTGAGAGGTGGAGTAGAGTTGTCGGAAGCCATTGAAGTGTCGGAAGTGAAGAATTGAGGAAGAATGGACGAATAGTAACAATCATAAACTATCAATAATGAAACAAAATTAGGTTAATTATGATTACCTTGTAGATGATTGGAGGCCTGATCGGAGATGGAGAGCCTCATGAGCAGATCGGTAGGTTAGAGCAGATCCAGAACTTTGTAGTGAGTTTTTGGAATTTAGGGTAAAAAATCGCCAGAGGGAAAGGGAAGAGGGAAACTGGATCTGATGTTTGTGATGAGATTGGGCGGGCCATGTCTTTTTAAAATTCAAATTACCTCTAATTTGAAATACTGATTTGTATATACATTGAGATTTAAAATGATTTAAAAAAATCGGATTTATGACATCAGCGGAATGACATCAGCCGAATCTATGTGGCATCCTAGGTGGCGTACCTAATATGCTGACACGTAAGCAAAGTGAGGTCATGCTCTAAGCTCCTTTTATAGATAGTATAGATAAATCCAAGGATCACATCCCTTCAATATTAGAAAAGATACGACCCGAACTTTGGAGTAGCGGTACAGTTAGTGACATACCAGTACGATATCTCAACCTGTATAAGAACCAAAAGTGATATGCCCAAGAAGATATTGACACGTGTTTACATTGGTTGAAGACTATAAAAATGAATATAAATAATATTGGTTCGGTTCATCATGGTAAAGAACAAAAAAATCATAACATTTGACTCATTCAAATTTGAATAAAACTAAAATGTAGATAAAAATAAGCACGCATTAACGGTATATTCAAACATCATCGGTACAACATCATCACTCAATATAGCCTATGACAAAAAAAAAAACTATATTTCGAAGCATATGTGCCAAAATTTGAGTGGCACATGCTACTATTTCTCAGAGTTTATTTTTAATCTACACAACTTTTTAGAACCTGTGCGTTGCGGTGAGTCTTTGAACCAACAGACATAAAAACTTTGAACCACACACGCGCGTTGTGGAGTGTTAACTCGCCAAGATAGACTGAAAGTAAAACATTATCGTGGAAAAATTAACTAAATCGAAACGATAACAAAGCCCTAGTAAAAAAATAAATTGAATAATATAATTATTTAGCAAGTTATTTAAAAAATAAACAATATAAACTTTGGGGCGAAAGATGTAACTTTTTGTAATCTATTTAAAAAGAACTTTAAGGGGCTATGATGTAAATTATGTGTGGTCAGTTTGAAAAAACCAAAAATGTTACTATTCCATAACGTGGTTTTTAAATAACAGAACTAGTTGATGCCCCGACTGCGTTGCGGGGCGATGGTCAAATAATTCTCAATCAATTAAAAAAAGACTACTATAATTTTGCTAGGAAAAAAAAAACAAAAACGATGATAAGACCGTAATTTTGGGCTCGGGGCAAAACAATAATTTTTCAGGACTAATGAGCCAGTGTTAGGCAGCTCCTTGACACGAAAAAAAATTAAATCGAGTAAACCAATTAAAAAAACCTTTAAAGTTTTGCTAAGAAAACTAAAACGATGGGAAAAACGTAATTTTTAACTAAGAGCGAAATCATAATTTTAAGAGTAAATTACAAAGTTCGTCCTTTATGTATGTCATTTATTACAAAGTATGTCCTTTATCTTTAATAAGCTCAGAAAACATACTTAATGTTTGCAAATCCTTACATGTTACGTCCTTTAGTCCTAATCCAGTTACTTTTCATGGTTAAATTTGACTAAGTCAGCCCCACATAGGGGTATTTTGGTCATTTTATCATAAATATTAAAATAAATAATCATCAAAAACAATAAATATATACAGACTAAATGTTTCTCCTTCTCTCTCTAACTATCCTAACCCCACCACCACAAACCAGCTGCCACCGCCACCACCACCACAGATCTGCCACCACCACCACTTCACCTGCAACTTTAATCTGCTCCAAACCAGTTTTTCGGCAAGTTTCAAACCAGTTTTCCGGCAATCAAATCATCAAGCTTGTTGAGGAGCTTACTCATCTCACTCAAAAGCTCTGTTCCAAACCAGATCTCTCCCCCCTCCCCTCTCTCTCTCACACACACGCCCACCACTATCACCAACACCATCACCACCGTCAACCGCCATAGCTCCATCATCACCACCGCTGCACAAACCTCCACCACCGCCCAACCCCAACCTGCATATTCAGATCTGAATATGTACAGATCTGAACACCACCACAAAATTCAAACCCTAATCTACATTTAAGCTACTAACCCCAAACAAACCCCAAATCCGGATTCAAACTACAAATCTCCCCACAACCACCACCTATTCGATCCGATTAGAGAGAGAGAAAAGAGGGCAGTAGAACGAAGACCGCATACGGTGGCGATTAACTGCGATGATGACATCCTTAACTGCGATGATGACATCCTTAATGTGCGGCGGCGTACGGCGGAGAGGCGGCGGCGAGGAACAAAGTGGTCGTTTGAGTGTCTCCGATAACTAACCGACTCAAAGTAACCGTTTCGTTGAAGTATAATCGTTTTGGAGTCCAACGGTGGGGGTGTGGAGGTGGTGGTGGTCCGGTGAGGTGTGTGCAGGTGGTGGCAGTGGTCCGGTGAGGTGTATGGCGGTGGTGGTCGGTCTGGTGAGGTGTATGGCGGTGGTTGTCGGTCCGGTGGTGGTGGTCCGGCGATTAGAGAGAGAGAGCTGGTGTGTGTTGAGAGAGAGAGAGAGAGAGGTGTTTATGTGTGAGAGAGAGAGCTGATGTGTGTTGTGAGAGAGAGAGAGCTGCATGTGTATATATATATAATTTTTTTATTATTTATTTTAATATTTATGATAAAATGACCAAAATACCCTTTTGTGGGGCTGACTTAGTCAAATTTAACCATGAAAAGTAACTGGATTAGGACTAAAGGACGTAACATGTAAGGATTTGCAAACATTAAGTATGTTTTCTGAGCTTATTAAAGATAAAGGACATACTTTGTAATAAATGACATACATAAAGGACGAACTTTGTAATTTACTCTAATTTTAATTCGGGGATAAATCGTAAATTACATGGACCGACGGAGGAGTGCCAGGAAGCTGCCGGCACGACTGTAATTTTACACTGGGGGTAAAATTGTAATTTTACCAGGAAAACAAAGAAAAACGATGGGCAAAATGTAAATTTAAGTTGAGGGTAAAATCGTAACTTGGCTGTGAAAAACAAAAAAACTAATGGCAAAATTATAAATTTATACGGGGCAAAATTGGAATTTTTAGTTGGGAGCAAAAGCGTAAATTTATTTTTAAGTGGGGGTAAAAACATAATTTTGAACAATTGAACTGATGGGAAAATCGTAATTTTAAGGGAAAAAAATAATGGCAAAACTGTAAATTGAAACGTGGCAAACTCGTAATTTTTAACCGAGGGCAAAATTGAAATATTTAGCTGGGAGCGAAAGCATAAATTTATTTTTAAGTGAGGGTAAGAACATATTTTTAAACTAATCGCAAAATCGTAATTTTAAAACGGGATAAAATCGTAAATTTATTAGGCCAATAAAGGAGTGCTGTCTGGCACTATTCTTTTGCCGCCCATTTAGCCCAATAAAGGGCCACACCTATTCCCGTGTCGACGCCGACACTTGTGTTTGTAGTAGTTGAAAATATAATAGTAATATATTATACACAAAAACTTTTAATACGATGCTTTATTAAAATCCATATATATATGATGTTATAACATTCTTATTTAAAAATAATGATTCAAATCAAGATTCGAAAGAAAACATATTCGAAAGAGACTAAATGAATGTTGTATTAAATTGTGTCTTCTTGTAGTTGGCTCTCTAAGTTTTCGGAATGGTCGACATTCTGCTTGAGCATCCAAATTTGGGTCAATACCACCGAAAACATTTTTAAGCAAGGTTTTTAGTTATTATTCCACATGTGTGTGTGTATGAAGCACTGCACAATTCATGTCTGCAAGTTTTAAGTCTCCCTTTGTTCTCAATCAAACATTTATGGAAATTATAGGTTCAAAAATTTCTTCTCTTTTAGGCTATCAACACTATCCTTGAGGCTTACCACCAATGGGGTAAACTCAACACCTAGACTCTCCGCCTTTGCCTTCGATACACTATAGGGTATCTTCTCGACACACTTGTCTTTATACCTGTCCAAATTGGAACAAAAATAAGTAATCCTAACTTTCTCTAAGATAAACAATCACTAATTACCAAGAATGATAACACATAAAATTAGCTGAAAGACTTGTGTTGTTTAGTCTTCAAGTTTTTTATTTAAAGCCTTTTGTATAAACCTGTGAAACCTATACACATAGAGTCGGCTGTTGGGTGTGTATATCAAGAGTTGATTTCACTGAATAAACTAGATACAAGGAAACAATATACAGAGAAGATATTTACATCTAGACACCTAAAGAATAACATAATTCCAACATGAATTAATATGATCTAAACATAAATATTATATAACATCCCTCTGCAAGCTGAACGATAGTGGACCATTGCGAAGCATGTGTCGAAAGATGTTGAACTGCGAACTAGGAAGGCTCTTTGTGAAAATGTCAGTCAGCTGAAGCTTGGTTAGAACAAACTTAGTAACCAATTTTCCAGCATTAACTAATTCTCGCGAAAATGATAATCAAGATCTATGTGTTTGGGTCGCTTATGTGCAACGGGATTTTGAGTGAGAAAGATGGCACTTTGATTATCACAAAGAAGAGTTGGACTTTCTTGGGGAAGCGAGTGAAGTTCTTGAAGGAGATGAGTTATCAAAACAATTTATGCAGCAGTGTTAGCCATAGCTCGATATTCGGATTCACAACTAGATCTAGCAATAGTCGGATGCTTCTTAGCACTCCTAGAAATCAGATTCCCACCCAAAAATATAGAATAGCCATAAGTCGAATGGCCAGTCTCCAAGAAACGTGCCCAATCAACATCAGAGTAGTCAAGGAGCGATGTGGAAGTGGGACGACTGTAATGTAACCCGAATGCAACAGTACCCTTGAGATAGCGCAAGATTCTTTTTACTTCTTGACAAAGTGACTTGTACTTAGAGCATGAAGAAACTGACTGACTTGATTGACAGCATATGAGATATCAGGTATTCTAATAGTCAAATATTGGAAAGAACCTACACTCAATCGATAGAAAGTAGTATCTATAAACATAGTACCAGTAGAAACAAAAGAAACATTGGAGCTTAAAAGGTTTTGAACCAGGTTTAGCATCCAACATCTTGGCACGAGTTAGAATGTTTAAAGTGTATTTGGATTGGTTTAAGAAAAAAACCATTTTGGTTGTAGGTAACCTCCAATCCCAGAAAGTAGTCGAGTTTTTCAAAATCCTTGATGACAAGTTCCTTATTGAGACATGAAATGAATGGTTTGATAGTTGGTTGATGGTCGCCCATAAGAATAAGGTCATCAACATAAACAAGGAGATACATCATACATGAATCACGTTTGTAGATAAATATGATGGATTGGCTCTACTACAAGGGAAACCACTATTTAGAAGAAACAAGTTTAAACGATGAAACCAGGCCCTAGGAGCTTGTTTTAAACCATAAATAGCTTTGTTTAATTTGCAAACATGAGAAGGAAACTTAGAACTAATGGAACCTTTTGGTTGTTCAGTAAATTCTCAGCTAGATGGCCATGTAAAAAAGCATTATTAACATCCAATTGATGAAGATGCCAATTATGGATATCGATGTCACGAATTGTGGTGGCGTTCACAATGGGGCTAAAGGTACGAGAGTAGTCGAGACCCGGAATTTGACTGAAGCCTTGAGCAACAAGTGGAGTTTGTGATGCTTAATGGATCCATCAGATCGAAATTTGGTTCAAAAATTCCATTTGGAACCCACAACATTTGCAAGGGTCGAACGAGGAACAAGAGTCCAAGTGTCATTTTTATTGAGAGAATTAAACTCTTCTTCCAAGGCGTTGATCCATTTAGGATCCTTAGAAGCATTATGAAAGATGGTAGGATCATTAGTAGCAGGTAAAGTGAAAAGGTAGCGCTATGTGTGAGCCAAATCCACTTGATGACGAGGCTTAAAAATTCCTGACTTAGCACTGGTTATCATAGGATGACTGGGAATCAGTGGTCGAGCTGGAGGTTGTATATTAGCCGAAACCGGTGATGTTTGAGGAGAGTGGGGGTGTCGTTACTAGAAGATACGAGGAGTTGTCTGACATTGATGGGGATGTCTGCTGAGATGATGGAGGTGGCAGAATCTGGTTAAGGGGATTTGGGTTAGCAGGTTGAGCAATCGGTTGGGCTGAGGTTGGGTTTGGGCCAGCTGAGTGAGAGGTAGACCCAGTTCTAGTGTGTACAAGAGTGTGTGATGGAGGTGGATTTTGGGTGTGAATGGAGGTAAGTGGATTAACTGGTGGGTCAACAGGTTGAGGTTGGTGAGATGGGTCGGTGAACGGGGATTGCTTTGGGCCGGTGAGAATGGAATAATTATGGGAGGTGAAATTACATTTGGGCTAGAACATTGTTTGGATGCAACAGTGGGTTGCGATAGGGGAGTTTTAGGTGAAGTGATATTTGGTGACACATCTAAAAATGTGGTGACTTCAAGCAAGTCAATGGTTTTAGTGGCGGTAGTTGATGTATTAAGAGGAAAATAATGTTCGTCAAAGCAAGCATTTCTAGTAACATAAACATGTGATGTGTAAGGATCAAGATATCTATAGCCTTTGTATGTGGAGAAATATCCAAGAAATATACACGGAATGCTTCGAGGTGACAGTTTATGGGGAGCATAATCACAAAGGCAAGGAAAAACACGACATCCGAATGTGCGAAAAAATCGTAGTTTGGTTTTTGATGGAACAAAAGTTCAAATGGTGACTTTTCTTGCAAAATTTGACGGCAGGCGATTAATTATAAAAAAACGTCAAAGAGAAGACATCAACCCGATATTTAGTGGATATTTGGGCATGAAATAGCATAGCCAAGCCAGTTTCAACAATGTGATTATGTTTTCACTCAACCTGACCATTTTGTTGCGGTGTATAAGGACAAAACATCCGATGTAAAATACCATTTTGTTCAAACAATTTTCGGACACAGTTTTTGAGAATTCAGTTCACCATCACTTTGAAAAGTTTTAATTTCGGTGGAGAATTGAGTTTTGAACAAAAGGTTGAGAGATAGATAAAGCATCAAAAAATTATATTTGGCCCATAGTGGATATAACTAAGTAAACCACGAACAATCATCAATTAAAGCAACATAATATAGAAAATTTCCAATTGACTTTATTGGAGAAGGCTCCCATAAGTCATATTGTATTATTTCAACAGGCAAAGATTCCCGTTTATCATTAGACAAAAAAGGTTGTCATTTTGCTTTTGCAAGTTCACATGGGGAACAAAGGCCCCGTTTAGATAATACCAAAGTAAAAGACAAATAACCATTTTTTTCAACATAGAGATAATATCAAAATTGACATGCCCAAGTCTAGAGTGCCATAATTCAAAGGAACCTTTTGGACATGAGGATGAGGTGACCAAAGCTTCATGAGTTTGGCAAAGAACATAAAGGTCGTCTTCACGACACCCCCGGGTTAATGTTTGCTTAGTTTGGCGATCAGGAATATAAAAATAGGGGTGAGAAAAAATAACATCTACAGGATTATCTTCGGTCAATTAGCCAATAGATGAAAGATTTTTGCTCAGAGGTGGAACTACCAAAATGTCTTTAAGGGCAAGATTACCTAATTTTTTTGTTTGTCCCGTATTAGTAATAGGGAGAGATTGACCATTTTCAAAATAAACATTTTGATTACCTTGGCTTGGAGTCGAATTTTGAAGAGTAGCGTCATTGGGTAGCATGTGAGTGCTGGCTCCGGTGTCAGATGTCCAATCAAGAACAATGAAGTTCATGTGACACTGAGCATGAAAGGCTTGAGCCAATTGATCCAGAGTGGGAGAGGCGGTCTGAGCAAAAGAAGCAAGTTGAAAACACCATGCAGTAAAATGTCCGGATTTGCGACACAATTAGCAAGTGGTAGGGCGATTTTGGCGTCCAAAGTTCCTGTTCTTGCCCCTGTTATTATTAAAAAATTGTCGATTGGGCCTGTAGTGGGCCGAAGAAGCGTTGTTGGGTCGATATGTGGAACCGAACATGTTGGGCCTATTCGTGGAACCTTTGGTCGTGAAAGAAACAACATGAGGTTCAATTGTGCCATGAAAATTTTTCATAAACAATTCATGGCTTCAACAAAGGTAGGGATAGGACGTACCGACCGATTAGATGTAGAGAAACTTTCAAAAGAGGTACTGAGTCCACATAAAAACCAATGAAGTGGATCCATAGCATCAACGGGATGTCCAATGGCGCTAAGTTGATCACAAATAGCCTTGCAGGTACGACCAAATTCAGCAACCAGTTTGTCCACCCTTCTTAAGAGTGTTGAGATTATCACGTAAATTCTGAATTCTTTCAACCGAGGCATTGCAAAAGGCCGCTTCAAGGGCAGTCCAAATTTCACGGGACAAGGTGAGCCCAACAGTAACAGAAAATGCCTCTTCAGTCAGCGATGCATTGAGAAGGATGATGGCTTTATGTTCATCTCTTGCCTTAGTGACATAGTCAGGGATTCGAATCTCCTTGTCATTGGATCGAAAAATGATGGTGGGGTAAGAGAGCCATCCACATGGAGTAACAATTGTTGAGAGGTAAGGATGGGAAGTATTTGTGTTCTCCAATTGACATAATTTGTGAGAGAGAGTTTAATAGCAATCATAGGTGCTAAGCCAGTCATTAGGGGATTAGAGGAAGAGGATGAGGAAGCCATTAAAGGATCGAGTGGAAGGGAGGGACAAAAAAGATAAGAGGCAGAAGAAGGAAAGAAGCTAAGAGAAGAGAGATTGTAGGATTTGCGAAGGAATGTGATCGGCTGAGGAATTTTATTTGGTAACTCAACTACAATTAAGGGTATTGGCTGATACCATGTGTGTGTATCAAGAGTTGATTTCATTAAATAAACTAGATACAAGGAAACAACATATAGAGAAGATAATTACATCTAGACACCTAAGGAATAACACAATTACAACATGAATTAATATAATCTAAACATAAATATTATCTAACAGGTTGAGTTTTGTTTAAATTCAAATAAGAGAACGATCGACGTCACTTTTTATCCTTACCTTAGAGAACAGCCAAGATCAGGGTAGAGTTTGTCTAAGATCATCATCATCTCCACAGATCGAACCACATTCCCGACCATGCAGTATCTACCACTAGCTTCCGGTTTCTCAAATGCTAATATATGCGCGATAGCAGTGTCTCTCACATCAACAAGTATGTTGATTCCATCTGGAAATGCTTCCTTTCCTGCATATATGTAATTTGTCAACTTAAAAGAAAATAGATTGGTTTTCATTATGTGAAATGAACTTTAGCTATTATATTGAACAGTTACCGGTTTCTATAAAGCTCCTAAATCCCTCACAACTTAAGTTGAGAGAAGGTTGTAAGAGAGGACCAATCACATTGCCAGGATTTATTATCATCAAATCCAGACCATTCTCTCTTGCAAATTTCACAGCAGCATTCTCAGCCTGGATCTTTGAAAGGTGATACCACAACTAAAAAGAATACAATATCCATATTAGTTATAACAGTTGTAGCCGATTGACATAACCATTCATATGAAGAAAGCAATACAGAAGCAGGTGCCGAACCATAGGAGGTCGGCTGACCGGTTTACTAGAATTCTATAGAAATTTTGCTACAAAATCTAACATTTTTGTAAGAAACACATGAGTTTGATCCCTTTGTTGTAGTTAGTGGTTAACAAAACTTATAAGAGGAGAGGGGCAGGGGCGGATTTAGAGGGAAACACCGGGTTCCCAGGAACCCAGTCTTTTTGGAAAAAAACGTTTTTTTGTAGTGTAAATCTTGTATGATTTGGAAAAAAACTTTTTTTGTAGTGTAAACCTTGTATGATTTGGAAAAAGGAACCCAGTGATTTCTCCGGCTGGATCCGCCACTGGAGAGGGGGCGGTCAGTGATAGCATCACGAAAACAAAGTTCCACGCGTGGAAAACAAAGAAATCCCACCGCCACCTAAACGACAACGCGTGATAAAGTCCACGGATTCAATTTTCGTTATTTTCTTCACAGTGTGATGATTTTTTTTGTGAGGGTAATTGTTGGTTGGGGGAAAATTGTTGGGTGTGGTGGTGAGTGATGACCATTGCCACCAAAAAAAGGTTGTGAGTGATGGAAAAATGGTTGATGACATAGCATGAGTTGATTGGATAATGTCAGTGATAGAATTCTATCACTAGTGACCAGAGCCGTTCCTACGTTTTTGGAGACCCTAAGCGAACTATGAAGTAGGGGCCCTAATTTCGCCGATAAACTCTCCTCTAATCCCGACGCAATGGGTGATTACCCTTACTTTTTTCGTCTAGTGATAGCCGATAGCCTAGAAATTGAAAGAAGGTTGCGATGGGAAGTGGGAACGATGATTGCGGCTGTATTTAGGGGCTTTAGGAAGCTAAATATTGATGATTACATCGATGGTTGTGTTGTAATAGTTAGAAATCAAGGCGAAATGAGTTTTGAAACTTGGCATTTGTTTGTTAAACAATATTTATTTTGCGCTCCTTCAACGAAAAAACAGTTTAGTTTTGAAATAAACGTATTTATTTAGGCCTAATAATATACTATATATAAAAACTTTCTAAAAATTGGAGGCCTTTATTTTTTGATGACCCTAGGCCCGTGACTAGATTGCCAAGCCTATGGGCCGGCCCTGCTAGTGACCACCCCCTCCCCCTTACAAGTATACCTTACTCTGCTCACAAACAACCGGATCTGAAAACCAAGTTTCATCCACTACACCACCAGATTCTGGAAGCTTGACACCATACATAACTGTAGCCACTGAAGACGTCAACACCACTCTCTTGACAGATTCAACTTTCGCAGATGATTTAAGAACATTAAGTGTTCCCTTCACTGCAGGATCTAGCAATTCCAACTGATGCCAAAAAAAAAAAAAAAAAAAAACCTCAAACTTGAATGCACCAACATGGTTTAGAACTCATACAAATTTTAAAAGATCGAGAGGAAAAGAACAAAAACAAACCTGTGGGTCATCAACTGATAGTAGAACAGGAGATGCTGTGTGAAACACACAAACGCAACCATCAACTGCAGAATCGAAAGAGCCTTCTACACTCAAGTTAGCTTCAAACAAAGATAGTCTTTCCTTAGCTCCATCAAGAGCAAGAAGATGTTCCGTCTTTTTTGGGTCATCTGCAACGTATTTTAATTTATTCAATTCAAAAGTTGGATTGATCAAAACTGGTGTAGGTTCGGATATATCGAAACATATTGAAAGCACTGACCGAGGGATCGGACGGTTGCATGAACGGTGTAACCACGGGCAAGCAAGAGCTTAACCAGCCATGAAGCGATGTACCCAGAAGCTCCTGTGACACAAACCACCTTTCCTTCTCCACTCATCTCTCTCAAACTCTGGTAGATAAGAATGCCTTTCTGTTCTGATTTTGACTATCTATACGAATTTTTAATGGATTAAGAGCATCACAGTAAGGATGTATTTAGATGTTTTTGTGACATGGATGAGAGAGAGTGTTGAGGTGGAGGAGAGAGGTAGGTATTTTGTTCTTCCACAAAAACATGAAAAAATATACATGTGAGTATGATTAGGAGAGAGAATAGATGAAAAAAAAATTGATGTTTTTATGTATTGTGTGTACGGCAAGAGAGAGAAACAAATTTATTGGTGGGCAAGTGACACTTGGCAAATAAAAACATCTACTAAAAACACCCTTATTGTGGATGCTCTAAGGCCATCCGTAGTCATAAAGCCCCTTGTGGGGCGTTATGCGACACGTGTCGTGCCACGTCACACGGGGGCTTTATGGGGCTTTATATCACTAGAGCCCGTAGTCATAAAGTCCCTACCCATCATTACCTATTTATTAATTTTCGTTTTTATTAATTAATTACAAAAATACATGCTTTTTTTTTATTGGTCCAAAGTTTGAAAACCTTCCACATAAAGCCCCACCCACCGCGCGATATCCATAGCGCCACCCACCTTTTTTTTGCCCATAAAGCCCCTATAGCGCCCCTCGTTTCGGTGTTCCGGCGCTATGCCGCGCTATGGGGGGGTTATACCGCCCCACTACGTATGCTCTAAATAATGAAAAGTAATGTATGCAGACAGACATGTACCATATGAGTCACATCATAAATAATTTTCTTTCCATATAGCACAAAACAAACCTATCAAAAACGGGTCATTTGAATTTTTAATTTTTTTTTGAAGGGTGACTTTCAAATGTACATGGACTATTGGTCATCGGGTCCCAGTCTAGTACGGTTACTCGTCAGCTCAGCATTCGCAGACGCGATTTTCGATCGGGCCCTGGCTGCCGCTCTGACTGACCTTCGCCCGGAAACCATACTGCCCCCACACGAGAGACTCGTTGGGGTAACAACCGGATGAAAACCGGGTTGTCCTCAAGACCGCACCATGCCTCGGTAGGAACGATCCATCATTGGGACGTCCTCCCCCCAAAACGCCGCAGCCGTGGATCGAACCGGTGACCTACAAGGAGGAACCGGCCCAACCCCACCACATGCGACCAACTGGGCTAGGGGTTCGGATTTGAATTGAATATCCAATCATATTACGTCTCTTAACTTTAACTATTAAAAAAGTATGCATCACGAATTTGAATTGAATATCCAATCATAATACGTCTCTTAACTTTAACTATTAAAAAAGTATGCATCACGAATTTGAATTGAATATCCAATCATAATACGTCTCTTAACTTTAACTATTAAAAAAGTATGCATCACGAATTTGAATTGAATATCCAATCATAATACGTCTCTTAACTTTAACTATTAAAAAAGTATGCATCACGAACCCAATCGAGGTATTAAAAAGGGTCACATATTCATACATCCAAGTGCTTATTCACGCACCCTTGTATAGGTCTCGTATAAGTCTATACATTGTGTATAATCTTTTTCATTTTTCAAGAGAATCTCTGATTGTGTTATATTTTGTCTTATATGCCTCGTATAAGCCTATACGGGACGAATAGACAAAAGACCATTTTACCCCTGCTTTGGGGTTGTATGCATGGGTAAATTGGTCTTTTTTGCCTCTCTTATATGCCTCGTATAGGCCTTTATGAGGCGTATATAAAGGGTTTTTTTTACAAACACTTTTATAAACGGCAAATTACCATTTTAGCCTTGAGTTAGGCCTAGATTAGGGGTGTCTCAGGGCTAAAATGGTAATTTGCCATTTTTTTTTTTAAATTTTAAACTTTAGGGCAAGACTAGGCGTCTAGAGTTGTTTAAAAGACTGTTATACTACTGAGTTTGGGCTAGATTGTGGGCAACACAAGGCTAAAATGGTCTTTTGACCTAAACCACACCTGCAGACCTATACGGGTATTGTATCGTATCCTATAGTATCATATCCTATAGTATCGTGTCGTATTGTATCGTATCGTATCGTATAATGTAGTGTAAGTCTCGTATAGGTCTTGTATATGCATATAAGACTATACGGGACATAAATCACACCTATAGTCCTATACGAGACCTATACTACACCTATAGGCTTATACAGGTGTTGTGTCGTACCATATCGTATCGTATAATGTATAGTAAAAGTCTCGTATAGGTCCCCAATAGGCCTTGTGACCTATACATTCCGTATAGGTCTATACGAGACAGAGAGTATGCAAATAAACAGATAAAGTGTGTGAATAGTTTGAGCCATTAAAAAATTGTAACCCAAACACCCAATTAAACCCTTTAAATATAGAAATGATGTTGGAAAAGCAATTATTATATAGAGTTATTTGAGTTGTACTTGTCATGTATTTATTATAAGTATACCTATCATGCGTCCCGTTTTTCGTGTGTGCAAAATACATATATGTGGGCTTTTATAGAGACAAAAGTGAAATTACACTAATTTTACTAATTTTGTGAAAATAACGTTAAAAGCGGCGAACTGTTAATCATGCATCATGTGGTGACTTTGATAGCCGAAAGACAAGGGGTACATGAACTAATCGGCCTTTGTCCCGATTGTTGCTGAGTGTTATGTGCCTTATATCCAAGGTTTGATGCAAAACTACTATTGAGTTGAGGGTCTCACTAGAAGCAGTCTCATATTCCTACAGGTTAGGGGTAAGGCTGTGCATATCTTACCCTCCTTAAATCTTATCTTAGTTTTGTTATTGGTGAGATTTACTCAGTATGATGATGATAAGTACACTCATTGCATTTTTTTCATTTTTTACTGTAATGAATTTAAAATCATAATTGAATAATTAATTTTTTGACATATTGTTGGATTGTTCTATGTGCATGTGTATATGTCACAAAGAAAAATAAATCTAAACCCCTACGCGTGCTTGGTTAGTCAGTACAGCACTAGGATTTTATCATATAACTTTTACTTAGAAATCATTTAAATTGTTCATTCTCCTATATTGTACAAGATTTCACCCATTTTCTTTTAACACTTTTATTTTAAAAACAATACTTTGAGGATCAATATATTATCCATCTTTGCTCTATTTTGAAATATTTTAACTTGTTTTGAAGCTCTCATAAAAAAGAATGTAAACCATTAATAGATAAATAATATATATGTATATCAGAATTTTTTGCAGAAGTAAGTGTGTTGAGCAAGAAAAGAGTGCCATTAGGTGGTCAAACTTTTTGTTTTCAGATTTAGGTAAGTTGTATTTCGCAACAGCGACCTTGTAACACCTTTTCTGCAAAAACTGCAAAGTTCTGCAGAAGCTAATGAAGGTCGCTGAATGAATAAACAACCTCCTGAAAGTCGCTGAATGATAATACAATCTTGTTTAAAGTCGCTGTTTGGTACTGCTTTTTGCTGAAAGTCGCTGTTTGGTCATGCTTTCTTGCTGAAAGTCGTTGTATGATGAAACAAGCTTGTTTAAAGTCGTTGTTTCATCCAGCTTTCTTGCAGAAAGTCGCTGAATGATGTTGTTTTCTTATAAAAGGTCGTTGTATGATGAAACAAGCTTGTTTAAAGTCGCCATTTCATAGAGCTTTCTTGCAGAAAGTCGCTGAATGATATAGTTTTCTTATAAAAGGTCGTTGTTTGATATTGCAGTCTTTAAAAGGTCGCAAATTTATATAACTTTCATGTTAAATGGTGCATGGCAGTGGTCACATGTGAGTTATAATTTTAAATTGGGGCTACGATTACATGCAACTTTTGTTTGCACTAGGTCACTGTTTGACCTTGTATTTTTGCAGCAGGACATGTGAGTGGCGAAATTGAATTTCTGGCCATACAGTAACCTTACATGTAAAGATGATATGACTAAACCCTAGGGTCTCTCACATGATATGGAATCAACCCTGCAAACTTTAAGAGCTTTGTGTAAGAATTCAACTGTAGTGTAAAAAAACACTGTTCTTCAATATGGATTCGAAAACTGATGCATTGAAAGAAGTCTTTAAATTTGAACATAAAGCAAAGCACTCGAGATACCACATTTCGTTTCAAACACATATCAAACGAAGCTTCAATCCTTTGTTTACCGATAAATTTTCTGTGAACTTTGATCTGCCAAAGATGAGTTTTGAATGTCATCCTGGTCCTCTTAATGCATCGGTGTTGTTCTTGAACAATGATCACCGGGCGTTTGAGGTATTCAAAAATCCAGCAGAGTATAATAACCCAATAAATATTAGACGATCAGATCGAGCGTTCTGGCAGCATATGAAAGAAAATCCGGTTGGTCCAAGGGTAGAAGGCTTAATACGTGCAGCAGGATTCAGCGGGATATTGCAAATTGGGTACCGGTATGTAGACCACGCCTTAATAACTGCGTTGGCGAAACCACTGTGACATTACAGGATGTCAACGTGCTGTGGGGGCTACCAATAGATGGGTTGACTATATCTGGGGCTGACACTAGTATGGCAATGTATACTGTAAGAAACAAGTGTCAAGAGGTGTTGGGGTTTACCCCTGAGGAAGCTGAAGTGAAGGGCAAAAGGGTTAAGTCCACGCGAGTTTTACAAGAAATAAATTCGGATTTTTCTGAAAACCAAGCATCAGATCAAGATTGCATTTCTCGTGCACGTCAAATAATATTTTATTTGATAGGGTGCACAGTCTTACCTGATAATGCAAACCACCTGATTGATGTCAAATTTTTAGAGTTTCTTGTAGACTTGCCCGCATGTTCGGGATATAGTTAGGGCAGTGCTGTGTTAGCTCACCTTTATAGAAACCTTTGTAACGCTGCAGCACCTAATGCTATAGCCATTACTGGCCCAGTTGCGCTTCTACAAGTGTGGGTTTGGGAGAGGTTTCGTTGTTTTGCTCCTGCTATTGCCGGGTTCCACTACAATGCCCCGTTAGCTGCTCGGTAGTCTGAATTGGAAATAATTAAATTTATTATTTGGTATGTATATAACACTATGTTAATTTATTATTTATCTTTTTAGGTGGAATGGAAGCTTAACGTGTACAGAGGTTTCCACACATTGCCTGAGAACATATAGATCTCAGCTGCAATTTATGACCTAGGCAACGGTATGGTTGTTAGTTGTTGACATGTAAAATTTAAGTTTGTTTGAACACGTTTCTAAAGATTGAATTTTTTTTTTGTTTCAGTTTAATTGGAGACCATACGACGACATTGTGGGTAGACTCCCTGATATATGTCGGAGTGGTATGGGAATTTGGCGGAGTTGTTGCCCTATACTATACTATACTACTCGGTTGTGGAGCATCACTATCCTCAACGAGTGATGAGACAGTTTGGCATGTTCCAGTATATACCTAACCCAATTGCCATAGATAATACTGAGCATGCCAGGCTTCATTCCATGAACCGGAGCGGGAAAACCGAGTGGAACTGGTTAACTCGTCACGAACCGTATGTTCGTGGGTGGGAGGCACGTCATCAAAACTTGGTCACCGGGGAACTGATCACATCTTTTTCTGTCACACCCCCAAAATCCACATGCGGAGTATCACCGCTTGGAGGCGTGACTGACCAGGATCAAGCCACCAATCATATTGAACATATAAGTAAATAGTAAATGTCATTCATCAATACAATAGGTGTTTTCAAAACCAAACATAAACAAGTGTGTAGCGGAAGCAATAATGTAAAAACCCAACATAAGTATTAAGTTGAAATGTCATAAAAAAGTTTATCATAACATCCACAATCCGTGCCCACAACGACCGCGCCTCCCGTGCAAGCTCCATGAGTACCTATGGTCCTGCAAGGCATGTAACAGAGAGTCAACAACTAGTTGAGCGAGTTCACAGTTGGTTGTTCGGTTATAGTAATTGTATTGTAAACCATATGTTCGTTTAGTAACCCATATATCGTGTGTACTTGAATCGCAGTCTCCTAGACATGTGTGCGAAGATTGTGGGGGTTTCCCATGTTTTCTAGACTAGGTATATTTGTATCGCAGCCCACCCGGCATGTGTGCAAAGTTTAGAGTATGGTTCGCAGCCATTCCAGGCATGTGTGCGAAGATTAGTTCTATTATCGCAGCCATTCCCGGCGTGTGTGCGAAGAGAAGTATATGTATCACTAGTCTAGCAGTATCTACCAATAACCTTCCTCTCCCGAGGCCTATGGTATGTAATTCCGATAACAATTTAAGCATAAGTAATCATCCAAACCCATTCCCAACCCCGGGAATCCCATGCCTTGGTAAGAGTGTGAACTCACCTTGGTTTGCTCGGTATGCTAAGTTAAGTGCTCACAATTTATCAGTCAAGTCCTATATTTATGCACGTATGTTCAGTCAGTACATGTTCGTAAAGTTTCACATATAACTAACATCACAGAGTGTGTCTAGCAGTAAGCATCCTTTATCATGTAAACAGCTAATCCAATTCATGCAAATTCATCTTTCACATCATAGCTTTCCCAGTCCATTCTGACAAGGTTATCCGCTAACAGACTCAACAGAAGTAATAGACTTAAGAGAGTTTATATATATCAACAGAATTAATGAACTGAGTAAATAAACCAACATGGTTACTTACTTAACAAAGTTACTTAATTAACAGGGTTAATAAACTAATCATCATTTACAACTTTAACAGAGTTAACCATCTAACAGAGTTTACAAACTAGTAGAGTTAACAGACTAACAGATAGCAACTAACAGAGTTATAGTACACAAAGCAAAGGTGGCGAAAACACATTTGAGCCGAAAACCCTTTTGGGCCGAAAACACTCTTGAGCCGAAAACCCCATGGTGTTTTCGTTGAGGAAGGGTGTTCATTGGGTGAAGGGTTTTCGTCATATACATCATCATTATCAACAGCAGTCACGTGAACAATAACAACATACAAGATCAATCACTCGACATCAGCAGACCATCATTAACAAGCATACACAGTCGATCATATCATCACATGATACTGACAACCCATATGCAAATATTAACCTAGTAGTAGATCATATGATTCTTATTATCAAATAAACATAGCAGTGTGTCGATAATATATATATATATATATATATTGTTCTTTTATAATGGCCGACAACTGCAAACCACCACAAGAGATTATTGGTTAGATCTTGGGTGGGTGTGACTAAATGTTAGGTTGAAATCATGTGTCACATGCAAACCGTCTATATCATCAGTGAACTCATGTGCATTTATAAGATCATGTGCATCATCAGAGAAAGTAAATATCCACAATCATTATGTCTAGGGTTTTCACAATTTACAACCATTCCAATATTATGCATTCGATCCTAACAATCCCGATCAATATGTTTCGCATACAGTTACATATTCAATTACTCAAGCACATCGAAATCAAGAATTTAAACATGTAAATCACTAACCCAAGCCGAAGATACAATGAATCGATCGATGAATGAGGCTCGAGTGGCTCGCGGCTGCTGTTCGGTTTCAAGAAGAGCGAGAGAGAGTATAAGGGGTGATTAGGGTTTTGCCGAATGATGTTCCCGCATAACAGTTTGGAAAAATATTTAACTGGTCCACTAATGGGCCTGAAACCCATTTGGTTTTTGGCTGTTAACAATGGACGAAAACACTGAGGTGTTTTCGGGTGGGGCATTTGGGTTGGGGTGATTTCGAGTGGGGTGGTTGTTTGGCAAAGTTACATATTCATTCATATTACACTCAAACCTATAATAATACACAGAACACATATCAACATGATTCCATTTTGTTTTATATTAAATATACCAAACATGTTATCATCACAGGATTTAACATATTACAGACGAGTCAAACGAGTCGTGAAAACAAACCACTTAAACAATTAACGTGAAATCAATACGAAGATGGAATCTTGGAAACTCGAGTTGTCACATTATCCCCAACTTGAAATAAATTTCGTCCCGAAATTTAGCACGTAGTTACTGAGGAAGCTAGTTGTGTTGTATAGTTTACTGGTTTTCCTGGGGTGTCACATCATCCCCCCGTTGATTTGGAATTTCGTCCCGAAATTCTGTAGTAGCTTCAGCCTCAGTAGTGGTTGCACTGTTTCCGAATAACTGGGGATACTTGAGTTTCATTTGATCTTCTCGTTCCCAGGTGAACTCTGGGCCACGACGGGAGTTCCAACGAACTCGAACAAGAGGTATTCTGGTGTGCTTGAGGACCTTAACATCCCGGTCCGTGATTTCAACTGGTTCCTCGACGAATCGCAACTGTTCGTCGATAGTAAGTTCCTTCAAAGGAACTATGAGGGTCTCATCTGACAGACATTTCTTCAGATTTTAAATGTGAAAGACGTTGTGAACTGCACTGAGTTCAGCTGGTAAGTTCAGTCTGTAGGCTACTTTGCCTATTTTCTCAATGATTTCGAACGGTCCGACGTATCGTGGGTTAAGTTTGCCTCGTTTGCCAAAACGAACCACACCCTTCCAGGGTGAAACTTTGAGTAGCAATCGATCCCCAACTTGAAATTCGAGTGGTTTTCTGTCTTTATCGGCGTATGCTTTCTGAAGGTCGCGAGCTGCCGCCATGCGTTGTCGTATTTGAGCAATTCGTTCTGTTGTGTCTACCACAAGTTCTGGACCAGTGATCTGACTATCTCCCACCTCTGCCCAACAAAGAGGTGACCGGCATTTACGCCTGTACAATGCCTCAAACGGAGCAGCTTTAATGCTGGTGTGGTAGCTGTTATTGTACGAAAATTCCACAAGTGGCAGATGCTTTTCCCAGCCGTTTCCGAAATCGATTACACATGCACGAAGCATGTCTTCTAAAGTTTGAATAGTGCGCTCAGACTGCCCATCCGTCTGAGGGTGATAAGCTGTGCTCATGTCTAAATGAGAGCCGAAAGATTTGTGCATTGCTTGCCACAGTTCTGAAGTAAAACGTGCATCACGATCAGAGATAATAGAGGTTGGCACCCCGTGCCTTGAAACCACTTCTTTTAAGTAGATGTCTCCTAATGTGGAGAACTTGTCTGTTTCCTTGATAGCCAAGAAGTGTGCAGACTTTGTGAGTCGATCCACGATCACCCAAATAGTATCATTTCCACGTTGAGATCTAGGCAGGCCAGTAACAAAATCCATGGAAATTTGCTCCCATTTCCACTGTGGTATCTCAGGTTGTTGGAGTAGGCCTGAAGGTTTCTGGTATTCGGCTTTGACTCTCGCATAAGTCAAACACTTGCTGCCGTAAGTTGCTATGTGAGCCTTCATGCTAGGCCACCAATATGTAGTTCTCAAGTCGTGGTACATCTTATCCGAACCAGGATGTACTGAGTAGCGAGACTTATGAGCTTCATCCATTACAAGCTCGCGTAAGTTTCCATAGAGTGGGACCCAAATGCGTCATGTTACATAGTAAGCGTCGTCTGCCTTTTGTTCCAGCCGTTGTCTTGAACCGCGTAGGGCTTCAGCCCTGACGTTTTCTGGTTTCAATGCTTCTACCTGAGCATCTCGTATCTGAGAAGGAAGACTAGACTGAATAGTGAGTTGCAACGCTCGTACACGCCTAGGTGTAGTATCCTTTCGACTGAGGGCGTCGGCCACCACATTGGCTTTGCCCGGATGGTACTTTATAGCACATTCGTAATCGTTCAGTAGTTCGACCCATCTACGTTGTCGCATGTTCAATTCTTTCTGCTTGAATATATGCTCGAGACTCATGTGATCTGTGTAGATGGTGCACTTGGTGCCATACAGGTAATGTCGCCATATCTTGAGCGCGAAAACAACAGCTCCCAACTCTAAATCATGTGTAGTGTAATTCCGTTCGTGGATCTTAAGTTGGCGCGAAGCATAAGCAACGACTTTATCCCGTTGCATCAACACACATCCAAGACCCTGAATAGATGCGTCGCAGCAGACTACGAAATCGTCCGTGCCTTCAGGCAATGAGAGGATAGGTGCGCTACAGAGTCTATCCTTTAAGTGCTGAAACGCTGTTTCCT
Organism: Helianthus tuberosus; assembly: GCA_030545235.1. Classification (NCBI taxonomy): domain Eukaryota; kingdom Viridiplantae; phylum Streptophyta; class Magnoliopsida; order Asterales; family Asteraceae; genus Helianthus; species Helianthus tuberosus. Next base: position 13,311,375 of record CM060452.1, on the reverse strand, counting down.
GTATATTACCCCAACGATAAACAACACCTTTCTGTGTCAGTAATGTAAGCAGCTGTGCAATCTTTGAGAAGTCTTTGATGAACCGTCTGTAATAACCCGCCAAACCCAAGAATTGGCGTATTTCGGTTCGTGTGCGAGGTGCAGGCCAGTTCTTGATCGAATCTACCTTGGATGGATCAACATGAATCCCATCCTTGTTTACCACGTGGCCTAGGAAGTGGACTTCACGAAGCCAGAAGTCGCATTTTGAAAACTTGGCGTACAGCTGTTCCGTTCGAAGGAGTTCCAAAATAAGTCTTAAATGCTGCTTCTGTTCCTCCCGACTCTTTGAATAGATCAGGATGTCGTCAATGAAAACAATAACGAACTTGTCAACATAAGGTTTGCACACCCTGTTCATAAGATCCATGAAGACTGCCGGTGCGTTTGTTAATCGGAATGGCATGACCAGAAACTCGTAGTGGCCATAGCGAGTTCTGAATGCTGTTTTGGAGACGTCCTCATCTCGGACTCTTAGTTGGTGATAGCCTGACCTCAGGTCAATCTTCGAGTAATAGCTCGACCCTTGCAGCTGGTCGAACAAGTCGTCAATGCGTGGAAGAGGATAGCGATTCTTCACGGTCACTTTGTTCAGTTCGCGGTAATCGATGCACATGCGGAAAGTACCGTCTTTCTTCTTCACAAATAATACTGGAGCTCCCAAGGGCGAAGAGCTGGGACGTATGAAACCCTTTTCCAAGAGTTCTTGCAATTGCTTAGACAGTTCTTCCAGTTCAGTTGGAGCTAAGCGATAAGGTGCTCGAGCTATGGGTGCTGCTCCTGGAGCTAGCTCGATCTGAAATTCGACCTGGCGATGAGGCGGTAACCCAGGTAACTCTTCAGGAAACACTTGAGGAAAGTCGCGTATAACAGGAATATCCTCAATCTTTTTCTCTTTCGTCGATGTATCAGTAACGAGTGCTAATATTGCAGTGTGGCCCTTTCGCAAACACTTCTGTGCCTTCAAGAAGGAGATGATGCCACTCACAACACCACTCTTGTCGCCTTGAACTTCGAGAGGTTCTTTGCCAGAACGGGGAATGCGAATGATCTTCTCTTTGCATAGGATCTCTGCTTGCTGTTGGGATAACCAATCCATACCAATGACGATGTCAAAACTACCCAAAGTTATGGGAATGAGATCGATAGCGAAAGTCTGACCAGCGAGGATAAGATTACAACCCTGAACTATGTGTGTGGCCTCTAGACTTTTACCGTTAGCTAAATCTACGACATGTTTAGTGTTCAAAAGTGTTGGTGCGCGTTTAAGCATTTGACTAACTTTCAGAGACATATAACTGGTATCCGCTCCCGAATCAAATAGTACAGTAACATAAAAGTCGTCGAGAAGAAACTTACCCATAACCACATTAGGATCGTTCCTTGCATCACCCTGACCGATCACAAATGCACGACCCCTAGCACCATTGTTGTTGTTGTTTCCCCCATTGTTATTCCCATTGCCCTGATTATTGTTGTTGTTATTCTGATTCTGGTTTAACTGGGGGCAGCCCCGCTTGAAGTGGCCTTCAGCCCCACATTGAAAGCATCCCCTATTGCCTCGCTGTTGTTGTTGTTGTTGCTGGTTTCGTGGAGCTGGTGGCTGTTGTTGCTGGTTCTGATTCGCAGGCCTTGAGCTCCTGCAATCTTTAGCTTCATGACCTATCTTGAGACATCTCTGACAGTGGCCCTTGCGACACTGACCACTGTGGTGTCTGTTGCACCTGTTACACAGTGGGTGAATTCCCCGATATCCACCCTGCCCCTGACCACCAGAAGATCGCTGACTCGGACTCTGGTAATCATTAGTCTTGCGCTGCTGCTGTGCTTGAGACTGAACGGTAGCTGAACCCCTGCTGGAATCCCCCTCCCATTTCCGCTTATTGTCACTGGGAGTAGCAGGAGTAGCTGAAGTGGTAGCGGTAGTAGTAGCGTTGATACGTTTAGGCAGCCTGCCCTGTTCCACTGCCTGATCGGTGAGGCGATGAGCTAACTTGACGATCTGTTGAATGGTGCCTAGATTCGCTGAGGTTACATGACTTTGAATCTCCGACACTAGACCCTTGAGATACAGTTCAATACGTTTAATGGGAGGGTCTACCATAGTAGGACACAGAATAGCCAACTCGTTTGATATTTTGGTGTACGCTTCTATTTCTGATCCCGTCATCTGCAAATTGTAAAACTCTACCTCCAGCTTATGAATGTCATCACGGCTACAGTATTCCTCCTTGATCAACTCCTTGAAATCATTCCAGGGTGTGGCGTTAGCAACTGCCAACCCTAACATCTGAACTTGCGCCTTCCACCAAGTCAGCGCAATGCCTTCTAGAGTACCAGTGGCGTACTTCACCCTGCGAGCCTCAGGGCATTCACACATCTCAAATACGGACTCGAGCTTTTCAAACCAATGGAGGAGTCCAACTGCTCCTTCCGTGCCACTGAAAGTAGTAGGACGACAGTCCATGAAAGTCTTGAAGGTGCAAACAGGTGGTTGACCTGTTGGGTATAAGAATCAGGACAAGATTAAACACAAGAGTTGGTTTAGGAGTGTAGGATCTAAAGATCCGAGTGTGAGTTACAACTGCAGGGTATACCTCCTGCTTGTGCGGCTGCAAGTGCCGCAGCAACTTGTTCGTTAATGAGAGCCGTCAACTGGGCTTTTGTCATGTTGATACGTCCAGCCATGATCTTCATAGCAAAGATAACATAAGTAAGAGAGGTTCGCGAATAGTGCGATGACAGAAGAGAGTGAGCACACAAGTATTCTCAAGCAATAGGAGTTATGTGTATCTAAGCATACCATGAGCAAAGTTCTATGTAATTCTAGCAAGTAGGCAATAAAACATATACCATATTACCTAGAATGTTGAGTCTTGCACGTGGAGCGAGGCGTCGTTGTGGATTGTTGAGCACTGTACAGGTTATAGTCTGGTTTTAATAAAAACGTTTTCCCCTTATTAAAACCAAGTTCACTATAACCAATGGCTCTGATACCAATCTGTCACACCCCCAAAATCCACATGCGGAGTATCACCGCTTGGAGGCGTGACTGACCAGGATCAAGCCACCAATCATATTGAACATATAAGTAAATAGTAAATGTCATTCATCAATACGATAGGTATTTTCAAAACCAAACATAAACAAGTGTGTAGCGGAAGCAATAATGTAAAAACCCAACATAAGTATTAAGTAGAAATGTCATAAAAGAGTTTATCATAACATCCACAATCCGTGCCCACAACGACCGCGCCTCCCGTGCAAGCTCCATGAGTACCTATGGTCCTGCAAGGCATGTAACAGAGAGTCAACAACTAGTTGAGCGAGTTCACAGTTGGTTGTTCGGTTATAGTAATTGTATTGTATTGTAAACCATATGTTCGTTTAGTAACCCATATATCGTATGTACTTGAATCGCAGTCTCCTAGACATGTGTGCGAAGATTGTGGGGGTTTCCCATGTTTTCTAGACTAGGTATATTTGTATCGCAGCCCACCCGGCATGTGTGCAAAGTTTAGAGTATGGTTCGCAGCCATTCCAGGCATGTGTGCGAAGATTAGTTCTATTATCGCAGCCATTCCCGGCGTGTGTGCGAAGAGAAGTATATGTATCACTAGTCTAGCAGTATCTACCAATAACCTTCCTCTCCCGAGGCCTATGGTATGTAATTCCGATAACAATTTAAGCATAAGTAATCATCCAAACCCATTCCCAACCCCGGGAATCCCATGCCTTGGTAAGAGTGTGAACTCACCTTGGTTTGCTCGGTATGCTAAGTTAAGTGCTCACAATTTATCAGTCAAGTCCTATATTTATGCACGTATGTTCAGTCAGTACATGTTCGTAAAGTTTCACATATAACTAACATCACAGTAATATCATAGAGTGTGTCTAGCAGTTAGCATCCTTTATCATGTAAACAGCTAATCCAATTCATGCAAATTCATCTTTCACATCATAGCTTTCCCAGTCCATTCTAACAAGGTTATCCACTAACAGACTCAACAGAAGTAATAGACTTAAGAGAGTTTATATATATCAACAGAATTAATGAACTGAGTAAATAAACCAACATGGTTACTTACTTAACAAAGTTACTTAATTAACAGGGTTAATAAACTAATCATCATTTACAACTTTAACAGAGTTAACCATCTAACAGAGTTTACAAACTAGTAGAGTTAACGGACTAACAGATAGCAACTAACAGAGTTATAGTACACAAAGCAAAGGTGGCGAAAACACATTTGAGCCGAAAACCCTTTTGGGCCGAAAACACTCTTGAGCCGAAAACCCCATGGTGTTTTCGTTGAGGAAGGGTGTTCATTGGGTGAAGGGTTTTCGTCATATACATCATCATTATCAACAGCAGTCACGTGAACAATAACAACATACAAGATCAATCACTCGACATCAGCAGACCATCATTAACAAGCATACACAGTCGATCATATCATCACATGATACTGACAACCCACATGCAAACATTAACCTAGTAGTAGATCATATGATTCTTATTATCAAATAAACATAGCAGTGTGTCGATAATATATATATATATATATATATATATATATATATATATATATATATATATATATATATATTGTTCTTTTATAATGGCCGACAACTGCAAACCACCACAAGAGATTATTGGTTAGATCTTGGGTGGGTGTGACTAAATGTTAGGTTGAAATCATGTGTCACATGCAAACCGTCTATATCATCAGTGAACTCATGTGCATTTATAAGATCATGTGCATCATCAGAGAAAGTAAATATCCACAATCATTATGTCTAGGGTTTTCACAATTTACAACCATTCCAATACTATGCATTCGATCCTAACAATCCCGATCAATATGTTTTGCATACAGTTACATATTCAATTACTCAAGCACATCGAAATCAAGAATTTAAACATGTAAATCACTAACCCAAGCCGAAGATACAATGAATCGATCGATGAATGAGGCTCGAGTGGCTCGCGGCTGCTGTTCGGTTTCAAGAAGAGCGAGAGAGAGTATAAGGGGTGATTAGGGTTTTGCCGAATGATGTTCCCGCATAACAGTTTGGAAAAATATTTAACTGGTCCACTAATGGGCCTGAAACCCATTTGGTTTTCGGCTGTTAACAATGGACGAAAACACTGAGGTGTTTTCGGGTGGGGCATTTGGGTTGGGGTGATTTCGAGTGGGGTGGTTGTTTGGCAAAGTTACATATTCATTCATATTACACTCAAACCTATAATAATACACAGAACACATATCAACATGATTCCATTTTGTTTTATATTAAATATACCAAACATGTTATCATCACAGGATTTAACATATTACAGACGAGTCAAACGAGTCGTGAAAACAAACCACTTAAACAATTAACGTGAAATCAATACGAAGATGGAATCTTGGAAACTCGAGTTGTCACATTATCCCCAACTTGAAATAAATTTCGTCCCGAAATTTAGCACGTAGTTACTGAGGAAGCTAGTTGTGTTGTATAGTTTACTGGTTTTCCTGGGGTGTCACATCATCCCCCCGTTGATTTGGAATTTCGTCCCGAAATTCTGTAGTAGCTTCAGCCTCAGTAGTGGTTGCACTGTTTCCGAATAACTGGGGATACTTGAGTTTCATTTGATCTTCTCGTTCCCAGGTGAACTCTGGGCCACGACGGGAGTTCCAACGAACTCGAACAAGAGGTATTCTGGTGTGCTTGAGGACCTTAACATCCCGGTCCGTGATTTCAACTGGTTCCTCGACGAATCGCAACTGTTCGTCGATAGTAAGTTCCTTCAAAGGAACTATGAGGGTCTCATCTGACAGACATTTCTTCAGATTTTAAATGTGAAAGACGTTGTGAACTGCACTGAGTTCAGCTGGTAAGTTCAGTCTGTAGGCTACTTTGCCTATTTTCTCAATGATTTCGAACGGTCCGACGTATCGTGGGTTAAGTTTGCCTCGTTTTCCAAAACGAACCACACCCTTCCAGGGTGAAACTTTGAGTAGCACTCGATCCCCAACTTGAAATTCGAGTGGTTTTCTGTCTTTATCGGCGTATGCTTTCTGACGGTCGCGAGCTGCCGCCATGCGTTGTCGTATTTGAGCAATTCGTTCTGTTGTGTCTACCACAAGTTCTGGACCAGTGATCTGACTATCTCCCACCTCTGCCCAACAAAGAGGTGACCGACATTTACGCCCGTACAATGCCTCAAACGGAGCAGCTTTAATGCTGGTGTGGTAGCTGTTATTGTACGAAAAATCCACAAGTGGCAGATGCTTTTCCCAGCCGTTTCCAAAATCGATTACACATGCACGAAGCATGTCTTCTAAAGTTTGAATAGTGCGCTCAGACTGCCCATCCGTCTGAGGGTGATAAGCTGTGCTCATGTCTAAACGAGAGCCAAAAGATTTGTGCATTGCTTGCCACAGTTCTGAAGTAAAACGTGCGTCACGATCAGAGATAATAGAGGTTGGCACCCCGTGCCTTGAAACCACTTCTTTTAAGTAGATGTCTGCTAATGTGGAGAACTTGTCTGTTTCCTTGATAGCCAAGAAGTGTGCAGACTTTGTGAGTCGATCCACGATCACCCAAATAGTATCATTCCCACGTTGAGATCTAGGCAGGCCAGTAACAAAATCCATGGAAATTTGCTTCCATTTCCACTGTGGTATCTGTAACACCCCAAAAATGGGTTTGGTAATTTAAACCCGGTTAATATTAAGGAATGGGTAAAAATACCGTTAGGGGTAAAAGTGAACCCGTAAATGAATATCAACTAGGAAATTATGTTATGACATTAAAGTGTGCAAATAGATACTTAACCATATATATTTAAGACTTAACACTTGAGGGACCAAATGTGCATAAGTTGAAAGTGGAATAATGAAAGATTAAAATATCTAAACACAACACATACATTAGACGTATGTGTGTGTGTTCGACATTAGGTGAAGCAAGAAGAACAAAACCCTAAATACTACTAATCCATCAAATTAGAAGAGAAATTGAAGTGTAAATTGATGCATGTATCCAGATTTACGGTCCTCTAAGTGTGCTCAACATCAAGTAAGTTGAATTTTATGCTTTAGTGATGTTTAATGATATGGGTTATGTGTAATCCATGGATGTATTGCGAAATTAAGCATGAATGTTAGTTAATTTCAACATAAGGAAGTCGTAATGTGCTTGATTTTGACTATATTGATGGTTTGATAAGAAACCCATTTGAAATTTTGATGATGTATGTGTTAATTCTTGATATAGTTTGATGAGTAAGGTTAATATATGCATAATGATATTATAATAATCTGAATATTTGAAGAATTCATGTGTTGGTGATGTTTTGCCATGACTTTAGAAAAGATTTTGTAGAGATGTGCTTAATAGGCTTGTACATCTCGCTAGATAAGTAGTATGCACATAGGGTGTTCGATGAAATGCTTGAGCTGAATTGATTATGTATGAATATGAAGAATTTTAGATTTAAAAGATCTAATAATGGCGTGGAATATGAATATGAGTAATGAACGTTAGAGTGAATGATGTGAATGCGTGTAAATGATGTATAATGTGAAAACTAAATGCAAATGTGATACACCCTTTAGGGTCGAAGAAAGGAGGAGAATCAAGTCAAGCGAAAGCATTAGGAGCGCATGACTCCGGTAAGTTCTTATGAACTTCGTTTACTCTACTAGTAGGTTTATGAATGATATTTATGATAATACGAATTCGATGTTATTACTAAGTTAAGTTTTAGTTGAAATGGGTCGGGAGTGATTAAGAAAGAAATTCGATTAAGTTTGGCTAAGAAAGGGAACTTACATAATGAATTATGAATAAACATAAATTAAGGAGATATATATGTAGGAGGTAAATTGTAAGTACGAGTGTGAATAGAAAATGAATACATGCTTGAGAGAGGTATTTAATTATATGCTTGAATGAATAAGACAAGTTATGCGTATTTGAGGACACGTCCATATGAAAGGAAGCTAATGATACTAACCGTTTTTCTATTGAGAATTAATGTGAAGCATAGGCAGGTTAACAATGGAAGTAAAGGTTGACTCTGCAATCCGATGCGAGTGATCGAATGGATGGATGAAGGAGCTAGTATAAGAGAAAGCATGATATGTGGACGTTTTATTATGCATGTGTTAATATTTTTGTATTATGTCACCGGTTACTAATGATGAGATTGAATGTGGTGACTGCAGGTTGCACAGGGTTATGGATGTTTCATCAAGAATTGTACGCGGTTGAAGATCGAGTCAAGACATGGATTGTACGTGGGTGTGTATGTGGTCACTTAATTCGATATATGTATGTTAGTTGTTAATCAAATTTTACAAAGGAATTAATGTATTTAAGTGAAAGAAAGAATATCATTAAAGAAATTTTAATTATGTGTTTTCCGTTGCGAATCTTGGGTTTTAACGTGTTAGGGCGTTACAGTATCTCAGGTTGTTGGAGTAGGCCTGAAGGTTTCTGGTATTCGGCTTTGACTCTCGCACAAGTCAAACACTTGCTGACGTAAGTTGCTATGTGAGCCTTCATGCTAGGCCACCAATATGTAGTTCTCAAGTCGTGGTACATCTTATCCGAACCAGGATGTACTGAGTAGCGAGACTTATGAGCTTCATCCATTACAAGCTCGCGTAAATTGCCATAGAGTGGGACCCAAATGCGTCCTGTTACATAGTAAGCGTCGTCTGCCTTTTGTTCCAGCCGTTGTCTTGAACCGCGTAGGGCTTCAGCCCTGACGTTTTCTGGTTTCAATGCTTCTACCTGAGCATCTCGTATCTGAGAAGGAAGACTAGACTGAATAGTGAGTTGCAACGCTCGTACACGCCTAGGTGTAGTATCCTTTCAACTGAGGGCGTCGGCCACCACATTGGCTTTGCTCGGATGGTACTTTATAGCACATTCGTAATCGTTCAGTAGTTCGACCCATATACGTTGTCGCATGTTCAATTCTTTCTGCTTGAATATATGCTCGAGACTCCTGTGATCTGTGTAGATGGTGCACTTGGTGCCATACAGGTAATGTCGCCATATCTTGAGCGCGAAAACAACAGCTCCCAACTCTAAATCATGTGTAGTGTAATTCCATTCGTGGATATTAAGTTGGCGCGAAGCATAAGCAATGACTTTATCCCGTTGCATCAACACACATCCAAGACCCTGAATAGATGCGTCGCAGCAGACTACGAAATCGTCTGTGCCTTCAGGCAATGAGAGGATAGGTGCGCTACAGAGTCTATCCTTTAAGTGCTGAAACGCTGTTTCCTGTATATTACCCCAACGATAAACAACACCTTTTTGTGTCAGTAATGTAAGCGGCTGTGCAATCTTTGAGAAGTCTTTGATGAACCGTCTGTAATAACCCGCCAAACCCAAGAATTGGCGTATTTCGGTTCGTGTGCGAGGTGCAGGCCAGTTCTTGATCGAATCTACCTTGGATGGATCAACATGAATCCCATCCTTGTTTACCACGTGGCCTAGGAAGTGGACTTCACAAAGCCAGAAGTCGCATTTTGAAAACTTGGCGTACAGCTGTTCCGTTCGAAGGAGTTCCAAAATAAGTCTTAAATGCTGCTTGTGTTCCTCCCGACTCTTTGAATAGATCAGGATGTCGTCAATGAAAACAATAACGAACTTGTCAAGATAAGGTTTGCACACCCTGTTCATAAGATCCATGAAGACTGCCGGTGCGTTTGTTAATCCGAATGGCATGACCAGAAACTCGTAGTGGCCATAGCGAGTTCTGAATGCTGTTTTGGGGACGTCCTCATCTCGGACTCTCAGTTGGTGATAGCCTGACCTCAGGTCAATCTTCGAGTAATAGCTAGACCCTTGCAGCTGGTCGAACAAGTCGTCAATGCGTGGAAGAGGATAGCGATTCTTCACGGTCACTTTGTTCAGTTCGCGGTAATCGATGCACATGCGGAAAGTACCGTCTTTCTTCTTCACAAATAATACTGGATCTCCCAGGGCGAAGAGCTGGGACGTATGAAACCCTTTTCCAAGAGTTCTTGCAATTGCTTAGACAGTTCTTCCAGTTCAGTTGGAGCTAAGCGATAAGGTGCTCGAGCTATGGGTGCTGCTCCTGGAGCTAGCTCGATCTGAAATTCGACCTGGCGATGAGGCGGTAACCCGGGTAACTCTTCAGGAAACACTTGAGGAAAGTCGCGTACAACAGGAATATCCTCAATCTTTTTCTCTTTCGTCGATGTATCAGTAACGAGTGCTAATATTGCAGTGTGGCCCTTTCGCAAACACTTATGTGCCTTCAAGAAGGAGATGATGCCACTCACAACACCACTCTTGTCGCCTTGAACTTCGAGAGGTTCTTTGCCAGAACGGGGAATGCGAATGATCTTCTCTTTGCATAGGATCTCTGCTTGCTGTTGGGATAACCAATCCATACCAATGACGATGTCAAAACTACCCAAAGTTATGGGAATGAGATCGATAGCGAAAGTCTGACCAGCGAGGATAAGATTACAACCCTGAACTATGTGTGTGGCCTCTAGACTTTTACCGTTAGCTAACTCTACGACATGTTTAGTGTTCAAAAGTGTTGGTGCGCGTTTAAGCATTTGACTAACTTTCAGAGACATATAACTGGTATCCGCACCCGAATCAAATAGTACAGTAACATAAAAGTCGTCGAGAAGAAACTTACCCATAACCACATTAGGATCGTTCCTTGCATCACCCTGACCGATCACAAATGCACGACCCCTAGCACCATTGTTGTTGTTGTTTCCCCCATTGTTATTCCCATTGCCCTGATTATTGTTGTTGTTATTCTGATTCTGGTTTAACTGGGGGTAGTCCCGCTTGAAGTGGCCTTCAGCCCCACATTGAAAGCATCCCCTATTGCCTCGCTGTTGTTGTTGTTGTTGCTGGTTTCGTGGAGCTGGTGGCTGTTGTTGCTGGTTCTGATTCGCAGGCCTTGAGCTCCTGCAATCTTTAGCTTCATGACCTATCTTGAGACATCTCTGACAGTGGCCCTTGCGACACTGACCACTGTGGTGTCTGTTGCACCTGTTACACAGTGGGTGAATTCCCCGATATCCACCCTGCCCCTGACCACCAGAAGATTGTTGACTCGGACTCTGGTAATCATTAGTCTTGCGCTGCTGCTGTGCTTGAGACTGAACGGTAGCTGAACCCCTGCTGGAATCCCCCTCCCATTTCCGCTTATTGTCACTGGGAGTAGCAGGAGTAGCTGAAGTGGTAGCGGTAGTAGTAGCGTTGATACGTTTAGGCAGCCTGCCCTGTTCCACTGCCTGATCGGTGAGGCGATGAGCTAACTTGACGATCTATTGAATGGTGCCTAGATTCGCTGAGGTTACATGACTTTGAATCTCCGGCACTAGACCCTTGAGATACAGTTCAATACGTTTAATGGGAGGGTCTACCATAGTAGGACACAGAATAGCCAACTCGTTTGATCTTTTGGTGTACGCTTCTATTTCTGATCCCGTCATCTGCAAATTGTAAAACTCTACCTCCAGCTTATGAATGTCATCACGGCTACAGTATTCCTCCTTGATCAACTCCTTGAAATCGTTCCAAGGTGTGGCGTTAGCAACTGCCAACCCTAACATCTGAACTTGCGCCTTCCACCAAGTCAGCGCAATTCCTTCTAGAGTACCAGTGGCGTACTTCACCCTGCGAGCCTCAGGGCATTCACACATCTCAAATACGGACTCGAGCTTTTCAAACCAATGGAGGAGTCCAACTGCTCCTTCTGTGCCACTGAAAGTAGTAGGACGACAGTCCATGAAAGTCTTGAAGGTGCAAACAGGTGGTTGACCTGTTGGGTATAAGAATCAGGACAAGATTAAACACAAGAGTTGGTTTAGGAGTGTAGGATCTAAAGATCCGAGTGTGAGTTACAACTGCAGGGTATACCTCCAGCTTGTGCGTCTGCAAGTGCCGCAGCAACTTGTTCGTTAATGAGAGCCGTGAACTGGGCTTGTGTCATGTTAATACGTCCAGCCATGATCTTCATAGTAAAGATAACATAAGTAAGAGAGGTTCGCGAATAGTGCGATGACAGAAGAGAGTGAGCACACAAGTATTCTCAAGCAATAGGAGTTATGTGTATCTAAGCCTACCATGAGCAAAGTTCTATGTAATTCTAGCAAGTAGGCAATAAAACATATACCATATTACCTAGAATGTTGAGTCTTGCACGTGGAGCGAGGCGTCGTTGTGGATTGTTGAGCACTGTACAGGTTATAGTCTGGTTTTAATAAAAACGTTTTCCCCTTATTAAAACCAAGTTCACTATAACCAATGGTTCTGATACCAATCTGTCACACCCCCAAAATCCACATGCGGAGTATCACCGCTTGGAGGCGTGACTGACCAGGATCAAGCCACCAATCATATTGAACATATAAGTAAATAGTAAATGTCATTCATCAATAGGATAGGTGTTTTCAAAACCAAACATAAACAAGTGTGTAGCGGAAGCAATAATGTAAAAACCCAACATAAGTATTAAGTTGAAATGTCATAAAAGAGTTTATCATAACATCCACAATCCGTGCCCACAACGACCGCGCCTCCCGTGCAAGCTCCATGAGTACCTATGGTCCTGCAAGGCATGTAACAGAGAGTCAACAACTAGTTGAGCGAGTTCACAGTTGGTTGTTCGGTTATAGTAATTGTATTGTAAACCATATGTTCGTTTAGTAACCCATATATCGTATGTACTTGAATCGCAGTCTCCTAGACATGTGTGCGAAGATTGTGGGGGTTTCCCATGTTTTCTAGACTAGGTATATTTGTATCGCAGCCCACCCGGCATGTGTTCAAAGTTTAGAGTATGGTTCGCAGCCATTCCAGGCATGTGTGCGAAGATTAGTTCTATTATCGCAGCCATTCCCGGCGTGTGTGCGAAGAGAAGTATATGTATCACTAGTCTAGCAGTATCTACCAATAACCTTCCTCTCCCGAGGCCTATGGTATGTAATTCCGATAACAATTTAAGCATAAGTAATCATCCAAACCCATTCCCAACCCCGGGAATCCCATGCCTTGGTAAGAGTGTGAACTCACCTTGGTTTGCTCGGTATGCTAAGTTAAGTGCTCACAATTTATCAGTCAAGTCCTATATTTATGCACGTATGTTCAGTCAGTACATGTTCGTAAAGTTTCACATATAACTAACATCACAGTAATATCACAGAGTGTGTCTAGCAGTTAGCATCCTTTATCATGTAAACAGCTAATCCAATTCATGCAAATTCATCTTTCACATCATAGCTTTCCCAGTCCATTCTGACAAGGTTATCCACTAACAGACTCAACAGAAGTAATAGACTTAAGAGAGTTTATATATATCAACAGAATTAATGAACTGAGTAAATAAACCAACATGGTTACTTACTTAACAAAGTTACTTAATTAACAGGGTTAATAAACTAATAATCATTTACAACTTTAACAGAGTTAACCATCTAACAGAGTTTACAAACTAGTAGAGTTAACTCACTAACAGATAGCAACTAACAGAGTTATAGTACACAAAGCAAAGGTGGCGAAAACACATTTGAGCCGAAAACCCTTTTGGGCCGAAAACACTCTTGAGCCGAAAACCCCATGGTGTTTTCGTTGAGGAAGGGTGTTCATTGGGTGAAGGGTTTTCGTCATATACATCATCATTATCAACAGCAGTCACGTGAACAATAACAACATACAAGATCAATCACTCGACATCAGCAGACCATCATTAACAAGCATACACAGTCGATCATATCATCACATGATACTGACAACCCACATGCAAACATTAACCTAGTAGTAGATCATATGATTCTTATTATCAAATAAACATAGCAGTGTGTCGATAATATATATATATATATATATTGTTCTTTTATAATGGCCGACAACTACAAACCACCACAAGAGATTATTGGTTAGATCTTGGGTGGGTGTGACTAAATGTTAGGTTGAAATCATGTGTCACATGCAAACCGTCTATATCATCAGTGAACTCATGTGCATTTATAAGATCATGTGCATCATCAGAGAAAGTAAATATCCACAATCATTATGTCTAGGGTTTTCACAATTTACAACCATTCCAATACTATGCATTCGATCCTAACAATCCCGATCAATATGTTTCGCATACAGTTACATATTCAATTACTCAAGCACATCGAAATCAAGAATTTAAACATGTAAATCACTAACCCAAGCCGAAGATACAATGAATCGATCGATGAATGAGGCTCGAGTGGCTCGCGGCTGCTGTTCGGTTTCAAGAAGAGCGAGAGAGAGTATAAGGGGTGATTAGGGTTTTGCCGAATGATGTTCCCACATAACAGTTTGGAAAAATATTTAACTGGTCCACTAATGGGCCGGAAACCCATTTGGTTTTCGGCTGTTAACAATGGACGAAAACACTGAGGTGTTTTCGGGTGGGGCATTTGGGTTGGGGTGATTTCGAGTGGGGTGGTTGTTTGGCAAAGTTACATATTCATTCATATTACACTCAAACCTATAATAATACACAGAACACATATCAACATGATTCCATTTTGTTTTATATTAAATATACCAAACATGTTATCATCACAGGATTTAACATATTACAGACGAGTCAAACGAGTCGTGAAAACAAACCACTTAAACAATTAACGTGAAATCAATACGAAGATGGAATTTTGGAAACTCGAGTTGTCACAATATCCCCAACTTGAAATAAATTTCGTCCCGAAATTTAGCACGTAGTTACTGAGGAAGCTAGTTGTGTTGTATAGTTTACTGGTTTTCCTGGGGTGTCACATCATCCCCCCGTTGATTTGGAATTTCGTCCCGAAATTCTGTAGTAGCTTCAGCCTCAGTAGTGGTTGCACTGTTTCCGAATAACTGGGGATACTTGAGTTTTATTTGATCTTCTCATTCCCAGGTGAACTCTGGGCCACGACGGGAGTTCCAACGAACTCGAACAAGAGGTATTCTGGTGTGCTTGAGGACCTTAACATCCCGGTCCGTGATTTCAACTGGTTCCTCGACGAATCGCAACTGTTCGTCGATAGTAAGTTCCTTCAAAGGAACTATGAGGGTCTCATCTGACAGACATTTCTTCAGATTTTAAATGTGAAAGACGTTGTGAACTGCACTGAGTTCAGCTGGTAAGTTCAGTCTGTAGGCTACTTTGCCTATTTTCTCAATGATTTCGAACGGTCCGACGTATCGTGGGTTAAGTTTGCCTCGTTTTCCAAAACGAACCACACCCTTCCAGGGTGAAACTTTGAGTAGCACTCGATCCCCAACTTGAAATTCGAGTGGTTTTCTGTCTTTATCGACGTATGCTTTCTGACGGTCGCGAGCTGCCGCCATGGGTTGTCGTATTTGAGCAATTCGTTCTGTTGTGTCTACCACAAGTTCTGGACCAGTGATCTGACTATCTCCCACCTCTGCCCAACAAAGAGGTGACCGGCATTTACGCCCGTACAATGCCTCAAACGGAGCAGCTTTAATGCTGGTGTGGTAGCTGTTATTGTACGAAAATTCCACAAGTGGCAGATGCTTTTCCCAGCCGTTTCTGAAATCGATTACACATGCACGAAGCATGTCTTCTAAAGTTTGAATAGTGCGCTCAGACTGCCCATCCATCTGAGGGTGATAAGCTGTGCTCATGTCTAAACGAGAGCCAAAAGATTTGTGCATTGCTTGCCACAGTTCTGAAGTAAAACGTGCGTCACGATCAGAGATAATAGAGGTTGGCACCCCGTGCCTTGAAACCACTTCTTTTAAGTAGATGTCTGCTAATGTGGAGAACTTGTCTGTTTCCTTGATAGCCAAGAAGTGTGCAGACTTTGTGAGTCGATCCACGATCACCCAAATAGTATCATTCCCACGTTGAGATCTAGGCAGGCCAGTAACAAAATCCATGGAAATTTGCTCCCATTTCCACTGGGGTATCTGTAACACCCCAAAAATGGGTTTGGTAATTTAAACCCGGTTAATATTAAGGAACGGGTAAAAATACCGTTAGGGGTAAAAGTGAACCCGTAAATGAATATCAACTAGGAAATTATGTTAACACATTAAAGTGTGCAAATAGATACTTAACCATATATATTTAAGACTTAACACTTGAGGGACCAAATGTGCATAAGTTGAAAGTGGAATAATGAAAGATTAAAATATCTAAACACAACACATACATCAGACGTATGTGTGTGTGTTCGACATTAGGTGAAGCAAGAAGAACAAAACCCTAAATACTACTAATCCATCAAATTAGAAGAGAAATTGAAGCGTAAATTGATGCATGTATCCAGATTTACGATCCTCTAAGTGTGCTCAACATCAAGTAAGTTGAATTTTATGCTTTAGTGATGTTTAATGATATGGGTTATGTGTAATCCATGGATGTATTGCGAAATTAAGCATGAATGTTAGTTAATTTCAACATAAGGAAGTCGTAATGTGCTTGATTTTGACTATATTGATGGTTTGATAAGAAACCCATTTGAAATTTTGATGATGTATGTGTTAATTCTTGATATAGTTTGATGAGTAAGGTTAATATATGCATAATGATATTATAATAATCTGAATATTTGAAGAATTCATGTGTTGGTGATGTTTTGCCATGACTTTAGAAAAGATTTTGTAGAGATGTGCTTAATAGGCTTGTACATCTCGCTAGATAAGTAGTATGCACATAGGGTGTTCGATGAAATGCTTGAGCTGAATTGATTATGTATGAATATGAAGAATTTTAGATTTAAAAGATCTAATAATGGCGTGGAATATGAATATGAGTAATGAACGTTAGAGTGAATGATGTGAATGCGTGTAAATGATGTATAATGTGAAAACTAAATGCAAATGTGATACACCCTTTAGGGTCGAAGAAAGGAGGAGAATCAAGTCAAGCGAAAGCATTAGGAGCGCATGACTCCGGTAAGTTCTTATGAACTTCGTTTACTCTACTAGTAGGTTTATGAATGATATTTATGATAATACGAATTCGATGTTATTACTAAGTTAAGTTTTAGTTGAAATGGGTCGGGAGTGATTAAGAAAGAAATTCGATTAAGTTTGGGTAAGAAAGGGAACTTACATAATGAATTATGCATAAACATGAATTAAGGAGATATATATGTAGGAGGTAAATTGTAAGTACGAGTGTGAATAGAAAATGAATACATGCTTGAGAGAGGTATTTAATTATATGCTTGAATGAATAAGACAAGTTATGCGTATTTGAGGACACGTCCATATGAAAGGAAGCTAATGATACTAACCGTTTTTCTATTGAGAATTAATGTGAAGCATAGGCAGGTTAACAATGGAAGTAAAGGTTGACTCTGCAATCCGATGCGAGTGATCGAATGGATGGATGAAGGAGCTAGTATAAGAGAAAGCATGATATGTGGACGTTTTATTATGCATGTGTTAATATTTTTGTATTATGTCACCGGTTACTAATGATGAGATTGAATGTGGTGACTGCAGGTTGCACAGGGTTATGGATGTTTCATCAAGAATTGTACGCGGTTGAAGATCGAGTCAAGACATGGATTGTACGTGGGTGTGTATGTGGTCACTTAATTCGATATATGTATGTTAGTTGTTAATCAAATTTTACAAAGGAATTAATGTATTTAAGTGAAAGAAAGAATATCATTAAAGAAATTTTAATTATGTGTTTTCCGTTGCGAATCTTGGGTTTTAACGTGTTAGGGCGTTACAGTATCTCAGGTTGTTGGAGTAGGCCTGAAGGTTTCTGGTATTCGGCTTTGACTCTCGCACAAGTCAAACACTTGCTGACGTAAGTTGCTATGTGAGCCTTCATGCTAGGCCACCAATATGTAGTTCTCAAGTCGTGGTACATCTTATCCGAACCAGGATGTACTGAGTAGCGAGACTTATGAGCTTCATCCATTACAAGCTCGCGTAAATTGCCATAGAGTGGGACCCAAATGCGTCCTGTTACATAGTAAGCGTCGTCTGCCTTTTGTTCCAGCCGTTGTCTTGAACCGCGTAGGGCTTCAGCCCTGACGTTTTCTGGTTTCAATGCTTCTACCTGAGCATCTCGTATCTGAGAAGGAAGACTAGACTGAATAGTGAGTTGCAACGCTCGTACACGCCTAGGTGTAGTATCCTTTCAACTGAGGGTGTCGGCCACCACATTGGCTTTGCCCGGATGGTACTTTGTAGCACATTCGTAATCGTTCAGTAGTTCGACCCATATACGTTGTCGCATGTTCAATTCTTTTTGCTTGAATATATGCTCGAGACTCCTGTGATCTGTGTAGATGGTGCACTTGGTGCCATACAGGTAATGTCGCCATATCTTGAGCGCGAAAACAACAGCTCCCAACTCTAAATCATGTGTAGTGTAATTCCGTTCGTGGATCTTAAGTTGGCGCGAAGCATAAGCAATGACTTTATCCCGTTGCATCAACACACATCCAAGACCCTGAATAGATGCGTCGCAGCAGACTACGAAATCGTCCGTGCCTTCAGGCAATGAGAGGATAGGTGCGCTACAGAGTCTATCCTTTAAGTGCTGAAACGCTGTTTCCTGTATATTACCCCAATGATAAATAACACCTTTTTGTGTCAGTAATGTAAGCGGCTGTGCAATCTTTGAGAAGTCTTTGATGAACCGTCTGTAATAACCCGCCAAACCCAAGAATTGGCGTATTTCGGTTCGTGTGCGAGGTGCAGGCCAGTTCTTGATCGAATCTACCTTGGATGGATCAACATGAATCCCATCCTTGTTTACCACGTGGCCTAGGAAGTGGACTTCACAAAGCCAGAAGTCGCATTTTGAAAACTTGGCATACAGCTGTTCCGTTCGAAGGAGTTCCAAAATAAGTCTTAAATGCTGCTTGTGTTCCTCCCGACTCTTTGAATAGATCAGGATGTCGTCAATGAAAACAATAACAAACTTGTCAAGATAAGGTTAGCACACCCTGTTCATAAGATCCATGAAGACTGCCGGTGCGTTTGTTAATCCGAATGGCATGACCAGAAACTCGTAGTGGCCATAGCGAGTTCTGAATGCTGTTTTAGAGACGTCCTCATCTCGGACTCTCAGTTGGTGATAGCCTGACCTCAGGTCAATCTTCGAGTAATAGCTCGACCCTTGAAGCTGGTCGAACAAGTCGTCAATGCGTGGAAGAGGATAGCGATTCTTCACGGTCACTTTGTTCAGTTCGCGGTAATCGATGCACATGCGGAAAGTACCGTCTTTCTTCTTCACAAATAATACTGGAGCTCCCCAGGGCGAAGAGCTGGGACGTATGAAACCCTTTTCCAATAGTTCTTGCAATTGCTTAGACAGTTCTTCCAGTTCAGTTGGAGCTAAGCGATAAGGTGCTCGAGCTATGGGTGCTGCTCCTGGAGCTAGCTCGATCTGAAATTCGACCTGGCGATGAGGCGGTAACCCAGGTAACTCTTCAGGAAACACTTGAGGAAAGTCGCGTACAACAGGAATATCCTCAATCTTTTTCTCTTTCGTCGATGTATCAGTAACGAGTGCTAATATTGCAGTGTGGCCCTTTCGCAAACACTTCTGTGCCTTCAAGAAGGAGATGATGCCACTCACAACACCACTCTTGTCGCCTTGAACTTCGAGAGGTTCTTTGCCAGAACGGGGAATGCGAATGATCTTCTCTTTGCATAGGATCTCTGCTTGCTGTTGGGATAACCAATCCATACCAATGACGATGTGAAAACTACCCAAAGTTATGGGAATGAGATCGATAGCAAAAGTCTGACCAGCGAGGATAAGATTACAACCCTGAACTATGTGTGTGGCCTCTAGACTTTTACCGTTAGCTAACTCTACGACATGTTTAGTGTTCAAAAGTGTTGGTGCGCGTTTAAGCATTTGACTAACTTTCAGAGACATATAACTGGTATCCGCACCCGAATCAAATAGTACAGTAACATAAAAGTCGTCGAGAAGAAACTTACCCATAACCACATTAGGATCGTTCCTTGCATCACCCTGACCGATCACAAATGCACGACCCCTAGCACCATTGTTGTTGTTGTTTCCCCCATTGTTATTCCCATTGCCCTGATTATTGTTGTTGTTATTCTGATTCTGGTTTAACTGGGGGCAGTCCCGCATGAAGTGGCCTTCAGCCCCACATTGAAAGCATCCCCTATTGCCTCGTTGTTGTTGTTGTTGCTGGTTTCGTGGAGCTGGTGGCTGTTGTTACTGGTTCTGATTCGCAGGCCTTGAGCTCCTGCAATCTTTAGCTTCATGACCTATTTTGAGACATCTCTGACAGTGGCCCTTGCGACACTGACCACTGTGGTGTCTGTTGCACCTGTTACACAGTGGGTGAATTCCCCGATATCCACCCTGCCCCTGACCACCAGAAGATTGCTGACTCAGACTCTGGTAATCATTAGTCTTGCGTTGCTGCTGTGCTTGAGACTGAACGGTAGCTGAACCCCTGCTGGAATCCCCCTCCCATTTCCGCTTATTGTCACTGGGAGTAGCAGGAGTAGCTGAAATGGTAGCGGTAGTAGTAGCATTGATACGTTGAGGCAGCCTGCCCTGTTCCACTGCCTGATCGGTGAGGCGATGAGCTAACTTGACGATCTATTGAATGGTGCCTAGATTCGCTGAGGTTACATGACTTTGAATCTCCGGCACTAGACCCTTGAGATACAGTTCAATACGTTTAATGGGAGGGTCTACCATAGTAGGACACAGAATAGCCAACTCGTTTGATCTTTTGGTGTACGCTTCTATTTCTGATCCCGTCATCTGCAAATTGTAAAACTCTACCTCCAGCTTATGAATGTCATCACGGCTACAGTATTCCTCCTTGATCAACTCCTTGAAATCGTTCCAGGGTGTGGCGTTAGCAACTGCCAACCCTAACATCTGAACTTGCGCCTTCCACCAAGTCAGCGCAATGCCTTCTAGAGTACCAGTGGCGTACTTCACCCTGCGAGCCTCAGGGCATTCACACATCTCAAATACGGACTCGAGCTTTTCAAACCAATGGAGGAGTCCAACTACTCCTTCTGTGCCACTGAAAGTAGTAGGACGACAATCCATGAAAGTCTTGAAGGTGCAAACAGGTGGTTGACCTGTTGGGTATAAGAATCAGGACAAGATTAAACACAAGAGTTGGTTTAGGAGTGTAGGATCTAAAGATCCGAGTGTGAGTTACAACTGCAGGGTATACCTCCTGCTTGTGCGTCTGCAAGTGCCGCAGCAACTTGTTCGTTAATGAGAGCCGTCAACTGGGCTTGTGTCATGTTAATACGTCCAGCCATGATCTTCATAGCAAAGATAACATAAGTAAGAGAGGTTCGCGAATAGTGCGATGACAGAAGAGAGTGAGCACACAAGTATTCTCAAGCAATAGGAGTTATGTGTATCTAAGCATACCATGAGCAAAGTTCTATGTAATTCTAGCAAGTAGGCAATAAAACATATACCATATTACCTAGAATGTTGAGTCTTGCACGTGGAGCGAGGCGTCGTTGTGGATTGTTGAGCACTGTACAGGTTATAGTCTGGTTTTAATAAAAACGTTTTCCCCTTATTAAAACCAAGTTCACTATAACCAATGGCTCTGATACCAATCTGTCACACCCCCAAAATCCACATGCGGAGTATCACCGCTTGGAGGCGTGACTGACCAGGATCAAGCCACCAATCATATTGAACATATAAGTAAATAGTAAATGTCATTCATCAATACGATAGGTGTTTTCAAAACCAAACATAAACAAGTGTGTAGCGGAAGCAATAATGTAAAAACCCAACATAAGTATTAAGTTGAAATGTCATAAAAGAGTTTATCATAACATCCACAATCCGTGCCCACAACGACCGCGCCTCCCGTGCAAGCTCCATGAGTACCTATGGTCCTGCAAGGCATGTAACAGAGAGTCAACAACTAGTTGAGCGAGTTCACAGTTGGTCGTTCGGTTATAGTAATTGTATTGTAAACCATATGTTCGTTTAGTAACCCATATATCGTATGTACTTGAATCGCAGTCTCCTAGACATGTGTGCGAAGATTGTGGGGGTTTCCCATGTTTTCTAGACTAGGTATATTTGTATCGCAGCCCACCCGGCATGTGTTCAAAGTTTAGAGTATGGTTCGCAGCCATTCCAGGCATGTGTGCGAAGATTAGTTCTATTATCGCAGCCATTCCCGGCGTGTGTGCGAAGAGAAGTATATGTATCACTAGTCTAGCAGTATCTACCAATAACCTTCCTCTCCCGAGGCCTATGGTATGTAATTCCGATAACAATTTAAGCATAAGTAATCATCCAAACCCATTCCCAACCCCGGGAATCCCATGCCTTGGTAAGAGTGTGAACTCACCTTGGTTTGCTCGGTATGCTAAGTTAAGTGCTCACAATTTATCAGTCAAGTCCTATATTTATGCACGTATGTTCAGTCAGTACATGTTCGTAAAGTTTCACATATAACTAACATCACAGTAATATCACAGAGTGTGTCTAGCAGTTAGCATCCTTTATCATGTAAACAGCTAATCCAATTCATGCAAATTCATCTTTCACATCATAGCTTTCCCAGTCCATTCTGACAAGGTTATCCACTAACAGACTCAACAGAAGTAATAGACTTAAGAGAGTTTATATATATCAACAGAATTAATGAACTGAGTAAATAAACCAACATGGTTACTTACTTAACAAAGTTACTTAATTAACAGGGTTAATAAACTAATAATCATTTACAACTTTAACAGAGTTAACCATCTAACAGAGTTTACAAACTAGTAGAGTTAACTCACTAACAGATAGCAACTAACAGAGTTATAGTACACAAAGCAAAGGTGGCGAAAACACATTTGAGCCGAAAACCCTTTTGGGCCGAAAACACTCTTGAGCCGAAAACCCCATGGTGTTTTCGTTGAGGAAGGGTGTTCATTGGGTGAAGGGTTTTCGTCATATACATCATCATTATCAACAACAGTCACGTGAACAATAACAACATACAAGATCAATCACTCGACATCAGCAGACCATCATTAACAAGCATACACCGTCGATCATATCATCACATGATACTGACAACCCACATGCAAACATTAACCTAGTAGTAGATCATATGATTCTTATTATCAAATAAACATAGCAGTGTGTCGATAATATATATATATATATATATATATATTGTTCTTTTATAATGGCCGACAACTACAAACCACCACAAGAGATTATTTGTTAGATCTTGGGTGGGTGTGACTAAATGTTAGGTTGAAATCATGTGTCACATGCAAACCGTCTATATCATCAGTGAACTCATGTGCATTTATAAGATCATGTGCATCATCAGAGAAAGTAAATATCCACAATCATTATGTCTAGGGTTTTCACAATTTACAACCATTCCAATACTATGCATTCGATCCTAACAATCCCGATCAATATGTTTCGCATACAGTTACATATTCAATTACTCAAGCACATCGAAATCAAGAATTTAAACATGTAAATCACTAACCCAAGCCGAAGATACAATAAATCGATCGATGAATGAGGCTCGAGTGGCTCGCGGCTGCTGTTCGGTTTCAAGAAGAGCGAGAGAGAGTATAAGGGGTGATTAGGGTTTTTCCGAATGATGTTCCCGCATAACAGTTTGGAAAAATATTTAACTGGTCCACTAATGGGCCTGAAACCCATTTGGTTTTCGGCTGTTAACAATGGACGAAAACACTGAGGTGTTTTCGGGTGGGGCATTTGGGTTGGGGTGATTTCGAGTGGGGTGGTTGTTTGGCAAAGTTACATATTCATTCATATTACACTCAAACCTATAATAATACACAGAACACATATCAACATGATTCCATTTTGTTTTATATTAAATATACCAAACATGTTATCATCACAGGATTTAACATATTACAGACGAGTCAAACGAGTCGTGAAAACAAACCACTTAAACAATTAACGTGAAATCAATACGAAGATGGAATCTTGGAAACTCGAGTTGTCACATTTTTCTTTGCCAATGATTACATGGCGTGGTACATGCAACATACCGTGTTATATCTGACGAACCCACGGTTGCAAGCGGGCCCTACGAGCGGTTTTTAAGACGAAGGAGCAAGGGTCCAAATGATGGTATATACAACTTTAAAATTATTCAAAGTTACCTTTATTATTGTTAGTATAAAAATTAATTGTTAATTTTTTTTTGCAGTCGGAGACGATGGGTCTAATTCACCGATCTCAAGATCTGGACGTTATTCAGGGTGCGGCGTATCGGGCCCTTGAGATGTCTAATGTTCCAGAATACACACAATATCCGACTCATCTGACACAGGAGCCGGTGGACCTTGTTTCATATCCTCGTACACAGAGGTTAGGGAGGCCACGACGTCATGGTCGTGGTGGTAGAAACGTTCTAGAGCCCGGGACATCAAATTGGGGCACAAACTTCGAAACAGGGGGGTCAGGATCCGGTGTCAACGAAAATGAAAATTTTGCGGGAAACTTTGCTGGGTCACAAAACGTTGGCACTATGTTTGCGGACGCTAATCTAGCGGCAAACAATTATAATACTAAGCCATGGGAGTCATTGTTGGCTACGGGATGCAACTCCGCCGGTTTTGACGTCACCGACTTATTGGAGGTCCAAGAAAATGATATGGGTAACAACAACAACAATCAGTTTGTGGACCCAAACTTAAGTCAGGCAGGGTTTTTTTAGCCCCTCGGCACATATCATGGACCCCAACATAAGTCAGGCAGGGTTTGTTACCCCCGCGTCACAGATGATCACCTTTATGCCGGAGACCCAAACAGACTATCAGTACTGGGCCCCAAACCAATGTAACGAAGATCACCGGAACCGATATCAAAATGTTGAACCAAACCCCTTAGACTGGACTCTCGACTTGAACATGTTTCTACCGAATGACCCATAGTCCCACGTTTAATAGTGTAATACATTTTCTTGGAAAAATATAGTGTGTTTTTTGTTGTTGTTATTTGTGCAATATAGTTTACGTTTATTTTATTGTTCAAAGCAAACTGATACTGAACAAGTTTCATAGAATTAAAAAGTTGATTACGTTAACCAAAAAATACATCATTTACTTCAAAAGAAGAGAAGTAAAAATCGGTTGGATCGTATTTGGGAATGAGGTATTTATATCTGTTTATCATTAAGGGTATAAAGGACATTTCACAATTTTTAACCATTATGCATTTTTCTCAAAAATAAAAATGATGTTTAATTGAATTCCCACCCACTATAAATACCCCCACCATAGGGAATTAGAACTCCACAAAAACCACAACCACCTTTATGGCAAACCAAGGTGATGAGCAAAACAATTCGCATGTGGTCCAGAGAACCTCATTTTCGATTCTAAACAAACTAAGACGTCCAAGCGGTCGTTCTAACACTTCGTCTTTTCCAAAGCCGACCCGAAACGTTATCCTAAATAACCCCGGGTCGTCCGCTCAGTCGAGTAAACCTGGTGGCAACCCTCCAGAAAGGAAAACTTTTGCATTTCCTACCGAAAAGTCCGAAAATTGGTCAAGGGATGCTGTAGATTTTTACCTAAAGGGGGATTCCCCTTTTTGTTATTCTCGCTTTTTAGGGGAAATACAGCTACCTAGAAGCTTTTGGGGTAACCTACTAGGCTACGAATCCAATGCATGCCTAAATGACATTGTAATTCCAATCCTACCACTATTAGTTTTTATTATACAAATCACTGATTAGATAAATTATTTTTATGGCAGCATGTTCAAGCGTGGACGTTAAGGCTGATGCGGCTACGACAGTCTAAACTTTTAAAAGACCCGTCAAGGAAATTGCGTTGGACGGTTTTACCTCCGCAATTTTTTGAAGACGTGTGTTATACGAAGGATTGTTTAAGAGCGGTAGACATGGCGGGAAGGAAGGAACCGTACCCTCCATTTTGGGAAGTTGATTATTTGTATATTCCGATATGGATTAAGCAGGAGGACTGGTTACTATTCCGTGTTGATATGTTTAACATGGAAATAACACAATATTGGACTGATAAAAGATGGGGAAATGTAAAACGACGGGTGGTTGAAAACATCATGGACATTTTTCCGATTTTCTTCAAGCATTTTCTTGACCAAATCCACTATTGGCGAAACTCGAGATACTACACAAAGAAAAAAGTTTCTTTTGGTTTTGTTCAAGATGGTGTACCTCAGGATAATGGTAACATTGCTAATTCAGGGGTGCTTGTCTGTATGATGATGGAGAACCTTGTAAGAGGCAAGTCGCTCATTGATGAAAGTGACGTAGAAGAGGCTTGTATCAACTACCGTCGCCACATGGCTAACGAGCTTTATAGATGGCGTTGTATGTAGGATGAATGTTGTTTGGGTTTATGAATTGTGGTTTCATACTATCTTTATAATAAAAGTTTAGTGTTTCCTCATATTATTGCAATTATGCTTTTTGACAAAAAAGGGCCATCCTTCCCTTTTTCTGGGTCTGTTATCTCACTGGTGCGTCGCTGTTCACCGTCACCGGGTTTCTCCGTGTCCTATGCTAGGGTGAATAAGGTCTTGGGTTACTGGCGTCGTCTTGCCGGAGGTCGTTTCCTTTCGTTTGGGGGGGGGGGGGGGGCAAAACGGCATAAAACCCATTTTTTAGTTTTTGTCAAAAAGGGCCATCCTTCCCTTTTCTGGGTCTGTTATCTCACCGGTGCGTCGCAGGTCACCGTCACCGGGTTTCTCCGTGTCCTATGCTAGGGTGAATAAGGTCTTGGGTTACTGGCGTCGTCTCGCCGGAGGTCGTTTCCTCTCGTTTGGGGGGGGGGGGGGAACGGCATAAAACCCATTTTTTAGTTTTTGTCAAAAAGGGCCATCCTTCTCTTTTCTGGGTCTGTTATCTCACCGGTGCGTCGCAGGTCACCGTCACCGGCTTTCTCCATGTCCTATGCTAGGGAGACTAAGGACTTGGGCGACTGGCGTCGTCTCGCCGAAGGTCGTTTCCTCTCGTTTGTGGGGGGGGGGGGGCAAAACAGCATAAAACCCATTTTTTAGTTTTTGTCAAAAAGGGCCATCCTTCACATTTCTGGGTCTATTATCTCACTGGTGCGTCGCAGGTCGCCGTCACCGGGTTTGTCCGTGTCCTATGCTAGGGTGATTAACGACTTGGGTTACTGGCGTCGTCTCGCCGGAGCTCGTTTCCTCTCGTTTGGGGGGGGGGGGATAAAAAGGGCTAAAAGACATTTTTTAGTAAAAGTCTAGGGTTCATTTGGTCATTTTCTTAAACTTAAACTGTAGGGACCAAAAATATTATTTTTAAACTTATATAAACTGAAAACCCTAACTGAGTTAGTCCTTTTATAAAGGTTTCCTTCTATAAACATTAACTCAGTTAGCATACTTAACTGAACAGTACAGGGACTATTTGTGTCAATTCCGGAAACTTCAGGGACCATAGTGTAAATATCCAAAAATCCGGTCAAAAGGGGGGTCTTCTGGGTAAGAACAGGCCCTTGTAAGGATCGAACTCGTGACCTCTCGTTTAGAACCGCAACACCTTAACCAGTTTATCCTCCTACTAGGAGCTGTTAGAATATGAAACTTAAATTCATTTATACACTATTTAAGATTTTAATATTTAATTAATTTTAATTGAAGAACAAAAAGGGTTAAACCGGCCAAAAGAGACTCGAACCCGCGACACCACACTCAACAAACGAACACGTGACCGGTCGGGCTAAGCCCTCATTCAGTTAGAATATGAAACTTAAATTCATTTATACACAATCCATAATATAACACCTCCCCACTGGTAGATTAAATTTAATTAAATTTTATAATTCTAAATAGTGTATAAATGAATTAATGTTCTATATCCTAACAGCTCCTAGTAGGAGGATAAACTGGTTAAGGCGTTGCGGTTGTAACCGAGAGGTCACGGGTTCGAATCATGCAAGGGCCGGTTCTCAACACAGGAGACCCCCTTTTATATCTGATTTTTGAATATTTACACTTTGGTCCCTGTAGTTTTAGATTGTACAAAAATAGTCCCTGAACTTTCGAAAAGTTACAATAACAGCCCCTATACTTTCTTATAAAATACATTATTGGTCCCCGAAGCACCGCCTGAACCACACGTCCCAGTAAAATACAAGGTAACGTGAAGTGTCCGCATATCAACACGAACCATGAACCAGTCTTGAAGGTCAACACATATTGGAATATAAACCTGAGACAAAAATAAATAAGTTAAACATATTTGGTTTAAGATAAACAGTGGGGTATGTAACTTGTAACACCCCAAAACCCGAAGATTTATATTCGTTAAAATGTTATGACATGGTACATCAAGAAATAAATAACTAGGCTATTTAACCTAGTTAAGTGTGAGGTTAGAAGTATTAATAGACAAGAGTTTGCCAATATTATTTAGTGGCAAACTTGAGGGACTAAAATGGGGTAAATGAAAGTTGTATTTATAAAACAAAATAATACACACAAACACACACATTTTCGTGTGTTCTGGAACGACCAGGAAGGGCTCCAAGGGAGCCAAACCCTAGTTCTTCAAAAAGCTCCAAATTGAAGGTTGAATCAAGGCTCAAATCTATTAAGGAACATGAATTAGTGATCACCTACTCAAGGGGATCATGAGGTATGTCTCAAAATTTAGATTGATGAAGTTGTATGAAGTGGGTTATGTCTTAATCCGTGAATTGGTATGAAATTGTTCATGTATAGGTGTTAGAATCACCATATAGAACATGAATTATGCATGATTTAGTTTAATTTGATGTTTAAAGGTGAAACCCAATTGTTGGGGTGAAGATGAAAGCATGGATATATCATCTAGGTCTAATTCTTGTTCAAAAATTGATGTATTATGTTTTATATGATGGATTCTTGTTAGAAGGATTGGAAGAAAGGTGATGATTATAGGTTTAATGGTTATGCATGTATGATTTGTGTTGACTAGAAGGAAGAAATTGATGAATTGTGTATGATATTAGAATGATATGCATGAACTAGTTGTACACTATGCTTACAAGGTAGTACATATATCAAAAGTAGGATGAATTATGAAGAACTTAAGATCTGATCACTTGTAAGTGATTACCAAGTAGTTATGAAGTGGGTTTTAGATGATGTAATGTAAATTGATGATTCACTTATGTTAATAAGGTTTGGAATCATACATGTGTGTGAATGTTTAAAGATATGGGATAAGAAATGATGAATTGTTGTTAGATGAAGTGAATAAAATGTGATGATAACATGTTTGATGTTTAATTTAAATACCCCATGTTGGATTGTAGAAGCATTTGATGAACTATGTATGAATTTAGAAGATTGTGTATGAATAAGTTGTACGTTATGCTTAAAAGGTAGTACGTACATCAAGTGAATGATAAAATGTATATAGTGTCGTCCGTATAGTCGATTATGATGTTACGGGAATATGTTGATGAGTCGATAGTTATGTATGGTTAATAGTTGACTTTTGAAAGTCAACTAAGTATAAGAAACATGAGTTGACTCGTTGTCGTAAATGTAGGTTGATGAGAAGTCGTATGGTGCATGTAATAACAATCCGTGTTAAATGTAATGACATGATGAGTTACATGAGTTAAACGTATGCGGACATGATTATATGAGTTATGTTGTTAGAAATGATTATTGGAAGTTAAGTGTGAAATGTGTGATTGATACGATTGTTATCATGTACGAATGCATATGCTAATAAGAGCGTGATCTTGATCATGAGAGGGTATAGGAATCATGTCAAGACGGACTCAAGCATGAAAGGCTAACGGGTCAAGAAAAGGCGAGAAATCGGATACGAGCACGGACGCATAAGGTAAGTGATTTCCGTAATCACTTCTTAGTTAAAGTAAGTAATAAAGTGTTGTAATTAATTAAGCATGATGTTTGAGATTGTATATGTGTTAAAGTCTTTCGTCGTAAAAGATGGAATTAAAGATGACCAAAATGCCCATGATGGGTATTTTGGGGTAAATGATCTTAAAAGTAGTTTAGAAACGAGTTATTCGATTAGTGTAATGTTTTGGTCATATGGGAAAGTGAAGAGTATGGTTTGTATGTCATATGCCACTTAATGCGCAAATACCCATAACGGGTCAAAAATAAGCTTTTGAGCGAAATGGGTTAAGAGGATGCAAGGCATCCGAGAATTTAATCTTTTATGATAGGCGTCAATGAAATTATTAAGTTCATATAAGTTTTGAGGTCAATTAAACAGATTATGTTGATAAATGCACGAATGGGTTAAATAATTAGAGAATGACAATAAGCCGAATGCATGTAAGTTAAGAACTTCCTTAATCTGTATGTGGGATTTTAGGTTCATATGGTAGAATATGAATTTACAAGCGTGTAGGAAGAAACGGGAGGTTAAACGGGTAAACGGTTTGAAAGTTATGCAAGTTTTAGCGTTTTCGGACGACAAAAAGGATCTGCAGCAAAAATGGCGATTCTAGGGGCCGTCGCCGACGCCCCTATGGCCGTCGCCGACGCCCTTTGCATTTTTCATTTTTTCCCGACGCCTTAAGCTACTGTCTACGCGAGTTGGCCCGACGGATGGTGTCGCACAGTCGTGCGACCCGGGTGCACGGTCGTGCGTTTCCGAGTAAGCAAGTGTTCTGGCTCGTGCAAGACCAGTGTCTCCGACGTCCTATGGGCCGCACGGTCGTGCGGTTATGACGCATGGTCGTGCGTCAGCTGCCAGTTCAACGGAATGCGCAGAATTCATCCGTAATCAGTCTTGTAACCTACAAGGAGTCCCGAATTGTATTCTAAGCTCATTTTAGAATGTTTATGAGGTACGATGAGCGTGTACGCAAGCATAAATGTAACGAATTAAGTATAAAGGTACGTAAGTATGTATACGTATTTATGTGTGTATGGATGTATGGAGGGACGGATGTATGCGAGTAGGTATATATGTAAGAGGGTATGTATGTATGCAATGACGTAGGAAAGGTTTGTATGTATGTAGATGTGTATGTATGGATGTGAAAAGATATGTATGATTGTATGCATGTATGTAATGATGTAGGAAAGGTTTGTATGTATATAGATGGGTATGTATGTATGTATGTATGTATAAAGGCATGTAAGGGTGTATGCACGTATGTAAGGTAGTAGGGAAGATATGTACGTATGTAGATATGTATGTGAGTACGTATGTAAGCATGATTTAGAGACGATGAAGGTTAACATTATTAATGGTGTACCTTGAGAATGAAAAGTAATGCAGGTACATTATTGAAGCCTCACCAGGAAATGGATATGCAGATGAAATGCTTAAAGCTTAAAAGATGACCAAGTGTACGCGTATGAACTTTGTTTCTTTAATGTGTGCTAATATTATGAATGTATGTGGTGAATGCAGGTTGTACGGATAATGAGCGATTGTCACAAGGATTAGGGATCGAAGATCGAGTCACTAGAGAGATTGTACGGGGACGCTGAATGTAAAATGTAGTAAACGTAAGCTATGATTTTATTAGTAAATAAGAGGATGACAGATTTGTGAATAAGTATTATGTTAAAGTTAAATTTTAAATAAGTTGAGGTATTTATAATGAAAGAAATTTTATGGTCAGTATTTCCGCTGCGACTTTTGCCATGTACGAATTTAGGGTCTAACATAAGTGTTACTGTATCGATGTCCCAAAATGAAGGGTAATGTTCCTTTAATCCAATGGCAAAAGGTAACGCACGATGGTTAGGATTCTCATCCAAAAGGTCCAGAAATTGCGGGGGAGAATCTTCCATGGAAACAGTTGTTCTGGTCTTCTGGATTTTTTTTATTAAAATCCATCTGAACCTCATCATTCTCGTCACCCACCCACACACATGCTACAACGGTGAAAGTTTTATAACATGAGAATAAAACATAATTTTTGGTGAACCTATATTTATACTCCTTACCAGTGGTGTCAAGTAACCGTAGTTCTCGTATCCAAGTAGGGCACCCCAGAACTCGGACCCGAGTTGTCTCCTTCCAAGGAATCCGCTATAACAGAAAGAAGAATCTCCGTTATGATAGAACGCCATTACATTTTTTGACCACGATCTAGACTCTTCTGTTGGGTAATAATACCAGCGTGTCTTTCTGGGGATCTTTTCAGGGGGGGTATCAGGAACTTCCTCCAGCTCCAAGAACGAGTCTTCCGGGTCCCCCATTTATTGTGTGTGGTTGGTGCAATTCGAGATGGGGGTATGATTGACTATTTATGTTTGAACAATCAAAGTAGTAAAGTCGCTGTTTGATCCAGAGATGTTATACTAGGTCGCTGTTTCATCCAGAGATGTTATACTAGGTCGCTGTTTCATCTATAAAAAGTCCCTTGGCACCATGAACCCCTCCATTGGTCCTCATCACTCTTCTTGGCAATACCATTTCTTAGTAATGGATAAGCGCAATGGTAAGAAACGGTTACCTCCTTTCTCCCACTTTCAAAACAATTGCATGAGTGAAAAAGACATCAAAGCTTGCTTGGAATGGTACTACCCCCAAAGCTTCCTGATCTGGAGGATGGAAAGAAATCAAAAAAATCGGTACCTGTCGAGGAAGGAGGATCGTCTTCTGGTGCTGTTATGAATCATCAACTGGCGAAACAGAAGGACGTTCTTGGAAAAATTAAACAGGTTCAAGAAATCCCTGTTGTTAAAAAAGTTTGGACCTATGACAATCAACAGTTTGATTTCAACCCTAACCCGGAGGAGGATTACGACCTTGAAGTCCTAAAGGATGCTTGGAACTATGAGGAAGAAGAAGAAGATTGGTCCTGCGTTTGGCACAACCCATATTCTGGAGAAGAGTCAGACTCGGAACTATCATCTAGAGGTGACTGCCATTGGAAATAGGGTTGCTCGTTTTCTTGCAGGATGTTTGTTGTAGTGGTGTTTAGTTGAATGTTTTTTGTCGTTTGTTGTATCAGCACTTTATGTCCTCATTTGGTTTTTCTCGTTTATTGTATCAGTGGGTTATGTTTACTAGTATTATAATAAGTACCCACCCCTACACTTCTCCTGTCTATAAATACCACATAATAAACCAATATGTCTTCACATCTTCACCTCACCTCAAAAGACATTCGAATGGCAGATGGTGATAACGAATTACACATTCATTTTCATTTGCATATACATGAAGGGGAGCCAAACCCTGCAAATGTTGAACCACAACCCAACCGTAACTCTGTTCAACCACAACCCAACCGTAACTTTCTTCAACCCCAAACCAACCGTAACCATATTGCTCGACAACCAAACCCTAACAGTGTGCTCCCCTTATCTGAACAGCTGCATGCCCCTCCCAGACCTTCAACGCTAGAACAACATCGTTACCGTCCAGATCATCATAGTCAGCGAAATCAAAATCAAACTTCCTTCATGGCAGCACCACAAAACCCTAGCAGCCCGTACGTCTCAGTTGTGGAAAGGGGAGCAGCCTTATTGACAACACTATGCAGGGATGGACACCACTACTACTGTAGGCATACTGAGCCATCCGACAGCGATCGAGACTCAAACGCGTTATCAGATGACGCAGTGGTTAGTGATGATCCATGGGAGCAGTATCAGAATTACGATAGCGATTCTGATTCATCCTTTTAAACCCCACCATATTCTACCTTAGCTGTGTCTTATGTATTTTCAATTCAATAATATGTGTGTTGTTATGTTTATTGTTTCTTAGTGAAATTTGGAACAAATGTCTTAATTGTTAAATTACACCAACTGAGAATTCAAATTGAAATACGAAACACAAAACATAGGAGGATACACCTAACAGTTAACAGTAAAAACCACACAAAGATACTAACTTAACGTCGGCCATAGGTCTTCCTGTTGTGCCCGGTTTCTCCGCATCTGCTGCATCGACGCGCCTGGGGGTTCATCGTGGTAGTTAACATCCATCTCATTTTGAATTCTTCTTGAACGAACCCGGCCTCGATGTGTTGTGACCCTCGAAGGGTCCCCTTGAATTGTCCAGTCCGCTTCTTCCCACTCATCTTTGTGTCCCAGGGTGAAAAAATGACCGCTCTACTGTTCCTGATAGGTTGTGGTGTGGAATATGCAATTGGTAACGTCATGTGGTTGCTCACCCCTCCAAGTGCAAATGGAGATAGCATGGGAACAAGGTAATCTAAGCATTTGCCATTTCCCGCATGAGCATCGCCTGCGTCTGTATTCAACGGTGTACTCGTTTCCACCGTCATCATTGGTTTCTTCCTTTGAGACTACTGCGTAGCGACCTTCTCTGACATCGTACACGGTCACTTCATGTTGCATGGCTACGGAATGCAACTTGTTAAACCTGGACCAAATTCGAGGGGGTAGAGGGGTATTGCAGGTTTGGGCCATCTGCGCGTGCCGAACATACTCTGATACGTCCTTGGTGAACGTATAATGAATCAAGGATTTTACTGGCAGGAGTCTTGCTTCACGTAAGACATTATTCATAGACTCGGATATGTTCGTCGTAAGGTTACCCCAACGACGGTTTCCGCGGTCATGAACAATAGTCCACTCGCTTTTGTCGATGTCGTTCAGGTAGTTACAAGCACCCTGATTTAACATATGCATTTCCCTGACAGCCCAAAGATACTTTCTGCGTTGACTTGTGCTACCGATCATCCAACACAACTTCCTAAGAGATTTGGTCTTGAACCTACCACTAAAATTGCTTCTTACGTGCCGAAGACAATAACGGTGGTAGGCGTTTGGTTCCCTCCAATCCACAAGGTTTTCCATCGCATTAATTATCCCGGAATGACGGTCTGATAGAACATAAATTCTAGTGTTACAGTCTCTGGTGACGTATTCCTTCAAATTTTGGAAAAACCAACACCAGCTATGAACCGTCTCTTCGTTAACTACAGCGTAGGCCACTGGCATTATGTAGTTGTTGGCGTTTTTGGTTACCGCAACCAACAACTTACCACGGTACCCTCCCTTCAAGTGTGTGCCGTCCACAGAGATGACAGGCTGGCAAAGATGAAACGCGCGAATAGAAGGACCAAATGCCCAAAAAACATATTTGAATGTTGGATGTCTTTGAGCCGAGTGGGGGTGATGAAACCATGAAACCACTGTACCAGGGTTTCGAGACTTAAGCCGTAACACGTACTTTGGCAGCTCATAAAAGTTGCTTTCCCAGGTTCCATATACAACTAATGCCAAAATTGATTGCAGAAAGGGATTTGTCACAATGAGTTATGAGAATCGTAAGTTATTCTTTAATGTGTTTTCAAAATCTATTACTTACGATAATGTTGATGACTTATGTTATACGGTTGATTCTAACGAGAGTGTGTCATGTGTGAGCAATGGCATGTTAGAAAAGAATGGTTTGGAGCTTTACAGGTCTAAGGTTGAGAAAAATGGAGATCAGGTGTAGAAGACGGAAAACCACCCGATGGTAGGATTGGATGGGGGCAATGAAGCTAAATTTGACCCCAACTAGCGTGAAGCTGCAAACCTCCTGAGTAACTGGATGGAATTGTATGTAGAGAAGTGGGGAGGCAAGCAGGCATCTGAATCACCCTGAGCACATCAGGTATAGTCTGGCTGAAGACCTATAAACTTAGCGTTCTCGGGAGGCAGCCCGAGGATGTAGATTATTGTATTGTTTGTGTTATTTTGGTATGTGCATGTGTTTTAGCAGGTTACTACATTTAAATCTTCATGGATGCAATTACTCAAGTCTTGGGATGTTTGGCAATATCCCTAGTGAGATATAAAAGGATTCATAAGATGTTTACGTCCCTGTTAGATTGCAGTGGCCGCACTACTACTGACACCCATTGATTGACTGATCAGGTCCAAGTGTCTCTCTATCTTGCATTCTTTTTTTTATCTGTGCATTTGGTGGTGTGATCTTATGTGTTGGGAGTGGTTATTTGTGCTTCATTGTTAGTATGATTGGGTTATTAGTCGTTTATGGTTTGTGGGTGGTATCTCTCGGCTTAGGATTATAAAGTGCACCATACATTAGGGACAATGTATCCCAAGTGTGGGGATGCGGTAACTCGAGAGAGGATTGGTGATATCGGTTATATCAGATGCTTGAATGCTTGAATTGGCTAAAATTGAAAAAAAATGAAAAAATTTGAAAATTTTGTCTCAAGCATGCGTAAACTACATGCCAAAATTTTGAAAATTCTATCATCTCTTCATGGTTTGTTGATTTACTCATTCGTGTCTTTATGGTCTATATAAAGCATGTTAACTACCTGGAAGGTGGTTAGAAGGGTGGTTTGGGTAAAGTTCTTGCCTCGTTCAATGTATAGATCCTACGAGGACTTGATTCAAGCTTATTAGGACTTCGTCTGAGGCAGATAACACTAAATCGGGGGGAAGTAAGAACGGCTTGAATCCCTTATAAATAAACTACTATTAAAACTCAAACCGGCCTTGCGGGATTGTATCCCTGCTGACTCAGACAAATATGGTCGAGGGTAGCGTTGCCTCCAAAAAAGGGACATG
Source organism: Helianthus tuberosus (assembly GCA_030545235.1). NCBI lineage: Eukaryota > Viridiplantae > Streptophyta > Magnoliopsida > Asterales > Asteraceae > Helianthus > Helianthus tuberosus. The sequence goes on along the minus strand of CM060452.1, from coordinate 13,274,810 downwards.
CCACATTTTGCATTAATAACTTACTTAATTATCTTTCAATATTCCGGCCTTCAGTGATTGTATCCCTGCTGACTCAGACCAATATGGCCGAGGGTAGCGTTGCCTCCAAAAAAAGGACAAGCCACTATAACTAGGATAATTTCTTAAAAAACCCAAAGTGTAGAAATCATCAAAGAATACGTAAAAGATAAATCGAAACCAAGTGATTCTATCTTGTCTATTTATTTCTTTTATTACTTTAGTTTCTTTCTTTATTTTACTTATTAAAAATATTTTCTCAAAATTTGGTTCGATTAGACGTTACGATATTCTAGTATTAAAAGCTCTTGTGTCCTTAGACGACCTCGGTATCTTACCATCACTATACTACGCCAACAATGGGTGCACTTGCCCTAGCGTGTTGTAGAGAGTGATAGTGTTATATCGTGTTTTATAAATTTAAAACTTGACAAACGAGTGAAAAGTGCTTAAAAATATATTAAAAATCATACACCCTCACCACACGTCAATAACGATTAAACATAATCAAATATAGTTATGCCTTTTATATTAATGTATATATCATAGATTTATAATGTTATAGATATTTTTTTATAAATTTAATATATTGTACAATAATTAAGTAATACATTAAAAACTAAAATATATTATTAAAATGTAACAACTTTGGGTTTTTAGTTTAAATTTTGACATAATTTGTATGTTGGATTTTGGATACTTAAACTTTATTGTTGATTCAAATATGTTATAGATTCTTCGATGTATTTAATGAAAATTATGTTAATTTTCATTACTTCGTTACCTCGGTGGTGGTGTAAAAATAATTAAAAGTTTTCAAAAGAATTAATAACTGTGACGAGCCCTTTATAAGTATGTCTACTTATCTTATTTACAAATAACTATTTTTATTATTCAACCCGAGTATATACGAGAATATAAGCTAGTAATAATATTATTTATCTTATAAATAATATTATTGATCTTATAAATAACATTAATCATCCATCCTTTATTTAATTAACTTTTAATTAATTAATCAACTTAAAGGATAAATAATCACTTCGTAAATAATTATTTTCTATAAATATTTCTCTAAATTTTTGTTTCCACTGTTAAAAAACACATATCTGCGAAGTATAACATTAAAATCTAAAATATTATTTCTTGTTCGTTGTCCAAAGTATAACTTTTTGCATCGTGCCTCGTTAGCAACGTTAATTAATTGTAATCATTCGAACATCTCATATTACACAACACTAGCCACTTATTAAAAAAAATTGACCAGTGAACCCACCCACTGATGGCTTTGAGTACTGTTCAGAAACGACAACTGATCAGTGAAATACTAATGAACAAACAACTGAACTGAGAACCACTAAAGGACCCATCGGCAATTTGTGTTTTGAACCAATGTTGAGCTCATAAGCGGGTGTTATTGCTGACGTACTTAATTGTTTCAGACCTGACCCGTTGACGTGCACCACCAACACCTGACACGAACCATTGTTAGTAGCAACTAACATAGGTTATGATGACGGGGGTAGCCCAAATCTCAATAAAATGACTAATATACATAACAGCTTAAAAGGTTAAAAGGTTGAGAGGTTCAATACGCGCAAACTAAGGAGAACAGTAAAAAGGACAAGCACAGTGTTCGGTCACATCAACACTTAACGTCTGAACCATTTCTGCACAGACAGAACATGTACACAGAGAACACCCTTTTGTCCGCAGGTCTAAACCCTTCAACCCCCAAATGGGCAAGTCCCTCACTGTAGCCACGGATCACTGGTCAAAGGCTTCCTCTTATAGAAGATTCTCTCCCTGTAAATAACAGCCTCTTGCCATCCATTCCAGCCATTCCAGATCGACTCAGATCACCCTTGATCTCTGATCTTACTTCTCCTCTCTAGAACTTGCTCCATGCTTGTTCTATTCTCGGCTCACTGCAATATTATCTCACTTAACATAGACATTCTGGGTTGAACCCTTCAATCCAGAATTCAAAGTGAATAATAACAAAGTGATCCGCCTCCACGTTCTACAAACGTGGGGGGACCCCACGACCAGCGTTAGGCTAATCGAAACCTTGAACCCTTTTACCCTGGAGATATCGCTACTATCTTTGGTCTATTATTTGTTGCATCAACAAGTTGGCGCCCACCGTGGGGCTACGCCGCTTACTTTATCTTAAAGACCAGTTGTGTAGCTCCATTTTCTCTTTACATCATGTCTGAAAGCGAGTCTCTCGGTCAGGTAAATCAGGTGCCTAACAACACCGATTTAACACCAAATTCGGGTCGGATCTCACCGGTCCTATCTACACCTCTTTCTACTCCCGAAAGTACTCCACCGGGATATGTTCCCGGAGTTCACTTCTTTTCAAACACCAACCCCATCTCGGTCAGGGGTTACACATACTCAAATCGATGTAATGCATACACCGGAACGCATAGATCTAACACCCGAGTGACTAGCTAGAAATTTCTTACAACTGAGATTTGTTCTCAACTAGCATGTGAGCTTAGAAAGGGAAAAAAGGGTGAGAAAAAGACTAAATTATGAGGAGTCTAAACCCTCATTGTCACCTGGCCGTCCATCTCTTCCTTTTAGCAGCTCACGTTCAGCCACATCTTACCTTGAAGCTGGTCCTAGTGTGACAGGCCAACCACTCAAGCCCTTTAGCTTTTGGGGAGGCCAAGTCCAACCGTTTTTCCCTTATTTACCTCCCGACCCGTTACAACCGGTGAACCTATGGGGCATAAAACCACTCTTGATCAATTATGGCAGTCACTAGCTTCAAGTGTTCCCCCTCCCATCGCTACTTCGTGAAAACAAGCTATGGCCACCCTTCCTTTGGCTCAAAGGTACGGTCATGAGCACATCCATGGGAATGCCTTATACAGTAAGCCTTTAAGGCTTTAACCTTATGACACAGATAATGGCTTCAGAAAGCCTTTAAGGATTTAACCTTATGCCCTAGCCGATGACACGGATGATGGCACAATTTCCTTTGCAGCACGTGAAAGCTGGATGATGACACAGAAAGCCTTCAAGGCTTTAACCTTAATTTCATCAACCAAGTGCCAAACACTCACCAGGGTACCTCAAGCGGTAACCCAGCTTCAAGGGTAGTAAAATACCTCTCAAAACCTTACAAGCCCAACAACTTGTCTTGCTTCTCCCAACAAATTGTTGAGTACGAGTTTCAAACCCAGATAAAGATGCTATCACGGTACTGAAGACTACATCCAAATCTTCGTTGGGACTGCAAGAGTTGAAAAATGACCCAACTCCGAATGTTGTCTCATGTTCAGGTAAACCCTTGAAGGGTCTTCGCGCATATGGTTCAATGACATTCCTGGACGAAGCGTTCAGACCTTTGACGATCTTAGCAAAAGTTCCTATAAAAACATGGGTATGTTAAGGACGCCACGATAATCTTCCAGATCAAACAACGTGATGATGAAAGTCTCAGAGACTTCATCGAAAGTTACAAGAAGGAAGGTTTAACTTACACCGATGAAAAGATTAGGGTTGCAGGGTTCATGAATGCTATAAATTCCAAATATCTCACAGAAGACTTCAATAAATGCCTGCCCAAGACCCTTGAAGAAACACTCGAAAGGGCTGAAGCCCACATTCGAGGAGAATAAGTTGTAGACATCAAAGAACAAAATAAAAGACTCTTAACTGGAGCTTCCAGTATGGCTCTTATGACAAACAGTTCAAAGGTTCGGATTCCAGAAGGCCTGAAGGCCGGAACCCTCCAAGCCAAGAAAAAACCATAAACTTTACAGCCTTAACCAAGGCTACATAAGAGATCTTGGCAACCGAAGAGGTAAAACACAGCTTCCGCCCTCCTCAACCTTTGCCAAAAAACAAAAGATTGGAAAAATCAAGCCAGTATTGTGAGTTTCACGAATAGAAAGGTCACCATACCAATAATTGCTTCCAACCCGAAAAGAGGATCAAAAAAGCCGTCAAGTCCGAACTGGCTCACTTGGTTAAAGGGGTCAAGGACAAAATGGTTGAAGAATAAAAGTAGGAAGTGAACATGGTCGACCTTGAAAACAAAGCTTTAACCCTCTCAGCTGATGAAAAGCTTGAAACGCTTTAACCGTCTCAGCGACGATGAGCGTTCAAAGCTTCAACAGTCTTAATCCTCCAAAATCATGCTTAAGAAATGCTTTAACCCTCTCAGCTGATGAAAAGCTTGAAACGCTTTAATCCTCTCAGCGACGATGAGCGTTCAAAGCTTCAACAGTCTGAAGGTATCGCAGACATACCTATCAAGCCTTTAGGCCAAATAACCCATTATGTTTGTTCAACGAGAGAACAAAGTGACGAACCGAACAACTCACTTTTGCGGTGATCAATATCCCTTCCAACTATGATATCATCATAGGAAGGGCAGGGCAAGGTGTGTTCGAAATGGCAGTTTTAGTTGGTCAAGGCACTGTGAAGTTTCCCACTGAAAAAGGGATCACAACCCTTCAACCTACCCAAGAAGCTTTTGTGGTTGAAGGGGAAAGCTCAAGAAAGGACGAAGACGATGAACAAGGGTTGAACATAAACCCAAAATATCGTCAACAGGGGATAAGGGTAAACACTAACCTTTACAATGAAACCCTCTCATACCTCGAAAAGCTGCTCTTGCACTATGTATTTGCTTGATGCCCCGAAGATATGACCGGCATCCCTCGTAGCATTTTTGAAACATGAGTTATGGATCCCACCTGATGTTAAGCCCATTATACAAAAGAAACGGAGTCAAGCCCCTAAAAGAAGCCTTGCAGAATACCAAAAGATGGAAAAGCTTGTTCTAGCCGGAACCCTTCGAGAGGTCAAGTATCAATCATGGGTGGCCAATCCGATAATGGTTTAAAAACCCGACAAGTCTTGGAGGATGTATATCGATTTTAAAGACTTGAACAAAGCACGCCCAAAGGATTGCTACCCGCTGCCCTGGATAGACCTCAAGGTTAACTCACTCACGGGCTTCCCGTGTTTTCTTGACACCTAAAAGGGTTACCATCAGATCCTAATGAAAGAAGAAGACGAATAAAAAACCGTATTACACACTGATAAAGGTATATTTTTCTACCAAAAAATGCCTTTTGTTTTAAGAAATGCAGGTGCCACTTATCAACGCCTGGTTGACAAAGCGTTTACCGAACAAACTGGCAAGAACATAGAAGCTTATGTTGAAGATTTGATGATCAAGAGCAAAACGGAATACCAAATGCTCAATGACATACAAGAAACCTTCCAAACCTCGAGAAAGATAAACATGAAACCTTAATCCAGTCAAGTGCTCGTTTCTAAGGCACATCATGGGGAAACAAAGCATAAAAGCCAACCCTCAAAGGATGTGCTAACAAGAAAGACTTTCAATGGAAAGCTTACAGCTTTGAAGCGTTTTACCTCAAAAGGAAGCCTTCAACCAAATGAAGCAACACCTAGCTTCACTCCCAGCCATTTCGGCTCCAGAAACAGGAGAAACGGCCTCTATCTACCTTTCGATTGCTGAAAATACCATAAGTACGGCTCTAATCATTGAACGAAACAAATTTCAGATACCCGTTTACTTTTTCAAAACTTCAAAATTAGCAGAAATCAAATATTCTTCTTTGAAAAAAAAAAAGACCTTGCTCTAGCCCTAGCCCAAACGGCTAGAAGGCTTCGAAGGTACTTTCAGTAACACCCGATACAAGTGATCATTGACTAACCAATTAAGAATGTGCTTGAAAAACAAGAAAATTTCGGACGATTAGCCAAATAAGTTGTGAAACTAGGTGAACACAAAATCACCTATGTCCTAAGAAAAGTTGTCAAAGCTCAAATCTTGGCTGACTTCATCTTGTAAGTCCCTAAAGAAGCCATAACAGAAGTTAATACAACTGCAGCTGAACCCTCCAACCCTGATACCTGTAATGCACGTATGCCCTTCGTCTTGAATTTCAAACTACAAACAACAAAGCTGAGTATGAAGCATTGATTGCTGGGCTCAAGCTTGCAAAATATGGGTGTCAAAAGGCTTCAAGTCTTCACAGACTCGTTGCTTGTTACATAGCCAAAGAAATGGGGGTTCAAAAGCTTCAAGTCCTTACAGACTCTCTCAAGCTAAGACAATAACAGCTACATAGCAAAAGAACCAAACATGTATTAGTACCGAGAGAAATCAAAGGAATTGATGAACACATTTCAAACATTTTCCATCAAAAAAGTTCCAAGATCTCAAAACAAGAGAACTAATGCACTAAGCAAACTTGTATCTCCTACGTTTGCCCACCTCACCAAGAAGGTACTAATTGAGGTGTTAAAAACTTCATCCATCCAAAGACTTGAGGTTCAAGATGTGGTCACTAAAAAAGGGCCAAATTGGATGACTCCCATTGAAAGGTTCCTCAAAATGGTGAATTACCTAATGACCAGACTAAGGCTAAAAGGGTTCGTATCAAGTCAAGGAAATATGTGTTACAAGGAGATATCCTTTACAAAAAGGATACCTTGCACCACTACTTCGATGTGTTGGCCCAGAACAAAGCCAATATCTGATCAAAGAGGTTCACGAAGGGATATGTGGAGCTCATTGTGGCCCAAAATCGGTAGTGTCAAAGTTGATGAACCTCGAACACTTTTGGCCTTCCATGCATCGAGATACCTCCGAACAATTGCGAAAGTATGAAGCTTGTCAGTTACATGCTCCGGTACCCAAAAGCCTCAAACATGACCCCGTTCCCATCTCCTCGGCTTGGCTATTTCACAAGTAAAGAATCAACATCGTTGGTCAATCCCCACTAGCCAAAATGAGGAGTCAAGCTCTTATTGGTAGCCGTGAGCTACTTCACCAAGTGGCCAAAAGTAAAACTATTGGCAAAAATCTCAGGGAAACAGTTCATTGATTTCGTTTACGAAAACATAATCTGTCGTTTTGGGCTCCAGGGGTACTAGTCACGAATAACAGGAAGTAGTTTGCCGAGACGCCTTCTAGCTCCTGGTGTAAGGAGTTCAAAATAACCCAAGTATTCAGCTCGGTAGCTCACCCACAATCCAACGGCCAAGTTAATAGGACAAACAACAACATTGTTGAAAGGATTAAATCTCGATTGGAAAGATACAACAACAACTGGCTCGAATAGCTTCCCAATGTGCTATTGGAAATTCGAACAACCAAGAAAACGAGCCACAAGAAAACACCCTACAGCCTAGTGTTTGGATCAGAGGCTGTAATCCTAGCTGAAATCGGAGTAACAACATAAAGAACAATTAACATCGACCTCGAGCCAAATAAGAAAGAGACGATATTGAATTTGGAACTTCTCGAACAGGCTCGTGATCAAGCAGCCATACAAAAAGCAAGGTACAAGCAAAACATGGAATTGCATTAAAATACACGGGTGAAGCATGAACACTTCAAGCCTGGGGACCTCGTGCTTCGAAATAATGAGGCCTGCAAGAAAGAAAGCTAAGGAAAGCTCGGCCCTAAGTAGGAAGGGCCATACACTATCCGTAAAGCCCACAAAGGGGGATCATACAAGCTGGCAGGTCCGCAAGGCAAAACACTTCCCCGCCATTGGAATGGCAAAAACCTTAAAAGGTTCCATGTTTAACCAAAACGTATTACAAATAGTTCCCAAAAGTTGTTCTATTCAAAGTACTTTGAAATGAATGAACGATGAATCAAAATTTGTCTTTCTATCCTATAATCAGGTTGAGAACCTAGCAAGAAACTCCATGGCAAGGGCCATGTAAGGGGATGAGCTCCCAGGCCACATCGCTCAATAGGTTCAAGGGTTGAATGGACCTATATAAGGGGTGAGTTCCTAAATCAATACAACTCCATGAGACTCAGAGAAATCTTAAAAATCATGTCTCATAGACGGGTTTGAACAGCCTACACCAAATGTTCCTTAAGCCCCAACATTGGCTTACGAACCAAAAAGACTCTAAGTGAATGTCATACATAGGATAGAGGTTGTATCTTCTTGTTAAAAATACCCTAAGGCTAAGTGACTGCAGCACTAAACCCTTTAAGGTATAAATAATATAAGATGCACCACCCAAAACAAAGACAACATGCAAAATCAATGAAAACACAAAGGAATAAATAGAACAACATAGCAAGATAAGTTAAAGATAGCAAGGGCCATACTGGCCATCAAACATAAAACAGTGTCCACAAGCCTCCAAGGCTTTAACCACTAAGGGATCTAGACGGTTCCTTTAAAATAAAAAGATGTTCAAACAAACAACCCATAACATTGTTCGACATGCTAAGAAAGCTATGAATTAAGGCCTCTTCTTCACTTAGCAACGTCAGGGATGGTAGACTTTGCTGCATCATCCTTCTTCGAACCTCCATCATCTGGGGTCTTTTTAGCCTTCCTCTTTTTCCTCCCTGCTGCACCCGTTACCTCGGAGGCTTCAAGGCTTGAACCCGTTGAGCCCTCACCACCTTCAGAACACGTTTCCTCGCTATCTCCGAATCAAGGACGTTTCTTCGAGAGGGACTTCAACACTTCGTTACAAACAGCCTCATTAAGGCCCTTGGGTTTTAGCTCCTGCAAGACAGGCAAAGGTTTACCAAAACACTCGGAGACTTCACCCACATAAGAGTAAATCAAATGCTCTATCTTAAAAACTGTTCCCATAATACTTTGAAGGCTTTGTGTTGAAAAAGGGAAGATTTTTTCTAAGGCTTCCTAGGTTCACAAATATTTGTAACCAGCAAACAAACCTTGGTGTCTCCCATGAACAAGAAGCTCGATGTACACATCACCCAAGACTTTTTTGAACTCTGACGAATGGAGAAGATAAGTAACCACTTGCTGGAATCCATCCTCAATGAGCCATTTATTATCACTAGTTTCCTGGGCAAATGAAGCCTTTAACCCTTCTTTCTCCTCTAAGAAGGCTCTTTTTCCAAACCTCCAAGGCAGCCTTATCGACCCTGACTTAAACCTTGTCAGCCTCCAAGCGTTTTTCCAACTAAACCATATCAGTCTTGTGCTGGCAAAAAAGCTCATCAATCCTCAACATCAGCTTTTCTCCCTCCCAGCATAACCCTCTGCCTCCTTCTTTAGAGTAGCTAGTGAAGCATTCATCTCATCCCTCTTCTTCGAGAAGACATCATATTCTCACATCCTTTTGCGAAATCGGGATAAACCCTCTGGAAGCAAGGCAACAAGGTTATAAGCACCCATTACCATTTTTCAAAATCATCAGGTCATCATCCATAGATGAGCAAGAACCTCGAACAATAGGAGAATCAAAGTGGGTAAGAACATCCTCACAAACGGATGAAGGCTAGAAGCTGTCACCAACTGTGACCTTCCAATCCGGCACATAAACCTCCTCTGGATTAACATTGGTGGAACCTTCACCACCCTTCCCGGAACCCTTCAAGCTCACAACCTTTTTACCCGCCAAACCACCAAGGGTTGTCCCTTGTCCTTTTTGATTTTCCCCAACCCCAACTTCTAAATCATCTGAAGCCTCTATGTCATTACTTAGTTCCACCGGCTCAGAAGCCGATGGTTGGTCAGTAGTCTTTATCAAACAACAGCTCGAACCCTCGACATTGGGAACGTTCACATAGCCTGAACCCTCGAACCTATGTTCAGTGCCCCTAACAACAACATCTTCGCCGGATGTAGCCTCGGCATCTCCAAACACAACATCAGATGTGTCATCGCTCTTGATAATGTCTAAGGCAAACACAACTGCAACAAATAAAATATAACATAAGCAGAAAATACAAAATGTCATACATTGATCATCTCTCACGAGCATAGGGTCACGATCCGGCTTGTCCCACAACTTGCTAACATCCATCAGCACTAAAAGATGTTCGGGAAAGGGACAAAAGCCTGGAAGGACACCCCCTAATAAACTCCAACAACCATCTATCTCGTGTTTGAAAGGTTCAAGCTCATTCAAAACAACATAAGGATACCTCCAAACATGCCTGAAAGGAACAATGGACTCAGAAATCCAGGAAAATCGGTCCTTCCAAGAACCAAGGGTAGTAACCATAGACGAAATTAAACACACATCAACCTGAGATGTTTCAAAGGTAAAACAATCGCCGTTCTTGGCTAACTGGAAGAAATAGCGAAACAACAACAACGATGGGTCATACCCTATCGCTGGACACAAAACATCAAAGTGTAAAACCCTAGCAAGACCTTAAGGGTGTAACTGACCAAACGACACACGATAATACTCTAAAACATTCAGAACAAAGACCGAAAACGGATGACGCAAGTTAGAAAACTCAGCAATAAAGAGCAATCGAACCAACGGGACACTAACCGATCGATTTGCCAAAACCCAGAGCCACCGGATTAAACTTTAGATCGATCCCCCATTCTTTACAAAAAGCCTCAACTTCCTCTTGAGTGAGACAAGTTGAAGCCTTTAAGCCTTAAAGCCTATCACATCTACTATCATTCTGAAATTCAAATCTCAAAACTCAAACGCCTTAAAGCCTTGAAGCCTTTAAGCAATAAAAATAATGTGTAAAAGTCAGAAGCATTTGAGCTTACATCCCAAACACCTCTGACTTGGGGGGCTGATGACGGGGGTAGCCCAAATCTCAATAAAATGACTAATATACATAACAGCTTAAAAGGTTAAAAGGTTGAGAGGTTCAATACGCGCAAACTAAGGAGAACAGTAAAAAGGACAAGCACAGTGTCCGGTCACATCAACACTTAACGTCTGAACCATTTCTGCACAGACAGAACATGTACACAGAGAACACCCTTTTGTCCGTAGGTCTAAATCCTTCAACCCCCAAATGGGCAAGTCCCTCACTGTAGCCACGGATCACTGGTCAAAGGCTTCCTCTTATAGAAGATTCTCTCCCTATAAATAACAGCCTCTTGCCATCCATTCCAGCCATTCCAGATCGACTCAGATCACCCTTGATCTCTGATCTTACTTCTCCTCTCTAGAACTTGCTCCATGCTTGTTCTATTCTCGGCTCACTGCAATATTATCTCACTTAACATAGACATTCTGGGTTGAACCCTTCAATCCAGAATTCAAAGTGAATAATAACAAAGTGATCCGCCTCCACGTGCTACAAACGTGGGGGGACCCCACGACCTGCGTTAGGCTAATCGAAACCTTGAACCCTTTTACCCTGGAGATATCGCTACTATCTTTGGTCTATTATTTGTTGCATCAACAGGTTACTCGAGAAAACCTTCAAATATACAAACACATCTCTCAAGCGGCTCACGGTGATGCGAGGGTACGAAGTGCAAAGTAGCTAAATGTCACTCGATGTTTTTTTCGCCTGTTATGTTGAATAAGTTCCCACTTGTTCCACTCTTTCCATCTTAATTTTCACAACTTTCACATGTTAAAGTCTCAATTGTGAGCATCAATGTCTTATTTATTTTAGCTCTAATTTCGACGAAATTTGGTTTATTGTAAAAGCCTCATAAAAAAGAACATAAACTCAATAAAAAGAAGTTATACTGATAGGAAGTATGGATTATGTTCAAACGTGAACAAAATCCCAAGAGTGAACTGCGTGAACTGATCTGGGCCCTTGATTTTTATGATCTTGAGATTAAAGTGAGTGGCATGATAGTAAATGTGTGGTTAATTTTTTTCATTTAATTAAATGAAAAAGGGTATATCTGTAATTTTCATTTTAAATTGATTGCATAAATTTCGTTCTCTCTCACAAATCAATATTCAAACTTTCTTCAACATCCAATTTTCTCTCTCACCTTCACCAGAATCGAAGAAAAAATAGGAGTTGTTCACCGGATCGTTTTATCATCGAAAAACTCTGTTCGTCGTCTCCTAGTTTTTCTGATCAACATGTGAAGTTCGCTGGATCGTTTCTCAGATCCAAATCGAACAAACAAGTGAAGTTCGCTGGATCGCCGGATTGCTGATCAACAGGTGAAGTTCGATGGATCAGATCGCCGAACATGTATTATTTTGCAGTCTTACATCAGATCGAAGAAATGTAATCGCTGCATCGTCGGAATCGAAGAAAAAAAGCTGGAGGAACCAATCGTCGGAGGAACCAATCGTCGCCGAGCACGTCGTCGGAAACAAGTCGGAGGAACCAATCGTCGCCAGAGTTACACCGGAGCAACCGAGTTCGCCGGAACGTCTCGAGTCGTCCCCACTGTTTCGGTATAATTTTCTCTTGCTTTTGTTTGATTTTTGTTAATCATCCAATACACAGCCATGTTCAAACCAATTGAAACTTGGAGTTTTATACAAACTGTATGTTAGTATGTTCTTTTTCTAATGAAGAAGAAGGACTAGTTGTTGAGTTAATTAGATGAAGACGATGAAGGAGTACTGATCCTTTGTTTTTTTAAGGAAAATGATCAACTAATATGTTGAAAATTGATAACAACTGAAGGTTTGGAAGAAAAAGAATATATGCACAAAACAGTATGTTCGATTGTTTTGTTTTTATAATAAAGGAGATGACATACAATGTGTATTTAAAAGAATTTAAAACGTAGTTATTATCTCAAACGGATGAGATAGAGGAGTGGTTTTGGTTTGTGGACGAAACACAAGGGGTTGCTGGTTCTTCTATGTTGTAGAGATATTTAGATTGAAGTTGATGCGATGTACACATGTGTATTCTGATTTTGCTATGTGTTTTAATGCGATGTACACATGTGTATTCTGATTTTAACGCGATGTACACATGTGTATAACATCTGTTTTGTGATATCTCAGAATTTTTTGTGTATTGAATGTGTAAGGTTGTTGATGTACACTTGTGAATTATGCAAAGTATTAGCTGCTGAGTTTTTTTGTGCTAATATAGGAGATGTCGTTAACGAGAAAAGTGGAGATGGAAGGTCGATAAGGATGATTCACGTATGAGGTCGATAAGGATGATTCACATATGTTTGTTTGCTTGGTCGATAAGGATGATTCAGCATACAACGTGGCGAATAGTTGTAAAAGATTATGTTATTTGTTTTTTCGATTATGTTGGGTTTATTGTTTTTACGAAACTGGAACTTGTAATTATATGTTTTTTGTTTAGTTTGGAAAACATTATGGAACTTGTAATTTGTTAAATATATAATAGTTTTACAGGTATTGTTTCTATGTATGTATTATGAAGCTAATTACACATATGAACGATGTTGAGTACACATGTGTACTGTTCTATTTATATCCAAGTACACATGTGTATACCGTTGAAATATGAAGGTTACGTGGATCTTAAAAATCAAAATTTGAATTCTGGTGATGAAATTTGAAATAAAAATTAAAATTGAAATCTGGTGATTTGTTGTTTGTTTTGATAATTATCTTATTAATAAATAAAACATAATGTGGATAATGAATTTAAAATAGGAAAGATGTAACTTAATTCAATTATTAAAATAATGATTTAAATCTAATTTTTTTATATAATTACAATCCTACCCTTAATAACTAAAAAGGAAATCAAGGGTCCAGATCTTTTCACGCAGTTCACTCTTGGGAGGTTGTTCACGCTGGAACCCTACCCTATTGTATAACGGTGTTGTGTTAAATTATGATACCCAACTTTGTGTTATTGTATAAATTAGTGGAATTCCCGCACTTCGCTGCGGGCTTTGAGTCCGTGTATCGGTTTAGTTCGTTACTATATAAGTACCCGTAACAATGTTGTTTGACAAATTAAGAAAAATATTAAAAATAATATGCTATCGGAACCAATATTATTTGGTTGGTATTGGTTTAGTTTTCAAGGAAAGAACAAAAAATAACTACATTTGGTATGTTCAAATAATTTTTATCTTATCCTGGGTAAAAATAAGCACGTCGTAACAGATATTCAAAATTTATAAAACATTATATTATTTTGCTAAAATAACGAAGAAGGTAAATTCGTCACTTAAAAAAAAAACTAAATCGCAACATAACGTTGATGACATGTACGCATGTGTTTTGAGCACTTGTAAATTATTATTCACAACTCGGTTTTAAGTATATCATAATGACATATTTAGAATTTTATAAAACATTACATCTTAATAATTATAAACAAAAAAATATAATATATTTAAAGTAATTTTAGTATAAAAATTATTATAAGAAAAAATTATTTTAAAATAGTAAAATAAAAGCCACAATAAAAAAATTTCTAAAACCTTTTCTTTTGAAATAGTAAAATAAAAGCCACAATAAAAAAAACATTTTTGAAATCTTTTCCTTTGACACCATATATTTCATATTGTACCTTATGTTTAATTAATTTTAATTTACTGTACATGTTCTTTGCATTTGTTAGGATATATAATTAGTGGAACTTTTTTAGCATGTTGCGACAGAAATTCGGTTAGGTTATTTTGATATCATTACCGTACTTAGCAAATTAACCAAATAAAAAACCTCTAGATATATTCGTGATACATCTAAAAGGATATAAAAATTAAAAAAAACACAAAAAAAAATCCTCAATTACAACTAGTGATCCATCCTTTAATATATATATAAATCCAAGGATCACATCCCTTCAATATTAGAAAAGATACGACCCGAACTTTGGAGTAGCGGTACAGTTAGTGACATACCAGTACGATATCTCAACCTGTATAAGAACCAAAAGTGATATGCCCAAGAAGATATTGACACGTGTTTACATTGGTTGAAGACTATAAAAACGCATATAGATACCAGTAATGATGTTATTCAAATAATATTGGTTCGGTTCATCATGGTAAAGAACAAAAAAATCATAACATTTGACTCATTCAAATTTGAATAAAACTAAAATGTAGATAAAAATAAGCACGCATTAACGGTATATTCAAACAGCATCGGTACAACATCATCACTCAATATAGCCTATGACAAAAAAAAAAACTATATTTCAAAGCATATGTGCCAAAATTTGAGTGGCACATGCTACTATTTCTCAGAGTTTATTTTTAATCTACACAACTTTTTAGAACATGTGCGTTGCGGTGAGTCTTTGAACCAATAGACATAATAACTTTGAACCACACACGCGCGTTGTGGAGTGTTAACTCGCCAAGATAGACCGAAAGTAAAACATTATCGTGGAAAAAATAACTAAGTCGAAACCATAACAAAGCCCTAGTAAAAAATAAATTGAATAATATAATTATTTAGCAAGTTATTTAAAAAATAAACAATATAAACTTTGGGGCGAAAGATGTAACTTTTTGTAATCTATTTAAAAAGAACTTTAAGGGGATATGATGCAAATTATGTGTGGTCAGTTTGAAAAAACCAAAAATGTTACTATTCAATAACGTGGTTTTTAAATAACAGAACTAGTTGATGCTCTGACCGCGTTGCGGGGCGATGGTCGAATAATTCTCAATCAATTAAAAAAAGACTACTATAATTTTGCTAGGAAAAAAAACGATGATAAGACCGTAATTTTGGGCTCAGGGCAAAACAGTAATTTTTCAGGACTAATGAGCCAGTGTTAGGCAGCTCCTTGAGACGAAAAAAAATTAAATCGAGTAAACCAATTAAAAAAAACCTTTATAGTTTTGCTAAGAAAACTAAAACGATGGGAAAAACGTAATTTTTAACTAAGGGCGAAATCATAATTTTAATTCGAGGATAAATCGTAAATTACATGGACCAACGAAGGAGTGCCAGGAAACTGCCGACACGACTGTAATTTTACACTGGGGTAAAATTGTAATTTCACCAGGAAAACAAAGAAAAACGATGGGCAAAATGTAAATTTAAGTTGAGGCCAAAATCGTAACTTGGCTGTGAAAAAAAAAACTAATGGCAAAATTATAAATTTATACGGGGCAAAATTGGAATTTTTAGTTGGGAGCAAAAGTGTAAATTTATTTTTAAGTGGGGGTAAAAACATAATTTTGAACAATTGAACTAATGGGAAAATCGTAATTATAAGGGAAAAAAACTAATGGTAAAACTGTAAATTGAAACGGGGCAAAATCGTAATTTTTAACCGAGGGCAAAATTGAAATATATAGCTGGAAGCGAAAACGTAAATTTATTTTTAAGTGGGGACAAGAACATATTTTTAAACTAATGGCAAAATCGTAATTTTAAAACGGGATAAAATCGTAAATTTATTAGGCCAATAGAGGAGTGCTGCCTGGCACTATTCTTTTGCCGCCCATTTAGCCCAATAAAGGGCCACACCTATTCCCGTGTCGTCGCCGACACTTGTGTTTGTAGTAGTTGAAAATATAATAGTAATATATTATACACAAAAACTTTTAATACGATGCTTTATTAAAATCCATATATGATGTTATAACATTCTTATTTAAAAATAATGATTCAAATCAAGATTCGAAAGAAAACATATTCGAAAGAGACTAAATGAATGTTGTATTAAATTGTGTCTTCTTGTAGTTGGCTCTCTAAGTTTTCGGAATGGTCGACATTCTGCTTGAGCATCCAAATTTGGGTCAATACCACCGAAAACATTTTTAAGCAAGGTTTTTAGTTATTATTCCACATGTGTGTGTATGAAGCACTGCACAATTCATGTCTGCAAGTTTTAAGTCTCCCTTTGTTCTCAATCAAACATTTATGGAAATTATAGGTTCAAAAATTTCTTCTCTTTTAGGCTATCAACACTATCCTTGAGGCTTACCACCAATGGGGTAAACTCAACACCTAGACTCTCCGCCTTTGCCTTCGATACACTATAGGGTATCTTCTCGACACACTTGTCTTTATACCTGTCCAAATTGGAACAAAAAATAAGTAATCCTACCTTTCTCTAAGATAAACAATCACTAATTACCAAGAATGATAACACATAAAATTAGCTGAAAGACTTGTGTTGTTTAGTCTTCAAGTTTTTTATTTAAAGCCTTTTGTATAAACCTGTGAAACCTATACACATAGAGTCGGCTGTTGGGTGTGTATATCAAGAGTTGATTTCACTGAATAAACTAGATACAAGGAAACAATATACAGAGAAGATATTTACATCTAGACACCTAAAGAATAACATAATTCCAACATGAATTAATATGATCTAAACATAAATATTATATAACATCCCTCTGCAAGCTGAACGATAGTGGACCATTGCGAAGCATGTGTCGAAAGATGTTGAACTGCGAACTAGGAAGGCTCTTTGTGAAAATGTCAGTCAGCTGAAGCTTGGTTAGAACAAACTTAGTAACCAATTTTCCAGCATTAACTAATTCTCACGAAAATGATAATCAAGATCTATGTGTTTGGGTCGCTTACGTGCAACGGGATTTTGAGTGAGAAAGATGGCACTTTGATTATCACAAAGAAGTGTTGGTCTTTCTTGGGGAAGCGAGTGAAGTTCTTGAAGGAGATGAGTTATCAAAACAATTTATGCAGCAGTGTTAGCCATAGCTCGATATTCAGATTCACAACTAGATCTAGCAATAGTCGGATGCTTCTTAGCACTCCTAGAAATCAGATTCCCACCCAAAAATATAGAATAGCCATAAGTAGAATGGCCAGTCTCCAAGAAACGTGCCCAATCAACATCAGAGTAGTCAAGGAGCGATGTGGAAGTGGGACGACTGTAATGTAACCCGAATGCAACAGTACCCTTGAGATAGCGCAAGATTCTTTTTACTTCTTGATCAAAGTGACTTGTAGTTAGAGCATGAAGAAACTGACTGACTTGATTGACAGCATATGAGATATCAGGTATTCTAATAGTCAAATATTGGAAAGAACCTACACTCAATCGATAGAAAGTAATATCTATAAACATAGTACCAGTAGAAACAAAAGAAACATTGGAGCTTAAAAGGTTTTGAACCAGGTTTAGCATCCAACATCTTGGCACGAGTTAGAATGTTTAAAGTGTATTTGGATTGGTTTAAGAAAAAAACCATTTTGGTTGTAGGTAACCTCCAATCCCAGAAAGTAGTCGAGTTTTTCAAAATCCTTGATGACAAGTTCCTTATTGAGACATGAAATGAATGGTTTGATAGTTGGTTGATGGTCGCCCATAAGAATAAGGTCATCAACATAAACAAGGAGATACATCATACATGAATCACGTTTGTAGATAAATAATGATGGATTGGCTCTACTACAGGGGAAACCACTATTTAGAAGAAACAAGTTTAAACGATGAAACCAGGCCCTAGGAGCTTGTTTTAAACCATAAATAGCTTTGTTTAATTTGCAAACATGAGAAGGAAACTTAGAACTAATGGAACCTTTTGGTTGTTCAGTAAATTCTTAGCTAGATGGCCATGTAAAAAAGCATTATTAACATCCAATTGATGAAGATGCCAATTGTGGATATCGCTTAAAGCCAAGACGTCACGAATTGTGGTGCCGTTCACAATCGGGCTAAAGGTACGAGAGTAGTCGAGACCCGGAATTTGACTGAAGCCTTGAGCAACAAGTGGAGTTTGTGATGCTTAATGGATCCATCAGATCGAAATTTGGTTCAAAAATTCCATTTGGAACCCACAATATTTGCAGGGGTCGAACGAGGAACAAGAGTCCAAGTGTCATTTTTATTGAGAGCATTAAACTCTTCTTCCAAGGCGTTGATCCTTTTAGGATCCTTAGAAGCATTATGAAAGATGGTAGGATTAGTAGCAGGTAAAGTGAAAAAGGTAGCGTCTATGTGTGAGCCAAATCCACTTGATGACGAGGCTTAAAAATTACTGACTTAGCACTGGTTATCATAGGATGACTGGGAATCAGTGGTCGAGCTGGAGGTTGTATATTAGCCGAAACCGGTGATGTTTGAGGAGAGTGGGGGTGTCGTTACTAGAAGAGACGAGGAGTTGTCTAACATTGATGGGGATGTCTGCTGAGATGATGATGGTGGCGGAATCTGGTTAAGGGGATTTGGGTTAGCAGGTTGAGCAATCGGTTGGGCTGAGGTTGGGTTTGGGCCAGCTGAGTGAGAGGTAGACCCAGTTCTAGTGTGTACAAGAGTGTGTGATGGAGGTGGATTTTGGGTGTGAATGGAGGTAAGTGGATTAACTGGTGGGTCAACAGGTTGAGGTTGGTGAGATGGGTCGGTGAACGGGGATTGCTTTGGGCCGGTGAGAATGGAATAATTATGGGAGGTGAAATTACATTTGGGCTAGAACATTGTTTGGATGCAACAGTGGGTTGGGATATAGGAGTTTTAGGTGATGTGATATTTGGTGACACATCTAAAAATGTGGTGACTTCAAGCAAGTCAATGGTTTTAGTGGCGGTAGTTGATGTATTAAGAGGAAAATAATGTTCGTCAAAGCAAGCATTTCTAGTAACATAAACATGTGATGTGTAAGGATCAAGATATCTATAGCCTTTGTATGTGGAGAAATATCCAAGAAATATACACGGAATGCTTCGAGGTGACAGTTTATGGGGAGCATAATCACGAAGGCAAGGAAAAACACATCCGAATGTGCGAAAAAATCGTAGTTTGGTTTTTGATGGTACAAAAGTTCAAATGGTGACTTTTCTTGCAAAATTTGACGGTAGGCGATTAATTATAAAAAAACGTCAAAGAGAAGACATCAACCCGATATTTAGTGGATATTTGGGCATGAAATAGCATAGCCAAGCCAGTTTCAACAATGTGATTATGTTTTCACTCAACCTGACCATTTTGTTGCGGTGTACAAGGACAAAACATCCGATGTAAAAGACCATTTTGTTCAAACAATTTTCGGACACAGTTTTTGAGATTTCAGTTCACCATCACTTTGAAAATTTTTAATTTCGGTGGAGAATTGAGTTTGAACAAAAGGTTGAGAGATAGATAAAGCATCAAAAAATCATATTTGGCCCATAGTGGATATAACTAAGTAAACCGCGAACAATCATCAATTAAAGCAACATAATATAGAAAATTTCCAATTGACTTTATTGGAGAAGGCCCCCATAAGTCATATTGTATTATTTCAACAGGCAAAGATTCTCGTTTATCATTAGACAAAAAAGGTTGTCATTTTGCTTTTGCAAGTTCACATGGGGAACAATGGCCCCGTTTAGATAATACCAAAGTAAAAGACAATTAACCATTTTTTTCAACATAGAGATAATATCAAAATTGACATGCCCAAGTCTAGAGTGCCATAATTCAAAGGAACCTTTTGGACATGAGGATGAGGTGACCAAAGCTTCATGAGTTTGGCAAAGAACATAAAGGTCGTCTTCACGACACCCCCGGGTTAATGTTTGCTTAGTTTGGCGATCAGGAATATAAAAATAGGGGTGAGAAAAAATAACATCTACAGGATTATCTTCGGTCAATTTGCCAATAGATGAAAGATTTTTGCTCAGAGGTGGAACTACCAAAATGTCTTTAAGGGCAAGATTACCTAATTTTTTTGTTTGTCCAGTATTAGTAATAGGGAGAGATTGACCATTTTCAAAATAAACGTTTTGATTACCTTGGTTTGGAGTCGAATTTTGAAGAGTAGCGTCATTGGGTAGCATGTGAGTGCTGGCTCCGGTGTCAGACGTCCAATCAAGAACAATGAAGTTCATGTGACACTGAGCATGAAAGGCTTGAGCCAATTGATCCAGAGTGGGAGAGGCGGTCTGAGCAAAAGAAGCAAGTTGAAAACACCATGCAGCAAAATGTCCGGATTTGCGACACAATTAGCAAGTGGTAGGGCGATTTTGGCGTCCAAAGTTCCTGTTCTTGCCCCTGTTATTATTAAAAAATTGTCGATTGGGCCTGTAGTGGGCCGAAGAAGCGTTGTTGGGTCGATATGTGGAACCGAACATGTTGGGCCTATTCATGGAACCTTTGGTCGTGAAAGCAACAACATGAGGTTCAATTGTGCCATGAAAATTTTTCATAAACAATTCATGGCTTCAACAAAGGTAGGGATAGGACGTACCGACCGAGTAGATGTAGAGAAACTTTCAAAAGAGGTACTGAGTCCACATAAAAACCAATGAAGTGGATCCATAGCATTAACGGGATGTCCAATGGCGCTAAGTTGATCACAAATAGCCTTGCAGGTACGACCAAATTCAGCAACCAGTTTGTCCACCCTTCTTAAGAGTGTGGAGATTATCACGTAAATTCTGAATTCTTTCAACCGAGGCATTGCAAAAGGCCGCTTCAAAGGCAGTCCAAATTTCACGGGACAAGGTGAGCCCAACAGTAACAGAAAATGCCTCTTCAGTCAACGATGCATTGAGAAGGATGATGGCTTGATGTTCATCTCTTGCCTTAGTGGCATAGTCAGGGATTCGAATCTCCTTGTCATTGGATCGAACAATGATGGTGGAGTATGAGAGCCATCCACATGGAGTAACAATTATTGAGAGGTAAGGATGGGAAGTATTTGTGTTCTCCAATTGACATAATTTGTGAGAGAGAGTTTAATAGCAACCATAGGTGCTAAGCCAGTCATTAGGGGATTAGAGGAAGAGGATGAGGAAGCCATTAAAGGATCGAGTGGAAGGGAGGGACAAAAAAGATAAGAGGCAGAAGAAGAAAAGAAGCTAAGAGGAGAGATTGTAGGGTTTGCGAAGGAATGTGATCGGCTGAGGAATTTTATTTGGTAACTCAACTACAATTAAGGGTATTGGCTGATACCATGTGTGTATATCAAGAGTTGATTTCATTAAATAAACTACATACAAGGAACATATAGAGAAGATAATTACATCTAGACACCTAAGGAATATCACAATTACAACATGAATTAATATAATCTAAACATAAATATTATCTACAGGTTGAGTTTTGTTTAAATTCAAATAAGAGAACGATCGACGTCACTTTTTATCCTTACCTTAGAGAATAGCCAAGATCAGGGTAGAGTTTGTCTAAGATCATCATCATTTCCACAGATCGAACCACATTCCCGACCATGCAGTATCTACCACTAGCTTCCGGTTTCTCAAATGCTAATATATGCGCGATAGCAGTGTCTCTCACATCAACAAGTATGTTGATTCCATCTGGAAATACTTCTTTTCCTGCATATATGTAATTCGTCAACTTAAAAGAATATAGTTTGGTATTCATTGTGTGAAATGAACTTCAGCTATTATATTGAACAGTTACCGGTTTCTATAAAGCTCCTAAATCCCTCAGAAGTTAAGTTGAGAGAAGGTTGTAAGAGTGGACCAATCACATAGCCAGGATTTATTATCACCAAATCCAGACCATTCTCTCTTGAAAATTTCACAGCAGCATTCTCAGCCTGGATCTTTGAAAGTTGATACCACAACTAAAAAGAATACAAAATCCTCATTAGTTATAACATTTGTAGCCGATTGACATAACCATTCATATGAAGAAAGCAATACAGAAGCTGGTGCGGAACCATAGGAGGTCGGCTGACCGGTTTACTAGAATTCTATAGAAATTTTGCTACAAAATCTAACATATTTTGTAAGAAACACATGAGTTTGATTCCTTTGTTGTAGTTAGTGGTTAACAAAACTTATAACAAGTATACCTTACTCTGCTCACAAACAACCGGATCTGAAAACCAAGTTTCATCCACTACACCACCAGATTCTGGAAGCTTGACACCATACATAACTGTAGCCACTGAAGACGTCAACACCACTCTCTTGACAGATTCAACTTTCGCAGATGATTTAAGAACATTAAGTGTCCCCTTCACTGCAGGATCTAGCAAGTCCAACTGATACCAAAAAAAAAAAACCCTCAAACTTGAATGCGCCAACATGGTTTAGAACTTATACAAATTTTAAAAGATTGAGAGGAAAAGAACAAAAACAAACCTGTGGGTCATCAACTGATAGTAGAACAGGAGATGCTGTGTGAAACACACAAACGCAACCATCAACTGCAGAATCGAAAGAGCCTTCTACACTCAAGTTAGCTTCAAACAAAGATAGTCTTTCCTTAGCTCCATCAAGAGCAAGAAGATGTTCCGTTTTTTTTGGGTCATCTGCAACGTATTTTAATTTATTCAATTCAAAAGTTGGATTGATCAAAACTGATGTAGGTTCGGATATATCGAAACATATTGAAAGCACTGACCGAGGGATCGGACGGTTGCATGAACGGTGTAACCACGGGCAAGCAAGAGCTTAACCAGCCATGAAGCGATGTAGCCAGAAGCTCCTGTGATACAAACCACCTTTCCGTCTCCACTCATCTCTCTCAAACTCTGGTAGATAAGAATGCCTTTCTGTTCTAATTTTGACTATCTATACGAATTTTTAATGGATTAAATAATGAAAAGTAATGTATGCAGACAAAATCAGTCACATCATAAATAATTTTGTTTCCATATTGCACAAAACAAACCTATCAAAAACCGGCCATTTGAATTGAATATCCAATTATAAGGGTGAGGGGGCACTCCCCTCTTAGAGGGGAGTCCCCTCTCTTACGCACACCCAATCAAGTTATGCCACGTCAACTCCCCTCTTAAACTCCCTTCACACCTTAATTTGATGGCGGCACTCCCCTCTTAGGGGACTTGTTTTTTTATTAAAAAAAAAGAAAATAATTGATTGGTTGAAAATGAGGGTGGCCCACCATCTCCTCTCTCCTTCATTGAAGTGAATACTCCCCTCCCCCCTCCCCGATTTGGGTCCCCGCATGGATGGCGGCACCCTTCCCGCACGGCAAACAAACCCCCCGCATGGGGTCACCGAGGGTGCCCCCTCACCCTAATACGTCTCTTAACTTTAACTATCCAGAGAAATTAAAAAAGTATGTGTCACGAACCCAATAGAGTGAGTGCTTATTCATACATCCAATTGCTTATTCACACCCTTGTATCAGCCTTGTATAGGTCTATTCGTCGCGTATAATCTTTTTCAATTTCCAACAGAATCTCTGATTGTATCATATTTTGTCTTATATGCCTCGTATAGGCGTATACGAGGCGGATAGATGAAAAACACCATTTTACCCCTGATTTGGAGTTGTACACATAGGTAACTTAGTCTTTTTTTGCCTCTCTTATATGCCTTGTATAGGCCTTGATGAGGCATATATAAAGGAGCTTTTTTTACAAACACTTTTATAAACGGCAAATTACTATTTTAGCCTTGAGTTAAGCCAAGATTAGGGGTGTCTCAGAGCTAAAATGGTAATTTGCCATTTTCTATTTTTTAAAATTTTAAACTTTAGGGCAAGACTAGGCATCTAGAGTTGTTTAAAAGATTATTATACCACTGAGTTTGGGTTAGATTGTGGGCAAAACAAGGCTAAAATGGTCTTTTGACTTAAACCACACCTACAGGCCTATTCGGGTGTTGTATCGTATCCTATAGTATCGTGTCCTATTGTAACGTATCGTATCATATAGTGTAGTATAAGTATCGTATAGGTCTTGTATAGGCATATAGGACTATACGGGACCTATACTACACCTATAAGCCTATATGGGTGTTGTACCATATCTTATAGTATCGTATCATATCGTATTGTATCGTATAATGTATAGTATAAGTCTCGTATAAGTCCCCAATAGGTTTTGTAACCCTATATATCCCGTATAGGTCTATACAAGGCAGAGAATAATAAGCAGATGAAGTATGTGGATAGTTCGAGCAATTAATTTATTGTAACCCAAACACCCAATTAAACCCTTTTAAATATAGAAATGAAGTTGGAAAAACAATTATTATTTAGAGTTACTTGAGAGTTAGACTAAACAAAATCATATTTTTTGTTTTTAGATATGACCGGTCACGAACGTACGTACTTTCCAACATCTAGATTTTGTGTTGTACTTGTCATGCCTCCTTGTCTTTTTTATAGGGTTGTTTTATTTCCACATCTCCTATAATCTTATTTTCGCATCCCTATATCTATACGAGCCGTATAGAATGTTTATGCACAGAATTTTATGCGGTGGAATGTTTTTTTTGTTTTTATATGTATACGGGACGTATAGTTATATACTGGCCGTATACATATTTGCATAATTTTGTTTCGAAGGTTGCCAAGTGTTTTTAGTTTTGGAATCTGTATACGGGCCGTATAATGTTATACGGCCCGTATAGCTCGTATAGAAAAGTTAACTTTTTTGTTGCAATCAGGAAAACGTTTAATAATTTTTTGTATTTAAAATAGTGTTGTATATATCGGATTATGTTACGAGTTTGTAGTTAAACGTATTTATTATGTTTAATAAGTTTCCTCTTTGTAAAACGATAAATATGTATAGAAAAGTTAATTTTTTGTTGCAATCGGGAAACCGTTTAATAAATTTTGAAAATTTTAAAATAGTGTTGTATATATCGGATTATGTTACGAGTTTGTAGTTAAACGTATTTATTATGTTTAATAAGTTTCCTCTTTGTAAAACGATAAATATGTATAGAAAAGTTATTTTTTTGTTGCAATCGGGAAACCGTTTAATAAGTTTTATAAATTTTAAAATAGTATTGTATATATCGGATTATGTTACGAGTTTCTAGTTAAACGTATTTATAATGTTTAGTAAGTTTCCACTATGTAAAACGATAAATATGTGATATGATTATGATAAACTACGACAACAATTATTAAACAAACAACTTAACATCTAAACATAAGATTAATATTTATAATGTTTTACATCTAAAAAAAATAAACTTTTACAAAGTTTCAAACGTAAATTAACAAAAAAATAATAATAATACAATAAGCAGCTACGGCGGTGGTGGTGGTGGTGGTGCAGCGCCAGCTCGTGGAGGTAGGGGCGCGGCAGAATGCATAGCCACAATCGCCTCGACCATCCACTGTACATCCTCTCTCACTGCAGCAAAATCCCCTCTGACTGCAGCTAAATCCCCTCTGACTGCAGCTACGGCCGACTCGACCTGAACGAGTCTCTCCTCCACCCCCGGTGGAGGCATCACACGCTGTCTCACGCTGCGTCGAACGTACGGGCGATCACCCCGTAACTCCTCCTCAACTACCTGTGATCGATCGGCAGTATGAGCGACCCCCTCTCCGTCGCCTCCCTCTCCCACGCCCTCGCCCTCGTCTCCCTCTCCCTCGTCTCCCTCCTCATCACCACCCTCTCCACGGGGTCCCTCACCCACACCATAAGCCCAAACCAGCTGCCCTCCCTCGACCTCGCGAGCCAAACCCATCGATAGGGATGTGTCCCTCCCAACCCTGTCAAGCTGGCGTGTCTGCGTCATATCACTTGCCACCTGCGGGGACAGGAGGCACAAGTGACCCTTCGCCAGACGGGTGACGAAGGCCCCACAGCTGATGTGGGAAGAGGGTCGCTTAAAAGCGTACTCGGCGAGATATGCGGCCAACTTGTACGCCAAGTTGGCCCTCCCGCCGGTAAGTAAGTTGTGCAAGAAGAATAGGTCACTTTGGGTGACCCATTCCCTGCTATCATGACGACCGGCGATCGTCACGGCGATACACCGATGTAGGTATCGGTGTAACGGGTCGTAAAGATCAGTCGCCCGTGCCTTCGGGGATCGCTGATTCGGTTTCGCGAACTCCCCGAACCCAATACTGCGCCAATACGGCCACAACACGTCAGTGGACGTGCTGACTGGCGCATCAAAAAATGCACGTGACCTTGAGTCCTCCTGTGAGTACAGACCCAAGGCAACAGCGAACTGAGAAAGTGTCATCCTCTGAGTCTTGCCGCAAATAGTAAAAGTTACGGCGTCTGTCGTCAAAAAATGCTGAAAACCCCCACCCCGGGTGTCCGTAAATGTAAAGGTAGATAAAAACTCTAAAGTAATCTCCCTGTGGGTCCGCTCTGCGGCGGCATCAAATAAGCGGTCCCACGGGGAGTTAGCTGGCATGAGCTCCCGGACCCGACCGATCGCTCCAATATCTGTCAAAAACTGAAAATCTATGGTCTGAGGCGCATCCAGCACCATCTCCCGTAATTTGCCCAAAACCCTATAGGCAACCGTACCTCGGGGGATATCTCTAACAAACTGCCCCGTCTCAGTAAAATCGGGCACAACCTCCTTCTCCTGTCCACGTCCACGTCCACGGTCCCGACCCTGACCCTGACCTCGACCTCTACGGGCCGCACCAGCTGCTGATGACTCAGCCATATCGTCTGTAACAAATAACAATTACAACTTAGCAATCACTATACGATTATCGTTAACGTATTATATGAATATTGTTCTTGTATACGAACGTATTGTACATATGATATACACTCGTACAATGTTTGAAGATTCAACAAGGATACGACCGTATATAAAGATACGAGCGTATAATGTTTGAATATTCAAACATTATACGAGCGTATATAATGTATACGATCGTATAACCTTTGATTATTCAAGTGTATACGGTCGTATAAATTTTATACGATCGTATATTTTTTGAATATTCAAACATTATACGATCGTATACAATTTATACGACCGTATACACATAATAATCATTTACAATTTCCTGTTTCAAATTTTTTTTCAAATTGAATTATACAATCGTAATCGTTACGCCTATCTACGCTTTACTATACAAGACCATAATCTAACATGTTACGGAATTTAAAAGTTCACTATACGAAAACGTACCGTATAGGAAGAACGAGAAGAAAACGCCGAAGAACGCTGTCCAAGAACGATCCGAGAGAATTTTTGGTGGAATGTTGAGGCCGTATGGTGGAAATGAGGTCGTATAAAACTTATACAATCTTTTTGATTTGTATACGGGCCGTATAAAAGTATACGACCCATATACAGTGATTTAATTTATTTTAATTCTGTCGTATACTTAATATACGATCACAGAATACGAGGCGTATATTTTTATACGGCCCGTATACAATTCAGTTTTTTTCATTTTTTTTCAATTACTATATGCGGAACTGACGAAAATACGGTCGTTATGCGTTAACGTTGATTCGTTTAAACGTTTTTTCAAATTCAATTTCAACAAGTTGCCAAAACATTTATATAACGTGTATGTTTATCATTACAAATTGTCAAAACATGCAAATTGATTCGTTTAAACGTTTTTTCAAGTTCAATCTCAAAAAGTTGCCTAAACATTTATATAACGTGTATGTTGATCATTACAAATTGTCAAAACATGCAAATAACATTTTATATTCATAGGGCACCTAAATCTATGTAATCCCTGGTCCTATATTCATCAACGATCGTATTATATTGGTCAATACGTTCCTTGTAATATTGATACCAACTTTCTGCTGGCGTATTCCATGTCGGTTGTCGCCAGTATCCTGATGGGGTTGGCATTGGATATTCCCCTTCTAATCTGACGTGAATAAAATGGTTCCTGTGTACATGTACAAGCGCGACTGTTCGATGCGGAATAATTTCTTCGGCTGTTCTGAACATGGGAAAAAATGAAGCACAATCAAGGTCACTTAATAAGAGACAAATGACATTCCACCGGTTTGCTATCAGAAGCCCCGTGAATGGCATTTGTAGCCACTTAAGTCGAGGTGCTCCGTCTATATGGTCTTTTGACCAAACTAATGATTCCAGAACTTGTTGATACTGAACTTCATTTATGTTTTTCCAAAATTCGTGGAACCGGTTGCACTCATCATGAAGTTGCTCCCGTATGAACGGCCACTGCCACTCTTTAAGCGATAAGCCGGCCGCTATAGATCGAAACCTACAATTACCATCACCCTGCACATTTTGTATGTGACTGAGGTGTGGATAGAAGCACGGTGGAATGAACTTTTTGAAGTGCGTGAACATATTAACTTGTCCGACAGGCAGCAAAGGTAAGTCTGGTGGCTCTTCCTTTGATTTTGCGACCTTCTTTTTCGTTTTCGAATTCTTAGCGCCTTTCGCAATCTCGCCGAAGAACATAGGTGTTTCAGTACAATAACTTTGTGACTCGACAAACGAGCTGTGCCTGGTAGGTTCGATATTTGACTCTTGTGTGCCAAACTCATCTTGTGTGCGAAACCCTTCTTGTGAATCACTATACTGGTCCTGCGTTGTAAAAAAGCTGTGTCTTGAAGGCTCCGTAAACGAATCATCCTTCCTTTCTTGCTGAGCTTTTAAAGTTGGACGACCCCGTGTGTTTTTTTGCACAACTGGTTGTTTAAGCTTCGTCTTATTGAGTTGTACCAACTCCTTCATCTTTTGAATAAAGTTTTTCCTGAGTTCTCTCGGCTGAGCACTTAAATGTTGTTTGAGAAGCGCAAATTCGCCGTCTAAGTCGAAAGATTCCACCTTGCTCGGTTCCACTATGGAGTCCAAAATTAACTTTATCCAAAAAGGGTCTATCAACTCCAACGGGATCATTTGACCTAAGGAACATATCAACAAACAACATAAAACGTCAATAAGATTTTGCGTGATGAAAGGGTATGATTATAAAATGTGGTTGGTCTAATAATGTATTACCATTCGTTATATACGCTTCCAACCGACACGCGCACGGCAACCCACTGCTTGCATACAAACGGCACGCGCATGTACGGTTATATAACTTTATTTTTTCTATTTCATTTACTTCGTCTGATATCACCTCTAGGCAGGCATGTGAAACCTTCTTTAGTAGGAGATTAAATATTGGTTTGTTATGATGACCCAATGTTCGGATCCTGCTTGTTTCAATGCTGCATTTGATTTCTGTCACCTGGTTTCTTATGAGCTTATCGATAAGTGGTACCACTTTCTCCAGGGTGTAATTAGAGTCGCCTAGGTACTGCTTCAAAAGGGCATGTTGACCCTCTGCCCTGTTCGTTGTACGTTGACCGAAGTTCAGATGTTGGTCGCTCCAGAACGAAACAAACCGGTCTTTATATGGTTGTAACCAGATTAAATCCAAATAGTTCATAATCTCTGTAATCAAAGTCAAGTGCAGTTAAGACAAGTCAAATAAATACGATTATTAAACAAAAATTATATAAAACTTACCGTCGGTTTTTTTGCGTGGCAAGTTTGATCGTATTCGCTCGTACCAGTAGTTGTAGTCATGATCGGTCATTGATTTAATTAGCTTGCCCCACTTGAAAAGAAACCTCTCCCATTTATCCTCTGTTTTAAAGCTTTTCCTGCAATGTTTGAAGATGTTTTGCTGTATGTGCCACCTACACAATGAATGTCTAGCCCTGGGAAACACGGTTGCACATGCGTTCATTAGGGCGCGATCTCTATCCGTTACTACTACACGGGGTTCCATAACACTGTCTAATGAGTGTTTCAACCTCTGTAGAACCCATGTGAAGTTTTCCTGTTTCTCGTTGCTTACGAACGCATGAGCAATGCAAAACGACATCAACGTTGATGTAACACCGATAATCTGGACTAGAGGCATTTTGTACCGATTCGTCTTGTAGGTGGCGTCTATAAGCAACACATGCGGGAAAGCGCGCCACAACATGTTCGACTCCGGGTGGATGAAGAAAACATCCTCGACCCGTTCGCCGTTTTGAGATGTTCTATGGTAAAAAACAAACCCAACCTTCTCCAACCGGTCAAAAAGTATCTGCATTGGAGTCTCGCCGACTTGTTCCATTCGTCCCAATTTGGCTCGAGCGTTGTATATGGTGTTTCTTGTTGAGACATTATGGGGGTTATGTTCTTTAATGGCAGCAAGAATGTCTCGTGGTTTGATGTTCCGATGCGTCATTTGCTCCACCGTCCTCTCTTCTGATGGAGTTAGCCTCATTAGGGACGGATGACCCTCTGGATACAGAAATGGTTCGTGGTTATGTTTACCTTCATCAACCCTTAGATCCCAGTAACCTAACCTCTTTTTGTATGTCCCGACCAGTTGGAACTTGCAACCGGTTTTCCTAGTCCCGCTGCGTCTGACCGTCGCTGTTGATTTGTAATTGCCGGCACAATCGCACGTAAGCCAAATTTTTACCGGCTGACAACTATGGGGTTTATCGTAGATGGTGCGTTTGGTGACGAGGGAGTAGCCATTTACGCGTCCGACGTCTCTACACCAGTCTATCAATTCATCCATGCTAGCGAATTTCTAACGGAAACACTTATATGTGTCAATTAATGATTAACTCAAATGATTAACCCAGGTTTGGTTTTAGTATAAACGGGTTCGGGTCAGTTTCAGCTTGAACCTGCGAACCCGTTTGGATTAACTGGTCGGGTTCGGGTCAACATGGTCGGGATGGCGGGTTGACCCATTACACATTTATACTATATTATATATTTTTACAATATATATAAATTAAATGGGGTGCGTATTTTTATGCCATGATTATAAGTTAAAAAGAGAAATTAACATAGATTTTATAACTTAAATATGATATTATATATATATATATATATATATATATATATTTGTGTTTTTAAGTAAATTTTAACTTTAATATATTAATTTCAGAAAAAAAATAAAAAAATTCGGCTTTAATGGGTGGTGTTCGGGTCAACCGATGAAACTTCCGGTCGTGTTCGGGTTCTTATGTATGATACGATTTTCGAGTTCGGTTCGAGTTCGGGTCGGGTTCGGGTTTGTGTAAAATTTTCAGGTTCAGGTTGGGTTGAACCCACCAACCCGCGAACACGACCCGTTGAGCAACCCTAATCTAAGATTTTAATAAAAACAACATCAAACGTAAAAACACTAAAATAGTTAACATACAACAAATAAACTTATAATTAAATGTTATACCTCCTTGTTTTGAAACTCAGTACGTTCCTCTTCAGCATTTGGACCCTCGGGCGGTCCACAACTTATGGGAGGAGAATGAGAACTATCAGTCGGCGGTCCAACACTAACAGGAGGGGCTTCAAAATTAACCGGGTGTTGCGATGGATAATAACCAGCATAATTAGGCTGAATGGAATCCAAACCCCAAGTATCCTGACCTGAACCAGACGTAAAAATGGGATCGAACGGAGCATTCAGATCAAACATGCCCGCTTTGTTATCTTCATTCCCCTGATTCGCCTCGTTACCAAACACATTAAAAAAGTCACCCCAACCCGACATTATAACGTAAATAATTTGAATACAGAGAAAAATAGAAGAAACGAATAGAAGTTGAATGAAAATGAATGAAATTAGTGTTGTTTATATAGAGAATTTTACGGAATATTACATCGTTTCAAATGATTAACACGTGAATCGAGGAATCTAACGTCTAATCACATAACTCGCACGAGATTCGAGGAATATAACATCGAATCGGAGAATCTTACGTCTAATCACACGTGAATCGAGTAATAATACGTCGCGTCAAATAGTAATAAAATAATAAAAAAACGAAAATCATTGTATACGGGTCGTATACATATATACGAGCCGTATATCATCGTCGTATAATATATATACGACCACAGTATCATCTTATTCTCACATGGTTGATACGGGCCGTATAAGGTTATACGGCCCGTATAGAATAAAGTAAACCGACAAAGGCTGCTGGCACAGCCTTTGTCGGTTCACTTTATTCTATACGGCCCGTATCAACCATGTGAGAATAAGATGATACCATGTGGATTTAATAGGACCCTTTTTATATTTATTATAAGTACACTTATCATACGTCCCTTGTGTATGCGCATATAATATATATATATATATGGGTTTTTGTGGAGACAAAAGTGAAATTACACTAATTTTAACATAATTTTACTAATTTTGTAAAAATAACGTTAAAAGCGGCGAACGGTTAATCATGTGGTGACTTTAATAGCCGAAAGACAAGGGGTACATGCACTAATCGGCCTCTGTCCCGATTGTTGCTGAGTGTTATGTGTCTTATGTTCAAGGCTTGATGCAAAACTACTATCGAGCCGAGGGTCTCACTAGAAGCAGCCTCATATTCCTATAAGTTAGGGGTAAGGCTGTCGGGGCCGTTCCAACGTTTTTGTAGACCCTAAGCGGACTACGAAGTGGAGGCTCTTTTGCAAAACATATAGAGATTAATAGAAAAATTAGCTGCTAAAGTTAACCTGCGTTTATTAATTAGCCCTAATTTTGCCCATAAATTCTCCTCCAATCCCGACAAACCCGACACCATGAGTGTTTACCGTTAGTGATAGCCGATAACCTAGAAAATCAAAAGAGCAGGTTGCGATAGGAGGTAGGAACGATGACTGCGGCTTAATTTTAGATATTTTTGGCGCTGATTCACAAAATTCGGATAAGGTCGAGTGGTAGATGGTTGCTACAAACTACAGTTGTCTCTGTAGTTTAATTTCGAAACTGGGTCTTGAATGTGAGCCTTTTTTCCTAAACAATTTTTATCTGTGTAACTTTATTAAAAAAACATGGCTTAGTTTTGCTTTTTAAAAACAACACACGAACTACCGGTAAGAATTTCAAATGGAGACTCTATACCTGTTAAAGGGAAATGGTCGTCCATCTTACCAAATGGGACTGAAATCCGAGATGTCCTATACGTTCCAGATTTTACTTGCAACCTATTGTCGGTTAGTCGGCTGACTCGAGACCTTCATTGCACTGTAACTTTCTTTCCGGACTTCTTCGTAATGCAAGACTTGAATTCGAATAAATTAATCGGAATGGGTAAATGTCAACATGGATTATACCGGATGAAGATGGTCGAACGAGAAAGGAAGGCTATGTCGGCGTTTGTGGAGGTATGGCATAAAAGACTTGGTCATGCTTCTAGTGGTAAACTTTCTCATTTTGATTTTGTCAAGAATGCGTCTTTTAAAACTATTGATTCTGATTCGCGTGCTAAAGCCAAGCACACCTGGTTACCTTTTCCCATAAGTTCTATCAAAACCAAAGAATGTTTTGAATTGTTGCATTGTGCTCTTTGGGGAAGGTATAGAACTCCTTCGTTTTCAAAAGCAACCTATTTTTTAACGATCGTGGATGACTACAGTCGATCTGTTTGGGTTTTCCTTCTAAAACACAAATTTGATGCGGGTGATGTAAGGACCTGCCAAAATGCCCCAAAACGACCCGTAAGTGAAAACCCAGACCCCTGAAACCCTAATGTGCATGAAAAACCAAGAAAACAAGAATTTCGAGTTTCAGGCAGGCCGCGTAAACCGTAAGCTTAGGCTTACGCGGGCCGCGTCAAAGTGATGTTGACCAGATAAGTGTCCCGAGCCACGTGTCGCACACGTGGCAACCCTACTCGTGACACACCAGCCCTACACGTAGGACAGGGGCTCTCGCGGGCCGCGTAAGAGCCATGTTAAGGCTTACGCGGGCCGCGTGAAACTTGAAATGTTGCTATAAATTGCCTGTGCATGGGACTTGCTTCAGTATTCGAAAATTTAGCTTCAAAACGTCCAAATTCTGCAGAAAACGAGTCTTTAGGGGTCACGACGCTGCTACGAATACAGGGTATTAACTCAATCACTGCTACGATATAATGTCCGATCGATTGAAACCGGTCCGATGGATGTTTAAGTGCTGCCCAAATCAGGGCTATACTTTGTCATTCGTCGTGAGGGTTTTGATTTCGTGAGCATATCGTAAATGTTGTATTAAGTTACTGACCTAGTTTCGTGTGCATTGTTGTTTGAATTAGGTTATTAGGCTTATCAGTAGGCTAAACTCTGCCCAACTAAACTCGCAATGTGAGTCATTCTCTTTTTATCAAATTGTTTTTTTTTCAAAACCCTACTTGTTTTCAAAGTTATAATTACAGGGATTAAGTCTTTGTAATCTTCAATTACTACCGGTATGTGGGGTTTTGTATACATTACTTGATACCCGTCACCATTGGACAACGGGCTAGCCAATGGGTGATTTGACCATAGTCACAGACACTGTCAAGTGACAAACACCGATTTGGGGTAATTGGTTGACAAAAACATTGTAATCACCCTTAATACTGTAGATTATAACAATGTGTCATTTTATGCAACTTGAATGACTCGCCAGTATTTCCCTGCTGATAAAACCTTTTTAAAACATGTTTCAGGTGATCTGCTGTGATCCAGGAAAAGTGTCGTCTAGCACTGCAAGCTTGAAGAAGTGGCTCAATAAAATAAATAAATATGTTTTTGTAAAACGGGGAATTTCCTTGAGAAACTTCCTCTATTGTAAATTACGGGGTTTGTCCCAAATTATGAAATAAAATAAATTGGGTATTTTCAAGTTTCAAAAGATCCTGCTAAACTTCCGCTGTCAAATCAAATAATAAATACCACGGGTTTTCTGTCCCGCGGCTCCTGGATCGGGTCACACCGGGACGGGGGCCGTGACAGAAAAAGGTGGTATCAGAGCCACTGATTTAAGCCAATTAAGTATTTAGAAATACTTAATTTTTCTGATTGCCATTCTGTGATTCTGTGAAAATTTAATTTACAAATTTTAAATTAAGTTTGTGTATGTTTTTCATATATGCTAACAACATGAATGAGTTGTCTGAAGCTCTTCTGAATATCACTATCCATTCTGCTGACATGGAAGTTTCCGGGGGCTTTTCCGGTTATTAGGCCGACATTGAGGAACCTATGGAATTCCAAGCCCAAACTTAGGAGAAACCCAAGCCGAAAAAGAGAAGAAGACTCGTGGGCTGGAGGCGTATGCGTAGGAAGAAACCAGCAACAAAGAAAGTTACAAAGACTGAGGCTCTGAAGGATAAAGGCAAAAGAGATCGGGGAAAGTTCCGGGCAAGCCCAGGAAATGTCACTATGGGAGGAGCTGGATCGCAAACTGGCAAAGTTTGACCTCATTAGACCTGCTAATGAAAACCTCTTCAATTACCCTATTGAATCCCAACTCCTAGTTAATTTGGAACCGTCTATCCCAGATCCCATTGTCAACCCCCGACCTCTAGGAGAACTGGAAGAATGGTGGACCAACGACTGGCAATTTCAGAATCTCTTAAATAACACTAACACCTTTTTCCCCCAGTTTGACCCTGAGCCTGCACCAAACCCACCTATGAGCAATGAGAACTTGGCTGAACTCCGCCACTATGGCGAGGAACTGGTGGACGTAGGGAATCGAATCTGGGAAGTGGGAGAACAGATCTCCTCGAAGTACGACGAGAGGGAACGTCGCTTCTAAGATGTCAGCTGACGGTGATGGTGTGATGGTGTGGTTATGTGTTTAAAAATAATAATAAATAATAAAAATATAATCATGTAAAATAACTTAAAATAAAACTTTTGTAAGACAACTGGTGTGTACGGAGGCATACTAAAATATATAAAATATGGAAGTCGCAAAGTCGACAATTTTGACTATACGTGTTAATGTGATTATGTGCGATTGTTTTATTGTGTTTGGTTGTTATTTATCTTGTGCTAATAATATTAATTACCAGATGGAACATGCTGGTAATGAACCTGTTAATGAGGTTAAACAATCCGAGAAAAACAAAGAAGATCACTTTCTTAATAGGCAAGATATAGAAAACATTGTTGCTCAAGGAATAGCCAATGCTATTCCAGCAATCCTTGCTGCTGCCCGAAATCCAGTTGAACCTCTGCCGCCTACTCTCAGCAAACGTACTCGTGATGACAACTTCAGTAATAGTGTAAATGGAGACGGTAACAATAATAATAACGACGATGTAATGCAAGCCCCATTCCTTAAGAAAATGAAAGCTGCAACGCCTGGTTGCACTTACAAGGAATTTCTTGCCTGTAAACCTGTCGAATTTGCAGGCAATGAAGAGGCAACTGCTGTAACAACTCTCATCAAAAGTCCTAATTATTATTTTAATTTGACCAATAGGAAACCCTAATTGAGAAACCCAAGTGATTCTGCACAAACCCTAAAATTTTCAGAACAATCGGAATCAGGATCAGGGCCCCTAAAACTCAAGGGGGGGTAAACCCTAGTTAACGATTATCTAAATTACTCGTTGTAAAATTTAAAATTTACGAAACTACTGACTCAGCTAGGCTAGTCCCAGACGTGGCTACTCTATAAAATATAGGTAACCCTTACGGACCGTAAGGGTTATTTGTTACGGTCCGTAAGGGGGGGCAAAATTCAGGTATAAATAGCAGACATTGGTACTTGAAATTTGATGTATGTTCGACGAAGAAATTCGTTTCATGCATCGATTTACATTCTGTTTACTACAATTAACACACACAGTGCACTAATCGACGCCGCAATCAGGGTAATAACTCGATCGCTATTACGATTCAACGTCCGATCGATTATAACTATCCAACGATTGTTTAGGTGCCGCTCAAATTGAGTTTATACTTTGTTATTCATCATGATTTCGACTTGAATGTTTGAGTGCTATTCGAACTCGGACTATACTCTGTCATTCGTTGTGAATCCGCTGAATTGTTAAGTATTGCACTAATAAATCGTTGTGAGGGTTTAATCTCGTGAATTGACGTAACTGCTGTATTAGTTACTAACCTGTTTGTGTGTGCATTATTATTTAAATTAGGTTAATCAAGGCTAATCAGTAGGCTTATACTCTGCTCGTTAAATCTACAATGTGAGTCATTCTCTTTTTATCAAATCTATTTACAAAAGCATGTTTATTTTCAAAAGTTATAATTACAGTGATTAAGTTTATGTAATCACCAAATTACAGCCGGTATGTGGGGTATTGTGCACATTACTACTGTTGTTGTCACTTTAGGTGGGCGAACCTAAATTAGTGATATTCGTCATTCATTGGGGCAGCCAATGGTGATATGACCACAGTCACCGAAATGAGTCGAGTGACAAATACTGTGGGTAGTTGGTTTGATATCAGAAACATTGTAATATCTCTTAATACTGTGAATTATAACAAAAGAGTCGTTTTAGTAAAAAAAAATGAATGATTCACTCAGTATTTCCCTGCTGACAAAACCTTTTTCAAACATGTTTCAGGTGATCTGTTGTGAGCACAGGAAAAGTGCCGTGGAGCACTACATGCTTAGAAAAGTGGCTCAATGTAAATAAATAAAGAAATATGTTTTAAGAAATAAAGATTTCTCAGTGAAATCACTTTATTGTAAATTATGGGATTATCCCTATATTATATATAAACGAGCAGTTTTAATATTAATCGATCCTGTTTAAAAATACTTCCGCTGTCATTTAAATAGATACCATCGGATTTCCTGCCTCGCGGCTCTGGACCGGGTCAAACCGGGGCCAAGGGCCTTGACAGGAAAAGGTGGTATCAGAGCCTCTGATTTAAGCTTACTATTGATTTTAGCCTATTAAAATAATTGAGAGATACTAAGGAAATTTAATTGCTATTCTGTGAAAATATGTTTTATTAACTGATTAATTGTTGAGTTACAGTATGGGTAAACAAAAGATTTCTGCTATCTACCACAAATTAGATACTGCAACCACAGAAAAAGGAACCTCTTCCTCCAAACACCCAGCAGATCTGGAAGAAGGGATTTTTGTCCGTAAAGCAAATTATGAAAATCCTCTTACCCAAGATAAAAGAAATTTGATTCTTAGAAAGGGACAGGAGAAAATAAAGAAACCCCAAGTCAAGAAAGTGAGGTTTAATTCAGAAATCTAGGAATTAGGCAATAGTCCACCTTGGGAAGATAAATTAGATGAAAAATGGGCAAACCTTTATATGCTAGCTACCGTAGCAGAGAATGCAAACCTCTAAAATATCAATCAGCCTGGTCTAGTAGAAAATTAATCTCCAGTAAATAAATAAAGTATAGTGTGTTCTCTTTCCTGTAGTCTTTTGTACAAATCAGTATGCAATAAACTTTAATGTTTATTTGTAAAACTTTGTTCCAAAGTTTTAACTTAGCATTTTTTGTGCATTTTGCATATATGCTATCCAGCATGAGTGAGATATCAGAAGCATTTCAGAATCTCAACCTCTACCCAGTACCAATTGAAGTCTCCCACGACTTTACTGGTTATATTGCTGACATAGAGGAACCCCTGGAATTCCAAGCTCCACCGCTGGAAAAAGCAAAACTTAAAAAGAAAAGAAGATATGTAGGATGGAGGAAAGTACGCAGGAGAAAGCCGGCCACTAGGAAACTCCCCAAAATAGAAAACCCTATAGACAAAGGAAAAAGAATCGAAATCGGAGAAAGTTCTAATCCAGCAGAAATAGAAATCCGGAAAGATTCTAAACAAAAAGGAATAGAAATTGGAGAGAGTTCTAGACAATCTGAAGAAATCACATTTCAAGAGGAAATAGATCGTCTACTGGCAAATTGTGATGTCATTAGCCCTATCCATAATAATCTATATCCTTACATAGAAACCCAACTTCCTGTAAATCTGGAACCAGCTATTCCAGACCCACTGATCCACACTCGACCTTTAGGCCAAATGGAAGAATGGTGGACAAATGACTGGCAATTTGAAAATATCATCAACAGTCCTTATTCTTTCCTTCCACAGTTTGATCCAGAACCTATCCCCAATCCTCCAATGAGCAACGAAAACTTAGCCGAACTCCGTCAGTTCGGTGAAGAGCTGATAGGTAGAGGGAATAGGATCCGGGAAATGGGGGAACAAATTTCCTGGAAATACGACGAAGGGGAGCGTCGCTACTAAACTGCCAGTTGACCAAAGAATAGTGGGGTTGGGAAAAATGTCTGTATAATAATAATAATAGTTAAATATAATTCTGTAAAATGGGAAATAAAACATTGTAAGATAAACAGTGTGTATGGATGCCTATATAATATATAAAGCAAAATAGAAGTCGAAACATCGACAATTTTGGATACATATATCTGTGTTGTAAGATTTTATGTGCTTCTATGTAATTGTTTTATTTACAATCATTTGATACTAATAGTTATATTTATAATAATTATCAGATGGAAAACGCTAGTAATGAACCAGTTAATGAAGGGAATCAATCTGAACAAAATCAGGAAAACCAGTATATGACTAGACAAGATATTGAAAACATCATCACTCAAGGGATAGCTAATGCTATTCCAGCAATCATGGCTGCTGCTCAGAAACCTATTGAACCACAACAAATCATTCCTAGTAAACGTACTCAGGAAGATAATTTTAGTCATAGTGTAAATGGAGGCGGCAATCATGACAATAATAATCCACGACAGGCTCCACCTCCTAAGAAAATGAAAGCTGCAACAACTGGTTGCACTTTCAAAGAATTTCTTGCTTGTAAACCTGCTGAATTTGCAGGCAACGAAGGAGCAACTGCAGTACTGCGTTGGTTAGAGAAAACCGAAGCAGTAATTGCAATAAGTAAGTGTTCCGAAGAAGATCAGGTCATGTACGCGTCAAATCTTTTCAAAGAAGGGGCACTCGAATGGTGGAACACGGTGCTACAGGCTAAAGGAAGAAATAGGACTTATGCCATGAACTGGGAAGAATTTAAAATTCTTGTAGAAAGAAAATATTGTCATGAATATGAAAAGGAACAAATGGCAAATAAGTTCCTAAATCATCGTATGGTAGGCGTAGAGTGTCGCGGTTATACTTTGACATTCTTTGAATATGTTAGAGTGGTACCAACACTGGCTTCGCCAGAACCGGTACTCATTTCTCGTTACATTTGGGGACTGATTAGTGAAATCCGTAACATCGTTAAAGCTGCGAGACCTCGCACTATTGACGATGCTGTGGAACTAGCTAATACCCTAACTGATGAACTAGTGCGCACAAGAGAAGAAGATCGAAAGAAGGAATTGGCTCAAAAGATTACCCAAGGATTTCGTGTGGGTAATGATAATAATAGGTTCAAGAAAAGAGGAAGGAGACAATCTGCACAACCGCCTTTTTGCAAAAATTGCAAAAAGAATCATTTTGGAAAATGCAATGTAATTTGCAACTTCTGCAAAATGACAGGACATCGTGAAGAAAATTGCAAAAAGAAAACCATAGTCTGCTATAACTGTGGAGAAACAGGACATTACAAAACAGAATGTCCTAAATTGATTAAAACCGCAGACAATAAAGGCAAACCAGCTGATGGAACAACAAAGAAGAATGCCCGAGCATTCCAGCTAACCACTCAAGAAGCTGAACTAATTCCTGACGTCATAGCTGGTACGTTCTTGGTCCACGACGTTTATGAAAAAGTGTTATTTGACTCTGGTGCAAACCAAAGTTTTATTAATACTTCATTTTGCCAAGCCCTTAACTTACCCTTAACCACCCTTAGGCAAATTTTTACAGTGGAAACGGCAGATGGAAATTCTGTTAACATAAATAAGGTTTTGCAAGAGGGAAAGATAGAATTGTTAGGCCATAAGTTTTCTGCAAACCTGTTACCTATGAAATTAGCCGAATTCGATGTTGTGTTAGGAATGGATTGGTTAATAGCCAACCATGCTCGAATTCTCTGTGATAAGAATTCCATAGAAATTCAGGCACCTACCGGAGAAGTGATTAGGATCACAGGAGATAAACCACGTAAGCCTATGAAGTTCATATCAGTAATGAAAGTTGCGAATTATGAACGAAAACAAGGAATAGTATATATGATTTCAGTAATCATTAGTACTAAGGGAAAAGAACTTAAGGAAATTCCTGTAGTTTCAGAATACCTGTTGATGCACAAGAATGTCTGTTGACTATATCTTCATCAAGTCTTAAATCAAGAAAGTCAAGAATGGATCTTAAAAGTCAAATTAGGGTTTAGTGTTGATTTAGGAAGTGATTAAAGAGGGTTCCGTTTAAAATAGAAGGGTTCCGTTTGAGATTAGAGAGTGCCGTTTGAAACTGTCGTTTGAGATAGGGTTCCGTTTGAACCATGTTATGTTAAGTTCAAACGGAAGGGTCTATGTCTATATATATGAGTGAGTTAGTCTCATTTCAAACGGAACAGGAGAGAGGTCATTGTTTGAATCACGAAGTGCTGCCGGATTTGTATCAGAAAAACATTGTACAAGCACATAAATCAATCAGAAAAGAAAGATTAAAAGATACAAGTTGTTTTGGACGTTGTTTACTTTGATTCCGCCTTAGTAATCGATGTTGAACTGCCTTAACTGACTTTCAGGGTCAAGTACACGATCCAACAAGTGGTATCAGAGCTCAGGACGAGGAGTTCATACCAAATACAGCTTGAAATCATCGGATTATCTCACTTCTACCTTTCTTTTCTGATTTAAAGTAGTTGTCGCGGTTAAAATGGCTTGAAACGATCACATAGCAAACGAAATTTACTATTAACTAATCCTTGAAATTTTGAAACCAAAATTCGACCTAAAACTGTTCGAAATCATTCAGACCGTTTGAAAATGTTCGTGAATTGATGACGTCATATCGTTTGAAATGAACAATCGTTTGAAATTGATCGTATCGTTTGAAAACAAACTGATCGTTTGAACTATCGTTTGAAAATGGCCATATCGTTTGAAGTGTGATTGTCGTTTGAAACCATTGATATTTCAAACGGAACAGTCCATTCCGTTTGAAAAACAGTTATCGTTTGAATCTATTGTCGTTTGAACATCTGTCGTTTGAACAGCTGTCGTTTGAAACTATTGGTATTTCAAACGGAACAGTCCATTCCGTTTGAAAACAACTAGTTCGTTTGAACCATTGTTTGAACCATTCCGTTTGAACAGGTTTCTATATTTTCCAAAATCAAAATTTCTCTAAGTGTTGTCTGATTTTACAGGTACATTTACGATGGATGATATTTTCTTAAACCCGTTTAGCGATATGTACGCGTTCGCTGGAGATTCCGGAAACATTGATAGTTCGTCAAGCAATGTGAATGATAACCCGCCAAAAGAGAAGAAAAAGGAAGCTTGGGAGTCGGAAAGTGCCTTTGGAACGTTTAATAAACCTCCAAAACTTATGGCTATTGAGGAGTATAGTCGGTGGTCCAGAAAATTTGAAGACTGGTTGATGGCATTCGCATTTCCTAGCTGGAAAAGTTTGAAAAACGGTTATGCCAATGGAAAGAAACATGGTGAAACTTTAAGAGCAGCTGAGGAGATTGAATCGTTTGTAGCTGAACAAAAGTGTGTGGCGTTGTTATTTCAGTCAGTCCGGGAAGACATTATTGCCTTGATCGACTATTCAAATGCAAAAGATCTTTGGGAAAAGCTTGAAAAGAAATGTACTGGTAGTCAAGAAATTAAGAAAAACGAAAAGAAACTTCTTAGAAAAGAGTTTGATCTGTTCGGATGTTTAAAGAACGAGTCAGTGTGTAAAATGATAGAAAGGTTCGGTCATCTGAAGCTGGAATTAGTAAGACATGATATCGACATTCCTGAAGAAGATCTTATCGATAAATTGTTCGATTCGTTACCTGATGAGATGGATTGGAGATATTATGCGCTGATGCTGAAGAATACCATCAAAGAACCAGAAAAACTGACATTAGATTTGCTGATTGAGAAACTCGAGAGTCACGAGTTGGAGTTGAAAAAGACGTACAAAGTTAATCATTCATCTTATCAACAGAATCTGGATCTATACTATCC
Source organism: Helianthus tuberosus (assembly GCA_030545235.1). NCBI lineage: Eukaryota > Viridiplantae > Streptophyta > Magnoliopsida > Asterales > Asteraceae > Helianthus > Helianthus tuberosus. The sequence continues at coordinate 13,231,661 of CM060452.1, read as the reverse complement.
AAAAAGCATGATGCCAAAAGCAACTTCACCAAAAACTGTTTTTTCTGCGGAAAATGTGTTGACAGCTGGCAAAGAAAGTCAAAGTGGTCAAAGCAGTGGAAGTCATAGTGGTTATCACAGTGGATCTTCATCTTCTGGAAGTCATTCTGATGCAAAGAATCGTTTTCAATGCAACATAGCAATAGACTTGAAGAATGCTCAGAATTTTGATGAAGAGTCGGCCAAGCAGCAGATGATTTTCTTAGCATCGGTGTTGGAATCGTATGAAGGTTTGGTAGCTGGGAAAATTGGAAATACAATTCTGACGAAAGAAGATTACGATCAGATTGATCCGGAGGAAATGGAACTGATCGATATTCGTTGGGCTATGGCAAGTGCTGTTCGTCGTGCACAAAGATTCATGGAAATTACCGGAAGAAAGACAATTGGTGGTGCATCTACTAAGTTGGGGTTCGATAAATCGAAGGTGACTTGTTTCAAGTGTAAGCAGAAGGGTCACTTCAAACGAGAATGCCGAAACGCTTATGCTGATGAGTCGGAGAATCCTTTCAGAGATGATTACTACAAGAAGGCGATTTATCACCAAAATAAATCTGAGCCGCCTAGATTGAAGCAGGTTGAAGATAACAGAGAGAAATCTAGAGCTCTTGCAGTGATTTACGATGATGAGGGTTATGACTGGAGTCAAGAGGTTCTACCAGAAGAAGATGCGGTTGGTTACGCATTCATGGCGAAAAATGACGATCCTATTCCATGGAAAGACGATCGAACTGAAGAGCAAAAATATCAATACAGGAAAATGATAGCTGAAAACAAAATCATTAGAATATCTCGTATCTATCTGGATGCAAGGAGAGCCAATAGATGGGATCCAGATAGAGAGTGCTATCTTGATGAGTATGGAAATATTGCAATTGATGATAGTACACTTGATATTGAAGTCATAATTCAGCAATACAAAGAAGATGATGAGTACTGGCAACACAAATGGTGGGGAACTCCAACTTCGAAAATGATTGAAGAAGAGAAAGAGAAAGAGAGAAAGGAGAAAGAAGAGATCGATAAAGCAAAGAAGATTGATACTGGAGTTATTGATACAACGCATGAGTTGACTGCTGAAAATCTTGGAAGAATGGCTGACAAAGTGCTAGCTGCTAAGGCACTTGAGGTAGACTCTAACTCCGTGTCTGAGTCAAAAAGCCAGGTCAGTTCAGATGTGTCAACGAATGTGTCAGGTAAGAAAATCGATGGAAATGCTGATTGCAAAAATTGCAACAAAGAGTGCAAATTTTGTAGCACAGTCACGTATCTCAACGGGAAGAAAGTTGATGATCTGACAGCTAAGGTCAGAAGCGTTGAGAACCAGATTCTTGATCGTGACAAAACAGTTAAAGCTTCAACTGAACGGATAAGAGAATTAACTAAAAAAAATGAAAATGATAAAATTGATAATGACAAAATTAAACAAGAAAATGAAAAGTTGATTCTTGAAAACCGTCAGATTTCTGAAAAATTTGAAAAACTCAAAAGCACATTGAAAGATTGTGATGATCGAAATGGTAAAACTTTTAAAGAAAATGAACATCTAAGAGCAGTGCTTAGAGTCAAAGAAGAATCAATCAATCAACAACTGGATGAAATCGCTAAATTGAAACTTAAAGTTCAAGAGGCTGTAATCGAAAACGAGCGAATCCAGTTGAAGCTTAACAGTTACAGCTCCGCAAGCTTTGTTTTGCAACATATCATTCCCAAACCCATTGGGAAAGACAAAGCGGGCGAAGATGTGTATTGTGATGGAACTGGGGTGGGGTTTCATCAAGTTTCACCACCTGTTCTTGATAACTATACGAAAAAGCAATCTGGGTTGGTTGAAATTGAGGAAGAAAAAGAAGTTAAACTTCCGGAAAATATTGATGTTACTTTTACGTCATCTGACGATAGTGTCCAAAATGATATTGTAAAAGGTGTTGTTGAAAATGTGCTAAAAGTGGATAGTGACACTACTAAGGAAGATGGGTGTTTCTTGGACAAGTACATTCAGAAATCAAAATCCAAAAACAACTTAAATGATGAACCGGGTCTTGTGATGTACAAGATGGCTGGATCTGATAAGTTGTATTCGGATTCTGAATTTCCCATTGCAAATGTTAATGTGAAAAAGTTGACAAATGTTTTCAAGTTAGTTGAAGTTGAATTGTCAGAAGTGAACAGTTTGAGCCAAACAAAAAGGCAAATGAATTTTGAGAAGGATAAAGTTTACTACAAAAAGTCTGTTGTACCACCACGTTTTTATAATAACAATCGAAACAGTTGGTCGGGTGGTTATTGGGGTGGTAATAGTTATCAGAAGAAGAGTTTTCAAAACAAGAGGTTTGCTGAAAAGAAAGTGTTTGTGAACAGTTCAAGTTCACTTGCTGATGAGGAAAATGAAATTTTTTCAAAATCAAATAAAGAGTTCTTTGAGAAAAGAGCTTCACATTATCAGTCTGAAGGCATAAGTCGAGTTGTTGATACTCGTACATGTTTTAGATGTAACAAAGTTGGTCACATTGCAAGAAATTGCACCAACTCCAAGCCTAAGATTGAAAATGTGAAGATTCAACAGAAGAAAGTTGATGTGAAGGGTAAAGCACCAATTGTTGTTGAGAAAAAGAGTGTGAAAAATAATAACATAAAAGTGAAAAATGAACCTGTAAAGAAAGTGGTAACTAAAAACGACAAGTTTTATAAACAGGTTGCATTATCTCAACAAGTTTGGAAACCAAAAACTGAAATGAAAATTTCAACTTCTGAAGTGAAAAAGGCTGAAGAATCAATTCCGGTTGATTATGATGCAAATTTTCCACCTTTGAAGGCTGAAAATTTCAAAATTCAAATTGCGAGAGTCAAGGTTACACCTAAGGCTAATGAGGCCTGGGTGGACACCATGTTCGAATAAGCAGTTTGAATTGCCGGAGCTTCCTGGATCGCGAAGCATGAATCGGCATCTTTATTAAAAGTTGGTTAATTTGAAGTTTGTTATGTGCAGGATCTTCCAAGAGCCATTTCAAGATGGATCATGGATAGTGGCGCAACTCGACATATGACAGGAAAAACTGCATTACTGTATGATGTGAAGAATATCAATGGTGGTTATGTGGGATTTGCAGGTCATGAAGGTGGTCGAATTGTAGGTGAAGGAACGTTATCCAATGGGATTGTTACGTTTGAGAGAGTTAACTACATCACTGAGCTGGAGAACAATCTGCTTAGTATCTCGCAGATTTGTGACAATCAGTATACTACTCACTTCACTGATAAAGAATGTTTGATTTTGAAACCTGGTTTTGTTATCCCTGAAGAATGGATTATTATGCGGGCACCTAGAGTGAATGATTTATATGTGTTAGATATGTCTGTAGCAACTACAACTACTGGTCAAGCACATTGTTTCGTGTCTAGAGCAACTGAGAAAGAATCAAGATTGTGGCACCGAAAGATGGGGCATATTCACCTAAGGAAAATGAATCACTTGGTGCACAATGATTTGGTATTGGGAGTTAATATCAAAGGTTTTCATCTGGAAGGGGAGTGCATTAGCTGCATCAAAGGCAAGCAGAAGAAAAAGTCACACCCTACAAAGCAAGTTAATTCAGTTTCGAGACCGCTGGAAAGACTTCACATGGATTTGTTTGGTCCGGTGAATGTAAAAAGTATTACAGGAGATTACTATTGTTTGGTCGTTACCGATGATTATTCCAGATTTTCGTGGGTTTCTTTCTTGAAGATGAAAGATGAAACATTTGACAGTTTGATGGGGCTGTTCAGGAAAATTGAGAATTTGTACCAAAGGCGTATCAAGAGAATTCAAAGTGACAATGGTACTGAATTCAAGAACAGTAAGATGGAAGAATTTTGTGATGAAAGAGGTATTTTGCATGAGTTTAGTGCTCCGTACACTCCGCAGCAGAATGGAGTCGCAGAACGCAAAAATCGGACACTAATCGAGACGGCTAGAACTATGCTCGCAGATTCAAAGTTACCGATTAATTTTTGGGCTGAAGCTGTTTCTGCCGCATGCTATACATTAAACAGGGTTCTCACTGTCAAGAAGTTCAACAAAACATGCTTTGAGCTAATCAATAACCGCAAACCGAATTTGAAGTATCTAGAACCGTTCGGGTCACCCTGTACGGTTATAGAGCCTTTTGGAAAGTTTGGTCCGAAGTGCATTGAGGGAATTTTTGTTGGTTATGCAAATCCGTTGCGACGTGTCTTCGTTCCAAGTGAGAAGCGGATTATTGAAGCTGCAAATGTTGAATGTCAAGGTTATACTATGCCGCCGCAGAATCCTGGTGATTCATGGCGTTATCATTATGACAAACTTTGGGATTCGTTTGACATGAGAGAAGAATCAGAGGATGATGAAGATTTCTTTGATGAGTTGGATATTTTGCGTGAATATGAGTCACAGCTAAGGTTCCCAGCTGAGTATTCGAGGAGACCACGGGAAACTTCAAATGACAATGAAGCAGGTCCAAGTAATGCTGGTGAACATGATGATGTCCAACAGAATGAAGTTGCTCAGGATAATCAGTCGGCTCAGAATGATAATTTAGAAGCTGAAAACATGCCAGTATTTGATCATGGTGATTCAGCTTCAGATTCTGAGGGGGAGCAAATTCAGATTTCAAGTCAAACAAACCAAGTTGGTGAACAAGATGCAGAGCAGAATGTTACTAATCTGGAGGGAAATGTAGATGTTCCGAGTGAAGTGATGCCGCGAACTTTTTCATATCATCCAGAGGAGTTAATCATAGGAGAATTGCAGACAGGCGTTCGCACTCGAAATCAGATTGATAAAGGGCTTACATGTTTTTATACAAAAGTTGCTCCTTTGCAAAATGAATTCTCATTGAGTTGTTTTATCTCGCAGGTTGAGCCAAGAACTTACAAAGAGGCACTTACTGAAGACTCTTGGGTCAATGCAATGCAGGAGGAACTTAGTCAATTCGAGAAATTGGGAGTGTGGAAGTTAGTTGATTTGCCGGATGGTCATAGGAAAATTAACACTAAGTGGGTGTTCAAGTGTAAGAGGGACGATAGAGGAGTTGTTGTAAGGAACAAAGCTCGACTCGTTGTTCAGGGATTTAGTCAACAGGAGGGAATTGATTTTACCGAAGTCTATGCTCCTGTAGCACGACTAGAGGCAATCAGAATTTTCCTAGCATTTGCGTCTTGGAAGAACTTCAAAGTATATCAGTTAGATGTAAAATCGGCGTTTCTTTATGGGAAGGTTAAAGAGGAGGTTTATGTCGGTCAGCCGCCGGGCTTTACTGATCCAATCCACAAAAACAAGGTCTACTTATTGGACAAAGCGCTGTATGGTTTACACCAAGCCCCGAGAGCTTGGTACGAGACTTTGTCTCAACACCTACTAGCCAACAAGTTCATTCGTGGAAAAGTGGATGCCACTCTCTTCACTAAGGAAGTCGATGGTCATCTTCTGATAGTTCAGATTTATGTGGACGATATAATCTTTGGGTCGACAAATGAAAATCTATGCAAAGATTTTGAATCAGTGATGAAGCAAAAGTTTGAAATGTCATCAATGGGGGAGATGAAATTCTTTCTTGGGATTACAAGTTGAACAACTTCCTGAGGGAATTTTCATTCATCAGTCAAAGTATGTTCATGATATTCTAGAGAAATTTGGGATGTCAAGTTCTACTCCAGCTGCTACCCCACTTGCAACAAATCATGGGATTCACCCAGATCTCACCGGAGACAGGGCTGATGAAACGTTTTACCGTTCCATGATAGGTTCTTTAATGTATCTAACTGCTTCACGTCCTGATATTATGTACCCAACGTGCCTCGCAGCAATATTTCAGTCTAACCCGAGAGCATCGCATATGATCATTGTGAAGAGGATATTGCGCTACCTGAAAGGAACTCCTTCATTGGGGTTGTGGTATCCTAGAAAAGGCGACTTTACGCTCGAAGGGTATTCAGATTCGGATTTCGGATGCTGCAAAGTCAATTCAAAATCAACAACTGCAGGATGCCAGTTCTTTGGTCCTAGATTGGTTACCTGGCAGTGTAAGAAACAAACGTCTGTGGCGTTATCTACATGTGAAGCGGAGTATATTTCTGCTAGCAGTTGCTGCTCTCAGATCTTGTGGATACAGCAACAGATGCGCGACTACGGTTTGCAGTTTCTTAACACACCTCTTTTTGTTGATAATGAGGCCGCAATAAATATAACAAAAAATCCAGTACATCACGCTAAAATTAAACACATAGAAATTCGTCATCACTTTATTCGTGATTGCTTTGAGAAAAAGTTGATACGAATTGAGAAAATCCACACTGACGAACAGAAAGCTGATTTACATACCAAAGCTTTTGATAAAAATCGATTTAAATATTTGTTAAAACTGAATGGTATGAAGCTTCTGTCGGTGTCGGATGGCATAATTGGCGTTGATGAGAGTACTGTTGCGGATGAAGACGAGAAACAATCTGCAATGGTTTGTCGAATTTTTACTTGTTTTGGTATTTAGGGGGAGTAGATGTTTGTACATAGTTTATTTTCAGAAAATACAAAAACAGTAAAAAATGATAAAATACAAAAACATGATAAAATCTGAAAAAGAGCTTGTGTATATAGGGAAAATGATAGTACATCAGCTAGACGATTATAGTATGCTAAAGATTTGAAAAGTATAAAAGAGCTAAACAGTCTTACTGATGATGTGTCGATAGGTTTTCACACATTTAGTAGATTTATTCGGGATATAAACCTAAATTCAAACTTGTGAATTCGTGGAGAACACTACTTGGATATATAGGTAACCCCTGAAATCTCGTTTGAAAGGTCTCTTAATCTGATATACTAGGTCTTTATTCCGGGACTTCTGCTGGGGTATTATTCCGGGACTTCTGCTGAACGGTAGTTCTGACCTAGTCCCTGGCTAATACTTGCTGCAATGCTTGAAACACAGCATTAAACCCTCAGCATGCTGAAACAATAAAATTGATAAATGCTGCTGTTGTAAGCAAAAAGATCCTCTAAAGGGGACACACCGAAAAGTCGAAGCTGATATCTCTCTGCGTATACGGAAGTATCGATCTGAGATCCCTCGGCCCTCGCATACCTAATTTATATACAGATATCATTGTAGTATTCTCACCTGTAAGACTGATTGTTGGGATTCTGGATACGGGAGTATATTCAAGAGGTGGGACACATGAATGATCTAAGTTCTTAATTCATCTAAATCGTATCCTGAGTAAATTGAAAGTTGTGTGGGAATTTAAGATGGATCAGTATATCGACAATTGAGGTAAATTGTTTAAATCTGAGTATGTAATGTAGCTTAACGGTACTTGTGATTTGTCTGAAAAGCTGATATGATTCCCTGACACGCTCGCCAAAAATATGTTTGTAGATAGTTTACTTTGTTTACTTTCTGCAATTTAAGTTTTCTGTATTTCATTTCTTAGTTTAGAACACTTTGATAAAATCCAAAAAGATTTTATTTCTGCTTTATTTTCCGACAAACCAAAGTGGAGAGTTGATTGTTGGATTCTCAGATGTTTTGAAGCAGATGCAGGAGATTCTGGACTAAAGAATGAGGAGAGCTTATTTTGAAGAAGTTTGAATTGTTTGAAATGATAAAAACAAGTTCATTAACTTGATACTTGTTATTTTCAGAAAATGTTTGAGTTTGTTATTTTAAAATTAGTATTGTTTCGTCAAAAGATTAATCAAGGTCATTAATTTGGACTTGGTAGATTAATCAAGTAATCAGGGTCATTAACTTGGACCTGAATACTTGAGTGGATTTCTAAAACTGATTAAGTTTGTAGATTATATTTGAAAGATAGAATTGTAATGTTTGTTGGTTGAGTAACAGATTTGGTCTTCATTATTCCCAATGGAAGCAAATTGTCAAAGCTTGAACCAGATATCTCTGATTCTAGCATATCGAGAGGGGGAGTTTGTGAAAGGGGGAGTCTGGATCAACAGTATATGGGAGTGTGAAGATAGAGTGCTTATGATGAAAAGACAGAGTTAGAGAAAAGACTAAGACTGAAGACTCAGGATCTGAAGACTACGTCAACATCCAAGGGGGAGTCTGTTGATGCACAAGAATGTCTGTTGACTATATCTTCATCAAGTCTTAAATCAAGAAAGTCAAGAATGGATCTTAAAAGTCAAATTAGGGTTTAGTGTTGATTTAGGAAGTGATTAAAGAGGGTTCCGTTTAAAATAGAAGGGTTCCGTTTGAGATTAGAGAGTTCCGTTTGAAACTGTCGTTTGAGATAGGGTTCCGTTTGAACCATGTTATGTTAAGTTCAAACGGAAGGGTCTATGTCTATATATATGAGTGAGTTAGTCTCATTTCAAACGGAACAGGAGAGAGGTCATTGTTTGAATCACGAAGTGCTGCCGGATTTGTATCAGAAAAACATTGTACAAGCACATAAATCAATCAGAAAAGAAAGATTAAAAGATACAAGTTGTTTTGGACGTTGTTTACTTTGATTCCGCCTTAGTAATCGATGTTGAACTGCCTTAACTGACTTTCAGGGTCAAGTACACGATCCAACAATACCCATACATCTTTCCAGAAGAATTACCTGGGTTACCACCTGATAGAGAAGTAGAGTTTAGAATTCATCTGATTCCGGGTACTACACCAATAGCTAAGGCACCTTATCGATTAGCACCCACCGAAATGCTAGAATTGAAAAAGCAGTTAGATGAATTATTAAGCAAAGGATTTATACAACCTAGTTCATCCCCTTGGGGAGCACCAGTGTTGTTTGTGAAAAAGAAAGATGGATCGATGAGAATGTGTATCGATTATAGAGAACTGAATAAGGTTACAATTAAGAATCGATATCCATTACCTAGGATTGATGATCTGTTTGATCAACTGCAGGGGGCTAGATATTTTTCTAAGATAGATTTACGCTCCGGATATCATCAATTGAAGGTACAAGAAGAAGACATACCTAAAACTGCTTTCAGAACTAGGTATGGCCATTATGAGTTTACAGTCATGCCCTTTGGACTAACAAATGCCCCAGCAACATTTATGGACATGATGAATCGGATCTGTAAATCATACTTGGATAAATTTGTAATCGTATTCATTGACGATATACTTATTTATTCCAAAAGTCAGGAGGAACATTGCGAACACTTGCATGCACTCTTAACCTTGTTAAGAAAAGAAAAGCTTTATGCCAAATTCTCGAAGTGTGAATTTTGGTTAAAGGAAGTGCAATTCCTAGGACACATGGTGAATCACGAAGGCATTCACGTAGACCCTGCTAAAATAGAAGCAATCACTAAATGGAAGGTCCCACAAACAGCCATGGAAATTAGAAGTTTTATAGGCTTAGCCGGATACTATAGACGATTTATTAAAGATTTCTCTAAGATAGCTGTACCTTTGACTAAGTTAACCTGTAAAGCCACTAAGTTTGAATGGGGACATAGGCAAGAAGAAGCTTTTAAGATTTTAAAGCATCGATTGACAAATGCTCCAATTTTAGCATTACCTGAAGGAACAGAAGATTTTGAAGTATATTGTGATGCTTCAAAATTAGGATTCGGATGTGTATTGATGCAACGCAAAAAGGTAATTGCGTATGCCTCCCGGCAGTTAAGAAAGCACGAGGAGAATTATACGACTCATGACTTAGAATTAGGAGCCATAATTTTTGCCTTGAAAATATGGAGACATTATCTGTATGGAAGTAAATTTACTATTTATACAGATCATAAAAGTTTAAGATATATATTTGGGCAGAAAGAGTTAAATATGAGGCAAAGAATATGGATGGAAGTTCTAAGCGATTACGACTGTGATATTCAATATCACGAAGGAAAGGCAAACGTAGTTGCAGATGCCTTAAGTCGTAAGTATCAGGAAAAACAAAAGCGAGTCCGTGCTCTTAGATTAAATCTACATGTAGATTTAATGGAACAATTAAAGGAAGTTCAGGAAACAGCAATCAAGGACGATGCTGAAGGAATGAAAGGTTATATAAAGGAACTAGAGCAAGGAAATGATGGAATTTGGAGATTCCACAAGAAACGAATTTGGGTACCTAAGAAAGGAGAATTAAGAAATAAGATTTTAGAAGAAGCCCATAAATCTAGGTATACTATGCACCCTGGAAACAATAAGATGTACCAAGATTTAAGAAAGAATTTTTGGTGGATAGGCATGAAGAAAGATATAGCTAGATATGTTTCTAAGTGTCTTACTTGTTCACAAGTAAAGGCTGAACATCAGAAACCTTCAGGACTACTACAACAATTGGAAATGCCTGTATGGAAATGGGAACTTATAACAATGGATTTTGTTACTAAGTTACCTAAAACAAGAAAAGGTAATGATGCAATTTGGGTAATTGTGGATCGATTAACCAAATCAGCTCATTTTCTACCAATGAAGGAAACTTTTAACATGGAAAAGTTAGCCAAGTTGTACGTAGACGAAGTGGTATCTTTACATGGAGTCCCACTCTCCATTGTATCAGATAGGGATAGTCGTTTCACTTCTCATTTCTGGAAAAGTTTCCAACAAGCAATGGGAACTCGACTAAACCTAAGCACAGCATATCATCCACAAACAGACGGACAAAGTGAAAGGAGGATCCAAACTCTAGAAGACATGCTCCGAGCATGTGTAATAGATTTTGGTGGAAACTGGGATGATCATTTACCATTAATTGAATTCTCCTATAATAATAGTTATCATTCAAGCATTGAAACTGCTCCATTTGAAGCACTATATGGACGTAAGTGCAGAACTCCAGTTTGTTGGGCAGAAATAGGAGAAAGTCAATTATCAGGACCAGAAATTGTGCAAGAAACTACTGACAAAATAACTCAGATCAAAGAAAGACTGAAAACAGCTCGAGATCGTCAGAAGAGTTATGCAGATAATCGCCGCAAGCCGTTAGAATTCCAAATCGGAGAAAAAGTACTCTTGAAAGTTTCTCCTTGGAAAGGAGTTGTTCGATTCGGTAAGAAAGGAAAGCTAAGTCCCAGGTACGTAGGACCATTTTCAGTAATTCAACGTATAGGACTAGTTGCTTATCGTTTACAACTACCAGAAGAGTTAGCTGGAGTACATGATGTATTTCATGTATCCAATCTCAAGAAATGCTTATCAGATGAATCACTGGTAGTACCTCTTCGAGATATAGAGGTAAACGAAAAACTGAAATTTGTTGAGAAACCTCTTCAAATTGAGGATCGAAAGATTAAGTTTCTCAAACATAAACGACTAGTTTTAGTCAAAGTCAGATGGGATTCAAAGAGAGGAGCTGAATACACTTGGGAGCTGGAATCAGAAATGAAAAGAAAGTATCCTCATTTATTCCAGTAAATCTCGAGGACGAGATTTTATTAAGGTGGGGAGAATGTAACAACTCTCATCAAAAGTCCTAATTATTATTTTAATTTGACCAATAGGAAACCCTAATTGAGAAACCCAAGTGATTCTGCACAAACCCTAAAATTTTCAGAACAATCGGAATCAGGATCAGGGCCCCTAAAACTCAAGGGGGGGGGGGGGGGTAAACCCTAGTTAACGATTATCTAAATTACTCGTTGTAAAATTTAAAATTTATGAAACTACTGACTCAGCTAGGCTAGTCCCAGACGTGGCTACTCTATAAAATATAGGTAACCCTTACGGACCGTAAGGGTTATTTGTTACGGTCCGTAGGGGGCAAAATTCAGGTATAAATAGCAGACATTGGTACTTGAAATTTGACGTATGTTCGACGAAGAAATTCGTTTCATGCATCGATTTACATTCTGTTTACTACAATTAACACACACAGTGCACTAATCGGCGCCGCAATCAGGGTAATAACTCGATCGCTATTACGATTCAACGTCCGATCGATTATAACTATCCAACGATTGTTTAGGTGCCGCTCAAATTGAGTTTATACTTTGTTATTCATCGTGATTTCGACTTGAATGTTTGAGTGCTGTTCGAACTCGGACTATACTCTGTCATTCGTTGTGAATCCGCTGAATTGTTAAGTATTGCACTAATAAATCGTTGTGAGGGTTTAATCTCGTGAATTGACGTAACTGCTGTATTAGTTACTAACCTGTTTGTGTGTGCATTATTATTTAAATTAGGTTAATCAAGGCTAATCAGTAGGCTTATACTCTGCTCGTTAAATCTACAATGTGAGTCATTCTCTTTTTATCAAATCTATTTACAAAAGCATGTTTATTTTCAAAAGTTATAATTACAGTGATTAAGTTTATGTAATCACCAAATTACAGCCGGTATGTGGGGTATTGTGCACATTACTACTGTTGTTGTCACTTTAGGTGGGCGAACCTAAATTAGTGATATTCGTCATTCATTGGGGCAGCCAATGGTGATATGACCACAGTCACCGAAATGAGTCGAGTGACAAATATTGTGGGTAGTTGGTTTGATATCAGAAACATTGTAATATCTCTTAATACTGTGAATTATAACAAACGAGTCGTTTTAGTAAAAAAATGAATGATTCACTCAGTATTTCCCTGCTGACAAAACCTTTTTCAAACATGTTTCAGGTGATCTGTTGTGAGCACAGGAAAAGTGCCGTGGAGCACTACATGCTTAGAAAAGTGGCTCAATGTAAATAAATAAAGAAATATGTTTTAAGAAATAAAGATTTCTCAGTGAAATCACTTTATTGTAAATTATGGGATTATCCCTATATTATATATAAACGAGCAGTTTTAATATTAATCGATCCTGTTTAAAAATACTTCCACTGTCATTTAAATAGATACCATCGGATTTCCTGCCTCGCGGCTCTGGACCGGGTCAAACCGGGGCCAAGGGCCGTGACAACTGCCGCGCTACGTTGGTTGGAGAAAACTGATGCAGTAATTAAAATAAGCAAATGTGCTGAAGAGGATAAGGTCATGTATGCTTCTCACCTTTTTAAGGAAGAGGCATTAGAATGGTGGAACACGGTACTGCAAGCCAAGGGAAGTGACATGGCTTATGCCATGAGTTGGGAAGAATTTAAGCGTCTAGTGGAAAGGAAATTCTACCCTGAATATGAAAAGGAACAAATGGCGAATAAGTTCTTGAGTCACCGAATGGTGGATGTTGACTGTCGAGGGTATACTTCCAAATTCTTCGAATATGCCAGAATTGTGCCAACCCTGGCCTCGCCAGAACCGGTACTTATCTCTCGCTATATTTGGGGTTTAATTAGCGAGATCCGTGATATTGTCAAAGCTGCGAGACCCCGCACAATCTATGATGCGATGGAATTAGCTAACACTTTGACTGACGGACTGATGCGTACGCGAGAAGAAAACAGGAAGAAGGAATTGGCTCAAAAAATTTCCCAAGGATTTCGTGTGGGTGATAATAGCAATTTCAAGAAAAGAGGAACTGGGCAATCTTCCACCCCGCCGTTCTGCAAGAACTGTAAAAAGAAACATTTTGGAAAATGTAATGAAACCTGCAACTTCTGCAAAGCTCTAGGACATCGTGAAGAAGAGTGCTAAAAGAAAACAAGGATCTGCTACAACTATGGTGAAGCTGATCATTTTAGACCAGAATGTCCAAAGCTAGGTAAACCAGCTGACAACAAGGCTAAACCTGCCGAAGGGACTACGAAGAAAAACGCAAGAGCCTTCCAATTGACCACACAGGAAGCCGAACTGATTCCCGACGTAATAGCTGGTACATTTCTAGTACACAATGTGTATGCAAAAATATTATTCGACTCTGGTGCAAACTAAAGTTTTATCGATACTTCATTCTGCCAAGCTCTTAAGCTACCCTTAACCAAACTTAGGCAAATTTATACAGTAGAAACGGCAGACGGGAACTCTGTTAACATAGATACGGTTTTGCAAAAAGAAAATATAGAACTTTCAGGTCATAAATTTTCTGCAAACCTATTACCCATGAATTTAGTTGGATTCGATGTCGTATTAGGAATGGATTGGTTAGTAGCCAACCATGCTCGAATCCTCTGTGATAAGAATTCAATAGAAATCCGTGCTCCCACAGGAGAAGTACTTATGATTACAGGGGATAAGCCGTGTAAACCAATGAAGTTCATTTCAGTAATGAAAGTTGCTAGTTATGAACGAAAGCAAGGAATAGTGTATATGATTTCGGTAATCATTAACACTAAGGGTAAGGAACTTAAGGAAATTCCTGTAGTATCAGAATACTCGGATGTATTCCCAGAAGAACTACCAGGATTACCACCAGATAGGGAGGTAGAATTTAGAATTCATTTGATTCCTGGAACTACACCCGTAGCTAAAGCACCCTACCGATTAGCACCCACTGAAATGTTAGAACTGAAAAAGCAATTAGATGAATTGCTCAATAAAGGATTCATACAACCTAGTTCATCCCCTTGGGGAGCACCAATGTTGTTTGTGAAAAAGAAAGATGGTGATGAGAATGTGTATCGATTATAGGGAATTGAATAAGGTTACCATTAAGAATCGATACCCATTACCTAGGATTGATGATCTTTTCGATCAACTTCAAGGAGCTAGATATTTTTCTAAGATAGATTTACGCTCCGGATACCATCAATTGAAAGTACAAGAAGAAGACATACCTAAAACTGCTTTCAGAACTAGGTATGGTCATTACGAGTTTACAGTCATGCCCTTTGGACTAACAAATGCTCCTGCAACATTTATGGACATGATGAATAGGATCTGTAAATCGTACTTGGATAAATTTGTAATTGTCTTTATCGATGATATACTTATTTATTCCAAAAGTCAGGACGAACATTGTGAGCATCTGCATCCACTCTTAACTTTGTTAAGAAAAGAAAAGCTTTTTGCCAAATTCTCGAACTGTGAATTTTGGCTACATAAGGTACAATTTTTAGGACACATGGTGAATCACGAAGGTATTCACGTAGATCCCTCCAAAATAGAAGCGATCACCAAATGGAAGGTCCCGCAATCAGCTATGGAAGTTAGAAGTTTTCTAGGATTAGCCGGATACTATAGACGGTTTATTAAGGATTTTTCCAAAATAGCAGTGCCATTAACTAAGCTAACCTGTAAAGCAGTAAAGTTTGAATGGGGATCTAGGCAAGAAGTGGCTTGTAAGATTTTAAAGCAAAGGTTAACGAACGCCCCAATTCTTGCCTTACCAGAAGGGACGGAAGATTTCGAAGTTTACTGTGATGCTTCTAAGCTAGGATTAGGATGTGTGTTAATGCCACGCAAAAAGGTAATTGCGTATGCATCAAGACAATTAAAGAAGCACGAAGAAAACCATACAACTCATGACTTAGAGTTAGGAGCCATAATTTTGGCCCTTAAGATTTGGAGGCACTATCTGTATGGAAGTAAGTTTATAGTCTATACAGATCATAAGAGTTTAAGATACATATTTGGGCAAAAAGAATTGAACATGAGGCAAAGAAGATGGATGGAAATTCTAAGTGACTACGACTGTGATATTCAATATCACGAAGGAAAAGCAAACGTAGTTGCAGATGCCTTAACTCGTAAGTATCATGAAAAGCAAAAACGAGTTCGTGCTCTTAGATTAAGTTTACAATTAGACTTAATGGAACAACTGAAGAATATTCAGGAGACAGCAATTAAGGATGATGCTGAAGGAATGAAAGGGCGAGTAAAAGAATTAGAGCAAGGAAGTGATGGAATTTGGAAATTCCATAAGAAAAGGATTTGGGTACCTAAGCAAGGAGAATTAAGAGATAAGATTTTAGAAGAAGCCCATAAATCTAGGTATACCATGCATCCTGGTAATAATAAGATGTACCAAGATTTAAGAACTAACTTCTGGTGGATAGGAATGAAAAAGGACATAGCTAGATATGTTTCTAAGTGTCTAACTTGTTCACAAGTTAAGGCAGAACACCAGAAACCTTCAGGGTTACTCCAACAACTAGAAATGCCTGTATGGAAATGAGAACTAATAACCATGGACTTTGTTACTAAATTGCCCAAAACCAGAAAGGGTAATGACGCAATCTGGGTAATTGTGGACCGATTAACCAAATCAGCTCATGTTCTACTCATGAAGGAAACCTTTAGCATGGAAAGATTAGCCAAACTATACGTAGACGAGGTAGTATCCTTACATGGAGTTCCACTCTCCATTGTATCGGATAAGGATAGTCGTTCCACTTCCCATTTCTGGACCAACTTCCAGGAAGCAATGGGAACCCGTCTAAATTTAAGTACTGCATACCATCCTCAAACAGACGGACAAAGTGAAAGGACGATCCAAACCCTGGAAGACATGCTCAGGGCATGCGTGATAGATTTTGGAGGAAACTGGGACAACCATTTACCTTTAATTGAATTCTCCTATAACAATAGTTATCATTCAAGCATCGAAGCTGCCCCGTTCGAAGCACTATACGGACGTAATTATAGAACTCCAATTTGCTGGGCAGAAATAGGAGAAAGTCAATTATCAGGTCCTGAAATAGTGCAAGAAACCACCGACAAAATAACTCAAATTAAGGAAAGACTAAAGACAGCTCGAGATCGCCAGAAAAATTATGCAGACAATCGACGCAATCCACTAGAATTTCAAGTTGGAGACAGAGTACTCTTGAAAGTTTCTCCTTGGAAAGGAGTAGTTCGGTCCGGTAAGAAAGGAAAGCTAAGCCCAAGGTACGTAGGACCATTCCCAGTAATCCAGCGAATAGGACCAGTTGCTTATCGCTTACAACTACCAGAAGAACTAGCTGGAGTACATGACGTGTTTCATGTATCTAACCTCAAGAAGTGTTTGTCTGACGAATCCCGGGTAGTACCTCTTCAAGATATCGAGGTAAATGAAAAGTTAAAATTTGTGGAGAAGCCACTTCAGATAGAAGACAGAAAGGTCAAGTTTCTCAAAAACAAACGACTAGTGCTGGTCAAAGTCAAGTGGGATTCAAAGAGAGGACCGGAGTACACTTGGGAGCTGGAATCAGAGATGAAGCGAAAGTATCCTCACTTATTTCAATAAATCTCGAGGACAAGATTTTAAATAAGGTGGGGAGGATGTAAGGACTTGCCAAAATGCCCCAAAACGACCCTTAAGTGAAAACCCGGACCCCTGAAACCCTAATGTGCATGAAAAACCAAGAAAACAAGAATTTTGAGTTTCGGGCAGGCCGCGTAAACCATAAGCTTAGGCTTACACGGGCCTCGTCAAAGTGATGTTGACCGGATAAGCGTCCCGAGCCATGTGTCGCACACGTGGAAACCCTACTCGTGACACACCAGCCCTACACGTAGGATAGGGGCTCTCGAGGGCCGCGTAAGAGCCATGTTAAGGCTTACGCGGGCCGCGTGAAACTTGAAATGTTGCTATAAATTGCCTGTGCATGGGACTTGCTTTAGTATTAAAAAATTTAGCTTTAAAACATCCAAATTCTGCAGAAAACGAGTCTTTAGGGGTCACGACGCTTCTACGAATACATGGTATTAACTCGATCACTGCTACGATATAATGTCCGATCGATTGAAACCGGTCCGATGGATGTTTAAGTGCTGCCCAAATCAGGGCTATACTTTGTCATTCGTCGTGAGGGTTTTGATTTCGTGAGCATATCGTAAATGTTGTATTAAGTTACTGACCTAGTTTCGTATGCATTGTTGTTTTATCAAATTGTTTTTTTTTCAAAACCCTACTTGTTTTCAAAGTTATAATTACAGGGATTAAGTCTTTGTAATCTTCAATTACTGCCGATATGTGGGGTTTTGTATACATTACTTGATACCCGTCACCATTGGACAACGGGCTAGTCAATGGGTGATCTGACCATAGTCACAGACACTGTCAAGTGACAAATACCGATTTGGGGTAATTGGTTGACAAAAACATTGTAATCACCCTTAATACTGTAGATTATAACAATGTGTCGTTTTATGCAACTTGAATGACTCGCCAGTATTTCTCTGCTGATAAAACATTTTTAAAACATGTTTCAGGTGATCTGCTGTGATCCAGGAAAAGTGTCGTGTAGCACTGCAAGCTTGAAGAAGTGGCTCAATAAAATAAATAAATATGTTTTTGTAAAACGGGGAATTTCCTTGAGAAACTTCCTCCATTGTAAATTACGGGGTTTGTCCCAAATTATGAAATAAAATAAATTGGGTATTTTCAAGTTTCAAAAGATCCTGCTAAACTTTCGTTGTCAAATCAAATAATAAATACCACGGGTTTTTTGTCCCGCGGCTCCTGGACCGGGTCACACCGGGACGGGGGCCGTGACAGGTGACCATCTGATATTTTTCCACAAAATGATCAAAACACAATTTGGAAAATCAATTAAAAGGATTCGTTGTGATAACCGGGGGGGGGGGGGGAGTTTATTTCAAACCAAATGCACAACTTTTATGCTCAAGAGGGCATAATTCTTGAGACCACTTGCCCACACAAACCGCAACAGAATGGTGTTGTAGAACGTAAGCACAGGCATTTGCTCGAGACTGCACGAGCACATAGATTTGAGGCAAATTTTCCAAAGAAGTTTTGGGCCGAGTGTGTCATGATAGCAGCTTACATAATAAATCATCTCCCATCAAACACCATTAACAACAAAACTCCATTTGAAATTTTACATGAAGAAGAACCTGATTATGAACATATGTAGATTTTTGGTTGCCTCACTTACTTTCGAAATACCGACACAGATGGAGATAAATTTGAATGGAATGGGAAACCCGGGGTATTTTTAGTTTATCCACCGGGAATCAAAGGATAAAAATTATATGACAAGACCAGGGCCTACGCGGCCCGCGTAGTAGCCCTAGTAGGGTTTAGGTGATCCGGGTCATCAGCTAGCTTCGACGTGTGTTGTGCCATGTGGCGGCCCAGGGTTTCGCCAGCTTTCACCTTGTCGCGGCCCACGTAAGGGTTAAGCGAAGGCTTACGCGGCCCGCCTGAAATCCAATTTCTTTGTTTTTTAATTAATTTTTAATGATATGTCATATTTTGGGCTCGGTTTACACATACGGGGGTAATTTAGGACACATTGGGGTAATTTAAAATATATTAGGGTGTCGAAAATAATTCGAGGGTGCCGGTTTAATTAAGGGTTGTTATATCCTCCCCACCTTGTTTTAGAGCTCGTCCTCGAGATCTACTGAAATAGGTGTGGATATTTCCTTTGCATTTCTGATTCAAGCTCCCATGTGTACTCTGGTCCTCTTTTGGAGTCCCATTTCACTTTGACCAGAACTAATCTCTTGTGCTTGAGATTCTTAACTTTCCTGTCTTCAATCTGTAGAGGCCTTTCTACAAATTTGAATTGTTCATTTACTTCTATATCCTTAAGAGGTACTATCAGTGATTCATCGGCTAAGCATTTCTTGAGATTAGATACATGAAATACATCATGTATTCCTGCCATTTCCTCTGGCAGTTGTAGCTGATAGGCTACAAGTCCTATTCTTCTAATAATTTCAAAAGGTCCAACATACCTGGGACTTAGCTTTCCTCTTTTGATGAATCTTACCACTCCTTTCCAAGGAGAGACTTTTAATAATACTTTATCTCCTATTTGAAATTCCAACGGTTTGCGTCGGTTATCGGCATAGCTTTTCTGTCGATCACGTGCTGCTTTCAGTCGTTCCTTGACTTGAATGATCTTGTCAGTTGTTTCTTGCACTATCTCAGGTCCAGATAGTTGTTTTTCCCCAATTTCTGCCCAACAGACTGGGGTTCGGCACTTTCGTCCATAAAGTGCTTCGAATGGTGCAGCATTAATACTTGTGTGATAACTATTATTATAAGAAAATTCTATTAAAGGTAAGTGATCGTCCCAATTACCTCCGAAATCAATTACACAAGCCCTAAGCATGTCTTCCATTGTCTGAATTGTCCTTTCACTTTGTCCGTCTGTTTGAGGATGATATGTTGTGCTTAGATTTAACTTGGTTCCCATTGCTTTTTGGAAACTTGACCAAAAATGAGAGGTAAAACGACTATCTCTGTCAGAAACAATTGATAAAGGTATTGCATGTAATGAAACTATTTCATTTACATACAACTTAGCTAATTGTTCCATACTGAAAGTTTCCTTCATTGGTAGGAAATGAGCTGACTTAGTTAGCCTATCTACAATCACCCAGATTGTATCATTACCTTTCTTTGTTTTGGGTAATTTAGTAACAAAATCCTTTGTTATCAATTCCCATTTCCACACTGGCATTTCTAACTGTTGCAGCAATCCTGAGGGTTTCTGATGTTCAGCTTTAACTTGTGAGCAAGTTAAACATTTAGAAACATAGGCTCCTATGTCCTTTTTCATTCCTATCCACCAAAAATTCTTTCTTAAATCCTGATACATCTTATCACTTCCAGGATGCATTGTATATTTAGACTTATGGGCTTCTTCTAATATACGATGACGTAGGTTTCCTAATTTAGGTATCCACATTCTCTTTTCATGGAATCTCTAAATTCCATCTGTTCCTTGTTCTAATTCCTTAATCATACCTTTTAATTTTTCAGTATCCTCCTTGATTACTGATTCTTGTGCTTCTCTTATCTGATCATTTAAATCTACTTGCAGATTTAATTTAAGAGAACGTACCCTTTTTGACTTTTCGTGATACTTTCGGCTTAAAGTATCTGCCACTACATTTGCTTTTCCTTCATGATACTGGATATCACAATCATAATCACTAAGCATCTCTATCCAGCGTCTTTGTCTCATATTCAATTCTTTTTGCCCAAAAACATATCTTAAACTTTTTATGATCGGAGAATATGGTAAACTTACTACCATAAAGGTAATGTCTCCAAATCTTAATGGCAAAAATTATAGCTCCTAACTCTAAATCATGGGTTGAATAATTCTCTTCATGATTCTTAAGTTGTCTAGAGGCGTAAGCTATAACCTTTTGACGTTGCAATAATACACATCCATAACCTAACTTAGAAGCGTCACAATAAACTACTAAATCTTCAGTTCCTTCTGGTAACGCTAATATGGGTGCATGGGTTAATCTTTGCTTAAGAATTCTAAAGGCTTCTTCTTGCTTTGGTCCACATTCAAACTTAATGGATTTACAGGTTAACTTAGTTAAAGGAATGACTATTCTAGAAAAATCTTGAATAAATATTCTATAATAACCGGCCAATCCTAAGAAACTTCTAACCTCGGTTGGTGATTCAGGTGTTTTCCATTTGGTAATCGCCTCGATCTTTGTTGGATCCACATGAATTCCTTCATGATTAACTAAGTGTCCAAGAAACTGTACCTGCTCTAACCAAAACTCGCACTTTGAAAATTTAGCGTAAAGCTTTTCCTTTCTTAATAGACTTAAAGGTGCGTGCAAATGTTTTGCATGTTCTTCTTTACTCTTAGAATAGATGAGAATATCATCAATAAAAACAATTATGAATTTATCCAAATATGGCTTACATATTTGGTTCATCATGTCCATAAATGCGGCTGGGGCATTGGTTTAACCAAATGGCATGACAGTAAATTCATAATGACCATACCTTGTTCGAAAGGCGGTTTTAGGAATGTCTTCTTCCTGTACCTTTAATTGATGATATCCTGGCCTTAAATCGATTTTAGAGAAGAATCAAGCTCCTTGCAATTGATCGAACAGATCATCGATTCTCGGTAATGGGTACCCGTTCTTAATCGTGACCTTGTTTAATTCACGGTAGTCAATGCACATACGCATTGATCCGTCCTTCTTTTTGACAAATAAAATCGGTGCTCCCCAAGGCAATGAGCTTGGCTGTATGATTCCCTTCTCTAATAATTCATCTAACTGTTTCTTTAGTTCCTGCATTTCGGCGGGTGCCAAACGGTAGGGTGCTTTGGCAATTGGTGCTGTTCCGGGTAGCAGATGGATTCTGAATTCGACTTCTCTGTCTGGTGGTAGTCCTGGTAATTCTTCTGGAAATACATCTGAAAACTGAGACACTACTTCAATGTCTTTTAGTTCTTTTCCTTTAGTGTTAGTGATTATAGAAATCAAATACACTATGGATCCTTTTCTTATATAGCTTGCAGTTTTCATTACAGAGATGAATTTCGTGGATCTAGATGGTTTATCTCCTTTAATTGTGATCTTTTCACCTTTTGGTGAATTTACTTGGATTGACTTTTGATCACATAAAATATTAGCTTTATTGGCTGTTAACCAATCCATTCCTAATACGATATCAAATCCTGCCAGATTCATTGGGTAAAGATTTGCAATATACTTTTGATTTAAAAATTCTATTCTTGCCCCCTGCAAGATTTCAGAAATCCTAACTGTTTCTCCATTCGTTGTCTCGACTAGACATTCTTGTGAGAGTTTAGTTAATGGTTGATTAAGAAGTTTACAAAATGAAGTATTAATAAAACTTTGGTTTGCACCAGAGTCAAATAATACTTTAGCAAAAACATCATTAACTAAAAACGTACCGGCTATTACGTCCGGAATCATTTTGGATTCATCTGCAGTCAGAACAAATGCTCTAGCATTTTTAGTGTTCTTGTTGTTCGCGGCTGGAGCTAGTTTCGGACAGTTCGGCTTGATGTGACCTTTTTCTCCACAGTTGAAGCATTGTCCATTACTGGATTTTCTCCTGCAATCTTCTTCCTTGTGTCCTGGTGCCTTGCAGAAATTGCAGTGAGTGGAGCATTTTCCCGAATGCTTTTTCTTGCAGGCCTTGCAGTATGGTGCAGAGGTAGAACCTATATTCCTACGGTTGGAATTCCTAGAACGGAATTCTTGGGTAAGCCTTTGAGCTAGGTTTCTCCTCTGGTCTTCTTCTCTAGTACGGATTAACTCATTTGTCAAGGTATTTGCTAGTTCTACAGCTTCTTCTATAGTTTGAGGTCTAGCTGCCTTGACTACATGCCTAATCTCTCCAATTAATCCCAGATGTAACGGGAGATTAATACCGGTTCAGGTGATGCAAGGGTTGGTACTATTCTAGCATATTCAAAGAATGTGGTAGTATAACCCTTACTATCTACCCCGGTCATTCTAAGGTTCAGAAACTTATTCGCTATCTGTTCCTTTTCATTGGGAGGGCAGAATTTCCTTTCTACCATATTCTTAAATTCCTCTCATTCCATATTATAAACCCTATCACTTCCTCTAGACTGGAGGATAGATTTCCACCATTCTAAGGCTGAGTTCTTAAACAGATTAGAAGCAAACATTATCTTGTCTTCTTCAGCACACTTGCTTATTTTGAAAACAGCCTCAGTCTTTTCTATCGAGCGCAGAGCTGCAATGGGTCCTTCATTGCCCGAGAATTCTATTGGTTTGCAGGACCAGAATTCTTTATAAGAACAACCATAAGGCATGGTTCTTCTTCTTTTAGGAATGGGCACTTGAAGTACGGGTCCATTGTTCACGCTGTTTGCAGGTTCGGAGGGTCGCTTACTGCTATGTTTACTTTTATTATCAGCTTCCTTAACAGTTTGGAGAATATATAGCATTGCATCTATAATTCCTTGTGCCACTATGTGTTGGATGGCACTATTATCCACTTGGTTTCCATTGTTATTTTTGTTGTTCGGATTCTCATTAACCAAGTTAATGTTACTCTGGTTATCGTTATTCAGATTTTCGTGATTTCCTTCGTCGGCCATCTGAATTTTAAACATTTACCACGTATTAACATCACAAAATAATATTTAATATAGCCAATCACATGGCACGCATTTTGGTCAAAAGTGTCGATCATTGCGAATTTACTCTATTCATATAGTATGCATCTATTACACACCAGTACTGAAATTAGAATTACAATACCGACTGAAATAAAAATTACACTAATAGTAGTAGGCATCCGTAGTTTTTTTTTCATACACACATATTTTATTATTATTACTACCGTTTCTATCATCACATCTACGGATATGGATTCATCCAGAAATCCATATTGCGCTCGTCGTACTTCCAGACGAGTCGCTCTCCCACCTGTCGCATTCTTTCACTACTCTCTAAAATTTCCTCACCAAATGTCCTAAGTTCTTGTACGTTGTCCGCACTCATTGGGGGTGCAGGTTCTAGGATTGGGTTCAGAAACTGGGGTGCGGGGTCCTGGTACGAAGGTGTAGGTGCCTGGTATGGGTAAGGATTTTCTAGAATCTCCCTAATGAATACATCATTATCGTAATATGGATCTAGAGGATCTAACCCTAGGTAGGCTCCTAGGTTCGGCATGGGTATATCTTCGTGTATTGGGTAACGTTGCACGTAGTCCCTATTTTCATCCCACCACGGGTCATAATTTGGTTTTAAGGGGTTAGGTGTTGGTACCCTAGGTATTTCCTCCGGGTTAAAATCATGCATTTCTACTTAATTTTCAGGGTTTTCTATCTCCATCGGTTAGTCAGGAATTGGTGGTTGTGGTTGGGGTGCTATTATTTGTTCCAGGTTAGGGTCAGCTGCAGTGGTTGCTAAGATGTGAATATTGGCTATACCCCTATTAATCATTTCCTGGGCATAGGCATCGGTTTCTCTTTTGGCTGCTGCTAGTGCTCTCTGGTCTTGTAACTTTTTCATACGCTTCCTACGCTCATGTGCCCCTCGACTGAACCATCCTCTCTTTTTCTGAGGGAATGGCTCTTCAGACTGAGCCTTAAACACGAATATTCCTTCTTCCGTATCAGCAGAGTACCCTGAGAGGGCAGGCTGAGAAGAGGCACCTTCGCTTCTAGGCGAACCAGACAATTGACGGTACGCGTCAGATGGTCCTTGGTCGCTCATACTGTAAACTAACAAATAGTCAAATAACACATAACAAGAAAATACAATTATGCACGTATTCCCGTAATTTATTTCCTAACACTTTGAATTTTTTTTTTGTGTCAGCATAACACTTATGTGGCTGAATCTAGGGCTGAGCAGTATACGGTTCAGAACCGCCAGAACTAGGGAACCGAACCGGAACCGCTAGACCCAAACCGTATTTTTGTATATAGGTTCCGGTTCTTAAATTTGGGTAAAAACGGTTCGCGGTTCGGTTCTGGTTAAAACCACGGTTCTGGTTAAAGAACCGCTAGAACCAGTTGGGATTATAAATATTTTAAACGGCTTTTCAACATCATACGACCATCCTAATTCTTATTCCCTCCTCTTATATTCATTCTACGATCTCATCTTTCATCTTCTAATTCTTCTCCATATCTCAACCCTAACCCTAATTGCTATCATACAAGTTCATCTCCATCAACACCCTGCAAATACATGTACGCTATTCTACATGACCTTTTTTTATGATTGCATATATTTTCTTTCTAGATGTTTGATTTTTGATACATATAGTTTTCTGTATGTGAAAATAAAAATTGAACAAAAATAATAAAATCAATGTTGATCAAATTGTAAATGTGTATATAAATAGTGTATCGCTTGGTCAGTAGATGCATTACTGATCAACCTATTCACGTGAACTAAATACAATAGATGCAATATTCGTTTATTTTTTTTAATTGCTAACACTTGGTTTCATTTAGATGTTTATGAGAAAATTGAGAAGATGAAGAACGAATGAAATTTGAAGATGTTTGTTTTAATTGTTAACACGATGGTTGTAATAGTTTTATTTAAAGTTTGTTTTATGGCTTGAAATTTTTTATTGTTGCTTTGCTACTTTTATTTTGGTTGGTTTGAACTTTGAATGTTGTAACTCTTAGTTAATGTTTTAAATGGTTTGATTCGTTTTTATTGAGTTGTTAATTTTACGATTTAATTATCAACCGGTTCCCGCGAGAATCGTCTACACGAGAACCATTTAACCGGTTCGTAACCGAACCGAAACCGTTATAATACGGTTCGGTTCCGGTTCTTGAATTTAGAAATTAACGGTTCCGGTTCGGTTCTGATTCGGTTAGGTTCGGTCCGGTTCTGAACCGGTGCACAGCCCTAGCTGAATCAGTGGCTTAGCTCTGATACCACCTTCTGTCGCAACCCCCGATCCTTATGCAAAAACAAGAACGGGCGGCCGCGAGCCAGTTTCGCTGGTATCTGGTATTGTCTAATTTTGGCAGCAGAATTTTCATCAGGACCGTAGTTAGGAAATATTTGGTCAGAGTAAAATACCACACTTTCATAATATTCAACACATGGGATAAAACCCAAGTTTTAAGTACACACATTTTCATAGGAATAAATCCTATTTTTATTTAATAAAAACATCTATTTCTTTTTAGGTAACTTTATTGCCACTTTTGACTTTTCCAAGCATTCAGTGCTGTCCAGCTGGCTTCTATTTGGCTTTCACATTTTGTTACCTGAAACGCGTTTAAAAACATTTTGTTAGTGGGAAATACTGGTGAGTGAATCCCAGTTTAATTAAGTTTAAATAAAATCCATTGTACAGTATTGAGGGCGGTCTCGCAATTACATTTGTTTCCAAGTCATACCAATTACCACCCACGGTACTGTCAAACCCGACTTGTGGAAAAGTTACTCCTCGCAAGGCAGTAACTAATTTTGTATACAAAACCCCAACATACTGACGATAATTGTATCCTTACAAATACTCAATAACTGTTTAATACATAATTAATTAAGTGAGGTTTTGTAAAAACAATTTGCAAAAAGGAGATTACTTACAAAAAGGTTTACACAAAAAGAGGATTACTCACATTGCGGTCTTAGATTATCCTTTAGTGTTTCCTGGTGACAATCTATAATTTACACAAATGCACACGTGTTAGTATAATAACCCATTTTAACATTAGTAATACCATCCCCGAGACGGCATTCCAACGACTACGTCGGGCAGAACCACGACAGCCGTTATGGAACCCTAGATCAATCGGGCAGAGTATCTAATACGTATCCAGGGGTTATGATACTTACAACGGAGCAGAACATCGTTATTTAGGGGGTATTATACCCGAAATTATGCCTATTCCTTAAGAAATTCGAGAGAGAAAGTATTCGTGAACGATTTCTGACTGAAGGCCAATGCATGCTACTTATAGGGCCTGATTTGGCCTTTCTCGCGGCCCGCGTAAAACAAGACCAGGGCCTACGCGGCCCGCGTAGTAGCCCGGGTAGGGTTTAGGTGATCCGGGTCATCAGCTAGCTTCGACGTGTGTTGGGCCACGTGGCGACCCAGGGTTTCGCCAGCTTTCACCTTGTCGCGACCCGCTTAAGGGTTAAGTGAAGGCTTACGCGGTCCGCCTGAAATCCAATTTCTTTGTTTTTTAATTAATTTTTAATGCTATGTCATATTTTGGGCTCGGTTTACACATACGGGGGTAATTTAAATTATATTAGGGTGTCGAAAATAATTCGAGGGTGCCGGTTTAATTTAGGGTTGTTATAGTTACTATTCGTACCTTGTTGGCCGTGGCTGTGAAAAGAAATTGGATGATTCACCAACTTGACGTGAATAACGCCTTTTTGCATGGGGATTTAGAGGAAGAAGTCTACATGAAGATTCCAGATGGTTTTGCTAAACAATGGGAGGCTCGTGTTTGCAGATTAAGAAAATCGGTCTATGGTTTGAAACAGACGTCACGTCATTGGTATCAAAAGTTCACAAAAGCTCTCATTGAGCTCGGGTTCAGAAAGTCAAAGGCAGATTATTCTCTGTTCATTTATAAGTCAGAAAGGTCCTATGTAGCTGTGCTTATATATGTTGATGATGTAGTCATAGTTGGAAACGACTCTGTAAAAATACAACACACTAAAGATCAGCTCGACGAGATGTTCAACATCAAAGACAAGGGTCCGTTAAAATATTTTCTTGGAATTGAAGTCTCTCGTACTAAGGAAGGTTTGGTCTTGAGTCAAAGAAAATACATGCTAGATATCCTGAGGGATAACGGCCTGGAAGGGTGTAAACCTAGTTCCTTTCACATGGAACAAAACCTTAAGCTTGGGAAGGGAGAAGGAGAAGGAGAAGATAAAGTGGATAGCAGTCAATACAGGAGGTTAGTTGGTCGTCTCCTTAACCTACAGGCCACCAGACCGGCATCACCTACGCAGTGAATGTCCTCAGCCAATTCGTGACAGACCCTCGCCAGAACCACATGGATGCAGCAACTAGAGTTTTGGGGTACTTGAAATCGACTCCAGGACAAGGTATATTGTTACCAAAAGAAGGTGGCATGAACTTATTGTCATATTGTGATACGGATTGGTTAGGATGCCCTTTGTCAAGAAAGTCTCGAACTGGTTACTTATTGTCTCTCGGAGTAGCACCCATGTCATGGAAGTCAAAGAAGCAATCAGTAGTTTCAAGATCATCTGCAGAGGCAGAGTACATAGCCATGGCTACTACTGTCAGCGAGGTGATCTGGGCAAGGTGGATGTCGAGTGAATTAGATGCTAAACAAGGAGTACCAACTGTTTTGTTCTGCGATAACCAATCGGCTAGGCATATAGCGAACAATCCAGTCTTCCATGAGAGAACAAAGCACGTAGAGATGGATTGTTACTTTGTCCGTGAAAGAGTTGATAGCAGAGAAGTTGAACCGGTTTATATTCCAAAAATCAAGTTGTAGATTTGTTAACCAAGGCCCTTGGAGCTCAGCACATCAACTCTCTACTGAGCAAGTTGGGATTTGAAATCTACATGCTCCAACTTGAGGGGGAGTATTGAAAATGCATTATTCTATGCATAATTATCTCTCCTTGTTTCACTCAAGATTCACGTATATCTCCAGCAATTATTTTTAATTCTCTTTTATTTGTTTCCTTCGTTTGGTCTATTGTTTTGCCTATTTAAGGCTCTTTCTTCTTTGTATTTTATCAACAGAAAAAAGGCATATGCCAAATGAATAAAACTCTGATTACCAATTTCTATACAATCAAATCAAATGAAGACTTATATATATTGCGAGAACTCATGAGATCCACTAGCATTGTTACTAAAATGCAATATTGTTATATGCAGTGGCGAAGCTTGAGATTTCCGACCACGGGGTCGAAAACGTATTTAGCCAAAAAAATTATAAAGCCAGGGGCCGAAAACGTATATGCCCAAAAATTTATATACGAAAACCACATATTCTCCACTACTGAGCGAAAAGTTTGGGGGGTCGGCCGCCCCCTCCGGCCCCCACTATGTTACGCCACTGGTTATATGAACTTCTGTGTAAATTTACATGTATAAATTTACATGTATTTGTATATTATAAAAAAATTGAGTAAATTGCCATTTTAGTCCCTGAGTTTTGTCCAAATTTGCCATTTTAGTCCAAATAGTTCTTTTTGCCTCTGGGTCCCTGACTTTTCCCTTTTGTTGCCATTTTGATCACATACACTAACTCCATCCAAAAACTCCATCTTTAACCAGAGGTATTTTGGGGATTTTCATTTTAAATGTTTTCAATTGCCATTTTGATCCAATTCCAAAAAATCAAAAAAATTCCAAAAAATTCTTAAAGATAATAAAAATTCTTAAAAAATCATAAAAATTCTAAAAAATAAAAAAAATCCATTTCGACGCGAACCGTTTCGAGCCGAACCGTTTCGACGCGAACCGTTTCTACGCGAACCGTTTAGACCCGTACCGTTTCGAGCTGAACCGTTTCGACGCGAACCGTTTCGACCAGTACCGTTTCGAAGCCGAACCGTTTCAAGCCGTACCGTTTCGAAGCTGAACCGTTTCGAAGCTGAACCGTTTCGAAGCTGAACCGTTTCGACGCGAACCGTTTCAAGCCGTACCGTTTCGAAGCCGAACCGTTTCAAGCCGTACCGGTTCGCGCCGAAACGGTTCGGTTCGATACGACACGGTTCGATACGGCACGGTTCGCGTCGAAACGGTACGGGTTCGATACGGCACGGTTCGGTTCGATACGGAACGGTTCGGTTCGATACGGCACGGTTCGGTTCGATACGGCACGGTTCGGTTCGAAACGGTTCGGTTCGATACGGCACGGTTCGGTTCGAAACGGTACGGGTCGAAACGGTTCGCCTTGAAACAGTTCGCCTTGAAACGGTTCGGCTTCGAAACGGTACGGCTTGAAACGGTTCGCGTCGAAACGGTTCAGCTTCGAAACGGTTCAGCTTCGAAACGGTACGGCTTGAAACGGTTCGGCTTCGAAACGGTTCGGCTTCGAAACGGTACGGGTCGAAACGGTTCGCGTCGAAACGGTACGGCTCGAAACGGTTCGGGTCGAAACGGTACGGGTCGAAACGGTTCGGGTCGAAACGGTTCGGGTCGAAACGGTTCGGCTCGAAACGGTTCGGTTCGATACGGCACGGTTCGGCTTGAAACGGTTCGGCTTCGAAACGGTACGGGTCGAAACGGTTCAGCTCGAAACGGTTCAGCTCGAAACGGTACGGGTCGAAACGGTTCGCGTCGAAACGGTTCAGCTCGAAACGGTTCGGGTTCAAAACGATTCGTGCCGAAACGGATTTTTTGGATTTTTTAGAATTTTTATGATTTTTTAGAATTTTTATTATTTTTTAGAATTTTTTGAAATTTTTTGATTTTTTGGAATTGGATCAAAATGGCAATGAAAACATTTAAAATGAAAATCTCCAAAATACCCCTGGTTAAAGATGGAGTTTATGGATGGAGTTAGTGTATTTGATCAAAATGACAACAAAAGGGAAAAGTAAGGGACCCAAAGGCAAAAAAAAAAAAACTATTTGAACTAAAATAGCAAATTTGGACAAAACTCAAAGACTAAAATGACAAATTACTCTAAAAAATTACACCCATGCAAGTTTACCTTTTAAACATACGTAAGTTTTTACTATGTTAATATGTGTACAAAACGGGTATTTTGGATAGGAGTAAGGAAAACTAATTGAAAGTTTGTAGAAATAAATCATTTAATATCTTTCATTTATATATTTTTTTCGTAACAAACAATGATTTTGTTTGGTTTCATATGAGTTCTCGTAGCATCTTAGTTGATCCCTCCCCTAAGGGGTTTATGTGTATTTATGTATACATATGGGTTATTGGGTTTTTATGAATTTATATATTTGCTTAACGTATGTATGTGTATTACACGCTACCAAAAACAAAATTCCCAAGAAATGTTTTCTGATGCAAGGCCCGTGACTAATGTTTTCTGTAGTAATATCATTTAATTATGGACTGCCTCCTTTTGTCGTTTTGGTTGTTTGATAAAAATTTGATGTTTCTTGTCAATTCAATCTAGAGGTTTTGAAAGACGTGGCAAATAAGTGAAATGCTTATGCCATCTTTTTGTAGATCTTTATTTTATCATGGTTGTATACATTTCTGCTACAAATAAAATAAACTTACAAAACGTTTTAATCAAATGAGCAAATTGGTAAATATGAGTGTATCTTTTCTTTTTATTTCACTAAAGCGTAAATATCTCACTACTAGAAAACTGGCTACTTTGTGACAGTCAAATTTGTAGCAAATTTGTAGAAAATTGGTTTTACCTACAGATTTGTTACAAAAAAATTCGTGCAAAATAAGCTTGTCGAAAATCAGGTTAGCTACAAACTTATGACAAAATTTCCCACAAATTTTCGACAAAAATCTATCGTCACAAACGTTGCCACAAAATACCTACAAACCGGTTTTTTATGTTTTTCCTACAATTCTTCGACAATTATGCCTATTTTGTATTTTATTTTATGATATTTTACTTTTAAAATTAATAACACTGATACGAAAAATTATCCATACTTACGAATAATTATTTTTATTTTGCGACAAAATTCCTACAAAATTATAAAACTTTCTCTGAACAGTTTGCTACAAGTTTCCTACAAATAAAAATATACTTTTAATGTTGCGACAAATTTCCTACAACTAAAAAAATGTTTTTTTTAAGTTTTGTGACAAAATTTCTACAAACTAAAAGATATTTTTTTAAAGGTTACCACAAATTTCTTACAAACCAAAAAAAAAACATAAGTTAAAGGTTACGACAAAATTGCTACAAACCAAAAAAAAAATTGAAAGTTGCCACAAATTTCCTAGAACTCAGAAAAAAATCTTGTAGCTGTTTGCTACACTATTTGTGACAAACTATAAAAATTAAAGAAATTAAAAAAACCATTTTTTATGAAGAAAAAAAAATACAGCAAAATTACTATTATATTCCAAAAAAATTATAGCAAAATTCTAAAACATTCGAAAAATATTAAAGCAACATTATGTGACATTCCAAAAATTCTAAAACATTCCAAAACGCACAAAAAAAACCTTATTCAAAGCATTCAAAACTAATCCGATCTTTAACATTTCCATACTCACTACTACAAAAATACGCATTTGCTACGGCAAAATCTGTAGCAAATCTGTAGCAAACACCCCTTTTGCTACCAATTTGCTACGAATTTGGTTCGTAGCTACAAGTCCCGTCGCGAATTTATTTGCTACGGACTTTAGCTACGGAAATTATATTTGCGACGAGTTTAGCTACAAAAAAGGACATTGCTATTTTAGCCACGGGTTTGCTACGTAAAAGGTTGCTACCGAATTTCGCTATGGATTTTTAGCTACGGAGATTATTAGCTACAGAATTTTGCTACTGATTTTTAGCCATAAAATAGTTTTGCTACGAATGTTAGCTACGGCAATTTGCTACCTACAAAATAGTATTGCTATAGATGTCAGCTACGGAAATTTCCTGCATTTTGCTACCAGTTTTGCTACGGAACTTAGCTACGAATTGGCTACGGAAATTTTCTAGCTTTTGCTGAATTTGGCTTAATTTTGCTACATGTACAGCTAAGAATTTTGGAAGGTTTTAGCAACAGATTTGTCTACGTATTCTTAATTTTGCTACAGGTATAGCTACGGATTTTTGGAAGGTTTTAGCAACAGATTTGGCTATGTATTTTGTCTAGAATTTTCGAAAATTTTTGTTTTCTATAATGTTTTTTTTTTGTATATTTAAATATCAATAAATATAAAAAAAATCATACCAAAGATAAACACTCAAACCAAATACCATAATAATTCAAACATACACAAATTCAACAACATAAAGATCCAAATTATCCAAAAGCACTACAATAAATTTCATCTTTTGGTGGTGGGGTTTGTGACAAAAATTGAATTTTCTAATTCATATCGGCGTACAACCTCGCACTTTCTTCGATTTTCTCCATCACAACATGTTTCTCTACTTTATTATGTTCCAACTCCGCTTTTTTTCCTTCAACCATTGCACCTATACCATCCAAAGCAGAATTGACCCATTAGTATCCATTATGACACATTATAACAAGTTATAACTTAACAGAAGTCATTACACCCAAATATGGGATGTTATAACACATTAAAATCAAACCTAACTCAATATAACCCAATTTATTTAAATAACCTATTAATAGTCTTTATCATATGAAAAAATAGACTTTTTTTTTACTAAAAGAGAATACGAACCTCATATTGTCACTTCTCTCTTGTGGGTATGAACTATGGGTACTCGGCATTGACGGTGCACCTGTCATCACAACGCACGGTCAAGCGATGTTGTCGGTCCCATATGATGTACCCTTTTTTCCCCACCAGCAGTTTGTGACCACACTTCCATGTCAATTTCCGGGTGTAAGCTAGTATCCTCTCCGAATATCCCAATAACATATTTATTATATGTGCTCTATGATGGGAACATAAAACAATTAGTACTTTAGCATTATATATTTATAGAAAAAGAGTAGTACAAACATACATTAACAACGTATCAAGACTTACATAAACTTCACTTGCCCTCGTGTCAACCCATGTCATGTTAGGCTCCTGAATGGTCTCTTCCACGACATCGACTTCTCCTGAACCATACTTTACCAACTTGGCAACCTGCTACACCGCAACAATTATCTACGGGTCTCGAGCCTTTCTTTGCGTGTCTTTGTAACCATAACTCACCAAACTTAGCACGCCGCTCCAATGTCTTCGCCTACAACGAAAACCAGAATTACAATCGATTTATAATCCTGCAACAAGCAAAATCATGATATAAGTTGCCTCAAACTGAATTAAAAAATAATGACATGATGGATGAACATATCAGTAATGAAAAAAAATAAAAGAAAATTGTCAATGTGTATATTTGGTTGTATATGTGTATATATAACAAACATGTTACATTTCCTTCAACGTTAGAAATATGCTTTAAATCCTGCCATGAATTCATCTAGCCTGGAAGATGGAATCAAATTGATATATAAATATACAAACTAATGAAAAGTTTAAAACAAACATGTAAAAACAAACTAATTATATTCTGACTTTATGCATATGATTTCTTATTCAGTGATCGAATCAAGATTAGGGTTCATCACTTTCATCTATGATTCGAGTAGAGCCACCATTTCTAGTGGCTTTTAAAGATCAGAACTGTTGGAGAAAGATTCGTCTGGCAAGTATTCCAAAACGTCTTAATGCATAAAACCTCCCAAATTATTTACTTAAAAAATTGGAATGTCAATGAATAAAGATAACCTTTGTAAGCATATTTGACACGTAACTATTTGTTAATATATAAAAAAATATAGACAAAAGGTTCTTTGGGTCAAACCAACAAAACCTGTTTTGACGCGTACTAAGAAACCTAGTTTTGACCATCACCCAAACCGTTTAGTCTGCCCAACTTACTAACTCTTGTAATATAAAAGAAATAATAGGTTATAAGTCCAAAACCTCTGATACCGCAACTCATCTATAGTCTTCTTCAATGTTTCATAATCGGATTTTGCTTCTCAAAGAACAACCTTGTGTTGATTTATCATCTACACAAAACGAAACAAAATAATTAAAAAGAAAACTCATCGATGGTAACTTTAATAAATTACACTAGTAAAAACTAACCTCGTCTGTCTTCGTATAATCAGCCAAAGTGCGCATGCTTCGACTTGACTCATTTTGACCCATTACCCAATCTAACTTGCAACCTATAATTTCGGAAGAACATTCAGACCTATAATCTCCAAGCAAGCGACTATATCTAGAAACAACAAACGAACTAAAACATTAGATATGGTAAGACTATGCGGCAAGAGAATAGATATACTCATGCATTATAGAAAAGCTACGGCACAATAAATGAAAATATTTGAAAATGGATAAATAAGTTGAAAATTTCATCCAATTCTTAATTCTTTCGTGTGGACAATCCTAAATTAGCGATTGAATTACAGATACAATATGTGAATGCATTGCAATAGATATCTGAGTTAGTTACTATACATTGCCTCTTGTCATTAGGATTATTATTTTCAAGCATAGTAAGATCCTTCTGCAAAAACAACGTTCCCAGGTCGTTTTGCAAAAAGTCAGCAAAAGTTATCAGGGGTTTTCACAATTACTCAATTTTAAACTGAAATGTGAGTTGGTGTTTACATCAAATTTTGGTTAGAGTGTGAAATAAAAAAAGAAATCATTAATATGTTCTAAATATCATATAAAAGTCTTATTTTTTTGTTAAGCCATGTATCTTTTTTATTGACAGCAAGGCATTGAACATTCACTCTTTTACCCCTTTCTAGGTTTGGGCTTCTAATTGGAATAAAGGAGCATATTGTTATAGAAAAAAACAAACACTACTCATGATAAACATTGGTATTTTAATTCAAGAGGTTGTGCTAAGTTCTCACTATTAGGTCTCGTGAAATCTCAAAATTCCAATTGTAGAACGCAATTCAAGAATCACACATTTAATAGTCAAGTCATCTGAATATATACCAAGCCGCAATTCGAATGCTATCATACAAATTAAATTGAAAAAACTAATCAGCGAAGTTAAATCTTACCTGCAGGTCGGCCGATTGTGTCCACTTGTGTCGGCGGCTTCTCCGAACCCGTTCAAAGAAAATATAACAGAGATTTCGAGAGTTACAAGAGTGCAGAGGGATATGCATTGTGTGATAGAGGGGTTGTGCAAGGAAGAAGGAAGGTTGGCTGTGAACGTGGTCATGAGGTCCCGAACGTTCCGGCATAGTGGGTTATCTGTAGCGAGAGTAGAAAGGATATTAAGTTTTTCTCATAACCTTTATTTTTATTTGGTTTTTTATTATATTTACACATTTTTAGAAAATAAATTGTTAGAAAATTAAATTATAAATCAAGTTTACATGAAATAGTGAACTTTATATGAACGACTTGATCATATAATATACTTTATATGAACCTGCATTATAAAACGAATCTATCTCTACTGTATAATAAAAGAAACCACTTTAGGGATACATGTCGCCTTATGAGGTGGTCTCAATTAAAATTTGTAGAAGAGATTTGATGATAAAGATAAAGATAAGTGGTAACCATATATTAATTATTAAAGTTAAAAGTTTTTGATGATAAGAATAAGGATAACTGATAATCATATATTAATTAATAAAATAAAAAACTATATATTAATGTTTTTATTATTTATAAAGATAAAGATAGTTTTAATTGTTTATATAAAAGTTTATAATCTTTATTTTTATTTACTATCTAATAACCGACGGGTAATGAAAATTAAAAAATAGCATTTTTTTTCTTTTAACGTTTTCTTTTACTTTTTCCGCTTATTAATAACTATTTAATTTAAAATTTCATCGAAACCATGCGTGATACTTAAGTTTCCAACCTATTAATAAATAAATAAAAAATAAAGTACTCCCTCCGTCCCATTAAAAGTGTCCTATTTTGAATTTTCAAAGTCTTTATTTATAAACTTTGACTTTAACTATATATTTTTTGTATTATATACAACTTGATGAATATTAACCCGATAAAAACACTTGTAAAACACACTCAAATAATATAACTTTCATCAAGTATTATCTAACACAAACAAAATTATTTAAGGTCAAAGTTTATAAATAAAGACTTTGAAAATTCAAAATAGGACACTTTTAATGGGACGGAGGTAGTAAAATGTTAACTTGTGTAATGAAGAAACACTAGATTAATCGACCGGAATCAATTATCTAGGGGGTTTGAATCTGCATAAAAAGGTGGGTTTCCTCTCGTTTGATTCGATTACAATTGATCTCCTTCTCCGATAACTCTGCAAAAAAGAAGCACCGTTAGCCTCGCCAAGGGGAGAAAGGGGTTCTCTCCTTGACCCGACTCCGGTGTGAGAAAAAGTATGGGTTGTGAAGAAGAAGATGTATTTGAGAAGTGAGTGTAACTTGAATTTCATACCTGAATAGTTCTCGTATTTATAACCGGGAGTCTTTGGGCGGGAAAACCTGTTAGTGAAAAGTTTATGGAAGATGCTAACCCCGTAAGCGGTTACATTTCCTTCCGTTAGGTTTCTTGATCCGACGTGAATGCACACGGATCGTGGTTTAGATCTATGGCTGGGGATTCGCCACGTGGAAAGTGATCAAGTGGAGGTCTCTTTCCAATTACATGCTATCGTTGTGATTCTAGGGAGGCCTGAGATGGCGACACGTGTCCAGACGGTTATAACCGTCTTAGTGGTGCACGATTGAATCCCTTCTAGAAGATTACTGCTGTAATCTGGTGTGACTCCTTATCATGTGGAATCAGTTGAATAAATAAATCCCAAGTCTGGGTAAATAATATCCAAGTCTGGATATTGAGCGGAAGTGTTTATTTTGGGATTTCCATCCTTTGTTTATGGGAGAAAGCGCAAGGATTTATGATTTCCTTTGGGCGCGCGAGTGTTGACTGTTGGCCGTTTCTTAAGCCTTTCTTTTGTAAGACCAGTGCTCGGCCGCGCAAGGTAAAAAGAGAACTTAAAGATGAGGTTGTGGTATGGTCCCAAGCACTTATTTATGAGGTTTTTGGGACCTTACCCCTTAAAGTCCCCCCAGTCTAGTGTTGCACTTATGCAAATAAGTGGAGCACTGGACTTATAAGAGGGAAATGCTTTTCGGCGCGAAAAATAAGGAATCTTCTATGAGAAGATTCATTTTGTTCATTGTGAAGATTTTTGAAAATCTTTGACTTTAAATGAGACTGGTACAGTAAAACTGAGTGACAGGCTGTCACTGTCAGTTGTTCTTTACTGTTCGTGTTTTGCACGCGCACGTGTAGGCGCGTTTGTGTTGGTTTTCACTCGCTCTGTTGTTTGGAGAACTGTGATATCCGAAAAAAAGGAGTTGTGGCGGTTACCGATGCTATTTATTGCGGTGAGTATATAACGTTTGAGTTGCCCTCTTTCTGTGTAATCATTGTGTTGTTGAAAACTTCTCCTGTTCCTTTCTTCTAAGAAAAAGTTTATCATTTCTTCTTCTTATGTCAACCGGAGAACACCAAGAAGACCTTTCTGAAGAAATGTCGACTGAACTTCCACCGTTAAAGTGGCCTAGAGCGACCTTTGATGGTTTGGTTCGGAATCTCAAATTTCTGGAAAACTGGGGTGCTCTGTACCCTGAAGAGGGGCAGACTGCAGCAGATGCTCCGGCTGGGTATATTACCCTTTTTTGGGATTTTTTCTGTGAATGCAACTTTCGTTTGCCTGTAACCAGATTTTTCCTTGAAATCCTTGAGTATTACAAGTTACATATTTCTCAATTGCACCCTATTGGCATAAAATTAGATGAATTGCTAGCTAAAGGTTTCATAAAACCTAGTTCGTCTCCTTGGGGAGCATCTGTCTTGTTTGTCAAAAAGAAGGATGGATCGATGCGTCTGTGCATCGATTACCGTGAACTTAATAAGGTCACAATAAAGAATAGGTATCCTTTGCCCAGGATCGACGATTTGTTCGATCAATTGCAAGGGGCAAGTTATTTCTCGAAGATTGACTTGAGGTCAGGCTACCACCAACTGAAGGTTAGAGATGAAGACGTACACAAAACTGCATTTAGGACTCGTTATGGTCATTACGAGTTCCTAGTGATGCCTTTTGGGCTCACTAATGCACCAGCCGCGTTCATGGATCTCATGAATCGCGTTTGCAAGCCGTACCTAGATAAATTCGTCATCGTTTTCATCGACGACATTCTCATCTACTCAAAGAACCAAGCTGACCATGAGAAACACCTTCACTGTATTCTTAAACTTCTACATCATGAGAAACTCTACGCCAAATTTTCCAAATGTGAATTTTGGCTTCGAGAAGTCCAATTCCTTGGACATGTGGTTAGTGAGCGTGGTATCCAAGTGGATCCCGCTAAAGTGGAAGCTGTTATGAACTGGCAAGATCCAAAGACGCCTACAGAGATTCGTAGCTTCCTAGGCTTGGCAGGATATTATAGGCGTTTCATTGAAAATTTTTCAAGGATTGCTGCACCCCTAACTTCGTTGACTCGTAAGAAAATAAAGTTTGACTGGGGACCTAAACAGCAAGAATCTTTTGATATTCTGAAGCAAAAGTTGAGCAATGCTCCTGTACTAACATTGCCTGAAGGTACCGAAGAATTCGTAGT
The DNA here is from genome assembly GCA_030545235.1 of Helianthus tuberosus. Classification (NCBI taxonomy): domain Eukaryota; kingdom Viridiplantae; phylum Streptophyta; class Magnoliopsida; order Asterales; family Asteraceae; genus Helianthus; species Helianthus tuberosus. The sequence continues at coordinate 13,192,378 of CM060452.1, read as the reverse complement.
TTACTGCGATGCATCACACACTGGCATGAGGTGTGTGCTTATGCAAAAAGGCAAGGTTATTGCCTATGCTTCAAGACAGTTAAAGGTGCATGAAAAGAATTACACCACCCATGACTTGGAGTTGGGTGCCGTTGTATTTGCACTGAAGCTATGGAGGCATTATTTATATGGTATCAAATGTGTGATGTATTCTGATCACAAGAGCCTCCAACACCTGTTTAATCAGAAGGATTTAAACATGAGGCAGCGCCGTTGGATGGAGACTTTAAATGATTATGATTGTAAAATCAGATATCATCCCGGCAAGGCGAATGTAGTCGCTGACGCCTTGAGTCGAAAGGAAAGGGTGAAACCCATCCGAATCATTGCCAAGAGCATTGAAATAAAGAACAGTTTGAATGAAAGGTTGTTAGCTGCACAGAAGGAAGCTTTGTTGGAAGCTAACTATCCTAACGAAAAGCTAGGAGTAACTGAGGAGCAGTTATCTCTTGGCAAGGATGGAATTCTGAAATTGAATGGATGAATATGGGTTCCAATTTATGGAGGACTTCGGGATGTTATTCTCCAGGAAGCCCATAGTTCTATATATTCTGTTCATCCTGGAGCTGATAAGATGTACCAGGATCTAAGGGCAAACTATTGGTGGATAGGCTTGAAGAAGTCTGTAGCTACCTATGTAGCTAAATGCTTGACGTGTGCGCAAGTCAAAACAGAACATCAGAAACCGTCAGGTTTGCTACAACAGTCTGAACTTCCTACTTGGAAGTGGGAAATGGTAACTATGGATTTTATCACCAAGTTACCTAAGACAAGGAAAGGAAATGATACCATATGGGTGATCGTAGACAGACTGACTAAGTCAGCACATTTCCTACCCATTAAGGAGACCTACAGCTCCGACATGTTAGCCCAATTGTACGTGGATAAGATTGTAGCTTTACATGGCATACCTGTGTCTATTATCTCTGACAGAGATACTAGATACACGTCACATTTTTTGAAAAGTTTCCAACAATCTTTGGTACGCGTTTAAATTTTAGTACGGCTTACCATCCTAAGACAGACGGTCAGATTGAGCGTACAATCCAAACTTTGGAAGACATGTTTCGTGCATGTGTAATTGATTTAGGTGGTAGTTGGGATAACCACCTGCCATTGATCGAATTCTCCTACAACAATAGCTACCATACCAGCATTAAGGCTGCGCCTTTCGAGGCCTTATATGGTAGAAAGTGTAGAACGCCCGTTTATTGGGCGGAAGTTGGAGATGTCCAATTATCAGGACCAGAGATAGTCTTTGAAACGACGAACAAGATTGTCCAAATTTGAGACCGTCTCAAAGCTGCCCGAGATAGGCAGAAGAGTTACGCAGATCCAAAGCGTAAATCTATGAAATTCGAAGTAGGTGATAAAGTCTTACTTAAAGTATCACCCTGGAAGGGAGTGATGCGGTTCGGCAAGAAAGGTAAGTTAAGCCCGAGGTATATAAGACCATTTGAGATTATCGAATGTGTTGGGTCCGTGGCTTACAAGTTGAACTTACCTGAAGAGCTCAGTGGTATTCATAATGTATTCCGCGTCTGCAATCTGAAGAAATGCCTAGCTGACGAATCGCTAGTCATACCACATACAGATGTGCATATAGATGAGAGATTGAAATTTGTGGAAAAACCATTGTCGATTGAAGATCGATAGGTTAAGAAGCTTCGAAGGAAGCCTGTGCCTATTGTAAAGGTAAAATGGGATGCCCGTAGAGGTCCCGAATACACGTGGGAGGTTGAGTCCACAATGAAAGAAAAGTACCCTTATTTATTTCAGTAAATCTCGAGGTCGAGATTTCTTTTAAGGGGGTGAGGATGTAACACCTCGAAAATTCACGTCCTATAATGAGTTGACACGTGTCATATGTTTGAACGTGTTAAAGAACGTTATAGAAGGATTTAAGTTGACAATCATGGAAAGTATGTGAATATACGGGTTCTAAATGTCAACAGTGAATAAATATATTGTACATTAACCCTACATGATGCTCATACCTTCAAACGAATAAATTATGGATCATACGAAGCTAAATAGGAAAGAAAGTGAGAGATTACAAACTACAGGGGTTAAATGTGTCAACATGTTTAAGTTATACCTCTGAGTGACCTTTTGACAAACCCAAAGCTTTGTAACGGTTAATTATGCTCACTATAATGCACGATATAAATTTCATAAAGTTTCGTTATCGTATGAGAAAGTTATGATCAAATTCGTATACAAGGGGTTAAAGCGTCAACGTTGAAGTTTATGACTTTTCGGGTAACAATAAAGTTAACCGAGGACTAAACAAAGTGGGTAAATGTCTTAAAGCCCTTATAAGTCAATTTGGAGGGTTCAAAGTGCAAGAAATAAAGTCGTAGCAAATTTTCCAAGAGCCAAGGACCAAAGCATAAAAATCAAAAATATAAGATTTGATCAGAAGGGGCCTCGCGCCACGCGAAGGCCCTGGGGGGGGGGGGGGGGCTACGCGTGCCGCGAGGGGTCGTCTGCTCCGAATTTGTTGGGTTCTTGTCTGGCATAGCCATTTTAACCGACTTATAAACGATTTTCCTCATCTTGCACGACCCCTAGGCAACCCCTAGACACTTAGGGACATCTGGAAGTGATCCATGGCCATGGTTAGGCTTGTGTGTCAACAATCCATGAGTTCTTGAGCACTATATAAAAGGGCCAAGGTTGCAACCATTTCTTCACACCTTATTTCTGCATTTCTAGAGCTTCTTGGAGCTTAAGAGCAGACCCAAGTTCTTCCTAATCGTGCAAAGGACTTCAGTAAGTATGCTTAACCTTTCTTAGTTAAGTTTTTGCTTAGTTTTAGCTTAAAAGTCAAACCGTCGTAATTTATGGTTGACTTAGCGATTAATCACTAATGGTCTAGTGATTAGTCGAATTGAAAGTAGTTATAAGTTGGTAATTATGTGGGCCATAAACCCTTAAAAGGGAACCCTCTGATTCCCACTCTAACTAGGTCAAAGGTCGGGTCAAACTTGTTATTAAAAAGTCAACAGAATGCTTATTTTCTAATTTATGCATAATTAGCAATGTAGATCACATACAACCTGTTGGGTCATTAATATAACTTGGTAATTAGTGTAAGAACATGTCTAAACATGTTCAACCCGACAATTTTATGTTTAGACCCAGTTCGGAACCGAAAGTCGCAAAGCTTTGACTTTTGCTTTGACTTCAGTTCTGACCCGTTTTGGTATGTTTTAGAAATGCCTTAGAGCTTTAATTGGACTAGGTTACATCCTAGTATAACCCTCTGGGATTATACACCTTGGTTCATTAGTTATCCAATTAATATGCATGATTCCGTTAATTGCTCATATGTTAACCATTATGCCCTTTACACCATAAAACGTGATTTTTGAAAATGTAAAAGAGTAGAAACCTTAGTTACTGATATATAAACTTGTACCCAAAGTTTGACATCAGTTTGAGGGGAAGATTGAGAGTTATGCTCATTAGCGTAATTATAAAGCTTTTTAGCGATTAAACGACATAATTAGCGTATAGCCTATTTAAACCTACTTTTTGATATCAAACTCTTTACCCACTGATGTAATATATTATTTTGGGATTTTTGAAGATTTTTAATTAATTTTAGGCTGAGCATAACTAAGAGCCATAGGCTTAATCTGGTAATTGTCGGTTTTGCCCTTTCGGGCTATAAAATAAGTTTTACATATCTAATTGACTCCAAAACTTTTGCTACTGATTACATATGATAAATAAATTATTTTAAGCCTTCTGGAATAATAAAAATATCAGCTTTATGTATAGAACCCGGGAATGGCTTCTAATCGCCTTTTTAAGCGTTTTTAACGCATAGTATGTACTAGAACTATTTTAAACAAACAAGGGTTGATACCTACTGATATTTTGGATAATTTATAATATTTTAACAATAAGAAAAAGTTGTTTAACTCAGACTTCAGTTTTGAGCTTTACGGCTTATGTGAAATTACCAAAATGCCCCTACGGTGCGTAGGTTGGTTATAATTGATAAATTTCACATATATACTTTACCCTACTGTTATGACTTAGTAAACTAAGTATTTTTGCTGATTATATCAGACCTGTAACTCAGGTTAATACTTAAACTCTTTTATAACCTTGTAAATGACCAAACTACCCTTACAGGGCATAGTTTGTGTTTAAATTCGTTGCGGGCATAATAAAAGATATATTACTGATGTCACAACATATTTGAGGCATATTAACTTAAGAAACCTGTATATGGCTCTAATAATTACCCGTTACGCCTCTTGCGCGTTCGGTTCGGTTTATGTAACTAGTTTGCATAAATTAGCCGAAACGGGTCAAACCTTATCGGTTTTATCTCAAAATCTAGAATGTGTATGAAATACCCATATTAAGAAAGTCTTCAAACTTGTCGGGTCTAAATCACATTCTATCCGGTCTTCGCTTAATCGTGCGTACGAACCGTATCTTTGAAACTAACCAGTCTAAGCTTAAGTTTAACTAAAGACCCGTTAGGATTCTAATAGGTTATTATAAACCTTCGTTCCAGATTAGGTGGACTAGTAAAAGCTACTTGCATTTGCTTATTGTGATTATTACTTTGCTCAGGTAAATACTTTTAACTTATTTTCCCTATACGGGCTTGGGGTACGGTATATAAAATACCGCTTGGTCGGGCATTAAATCTTCCATCGTATGGTGGTTAATTGATATTTGATCGACCTGTTTAAATTGTTTTGTTTACTTAAAGCCTTTGGGGGGTTAATGACCATGTCCCGGATATCCTTGGCATCATTTTACGAAATGGCCACGACCTAAGCGCGGAGTGTAGGCGTACACTCGTCAGTGCATAAATAGATTATGTGGTGTGTCTATTGATCTTTAACCCGGCACGATCCGGGCTACTGAACGCATAAGGAACATGTAATTCTTTTACAAGTTTATATATTTAAATAATTATCCCAAGTTATAAAATGTTTGTGCCATGTGCATTCAAATCAATTTTTAATCATTTTTAAAATGAGTCAGTTGATTGTATTTACCAGTGTAAACTGACGTATTTTCCCAAAAAGATTAAATGCAGGTACTAAGCGTAATAGGCTGGATTCTCTCCTTAGCATCAATAAAGAGTCTCGCAAGCTTAAGATGCCTATCGTCTGTTGAACTACTGTTTCCTATTTATTTTAATCCGTCTGTGGATAAACTTTCAACTGTTTGTGATACACGATATTACAATATTTTATTCGGTTGAAATATATCTTTCATTTGCTTCCGCTGTGCATTTTAAATATTGTGTTGTTTGACTATTATGTTGCCAACCACGTCACGATACTCCCCACCGGGCCCACCGGTGACACGTGGAATTCGGGGTGTGACAAAAATTTGATTTCGTTAAGAGTTCGGATGAAATATGCCTAAGTGAGTTCATTGAACCAAATGTGCATTTGAATATGTTGATAAGTCAATTGACTTTAAAAAGTCAAACCGACCAATGATTAGATCAAATGATAATTTTGATATGGTCGAATGATAAATTCAACATAAAACCCGTAGGATGGAATAGTCGTAAATGATTATGACTAATATAATCGTCTTACGAACTATGATGATAGTTTGACTCTTGACAAGCTAGATGGAGACTTGGGAATGAAGCGGGTCAAACGGAGCAAGTACGAAAAGAAAAGCGTAATTTTGATGCGAGGTAAGTAAAGCTTACACTCTTTGTTTATAAAATGTTTAATCATTATAAGGGTTACGAATATGTTAAGCTAATGGTTAAAATGTGGTGTTCCGACGTAGTTGATATGGCTCGGAATAAGTAAAAACGATGGAAAACCATAATGGATGGTAAAAATGGGTAAATGGTGGTATAGTCATGGAATGACAAACATACAACGAGTTTTGAAATGTTGCCCTATGGGATAACTCATAATAATGATGGGGATAAAATGGTAATTAGTTGCGTGACGACCAACGTAAGATAAAGTTAAATGATACCCTACGGCGTAAGCCGAAATGGGTTAAATAACGAAATGGTAAATATATATATACCATTCAAATACAAATGCAAAATGTTTGGTCGTTTAGACCAAACGGGTTAAAGGGCAATTTTTAGCGCCATTTGACAAATAACGACTAATAAGTATTGTCGAGTCTAATGCTCACAGGATAAGAACGGCTTATGGAAGTTTGCATTTGCTATAAATTAGCAAAATCATTAAAGCAAGATATTAGAGCGGGTCAATACTTGACCCGAGCCAGGTACGCATATTTTAAATTATAGTTAGAAGTAATATGTTGGTCAAATATCAGTGAAAGCCCTTTGTCGTAAAACGAGGGACTGAAATTGACCAAAATACCCATGAACGCTAAACCGGGTAAACGGTCTTTATGAGCTGTTTAAGATCGTGTATTATGATAATGTAAGTTATAGATAAGTATAAAGTGGATTGTGCATAACAAAAGGGAAAGATTTAAACTTAGAAGGTTTAAGTCTTCGAAACGGGTCAAAAGAATTATGCGCATAGATTGAGTACTAGCCGCGTAATTCATAGAAGTTATAAACCCGAACTATAGATTTTGAGTTAAGCATGTTGATGTATGCTAAATGGTTAATTAGAAACAAGGTTGTAAACTTTTAAAACAAATGGGTCGAATAAATGAAATAAGAAATTATAAACTAATCGTTTATAATTCAGGTTTCATATGCGGAAATTAGGATAAATTGATGCGTATTTTTATTACAAACGCGTAGGAAAAAGAATCACCTAAAACGGACTTGTAGATAAAAAGTTATGACACTTTAAAGAGCGTTTTACGATTAAAACCATAGCTGGGAAAAATGCAGGTTTCAGCAACAAAACTGCTGGAAAATCATCTCCCCCGCGACACGCGACAGGGAGCAGTAATCCTGGCGCGACACGCGAGGGCTCTCGTGGCACGCGAAAGATCAAGAGGAGTCTGTCGCGTGGCGCGACAAACTAAATTCCGAAATTTTATTTTGTTTTTTATTGTTCGATACTAGAACTTGATTATACTAATATTTAAGATATCGAAACTAACTTTTAAGTTGGTTTTGATCATAGGTGAATGTGAAGATGTCCCGGATGAAGATCAAGCTCATTGAAGAACCGAACACGATCAAGATACAAGCTTCCGCACATGGTTTCGTCGTCATTTAAAAACGACGAATTTATACATATTGTATTGTATTGTTTCAAATCCGAAAATGTTTTAATTTAACCGTATTTTTCAATGTATATGTAATTATAATTACATGTTTATTTACGTAAATAATACGAAAACCCTAAAATAATAGCAAGAGTGTTACAAGTTGGTAATCAGAGCTTAAGGTTAAAAGAATAAAGTGTTCGGTTCGAGGCTTTATCGCAAATCCAGTAAATACATGTATGTTAATGGTTTAGCATGCTAAAGTGTTGTAAACAACACATAGGGTTATCGCGTAATACATGCTACCCCAATTAAAATGATTGATATAGTTAATGAAACAACGTGCTTTGACACATATAGAAGAAAGCCTCGTATTATAATACGGGCGATAATTGATGTCGACATTACTAACTTTTGTGAATGTCTTAATTGAAGGACACTTGCATTTAAAGATGACAAGGTTTGAACAAATTACGGATATGATAGAGGAACGGTCCGAAGTATGACAAGAGGAGCATGCTCACCAAGGACTAAATCGCGTAACGACCGCGAACAAGGTTAATGACAAGGAACGCCCATCGGGGCAAGCATTACCAGGTGCACGCTTTTAAATATAATCGCATAAATAGCAATATGCAATAAACATGTAGAGTATGATTGTTGCATATGTAAATTAGAAACTTGGAAAACCTAAATAGAATACCTATCCAGGATATTATTTCCAAGAAAACTAAATAGAGGCGTTACTTACATAGGGCGTGATGTGAAAACTATAAAAAGGTCATGTGTGTCATGTGTTAATCGCTTACTCTGGCCAAGTAAGTAGTGGCATATGATACCATGAACTTCTTATAGCGGACACATTTACGTCCGATGTAGTAAGGGTGGGGTGAATGGGACTAACTAAAATGGTACCCAAAGGAATCAAATAAATAAAATGTTTGATAGTAAACGTAAACGCACAGCCGGGTGACGGAAGCATATTACATTAGGATAATGAGCCCGAGTGAAGGGACAAATATTAATGTAAAATGATTAAGATATGCATTGGGAGGGGGTGTACTTTCACTCGAACCCGTAGAATGTAAACATGTAAAAATGATTAAGATATGCATTGGGAGGGGGTGTACTTACACTCGAACCCGGAGAATGCAAATGTGTCTCTTAACGGGCCGTTTTTGTAAAACGTCAAACTTGAGGACAAAGTCGGAATATAAAAGTGAAGCGAAGTCTTAATGCATACCGGGAGTGTTGCAATAGTAACGACTTAGGTAAAATACCCGGTTGATGGGTAAGGATTTAAACACATGCGTAGACTGAGAAACGGGAACGCGGATGGAAACTCAAAAGACTCGGGTTTCGGGTCATGACTAAAAGACGATAAGATGCTGTAAATAGAAATTTTGATAAATTACGTTCAACTATTTTAAAGTTGAACGGGTTGAATAAAGAATGAAAATTGGCATTCATAAGCAATGAAATTTCATATGAACAAGTCAAAAGAATTAAATAAATGATGACGCTTGCTAATGTAAGTAAGCGTGAATCGAATAAATAAAAGTGTGAAATATTAATGAACCTATGTAATGGGTTTAAAAGAAATATAATTATAAATCGGGGAAAACGGTGAGCGTAGAACAAACTGACGCGTAAGCAACGTCAGAAGTCATAAGTCGGAAGGTTAGTCCGAAAGTAAACGAATGAAGCCTTAGACTACGGTCAAGACCAACTAACGTTCAAAAAGCGAAAACAAATGATTCCAAACATAACAAGGGATGCCTTGAAGCTATATAGGTATATATACATTTGAATATGAATACGAATAAAAGATGATCTACGAGATCATCATAACCTACGGGATTAAACGTAGTGTTAAGGTCTACGGGACCAAGAAGACCCTTGGGTCATAAGTAGAAAGAAACGAACTGCTAACATCTCACCATAAAAAGGTGAAAAATCTAAAGAAATAGCCTACGAGGCTAAGTAAAAGAACCTACGGGTCAGTTGAGTTAAGTGTGGGAACTAATTTTAATTCCACGAATTAAATAATATCGGAAAGGAATAAATCCTCGGACTTAAAATTCCTAGAAGTAATAAAAGGATATAAGACAAGGTGAAGAGAAAACGTTAAACTAAAATTTAGTTTTAGTAAGAAATGACGTTTTAACAAATATATAAGTATTATGAGAGAAATTAGTAAAATGTTAATATTAAATTAACGGATTCATGAAGAATTTGATAGTCTAACAACAATGGATTTCGCTAAGTTAACCAAACTAATTGAAAATAACGAAATTTCGTTATTTTGGGTTTCATTATTTCGCATAAAAGTACGCATATGTTATTAATCAAAAAGGTATTACCATTGTCACACCCCCAAAATACCACACGCGGAAACCTCCGCGAGGCGTGTGACGTACCAGGATCCAAGCCACCAATCACATTGAACTCTTAGATAGGTTTAAATAAAACTTTCATTCATTAATATAAAGAGTTACAAACGTTACATATCATTCATCATATACAACGGAAGCATATCTCATTTGTTAAGTGTATCATAAACCGTGTGTACACAAACCATTAAGCTCGTATTGAGATTCCAAGTATAACGACCCATGACCACTCCAGCCTTCCAGACAGCAAGTTCCACAAGATATAACCCTATAGACCTGCAAGCATGCAGACAAGTGTGTCAGACGACGCTGGTGAGTTCAAAGTTTTGTTAACGCGTGTAGTTACCAGATGTATGTATAAAACAGTTCAACAGTTTGATTTGATGATGTTATTAACTCGATTACCGTAATTGGCTACAAGATGTGAATGCCCAACCCCAATGCCTCTATCTAGGCATTGGTCAAGTGGTCAAGGTAATTAGTTCAACTAACAACCTCGAGTAGATGTAAGGGGTCTTATATGATACACGATGTGAATGCCCAACCCCAATGCCTCTATCTAGGCATTGGTCAAGTGGTCAAGGTAAATAGTTCACGCCCGTCCATTCCGGCCCAGTGTGAGGGTGCCAAACCTAATAGCGCTATCAACTAAATACCTAGTTGCCTTACCGGCAACTATCGGTAAATGTAGGGGGTCTTACATAATAAAAACTGAGTAATAACAAACATCCCATTAACCTGCATTCCTCCCTGGAACGTTACCCGATATCCCTTCCCGGGATGCATGCTTGGAAAAGAGCAGTGAACTCACCTGAGATTGCTCGGTACGACTAGTTACTTGTTCACACTTAGTTAATCGAATCCTATGGTGTTCATGTACACGTAATCAGTTTACATTCGTATGACTCGCGTATAAATTGTAATCATATTGTGTTCAAGCAACAATAACCAAGTAGTACATAAACAGTTATTTAACTTCAAACGAATCCGAAATTCACATGTATGTTTCGTAACAGTGCTTAATAGTTAAGTGAGCTCTTCATCATAAATATCACCGTACGTTTCATAATATATATTACGTTCACACATGTATTCACATCCTATACATATCATACAACAACAGTTAATTATTACACAACGGTTAACTGGGTTACTCCACCAATTCATTTATCAAAAGTTAACACCCTATTTAACTACCACAACATATCCAACCATATGCTCATATCATGCGATGCTTACATGTGTTCACAACAATCATCACTTAATCATACACACAATCAAAGTTCTAGCTTATCATCATAATAACCATCTATCCCATCATCCATAACCGATTACATGAATAGAGAATATTGTACTGACATTATCTACTCATTACCCCATGCAAACCCTATCCCCATGGTTATTAGGATATATATCACGTGAACAGCCCCCTCCCCCATGATGTCATGATTATTTATTAGCGGCCCAATTAAATTCCTTTTTGTTGCAATGTTGACAGAATGTCGGCTAACTCATTGATTCATAGTTTAACTTATGCTAGTTTAATCTACAACACATTGACCCATCTAATTCCCATACACGTCATTCACAACATAACTATTGTGCCCATGCATCCTATAGACCAACAATCACAGGTGGCGAAACATACTAGTTTCGCCGTGATGATATGTGTGGCGAAACATACGAGTTTCGTCGTGATAACATCAGCTAGTCACCATTCACCTGCAAACCCTAATGTCCCACTGCTTCAACATATCGACTAAATCATCATCATCATGATGCTAAAAAATACATCGGTGAACATATGACAGTCAACTATCCATTCAAATCAAATAACGTATTCATTCACATGGTCTTAACAGCAAGCCAAGATCACATTCAATATACTAGTATTCCATAATTCACAGAACTTTCATTGCTCAGATTCATATATACTAACATGTATTGATCATGTAACGATTGAACATTTAAGAATTAACACAAATATGAATTCACTAACCAGTAATCTGATCCGCTAAGATGATGTCACGAAAAGGGGGGGGGGGTTCCTTGACTACTGTCGTCGCACTTAGAGGGGTTTTTAGGGTTTGTATGCGTTTGGTATGGTGAGATATAACAAATGGCTACGTAACTTGTCCATATAGTACTCAAATAACACAAGTGGGCTGATCATATATTGTTAATTAACACAAAAGTGGGCCAAAATAAATAACACCTACACACCACACAAATGGGCCGATTGATTGTTTGCTAATTGATACATAAGTGGCCAAGTCATGTGGGCCGAAGATAAGCCCAAACAACTTATATGATTTGATTATTATGGGTCGGACTAGGTTACATGTTTCTAGAGCGTGTTTGCGGCCCAAAGTGTGCGCAGCCCATCCCGACAACTTATCGATAATAAAAGGTTCAATGACACACCCAAATACGTTTTCGTTTAACCGGTCTAACATAGCAAGGAACATGAAAGAGAAATAGCGCGGAATCACGATTACAACAAACCTCGGAAGTTCGGGTTGTCACATCATCCCCAACTTGAAAGAAATTGCGTCCCGAAATTTGGCAAGTAAGCACTGAGGAGTGAAGTGAGGAAATCAAGATTGTTGCGGATTTTTCTCAGGTGCCACATCATCCCCAACTTGAGTGGGAATTTCGTCCCGAAATTCGCCAATGATACCAGAAGTTGATACAACCGCTTGAACTGCTGAGGGTAGTGGGTATCACAAATGTTTTCTCGATCAAACGTTTCTATAGATTTGAGTCATACTGACATCGTGTACGTTGCCCAATTCGCCAGGTAACTCGAGTTTGTGAATATGTCCCCGATTCATTCCAGAAGTCTAAATGTCTCAACGCATCGTAAACTAAACTTGCCACGTTTTCCATAGTTTCCCGCACCCCCCCCCCCAGGGTGAGACTTTCGATTATGATACGTTCGTCCACAGCGAACTCCCAGTGTTTCCTAAGCTTATCAGCTTTTCCTGACAGTCACGCGTTGCCGCCAAACAATTTCCGACTTAAATAATCTTCCCAAGAGTTTCGAGTACAAGTCTTGGGCCCGTGATTAGGTTGTCACCCACCTTAATCCAACAAGGAGGTTAGCGTTGTTGTCCCTGCAATGCCTCAAACAGAGTTGTCTGAACACTAGAATGGTGACTGCGATGGTAGAACTCAACCAAAGGTAAATGCCCCTCTATTCTTACTAAGGTCAATCACACACATGCACGTAGCATGTCTTCAAGTATCAGGATGGTTCGTTTGTTCTGACCATTTGTCCATCGGTGATAAGCAATGCTCATATCTAGACATGAGTCGAGGGTGTTGCGTTTTGCCCGCCATCAATCAGGCACAGTTCAAAACTGGAGGTAACAGAAGTTGGCACCTCGTGCCTAAAAGCCGCCTCTCCCAGAGGAATATACACAAGCTGTGACGACTCGTCCGTGTCCTTGATTGCAATAAAGTGCGCTGGTTATGTAAGACAATCAACGATCATCCAGGCGATATTGTTTCCGTTCTGAGTTTTACGTAGACCAGTAACAAGATCAGTGGCAGTTTGTTTCTCATTTCCAAGTGAGGGTTTCTGGTTGCTGGCACAAACCAGAAGGTTTCTGATATTCCACCTTGACTTTCGCACAAGTCAACATCATCCACATACATTGCTAGATGGGCCTTCATGCCCGATCGCTAATACAAGACTTATAGATCCTAGTATCTCTCATCCAAAAACCCAGACGACTAGTATTTCGAGGCCGGTGTGTTTTGCCCAGCACAAGTTCCCTACAGTTGCTGTATAACTAGATCCGCCTTCGTTCCAGGAGGTAGCGAATATCGTCCGTCCTGCCAATTGTTGCTTCTCCATGCCCCGCATGGGTTCTACTTGAAAATCCTCTTCCTTCAGTTCTCCGTTCTGAACAGAGCAAGTTTGATCAGGTAGGTTAGAGTCGATAATGAGATGCAGAGCTCGTGCACATTCAAGTTTCGCAGTCGTTAACATCCAAAAATTCCATCCAGCGATGCCATAAACTGATTTAGCTCTTCCGAAACCAGGGTACACGGGAGGCCCTTGTGATCGGTCTAAGCGGCGCATTCGGTGCCGTCCAAGTAATGCCTCCAACTTACATCCAAAGACCACTGTTTCCACCGTGGATTGTGTGTCATGCAATCCTCCTTGTAAGTCTATTACGTAAGCTATCACCTCCTTGTGTTGCATCGGCGTGTAACTGGGACTCTGATTCGAACCATCATGACATACCACTAAATCACCTGCACCCTCGGGTAGAGACGATGCTCAGTGTATTGCAGAGTTGGGATTCCAAAGCCGAAAAGACGTCCTCCTGTTTTGTCTCCCACGAATACAACACCCTGATGTGCTAAAGAGATGTAAGCTGCGCGATCTTCAAAAATCTTATGATGAATCTGCGGTAGCATCTGGTGAGACCAAGAAATTGCTGTATCCTCAAAGGGATCGTTGATGTCGATCAGTTTGTAACCCAAACGGGTCTTAGCGAGATCCACGTGTATTCCCACTTCGTTGATATATGACCAAAAAGGTACCTATCGCATCCAGAAGTTACATTTATCAAGACTTCGCACGGTGTGGCTCCTCCCTTAGGAGCTCTCAAGTGATCGGAGTGTCGCGCTCCGGTCAAAGATAATATTTATAAGCCCAAATTACCCTTAACAGATAGTTAGTGGTAGTAAGGGGTCGAACCACGAAGAGTATGTGGTTTGTGTATGGATTCGAATGAATTAAACAATTGTGTCACGATTATGAAGCTTACTAGAATAATGTTGTGTTTTTGTTTATTTGGAAGATATGATTTTAAACTAGATGATGTGATAAAAATGAGTAACAACTACTAATTAACGATTGCAAGAATTTTGGATACTAGAACAATTATAATAAAAAGGAATCACACCCGGGTTCGGTAATTGTTAACCTAGGATTTCTACAAGTTTTAGTTTCAACTCAAATGCATTCGATTAACGGATTTAGTGTACCGTGACTTAGGTGCTACTAACTATCAACGCCCCGAAGAGCGGACAAGAAGACACTTTGTAATCAACACAAGTAAATCCTAACAACGACAACGTACAATTACATATCACCGTTTCGCAAAGTCATAACTTTTAACATCGTTCGACAATTCACGAATTCGTAACAAATGTAATACTATTGTCAAAAGTTTCAAAAACCAAATACAAATTGTCACTAAGATGAAACAAGAACAAATTGAAACCCTAAAAGTAACAACTACCTACACCGGGGTGAAACCGAGATGATTAGCCGCTCATGGTTGATGCAACTTGATCACCGGATGCTTGGAATGCGGATGAAGTCATCTTGAAGCCTTGAGAATGGTGAATGATGAGGTTTGGTGAAAGATGATGATGGTGGAAGGACTAGGGTTTGTGGATGATGGATTGATTGAGATGATGGTGATGATTTCAGATTGTAGAGATGAAGTTGATGTTAGAGATGGAATAGTTGGTGAATTGTGGCTCCAAGATAGAGTTTCAAAAACCATACAAGTGTAACTCCCCGAAATTCAATGCCCCCCCATGCCTTTGATTCGTTCCAAAACCATTAAACAACAAAAGTCGCGCAGCAACAATTTAGGGACCGTCGCCGACGGCATGGTGCCCCGTCGGCGACGGTTCATGTATGTTGATCTGGATCCGACGTGCTTGTAACACCCTAATATTTATACCCTTGATTTTAGACAAAATATAATTAAGTACATGACTTTCATTAACAAAATTTAATAATAACCATGACCTTAGTCAACTAATGACTAAGTTACATAATTTCAAAACTGTTTAAAATGTGTTAACGACCCATACACAAAGACTACAAAAGATCTAAGACGTTGCGGAAGCTTCAAAATAGAGTGTTCGGTTCTTCATCTTATCACTTGATCGCCACCAGTAAGACTTGTCGATTGACCTATGACAAAAACCATTAGAACATTAGCTTTGACGTTATCGTATAATATAATCGCAAGGTTGAACGTCACATTTGAATAATAAAAAGCAAAATAACCTTCCTGGATCCACCGTAAATTACGGTATCACCGTAATTTACGGTGGTCCCTGAGAGTTCCTGGTCACCGTAAACCAGTAGGTAATCACCGTAACAAGTCTGACCTATACCGTAAATTACGGTATTACCGTAATTTACGGTAAGTCCTGGAAATCCATGTCTTGTTTTGTGAGTTCATTTCCTTCAAACCAATCTCGTAATTCTCCTTTCTAACAACCCATTACATCCAAATCTAGTATTTCTAACATGTGATAAATATTAACCAATAGCGTATAACAATCTATCATATTTCCGGAATATAAATCATGTTTTACTTGATTATTTGACCCGTTTGGCTCGTCTAAAGAATCCTTCTATATGACGACTACCAACGGGTACCAACCGAATTTAATAAATCAATCAATATAACGACTTCAGTGCTTAAATCAAAACAACTCTTATTCATAATTCAATTACATATTTGAATCATCCGATATAATAAATGTAACGGAACAAGTTACATACCTTCAAAGTTTGCCCTTTAAACGTGGTTCGCCACTCACTTGTCCGCTTGACGCTCCTGCGTCCGTTCCTATAGAGTCCATTTATGATGCGTTTTAGAACTCTCTTTAAATCATAATTCGCATAATACATCAAAACATCATGATTATGCGTTTAAGCTCAGAATTTCAGTTTTAAGCCTTCATAGAGGCATTTCAACAAACACCTTAAGGGCAGAATTTTATATCTTTCGTATTCAAGTTTATAGCTTGCTAGTTAGCTAACTTAATCATCAATATAGCCTTCATATATCATTTAAACATCATGCATTTTCTGAAATCATTTTCTAAGATCAAATTACACTACAATATGCATTCTAAATCCTAGTGTTCATCATCATATTGTAAAACCCACAACCCACCTTCAAGGTGTTCATGAAATTTCCTGAAATTGAACATGATTTCACATGTAGTTGTCTAGGTTTTACTTCTAAACACTATATCATCCTTAATCTAACCAAATAACACTCATGCAACATCTAATTTCAGATTTTCCAAAATCATGAGATTTTCAAGTTTAGAGATTTCATCAAATTTTACATACCTTATGATCCTCTTGTGATGAGGATCGATAATCTAAACTCGGATTTCGTTTTGGATCAGAATTGCACCTTCAATTTGAGAGTTTTGTGAGATTAGGGTTTTTGGAATGGGGGTGTCGCCCCCTGCTTCTTCCTGATCGACCAACACCTCAATTTGGGGTGTTTGGTTTATTTTTTATTTGTTCCATTTAATTAAGTTTCAAATTAAACAACTATGGTCCCTCAACTTTGTTCAACATATAGTTTGGTAGCTACTAAATCAAGTTATAAGCTATTTCTAGACTAGTTAACTAACTAGGTTAAAATTCTTAGTAAGTAAACTCCCATTTATCTATGCTTTATAATTCCGATATAATGTCTTATATTTTCGGGGTGTTACAAGTCCACCCCTCTTAAAAAGGGTTTCGTCCCCGAAACCAAGGTACGTACCAAATAGTGTAGGATGAAGACGTCGCATCTCCTCTTCGGACTCCCATGTAGTGTCCGAACCTTTCCTATGTTCCCATTTGACTTTGACTTGGTCAATTTGTTTATTTCGTAAACGTTTGACCTTTCTGTCTAAAATTTCAACCGGTCTCACCGCATAATTTAGACTATTATCCACTTCGATATCGTCGTAATGGATATATGTCGTTTTGTCTGCTAGGCACTTTCTTAATTGTGATACGTGAAACGTGCCATGGATCCCACTTAGCTCCTCCGGTAGTTCAAGACGGTAAGCTACCTTTCCAACTCTTCCGATAATTTTAAATGGCCCGATAAACCTTGGGCTTAACTTCCCTTTCTTTCTAAATCTAATAACACCTTTCCATGGGGACACTTTTAGCATGACCATGTCACCGACTTGAAATTCAATTGGCCTTTTCCTTTTATCAACATACGCCTTTTGCCTGTCTTGGGCCGCTTTCAAGTGTGCCCGAACTTTATCGATCTTTTCGTTCGTGGCTCGTACTATGTCTTGGTGGGCGAGTTCACGTGGACCCACTTCACCCCAACAAACCGGGGTTCGACACTTCCTACCGTAAAGCAGTTCGTATGGTGCCATTTTAATACTAGATTGGTAACTGTTGTTATACGAAAACTCAACTAACGGTAGGTGAACATCCCAACTGCCTCCAAAGTCGATTATACACGCCCGTAGCATGTCTCCCAATATTTGTATCGTTCTTTCACTTTGTCCATCCGTTTGAGGATGGTACGCAGTGCTAATGAACAATTTGGTCCCCATTTGTTCTTGGAAATCACGCCAGAAATTCGAAGTAAACCGGGTATCCCTATCCGACACGATGGACACCGGCACTCCATGACGTGCTATGATTTCATTGGTATAGACTTCTGACATCTTTTCTGACGTATAAGTCTCACGAATCGGAATGAAGTGAGCACTTTTCGTCAGTCTATCCACCACTACCCATATGGCATCAAAACCACGATTCGTCTTAGGCAGCTTGGTTAGCAGGTCCATTGTAATATGTTCCCACTTCCAAACCGGAATTTCTAACGGTTGGAGTTTACCGTATGGTTTCTGGTGCTCCGCCTTGACTTGTAAACATGTCAAGCATTTTTCCACATATTTCGCCACGTCCCTCTTCATTCCGGGCCACCAATAGTTTTGTTTCAAATCATTGTACATCTTGGTCGCACCCGGATGAATTGAATAACGGGATTTATGAGCTTCATCAAGTAGAAGCGCCTTTACTCCACAGGTATGTGGGACCCATATCCTTCCGGATCGAGTCTTTAACCCGTGATTCCCATCCGACAAGTCTTTCAACTGACCAATTATTCTTTCCTTCTTCCAATTCTCTTCTTTTACTGCTTCTAATTGCGCCTCTCGAATACGTTCAAGTATACCCGAGGTTACCACGAGTTGCATCGATCGTACTCGTATCGGGACATAATCCGCTTTTCTGCTCAGAGCGTCCGCTACCACATTTGCCTTTCCGGGGTGATAATGTATCTCACAATCATAGTCTTTCACCGTTTCCAACCATCGCCTTTGTCGCATATTTAACTCCTTCTGATCGAAGAAGTATTTCAAGCTCTTGTGGTCGGTGAATATGGTGCATTTTACCCCATACAAATAATGCCTCCATATTTTTAATGCAAATACCACCGCTGCCAGCTCGAGATCGTGCGTGGGGTATTTCTTCTCGTGTATTTTCAATTGTCTCGAGGCATAGGCTATTACCTTGCCCCGTTGCATCAACACGCAACCGAGCCCCGATAATGAAGCATCCGAATAAACCACCATGTCTTCGACTTCGTCCGGCAATGTCAGCACCGGAGCTTGAGTTAGCCTTTCTTTTAGCGTCCGAAACGCTTTTTCTTGATCGACTCCCCAAACAAACTTTGCTTTCTTTTGGGTTAACTTTGTTAGAGGCGATGCAATCTTGGAGAAATCTTGAATGAATCTCCTATAATATCCAGCAAGCCCCAAAAAGCTTCTAATTTCTGAAGGATTCTTCGGGGGTTTCCATTTTGACACAGCCTCTATCTTTGACGGATCCACCAATACTCCGTCGGCATTTATGACATGGCCTAAAAATTGAACCTCTCGTAACCAAAAGGCACATTTAGAGAATTTTGCATATAACTTCTCTCGCCTAAGTGTCTCTAACACTTCTTGTAAGTGATGCGCGTGCTCAGCTTCACTTTTCGAGTACACCAAGATATCATCGATAAACACGATGACCGACTTATCCAACATTGGCTTGCAAACCCGGTTCATGAGGTCCATGAAAGCAGTGGGTGCATTTGTTAGACCAAATGACATCACGAGGAATTCGTAATGTCGTGCGGAAAGCCGTCTTCGGCACATCTTCTTCTTTGACCTTTAGTTGATGATACCCCGATCTAAGGTCAATTTTGGAAAACCAATTCGCACCTTGTAGTTGGTCGAATAAATCATCTATCCTCGGGAGCGGGTATCGGTTCTTTATCGTGAGTTTGTTTAACTCCCGGTAATCAATACACATACGCATGCTCCCGTCTTTCTTCCTCACGAACAATACCGGTGCGCCCCAAGGAGACACACTCGGCCTTATGAATCCCTTGTCAAGCAGGTCTTGGATTTGGGACATCAACTCTTGTAGTTCCGACGGTGCAAGTCGGTACGGGGCTTTTGCTACAGGTTTCGCGCCCGGAATCAATTCAATCCCGAACTCTACTTCCCGTTCAGGCGGTATCCCCGGTAAATCTTCCGGAAAAACATCTTCATAATCTCGTACTACCGGTACATCTCCAATCTTTCGTGATTCTTTCTCGGTCTCATTTGCATAAATTATGAATGCCTTGCATCCTCGCTTCATGAGCTTGTGAGCTTTCAACATCGAACATACTATGGGGTTGCCTCGTTTTTCGCCATAAATGGTGACGTGTTTTCCGCTTGGAGATGTTAGTTTTATCTCTTTGCGAAAACACACGACCTTTGCATGGTATTGAGATAGCCAATCCATCCCCACGACTATTTGGAATTCTCCCATCGACATCGGGATTAGATTTATCAAATATTCTTCATCATCAATGCTCAGTTTACAATTTTCACATACATCACAAACAATAAAACTTTTGTTATTACCTATCTCTACTTCTAAAGGCACAGGTAATTTGGTTAAAACAAATGAAGGATGTCGAATAAACCCATATGAAACAAAGGATTTATTCGCACCCGTATCAAATAACACGTGTGCGGGAATTGAATTTACAGCAAATATACCTGAGACCACGTCAGGTTCAATCTTCGCTTCTGCGGCAGTTAGTTGGAAAGATCTTGCCTTTGCTTTCGGGGCTTCACCTTTCGATTCTTGCCCATCCTTCTTTCCAACCAGTTCCGGGCATTCCGACTTCTTGTGACCCGTTCGATAACAATTGTAACAAACCGTCACTTTCTCCGGACAAGACATAGCCATATGTCCCGTTTTCTTGCATATAGGACAAGGCTTATCCTTGTAACGGCATTCACCCTTATGATTTTTCCCACAAATTTTGCAACCTGATGTACTACCTTTAGCATCTGATCTCTTTGCTGTTTCATTCGTTCTTGCTTTCTTGGTAGGGCTTGGATTCACATCTTGTGCCCTTCGTTCACCCCGTTCTATACTCTTTTTCAATTCAATCTCCCTTTCCCGAGCAGCATTGACAATCTCGGTAAGGGTCTCGTACTTTGAAGGGGTTATGAACTCTCTATACTCCGCGCTTAGCATGTTATGATAATAATAAACCTTTTGCTCTTCATTCGTTATCAAATCATCACAGAACTTCATTTTGTCCATAAACATCCCCGTGATCTTGTCTATGGATTCACCTTTGTGTCTGAGTTGCATGAATTCTTCCTTGATTTTATTTTTGACCGCCTTGGGACTATGGTGTTTAAGAAACGGCGTCTTAAACTCCTCCCAAGTCATGGCCTTAGCCGCTTCACTTCCAATCTCCTTCTTTTTGTTATCCCACCAATCTTTCGCTTGACTCCTTAGTTGACCCGTACCATAGGCTACGTAGTCTTCTTCGTCACAATGGGTTCTCTCGAATACCCCTTCGATGTCACTTAGCCATCAAGTGATCGGAGTGTCGCGCTCCGGTCAAAGATAATATTTATAAGCCCAAATTACCCTTAACAGATAGTTAGTGGTAGTAAGGGGTTGAACCACGAAGAGTATGTGGTTTGTGTATGGATTCGAATGAATTAAACAATTGTGTCACGATTATGAAGCTTACTAGAATAATGTTGTGTTTTTGTTTATTTGGAAGATATGATTTTAAACTAGATGATGTGATAAAAATGAGTAACAACTACTAATTAACGATTGCAAGAATTTTGGATACTAGAACAATTATAATAAAAAGGAATCACACCCGGGTTCGGTAATTGTTAACCTAGGATTTCTACAAGTTTTAGTTTCAACTCAAATGCATTCGATTAACGGATTTAGTGTACCGTGACTTAGGTGCTACTAACTATCAACGCCCCGAAGAGCGGACAAGAAGACACTTTGTAATCAACACAAGTAAATCCTAACAACGACAACGTACAATTACATATCACCGTTTCGCAAAGTCATAACTTTTAACATCGTTCGACAATTCACGAATTCGTAACAAATGTAATACTATTGTCAAAAGTTTCAAAAACCAAATACAAATTGTCACTAAGATGAAACAAGAACAAATTGAAACCCTAAAAGTAACAACTACCTACACCGGGGTGAAACCGAGATGATTAGCCGCTCATGGTTGATGCAACTTGATCACCGGATGCTTGGAATGCGGATGAAGTCATCTTGAAGCCTTGAGAATGGTGAATGATGAGGTTTGGTGAAAGATGATGATGGTGGAAGGATTAGGGTTTGTGGATGATGGATTGATTGAGATGATGGTGATGATTTCGGATTGTAGAGATGAAGTTGATGTTAGAGATGGAATAGTTGGTGAATTGTGGCTCCAAGATAGAGTTTCAAAAACCATACAAGTGTAACTCCCCGAAATTCAATGCCCCCCCATGCCTTTGATTCGTTCCAAAACCATTAAACAACAAAAGTCGCGCAGCAACAATTTAGGGACCGTCGCCGACGGCATGGTGCCCCGTCGGCGACGGTTCATGTATGTTGATCTGGATCCGACGTGCTTGTAACACCCTAATATTTATACCCTTGATTTTAGACAAAATATAATTAAGTACATGACTTTCATTAACAAAATTTAATAATAACCATGACCTTAGTCAACTAATGACTAAGTTACATAATTTCAAAACTGTTTAAAATGTGTTAACGACCCATACACAAAGACTACAAAAGATCTAAGACGTTGCGGAAGCTTCAAAATAGAGTGTTCGGTTCTTCATCTTATCACTTGATCGCCACCAGTAAGACTTGTCGATTGACCTATGACAAAAACCATTAGAACATTAGCTTTGACGTTATCGTATAATATAATCGCAAGGTTGAACGTCACATTTGAATAATAAAAAGCAAAATAACCTTCCTGGATCCACCGTAAATTACGGTATCACCGTAATTTACGGTGGTCCCTGAGAGTTCCTGGTCACCGTAAACCAGTAGGTAATCACCGTAACAAGTCTGACCTATACCGTAAATTACGGTATTACCGTAATTTACGGTAAGTCCTGGAAATCCATGTCTTGTTTTGTGAGTTCATTTCCTTCAAACCAATCTCGTAATTCTCCTTTCTAACAACCCATTACATCCAAATCTAGTATTTCTAACATGTGATAAATATTAACCAATAGCGTATAACAATCTATCATATTTCCGGAATATAAATCATGTTTTACTTGACTATTTGACCCGTTTGGCTCGTCTAAAGAATCCTTCTATATGACGACTACCAACGGGTACCAACCGAATTTAATAAATCAATCAATATAACGACTTCAGTGCTTAAATCAAAACAACTCTTATTCATAATTCAATTACATATTTGAATCATCCGATATAATAAATGTAACGGAACAAGTTACATACCTTCAAAGTTTGCCCTTTAAACGTGGTTCGCCACTCACTTGTCCGCTTGACGCTCCTGCGTCCGTTCCTATAGAGTCCATTTATGATGCGTTTTAGAACTCTCTTTAAATCATAATTCGCATAATACATCAAAACATCATGATTATGCGTTTAAGCTCAGAATTTCAGTTTTAAGCCTTCATAGAGGCATTTCAACAAACACCTTAAGGGCAGAATTTTATATCTTTCGTATTCAAGTTTATAGCTTGCTAGTTAGCTAACTTAATCATCAATATAGCCTTCATATATCATTTAAACATCATGCATTTTCTGAAATCATTTTCTAAGATCAAATTACACTACAATATGCATTCTAAATCCTAGTGTTCATCATCATATTGTAAAACCCACAACCCACCTTCAAGGTGTTCATGAAATTTCCTGAATTTGAACATGATTTCACATGTAGTTGTCTAGGTTTTACTTCTAAACACTATATCATCCTTAATCTAACCAAATAACACTCATGCAACATCTAATTTCAGATTTTCCAAAATCATGAGATTTTCAAGTTTAGAGATTTCATCAAATTTTACATACCTTATGATCCTCTTGTGATGAGGATCGATAATCTAAACTCGGATTTCGTTTTGGATCAGAATTGCACCTTCAATTTGAGAGTTTTGTGAGATTAGGGTTTTTGGAATGGGGGTGTCGCCCCCTGCTTCTTCCTGATCGACCAACACCTCAATTTGGGGTGTTTGGTTTATTTTTTATTTGTTCCATTTAATTAAGTTTCAAATTAAACAACTATGGTCCCTCAACTTTGTTCAACATATAGTTTGGTAGCTACTAAATCAAGTTATAAGCTATTTCTAGACTAGTTAACTAACTAGGTTAAAATTCTTAGTTAGTAAACTCCCATTTATCTATGCTTTATAATTCCGATATAATGTCTTATATTTTCGGGGTGTTACATGTTAACTCGCTGCTTACGGACTATTTGGGCGACGGAGAATTATACACACCGTCGGCGACGGCCCATATGGGCGTCGGCGACGGTTCCCAGATGTTTGATTTTCTGTTTCGTCCATTTCTTGAATCCGGTTGACCCGTTGCGCATCCCGGTGGTTCCATTTTCGCTCCGGTGACTCGTTTAGCTCCCAATTAGCTCCTTAAACTTCCCAAGACCTGCAAAACACAAACTCTTTTACAAGTAGGCTATTCGGGATAAAAAGTTAATCAAAAACATGAACTTAGACATAAACAATCACCGGTTTTCGACCATGTATCACATCCCCACACTTATCTTTTGCTTGCCCTCAAGCAAATCTCTTTTTCACTTTCACGTGGGTCGAACAACGAATACATTCCCCATTCCCGAGACAAAGGTTAAGGTCCAATGTCATACTAAAGTTCAAACTCTTTACAATTTTTCAATATATTTAACGGTAATGTGATTTTAAGTACACAAATGGTTACCCAAGATTAACCCGCCTGTAAAACCAACAATTCATGCATGTCCCTCACAATGTTCTCTCCACTCGGCTTATAAATTGGCTAATATTTATAATGTATTAGCACTTCAAAGACTATTCACTCAAAACCGATTAGAACACATACCCGCATAAGCTTGCAACTCAATCATTCTCCACCATTGATCACGACTACCAAGCACAAGTCAAAAGGTCTTTGAAGGGTTGTAATGGGGCTAGGCGAGGGGTAGGAATTAGGATGTTTTAAAGTGGCTAAGGTGATGAAAATTCGATTTTTTTATTACAAATGACTATTCTAACAAAACTAACTATAAACACCAAAATTAAGGCAACAACATTCGCCTTTTATTCAACAACTATCAACACTTCTTTTTGTGTTTTTCTCCAACGATTTTCAATTCTTTTTCATGACATTTTCTGTTTTTTTTTTTAACATATATGCAAACAAACAAGAACAACTATACAAAAACGACTCCTATAATCGAATCTCCATCACACGGGTTTAAAAGAAAAGGTTTAACGGTTATGGGCTATAGGGTGGTCAAACGAAAGGTTTAGGCTCAAAATGGGCGACTAGTGGATTTGTTTGGGTAAGGATAGATAAATGGTTTTAAGAGAAAAGGTTTACCTAATGCCTTAATCATTCTTGTGCTTGTATTCGGTCTATAGTCTCAAACGTATCAAAAGTTGCAAGTTCTACAATATATGACTAATGGTCCACTCAAACAAAGAAACATAGGTATGTAATCTATGATATAAAAGTGGCTCAAAACCTCACATATCTAAAAGGGTATGGTATGTGACATACATAAAAAACTAGTTTCTTAGGCGGATTATTCCCAAATAACCACCCGTTAAATACCAGTCATGCTATTAATTCGAACTTGACCATGACAATAGACCAAATGGGTTGTGACACCCCTCGTTGACTTAGTTACTTGTGCTTTTAAGATCGCTTTTGAAACAAGATATTTTTGAAAAATTTTTGTTTGAAAATTTTTTGAAATTTTCCCTCATCCCCACACTTGAGGTGAACATTGTCCTCAATGTGTAGTATTTAAATGAATAGGTCAAAATCTAAAATTTTTACTACTCCCCCATCCCCACACTTGAGATACATATTGTCCTCAATGTGTAAGAACTAGAGTATTAAACGCACAAGGGATGTGACACGGCTAATTCCCCCAAAATTTCACCCCGGAAAAATAATATACAAAATACACTCCACTTATTTGCTAATCTAAAGATCAAAAGTAAAAAGAAACGTATGCACCTGGTTTGTGAGCTCATTCTTCGTATGCTCCTCTCCTCTTCATGAAAGCGGTTGTCCCACAACCAAATGTACCTACAAATCTTAACCCTTGTGTAGAAGCATGCTTCTCACAACCATTAAAATTTGTTAGTTACCTAGTTCTACCACTTTTATGAAAAGATTACCAAGTTGTACGTTATTTCCTTTTGATTTATGTGGAAAATAAATTACAACAACAACAAACCTAACTCACTTTCGTAGGAATCACGGTTGCATTTAGCTTATGCAACAAGCCCTTTTAAACCCCCCAATAGCTTGGGAGGACGAGAGGTCTCGTGAGGGTTATATAGGGAACACACCCACAAAGTTCATTTAACTAGGCGAGAATTTAAATAACAAAATGAAAATAACGAAAATAAAATAATATACAACAACAACAACAAAAATGTACCTTGCCTCTACCGCTGATATCTCTCATTAGGGTTCACGGGCGGGTTCGGCTGGTACGGATAACCAGTGAGGGCCTCAAGCATATCCCTATAGTTATCTAATGGGCTCGACTCTCCTTGGGGCGGCGGTTGGTACGGCATTGGAACAAAACTCGAGCCGACTGCTTCGGGCCAATGAGGAGTTGGATCGGATGGACCTTGCGGATGAGGAAGATTGGGGTAATCGGTCCACCCCGAGTGTTCAACATACGGGAGACCGGCTTGATAATCTCTTTGATGGCGCTCTTGGTCATGTAGTACTTTGAAGTTGTTAATCGCCATCTGATTAGAAAAGGCCAACGCTCCCCATCGGCGTTGGTCCAACTCTCCTCGTGCGGTTTGGCGCCTAGCCTCCTCTTCTTCCCATGCTCGCCTATGGGCCCTTTCTTCCTCTTGCAACTGTATCATTCGTTCCATTTGTGACTGTTGTAACGCATGCTGCAGCTGTTGTTCCTCCAACTGTTTTTCCACCCTCTCGCGGAAAGATGTTTGAAAACCCCATTGTTGCTGCGAGTACGCCCCTTGCGCCTCTTCCCATTCGTTCCTACTAGCATGGTACTCTCTTGCTTCACCAATACCCGCCGACACATTGTCGTAGATCGCTTGATCTCCACGGTTCCACAACCGATACGACGGTATTTGCCTTTGATTTACAAAATCTGCCACATTGGCAGAGATTTCCCTATGCTTCCTCCTATACCTTTGCCTCGGTCCCCGCGGACCGGAAGGATCAATTTCCTCCTCAACATCGGGCATCTCCTCATCGCCCTCTTCTTCATCACCTTCTTCATCACCCTCTTTGTCATTAACCCGATAACTATCCCCTTGCTCATCTTCAACCGTGTGCAAATGCCCAAAAGCTTTCAGAGTTATTTTCCAATGTCGCCTTATAGAGGCGAAGTTGAATTGATCAATGGGCTTAGACACCCACAGTGAGTCTTGAGGTAACGCATTCTGTTGGAGAATCATGGCGCTAATCAACCTTGCATAAGGAATCATCTTTCGTTTAAACGATTCCCGCGTATCCCATGTGTTGATCATAACAATTTGACGCCACGAGAGCTTGGGCGTCCCATATAACAATGCATGCAAAACCCGACAGTCGGGTGCCTTCACCTTTCCACGGTCTCCGAACCGTACCATAATATTCTCCAACGAGATACCTTGGAGTATCTTTCCTATCAAAGACAAATCACTTCTCGCCTCTCCCGCACCCCCAGAACCTAGTAGGGTGTCCTCTAAAAGCCTCACTGGGTCAGCATCGTTTTTCTTGTTGTCCAAAAACTGATCATACCCATAATATTCATACGCGTCGACCCCAAGTGAGTCAAACCTCGCTATAGCATTCATATGTTCGAAAGACATGACCATTTGATTTTTTCCAATGTTACCAATCAACTTCCACCTATGAGCCGGTCTATCAGAGTGTTCAAAACGAAGGGTGGATAACCACTCACAAACTGCCCCCAAGTATACCCGAGTAGTGATATCCTCACACCAGTCAATCACCCGTTCCCAGCCAAGTTTCTCAAACCTTTTCACTATACCAATCTTCCTAAACTCTTCAACATCTACCGTACGTTCACAAACTGTCCTTTCGGGTACGGATTTTGAAACACCCGTAACCATTTTCATCTTCCACATTTTGGCTTCTAACCTCTTATTGTTGTAACGAGAAAGAGCCTTTGTTTTCTCGTCCTTCCATGCCAAAGCCGATCTACTATTTTTTTCTTCTTCCCAATCCCAATCCTGTCGAATAAGTTGCCCATCACCCTCTACTACATTACTTAGTTGTTCCCATTGCCTTTGATATTCCCCCGAGCCTGACCCGGCTCCCGAAGACGAGCCTTGTCCGGAAGTCTTTGCTTTCTTGCTTCTTCCAAACATAGCTTTGATGTTTAGATGACAAGAAGAACTAAGAACAAGTGCAAAGCAAGAAACTTGGATGAACACTCTTCAAACCCTAAAACTCACGTCCAGAAATCGTGCAAACGAACAAGATTTGATGGAAACCGTTATGGGGGTTTTGTTCCTCTTGAAAAACTACACAAGTTAGGCTCAAGAATCGACTGATTTGGTGTAGAATTGAAGGAGTTATGAGAAGAGAAGATCTAGGGTTCTTGGTGACTTAGTGAAGAAGATGGGTTGCAAGAGAAGAAGTTAGAACATATGGATCTGCTAGATGAAGTTATGTGGGCATGTGATAAGGTTTTCAAGACTTTTGTATGGTTAAAACCATGTTTGGAACGAGTTTTACAAGTGTCAAAGGGGTTTGGGTTCGAACCTTGACTTAAACAAAAATCAGCGTCGGCTGATGATGCACGTACCGTCGGCGACGGGCACATATGCCGTCGGCGACGGACTCGGGAAATAGTCAAAGTGGGCGACGGCTTAACACGCTGTCTACGGGGATTTTCGGGCGACGGAGGTATTGTAGGGACCGTAGGCGACGCATGTTGTCGCCGTCGGCGACGGCACACCAAATTTTTTTTTTTTTTTTAAAGGGAGAATTATGGACTTCTAATAAAAGAGCTATGTACATACAAAAATCTTAAAAAATATTAAAAATCTTTTTGTGAATTTTTTTATAAGTTAAATTTTTAAACGCAACAACCGTCAACGGCCCTACCACCCCCCAAAAAAATCGTGTATTGTCCTCAATGCACATAACCAAGTCTAAAACATACCTTGTATCTTCATGACCCGTTCAGACTGTCCGGACTTCACACAATCAAGAGAGATTAGTATGGAACGAAAACGATTAACATAAACACACACAAACAAATAAATAATTGTACATAACTTTACACAACATGTTACCGGTCCTTGTTAGTTGACCTCGTAAATCGGTGTGCTTACCACAAAGCTCACCAATTCCTTTTTTTCGTCTACCTTCTCGTTACCATCAAGAAACGGTTTTAGCCGATGACCATTTACCGTTTGTCGTATCCCATCCTTCGGGTCCTCGATGGTAACATCACCCAATTGTCCAACCCGGGTGATCACATAGGGTCCCATCCATTTGCTTCGGAGCTTTCCGGGAAAGAATTTGAGCTTCGAGTTGTAAAGCCACACCTTTTGCCCAACCTTGAACTCTTTCTTCCTTAACTTAGCATCATGCGCCTTCTTCATCCCATCCTTGTAATTGGACGCGCATTCATATGCCATTTCCCGTAGCTCCTCCAACTCGCATAGCTTGAGTTTCCTTTCCTTTCCTGCATCATCATATTGAACATTAACTTCCTTAATAGCCCATAATGATTTATGCACAAGTTCAACCGGTAAATGACAATTTTTACCATAAACCAACCGGTAAGGTGTAGTGCCAATAGGTGTCTTATGTGCCGTACGGTAGGCCCATAAGGCATCGTTCAATTTAATTGACCAATCCTTACGGTCCGCCCGCACGGTCTTTTGCAAAATCTCTTTGATTTGCCTATTTGACACCTCAACTTGCCCGCTTGTTTGCGGGTGATAGGGGGTAGCAATCCTATGGTCAACACCAAACCGTTTAAGAAGTTTCCCAAACCGAAAATTTTTAAAATGAGATCCTCCATCACTTATGATGACCCGAGGAATCCCAAACCTTGAGAAAATATCGGTTTGAACAAAATTACACACTACGGAGTGGTCATTCGTCTTGGTGGCTATTGCTTCGACCCACTTTGACACATAGTCAACGGCCACCAAGATATACAAATTGCCATAGGAATTGGGGAATGGGCCCATGAAATCAATTCCCCACACGTCAAAGATGTCGACTACAAGGATTGGTTGCATGGACATCTCATCCCTTTTTGAAATACCCCCTAGTTTTTGACACTCTATGCAATTTTTGGCAAACTCATTTGCATCTTTGAAGATAGTAGGCCAAAAAAGACCACTATTTAACACTTTATGACCCGTTTTGTGACCACTAAAGTGACCACCACATGCAAATGAGTGTAGATGCTGCAACACGCTTGGAATCTCTTCGTCATCAATGCATCTTCTTATAACTTGATCCGCACACTCCTTCCATAAATGCGGTTCTTCCAACCGATAGTACTTGATTTGGGACATGAAGTGTTGCCTCTTCCGTCTATCCCAATGTGCCGGTAAGTCACCTGTAACAAGATAATTCACAATGTTAGCATACCAAGGCAACTTATCCAATTTCATAATATACTCATCGGGAAACGACTCATTGATCTCTAACGATTTAGGATCCTCATCAACCATCAACCGGGACAAATGGTCCGCTACCACATTCTCGGTACCCTTCTTGTCCCGTATCTCCAGATCGAACTCTTGGAGCAACAACACCCATCGGATTAACCTCGGTTTTGCATCTTTCTTCTCCATGAGGTACCTAACTGCAGTGTGATCAGAATAAATAATCACTTTACTACCCCATATATATGCCCGAAATTTATCCAAAGCATATACCACCGCGAGTAGCTCTTTTTCGGTAGTGGTGTAATTCAATTGTGCATCCGAAAGAGTCTTACTCGCGTAGTATATGGCAACGGGTTTCTTATCGACCCGTTGTCCCAACACGGCCCCCACCGCATAATCACTCGCATCGCACATAATTTCAAAAGGAAAAGACCAATTTGGCGATTGCAAGATTGGAGCCTCAACCAACTTCTCTTTCAAATTGTTAAATGCATTTTGGCAATTTTCATTAAAATCAAACGGTTGATCTTTTAACAACAAGTTACATAAAGGCTTGGTTATGTCACTAAAACCCTTAATAAACCGCCGGTAAAAACCCGCATGACCTAGAAATGACCTAACACCTTTAACGGTCGTGGGATACGGTAAAGTAGATATGACTTGTACCTTTGCACGATCAACCTCTATCCCACGACTTGACACCACGTGTCCCAACACTATTCCCTCTTGAACCATAAAATGGCTCTTTTCCCAACTTAAGACCAAACCAGTTTCGACACACCTTCTTAATACTTTATCTAGTTGATCCAAACAAGCCTCAAAAGATGACCCAAAAATTGAGAAATCATCCATGAAGATTTCCAAAAACTTCCCCACCATATCCGAAAAGATACTCATCATACACCTTTGGAAGGTGGCGGGGGCGTTACATAATCCAAACGGCATTCGCCTAAATGCGAAAGTGCCATAGGGACAAGTAAACGTGGTCTTTGCTTGGTCTTCCGGATGGATGGCGATTTGGTTATAACCAGAATAGCCATCTAAGAAACAATAAAATTTTTGTCCCGACAATTTCTCAACTATTTGATCAATGAACGGTAAAGGGAAATGATCTTTGGAAGTTGCGGTATTCAACTTCCTATAGTCAATACAAATTCGCCACCCGGTTACCGGCCGAGTGGCTACCTCTTCACCTGCGTCATTTTTGACGACTTGTATGCCCGCTTTCTTGGGAACCGTCTGTGTTGGGCTCACCCATTGGCTATCCGAGATCGGGTAAATGATACCCGCATCTAGCCATTTCAGCACTTCCTTCTTCACTACCTCCCGCATGTTCGGATTTAATCTCCGTTGTGCATCTCGAACGGGAGTCACATTCTCTTCCGTGATGATTTTGTGCATCACCACCGAGGGACTAATACCCTTTAAATCAGCAATGGTCCATCCAATCGCCGCCCGATTAGTGACCAAAACATCCATCAATATATCCTCTTGCTCCACTGTTAAGTTTGATGCAATGATAACCGGGAGCGTGTTGCCTTCACCAACATAAGCATACTTGAGATGCTTAGGCAACACCTTCAATTCAACCTCCGGAGGCTCTACTAATGACGGCTTCAACTTGGTGTCGATGCTCTCCGGTAAACTCTCAACTTGGTGCGTCCATGTCGGTTTTCCCTCTCTAACCGCAAGCACCTCCAAACTCTTTACTTCCTCGTCGATACTCTTATCCATCTCCACCTGTGACCTGTCAAACATATAACAATTCTCCATTGTGTTTTCCCCATCTACGAATGTGTCGCAAAGAGGTATACACGTGTCAACGATGTCCGCCATATAGCATTCATCATCAACTGGAGGGTTCATAAGTCCGGAAAAAACATGCAACCTCAACCTTCGGTTTCCAAATGTCATGTCAACCGTTCCCGTTTTGCAATCAATTTGAGAATTTGCGGTTGCTAAGAACGGTCGACCCAAAATCACCGTAGGTTGTTTGGTTGGGTCCTTGGCCACATAATCAAGCACTAAAAAGTCCACCGGATAGTAGAAATCCTCGATTTTCACTATCACATCCGAAACAATTCCACGGGGTAGTTTAGGTGTCAAATCGGCTAACACCACGGTGGTGTTAGACGACTGAAGTGGACCAAACTCGTATTGGTCATACAAACTACCCGGTAGAATGCTCACGCTAGCACCAAGATCTAGAAGTGCCCGATTGATTTTAAAATCGCCTACTTGAATTGAAATGATAGGCGCACCCGGATCTTGGAGCTTAGGTGGAAGTGCACCCGAAAGAATCGAACTCACATTTTCGGTTAAATCTATTTTTTTTGGAAATTTGTGAGTGCGTTTTTGGGTACACAAATCTTTCAAGTACTTAGCATACGACGGTATTTGTTTAATTGCATCCAAAAGAGGTAAATTGATTTTGACTTGTTTAAAAATTTCCAACAACTCTTCTTGTTGTGGACCTCTTTTGTTTACAACTTTTTTCACGGGTCCCTTCAATGCTTCAGGATAAGGGGCGGTATTAGCCTCCACACCCTTTTCCTTAGCCTTGTGGACGGGGATGGTCACAACGGGGGTATCATTGTTCTTTTTCAAGTCATTTTTATTTTGACCCGTTTGACCATTCTCATTTTCATCTTCACTAGCATCCTCCACCACCCCTTCAACAAACTGGGGTGATGGTGTTTTGACACCATTATCAACGACTCGACCACTACGTAAAGTAATTTTATTAATTGGTACCTCACGTGTGTTCCTTGAGTTTGACCCTTGATGCTTAGGGTTCACCGCGGTGTCACTTGGGAGTCTTCCCGTACTTCCTCTCATTTGAGCCATTTCTTCCGCGAGTTGGCCCACTTGCTTTGCCAATCCCTCATGTGCTTTATCCCTAATCTCGTTTGTCTTTTGAGATTCTTTTTGCATGTTCAACAAAGCATCCATTTTGGCACTCAAATCATCGCCACCGGTTTGATTGTTCGACCCGCTTCCATTACCGCCTTGATTATTGTAATTCCTTTGGTACCCACTTTGGTAATTATTGTCTCTACCTTGGTACCCTTGATTGAAATTACGTTGATAACCCCCTTGGTTACCACTTTGACGGTTGTTGTACGATGATCCACCTTGGTTACCTTGATTACCCGATTGAAAGTTCGGGTTCATTTGATTCGAAGCGTTACCGTACCGGAAATTAGGGTGATTTCTCAACCCCGGATGGTAAGTGTTGGAGTTCATGTCATATTGCTTCCTATCTCCATACACTTGGTTGACTTCTTCAGTATAGCCACTCGACCCCGTTGGACATTGTTCCGCTCTATGTCCAATATCACCACAATCTTCACATACCTCAAATTGAACCGCATTTACCTCTTTCTTCTTCATGCGAGCCATTTCCCGCTCTAGAGTGGAAATCCGATCTTTAGAGTCAAGATCGGGAAGTGATCGTGAAACGGGGTGTTTTTTAGCTCTATCGGCCGACTCTTTCTCTTCAAACGCTTGCTCATTCGTTCCAAAAACTCCCAATCATCGTCTTCATGGTTGCTTAAGAGGGTCCCATTGCTTGTGGATTCAAGTCGGTTCCATGTATTGTCATCTAGACCCCGTACAAAGCATTTAACCAACTCCCACTTCTCAATTTGATGATGAGGGCATCTTCGCATCATTTCTCTAAATCTTGTTAATGCCTCATGTAACGGTTCGCCCGATAATTGGCGAAAAGACCTAATTTCATCACGAGCGTCATCGGTCTTCGCCATTGAGTAATATTCATCAAGGAACGCTTGTTGCATTTCTCCCCAAGTGCGAATACTATTTGCGGGAAGTGTGAGGAACCATTGCTTTGCCTTATCCTTCAGTGAAAATTGGAATAGTCGAAGTTTGACCTCCTCTAAAGCAAAGTTGTGACCCCCGATAGTGCTGCAAACCGAAGAAAATTCCGTCAAATGTGTATACGGTTCGTCGTTAGATCTTCCATTAAAATGAGGAAGTATGTTGATGTAATGTGGTTTACAATCAAACATCCTCCTCTCACAAACGATTGGTGAGTCGTTCTCGGTGACAACCGGCCTAAAACGATCATTCACTCCCCGTGGAGGTCGTTGACGACGATGTGGACCATTGACTTCTTGATCAACCGGTCTACTATTATCCCGTCTTTCACCTCTTCGATCATCTCTTCGATTATCCCTTAGGTTACCACCTCCCACGAAACGAGGAATCCGGTTAGGGTTTGCATTGTTGTTGTTGTTGTTATAAAACCCATCATTC
The DNA here is from genome assembly GCA_030545235.1 of Helianthus tuberosus. Classification (NCBI taxonomy): domain Eukaryota; kingdom Viridiplantae; phylum Streptophyta; class Magnoliopsida; order Asterales; family Asteraceae; genus Helianthus; species Helianthus tuberosus. Next base: position 13,157,525 of record CM060452.1, on the reverse strand, counting down.
CGGTTCCGTTGGTCATTGTTTCGTGGTTGACGGTTGTTCCCATAACCATCATTTCTTCCACCTCCGTAACCGTATTCGTCGTCCCCAACGTAATTGGCATTTTGGTAGCCAAATTCCTCATCATCATACCTTCTTGCGTTGTAGACGTTTCCCCGATTCACGTAGCCCCAATCTTCGTCATCGTTAGCCCTATCATCATAATATCCCCCGTCATCAGAATTTTCCGTATGAATACTCACATGTTCCGGAGATTGATAACCGGGAACACTATAAGGTTCATCATCGGGGATTGCATTCCTCAAGTCATCGATGTTGAAGAATGGGTCTTCATTTGCGGGATTGCCACGATCACGATTTCCCCGACGGTCGGAATTGACATTCCGATCATCTAGGTTAATGGGTAGGGAATTTTGGTTTTGGAAAGGTGGTGTAGGTGGTCCGGTATTGTTGTTATTACCACCCGGTCGCTCGGGAGGTATGGGTTGCATATTTGGAGCGGGATTGAAGTTGCTTCGGTATTGGAATTGGTTCGAGTTAAGGTTTTGGTTTGAGTTTTGGTTCGCCATTGAATCGGTTTCAATGGGTGGTGTATGTTGTGGTGTTTGGTTGGTTTGATTAGAAGCAAATGTTGCTTCTAACTGGCTTGCTAGGTTTCTTCTTGCGACTCTTTCGATTTCCGGTTCGTAGACTAAAGGTGAAGTCCTCCCGGAGTTCCGCGTATGCATGCACTACCTGTAACCTGCACAAGTAACACACCCGCGTAACAAGGAAAAAGACAAAGTACAAAAAAGAAAACTAAAAAAAATTAAACAGTTAATCACGCAAATTCAAACAATATCCAAACACAAAGCGCACGCACTCCCCGGCAACGGCGCCAAAATTTGATCGGAGTGTCGCGCTCCGGTCAAAGATAATATTTATAAGCCCAAATTACCCTTAACAGATAGTTAGTGGTAGTAAGGGGTCGAACCACGAAGAGTATGTGGTTTGTGTATGGATTCGAATGAATTAAACAATTGTGTCACGATTATGAAGCTTACTAGAATAATGTTGTGTTTTTGTTTATTTGGAAGATATGATTTTAAACTAGATGATGTGATAAAAATGAGTAACAACTACTAATTAACGATTGCAAGAATTTTGGATACTAGAACAATTATAATAAAAAGGAATCACACCCGGGTTCGGTAATTGTTAACCTAGGATTTCTACAAGTTTTAGTTTCAACTCAAATGAATTCGATTAACGGATTTAGTGTACCGTGACTTAGGTGCTACTAACTATCAACGCCCCGAAGAGCGGACAAGAAGACACTTTGTAATCAACACAAGTAAATCCTAACAACGACAACGTACAATTACATATCACCGTTTCGCAAAGTCATAACTTTTAACATCGTTCGACAATTCACGAATTCGTAACAAATGTAATACTATTGTCAAAAGTTTCAAAAACCAAATACAAATTGTCACTAAGATGAAACAAGAACAAATTGAAACCCTAAAAGTAACAACTACCTACACCGGGGTGAAACCGAGATGATTAGCCGCTCATGGTTGATGCAACTTGATCACCGGATGCTTGGAATGCGGATGAAGTCATCTTGAAGCCTTGAGAATGGTGAATGATGAGGTTTGGTGAAAGATGATGATGGTGGAAGGATTAGGGTTTGTGGATGATGGATTGATTGAGATGATGGTGATGATTTCGGATTGTAGAGATGAAGTTGATGTTAGAGATGGAATAGTTGGTGAATTGTGGCTCCAAGATAGAGTTTCAAAAACCATACAAGTGTAACTCCCCGAAATTCAATGCCCCCCCCCCATGCCTTTGATTCATTCCAAAACCATTAAACAACAAAAGTCGCGCAGCAACAATTTAGGGACCGTCGCCGACGGCATGGTGCCCCGTCGGCGACGGTTCATGTATGTTGATCTGGATCCGACGTGTTAACTCGCTGCTTACGGACTATTTGGGCGGCGGAGAATTATACACACCGTCGGCGACGGCCCATATGGGCGTCGGCGATGGTTCCCAGATGTTTGATTTTCTGTTTCGTCCGTTTCTTGAATCCGGTTGACCCGTTGCGCATCCCGGTGGTTCCATTTTCGCTCCGGTGACTCGTTTAGCTCCCAATTAGCTCCTTAAACTTCCCAAGACCTGCAAAACACAAACTCTTTTACAAGTAGGCTATTCGGGATAAAAAGTTAATCAAAAACATGAACTTAGACATAAACAATCACCGGTTTTCGACCACGTATCATCAAATAAGTTACAAAGCTGCCCATGATGTTCCTTTCTCCTGGGATTAATTCAACATGCCCACAATAGGCATTGCCGATTCATGTGATCCATATAACTACTGGTGTGTTGATTAACTCCATGTTCCTGGTGTGCCAAGTCGCAATGGCCGTATTGCGTTCGATATGTCGTTCTAGGAGCATTCTCCCCTTGGACTTTCACCTGATGATAGCTTGCTCATTAGTCAATCCTCGAATGGAAGCTTGTCCCTCACAACTGGTCGATAGGTTGTCAATACGTGGTCTAGGCAAACGGTTCCTGCCTGCCACTTAGTTGAGTTCTCGATAATCAGTATGCATACGAAAAGGCTTTTCTTCACAGATATAAATGGGGCTCCCTAAAGCGAAAAACTAGGTCCGATAGAACTCCTATCCAATAGTTCCTGAAGTTGAGTAGGCAGTTCCTGCAAACTTCCTGATGTAAGACAACAAGGAGCACTAGTAATAAGGGTTGCTGCTGACATGATACCGATCTAGTGTTCCATCTAACAATGCGAATGTAAATCTGATAGCTCTTCTGGTAGCACATAGGAGAAAAATCATGAACACTTGGTGGATCCTCGATCCTCTTTTCCTTAGCCTTAACGTCAGTAACGTGTGGCAACATAGCGGGGTAATCCTTCCGTAGACACTTCCGGGCCTTCTTTGTTGATATGATGCTAACCTTTACACCACTCTGACGCTTCAAAATATAAAGTGACGCAAAATTTCCTCCCCACAGGGTATATCTATGCGATATCCAGTTAACCAATCTACACAACTACTGCATCGAAACCATCAAAGATAGCAGGAGGAAATTCGATGCCGAACACTTGTCCCACAAGGTCGAGTTCGCATCCCAACGAACTTATGAGGTGTCAATTGTCTTGTCATTGGCCGGTTCCACAACAGTTCAGTTTCGAGAAGTATCAGGGCTAAACAGAACAGTGACAAAGTGATTAGTTATCAAGAACATGTAGACCACCATGTTGGTATAATCCTGGCGTCGCCCACGCCAATCCTAAATGTCCCTCCATGAGCATCATTTCCCGTGTTGTTGTACTCGTTGCGAGGATTTCCAGTACGGCTGTCATTCCCTTGGTTGTTGTCGTTTGATTTAACAACGGCCACTACATATTGTAGGCACCTTCATTTTCCATACAGTTGGTTACCATTACAAATACCTTGATGTTGCCGTGACTGTTGCCTCTAATGTTGTTGTTTGAAACGGAGCTCTACGATCTTTCACCGACAGGGTCCACCTCTTCACATTCCATGGTACGTGCTAAGGCACTACTCACTGTGCGGGGAGTTTCACATTCCATTCTCCAGTCAGTTATCATTGCTTATGTCCTGATTGGTTCGTAAAGATTGACTCCCATCCGTCGCTGATTAGGGTTGGAGATTCGATTGCAGTCACTTTGCTGGTGTTCGGTGCCGGTAATCAGGGTTGTCCAATTACTGAGGTCGACAAAATACTACGCTCACCCTTTTGTCCATCGATCTAGCAAGTCGATTGAGTAATACGCGGTATACTGCGAGAGTGTTGCAGAAGTGATTACACTTCGAAGTCTAAGACGTCAATACATAGATTTCCATCAAACGAAGAGAAGCGAGAAAGGTACAAACCAACTCAAGGACGTACATGCAAGCACCTAACATTCCACACGTTTCGCTAGGCGTTCAGATGTGTGTTCAGGTAATACTCGATAACATCGAGATTCGAAAGGATTCAGAGAGGAGTGAAAAGATCACGTTCAAGTAGGAGACAATCACTACCACGACTCCTATAAACTGTTGTATTTCACATCGATCAAATAACGGAACGGAACCCCTTTTTCACTTGTTAAGCCTCACTGGGACTCGCATGCACCCCACATTATTATTATGTGTGCACCCACAATAATATTGCGATTTGCATGCTCATCTCAGTTCCTCCTAACTCGTGTCAAATGGTTCCCCAAACTCGAGTGCCAAACAGAGGTTATCAAAACAATAAGGTCACAGAAATCCCAAGACTATGACGTACTACCAATGCATCATAATGTAAGCAAGCAATTCATGTAATCATACTATGGTGACAAATGTGTGTCCGTATGCTATGTCATAAACAAAAGTGTACTAGCCACGTAATGTATGCGACAAGTGAGAAGGACGAACCTTGCAATCTGGAGCTGAGTGTCATGGTCGTATTCTTGTTGTCAAAATTGTTCGGTTATAGTCTGGTTTTATAAAAACGTTTTAAAACCAAGTTCCCTATAACCAGTGGCTCTGATACCAAACTGTCACACCCCCAAAATACCACACGCGGAAACCTCCGCGAGGCGTGTGACGTACCAGGATCCAAGCCACCAATCACATTGAAATCTTAGATAGGTTTAAATAAAACTTTCATTCATTAATATAAAGAGTTACAAACGTTACATATCATTCATCATATACAACGGAAGCATATCTCATTTGTTAAGTGTATCATAAACCGTGTGTACACAAACCATTAAGCTCGTATTGAGATTCCAAGTATAACGACCCATGACCACTCCAGCCTTCCAGACAGTAAGTTCCACAAGATATAACCCTATAGACCTGCAAGCATGCAGACAAGTGTGTCAGACGACGCTGGTGAGTTCAAAGTTTTGTTAACGCGTGTAGTTACCAGATGTATGTATAAAACAGTTCAACAGTTTGATTTGATGATGTTATTAACTCGATTACCGTAATTGGCTACAAGATGTGAATGCCCAACCCCAATGCCTCTATCTAGGCATTGGTCAAGTGGTCAAGGTAATTAGTTCAACTAACAACCTCGAGTAGATGTAAGGGGTCTTATATGATACACGATGTGAATGCCCAACCCCAATGCCTCTATCTAGGCATTGGTCAAGTGGTCAAGGTAAATAGTTCACGCCCGTCCATTCCGGCCCAGTGTGAGGGTGCCAAACCTAATAGCGCTATCAACTAAATACCTAGTTGCCTTACCGGCAACTATCGGTAAATGTAGGGGGTCTTACATAATAAAAACTGAGTAATAACAAACATCCCATTAACCTGCATTCCTCCCTGGAACGTTACCCGATATCCCTTCCCGGGATGCATGCTTGGAAAAGAGCAGTGAACTCACCTGAGATTGCTCGGTACGACTAGTTACTTGTTCACACTTAGTTAATCGAATCCTATGGTGTTCATGTACACGTAATCAGTTTACATTCGTATGACTCGCGTATAAATTGTAATCATATTGTGTTCAAGCAACAATAACCAAGTAGTACATAAACAGTTATTCAACTTCAAACGAATCCGAAATTCACATGTATGTTTCGTAACAGTGCTTAATAGTTAAGTGAGCTCTTCATCATAAATATCACCGTACGTTTCATAATATATATTCCGTTCACACATGTATTCACATCCTATACATATCATACAACAACAGTTAATTATTACACAACGGTTAACTGGGTTACTCCACCAATTCATTTATCAAAAGTTAACACCCTATTTAACTACCACAACATATCCAACCATATGCTCATATCATGCGATGCTTACATGTGTTCACAACAATCATCACTTAATCATACACACAATCAAAGTTCTAGCTTATCATCATAATAACCATCTATCCCATCATCCATAACCGATTACATGAATAGAGAATATTGTACTGACATTATCTACTCATTACCCCATGCAAACCCTATCCCCATGGTTATTAGGATATATATCACGTGAACAGCCCCCTCTCCCATGATGTCATGATTATATATTAGCGGCCCAATTAAATTCCTTTTTGTTGCAATGTTGACAGAATGTCGGCTAACTCATTGATTCATAGTTTAACTTATCCTAGTTTAATCTACAACACATTGACCCATCTAATTCCCATACACGTCATTCACAGCATAACTATTGTGCCCATGCATCCTATAGACCAACAATCACAGGTGGCGAAACATACTAGTTTCACCGTGATGATATGTGTGGCGAAACATACGAGTTTCGTCGTGATAACATCAGCTAGTCGCCATTCACCTGCAAACCCTAATGTCCCACTGCTTCAACATATCGACTAAATCATCATCATCATGATGCTAAAAAATACATCGGTGAACATATGACAGTCAACTATCCATTCAAATCAAATAACGTATTCATTCACATGGTCTTAACAGCAAGCCAAGATCACATTCAATATACTAGTATTCCATAATTCACAGAACTTTCATTGCTCAGATTCATATATACTAACATGTATTGATCATGTAACGATTGAACATTTAAGAATTAACAAAAATATGAATTCACTAACCAGTAATCTGATCCGCTAAGATGATGTCACGAAAAGGGGGGGGGTTCCTTGACTACTGTCGTCGCACTTAGAGGGGTTTTTAGGGTTTGTATGCGTTTGGTATGGTGAGATATAACAAATGGCTACGTAACTTGTCCATATAGTACTCAAATAACACAAGTGGGCTGATCATATATTGTTAATTAACACACAAGTGGGCCAAAATAAATAACACCTACACACCACACAAATGGGCCGATTGATTGTTTGCTAATTGATACATAAGTGGCCAAGTCATGTGGGCCGAAGATAAGCCCAAACAACTTATATGATTTGATCATTATGGGTCGGACTAGGTTACATGTTTCTAGAGCGTGTTTGCGGCCCAAAGTGTGCGCGGCCCATCCCGACAACTTATCGATAATAAAAGGTTCAATGACACACCCAAATACGTTTTCGTTTAACCGGTCTAACATAGCAAGGAACATGAAAGAGAAATAGCGCGGAATCACGATTACAACAAACCTCGGAAGTTCGGGTTGTCACAACCATACTTTTCGGGTAACACCAACAAAGGTTAAAGCATGAGTAATGCTTAAAAAAAAGGGTTACTCGGTTTAAGAGTACTGGTTATAAAACTCAATAGACTGTGTAAGAAAGGTTTCGGGGACGAAACCTATTTAAGGGGGGTAGACTTGTAACACCCCGAAAACGGATTTGGGTAATTAAACCCCGTTAATACTAAAGAGCGGGTAAAATACCGTTAGCGGTAAAGGTTTACCCGGAGATTAATATGATTTAAATAAATAAGCTTAATAATAAATAAAAAGAGAGCAAACGGCTTGAGAAGACAAAGTTTATTAAAAGGGACCCGAGTTAACGGGACATAAATAAACGGGTTATAACTCCCAGAACTAACTAAGTAAACTAGGAATAATCAACCTAGTTAGTTAAAAGTCTCGTAATGATATGTGAGTGGATTAAAAACACCTAAAGTATGAACATGATAATAATAGAGGTTCCAAAGGTGTTAAAAAGCAAACTAGTTTTAGATTAAAACAAAAAAAATAAATTCCAGACACACACTTGTGTGTGTGGATCGTACAGAACACAGGAGGGGGCGACCAAGCTTACCCTCAAACCCTAGCTCACCCAAATCTGCCAAATTGAAGGCCAAGATTAGCTCGAATCAAATGCATGAACACATAGAAACGATCACCTAGTCGTGGGGATCGTAATGTATGTCAAATTTTTGATATTTATGAAGTTGAGATTTTGATGAACTTATGAAAAATCGAAATTCAAGCTTGAATGATTGATGTTTGGGTGAAACTAGGATGAATTCATGTTTAGAAACAAACCCTAGTTGAAAAACTTGATGAATTAGTATTAAAGAGTAAGTGGGTTTTGACTAAATTCGTGTATGTGATGCTTTTAGGGGTTTTGATTGCTAAGAATAAGTGTTATAATGTCATAAACATGTTCAAATTGAAAGCTGAATTCAAACAACTTCTAATCAGAATTTACAGCCGACTTGTATTGGCTGTAACCTGGACAAAACGTGACAAAAACATGTGTTTCTTGAGTCTAAATTGTAATTCCAGGAAATATCTTTAAAACCCCACTGGAATCGCATTTTTTCGACGAAAATTGAGCGTTTTATGAATTTTTCCGTATCAAAGGTTCAAGCTGCGTTTTCTGGCAGAATTTGCTGCCCATTACGAATTTCATAACTCAATTTAGGAATTGAGTTATGATCTCAAATTCTTACTGTAGAAAGTTTTAAGTGATTAAAAAAATCGCCAGTTGGAATTTCGTCAATCGGATAAACGAGGAATTTTTAAATGAATTTTTCCGTAAGCTGCAGTCAGAAGTGACGAATCTGATTGCAGCTTAATAAATGAATTTTTACGAATTTTTGGTAAAGAGTTAGATCTTGGTAAAGAGTTAGAGGAGTCTGTCGCGTGGCGCGACAGACTAAATTCCGAAATTTTATTTTGTTTTTGATTGTTCGATACTAGAACTTGATTATACTAATATTTAAGATATCGAAACTAACTTTTAAGTTGGTTTTGATCATAGGTGAATGTGAAGATGTCTCGGATGAAGATCAAGCTCATTGAAGAACCGAACACGATCAAGATACAAGCTTTCGCACATGGTTTCGTCGTCATTTAAAAACGACGAATTTATACATATTGTATTGTATTGTTTCAAATCCGAAAATGTTTTAATTTAACCGTATTTTTCAATGTATATGTAATTATAATTACATGTTTATTTACGTAAATAATACGAAAACCCTAAAATAATAGCAAGAGTGTTACAATTCTAAAGTATTTACTCTAGTAATAATGTTTGGGTTAGATTAAATAATTACTCTAGTATAATTATTTTCATGAGTGTTTTATGAGTAGAGTAATTAGAATATTATATATATAAACACAGTTTTTTTTTTTTATTTAGGTGCTTCAACTATTAAAATTAAACCAAGAAGAAAACGGGAAAGAATTTTAAGAATAGGAGCAAAAAGATATTCAAATGATCAAATAAACCCCATTAGTTTTGATCACGATGGAGAAGAAATGCCTGCTTAATACATAATGTCTAATAGTTTAAATGTTAATTGTACCCTAATCATTCATATACATGGAGTAACTAATGTTTGTTCATTCTTTTAACTTATTTTAGTATAGAAACGTCAAACAACAAAGCTACTAAGACCATGTGTAGTGGAACACACAAATAATGTCATCATATTTGAACGTTTTGCATCATGTGGCAGTACAGTCAGCAATGGGATATTATGGGGCGTTTTTTTCTAAAATGGGTGTAGCGGGCATTGTGAGGCATTATGTTAAAAGGGGTGTAAAAGCATTAAACTAAAAAAAATCATCAAAAAAATGATATTGGACAAACAAAAAGAAGAATACCGGTGATTGGCCAAGAAAATTAAAGAAAGGCGTGGAAAAAGGACGCTCCAAGCAAAACTTTTTTAAAAAATGCCCAGGGGCGTGGGGGCGTTTTTAGGGGGAAAACGCCAAAAACCCCCACTACGGGTGGTCTAAGTAAAATATTTTTTTGAATTTTAATATTAATATTAATGGAAATAGGTTAAATGGAAAAAGACCAACTTGCCCTAAGGCCACTTGAGGCGCTACGTGGTGGTATACCCATCACGCGTTGTTTAACGTGGAACACTGCCACCACCCTAGCCTAAAACGCGTGAACCTCACAACTCGTGGTAGCCATACCGCGTTGAATGTTACTGTTGTTTCAGAATGTTACCGTTGGTTTGGACGAGATTTATAAAAAAAAAAATACAATCTGATGATATATATATATACACACACACACCATCACCAAACCTTTCAGCCCACAAAAAATACAACCTCAACGCTCTACATTCTAAACCGAAAAATGGAGGGTTCAAGCAAACGCGGTTCGAGTTCAAAGAAAAAACCTACACGGCCAAAGGTTCGAGCTAATCTTGGCTAGACGACGAGATTTCGCTTGCATGACGAAGACGATCCAATCCCACCATTTCAAACCCAACCGTTTCCCAACCAACACTTTCAAACCCAACCGTTTCAAAACCAATCGTAATAAAACCAATCGTAATAAAACCAGTCGTTTATTCCACTATTTCAAACCCAACAATTTCAAACCCAACCGTTTAATCAAATATCACTCGACTCACTAAAAGATAACAATCTCATCCACCAATTCTCCCGTGCATATCGCGAACCACAACAACAACTTGATGACGATGACGATGACGATAGTGAACCTGTTCAATATGAAGAAACATGAAGAAGAAGAGATGAAGAAGTTGAAATCATCCTAATATCCGGTCAGAGAGCTTGGACGAGTGAGGAGGAGGTCGCATTGACCAAGGCATACTTGCACATCTCCGAAAACAAAAAAACATTCAAATGAACAAAAGATACTTGTTTTGGAGATGAGTTATGGCACATTTTTCCAAACTTCCTGGTTCGCCCGAACGCAACATGGATCAAATGACTTCAAAGTGGGAATATTTGAACCGAAAAATGAGTAAATTTAAAGCTTTCTTCATTCAATTGGTAATTTTTTTAAGTTATTACTATATTTTGTTTTTTTTTTCTTGTTATAAAATAGTATTTTTTGTAGACCCGAAATCCACAAAGCGGAGCGAGCGAGGCGACTATCATAAAAAACGCCCTAGAAGAGTATTGCAAGACATACAAGCATAAATCTTTTCCACACTTGGCGTCATGGGAGGTTGCGAGACATCACTCGAAGTGGGTACCGGTTACGTTGGTCGACATGGATGGGTCGACGACTCCAAAGAAAAGAGGTGGTTCCAAAGATAAAAAACTTTCGAGTCCGAGAACTACACTATTTTCGAGTCCGGAAACATGCCCGAAATGAATCTGAACGATGAACCCGAACAAGATGATACACCCATAAAGCCGCATCACAAGAAAAGTGGTGATTCGTCAACCAGATGAAAGGAAGCGGTGGCCAATTCCATCACAGAATTCAAAGGGACTAGGTTGGTAGAAATGGCCGAAACCAAAGAAAGAAAAGAAAACTTGCGGCTTCAAAACTTAAACGTGATGAGGCGTATGTTAAACACTTGATCGAAAACGAAAAAAATAGTGATTTAAACGTCATGTTACAACCGCACGACACTCTTAACGAACCCTTTAAGTCGATCCTACTTCGACGCACACGCGAAATATGTGAAAAGTGGGGTTGGGGGATGCCGTAGATTTTTTAAGATTTTTTTTTTATTTTTAATTTATTATTTAAAAAATCCATCACTAGTGATGGGCACCCCTACTAAAATCTATCACTAGTGATGGAATCAAGTTCAGTGACGTGGCGGACAATGATTGGGTGTGGTAAGTGATGAAAAGTGAAGCACACCTACCCCCTAACGTGCAATGCATATGATCAAACATAACTCTAAAATTTAACTGAGTTAGGTCAAAAGGACACCAACTGTAATCATATGCAAACGTAAAAAACAGTCACTGTAATTTTTAAAATTAAAGGACAACGAATACATAAACTTTAATACATAAAGCACAAAAAGTGCAATTTTCTCGAACAAGAATGGTATGTTTATTGTTTTCTTCTAATTATTACTCCACTTGCATTCATTTGTTATAAGGCTAGATGGTGTGGTTGGAGCCCCCATGGGGCTTTATCAGTCCACCTAAGCTCCACATCCGCGCCATGTCACTCCTGGGGCTTTATCATACCCCCTTTAAATTGCAGGGTGTGGATGGAGCCTCATATCATGATTACCTAATTATTTATGTATTTAAATATTTAATTTTTTAACTAGAAAAAAAACATAATTTCATTAAAAAAATAAAAACACTACATAATTTCATTAAAAAATAAAAACACTACATAATTTCATTAAAAAAAATAGAAACACTACTCGTCGTCTGTGTCGACTCCTCCTTGTTCACGATAAAACCATAGGTGCTCGGTCAGATCAGCTCGAAGGTTATGGTGTGTGTGCCTTGCCCGTATCTTCGCTCGGATATCTTCTTTCTCAGCGTATGTTAGTATTAGGTTCGTCGGTTGGTTACTTTCATCATAGCTTTCTCCACAAAACGCTCTACCCGAGTCCTCCAATATCATGTTCTGCAAAATGATACACGTATACATGACGTTTCTCATTTTACTTTTTTAAAGTATCCTCGACGGCTGGGCGATGATAGACCATCTTTTCTTTAACACACCGAAAGCCCGCTCGATATCTTTTCTTGCTGACTCTTGTTTTTTCTTGAAATACAATCTTTTTTCGTCATCCGGACACAAAAGACTTTTTACCAACCTTACCCACTCGGGATAAATACCGTCTGTGAGATAGTAGCCATACTTATACTGCACGTCGTTTGCATATAATGAAGTATCTGGTGCAACACCGTCTATGACATCGTCGAATAGATTCCAGGACATTAAAACTGCAATGTCATTGTTCGTACCAGCCATGCCAAAGTACGCATGCCAAATCCATAAATCTTGAGAAGCGACCGCTAGTAATATTAGGGTAGGACCATCGTGGTCACCACGATGATGTTGCCCTTTCCAAGCGGTTGGGCATGCCCCCAGTTCCCAGTGCATGCAATCAAGACTACCCAACATTCCAGGAAACCCGTGTATGCGCTGATGGGCCTCGTATAGAAGTGGAAAGTCGACTGCGGTTGGCATCCTCAAATATCGTCTCCCGTACAGAGAGATTACACCTAATATATTATTGCTAATTAAAAAATAATAACGACGTAAATAAAAATAATGAATACTAGTGTTAATAAAAATTACCTTCACAAAAATTTCAAGAGACTCACGACACATTCTTGACGACATCCTTAAATACTCATCCCACGCATCACTCGCTGTGCCGTAGGCTAGTTGCCTAATTGCTGCTGTACACTTTTGTAGTCCAGAGAAACCAACTTTGCGACTTGCACTTACCCTTTGCGTGAAAAAAGGGGATTCACCCGCAAGATCATTGGAAATTTTAATGAATAGTCGTCGGCTCATACGAAACCTACGCTTAAACTGAACATCATCATACAAAGGAGTTTCACAAAAATAATCTTGCACTAGACTTTCATGAGCAGCTAACCGATTCCATTAAATAGGCGGTTGTCTGGTACGCGATGCAAAGGATTCGGCTTCTTCTCGCAAATAATTAATCGCCTCCTACGTCATGGCGATAACCATATCGTCAAGAACACCGTCGGATGAGGAGCTCGAAGAAGACATTTTTTAGTTGTGATTGGTGTGTGTTTTAGTTGTGATTGGTGTGTGTTTTGGTTGTGATTGGTGAGTTTTTTTAGTTTAGGATAGGTTTATATATATAATAAAATAAAATAAAGGTTTTTTTAAATAATGGACCGTTGTCAAACGTTCATTTTGAGCATTCATCTTCGATCAACGCGATTAAAGCCCGTTACCATGGTAGCAAGACTTCAATGGCGCCCCTCCATGGCCCTTGGGGTGTGATGTTATAGCGCCGGGGGACGCTATAGATGCCCAGCTGGCGAGGGTGGCGCCCCCACACCCTCCAGCCTAAATATATATTCTAGTTATATAAGGCTAGAGAGAGTGGTTGGAGCCCCCATGGGGCTTTATCAGTCCACCTAAGCTCCACGTCAGCACCATGTCACCTTTGGGGCTTTATGATGCCCCCCTTTAATTTGCAGGGTGTGGATGGAGCCCCACGTCATGATTACCTAATTATTTATTTATTTAAATATTTAATTTTTTAAATTAAATGGCAATTTTAATAACTAGAAAATAAAAAAATAACATAATTTCATTAAAAAAAATAACACACTACATAATTTCATTAAAAAAAATGAAAACACTACATAATTTCATTAAAAAAAAATAGAAACACTACTCGTCGTCTGTATCGACTCCTCCTTGTTCACGATAAAACCATAGGTGCTCTGTCAGATCGGCTCGAAGGTTATGGTGTGTGTGCCTAGCTCGTATCTTCCCTCGGATATCTTCTTTCTCAGCTTATGTTAGTATTGGGTTCATCGGTTGGTTACTTTCATCATAGCTTTCTCTACAAAAAGCTCTACTTGAGTCCTCCAATATCATGTTATGCAAAATGATACACGTATACATGACGTTTCTCATTTTACTTTTTTCAAGTATCCTCAACGGCTGAGCGATGATAGACCATCTTTTCTTTAACACACCGAAAGCCCGCTCGATATCTTTTCTTGCTGACTCTTGTTTTTTCTTGAAATACAATTTTTTTTCGTCATCTGGACACGAAGAGTTTTTACCAACGTCGCCCACTCGGGATAAATACCGTCTGTGAGATAGGAACCATACTTATACTGCACGTCGTTTGCATATAATGAAGTATCTGGTGCAACACCGTCTATGACATCGTCGAATAGATTCCAGGACATTAAAACTGCAATGTCATTGTTCGTACCAGCCATGCCAAAGTACGCATGCCAAATCCATAAATCTTGAGAAGCGACCGCTTGTAATATTAGGGTAGGACCATCGTGGTCACCACGATGATGTTGCCCTTTCCAAGCGGTTGGGCATGCCCCCCGTTCCCAGTGCATGCAATCAAGACTACCCAACATTCCAGGAAACCCGTGTATGCGCTGATGGGCCTCGTATAGAAGTGGGACGTCGGCTGCAGTTGGCATCCTCAAATTTCGTCTCCCGTACAGAGAGATTACACCTAATAAATTATTGTTAATTAAAAAATAATAACGAGGTAAATAAAAATAATAAATACTAGTGTTAATAAAAATTACCTTCACAAAAATTTTCAAGAGACTCACGACAAATTCTTGACGACGTCCTTAAATATTCATCCCACGCATCACTCGTTGTGTCGTACGCTAGTTGCCTAATTGCTGCTGTACACTTTTGTAGTCCAGAGAAACCAACTTTGTGACTTGCACTTACCCTTTGCGTGAAAAAAGGGGATTCGCCCGCAATATCATTGGAAATTTTAACGAATAGTCGTCGGCTCATACGAAATCTACGCTTAAACTGAACATCATCGTACAAAGGAGTTTCACAAAAATAATCTTGCACTAGACGTTCATGAGCAGCTAACCGATTCCGTTCAAAAGGCGGTTGTCTGGTACGTGATGTAGAGGAGTCGGCTTCTTCTCGCAAATAATTAATCGCCTCCTACGTCATGGCGATAACCATATCGTCAAGAACACCGTCGGATGAGGAGCTCGAAGAAATTTTTTAGTTGTGATTGGTGTGTGTTTTAGTTGTGATTGGTGTGTGTTTTGGTTGTGATTGGTGAGTTTTTTAGTTTAGGATAGGTTTATATATATAATAAAATAAAAAAAAGGTTTTTATTTTATTTTATTAATGGACCGTTGTCAAATGGTCATTTTGACCATTCATCCTTGATCAACGCGAATAAAGCCCGTTATCATCTTGGCGAGCCTTCAATGGTGCCCCTCCATGGCGCCTGGTGTGTGGTGTCTATAGCGCCCCCAGGCGCTATAGATGTCCAGCTGGCGAGGGTGGCGCCCCCACACCCTCGAGCCTAATAATTTCATAGAAATCCTGAAACAATAAGCTATACACTAATTACTTTATTTATAGCCAATGGGGTGGTGATCAAGCGGCAAAGACAAAAGCAATGCCATTAAATATTTAGGTTTGGTAGAGAAATCTTGGATTCAAATCCCACATATGACATAAATTAAAAAAAAAATTACCCTTCAAAAAAAATTAATCTATTATCTATATTAAAACAAAACAACTTAGTGCCACTTGGCATTTGCTTAAACCTATAATTGCCACTTGGCATTTTAATACTCCCTGATAAAAAAATTTGAGCGGTAAAACTACATGAACCTATGCCTGTTTTCCTTCCTTCATACACTTCTCATTCAAGGGCTACTTTTCCTCTCAATTTTCAATCAGATTGGAGTTTCCATAATCAAGATATCCTTTCCTTTGTATCTTACTTTGCAAATCAAAAACCCTAAATCTAAGTCGATCATCCTCTCTGGCGATTAGTCTTTCACGCATTACTCAGTCCTCGCTCACTGCTGGATCAATTTCTTCTTCCATCGGTATTTTTTGTTTGTGAATCGATTATGTTGTCTCATTCATTCTATGATTGTATATGTTAATCTTTGATTTGTGTATGTTTTAGTTAGGTTTCATCTCTTTTCATGAATTTTGGGTTAGATTCAAGATCAGAACCCTAGATCTATATGTTTCTTGTGAATTAGTTGATCCAAAATCTATTAACACAAAGTTATTTAAGTGTTTTTGCTAATGTTCATCCACTATCATTCTCACCGAATAGTTTATGTATCTTTTTTTTGTCAGATTACTTATTTTCTTTCCTATTATCTTCATAAAGGAACTCAATTAGACAATATTATGGTCGAAGGTACGATGATAAAAGCCCATTATAAAGAACATCTGTTGTTAATAAGGTAAAATGATTATATAGTATTCATAAGTTGCTTCAATTTTGTCTGTCAGTTTCTTCATACAAAGTTATGTTTCACTTGAAGCTACAGCAAAAAAAGGTTCCACTTTAATTACTTATTAAGTTTTTTTTATCATCATGATCATATCTTTCACTTGAAAATATTAGTATAGACATTACGATCACCTTGCAGGTTTCTAAAAATCTTAGGGAAGAGCCTAACCTGTTACGTTCTCAACTGAAGAGACACGGACAAGGTTTCTGAGATGGAGGATTAAGTTTCTTGAAAAGAGTACCCGGAAGCTCAATTTCAGCCCAAATGGAGTGTGTACGATTGTTCATGTTATCGATTTCAAGAACTCTCATGGATTGTTTAAGTGGGAGCTTCGTCAAGCTACCAATCAGGCACTACAAATGTTTCAGGATAATTATCCCGAATTCGTTGTGAAACATGTAATTATATTGCCTGCCAAGTGTTCGATTAAATGTCTAATTGAATTTGGGTTTTGCCCGCCAGGTGTTTGATGAAATGTCTAATTGAATTTTGCTTTTGTTTTTTTGGTTTTGTAGGTGTTTATTAGAGTGGATTACTTTGTTTGTCCATTAAAAGATGATTGGTTAAGAGTTGCAAGTGTATTTGTTTTCTTAAGAGGATCCTAAGTTCTACTCTATCCTGTACCACATTCGGATATTGGTCAACATTTTGGCGGCTTTTGGAATGTGCAAAGCAAACTGATGTTTCTTTTGTAGTAACTGGATAAACATTTTCCCCAGTTTTCAAGGTTCATTTTACTCACCTGTGTTTTAAGGCTCAACTTCCTGGTCCAGAGAAATAACAAATTGTGATCTTATCACAGGTAAGCATGCTGGATTCTTGATGTTAGATTCATATGGGTTAAGATAAACTATTAGCTAAAAAATAAATACTGTCAGATGGGTTGAAAGTCATGAATTCTGAGTGTATTCAACTGCATTGAAAATACCTTTTATTTATTTTCATAAAGCTAGATTTCTTTTTGTAGTATTATAGTTTTTGTAATCACATTTAGTACTTTTATATACATATTTTTTTTTTAAAATGGATAAAAATGTGTTTGCTCAACCTCTTTCGCCCCGCCGTGTTGCTACCTCTACTTGATGTGATGGTTCTACTGATACGCTACCTCAAGTTGAGTTTTTGCGAATTATGTATGAACCTTTTAAAAACGGACGAGGAATTTTGTATGCATATCAACACAAACAGGCATATGTTTTAAACATGGTTTGATATAATTCATATATGTACATAGGTTTGATAAAGTACATATATGTACATACGTTTTATAATAGATTTTAAGCCTAAATTTCAATAATACAATTCAACTTTATTGTGATTTTGTAGGGTTCTCCATCTACGGACGCGAGTTGTTAGGGGGTGGGATGACGGTGGTCAGGCACTGTGACAACAAGCGAGTAGGCGAGGCAGTGGTGCGGTAATTATGGTTCTTGATATATATTGGTGATGTAGTTAATTATTGTTCATTTGAAACAAACTCAATTTTATTTATATATTTGTTGAAGAACATGATTATATAGGGTTGTCAGGGGCAAACATGGAGAAGAAAGCTTTTGACATATAAAGATTTGAACTTAAAAGCTACTAATTTGTTGTTAGATCAATTTCTCATAATCTATTATCTATATTAAAACAAAACATGTTGAGGCCATTTGGCAGCATCTTAAACATGTTATTGCCACGTGGCAATGAAATAATCTCTATTGCACATCTTTGTGCGGCAAACCTATTCAACACTATTCAATCCCACGCTCTGTCATCTATTCTTTCATCAAATGGGAGTTTCCAAACTTACTAAACCCTTTCCTTTCAATCTTTTCTTGCACACACAAACCCTAAATCTAACTCGATCTTCCACATTTGTGACTACGATTAGCCACAATCCTCTGCCGCCTTATGCTTTGACGACTTCCTCTTCAATCGGTAACTTTTTTTCTCAATCCATCTTATTGTCTAATTGATCATGCCGTTGCCGGAATTGGTGGAGACAAATCTGGATTTATACAAATCGGGGACTAATTGGTAGGTGATTTCACTATTTTTTGCAAAATAGAGGGTTATTAGTAATTAGGGATCTAGGGTTTTGTACATTGAGTAGTGATTTGGGGCTTATTCAGGTTGATCTTTCAATAATGGATCTTACAAATCGATGTAATAATGGATCTTACAAATGTCGTCGTTATTCTGCAAGCAACAGAGTCCCAATCATGCTGAACGAAAACCCGCTGAAGATAGCCTCAATCAGGTATACAAGTTCTCTTTTTTTTTTTAATTCATTAAACTTCTTTTCTCACGCAACAATTTGATGTTAATATTACAGTTTCATCATTTGTTCAGGCTAGGGTTTGTTTTGGTTCAGATATGTTCAAGTTAGGATTTTTTTAATCAGATTTATGAATGTCAATTATTTTTGCTTTATTAGAATTAGGGTTTCATTTCATCTTGATTTAAGTGATAATGTCTAATTCAATTATCAATTTAGATTAGGGTTTGTTTTGGTTCATATTTTTTGAGATTGGGATTTTTATTCAGATTTTTTAACATTACTGCTTACAAATGATGCAAAACTTTTTAGACAAAGCATATTATGGATCCCCTATTGCTAATAAGTGATTTTTAGATGCCACTAGAAGATAACATTTCCATCAATTGAAAAGGTGAAATATATGTTTTTTATCTTTATTGAAAACGTACATCTATTTTGTTCAGTCTCAGGTGAAATATATTATACTAAAAGATATAAAGCAGCTGGTACCTGTTGATTTGTGAAGAAATTGATGGCAAATAAGTGTTGATTGAAGAATGGGGGCTGAAAGTGGAAAGAGTGGGAGTCTGTATAGGCTGTTCTTCTACTTCTGGTCATTGCATTGCTATGTGCTTACGAACTGTGAACAGTTTATGTGACAACTGGCTCAACTGTTCCGCAACGGTATTCACCTTCTGGATTCTTCTTTGGGGTGTCAGCCATTGCTTTAGCAATCAATATGCTCTTCATTTGTAGAATGGTCTTTAATGGTAGGTTCTTACTTCTTATTGAGTTTGATTTTTTGTATATTTATATGTTTTGTGGTACTGACTGGCTATAGGGTTGACTCAGCGGTGTACAATCACACGCACACCACAATTCTGGTAGAATGCTTCTACAGTAAGCTCACTATATTATTTATGCTCTATAAAGAGCATATGGACACAAAACAAGTAAGCAATATATTATTGTTAATATTGTGGATTTATTGAGTTGAACACAACCATATATGATAGCCTGAACTTGCATTTATTCATTCAGGATTACATTTCAGATTCAACAGATCTTTTTACGTAGACATGTTCTAGATGTCATGGCCTAACTAAGGTATTTGTTGATCCGGTAACTTATTGAATCAGTGATTGAAAGTTATAGAGCTCATTGTTGGTGTTTAAAACGACTTGCAGGTACATCAGTTTTGTTTAGTTTTAGTTGCATTGGCTTGAAAAGGTGAAATATATGTTTTTATCTTTATTGAAAATGTACATCTATTTTGTTCAGTCTCAGGTGAAATATATTATATTAAAAGATATAAAGCAGCTGGCACCTGTTGATTTGTGAAGAAATTGATGGGAAATAAGTGTTGATTGAAGAATGGGGGTTGAAAGTGGAAAGAGTGGGAGTCTTTGTAGGCTGTTCTTCTACTTCTGGTCACTGCATTGCTATGTGCATACGAATTGTGTGCAGTTTATGTGACAACTGGCTCAACTGCTCCGCAACGGTATTCACCTTCTGGATTCTTCTTTGGGGTGTCAGCCATTGCTTTAGCAATCAATATGCTCTTCATTTGTAGAATGGTCTTTAATGGTAGGTTCTTACATCTTATTGAGTTTGATTTTTTGTAATATTAGTTTTAGATTTATACTCTTTAATGAATTTTAATCTGGTTAAGTATAGATAAGATCAGCAAAGGTAATTGGAAAACTAAGAGAGGAAATAAAGAAAGTGGGCTTGATTTACAAAGGGTTATTTCCAGATGGGTTCATGAGAGAGAACAAAAAGTTAAAGTGAAGAATGCTCTAGAGAATCTTACGAAGGTCTTTGCAATGGTACACGACTACAAGTCAAAAAAATGTATAACCGTGTAATAGAAGCCGAGATAATATCCGGAGGGAACATAGGCACTCGCACTTATATACCAAGGATTAGTTTACTAATTTATTATTACTTGAACGGTTATTTAATTCAAACGATTACTTCAATAAATTAAAGTTATTCATTTGTGTTTTAGTCCACCCGCGAACCTCGCGGGTTCTTAAACTAGTCTATTTATAGAATAGGTACTCGATACAGAAAAGCCAACTAGTTAACAAAAAGCAATTAATCTGGTTGTAATATAATTACTCAAATTATCTTATAGAATCGTCAATGGGTTTTTTTTATTAAAATTGATTTTTCTTTTCAGTTATTATCTAGAGGGTTATGAAAGGTGTGGCATGTTTGTAAAGGGGTGATAGCATCTACACAACCTACAATTTTTTTTACATGACTCATAGGAACCGTATATACCAATACGTTTTTCATAGGGTTTGAAGCATTAAATGCGACACCAATATAGGAAGCGTATTGGGGAATACGCTTCCTATTGGTACGATGTACCTAGTCTCGACATGCACGTAGTTCAGAACTGAAAAGTGACCCCAATAGGAAGCGTATGAGGCAATATAAGTCCCATAGGTCTGAAAAGGTTTGGGAATCGTATAGGAAGCCTATAGGGCAATATGGTTCCCCTGTCAGTAAAGTATATGAAGCGTATATGGCAATACGATTCCCCTGTCACTAAAGTATATATGGTTCCCCTGGTCCTCTAATTAGGCCTGTAAACGAACCGAACGAACACGAACATAGGCATGTTCGTGTTTGTTCATTTAACTTTAACCGAACACGAACACGAACACGAACATATAATCGAACACATTTTTTTTGTTCGTGTTCGTTCATTAAGAAATTGGGCATGTTCGTGTTCATTTATGTTCGTTCGTTTAAAACCTAAACGAACAGTTCACGAACATAAACGAACACAAATGAACATAAACAAAAAAAATTAACTGAACATATTTGAATAAACATAAAACAAACATAAATTAACATGATTCAACAAACATAAACGAACACAAATAAACGTAATTGAACAAATATAAACAAACACAATTTAATATTTGTGAACACAGACAAACGAGGCTAAGATATTACAGTTCATCTGAAAACACATCTAAATTAGGGTTCATAGATACAAAAATTAAGTAGTTTTTTTATATAAATATTAAGTAAGTGATCAATTACGATCTAAGAAAAATTTTAAAATTTCATTTTTTGTTACAAGAAAACTCAATTACTAATTAGTTATATTTATATAAGTAGTTAGAAAACCTAATATTTATATCAATATAACTATTTTATGTATTTACTAAAATTTAAACGAATGTAAATAAACGAACATAAACGAACGTTCACGAACATAAATGAACAAACATAAACGAACGTTCACGAACATAAATGAACGAACATAAGGTGTGTTCATGTTCGTTCATTAATTAAACGAACAAAAATTTTTGTTCGTGTCCGTTCGTTTATTAAATAAAGGGTTATTGGATTTTATCACCCGCAACTATCGGCCTTTGGCCGATGACACCCGCAACTAACACTTTGACACCCGGCACCCCCAACTTGTCTTTTTGTTTGCACTGGCACCACTCAGTTAAATATTCTCTAACTTGGTTAGTTATTTGTCCGACGTGGCACCCCCTTAAAAGTCTATGTGTCAATCCCTATCCTAGGTGGATATAATTACCTGTTACACCCTTAAAAGTCTCCCTCTTCCTCCCCTTTCCAGCCACAAAATACTCACCGGTTCTTCATCTTCGTTACCGGCGGTGCTGGATTCGAACGTTTCCGGCCAACAAAATGGTTAGGTGTTGTAAGCGACGGTATGTTCAGCTCAGGCAGATAATATTTCAACAATTTCTCCGTCGTAGTTAAGCAGATCCATTGCTGGAGGATCCGTACACGTTCTAGATCTGAAACTAATCGGTTTTTTTTTATGTTTTGAAGCCCTTATTTTTACTAAAACTTAAAAAAATACAAATTTATTCATTTTTACTAGTCTATGTGGATTTTTCACAATTCCTTAAAAAAATACATATATATTCATTTTTACTATTTTTATTAAAACTTAAACACTGAAATAAATCCCTAAACTAGTAAAAATCTACAAAAACTAGTAAAAATTAATAATTTAAAAAAAAAAGTTGCCGTTAAAAGGCATGATTTTGCGTGAGGTGGAGGCCCGGCTTGAACGTCTTCCTGAAGACGGAGAGGATGTCGACGGTCCTACGGAAATGGTGTTGAGGGGCGGGGACGGTCTAAGACGCTCCGTGGACGTCCCCCATACCGGTAGACTAAGTTATCTCATTAGCAGTCGGTATGAATTATCTTTCCTTGCATGATTTTGTTATTATCTTTAAACGGTTATTTATAGAATACTTACGGATAGAAGTGTTTGCAACAGATAACTAACAAAATACTCATTGTTCCATTGATATTTTCTAACATATACATTTACACAAGTTGATATGACGTCATTTGGGAATAGTTTTGTCAAGTGGTTGGCCACTTTTGACGGCCACTTTTGACTTTTGTTTTTTTTTTCTTTTTTAATATAATAGTTATTTATAGGTGATGCCAAATTACAATTTTATCCCAGGTGTAAAATTATGATTTCGCCCTCGATTCAAAATAAAATTTTGCTTTTGTCCCTTGCTTAAATCTACGATTTTGCCCTCAGTTAAAAAATACAATTTTGCCCTCAGTTCAAAATAAAAATATGGTTTTGCCCTCAGCTAGAGTCCTGCCAAATTACGATTTGGTTACCAGTTTAAAATTACAATTTTGCCCACAGCTAAAAATTACGATTTCGCCCGCAGCTAAAATATTACAATT
Organism: Helianthus tuberosus; assembly: GCA_030545235.1. Lineage (NCBI taxonomy): Eukaryota > Viridiplantae > Streptophyta > Magnoliopsida > Asterales > Asteraceae > Helianthus > Helianthus tuberosus. The sequence continues at coordinate 13,133,975 of CM060452.1, read as the reverse complement.
TTGCCCCCATTTCAAAATAAAAAAATGGTTTTGCCCTCAGTTCAAAATATTATTTTACCTCCATTTTAAAATTACGATTTTACCTCCACTAAAAATTGCAATATTGCCATCGTTTATTTTTTCTTTTGCTAAACCATGGTAGTGTTTTATTTTACTTTGTTGACTTAATTTTGTTTTTATTCATGTCAAACAGCTGCCTAGCACTCGTTAATTGGTCCTAACAAATTATTGTTTTGCCCTAACTCTAAATTACACGTTTGTCATCGTTTTAGTTAATTTTTTTTATCATAACTCTGGTAGTGTTTTTCTTTAATTGGTTAACTTGATGTATTTTTTTTTGATATCGTGTTATAGGTAGCATGTATAACTAACCGACATAAAGGCGTACATGTTATTAACCTAAGAAATACTCGGTTTAGCGCTCCGCAACGCGGGCGGCGCATAACTCTAGCTGCCCAACACTGGCTTATTAGTCCTGAAAAATTACAGTTTTGCCCTGAGCCCAAAATTAAGGTCTTATCATCGTTTTTTTTTTCATAGCAAAATTATAGTAGTCTTTTTTTAATTGATTGAGAATTATTCAGCTATTGCCCCGCAACGTGAGCGGGGCATCTACTAGTTCTAATACAAAAGAATCCTATCAATAAACAATTTAACAAGTTACTAATCATTTTCGAATGCGGCTAATAAAAATACTAAGCTAAAGTCAAATTCAAATTATAAAGTTGATATATAATTGTCTTCTACACCACGTCTTAAAATAAAGTTACTAGCCATATTGTTTTTATATTATTATATATACAACCAATTTTAGGTATTATTTAAACTGTACATATAGTTTTTATATTTACTATGTGACGTGTGAATTCAATTTTACATTTTGTTGCTAACACCCGACACCTTCTTTGATATAAAATGGGGTTGTTACACAGGTCGTATTCATAGTTTGATGTATTAAAACCGACACAAATCCAAAATTTTTATATATAACACAACACAAACACGGAAATCATGTAACATAAATGAACCTGATCAACACAACATAGGTTGTAAAAAATTACATAAATAAACCTGATCAACACAACACATGTTGTAAAAATCTACAAAAACTAGTTAAAATGAATAAATATGTATTTTTTTAAGTTTTAGTAAAAATAACGGTAAAAAGTCATTACATAACTTGTTTTAATGAAATAAATCAAAATGGGTAAACTTGCAATTTTATTAGTTAAGGAAGGGGATATATGCAATTTTAATAGTTAAGAAAGGGGATATATGCAATTTTAATTTTAAGTTGGGTAAATACGCAATTAAGCAGTTTTTTAAGAGGAAATATGCAATTGTCCCCATACATATACATCTATCTAGGGCTGATCAAATTGCTTGACACCCGAGACTCGTTCGATGCTCGATCGAAAAATGTTCCGAATTTGCTTGTTCGGTTTAGCTCGATTGAAAAAAGCGCTCGGTTCGGATCGCTTCGGTTTGAAACGCACCGAGCATGAGCAAAGGTCCGCTCAGTTCGGTTCAACTCGGTTGGCTCAAATTTTTTTAAATATATATATATATATATATATATATATATATATATATATATATATATATATATAAATAACTAGAGGCGTACATTAATAATTTTTGTTCCAAGATCCAACTAGAGCCCATTTAATTATAGGCCGAGCAGGAAGGCGGGCAGACGTTGAGGTCCCACCTCATCATGAAGAAAGGGATCATTAGTATCCACAGAGAGTTTATCGTGCGATTAAGTTGCCTCGGTCAACCAACTGTCTTCTTGATAGGATTTTGCGTAACCAAGATGAACAAATGCGGCTTCTAACACTGCAGGATGCATGATGACATGGGGTGGCTGATGACTGGCATGGGTGATTCCCTATATGCTTCCTCCAGGGAACGTATTGCCCTATATGATTCATCTGGTCCCCTAATTATTGGTCTGAAAAGTTTTACTTCAAGTACACTATAGGAAGATTATAGCTCAATACGCCTGGACCCAGAAGAACCGTATTGCCATATTGATTCGCACCGGTTTTTACACATACGCGGCGTTGGTTCAAGACCCGTTAGTTCGTTACTTGCGTCATTGCTTTAGCACGGGCATCGCGGCCCGTGGCAAGAGTTGCGAGCACGTAACGAAGGTCGATCTTTTCTATCTCTATTGTTTATTTACTGGTCGTCCGTGCGCCCTCCATCTATGCCTGGTGGATTATTTTGTCACACGTTGGAAAAAGCAGCGTCGTGGTAGTATATATGGAGGATCGTTTTCGGTTGGATAGCCCAGAGTGTTGGTCGGTGCTTTGGTTAGGAGATAACATCCCACGGTCGCCAGATGGACCAGATGCGACATGGGGTGGCTGATGACTGGCATGGGTGAAATGTATAAGTATATGGGTATATCGGTTCCACCCCGTCCACCACCATGAGTTTATCCGACCAGGGCCTGTTCTTTACGCAACAACCCGACCCGTCTATGCCATACTTTACCCAGCCCATCCCGTCCATGCAGGTATGTTATCTTATTCTTATTTCATTTATCTAGGAGCAATTTAATGTTATGTAATTGGTATTTTGTTTAAATTCTTATAGGCTTGTCCTATACTCAGCCCGACCTTTCCATGCCACATTTTCCTTAGTCCGGCCAAACCGTGCCGCTCTTTCCTTTGTCCGACCTTTCTATGCAGGTATGTTATATTGTTTTTATTTCATTTTCTACGGAAAATTTTAATGTTATGTAATGAGTATTTTGTTTAAATTTTTTATAGGCTCCAAGCAAGTCATATACGCGACACAACCCGTCTCTACTAGGCGTGACCCGAACTTTACGGAGGAGGAGCTCGCTGAGTCTAACGAGGACTCGCTGAGTCTAGTGGTTTATGTTATTATTATATGATGCAGTACTGTATGAACAATTAAATTTAATTTTAAGTATTTGTAATTTTTGTTTAATTTTGATATGTTTAGTTTGCTTGGATTGCTTAATTTCACTACGTCTTTATAAATTTATAACAAAAAAAAAAACATCATTTTAAAACAAAAAAAAACATCATTTTAAAACAAACAAAAAAACCAACTTAATTAATTTTAAAAAAATAAAGTTCAAAAAGATATTAATAACAATATGCTGCTCTTGCAAAAAAAAAAAAAAAAAAAAAAATCCTCCAGGGAAGTAGGGAACGTATGGCCCTATATGATTCCCCTGATCTTTTGAAAAAAAATTCCTTCAGGGAGCGTATAACCCAATATGATTCCGCTGACCATCTTCTGAAAAAGTATGTGCTTTAAGTACACATATAAGAAGTGTATTGCTCAATACGCTTGGACTCAGAGAAACCGTATTTCCCTATACACTTCCTATAGGATTCAAGGGATGTGCAAATAAAATAGGGGATGTGTGAATAACCAAGGTCTTGTAAAGATTTATTTGTAGTGTTAGGTTGCGCATTAATTGTCTTTTTGTTTATGTTTTTTTTCCAAACAAGTGTATTTGTGTTTACGGGGCTGCTTGTTTAACTCTTAGTGAGCCTCTTAATAGTTAAAGACCTCTAATTTAAATTAGTAAGACATTCTTAACGGTTAAGGATTATATTAGCTCTAAATGATTCAGACCTCTTACTAATTCAATACTTAATGGTTCAGACCTCTTATTGGTTCAGCACTTAACCATTCAGAAATTGCCAAACAGCCCTTATGTCTTATAATTTATAAATAATAAAAATAATAATAGTAATAATAATTTAGTTAGGTGAGTATAAGAGAGGACACATGACTAAAACTTTATGAACGGGTTGATGTTCACACACGCTTTGGACAATGTCTAGTTAGTTGAAGTTCCTTCACAAGTCACAAACAAACAAACCGTAATGTTCCAAGCAAATAGGAAAAATTTACATTCCAAATTGTTAAATTTTGACAGCAAACAAAGTAACATAAAACCAAAAACATTAGATACATATAAAATTGTAGCAAAAAAAAGCTTAAACAGTTGGGTCGATGAGTTCCCCATTTAAGAACTCACGGTAAGCCGCAACGGGCCAACTGAACCCACGAAATACCAACCTAGAAGCCAAAGGAACATCGATGATAATCTCTTTTTGTGTAGGCTTCTTTTCATCCCTAATAGCAATCAAGTAACTCCTTCCAACCCACCCGATCCATCCGGCTATGTACAAAAACAAAATCCCGGGGGTGATGAATTCCCCCCAATGTCTTTGATCTCCACTTACGATCAAATGTGGCAGCCCATCCGATCCACACAATAATCCTTGCTTTCCATAGTTGTCAAATCTACATGTAAATTTAAACACTTTAACGGTTTTATAATCAATTTCGCTTTGATAGCTTCTAGGGGTGTTAAACGGGTGATGTTAAGCTGTTTGTGGTAAAACCTTATACGAATCTTACCAAAAATCCAGAAATTTGACATGAACTCAAGTAAAAAACCAAAAATTGTTAGACACATGACGACATGAGTTTTCATAAGCTGTCAGGAACAACGCCATTTAACCTCAAATTTTGTTCCTTTATTTTTTTTCTTTGCATACATACTACAAAAATCAAATTTATAAAATAGCTGCGTTTAAGAAACTATTTTCTGTTTTATGTTTAAACTTTGGGATAAAAGCTAACATGAATATGGCCTGGCCCGTCAACCCGATATCTTATTTTATTTTATTTTATTTTATTTTATTTTATTATTTACATATAGATACTTTAAAATCACAAATTTATATAAAATAATTACATTTGAAGATACTTTTACTTTTTTTTTCTCAAAATTGGGATAAAATACGTATTTTGTTTAAATTAACACAGAGAATACATTTTCTTAATTGTTTAAGTTAAAATGAAAGGGTTAAACTCTTTAAACCGGACACAACTACTCGTTCAGCTAAACATGTTTGAGATTCAATCAAAAAATAACCCAAACCCGTTTACACTAATTCAGACCTCGTTTAGACTAAAACTAAACCCGTTTCACCCAACCGAAGAACAAACAGTTGTTTATGAGGGCTTTAAGAAATTACCTGCGCTTGGTCTTCTCCATGGTAGCCTTAATAGCAAGAGCAGGAGCACTGTCAGGTGCATAAAGCTTAAGAGAACTCTCAAGCTTCTTCAATGACTGCTTCTCCCTCTTGGCAAACTGCTTAGACTCTTTACACGGAGTGAGCCCAGATATATCAGCAGACGCCGGTAGCACCGGTACAGTCGACGACACCAGGATCGAAGATAGTGCAAGTGCAGCTGACAACGCCTTTAACGACCCTTTTCCATCGGTGTTCTTGCTCTTGTTGTCTTCTGTAGCTCCTGAACACACGATACTTGTACCAACAACCTTTGGTTTGGATGATGGTTTGAGATTGGATACTTCAAGGGGTTGAAAGAAGCTTGTGGAGATTGTGAAAGACATGTTCTAGGTTGATGGTTTCTGGATTAGGGTTTTGAAAGTGTGGGAAGTATGATCAAAGTTTAAAGTGGTGGGAAGAAATAGAAATGGGTGGATGTATGAAATCTATTGGATAAGATGGGAAGATGAGGTGGATGATTTTTATTGGGAGGTAATGGTGTTAGAGGCTGTTGTTGTTTTGCAAAATCCGTTGTGAATCTTTAGGGGTGTTCACAGATTATATTCGGATAAAGAAAAATATTTATTTTATTTTTCCCTAGAAGTTTAACCATACACTATATTATTTGTTCGGTTGAATACATGATTTTTTTTTTCAAAATTGAACATATTAAATGATGTCATCTCTAGGTTATGGTTTGGAAGGGTGATATATGTTTGAACTTTTTTATAATATGAAATCTTTTAATGACATCTTCCTCTATTTCTACTAAGTTAATATTTTTACTTATAAATTACACCACATTAATATGACATCTAGAAGAAGTGGATACTTAATCGGTAAAAAACACCATAAAACTTATTTCAAACCAGTTATAGCAATAGGGTGTCAAGTTGGTATAGCCATAGGTGGGAAGCGAGAAAAAAGATAGACATGTTTCACTAAACGTTTAGATGTTACCCAAATAAAAGGAAGTATATAATCACGTTAGGAGTAATTTTTAAACATTGTAGGTTATTATAAGAGGGGATGGGTGTACCATGATGGTGCACCGTGGTGGGCCGGTGGCCTTTGACAACGTGATGCACAGCCGGTGGTCATGGTGACTTGGTTGGTTTTCCATGGTGACCATCACGTTGGTAGTGGTGAGTTGATGACCGTTGGGTTTAAAACAAATGTATTTCCCTCCTATATATATAAACCAAACCTTAAACTTTTTTTCAAACACAACTCTACTCCTACTCTACCACACTCTTATTTAAAAAAATACAAATGGACGGTTCAAGTACTCTACCACTCGACTCATCAACTTTTTCCGACTCTTTCGGTTCAACCATTGAATTTCTTGCTAAGGTTGCCACAGAAGTAGAAGAACTTGAAGATACGGGACAATCAAAGAAAAAATTGTGTGTCGTGAACGAGAAGGGCTTATGAAGTTAAATGAGTGATTACTTTGTCGAAAACCCAAAGTACAATGCTGAGACGTTTAGAACGATATATCGTTCATCCAAAGAGTTATTTTTAAAAATTGTGAAAGACAAGATGCTCAATTTGAATGGTTTCAACTAGGTTATGGCGGGAGGTGGACATCATGTGAATCTCTTGAATATTTTTGCAATGTGATTATTAAGTTAAACGGTACATAGTTTCTACAACGATCGACTAGACATGTATGTATGTCGCACATGAAGCTAGATGTCACCTTTTTGGGATGCTTGATAGCTAGCATCGACTGTACACGTATTGTTTGGAGAATGTGTCCGACGAGTTTTCAAGACCAATTTATGATAGGTGACCACAAAAAACCGACAATCATGCTCGAAATGGTGGTGTCGAATGTTTTATGGATTTAAGGACCTACTATATTGTATGTGTACTTTGGTGTTCCCGGTTAAACAACGGCATCAATGTTCTGCATCAATCACCCTTTTTCAATAACGAAATACATGTAACTGCTAGATGTGTCCATTTGTGGTCAATGGGAGACATTACAGATGTGGCTACTATCTTGTTGATGACATTTACCCGACTTTTTATGTTTTTGTAAAAGTTTTTCGTATCCAACCAACGACAAAGATAAACCCTTTAAGAAGTTGCAGGAATCAGCGAGAAAAGATGTTGAGCGGGTGTTGGGCGTTTTGAAAGGTAGAGGAGATATAATTAATCGACCGGCACGTTCAGTGAAGCAATCGAAAATAAGGAGTTTAGTGTAACCGTGAATCTTATTGCACAATATAATAATAAAGGATAGGGGAACACAATATCACCAGAGTAAGTGATGGACCCTCCGACCCAGGTAGTCGTTCCTTATGATATTGTCTTGGAGGTGTGAGATAAGGAAACTTACTTTCGACTACGATATAAATCTAGTGGAACATATTGGTGATTTAAATCTCAACTTTCCTGATTCCGGCGAAGAGTAGTTTTTATATAAATAGGTTTTTTTTTTTTTTTGTTTTTTTTTAATTTGACTTTTGTATATAATTTTATGTATTTTAAAAAAACATTGTTTTATTTTATTTTATATTCAATTCAGGTTAAAAAGACTCATGGTGGTACAAATGGTTCAAGTGATGGGTGGTGTTAGTCATTTAGTGATAATGTAATAGAATTGGGTGGAATGAGATGACAACTTCTGATTGCGTAGTTTTTTTAGTGATAATGTGATGGCGTAATGGGTGCCCCTCCCCCTAATAATAACTAAAACTTTAAATCTGTGATAAATTGTTTTTTGAAAGGCAAATCAAATGATAATGAAAGCCCTGCTAAAAATATGAAAAACTGATTTAATGAAAGCCCATAGATTTAATTTAAAACTATATATAGAATTAACTTATTAAGCCCAAGTAAAAACAAAGATAAACATTTAAGTTCTAACAGAGATAAGCCTACAAATCTAAAACTAAACAAATAAAAATTCATTTGAGCCAGTGTTTAATTGCTTAAGCCCAATACCCATGTTAAAAGTTTAAATGATTAAGCCCACAACTAAACTAATTGATTAAACTTAATAAAATAAAATAAAAAGTTAGCGGCAATAGGAATGGATAAAAAAACGAACAAACGCCCAAAGTTCCCTTGAGACTGTAGGGTATGGGGCTTGGGTTAGGGCGTGGGTTGGGGGAAAACGCCCAAGCCACCACCCCGGGTGGGCTTGGGTTGGGGCGTGGCCCTTGGGGCTTGGGTTTGAAGCCGGGCGTGGGGCGGGCTTGGGTTTGATGTGGCGGCCTCCTATTCGCCTTGGGTTTTAAATTATATATATATATAGGATAATGACCATGTGAGAAGTAGTAGGCTAAATGAGAAACTTTAGAAGCATTCTGGACCACACATTTTCCCTAAGCAAAAAAATGCAAAAAAATGCAAAAAAAAGGTGAAAAAATGCAACTTTTTTATTTTTTTTGAAAAATCGCAGCTTTTTCTTTAAGAATTAATTAATTTTTAAAAATTTTTTTTTTGGATTTATACACATGTGTATATTGTTAATCTTTTAACTATACATATATGTATATTGTCCATTATACATATATGTATATACATGTTTAAAATTGAAAAATAAGTGTTATTTAGGGTTTAGCATTAGTATTTAGGGTTTAGCATTAGGGTTTAGGGTTTAGCTTTAAGGTTTAGGGTTTAGCTTTAGGGTTTAACATTAGGGTTTAGCATTAGGGTTTAGCAATAGTATTTAGGGTTTAGCATTAGGGTTTAGCTTTTGGGTTTAGCATTAGGGTTTAGCTTTTGGGTTTAGCTTTAACTTTTGGGTTTAGCTTTATCTTTAGGGTTTGTATTAGGGTTTAGCATTAAGGGTTTAGCTTTAGTGTTTGGGTTTAGCATTAGGGTTTAGCTTTAGGGTTTAGAATTAGGGTTTAGCTTTAGGGTTTAACATTAGGGTTTAGCTTTAGGGTTTAGAGTTTATGGTTTAGCATTAAGGTTTAGCTTTAGTGTTTATGGTTTAAGATTAACAATATACACATTTTTTCAATTTTAAACATGTATATACATATATGTATAATTGACAATATACATATATGTATAGTTAAAAGATTAACAATATACACATGTGTATAAATAAAAAAAATATTTTTTTTAATTTTTTTTTAATCCTTAAAGAAAAAGCTGCGATTTTTCAAAAAAAAAAAAAATTTGCATTTTTTTCACATTTTTTTTTGCATTTTAAGCTTAAGGAAAATGTGTGATCCAGATTGCTTCTCAAGTTTCTCAAATTGAGTGGACTTCTCTTAGGATCCCTACCCTATATATATATATATATATATATATATATATATATATATAGTGGAGGGTTCAAATGAGAAGAAATTCTTTGTAAGAAGAAAAAAGAAGAAATTTCAATCAATAGGAATGCTTCATTAGATTTCATTTAATATTTGTACTTAATGTAACTATAAGGGTATATTAGTAATTTACATATATCATTAATTGGTAGTTTCATCTTTAATAACTAACTATATTAAATTTGTAACTTATTTTTAAGATATATATTTTTCATAAAAATAAAAATTCATTTATAGTGTAGGATAAATACGAGGCGTGTAGGATAAATTACGAGTTGTGTAGGATAAATTTCAATATGTATAGGATAAATTTCAAAATGTGTAGGATAAATTTTGATGTGTGTAGGCAAAAATATTTAGTGTTGAGTATTATAGTCTTAATGACTAATTAATTAGTCAAACATAATAATAAATGAGATAAGAAAAAAAACTATTTAATTTTTACAATTATACCCTTTTATTCTTTTTCTTCTCAATAAAATTTTCTTCTCAAATGAACCTTCCCCTATAGATATATATATATATATATATAGGGAGGGGCTCATGCGAGAACTCCATTTATTGCGAGAACCAATGTGAACACAACCTAAAATAGATAAAAAAAAACCTAAAAAAACCTAACCCCCACCCCCCCCTCAAAAAAAACCTAAACCCCCCCCCCCCCCCCAAGCTAAAATGCTAAAAACTAAACCCCCAAAAAACCTAAAAAAAATCTAAAAAAAATCTAAATTTTTTTTTTAATATTTTTTATGCTCAAATCGCTACTTTTAGTGGCAAAAAAAAATTTAAATAAAAAAAAACTTAATTTTTTTTTTTTTGCTTCGAAAAGTAGCGATTTTTATATAAAAAATATTTAAAAAAAATTGTGTGCTTTTTAGCTATTTTTAGGCATTTTTTGTTGTGTTCACATTGGTTCTCGCGGTTCTCGCAATAAGAGGTGGTTCTCGCATGATCTTCTCCCTATATATATATATATATATATTTTAATAACCTGCCAACCCACGCGGTGCACCCACGCCCCGCCATACCCCACGGACACGTCACTAGGCGGTGGGGGGGCTCGAACTCCACGTGTCAACTCATGCCCCAAACTCAAGCCTCACGATCTGACGTCCTTAAGGCCTCCACTTTTGCCTTCCGAATTCCGTCAGTCGGCGCTACCCACTTCTGACAAACTTCAGAATGTCTAGTTCTCTGTAGGGATTTATTTCTCTACAGCCAAAAAAAAAAAAAGCCAAAAGTAATGAAGTTTTTTTTTATTTAACTTTTTCTCTAATAAGTTGGGAGGAATTCGTTGGTTAAACAAAGTTGCCCGAAGAATCAACCCCGAAAGGTCAAACAAAAACAAATTATAAGAAAATAGTCAAAATTAATATACATCATGTTCCATTTATGATTAATTAGTAGGTTAAATTATATTGTAAATAAAATTTAGTTTAGTTTATCATGGAAGACTAAGGTGATGTTTGTTTTTTTGGCCAGAAGAACTTTCTGGCCACTTATGTCTGCGCCGCGCAGACGCACGCAGAGGTTTGGAGTCCGCAGCTTGTTTGTTTTTTAGAAGTGGTTTCATTAAAAAAGCTATGCCCCAACTCTTTCTGGTGCAGACCTTGCCCTATGTCTGCAAGCCTCTTCCGTCCTCTTCTCCAAAAACACAGAGCCCTAATCCTCTAATCCTCACAGCCGCAACCTCCTTCCCCACCACTTCCACCTCTGGTGGCACCACCTCCCCCACCGGCTGCACCTCCACGTCGACTTCCACCACCACCTCCACCACTCCCAACCTCAGCGGCACCCCCACCATCTGCGACCTCCAACCTCAGCGGCACCCCAACCCGCTACGACCTCCACCACCACGTCTCCGCCACCCATCTCCTCCACCCGACACCCCCAATCACCTCCACCTTCAAAATCGCCGCCGTCAATCGCTGATTCTGCTCCAATTCTTCATAATCGCCACTGTTTCTCTCTCTCTCTCGCTGTTTCTCTCTCTCTCTCTCTCTCTCTCTCTCTCTCTCTCTCTCTCTCTGAAGTGGTGGTGTAGGTGGGAGATGGTGGTGGCGAAATTAGGGTTTCTGGATGTGTGGTGGTGGTGGTGGTTGCGACGGTGTTGACGTTGGTTGTTGGTTGTGGTGGTGGTAGGTGGACGGTAGATCAGGTGGTGGTGGATGGTTGTGGTGGTGGTGGTGGTAGATAGAGAGGAGTGTTCTCTGTGTTTGTTGTGTGTGTGTTGTGAGAGGAGTAGAGAAGAGGTTTTTGTAGAAGTAAACAAACGCTTTTCTCCTTGCAGACTGCAGACCTTTGGTCCACCTCTTCTTCTGCAGACGCCTGCAGATGTGGTCCGCAGACTGCAGACCTTTTCCCGCAGAAAAAACAAACAACACCTAAGACTATTTTAGTGTGCGAAGTGTAGGAGACAACCTTAGGGCTTAGGGTGATAAATGTCCTTTTATAATCTAAGAGGAGAAGGGTATTATGGTTTTTTCTCTCGTGACCTACTTCATTCTCAATTTCATACGATTTTTTTTTTAAATTACATCGTATTAACGAGCATTTCATTCTCTTTAATTTGAGTAGGCTATTGTTATAGTTTTCTTATTTTTTTAAAATTTTATTTTACAAGATATAAAGTTATGTGATTGTGTAATGTTACGTGATTATGTTCTAGTACGTAATTACGTACCATATGTGTAAGCAGTAACAAATGCACAACGTGACCCTGCATATATAATCACGTGTCATAGTAGCAAGTGTAATATCACGTGATTATGTATTAGTACGTAATTACGTTATTATAAGTTTTTTTATCGTATAATGTTTTTTTTGTTGCTAAAGTTATGTTTATTATGTGATTCTACATTCAATATAATGAGAACTTAAATTGTTTTTATGCTATTACATGTTTAGATCTGTAATATAAGGTGTTACGTGATTATAAATGTTGTGTCACATTGAGCATTTGTTACCGCTTGCACACATGGTACGTGATTATTACATTGAGCATTTATTACTACTTTTGCACATGGTACGCGATTCTAGATTTATGTATACATTGTGTATCTGATACGTGATTTAGGTATTCATTGATCATTTGGTACGTGATTACAGATCTAGTGTTAAATCAAGAATTTGTCACTACTTGCACATATGATACGTGATTTAGGTATTCATTGATTCTGTTCTAGTATGTAATTAAATACTAGAACATAATCATGTAACGTTACAAAATCTCATAACTTTATAGCTTGTAAAATAAAGAATTTATAAAAATTAAGAAAATTATAGCAATAGCCTACTTTAATTAAAGAGAATGAAATGTTGGTTTAATATGGTGTGATGTTTTATAAAAACATATTATTGTATGAAAAAGTTATAGTCATTTGAAACTCATGGAGAAGTGAGTTTATATGTCATCAATATTGGATTTTTCTATTATAACCATCTCCCACTTATTTCCCTTTTTAATTACATACTAGAAGATATCACTTAATCTTAACCATTAATCTTACAAATCAACACCCTCAAATTGTCTCCAACATTTTGTAAGTTAAAATTGTTTTGTAACTAGTTGATGCCCCGCCCGCGTTGCGGGGCGATTGCCGAATAATTCTCAATCAATTAGAAAAACACTATTATTGTTTTGTTAGGAAAAAAAACTAAAACGATAACAAGACCGTAGTTCTGAGCTCAGGGCAAAACTGTATTTTGTCAGGATTAATGAGCGAGTGTTAGGCAGCTCATTGACATGGAAAAAAATTAAATCCAGTCAACCAATTAAAAAAACACTTTTATACTTTTGTTAAAAAAAACTAAAACGATAGCAATAATATAATTTGAACTGAGGGCAAAGTTGTATTTGTTAACTTGGGTAAAATCGTAATTTGCCAAAAATTAAAGTGATGGCAATACTATAAATTTGAACCAGAGACAAAATCGTAATATAACTTTGCACTACGGACAAAATCATAATTTTAAGCTGGGGACAAAACTATATTTTTAATTTGAACTGGGGCAAAATCAAAATTTTGAACTAAGGGCAAAATCAAAATTTTGAATTGGGGGGCAAAAGCATACTTCTATTTTGAATCGGGCAAAAACATATTTTTAAACTGGAGGCGAAATCATAATTTTTGAAACGGGGCGAAAATGCAAAATCGTCATTTCTAATTTGGGGCAAAAGCAAAAAATTATTTTGAACTAGGGCCAAATTTGTAATTGTAATCTGGGGATAAAATAATAATTTTGAACCGAGGGCAAAATCGTAATTTTGAGCGAGGAAAAAAAACGTAATTTTATTTTGAAGTGGGGGCAAAAACGTAATTTTATTTTAAATTAAGGACGAAACCGTAATTTTAAATGGAATATAAAATAATAAAATAGCTGGTCTAATAGGGAAGTGCCACGCAGCTGCATGACACTATTCCCCTAACTTCTTTTTGTATATGTAGGAAATTTTAAACGGATGTCGAAACCGTAATTTTAAATTGGGAACAAAATAAAAAAAGAGTTTTTGACCCAAGGGCAAAAGCGTAATTTTGAGCTAAGGGCAAAGTTATAATTTTATTTTGAGCTGAGAAAAGAACGTAATTTTAAACGAATGACGAAAGCGTAATTTTAAACTGAAAATAAAATTAAATTAAAAATGAGTTGGTCCAATAGGCAAGTGTCACACATAATACGGAAGTGCCACACAAATGTGTGGCACTATTCCCCTAAGTTGGTTTTTGTATATGTAGGAAATAGAAAAAGTTAGATTAAAAAAATTCTTAAAATTCTCAAACATCTGTTACCTCTAAAAACGTTAAGACACACAACCCTGATTACTATAATAATCCGTCGTGAAGTAGTGACATAATATGTTAGTGGTGGGGGGAGGCCGAGGGATGTGGACCAACGATTTGTATAATAAAGAGTGATTTTTAATAGTATTTTAACCGCTTTATTTTTGTATCAGTGCGATTTAAAGTAACCAGAATTAAGCATCCCCTGCGTTGCGGCAGGGCGTAAAATCATGCCAAATAGTATCAATGTCACACCACCGCTAGCAACCACCAACACTAACTCGACCTAGGACCTGTGTGTTGCGACGGACCTGTCAAACAGGAAAAATAGACGTATAAACCACTAGTACAGAAGTGAGCATTAGACGCGGTTAAAATAGTTTTTAGTCGCGGTTTCTAACCCCGACTTAAAATGCCGTGGCTAAAAATGTGTTGTTTATAAGACGCGGTTTGCTGAACCCCGTCTTAAAATAAACCACCGCGACTAAAAAGATGTTCATACTTTCACAGATATATTTTTAGTCAGCATTATGAACCGCGACTTAAAATCGTTTTACAATTTTAGGAAGAGTTTTTAGTCAGTGTTAGATGAACCGCGACTTAAAATCGAATTACAATTTTAAGAAAGGTTTTAGTCGGTGTTGGATGAACCGCGACTTATAACCAATGTTGTAAGAACGACAAATTATGCTGTCAAATTTCAAACAAAAATTTGTAGTAAAAAAGAGATATGACATAATATGCAGTAAAATAAAATAATCTGCACTCCAACATAGACGTCAAATCCAATCAATCCTTTTATATATTCAACGTAGTCAAATCCGGACAAGTAAAAAGTGACCCATCCACATTCAACCCGAAAATCTACAATATTAATTGGTAAAATAACAATTCACTACTTAATCTATTCAAAACCACAAACAAACTATATTTAAACTAAGGAATGCCCAACCCGTCAAATAAAATTGGCATCAATTCCTTCAACGTCTTTTCTATATCTTCATCTGTAGCCACTTTCGTGTCGTTCCACATCTAAAAAATAGAAAATATTATAATTATTAGAAATTAGTTAACATCAACGAACAAATTGTTACAAACACATAACTACTCGTATGTGTGTGTGAGCATTTTTGCGCATGTTATCTTGTATATACTTATGCACATCTAAAAAATAATTAAGAAATAGACTTACTCTGGGAAATTGTTTTTGATACACATTGACAAAGTCGAACATAGATTGAAGAAGTATATAGCCGCATTCCCATGTCTCAGCTTGTTGATTGCACTACAATAAATTAACAATCATTATTTATTCAAATTTTTGAAAATCAAACTAGAAAATAGAAAACAAACTTACATTAACCATATCAAATGTGGGTTTTATTGGCAGCAAGGCGCTTTCAATCACACTTGTAAGAAGATAGCGGCTAGGATTCTTGTTGCCCTTTTTGAATAGTGAATCTAAAATATATACCCGTCGTACTTTTACGGCAATAATGAACAAAGTCCAATGTCCACTGCAAAAAGTAAAGTTAAAGCATAGTTAATGAATTGTACTAATAAAACAAAGAAAGTTAATTAGATTAGACTTACTCGGCCCAATAAGGTGCAAGGATGAATTCTTTATCGTCATGATAACGCACCATAGTCCTAATGTGTTCTTCAACTTCTGCTCTCATTTCTCTACACATTTGACCACTGATTGTGTTCACGTTTAAGAAGGCACATTGGTTGTCTTTTTCAGCCTTTAGCACTCTATGCAAGTAGCTTAAAAAAAAAAAAAAACTATGAAAAACTTAATGAATTCAGTTATATTTAAAAAAAGATTATAGTGTTAAAGAACTTACGATGTAAACCAAAATATAGTAGTGATATCAACCCAGCCGTTGATATTTAGTGCTAACAATGATTCAGGTTCGACATGTATTGGACCCAACTCCATAGGAAACATAGTTTCATCTACATTGAAGGTCAGCTGAGTCTTCCAATCGTCCTTAATGTGTTCTTTTAGTCGACGAACCATATCCTTGAACCATTTGGGTCTTAGTTGGATTAATTTCAAGCCTAGCTCAACTTTTTCGGCTTGCTTGTCCTGATCTGTCACTTTAGGTTGGGCCTGTTTTTCATTGCCTTTGGCCTTCTTTTGTTTTCCTTTAGGTTGCTTCGGGTTAGATTGTTTCCTTTTGGTCTTTTGAACTACAACCTTCGTAGCCTAAAATATCAAACAATTTAATGTATATATGTATACAAACTCACACACACACATTTATCTATAATGAACTGATTTAATTACCCGTTGTGGTTCAACATGATGAGTTTGGTCCTCTTCAAACGCACTCATTCTTGTGTTGATAAGTGCATCACTATTGGCTAAAAAAACATTATCGTCATATAGTTCATTACTTCCAAAATAAACATCATTACTTCCAAACTGAACATTGACTTCAGGCGAAGGCTGCATCTAAAATAATAAACAATTTGTTATAATATAAAAGCAATAAGCTAATAATAATAAACAATTTGTTTTAATATAAAACAAATACACTAATACTACCTCCGGTATATAAGCTTCAACACTGGGGTTGAAATCACACCGGGCGTCCAAAATCTACAATTAAAAAAAAATATTATAGTAAATTTTATTATAATAAAAGATAGACAAATAGATTAATTAATTAACCAAGCAAATATACCTTTATTAACTTCCTTGGCCATTGAATCAAGTGTAAAACTGTATCCTCCATCCGTGTTATTGTATCTTCTACAAAAGCCTCATCAAGGACCGGAATTCCCAAATATGGTGAATAGACTTCATCGACAAGTACTTTCACACAATGTTCGTGCATGGGAATGTCATTTCCTAAGTCTCTATCAGAACTTGGATATGCTTGACCAATGGCTATAGGTGTATCACCACTCCTCTTACTGAATGTATATAACAATTCACATTGGCATACCGTCTACAAAACCATATAAGGTTTAAATAAACTAGTAATCCATATAACGTTTTAATAAACTAGTACACGTACCTGAATATCCGGATATATCACATGTGATGAACCCGAACCGCAACTAGATCCACGCAAACCCAGGCTCGCATCAATAGGTTGTCTCGGTTGGCTCATGTTCACCGTCGTGCTCACTTCCACCCTTTGTGTAGCACCTTTGAAATATGGACCCTTAACTTTTGTATGCCCTACAAACTCAACATCAAATATTACATCATTATATATTACATCATATATATATATATGTGTGTGTGTATGTATGTATGTATTACCAATAGCACTTGAAACACCTCGTGTTCGACCGCCATGCTCACGTCCAAAAACTTTTGTTATTGGATCTTCCGACCCTTTTCCATAAGTTCCATCAACTATCATTTTTTTCTCAGTATCGATCTATATATCAAAAAGTAAGTATATAACCAAATTATAAATAATAAAGCATTCGACAAACATATATATACATATAAATATATATATATATATATATGTATATATATAACTTACCAATTCACCAATTTTTAGATCCTTGATATTTTTATATTTTTCCGGATCATAAGTTCCCGTTTGAGGGTCTTTTTTTATTCTAGCCGCGACTATAAGTTGAGAGCGTTCATCGTTTATCTCTTTAAGATGCTCATTATCTTTCAGCATCTCGGGCCATATCTCGGGCATATTTTCTTCCAAACCCCTATATCCCGAGCGTCCACTCCGATGTGGGATTTTGTTATTTTGTGCACTTTTTCTTGCCTTATCACCTTTATCCTACAAATAAATCAACAAGCTATAAAACACAGGGACTCAAAAAGAAAAAATTATTATTAATATTATTATCATCATTTAATTTAAAAATCATAACATCATCTTCACCAAATGGATCAACAAACCCAGACATCTTTTCAACCATATTCAACTCAAATTACAATCGAACTGATTGATTTGGGTTATGGTTTATGTCTAATCCACCTGTTTTGCCGCTATATGATATATTTGAAGTTGATAATGATAGGCATTGGTGTACAAAGAAAGGGCAGAGAAGCTTCTAGAAGAGCTGGTGAGAAATAGACCAAGCAACAAGTTAAAGCAGACAAAGAAGGAATTACTGAAGAGGAACGGTTTATACTGAGAAAAGTCGGCATGAAAATGAGGCCTTTTTTACTGTTAGGTGAGTCTCATTTTCTTGTTTATAGCACAACATTTCAAACCTAAGAGGCTAAGCCTAGAGGTGACAAGTCGACTCCTTTCCTGTAAATGGGTCGTTTCGGTGTTTTTTTTCATATCTCAAACGGGTCAAATAAAAAAGTATCTAGGGATTAGGGAACAAGCTGAACAAGAGGTGACAAATCGACTCATTTACCTGTAAACGGGTTGTTTCAGCTTTTTGCATATCTCAAACGGGTCACGGGTCAAATATAGGGGTGCAAACGAGCCGAGCTACTCGTGAGCTACTCGAGCTAGGCTCGAAAAAAAGCTCGAACGAGCCGAGCTTAAACGAGTTGATCTCAACAGGTCATGGGTCATTCAAAATCAATAAATATTATTCAATTTGTCTTGAACCAGGCCACAAGTGAGGAAATAAGTATACACGGCCAAAAAGATCAGAATATTCAGTTGGTGAGTGTCTTCACGTGTTAATTTTTTTATATGGTAAATGCATTGATATGTTTGCAAAAAGTAGGTTATTATAGTGATCTTCTGTTTTTTTATTAATAATAATAATAAGTTTTCCTTTTTGAGTCGCTGTGTTTTACGTGTTTTATAGGGGTAATTTGGTCATTTAACAAAACTTAACAACAAAAATCTAACTGGGTTAGAAATTTGGACTCAAATGGTTAAAGAAAATGCTTATGGGGACTCAGGTCGTTAAACTTTTTGCTTTTGGACTCAACTAGTTAAAACGCATAAAACACAGTGACTCAAAAAGTAATTTACCCTAATAATAATAACATAGAATAAGTAACACATACCAAAGCTTCCTCCGTATTCTTCATTTCAATGACATTGTATAGCACGCCGGTGGCAGAAAAAAACCCTTAGGTTGCGCAACAGGATGGAGCCCTTCACGTATTCCCATTTCTTGCATATCTTTACGGACATTGATCCCATCTTTAGTTTTCCCGGGAATGTTTAACAACAAGCCAAGCAAGCTCTCACATACATTTTTCTCGATATGCATAACATCTAAGCAATGTCTAACTTGTAAATGCTTCCAGTAAGGCAAATCCCAAAAGATAGACTTTTTTTTCCAAATGCCTGGCTCCAAACGAGATTTTTTCCCTAACTCGACGTTTAAGTTTCTGACTTTTGAGAACGCATCAAATTGTTTCCTTACTTTGTCGTGCTCTTGTTTTCCATCAAACTCCAGAGCCTTGTTCCGGTAATCGTGATTGATTGGAAGGAATCTTCGATGTCCCATGTATACGGTTTTTCTGCAATTATTTAACCACATTGAACTCGTGTCATCTTCACAAACAGGACAAGCAAGTTTACCTTTGGTACTATATCCTGACAAATTACCGTATGCTGGAAAATCACTTATGGTGCAAAAAATCATGGCACGCAAATCAAAATATTCTTTCTTATAAGAATCATACACGTTGACACCTGGACTCCATAGGGTTTTAAGGTCATCTATCAATGGAGCCAAATAAACATCAATGTCATTACCAGGTTGTTTCGGACCCTGAATCAGCAACGACATCATTATGTATTTTTTTTTCATGCATAACCACGGTGGAAGGTTGTAGATGCAAAGAAGAACCGGCCATGTACTGTGGCGACTGCTCATGTTTCCGAAAGGGTTGATCCCGTCCGAGCTAAGTCCAAACCTTATGTTTCTAATCTCGTTGCCAAATTCTGGATACCTATTATTAATAGTTCTCCATTGGGGTGAATCTGCCACATGTCTTAATTTTCCATCATTTATACGGTCATCTGAATGCCAACGTAACAATTTTGCTTCCTTTTCGTTTGCAAATAACCGTTTCAGTCTCGGTATAATCGGGAGATACCACAACATTTTAGCCGGTGGTCCATTTTTCGTCACATCATCGTCAACTTCATCTGTTTCGCTTTTACGCTTATACCTAGATGCGTTACACTTAGGACATTTATGATGATTTTTGAACTCGTTTCTATACAACATACAATCATTTGGACATGCATGTATTCTTTCAACTTCCAATCCCATTGGGCACATCATTTTTTTTGCTTGGTATGACGAAAGTGGTAACTCGTTACCTTCCGGAAGCATGTCATTTAATAGCACTAATAGATCTGTGAAACTCTTATCACTCCATCCATGTGTTGACTTCAAGATAGACAACCTTAAAACCGCACGAAGTTTGGAATATTTATTACAACCCACATATAATGGTTTTAACTCATCTTCAAGTAATTTCCTTAATTTTTCTTGCCCATTATCACCAATATTAGTCTCTAAATCATCATACATTTCATTGAAGTTGTCATTGTCTTCATTTAAAGTGTCATTTTCGTGATCAGTATCTTGTTCGTTGTTATATGTTTGATCATTGTCTTCATTGAACGACGACGTGCCATGATTTGAAAGCGATTCCCCATGCTTTGACCAACAAGTATATCCAGGCACAAAACCATATCTCAACAAATGAAACTTTATTTCTTTAATGTCATGTTTCTGAAAATTTTTACACGATGCACAAGGACAAAAAATGAGTTGATCTTCGGCATTCACCCGAACCCGATGAGCTTCGGCGACCTTAAGAAAACTTTGAACACCCATTATATAGTTTGCACTGACAGGACTTTGTTTGTACATCCAATCATCACGATCCATCTGAAATCAAAATTAACAAATAAATCGAGTAGCCAATTTTTGTTTCAACCACTGAGGGTAAACCTATGATGGACACGTGTCAATCATTCATTGGAGCTATCTACTTTTTTATTTTCCCGTCTATATCTCCTACTTAATTATAAATATTTATTTCTTTTATAATAAAGATAATCAATATATATAGGTATTAATTAAGGGGCAATTGCATATTTCCCCCTATAAAATTCTTTAATTGCATATTTATCCAACTCAAATTTAAAATTGCATATATCCCCTTTTTTAATTAAAAAAATTGCAAATTTCCCCATTTTGATTTATTTTAATAAAACTAAATTATATAATGACTATTTTACCCTTATTATTACTAAATCTTTAAAAATTACATATTTACACATTTTTAACTAGTTTTTTATGTTTATAACTTTTCTTTTATTTTTTCACATTTCACGAATTAGTTTTTTTTTTTGTTTCACAGATAACCTAAAATTTGTGAATTATATATTAAATATTACAATAATACAGATTTATATTAACAATTTAATAATAACAAATCACAAGAATTTAGAGTAAACGATCTGGTAGTGCCGTAACTGTGGACATGTGAAACACTGAAACTTTCATCAAATTGATTTTTTAAATAACATATTATAAATTTAATTAATAATTACATCAAATTGACTGGATATAAAATTCGAATTGTCGAGAACTACTGAATCAGATCTGAGAAACAAGAAGCCGATAATTTCAGAAGCAAATCGGTATTTCATCTTTTACAAATTTGAAGTATAATCTTTTAACCGTAAAAAAAGATTAAGCAAAAGAGAAGTATTAGGGATTTAAGGACTTTATTTGAAATCTTTAAAAGAATATGGAGGGTACCCAATTCATATACGGTAGCAAAGTCAAATTGGTTACAAACTGTGTGAACAAAATATTATTATTATTATTTTTTATTATTATTATTATTACAATAAAACAATTAAATCTCAATAATCAAATTTACCACAATAAAATCATAAGAGACGACAAATAATTTTATATAAAACAACTCTAATTATCACATCAATGTAGATTCATCATCCACCACATAAAACACATATATAATAATTTTGTAAAAGCAAGTAAAAATATATAACTATGATTATACAATTAAACAGGACATTAATATCATTACAAAATTACTAACCTTGTAACTCTTGATGGTTATCAATGATGGATTAAAAAAAATGTAGAATTTTGATGGAGATGATTGTTAAACCTGAGGTCGTTTACACAATTGAACCAAGAACGCACAACTCCAATTAATACTCTTGCTTACAGCCTTTGATCAAAGAGAATAAACGTTATAGCACCAAAAGGAAACAAATTTTTTTTCTTATTCAAAACTCAACCTTGTATATTTATAAACCTAAGCTACTATCCTAATTAATTACAAATTTACTGCAACTAGGAAACATGGCCTTTTATCTCTATCCATATCATACTTAAAAATTTCAAATAATATATCAGTGCATAATGTGTTTACTTATAAAAAAGATAAGTAAGTCGGTCAACATGTAAAGCAGCCCAGTTCGGTCAACATGTAAAGCAGCCCAGTCCAGCCAGCGTAGTCAGCGTCCAGCCCAGTAGTCCACATGAAGCCCAATTACAGTCCAGTGTCTCCAAGCCTTGCACATATTAAAACTATATTAAATCAAGGGAATAATAAAACTGTATTGAATAATAAAAGTGAATGAATGATAAGTAAATATGTATATATTTTTAAAAGGTTTTTTTTTTTATTTTATATTTTAAGTCAGGGGTTTGTAAACACCGTCTAAAGCTATGTAAGCATATTTTAAGTCGGGGTTCGTATTAAAACTTGTGAGTTTTATTAATATTTTAAGTCAGGGTTTGTAAAACACCGACTAAAGCTATGTAAGCATATTTTAAGTCAGGGTTCATATCAAAAGACGCGAATTTTATTAGTGCTTAAAGGATATTTCGTTAGGATCCTGATGCCATGAGATTGTGTGTGTATATTTAGACGGGGTTATGTGCATTACCGCGTCTAAAAACAAAATTGAACCCCGTCTAATGGTTACTTGTGTACTAGTGAACGTTGAACCCTACATGCACGTTGCGCCATGTTAACTCGCAAATTTTTGAATTAAACATAAAAACGTTGAACCACACACGTACGTTGCGCCATACTAACTCAAAAAATTTAGAACGAAATGTAAAAGAAATATTTCCGAAAGATGGAAAATATAGGGGACAAAAGTTGAAAGTAAAAAGTTGTGAGGTTAAATTGCAAATAATGAAAATTTTTAGGTTAAAATTAAAAAAAAAACAAATTATGTGGAGTTAAAATCACAAAAGGTAAAAACCTTTGGGTTATGAGTAAAAAATCAAGGTTTTTTTTTTAAATCACCCAAAGCTTATGGTACAACCAACCAAAGCAAAAAGTTGTTACTTATTTATAGCATTTTAATAATTTAATTTTAATAAGAACAAAAAGGAAAACCGCCACAACAAAGCCCAAAGTACAAGCCTTCTATGTCATAAACACAAATAAAGCAAAAGGTACAAGAGTCTAATTGCTACAATTGTTACGTATATAATAAGACAAAAAAAGATAAGGGAAAATTACCAAAATGTCGTTTGACCAAGTGCATTTTCAAATTTGTCACCTTCCTGCGTCGTTGGAACGTCCTCACAGCCCCGGAAGCGTCCGTCTATCATGTTGATGCGTCCATTTCCTACAAGCTGACACGTGTCCGACACGTGTCCGACATGTTCAAGCGTCTCTTGATTATTGTTTATGCGTCGGTGACGCAATGATTCCACGGCTTGCGTCCCTGGTTTCATATCGTTTTTAAAGCGGCTGGCGATGTATTTGGCTAACGCACCGTAATGTTCCGGCTAAAGTACCGCAATGGTCCGGCTGACGCTTTCCCCAAGCGTCCCGCTGACGCACCGTAATGGTCTGGCCGACGCTTTAAAAATGACTGGCCGACGCTTTTAAAAGGATAGGCGGACACTTTAGCTTAGGCCGACGCTTTAAAAATTTCTGGCGGGCGCTTTAGAAAGTCTGAACATGTTCAATTTTTAAGGGACCCATTTTTAAATTTTTTGAAGTTAAATTTATTGTTTGTTAAACGGTTTGGTTTTGACATATTTATGATCTCCCCATTTAATTATTAACATATAACAATTTATTGTTAAACCGTTTCAAGATTTCTTCCCCTATATATACCACCAGTTCTTCATAAAATCTTCATTTTGCATTGAACATCTCATGAAAATTTCCTTTACCCCCGTAGATTTCACACCTTCCAAATATGATCAGACCCCCTGAAATTGATTTGTGTGAAGTTGCTTTAATTGAAGATGACGTTTTCCTAAGCTTTAGAGTTGTCGTTTTTTGTAATCGACAATACTTGTCTGATGGCACGGGTGTCAGCCGATTTCCCTGTCCTCTACCTTTGATCACTATAAAGTGTTCAAAAGCTCATCTACAAAGAACACGTGAAGCATCAAACGGGTTGTTCGGCACATGACAGTGAAGAAACTGTGAACAACCCGTCCCATATCACTTCCGCCAAAGTGTAAACAACGTGTCGATGGAACTTACCATTTCAAGATACATCGTTTATCTTTGGTCGGTGTTTTGATGCGAATTCCGGAAGCAGAAATAAATTCATTCTTAATTTAATATTTCTGTCCGGATCTTCTACCCAGAAGGAATTAGCAGTTTGACGAAGTTATTTGAAGACTATTTAATTCAGTTGGAAATAGCAGTTCGGCGTAGTTTATGTTTGTTTGTAGCACGTGATTTCAAACACGTCTTGTAATAAATATCTGTTTTTAGGTTATATTTTTTTTTTCGTTTTTTTAATGTAATGTTTAGGTTTTATGTTAATATAAAAATGGTTTTGTCTGTAAACGTAGAAAAGTAAAATTATTTTGTTGTTTAACCGATCTGACTGTTTGGCAAAATCCCAACATTATTAAACCAACAAATAGATCTCGTACAACTTTATTTATTATTTTTATAACATAAATTTCCAAATAGAAAATTAAATTAAAATATAAATTAATCATCAAGCGTGTTGTACAATCGAGAACGGTCTGGCTGACGCAATCGAGAAGTCCCGTTGACGCAATAGAAAAGGCCCACGGACGCTTTAAAAAGGGTCTGGACGACGCTTTAAATAGTCTGAACGGATACTTTATCTTTTGCCGATGCTTTAAAAAGGTCTGGCGGACGCTTGAGCATTGGCCGACGCTTTAAAAAGTGTGAACGTGTGCAATTTTTAAATGTTTAAATTTTTTGAAGTTCAACGCTGTTTATATACATACAATCTTTTGTTCACCATATCCTCTACCCCCCCCCCCCCATTAGTGTTCACAGTTTACAGCTTCAAAAAATGGGTAGACCCCCTGAAAATATTTTTTCGAATTCAACAAACGGGTTTAAGAAGTCATCTACAACGGACACAGATCTCCTCCGATTTCATCGGATGTGAACGGATATCCTCTTCCACGTGCTCTGTGGGGTCGATCGGGTTCAAGAACTCATCTACAACGGACACGTGAAGAGTCCAAACGGGTTGTTCGCCAATGTGTTAGCCAGGTCTCCAAATATCACTGAAGCTAGCGAACCGTTGAAGAAAATGTGAACAACCCGTTACATATCACCTAGGCCAATATAAAGGTGGGTTGATGGAACTTACCAGTTCACGACCCATCTTTATCATTGCTAGGTGTTTTGATGCAAATTTTGGATTCAGAATCCGGATCTCCTACCCAGTTGGAAGTAGCAGTTTGGTGTATTCTAGTTCAAATGATTATGTTTGTATTTTTTTTTGTGTTATGTTTTTTTATGTACTTTGTATTGAATCATAATAAAGTTATAAAGTTTACTTATTTATGTTTGAATTGTAGTTCAATTGTAGTAAAATTCAATCAAAAAAATTATATAATATTGAACTCAATGCCATTTTAACAGCCATTTAAAATAATATATTCATTTAAAGTTACATTAAATATTCATTTAACCCCCCATATTAACTAAATACATTTTGTGCTCAAAGTTTCCAACAAACAGACGCGGTTCAGTTTTTGTTAGGGTTTTGTCTGTAAACGTAGATAAGTAAAATAAAAGTTGTTTAACCGATCTGACTGTTTGGTAAAATCAAGAAACAAACCAACAAATAGATTTCGTACAACTTTATTTATTATTTTTATAGCCAAAATATCCAAACAGAATATTAAATTAAAATAAAAAATAATCAGCGATAATCGTCTATAGAACGGGTTGTTTGCAGTCTCTTCGACTATGATGCAGCTTCGTTATCAGCCAGCCTCATTATAGCCCCCCCCTCTTACGAGACCTGGCTAACACATTGGGACGTCAACCACCTTGAAGGGGTGGAATCATCAAGCGTGCTGTAGAAGGCCCCTTAACAGCAGCGGAGTGAATATAAAATTGAGAAAAACATCATGTAGACACAAACTCGCAGATAATTTTTCCATAATACATTTTTCTAATATTTGACAATCGCAACCGGAAACATATTTTTTAACTAACATGGTTGGCATAAGTTGCTATGATTTATTTATTTTTAGAGTAGTATTTATAGGCCGATAAGTATTAAAATATTGGAAAAAATAAATAATTTTCTTATATAATAATTATTTTAGGGAATTGTTTTATAAATTAAAGACAAAATTATGACCATCTCCATTAATTAACATTGAAAAACGGGAACGGTCTGGCTGACGCAATCAAGAAGTCTCGCTGACGCAATAGAGAAGGCCCGCTGACGCAAAAGGAAGTCTTGCCGACGCAGAAGGAGAGTACCGCCGCAACCAGAAGTCCCGCCGACGCGAAAGGGAAGTCCCGCCGACGCAGAAGGGAAGTCCCGCCGATGCAAAAGGCGTCAACGTACCGTACGGCCTGACGCAACCTGATGGAAGCTTTAAAATCGTACGAAGGACGGATAAATCGTATGTGGACGCTTTAGATTGTATACGGATTTCATAAACATTTGACTCTTTTAAATAGGCAGTATTGGGACCCAGGAAGTATTACTAGTAAAAAAATTTAAACAAGAGACATCACGTGTGATTTTACTCTCAATTATGGGTTTTAGATTTGTTGTATACCTTGGTGGAAACTGGAAAGTTATTAATAACAACATGGAATATGTTGTTGATTGTCAATCAGTAAGACGTCTTTTAGAAATCCCGAACAGTAATATTTCGTATACTGAATTTGTAAGATATCTTTTTGAGATTTTTGGTGTTCAAAATATCACACGTTTATCATACAAAATGTCATCTTTTACTGATCCCATTGATTTAACTAATGATTATGATCTTTCCTTTTTTTTTCCAGCTTATTGAAAAAAATCCCTATGAGCTTTTTAAATTATATGTAGTTCAAGAAATTGGCGTTGGTTCATCTTCTGGAAGTCAACGCACTAATTTCAAATGCCCCGATTTAAACGATAATTTTTTGAAACTAATGAGTTTAATGATTGTGATAAAGGTAATTTTGATTCTGAAAAGCAATCACCTGTTTCTTTTAATGTTATAGAAAAAGTTGGGTCACATTGTCGGTTAAAAGAAGGGTATCTTTTTAGAAACAAAGAAGAGATGAAAATCGAACTAGGAAGATTATGTCTTGAAAAATGTTTCGAATATAAAGTAAAAAGGTCATCAAAAACAAGTTATGTCGCATCATGTGTAAATGATGACTGCGAGTGGCTTTTTAGAGCTTGTAGTCGTCAATCTAGTGATGTATTTTATATAAAATATTTTAACAACAAACATACATGTTCTAAGACGCAGACGCATCCACGTCTGCGTCAAGCAAACCCGAGTGTAGTTGGAAGTTATGTAAAAGAACAATTGAAGGAAGGCAGTCGCATTTACCGAGCTACTGATATCGTTAAAGATTTTAGACAAAATTTTCAAGTGAATTTATCTTACATGCAAGCTTGGCGGGGTAAATGTAACGCGTTACAAAATCTGCAAGGAACATTGGAAAATTCTTTTGCCGAACTTCCATTATATTGTCACAATTTGAAGAAGGCAAATCCAGGAACAGTGACACATATATTGACAGACAACGAGAGTCATTTTGAAATGTTATTTGTCGCCATTGGTGCTGCGGTAATTTTGGTCTTAAATGTACATAAAAAAAATTTGATATAATTTTTGCTAGATATTTATATTTTTTAATCTTTCAGGTTCGGACTTTTATTAACAACTTAAGACCTGTTGTTATCATAGACGCGACTCATTTGAAAGGGGAGTTTAAAGGCACAATGTTTTTGGCAGTTGCCATGGATGGAAACAATCAGATTTTGCCTATCGGCTACGACATTGGTAAATCTGAGGACGGGCAGTCCTGGACCTGGTTCTTGTCCAAATTAAGAGAGTGTATCGGTGTTCATCCGGAGTTGGCCATCATATCTGATCGTGCAAACTCCATTCCCTTAGCCGTACGTGATGTTTTTCCAGAAGCCTTTCACGGCCTTTGTTGCCGGCATTTGATGGTCAATCTTCGTTTACCATCCAACAAGAAAAAGGAACACGAGAGCCTCTGGTGGAAGACTTGTAAATCCTATAGGATGTCCGATTTCGAAGAATCGTTCGACGCGCTTTGTGCAGCTGTACCGAGAATTCGACAGACTCTTATAAACATTGGTTTTCATAAATGGTCTAGAGCACACTGTACTGGCAAAAGATATCATTATATGACATCTAACAGTGCGGAGTCTATGAATGCTCTATCTAGACACCAGAGGAAAATGCCAATAACCCAACTGGTCGATTTTTTTCGACACTCTGTACAAGGTTGGTTTTATGATCGCCGAAATCAGGGTATCCATGGTAAGCAATTGCTTACAGAATGGGCTGAGAAAAAAATAGAAAAAAGACATGCAAGTCTAGGACGTGGACGGTTGATGGCATTGGAAAAAATACTTTTGATGTTGAAGACGGGAAAAAAAGGGGCCTTGTCGACTTCTCGAACCAAACATGCAGTTGTCGGGTGTGGCAGGTATCTGGGTTTCCGTGTGGCCATGTAATTGTCGTTTCCAGATTTCTAGGTGAAACGAGTTGCAGTCAATATGTGTTTTCTTGTTATAGCAATGAGGTTTACAAGAGAACGTATGAGGAAGCGGTATATCCACTGCCGCATAAATCTGAATGGGAAGTACCTGATGACCTTATTAATCTTCTGCCACCACGCATTACTAAACGTCAAGCGGGTCGTCCAAAGGAGGGGAAAAGAATCTTATCTATCGGAGAAGAACCCACTCGTTTATATTGTAGTAGGTGTAAAATGTACGACCATCATCGTGACAGTTGCACACTCCCCATGCCTTCCCAGAATTCTTCGCGTCGAGGTTCAAAGAAAAAATCGTCTACCAATCCTGAGGTTGTTCAAGTTGAACCAGAAGAGTTTCAGGAATATGTATTTCAAAATACCTATCCATCATATAATCTTGGTGACTTTTAATGTTTATTTAATACATTAAATTATTTATTAATTAATTTACTACAAACCATTCATATTCACACACACACACATATATATATATGCATGCATAGAACCATTCAACTTTGTTCATATCAAACAAAGTCTTTGAAGTGTTGAATACCAAAACGAATTCATTCAAGAAAAATGTCTACCTCATCCGAAAATTGGTCCAAAGAAGAAGACATAGAATTGGCAACGTCTTACGCCGAAGTGGTTGATTTAGCTTTATATGCTAGCATGAACGAGGCATTTTGGGAGCGGGTTTACCATCATTTTTGTCGTAGTATTGTGCATATAACCCGTCAATTGGATGAAGTTAAGAGGTGGGGTACTTTACTCTACTTAAGATGTTCCTTGTTTTCTTCGATTTACAACAAGGTTCCAAATCCTGATAATGATCGTTCTAAAAGTGAACTTATCAAAGAGGCGTGCTTTGACTACGTCGAGAAATACGATGAGGTGTTCGAACACGTGGATGCTTTGGAAATTATCAAAGATCAAATCTGAAGACGAAATTTACTTTTAAATTTGTGTTTTCATGTTTTACTTATCGTTTATGTTTATGTTAATGTTTATGTATAAGTGTTTATGTTAATGTTTATGTTTGAGGTTATGATATATAAAATTTATGTTTATGTTTACGTTTATATTGCTTCTTACATTTAATGGAAATGCATTAGAATCAATGAAAATGCATGTTTTAGCTTCTTAGATGTAACCTTAAAACACATATTTTGATACTCAAAAACAGTTATTTTAACACTGCTAAAACGGGTCTTCCCGGTGTAGCCCGCCCCGTATCATTTAACAAAATGAAAGTCCCACGTGAGGTATTCATCTCGGCCCGGTCCGTTTGCCCATCAACACTCGGGGCTGGCAGAAACGGGACTGCGAAGTGGCATCCGAGGGGTGATTATACCAACAAAAAAAAACACACAACATATGACTAAAACTAATAATTAAAAAACTCCTAATAAACGGCTTGTAGATGTTATATCAAAAAGACTATAAATACAATACCTTAATCCGGAAATAAATTTTTGTTAGCCTCATCGACTATCATTTGGCTAGTAGACTCCATATCAAAATTGTCTTCCAAAATACTATCATACAATTTGATCGCGAGCTTGTGTCGCATTTGCATTGCGGTTTCTTTTGGTTGTTCATGTTGACGTAACAGAGGTTGATTGTTAATCAACATCTCCATAAAAATACATACCAAAACGCTACAATCACCTAAGGATCCGAATTGTTGAGGGACATTATCTGGGTAAACAACCTTGAACGGGAATGACAATGACCATCCCTTGTCATCATAGTAATCGTTCATTCGCAACCACGAGTCAAATGCAAAATTGATATGACATATGACTTGTGTTCTCTCTTTGTCTATTGAAGGCCAATCGAGAAAACTGTAGGTTAAAAAAAAATCAAAGGATTACTAAACATCACCTACAACACTTAAAAAGATAAATCACACTAACCTATCATATATCGTTAACGTTTTGTCGTGCAGGTGGAAAACTCCCAAGAACCAATGCTTGTTTAGTACGTTCAATGGAACATAAACCTACATATATTCGACAAACTGAATAAAAAATAAAACAAAGAAAATACTTATAACTAAAAATTAAATTTTTTGTTACCTCGTCAACTTGGTCAATTCGTGGCAAGGGCTCCAATGATCCATCAAAATAATACTTAAAAACATTCTTCGTCCCTGAGTAAAAAAGCGACCATTGGAAATGAGGTGGTAAAATACACCAACGGTCGGTTTTCTGTCTCGATTTATACAAGTCTATCATGCAAGCATAGATGTGCTATAAAACAATAGAGTGTTAAATATAATACAAATTAGAATATAAATGTTATTTTACGTAACAAAGTTGGTTCTTACATCATCGTCTAACCAACCGCTCCGCTGTACGCCTAGCAAGCAAAGCCAAAAGTCTGGGCCAACTTCTGTGCCAATTGTAAGGCCAAGTTTTCGAACCCTTGACTCGCCTTTATCAACTGCTGCTTGCTCCTTTTCGGCCCACTCCTTTATTTGTTTTATTTTTTTTCCGGCGGAACTTCTTTCCGCTTTTTCCTACCCGCCACTTTGTTCATCACAACGAAAGGTGGGAGCAACCAGGAGCTCGGCTTTGATAACCTTTCGGATTTTCTAGTCTCGGCCACTTCAATGTCCTCTATCTGCTGCAAAAAATAATACCTCGTTGTAGGATCGTTGTGCGACCTGAATGAGTCGGCCAGAAGAGTTTTGGATCCGAATCAAATGCGGAATCAATGAAACGGACGCTCGATTCAATTTAAATGTCTCTATTATTGATCTAACACTGATTTACAACCTGGAGACAATTTGGCAGCACTTCGGTACCAAATCAGAGAATCCAATTCCGTTACAAATGACACCCTAGGCTCTGCTATATATAGGTGTGTGATTTCGTTTGAAATGACCAAGGGTCATTTCAAGCGAAATTACTAACAAATACACAAATCTTAGTTTCTAGCATCCGAGCACTAGTTTATGCTATCCCATTACATGACTTGATACAAGACGAAGTCAACAAACATAGTGCACTAACAGACTCCCCCTTGGATGTTGACGAAGTCTTCAGTGTCTAATCTTTAGCATGACACCTCTTCTGTCTTGATCAGTCTTTTTACTATTTCCAAATTGTCTAACATTGTAAGCATCCAATTACAATCATTCCTCATTGATCAGCTTCTATCTTTGAATGTTATACCAGGATCTGACTTTGGCTCTTAGAAACACTTTCTTCAGGCCCCCCTTTCGTCAAGCTTCCGTGCTTTAGGGATCGACACCTGGCTTTCTCGTTACAAACTCCCCCTTGCTTCGAGCTTGTCTTCAGACTCCCCCTTAGTCTCAGCTATCGGGATCGTAATCTGGAATCTCATCTGCATCACTCAAACATTTATAACTAACAATGTTTTGAATTTCATGGATTTGGCCGTTTCAGCGAACAGGATTGTAAACTGGCTCTTTTTCATAGATTTTAACAATATAAGCATCTAAATCCCTCACAGTTAATCATCCAAGTCCAAATTAATGACCTTGCAGATATCACAAACTGTTTTTGATTTTTTATTAAAAACTTCAAGTTTCAAATTAATGAACTTGTTTTATTTTCAGAAACACAATCAGCATACTCAGATTTTGAAACTTAGCACTCAAATATCGGTTGTCGAAAATAAAGCAGAATTCAAAATCTTTTTGTATTTTTCTGAAATATAAAGCAGTAAAGAAATATTTACAAACATATTAACATACGATATTTTTGTTTGAGTTTGCGTCAGAGGATCATATCAGTTTTTGACAAGTCACTAGTACCGTTGAGCTTATTTTCACATTAAGAATTAAACAATTCACTTAGATTGTCGATATACTGATCCACTTAAATTTTCACACAAATTTTAACTGATTCAGGATACGAATTAGGTGTTTTAAGAACTTAAACTTATCCATGTGTCCCACCTCTTGAATATACTTCCGTATCCAGATCCCAATATTCAGTCTTACAGGTGAGTATACCTAGATGATATCTGTAAAGGGTTAAATGCGAGACCGTGAGAGCTCAGGTCAGAACTTCCATTCAGCAAAGAGATGACGGTTCGACTTTAGGTGTGTTCCCTTTAGAGAATCTTTTTTACAACAACACATGATTAGCATTTTTCAATGTTTCATCATTTTTTATGCTGAGGGTGATGCTATGTTTCAAGCAAGCAGAAAGTATTATACGGGGACTAGGCCATTGCTTCCACAAAATCAAAAGTCCCGGAATAATACCCCAGATATCACTAAGCATAAAGACCTAGTATCTCAGAAAGTGGGACATTTCAAACAAGATTTCAGGGGTTACCTATATATCAAACTATTTAATCACTTGAACAATTTAGCCCAGGTCTGTTTGACCTTAGGTATTTCAACACAATATGCATCATTTAATTTCGGAAAATCTTTGTCATTCTGAACAAAGAATTTGTCAAGTTTGACTTCAACTTTTTCATCATTTACCGAAGTCATTTGTTTCCTAACTGTCCATGTTTGACCTTTAGGATTACCTCATTTATAAAAATGTGACTCTTTTTGAAAATTTTTATTTTGAACAACAACTTTTGGTTTCCAAAATTCATTTGGTTTCGTTGTGTCAACAGTTGTTTTCCAACTTTGTGTTGTTCTTAATCTGGGTGTGTGAGAATTCCAGATCTGTCTAAAATCAAACCTATTTGGGTTAGATTTCCAAGTTTGGTTCAAAGCAAACTTGTTTGTGTTGTACCTCCAAGTTTGTTTTGAATCAAATCTGGTTGACCTTTGTTTCACATCCTCAGATTTCTGTTTTTGAACATTATCAGACTCCTTTTTGTCAACATCAACAGGTTTCAGATTTGGACATTTGCGTGCAAGATGTCCAATTTGATCACACTTAAAACATGTTCTCTTTGAAACATCTTTGACCTGTTGTTGTTGCCTTTTCTTTTGAGCACAGAACTCTTCATTAGACTGTCGTATAACTTGGAGTTCTTTCTCTTCTTCTAAACTTATTCCTTGAACAAAATTTATTTTTGCCTGAAAATTTGGCATTTCAATTCTTTTCCAACTTTGTTTCTTTTTATAACCCAACCCAGCCTTCATGTTTTTCTTCTTGTAACCAGGTTTGTTATAAAAAGTTTTGTGACTCTTTCCAGCAAACTTTGGAATTTCAGACTTTTCAATTTCAACCATCTTGAAAACTTTATTAATCTTTTCTGAAATCACATTCTGAATCGGGAATACAACATCTAAGAATAATTTGTCTGATCCAATCATGGTATAAACCAATCCTTTTGAATCATCATTCAAATTTTTCTCAGATTTTGAGTTTTTCAGATATCCATCATGAAAATTACCTTCATTTTCATCTTATTATTCAATTTTACCTGTATCAACTGACTCTTCTTTCAACACACTTTCAACGACTTTACCTACCACCTCTGAATCACTAGAATCATCAGATTTGGAATAGGTTACATCAATGTTATCTGGAAATTGATCTACCATGTTGAAAGCTTTTTCGACTTTTTCATCATCATAAAATGCAAACTTTTCCGGTGGTGGAACTTGATGAAACTCTGAGCCAATGCCTTTCTTGTTTTGCTCAGACTCACCATCTCCCGGTTTTATATTGAAAATACGTTCAAGCACATATGTTGACACGTGATAACTTTTTAACTTGTTGTTATCCTGTTCTAAATCAGCAATCTGACGTTTTAGCTTAGCAACATCCTCAATGTAAGAGTTAACAACATGTTGCTTTATTTCATACTGTCGCTTTAGTTCAGTTGTTGTTTCAGAACAATAATTCAATCTTGATTGAACAAATCTCATTTCACTCTTCACCTTTTCATATGATTCTTTTGTAATGTGATATGCCAATTTTATTGAATCATATTCTTTTTTTCATTTCTTGACACTCATTTTCTTTTTGAGAACATTCTTCTGTCATTTTCAAAACAGTTTCTTTCATAAATTCATTTTCTTTTTCTAACTTTTTACATTTTTCCGAAGGTTTTTCATCATTATCTTTCAAAACTTTTTCATTTTCTAACATTTCCTTGTATTTATTTTTGAAAACTTCTTCTATTTTGGTAAATTCAAGATCTCTTCTTCTGAACCTTTCGTCTTTTTCAGTACTAGCACTGCATGTTTCCATGCATTTCTTGCACTGTTCAACAGTTTTTAAGATTTCAGAATCAGAATTTACCTCAGTAATCGGCACTTCGGTGTATGCTGCAGTCTCTGTCTGATCAGCATCATTCTGTTGTTTTTCTTCAACACCAACTTCATCACCAGCAACTAGACTCTCATTCACTTCTATCGAACTTTCAATTTTCTTCTCAACTTCTTCAACTTGCTGTTCTTTGATAACAACTTCTTTCACAACAACCTTTTCTTCTACTTTCTCTTCTTCAGCAATCTTCACATTGTCAACTTTTACAGCTTCGACTTTCACATCTTCAGCTGTCTTCTTCAACTCTTCAACCATACACTGAACATTTTTCTTCATTCTCTCTTCATCTCTTTTCTTCAAACTCGAAATCATGACATCTCTTATTTCTTTTTCAAGTTTTTTGTTATATGTTTTATCTTTTCCAACATTTGTATAATATTCGACAGATCGAGGAATTATGAGAAGAACATGATAAAAAATTATGTCCGTCTTGGGAACGACCGGTTCACCTTGTCTGTTGACATAGCACTCTCTCATTTTATCCCATCTTTTATTGCTTACTGCACTTTCATATTCTTCTTGCATATCGTCAATTCTGTTCCAAGCGATGTTTCTTTCTCTGTACGTTTTCTCACTCAGAATCTCTTCTCTGGTTTTCTCTTTGACCTCAGCAACAAAAACATAATGTCTGCTTTTTGATGAATTTCTGCCATGAGTTGTAGTCTGATTTTCCAAACGATCTTCTGGGTTTATCTTCGATCTTTTTTGGCTCTTGACTTATCTCTGGGTTTATCTTCGATCTTTTTGGCTCTTCTTTGCTTCGGTGGTAGATTGCCTTTCGGTAATAATCATCATTGAACGGATGTTCATTTCCACCAACTGCAGAATTGTTGCATTCTCTCTTGAAATGACCTTTTTGCTTACATTTAAAGCAGGTCACTTTGGACTTGTCAAATTCAAGCTTTGTTGATGCACCACCTAATGATTGTTTCCTAGTAATCTCCATGTATCTCTGAGCTCTGCGGATGCAACTTGCCAAACACCAGCGAATTTCAATGAGTTCTATTGGATCTGAGTTTGGTTTTGATTGTATTTTTCGTTTGAATTATAATGAAGATGGATGAGTTGTGCAGCGGAATTAAGATGGAAAAAACTTTGCATACAATCAAACGAGAGTATTGCTTTGATCAAACACTTTTCACAAAGAACCGAAAGATTGAATTTAATTTCAACAACGATTACAATGCAATGCTTAATACAAACTCCCCCTCAGCCAGAGCTCAGTGTTTGTTCGTGCAGAGAAGAAGATTTTTGCAAAGAGCTAATAGAACAGTACAGAGCACTGTTCTATTTATAGGCACTAGCAAACCACTGAGCATCTAAGCTGACGTCACCATGAAAGTGACATCTAACCTCCTAACAAACTCTAACCTCTGATCAATACAAACACTGCTATGCTAACTACTGCTATTACATTTCATTACATAACTGACATCTAAATAGTTGCTGCATCCTTCCACTACTGTGAACCCAGCAGTACTTGTCCGGATCAGCAGTGCTTGACTCAAGGCAGTAGATTGAACAGCAGAGTTTTAGTCTTTCATCAGGCCTTTACTTGATCAGCAGTTTGTAGGTCAGCAGTTTGCACAATCAGTAGATAGGAGGTCAGCAGATGTTGAAATCACTTTCAAGGGGAAAGACTTGTATGTAACATCTGCTTATTCTGGATCCACTGCTCTGATCCAGTTTTGGCTTTAATTATCTATTCCTCTGGTAAGGTTCAATCCCAACAATCTCCCCCTAGAACAGATAATGCCAAACCTCTTCATTATTGTGGAACTTTATTACCTCATCAACAGTTCCCTTATTTGCCCTTTAAGTTGTAGTTCAAAGGTTAAGGCATCTGTGTCATCATCATCCCTGCTAAGTGGAAGATCAAGGAGATCCTGCAAATCTTCAAGACTTAGGCCAAGTGCTTGTTCCCTTGATATTTTCTTCACTTCTCCATCAGACCTGAACATAGTCAGTACATGGGTCTGTTTGTTAGTTTCCCACTTTAGTACTTTTGAGCCTAGTGGGTTTCTTGGGAGATTTTTATTGGATGAGGTGTTTGGTGAAGCTGGCCTATTCATCACTGACTGAGCAGTACTTGCAGTTTGATCCAACCCAAGAGTTTCTATAATCATTTTCTTTATGCCTTCTTTTATAAGGGCATCTCCTTTTATCAGCTCTTGGATGGTGAAGGGGTATGGTCCCAGATCTCGCGTCAGCATGACCGCGAATGACCATTACCCTTATCAAAAACCTCCACCAGCAATAAACTCACCTGTGTCCGCGTAGTCACACGCGAACACAGCGGTCCAATCTGTCCAGTGATGAGAAGACTTACCTTAAGGACGGAAACCAATGTTACGCATAGCGATGCGGCCCCGCACCGCATCCTATGAACATTTTCGTCACGACAAGGGATCTGGACAACAGAAACAGTCACTAAGCGGCGATGCGGCATAACACCACATCCCGCATAAAATCATGGATGGAACAACCAACGCGGGAACAACATCAATGACCGCAAGCAGCGATGCGGCCTGGCACCGCATCCTGCCTATAAGGCAAGTGGGTCTGACACCACAGTGCAAGTGGCACTGGGAACAGTCGCCTACAGGCCCACGTGTATACAACAGTCTGACACCACAGCAGGACGTGGCATCACCACTGTATCCGACAGGTCTGACACACCTGCAAATAGCTGTGCGATATCAGGCTAGCTACTCAACTACCCTCCTTCACTCCTCGGCTATAAATACTCACCCCAAACCAGGTTTGAGGTATCACTTCTCAACTCTCTCAATAGTACTACTACAATCACACTTTGCTTCCCAAGCAAACTACTGATTCTCACGCCGGAGAGTGGTAACAAGGAGCACCCCCCACCCCATCCTCCTTGTTACGAGTCACGGTTTGTTTCCTTGTGCAGGAAACCCACCACCAGACGATCCAGCCGGCGATCCTCGGAAAGAAGGGATTAACCCTCTTGACGAGACCAGTGAGTTAACCCACCTGGTTAACCATTGTTTCATCATTGGCGCCCACCGCTACTCTTAGCACTTTTTTCCGACCATCACTTTCTCTCCAAAGATCGTGTCTGATCGTCAAAACAACACTACCGGGGATAACCTAAACCCCGCAAACCAAGGGCCTGCGGGAACCATTCCCCTAGCCCCAAATGCTGAACACATTGGCACATCAACGCAAGGGGGCGCATCCCTTACGTTTGGACACGATTTATCACAGTACGCTCCTGTGATACCTGCAGGCATGAACCTTCATGCCTGGTACGACCAACAAGCAACTATGCTAGCTGCAACATACAACAGAGCTTGCGCAGAAGCGCAAGTATCTGCGGGGCCTACCCCAGCACCGCACACCCCTGCGGGCCGTACTTTACAGTACGACGGCAGGGCCCCAACACATCCGGCCTCCAGAAGCAGGCCCGAAGATCGCGGTTCCTCTTACTGCGACGTCCGCACACTTGATGAGGACGACTCCTCGTATGGGTCCCGCCACAGGAGCCATATACAGAGCCGCCTAGGCCCACATGGCGAAACTAGGCGACAGTCTACAGCCCACCAATGCCTAGGCATTCATAGCCGACTGGGGGCCCAGTCCCACCGTGAAGGGCAAGGCCATACCGATCCGGATGATGGTACATACCGTGCGGAATCCCATGCCACCAGCAGCAGACCGAGAGGACGCAACTACGTTCCTCCCACTCACCCCCGCACTACGTACCTCCGCGGTGCAAAGCATCGCCGCGGCCAACCCTACAGGCCGAAATCTGCGGCCGAAAACTCCAAGTTCGTCCCAGAAATCGCCCACGCCGATGTCACCACCACAAAATTCCCGTTAAACATTGGGAAATACAACGGTTCGACCGACCCAGATGATCACAACAACATCTTCGTCGGCGCTGGATGCAACGGTAGATGGGATGAACCCACCTGGTGCCATTTTTTCCCACAGACCCTAACAGGTCTAGCCAGGGCATGGTTCGATTCTCTACCACCAGGGTCACTGACCTCATTCGAGGACCTACAAGAAAAATTCCTCGCACACTTTAGCCAGCAACGACGCCATGAACGTGATTCCATGGACGTCATGAACATCTGGCGCAGGGATAACGAATCGCTTGAAGCGTTCGTTGTCCGTTACAATAAAGAATGCCTAGAGATAGGCGATGTCGCTGACCAAATGGCGCGTAACCATTTCATTGTCGCCGTTAAAGACGAGCAAATGGTTATGAATATCTCTGGCAAAGATGGTTTGCCTAAGAAGTGGGAAGATGTCATGGTTGCGGTCAAGACATACGCCCAGACTCAGCGGTCTCGCAGACCGCACATGGCAAAGACACAACCCCAAGCGGAAAGCCAGTCTTCCCGCCAAGAGCCCAAGCGCAGCAATAAGCGCAACCGGGACACATGGAATCGTGGCAGCGATTCCAGACCATATGTCCCACGCAACAACCAGCCCGACGCAAGGGCTACAATCAACGCCCAGCGTGAAAACCGGGCGTCGAAGAAAGAGTCTCGGGACCGCAGCTGGACCGAGATCAACCAGTCACCAAGCGACGTCCTCCTTACGGACGCATAATTCCTGCGACCGGCCCAACCGATGAAATCCAAAAAGAACCTGGATCTCGCACTCTACTGCGAGTATCACAAGGACAATGGCCACACAACAAACAGCTGCATCAGTCTCCGACTAGAGATTGAGCGAGCCCTAAAAGAGGGGAAACTGCAACACCTGTTGACAGGCGCACAAAAAGCTACCAAGCGCATCACTCCCCACAACGAGGGCACCTCCACGGGAAAGAGGACCATGTACGTAGCCTCTACCCACAGGATCAATGGGGGAAAAGGAAGGCCGCGTAAGGCGACAAGAAGACCGGACAATGACTGGAAAGACGAGCAAGTCGTCTTTCCAAAAGTCCGAGGCGGCCCGCGTGATAGACACGCCGTGGTTATCACAGGCCACCTGGCTCACTACTGCACCGAGCGATTGTTCATCGATCCGGGCAGTACATCCGATATTATATACGAGCAATGCTTCAACCAGTTCAATCAAGAAGACAAAGATCGACTGCAGCCAGCGGACTACCCGTTGGCCGGGTTTGCAGGGGAAACCGTATTCCCCCTGGGCCAGATTACCTTTCCTGTGCGCCTCACCAACGGGAGGCACACAAGAACGGAGGAGGTAAACTTCATGGTTTTACCGCACACCTCCAAGTACCACGTACTTCTCGGGAGAGAGTCCCAGGGCGACTTCAACATGATCACATCCGTCCCTCACTATGCCATTGGTTTCCCAACCGAGAAGGGGGTCGCGATAATATACGCCCGGAGAGAGGTTATGTCTACGGACGACATGCGTCCAACCAAGGTAGCAAGGCCCACCCCTAACACGCAACCAGAAAAATGGGTGCTTAACGCAAGACACCCAGAGCAAACGGTCACGTTGGGCCGTGCCTTGTCACCCACCATCAGAGCGCGCCTGAAGCAACTCCTCTTCAGGAACCAATATATTCTTGCATGGACACCCGCAGACATGATAGCGGTGCCACGCGAAATCGCGCAACATTTCTTTAATACCATGCCAGGTATCAAGCCGGTGATCCAAGGCCAACGCCACCTTGGATCAGCAAAAAACGCGGCGATGGAAGAGCAGGTACATGAACTGCTCTCCGCAGGCATACTGCGGGAAGTCAAATACCAGACTTGGTTGTCCAACCCAGTCATGGTAGAAAAACCAAGCGGGGGCTGGCGCATGTGTGTCGATTACAAAGACCTCAATAAGGCCTGCCCCAAGGATTGTTACGCACTTCCAGAGATCGACGAG
Organism: Helianthus tuberosus; assembly: GCA_030545235.1. NCBI lineage: Eukaryota > Viridiplantae > Streptophyta > Magnoliopsida > Asterales > Asteraceae > Helianthus > Helianthus tuberosus. Next base: position 13,092,836 of record CM060452.1, on the reverse strand, counting down.
AAGGTCGACAACCTCGCACCATTTCGATGGAAGTGCTTCCTCGATTGTTACAAAGGCTACCACCAGGTACAGATGGCAATCGAAGATGAAGACAAAACGGCATTCCGCACTCCTACCGGGAACTACTGCTACACCAAAATGCCGTTCGGGTTGCGCAACGCGGGCGCAACCTATCAAAAATTGATGAACGACACTTTTCGCGGTCAAATCAGCAAAAGTGTCGAAATCTATATGGACGACCTAGTCGTCATGAGCATGGAGGAAGACACCATGCTCAACGATATCGAAAGAACATTCCAAACTCTGCGAAGCGTCAACATGAAGCTTAATCCAGGGAAATGCTCGTTTGGAATGGAAGAAGGCAAATTCCTCGGATTCATCGTAACCAAAGATGGATTCAAGGTAAACCCGGAAAAAGTTCAGGCGATCGAACGCATGCCATCGCCCTCTACGATGAAAGAAATGCAACGACTAGCCGGCAGGCTAGCCACACTAAACAGATTCTTAGCCAACCACGCAGCTAAGTCATACCCTTTCATCAAGACCCTGCGGAGCTGCCTAAAAAAGAAACAATTCCAATGGACCGCAGAGGCCGAAAAAGCCTTCCGGGAGATGAAAGAGTGTTTGATCCAACTCCCAACTCTAACCGCATCACGAAAAGAGGAGCCACTTATTTTATACCTTTCTGCCGCGGACAACGCGGTAGGCGCGGTACTCATAGTGGAGCGGGAAGGAGTCCAAACACCCATCTACTACATCAGCAAAATGCTCAACGACCCAGAGACAAGGTACTCCATCATGGAGAAATTGGTACTGGCACTAGTGCACGCATCGAGACGGTTACGACGTTACTTCGCAAACCACGTCATCACAGTGTTAACCAACTACAGGATCGGCCCGATCCTATCCAAACCCGACATCTCTGGGAGGTTAGCAAAATGGGCAATCGAGCTGGGCGCACTTTCACTGAACTATAAGTCGCGCCCCGCAATCAAAGGCCAGGTCTTGGCTGATTTCGTTGCTGAAGTACCAGCAAACCGCATTCAAGAATGTGAAGAAGAACAAAACCCTACATCACCACCATCCTCCGCAGAAACCTGGGCACTATATACAGATGGTGCATCCAACGAAGATGGTGCTGGCGCAGGTCTGCGACTTGTCAGCCCCGATGGCCAAGAGCTAACCTACGCAATCCGCCTCGATTTCAAAAGCACGAATAACGAAGCGGAGTATGAGGCTCTACTGGCAGGGCTACGTTTGGCAGTCAAACTCGACGTCAAACATTTGGAGGCACCCGTCGACTCACTACTGGTTGCAGGGCAGATACGCGGTGACTATGCCGCAAAAGGGGATATCATGATCATCTACCTCGAACAAGCCTTGCAACTGAAATCAAGGTTCACCTCCTTCAATATTCGCCATATCAACAGGAGTGATAATAAACCTGCGGATGCACTATCAAAACTTGCATCCACCAGCTTCCAACACCTGGCAAAAGAGGTACGCATCGAGATTCTGCAAAATCCTTCAGTACCCCTGCGCCAAGTCAATGTCATCCAGTATGGTACGACATCCTGGATGACACCGATAATTGCATACTTACAATCCGGTGTTACTCCCGAAAGCAAGGCAGAAGCACGCAAACTACAATACAAAGCGTGTCATTGCCAAATGGGAGACGGTATCTTATACCGTAAATCATACCTAGGGCCACTCCTACGATGCGTAAACCCCCAAGATGCCACATACCTTATCAAAGAAATTAACGAGGGAATATGTGGCATACACGCAGGCCCACGCATGGTCGTGGCCAAAATCATGAACGCCGGGTACTATTGGCCCAGCATGCACCTGGACGCAGTCAAAGTCTTACGCAAGTGTTTCAATTGTCAGCGACATGCTCCCAAGACCTTGCGTCCCAAGAACAACCTGATCCCCGTCACCACCGCATGGCCATTCCAGAAATGGGCAATTGATGTGGTGGGACCATTCCCAGACGCACCAGGTGCAGTGAAATTTATCATAGTGGCTGTTGATTACTTTACAAAATGGGTAGAGGCAAAGCCACTTGCATCAACCACCGCTATGATAACAAGGAAGTTTGTGTGGGAACATATCATCTGCCGTTTCGGCCTACCAATGTGCATCGTCACCGATAACGGTACCAACTTCGCCGCCGATGACTTTCAAAAATGGCTAAAGGAGCTAAACATTGAACACATATTCTCCTCAGTGGCGCATCCGCAAGGGAACGGCCAAGTCGAGAGTATCAATAAAAGCTTAGTCGAAGGCATCAAAGCACGGTTGGGAACAGCCAGACGCGGCTGGGTTGATGAACTCCTAAGTATTTTATGGGCTCACAGGACAAGCCCAAAAACAAGCAACGGTGAGACACCCTTCAGCCTGGTCTATGGCACTGAAGCAATGATCCCCGCGGAAGTAGGCCTCCCCTCACCTAGAATGTTGGCTATCAACAAGATAGACAACAATGAGGAACGCAGGGTTGACTTGGACCTCTTGGAAGAAAGGCGCGAAAACGCTGCCATCAACGAGACCAAATACAAAACCAAACTTGAAAAGTACTACAATGCACGCGTTCGCATTTGCACTTTCAACCCGGGAGACTACGTCCTTCGTGACAATGAAGCATCTAACGCGGAACGCCCAGGGAAAATTTCCCCCAAGTGGGAAGGACCCTACCTCATCCAAGAGGTCCTAGGCAAAGGCGCGTATAAACTTCAAACATTAGAAGGCGAAACGATCGCACGCACATGGAATGCACAACAGCTTCGACGCTGCTATATGTAAGCCATGTTTTTTACATTCACCATGTAACCTATCGGGCCACAGGCCATTCGCAAATAAATAAATAGACGATTCAAGGCAATATTGTTTATTTATTTCTATTACAAATGCGTGTTCCACTCTGCGGTATCCACAAAAACAGATTAGCCAAATCCTTATTCGTGATACCCACACAGAGTGGTAACCACACGCAACTATTATAATAGGCCAGCAATGACAACACTGTTTGTCCGACCAGACACAGTTCTTCATACTTGCATATCACCTAGATATGCAAAAGGCAATTACAGATTTAGTGTTACTCACAGTAACATTAAACTCATACAAATTCAAACATGCAAGTAGTAAAAACACTTGTACAAATTGAACAGAACAATTCTTTATATTCAAAAAATTCCTACACCTGCGCGGTGCACAGGGAATTTACATAAAGTTTTTTAACATTTACATGAGGAAACAAAAAAGGCACGCAGGCCAGCCTAGTCTTTCTTTGTGCCGCTGGAACCCTCACCATCCTTGCCCACCACAGTAGGTTTTTCCTCATCTTCTTCATCAGCGTATAACACTCGCAAGCGGTCCACATAGTCCTCCGCTTCTAGACACTTTTCAAGATCCTCAAGACCGGAAATGGTTGTTTCGTTATACGCCACAACCGCAGCATCAAGAAGCGCTTCAGTATCCACACCGTGGAACCCGGATCGCTCATCAGTATATCGGCCCTGGGCCATAACATTCATATGGCTAATGCAACGATTATAGCCAGCTTTAAAACCAGCATCCCGGGCACGCTCCTTAATCTCATTAACACCTGATACATTCTCAGGTGCGTCAAGGATGGCCGTAACAATCTGCGAAACAAGAATACAAAGGTTATCAAAGGCAAACCTACAACAAAAATAACAAAGGCAACAGATACGTACATGCCCGATACCGCGCATACGCATCCATTCACGGTCTGCCTTGAGCAGCTCAAGTGACGAAGCAAGGCTATCTCTAGCCTCTTCAGCCTCTCTTGCCCGCGCTTCAGCTTCAGCAGCACGGGCCGAGACTTCCTCAATAGCGGCCCCCCGGGTCCGCACTTCATCCTTTTTTCAAGAAGAACACAAGTATACAAATATTATCAATATACTTGTGAGACACACGCAAATTCAAAGGCAAAAAAGATTTATACCTGAAGGCCCAAGATAGTTTTCGATAAGTTGGTACGATCAACATTTGCCCCTTCAAGAGCCGTTGCAGCGCGGGCCCCCGCCTCCTTGGCCTCTTCAAGAGCCTTTGCAAGGCGAGCTTCCGCCTCTTTGGCCTCTTGGGCAGCCGCAACAGCTGCTGCCTTCTCTTTAACCAGCGCAGCATTTGCTGCCTTAGCATTGACAAGCTCCTGGCGAACACGAAAGAGAGTTTCATTCTGTTTGGCCCAAGAGTCTTTCCAAGCCTTGCACTCATTAGAAAGTGTCTCGCGCTCATTAGAAAGAGATTCTTTCCAACTCTTGCGCTCAGTGGAAAGCAGTTTTGCAAGGGTACGAACCTGTTTAAGCTCAGCAGTTGCAGCCCACTCTTCAGTCTGCTTACGCTTTTCAAACGCAGCCCTATCCCTTTCAAGCTGCTCTGCACCCTCACGTGCAGCCTTCACCAACTCCTCAGCCTCGGCACGCAAGCGCACATTCTCCTCCTCCCTGCGCCCCAACACCTTATAGTTTTCCATAATGGCATTGGCCATTACGGAACTCCCAACAAGCATGGAGGAGAGTTGGTTAATCTGGACTTCAGTTGGTAAGGCATGGGCCCGGTTGACTTCAAATGGGGTGCCCAGACCACCCAAAATCTCCCTACACGCAGAGGGGTCAGCAGAAATATCATCCCCTTGCATCACAGACCATGGAGGGCGGTGATAGGTCATGGCCCGGTCTTCAGTATAAGTGCGGTAATAAAACTCCAATTCAGTCTCTTCAGGCTGAATAGGAGTCTCTTTAAAACCCACATCCCCTGAAGCGGAACCAGAAGCCTTCTCAGCAGCGGGGGATTTCTTGCTTCCGGTATAACCAAACTTCAAGTGAAGCTCCTTAGTATCCTCTGGGGTAATGATGTTATCATGGGAATCCACCGTATCATAGATCTGGGCCGCAGGCCCCTTCCCAGTATCCTCCTCCCGCATAGAGGGCTCAGGCCTAACAACCTTATGAACCCCCACATCCGCAGCAGTGTCATGCGGGGGAGGAGGAGGAGCATCAAAGATGGAGAACCATTCATCTTGGGGTTCTGCAATCAAAGCAAAAATACGTTAAACTACAAGTACAAACACAAAATACTTATCCAAGTTACGCATTACGTACCAGGAACAACCACAGGCTTCTTTTGTCCCACAAAAGCCCCACGTCTGGTCTGAATCTTCGGTTTCTTTTTCTCACCAGCATCAACAGCTTTCCCTGCTTTTCTCTTCTTCTCATCATCAGGCTTAGAACCCGCAGTGGTTCCACCTGTGGCCGCACCAGCACCTGGAACACCCAAGCCCTCAAGGGTGTCAGATACTACCACGTAATCGGTATATCTGCGGAAATGAGAACGAGAGATACCTTCTGCATGCGGAACCAAAGGCGGAACAACAGGAGCCTCAGTTTTCTTCTTGCCGCGACCCCACACGGGTTTATCCACTTGCTTCTTCTCTGCATGCTTTTTGGGAGCACCCTTTGACTCAAACTTACCAAGGGCCCCAAGAGTACCTGCATGTAGAAAGAATATCAGCAACATGAAACTTATAAGGCAAGAAAAGCAGACTATGAATTATACCTTTTCCCTGCGGCACGGGTGCATTCAGTACCTCGCGTGTAGGAACGCGAAAGTTATGGAGAATGGTCAAATTAAAACCAGCACCTTCAGCAGTCTTGACAATATCAACCTTGCCAGTAAAGGTTGGATCAAATATCTTCCACAGCTCAACAACAACTTCTGGTAATACACGTTCAAATTAATAACAAACAAGGGAATAATGAAACCGCACAAGAGTAAGAACACTTACCACCAGTTTTCTCCCGCACAACGGGCTTTGCATGCTTATCAGCCCTAGTCAATAACATCCGCAGCATCCACAATTCAGTGTTCTTCAACAGCCTATGCTCAATAGTCCTCAACCTTGGGAACCACTCCGCATTCTCCGCATTAGGAATGGCAATATCCTCCGCAGGGATAGGCTCATTAACATTCCGCAAAGTCATGTTGAGAACAACCGCGGCAGCTTTAACATAGAAGAACTTGCTCTTCCACTTTGTAATACCCTTGGGAGGGGTCATCAACTTGATACTTCCGTACCGTTCTCGGAAAGAGAAGAACCCAGTGTTCACCGTCAACTGATAAAACCCCCGGAAATTATCAACGGTAACCGGCAAACCAAGGGCACGAAAAGTTGATTCAAAGTGTCTAATACGAATAAACCCAAAAGGACTCATCTGGGAGATATGGACCTTGTAATACTCCAACAACTGAGCAACAAAAACGGTCAATGGTAAACGAAGGTTACCATCGATGAAAGAATCAGCCCACATGGTCACGTGACCGGCTGGAGCACAAGCACCGGTGTCACCGTCTTCGGGATAAACAGCCCCAAACACGGAGGGCATCTGTGTACTGATCATCAGTTGGTCGAACGACGCTTTCGACCACTTCAAGGGTGGCAACCCACCACCAGGGGCACTACCACCATCATCTTCGTCTTCACCGCCCACCGGAGAAGAAGTTTCAGGGTTTTCACCCTCCACATTGTGTGGGTTAGATGGTTCAGCCATCAGAAATATAAAGAAGAGAAGGATTGAGTTGCACAAAAACTCGGAAAATCGCCAGAAATACAGACAGATTGATCGGAGAAGACAAAGATAAACACTCTTTTTCACCAGAGAAATTTTTGAAATTTGAACAAAGTGAGGAGAAACCAAACGGTTTCCCCTTATATACTCATCGCAATTAATGCGATGCAGTAACCGACTTACAACGTTTAAAAAGGGCCACTGACGTATCGCCACGTGTTCAGCGACTTTTCAGCTGACGGTTATCACGCGCGCGTGGCCGCCCACGCGCCTGACAGAGAAGACCTTTACACTACTTGCTACAGTGCAGTTATGACCTCGGTCAGTGCAAACGTCCTTTCAGATCATCACATGTCAGAATCCTACCAACTTTCAACAACCCACACGTGTCATCAACACAAAAGCGACAAACATTATCCAAACTTAAGCGGCATGCGGTTTCTCTGGTTTACCGCACCATAACCCATACCGCATGTCGTTTTTTACATACCCCTCAAAATAGGCAAAAATATTTATATCTAAATTATATAAGGGGGTATAAACAATAAACCGCACATACCCACGAGCACACGTGGAATATGCGGAGATGACACACACAATCCCGCACAGGTGCGTCGGATACTCAGAACCAGCGTTGATCCTTGAAATACAAAAACCGCCTCTCAGGATGCGGTTCTTCAGGCTTCAAATCCCTCGTATCCGGTTCACAACCACGGAGGGAACGCAAACAGCTTCTCCTTAAGGAAAAGGACAAGTAGGCTGAGCAACCGCACATCAGCAACCCTGTCTCCTGAACCTTCAAGAGCTACGTCCAGGCTACAAGACTTCTAGAAGCGAGTTCTTTGCTGCAAACCGCAACCACTCGTGAGTAGTTACTACAAACCGCAACTATGCGAACGGTAGCTACGGAAGAGCCACAACTAAACAACAATGCGGAGGAGCAAAGCTACTTCAAGGAAAACTGCTTTTCAACTAAGCATGAAGGAAAGTGGCTACAAAACGAATGCGGAAGAGTTTCAACCAACTTCCCAAGTATCTAAGGTGATCTCCTCCGGCAACACTACTTAAAGAAAAGCTACTTTCCACCAAAGCGTGAAGGAAAGTAGCCCCAGAACAATGGTAACAAGTCTGCTTATGACTAGCTACCCACCTATGGACCGCATAGAATAAACAATGGTGGGCACAACCCTGCCTATGACCATGTTTATCTGCCCATAGTCCAGATTCACATTGTTCGACCAAACACGGCCAACAATGGCGCAACTACCCCACGTTTCTCAAACAAACATGGCCAACAAGGTGCGGCAACGAGGTAACCGCAAAGGACGTGCGGTTACTTGAGAGCTAAGCCTCAGAGGACGTGCGTTTACTTGAGAGATAAACCGCAGAGGATGTGCGGTTACTAGAAAGCTTAACTGGAGAACACGAACACCCCACAAAACAGGGATCATCATTGCATGTCCAGTTGCTGAACATAGAGCTTGAGCAAAGTACTTACAACTTTGCACTAGCTGACGCAGAGGTTACAACTAGAGTGACGAAGACGTACATCTTCCGTCACGATCTCAAAGGTTGGTTCGAACCCTGCTAACACCTTCAGTCACCGTTTCAAAGCTTGGTTCGAAACACCAACAGGTGGCTGATGACATCAAGAAGAGGTAGATTAAGAGTAAAGTCCTTGGCTGAGAATTCCGCATCAGACGGAACTTGCTCACCGGACATCCTTCTCAAAGGAAGGAACAATCCACTCGAAAGGCCTACTACTTACTGAAAGAAGGAGCCATCCGCATGGCCCATATTTAACCTTCTAGACAACATAGTCCAGTATCCCTCCCACATGCAACTTGCATAAGGAAGGAACACTAGACTGGGGGAACTTGAAGGGGTATGGTCCCAGATCTCGCGTCAGCATGACCGCGAATGACCATTACCCTTATCAAAAACCTCCACCAGCAATAAACTCACTTGTGTCCGCGTAGTCACACGCGAACACAGCGGTCCAATCTGTCCAGTGATGAGAAGACTTACCTTAAGGACGGAAACCAATGTTACGCATAGCGATGCTGTTGGTGCACTTGTGTCTGTACTTTGTCTGTATTTCGTCATGATACAAAACGATGTCTTTAATGTAAGGTTGATGTAAGTTTGACCAAGTCAACCATCCTCCTGGTTTGACTTGACCAAACAGTTAGCACATTGTGGGTAACATGCTTGTGTCGAAGGATGTCATCGAAGGATGGTTTGTATCCTTCGATGACCTCGAAAGATAAACATTCGATAGATACAGATGGACCTCGAAGGATATAATCCTTCGAGGTATGTATGGATCTTTCGGTAGATTTCTGGTCGATAGATGATCCTTCGACCAGATTTCCCTATCCTTCGAGCATGTTAGCTGTGTCGGGTATAAATACCCATGTAGTGTGTTGTGTTCAGTTGGAGAGATTAGGCAAGAGAAACAGAGAGAGCATTCTGTTGAGAGCACACACACACTTTGAGAGTTTATAGAATACATCTGTAAACATTGAGCTTGTAACCGGACCCTTCATTCGTATTAATACAAGTGGTGTTAATCGGTGAATCTTGCGTGTTGTGTTTGTGCTTGTTCTCGTATAAAGTCTCGGTTGCATGCTAGCTTGGATTCCGCACTCGCTAGTGTGTTTGATATAACAAGGAAAAGGTTTTATCTCATCCTCGAGAGGGACCTACAAGTGGTATCAGAGCTTTGGCTCTTCTCCTTGTTAAAACCGAGGTGTTCTTGGGTGTTTTTCGGTTTTGAAAAGTTTTTTTTTTTCTGAAAAACTTTGTTTTATCCGGTTTAAATCTTGTTCGGAAGTTTGTAGTTTTACCGGTAAACCCTTTGTGTTCATAATATCTTCAAGTGTTCTTCAAAGTTTACATCTTTTGATCTTGTTTAGGTTATTTTCGAAAGTTGTTGGTGTATTGGAAAAGGGAACTGATTAAAATAATCATACAAAATCTGTTTTTGCAGAAAAGCATGGTCTGACCATACTTTCTGCCGAAAGATTTACCAACCCATCACCTTTTTCACCAACTTGTCACCGATTGTCAACTGTGTCAGAACCATTCGATAGATATCCTTCGAACTCGAAAGACCATCTTTCGATCAGTGGAGGTTCGATAGATCATCATCCTTCGAACCAAGGAATCATTTCGAAACATTAATCTTTCGGTCTACTGTTCATTTTCGAAAGACAAGGATCCTTCGACTGGGGAGTCTTTCGAAGTCATCTTTCGAAATCATCTTTCGGTGTACAGTACTTTTTCGAAAGATAAGGATCCTTCGGTTGGAGAATATTTCGAAAAACATTGTTCGAAATTCAACAGAGATCCTTCGAACCCTGTTGATCCTTCGAACAGGTATTGATCTTTCGATCATTAATCTGTTTGTGTTTAACAGTTTGTGTTTCAGGTCTTTCGATCAAGAATCTTTCGGCTATTTGTTATCTCTCGATAAATTAACATAGTTTGTGAAAATTAAATTTTTAAAGAGAAAACTTGTTTTCATTTTTAAATCAATTTTCACTTAATATATTAATTTTTATAAAATGGGAACAAATGGTCAGTGGGATCCAACCGCGTGGACTCTAACATCTATGACTCCACAAACATCAGCTACTCAATCATCAGCTACGCAATCTGCGTCAGATTTCAACAAAGCATGGATGCAGGCTATTGCCCCACCTCAAGCTGCAATGATAACTGCAAATCAATGGGCATTGGTCACAAATCAAAGCAACAGCATTCAATCTATGATGCAGAACGACAGTGAAACTGGTACAAGCACGAAACCACCAAAGCTAAATCACATCAATGATTGGGGATGGTGGAAAGAAAGGCTGAGAACTTATGTTCAGGGGCAAGGTCAAGATCTATGGATGTGCTTCTTCACAGCTTTTGAAAATGAGTTGGAAGTTGCAGGATCTAATCCACAAACTTACAGCACTTTGTCTGAAGAAGATAAAAAGAAGTTTGAGTTAGAAAAGAAGGCATTCATGATTCTCACACAAGCTCTCCATAAAGACATTTACCATCAGTTTGTTTACTGCACGACTACTAAAAGCTTGTGGGATATGCTCACGTTACGGTGTGAAGGAAATGCTCAATCTAGAAAGATCAAGCAAGAATTACTGAAGAAAGAGTTTGAAGGTTTCACGTGTATGGAGAATGAGACTTTGGCAGAGTTATCTACAAGGTTCCATCACTTGTTGAGCGAGATGTTTGGTTTTAGAGTCACTGCCACTCCACAAGAAATGGTGAAGAGATTCGCTGATAGCTTACCAGCAAAGTGGAGCAGTTATCTTGAAATTCTCAAAGAAAATGGTGTTCTAGACACAATCAACGTTTATGAGTTGATTCAAAAACTGGAGAACAAGGATGTAGAAGAAAAGCTTAAGGCAAAACGAACACTAACTCCTCAAAATCCAGAGATGTACTTTGGGATTGCAGGAGGTATCAGTGGAGAAAGACCAGCCTCTCAACATGCAAAGCTTCAAACAGCCTTCATCTCAAACACCGGACCTTCAACAACAGATCAGTTTGATCCTTCAGCTTACACGATGTTTTCAAGACCGAATGCACAACCGACAGCTCAGCAGCAACAACCGCAACAGCAAGGGTTTTATGGAAGCTCCTCAAACTTTCAAGCCACTTCCAATCCTAACACAGTCAGACTAGACACTTCCAACTTTTCGAAAGTCAGTGTCGAAGTAGCCAAGGAGCATATGGAGATGTTGAACACCTTGGTTAGTGCTTATTGTGGATTAGTCGCAGGTCAGATTGGGAATATCAATCTAACCAATGAAGATTATCAGCAAGTGGATAAGGAAGAGTTTGAAATGATGGATATCAAATGGGCTCTTGCTAGTGCAATTCGAAGAGCAAAGGAGTTTATGGAAAGGACGGGAAGAACCAACTTGGAAAGCAAGAAAGACACCAAGTATGGGTTCGACAAGCAAGCTGTAACGTGCTTTAACTGTGGTGAACGGGGTCATTTCAAAAGGGAATGCACAAGACCAGCTCAGCATGGAAACCAAAACCCCTTCAGAAATCAAGGCAACCAGCTGAACCAGAACAGGAACAATGTTCGTACGTTGATACCTGTCAACAACCAAGGCCAAGCAGGGTCATCAAATACCAACCGGGGGCTGTTGGTTCAAATAGATGAGGGTTGTGATTGGTCGCTTCAGCTTGGAGAAGGAGGAAATGGTGGAACAACATGTTTTGCTGAAGTTGTAAAGGATTTAAAGCACGCCAGTGGTGGAGAATCTTCCACCAATGGTGTTGCATCTTCTGAAGATGAAGACAGTTCTGGTTATAGTGGAAGCTCAGATGAAGAATCCTCCACTTCAGGAAATGATCATGTGGATGAGACATCTAGTGCGTCATTCGATGCAGATATTGATGAGCTTTTGGAAGAAGCTGCAGCAGGAACTGAAAGAAGATCTAATTTGGTGGATCAAGCTGCTTATTCTTCGTCTTCTCTCCATTCAGCCTTTATGGCTAATGTCGACAGTTCATCAGGTCAGGTATGTGTCGATGAACCCACTGTAGCTAGTTGTGATAACTGTGATAGTTTGCGTGTTAAAAATGCTGATTTGGAGGCAAACATGTCTGAGTTGCAAGGCAAACATGATGCCTTACAAGCTAGTTTGTTTGACTTGCAAGACAAACATGTTTCAAGGAATGATGAGTGTTGTGAATTGCAAAGCAAACACGAGGCTTTGCAAGAGAAATATGATATCACATGCAAACACAATCAAGAATTGATTGTAGATCTTGCTAAAGCAACTGAAGCTAACGTGTTTTTAACCAGAAATGAAAAGGAGTTTAAAGCAACAATTGCGTCATTAAAACATGATGTTTCAGAATTACAAAAGGCTGTTTTGCGAAAACAACATGCTAACAATAATCTTATTGACACAATTGAAAAGCAAATGGTAGAGTTAGCAACAGCTCGATGTGAATGTGAGACAATTAAGCAGAAACTGGAAAGCTATTCAAATTCCCGCTTTGTATTGGATCACATCATTGACGTTCAAGAGAGAAAGAAAAAGGGGGATAAACCGTGTATTGGATTCAAATCATGTCCTCCCCCAATGAATCACAATTACTCCAAATCGCCTGATGACGAGGATATGCCCCGTTTTGAACCTACTGTGCCACTCGGTCTAGATGACTTTGCAGCAGGCCTCGGGTTCACAACTGGTACATCATCCTCGGGTTCATCAGAATCTGAATCTGAAACTGTGACAGATTCATCATGTGTTAAGGAACAGAGTCCTCCCATTGTTGAGGATGCTGATTCTTCGGATGATGAATCTGAAGAAATTGTGAAACAACAGTCTAACTCGGTTACACCAGATATTCCAATCGAGAATCACATCCTGTGTGATCCACCAGTGAAACCGAGTAAGACTGAAATGTCAAAAGCAATGGAGTCCCTTGTTTCTACAAGTGAAGAGAATAACTTGTTGTACACGCTCAAAGGAGATAACAAAATTTACTCTAACAAAGATTTTCCAATTAAAAATGTAAATCAAGATTTAATTGAGCAAATTTTTGAAGGATGTACTGACAAGTTTTTGGGAAACAAAAGTGGCCAAGTTACCGTCACTCAATGTGATCCAATTCCGTGTGACCAAATTAGAAAACAATACGGAAAACAAAAACCACCAGTTGAGCGAAAACAACAAGTCAACTCCGGAAAGGGTAAGGGACAGGGAAAGAAGGCTCAGAACAAGAATGTTCAAGCACCTAAGGTTCAACAACAATGGGTGCAAAACAAAAGAGCTCCTGTTAAGAAAAGAGAACCGAAAATGAACTTTGTTGGATCCACGGGTTCAGACAAACTTGAAACATTTCAGGATAAATCTAACCTTGATTTTATAAAACAAGTTAGAATTTTAAAACGAAATGAACAGAATAATTACACCCAACACACTAACGGATGTGATTTAGGTCCAAGCACGTCAAGATCACAAAGTTCATGGTCTGGTTCTTCGTCTGGTCATCAACATGTTTCTCCGAGGTTTGTAGAGCGGAGAATGTGCTTTGAGTGTGGCACCATTGGGCATATTGTAAGATACTGCCCATACCTGCAAAAGTTGAAGGCAGAAACAAGTGCTCCCCAAGAAACCAATTACCAAAAACGATCATTTTCCCCGAAACAAGACCCACGTGTCTTGAAAGAAAGGGAAAAGAAGTTAAAACAAAAGAATCAAAAGGTAATTGAGAAGGCCTTAAAATCAGAGGTCAAAGAAGAAAAACCTGTTCAAGCAAAACCTAAAACTGTAAAACCAGTAAATGCTAAACCAATTAATGCAAATACTGGTAAAGGACAAACAGCTTGGAAACAAAAACAGGTAATTCAGTCAGGGGGAGCACCACAGGTTATTTTTCCTAATCATCAAGTGATTGAAATCACTTTTCTTGATGATCAAGGACGACCCAAGTCCACAAAGGCTTGGGTCCCTCTCTCCAACTAATTTTTGAGTAAGTGTGTAGGATATTCCAGGAGGAACTTTCGATAGTCGTAAGATTGTTGATAGTGGAGCATCCTTGCACAAAATAGGCAACAGAAGAAATTGCTGCCTTTGATGGAGAGAAAAAGGAAAGGGAAACAGAAATGTCTGTTGAAAAAGATTAAAAAGATTCGACAAAATGAAAATCATTTCAAAATGTGATTGTTCAAGGCTTTGATCGGGTCCCCGTGATAGATTCAAATCAAAATGTACGCACCTGCAGCACGTCTGAAGTTCACAATCGACAAAATGAACGTGCAGTGTACATTTCTTTGTGGTGTGATTGAAGAAAATGTGTTTGTTGAACAAACCAACCGGGTGTGCGGATGCCTTGGCATGGATTGAACAACCGCACACTACCTCTCAAAGAGAAAGACCAAGACCTTCGCTGGTGCAATGTGGAAGACCAGCCGGACCCAGAGGTTTACGATCCTGTTGCTGTGAAGAGATTTCTAAGTAGCTACAAAAATTGACTTTGAAATCCACACCGGGTGGATATTCAGTTTGGGAGAGCACTCAGATTCCTTGCAATGCACGAAGCAGTTGAAGGGTACGGTTTTAAATTTCTAATCTCTCCTATACTTGTCGATATTTAAGCTGCTTTGTGAATTAGTATCTCGTTCAGCACTCTTTGGCCAGACAATGTTGTCATGGTCCGCACCGCTTACCGACATGCCAACTGATGTTTCCAAAATTCGCTAAATCATTTCTGATTAAAACTTAATTTTGGTAAACGGCATTGAGGTAAAACATGAGTTAACCAACATCGGAAAATCATTTTTGTAAATACCTTTGTGTTTTTCAAATTTGTCTTAGTTTATTGATTTTAGGGGGAGTAAATCCAACTTTGAAAAATCCAAAAACATCGAAAAATTTCAAAAACACAAAAACAATAGAAAAACAAAAATGAGTTTCCTGGCGAGCAAAAGAGAATATGATAGTACATCAGTGGTCTGTCTAAACCTCTTTAAACCCAAAATGAAAAACGATAAGCAACTCTATATAAGATGTATCGGTAGGCTCACAATCATTTTAAAGTGTGCAGGGTGATATAAACTTAAATCCGACTGAAGACTGGGTGGGAACCATTCATTGGCATATGGTCTTAGTACCAAAATTTCGTTTGAGAGATTGCCGAGGTTCTGAGATATTCGGTCTTTATGCTGCTTATCATCTGGGTATCATGGTTGTATCTTTTTCCGAAAAATAACGGGGACGCAAGTCTAGATCTTCCATGATACTATACATACGTGTACATATTGCATACGACCTCAATAAGTGATCAACAATCACATGTCCAAACAAAATAAGTGATAATATATCACAAATTCTTTCCGGGAGTCAAGTTCGTCTCTCTGCTGTACGAAAGTACTGACCTGTTCACGGACTTGCTCCTGTGCCCTCATGCATCGAAAATCAAGTTCCTCATCAATAAGTGATTTTATCACATAGGGCTTGTTTTCAATCAAAATAAGTGAGAATCTCACATCATATACGGTCAAACAGATGATAATCGGTATACTCACCGGTAAGATGAACCCTCGCGCATACCTTGATACGGGAATGTGTCGTGATGTGGATGAACACCGGTCGGTAAGTATAAACTATACCTTAACGTATCCCCTCGCCATGATTACAAATGATAAGTTGAGCTTATGTGGACAACAATACCGATAATCGTTATAGGATGATTATCTTAATGTTAACTAATTGAACAACAAGAACGTTTTGACGTGACCGTACACTGATATGATTCTCTTACCCTCGAAACTCGCAAAAAGAATGTCTGTAAATATTTATTTAATGTTTCCTGTTTATGTATCTTTGTACATATTTATTTATTGTTTTCCGTCTTTACTTTGAAAAATGAAAATTTCAAAAAGATTTTAGGTGTGTTTTAATTTAAACTTTATAAAATCCAAAAAGATTTTTCTTCAAGTTTATTTTTGATTGACCGATGTTGGAACTCGAGTCTATCCTACCCAAATTCCTGATCGTAAGCTGGAAAACAATTGCATCTTCATAAACAGTCGAAGTTAACGAGTTTTGAAAGTTAAAGAATTAAAATGAATATTTTTCTAAACTTTCAAACTGCTGTCGGTTGGTGTTTGATTGAGATTTGATCTCATATGTGTCGTTAGTTTAAATGTTACCTATATTCCAAGCGGTTGTTCTCATTATGCATTTAGCTTTCTTGCATGTGCAGATGCTAAAGGCGAGGAGAACATGTTCGATGAAAAGCTTTGGAATGAAGACACGAAGTGGAGGCACTCAAAGGATAAACTGATCGAGTTGCCGCTGTCCCTTTATCAACACCACAAGGATCTGAAGAATTGACAAGTCAAAAGATTCACGAGCATGACTCAATGGAGAGTTCAATCTAAGGGGGAGTTTACTGACACACTGCCTAAGTTAAATGGGGAGTTTGTTGATACACTTTCTACTTACGACGCGTGAAGACTTTGAAGATCCTCCGACATGAATGTGACAGAAGACGAACCATCGCGAGTAGCGTCCAAGGGGGAGTTTGTTGATGCACTTTGTGTGGACGCGACTCGGCTCGGTTCGACTCGGCCTTGAAGACACGAAGATCGAGACAAAGCTACAGCCAAGGGGGAGTTTGTTGGTGCACTTGTGTCTGTACTTTGTCTGTATTTCGTCATGATACAAAACGATGTCTTTAATGTAAGGTTGATGTAAGTTTGACCAAGTCAACCATCCTCCTGGTTTGACTTGACCAAACAGTTAGCACATTGTGGGTAACATGCTTGTGTCGAAGGATGTCATCGAAGGATGGTTTGTATCCTTCGATGACCTCGAAAGATAAACATTCGATAGATACAGATGGACCTCGAAGGATATAATCCTTCGAGGTATGTATGGATCTTTCGGTAGATTTCTGGTCGATAGATGATCCTTCGACCAGATTTCCCTATCCTTCGAGCATGTTAGCTGTGTCGGGTATAAATACCCATGTAGTGTGTTGTGTTCAGTTGGAGAGATTAGGCAAGAGAAACAGAGAGAGCATTCTGTTGAGAGCACACACACACTTTGAGAGTTTATAGAATACATCTGTAAACATTGAGCTTGTAACCGGACCCTTCATTCGTATTAATACAAGTGGTGTTAATCGGTGAATCTTGCGTGTTGTGTTTGTGCTTGTTCTCGTATAAAGTCTCGGTTGCATGCTAGCTTGGATTCCGCACTCGCTAGTGTGTTTGATATAACAAGGAAAAGGTTTTATCTCATCCTCGAGAGGGACCTACAGATGCGGCCCCGCACCGCATCCTATGAACATTTTCGTCACGACAAGGGATCTGGACAACAGAAACAGTCACTAAGCGGCGATGCGGCATAACACCGCATCCCGCATAAAATCATGGATGGAACAACCAACGCGGGAACAACATCAATGACCGCAAGCAGCGATGCGGCCTGGCACCGCATCCTGCCTATAAGGCAAGTGGGTCTGACACCACAGTGCAAGTGGCACTGGGAATAGTCGCCTACAGGCCCACGTGTATACAACAGTCTGACACCACAGTAGGACGTGGCATCACCACTGTATCCGACAGGTCTGACACACCTGCAAATAACTGTGCGATGTCAAGCTAGCTACTCAACAACCCTCCTTCACTCCTCGGCTATAAATACTCACCCAAAACCAGGTTTGAGGTATCACTTCTCAACTCTCTCAATACTACTACTACAATCACACTTTGCTTCCCAAGCAAACTACCGATTCTCACGCCGGAGAGTGGTAACAAGGAGCACCCCCCCACCCCATCCTCCTTGTTACGAGTCACGGTTTGTTTCCTTGTGCAGGAAACCCACCACCAGACGATCCAGCCGGCGATCCTCGGAAAGAAGGGATTAACCCTCTTGACGAGACCAGTGAGTTAACCCACCTGGTTAACCATTGTTTCATCAGATGGTTTCACCACCCAACTATTTGTGTGGCCTTCTTTTATAGATGGCTGCACCAGCTGGAGCAGTGGCTCTCCTGATTTGCAGTTTAGATGGTCTTTTTGAAACCTCTGCTTCAGGATAGTCAGGTTTTTGTGGAAAGGTGGGATCTTTCTTTCTTAGTTCCTCCAACCATTTGTAGGTGGCCCTGACTGCATCTTCTTTCCATCTTGACACTTGATGTTTAGACCCATAATCAGCAGCAACCAGTTCCTCTTTCATTCTCTTCAGCTCAAGTGATTTTTCAGGCACATTCTTTTTGTACTTTGCCCATTCTGGAGGAGTGTGTTTGACCTTATTCTTTATCATTTCTTGAATCCTGGCTGCTTCTTGCTCAAGCTCAGGGATGGTCCACTCCTTGTACTTGTGCTTTTCTCCCTTGTACTTCTTTGTTGCCATGATGCTTTCAATGTAGTCTTTTCTCAAAGTTTCATCTACTCTCTCTGAGATCTGTTGACATACATTTTTGGCAAATTGCTCTAAGGATCTGACTTGTGTGAGCAAGAATTGATAATTCTGCTGAATTTCTCTATCAGTTTTTCCTTGAGCATTTCTTTTAGAAATATCCTCTGCTTGTTTAGCTTTGACTTTCAAATATTCTTCAATATTGTTTGGCCTTTGATATCCTTTAACTGATGGCAACTTCCTTTTAGCAGGGTCATCCTCATAGTAGAAGGATTTGATATCTTCTCTATCTGCTTCAAGTTCTAGAGGAAATTGGACACCTGCAGGAGTAATAACAGGGATTGATTGTTGTACTGGTGCTGATGAGAGAGGAACAGGTTTAGGTATTGTAACAAGTGATAGAGATGTTGAAGATGTTGGTGGTGGTGATGGTGAATCATCATCTGGTATGAAAATCCTTCTCCTTTTTATTTTAGGAGAGGCAGATGATGTTTTGGGTGGATCAGTGGTGGTGATTTGAGTGGCAGTGGTTTGTGATTGACTAACAGTTGTTGAAACAACTGGTGTTTCAACCACTGTTGTCATTACAGCAGATGTTGTAACATCTGTTGTCTTCTGCTTTTTGGCAGGAGGAGATGGTGGTGAGATTGTTTTTGGTGGTGATGGTGGTGGTGGTGGTGGTGGTGGTAAGGCAGCGATTGTGGTGTGTGTTGAAGTGATAACAGATGTTGAAACCTCTGAAATACCAGCAGTAGTTGATACAACAGGAGTTACAACAGCTGTTTGGATGGAGGTTTGATGTTGGGGGCTTTTGGATGATGGTTTAGGAGTATGCTTCTTGAGTCTGGATGGTGTGGACTTGGGTTCCCTCACTTTTCTAGTGGGATTTCTTTTTAGCTCAGGATTTTGAACATCCTTCAGCCCCGAACAACCCTGCGCATTCAGCTCCATGTAAGCTCTTTTCTCCTTATTCCACCTTGACATATCCTTTGCCGCTCTGTCCCTTTTTACACT
Source organism: Helianthus tuberosus (assembly GCA_030545235.1). Taxonomy (NCBI): domain Eukaryota; kingdom Viridiplantae; phylum Streptophyta; class Magnoliopsida; order Asterales; family Asteraceae; genus Helianthus; species Helianthus tuberosus. The sequence goes on along the minus strand of CM060452.1, from coordinate 13,073,308 downwards.
TGCTAAAGCTTCAGCAAGTGCATTTTGGGTAACATCAACCTTTTTGCTACCATCTGGCAAAGGTATATGCTTGGTCATATTCTCCATTTCTGGTTCTATGTAGAGACCATCATCTACTCCCTTCTTCTTCCATTCTTTAATTTTCTCCCCCCTTTTGGCATTATCTGAGGGTAATTGATCAATGAAAAGGACAGTTGGAAGAGCAGTGCCAGTGGTATTGAAGATATGGGCCTTGAGTGCCTTGATGTCTGCTTGTGTGTTCTTGAACTGTCACGGCCCCCGGCCCGGTTTGACCCGTTTCAGGAGCCGCGGGACAGAAATACTGCGGTATTTAGTTAATTGAGTTTAACAGCGGAAGTTTATCATCAGGATCGTTTAAAGCTAAAATTTTCCCGATTTATTTTATTTCACAATTCGGGATAAAACCCCGATAATTTACAATATGATGTTTTTAATACGAAATCGTGATATTACAAAACATATTTCTTTATTTTATAATGAGCCACTATCTTAAGCTTGAAATGCTCCTCAGCACTTTTCCTGAATTACAACAGATCACCTGAAACATGTTTGAAAAAGGTTTTGTCAGCGGGAAATACTGAGTGAATCATTCTATTTACTAAAATGACACATTTGTTATAATTTACAGTATTAAGAGCGATTACAATGTTTCTATTATCAACCAACTACCCACGGTATTTGTCACTCGACCGAATCTGTGACTATGGTCATATCCCCCCGATTGGCTGCCCCAATGGTGACGATTATCAAGTAATGTATACAAAACCCCACATACCGGCTGTAACTTGGTGATTACAAAGACTTAATCCCCGTAATTATAACTTTGAAAATAAACATGATTTTGTAAATAGATTTGATAAAAAGAGAGAATGACTCACATTGCTGATTTAATACGGACAGAGTCTTGTCTATGAATTAGCCTGATTAACCTAATTTAGATAATAATGCACACAAAACTGGGTTAGTAATCAATACAGCATTTACGATAACTCACGAGATCAACCATCACAACGAGTGACAAAGTGCTATGCTTAACATCTGTCAAATTAACGACTAATGATAAAGCATCACCCTAATGTGGGTAGCACTTAAACACCCGTTGAGTACATTGATCGATCGGAAAATGAATCGTAGCAGCGATCGTGCTAATACCCTGTTTTGCGGCAGAATTTCGAGACCAGTGTGTGTTTTCAGACTGTTTCTATAATAACTCGAAGTGAATTTGGAATTTAAACGTCAAATCAACGCAGAAGTTCCAGTCCCACAACAACCTATTTATAGTTAAAAATTCACCCCCTCGCGCCACGCGAGGGGTCCTCCTGTTCCTGTCGCGTGGCGCGACAGGCCCTAGTCTACCCTAGGTTTGCTTCGTGTCCCAGTAGCTTGGCTGAGTTGGTTTCGTGTAATTTTAAGTTTTTGACAGCAAACTGTTTAGATTTTACCGAGTAGGGTTTACCCCCCCCCCCTGAGTTTTAGGGGGCCTGATCCTGATTCTGATTGTTCTGAAAATTTTAGGGTTTGTTCAGAATCACTTGGGTTTCTCAATTAGGGTTTCCTATTGGATAATTAAAATGCTAAATAGTACTTTTTAATGAGAGTTGTTACATTCTCCCTACCTTAATAAAAATCTCATCCTCGAGATTTACTGGAATAAGTGAGGATACTTTCTCTTCATTTCTGATTCCAGCTCCCAAGTGTATTCAGCTCCTCTCTTTGAATCCCATCTGACTTTGACTAAAACTAGTCGTTTGTGCTTGAGAAATTTCACTTTTCTGTCTTCTATTTGAAGAGGTTTCTCAACAAATTTTAACTTTTCGTTTACCTCTATGTCTTGAAGAGGTACTACCAGAGATTCATCTACTAAACATTTCTTGAGATTGGATACATGAAATACATCATGTACTCCAACTAATTCTTCCGGTACTTGTAAACGATAAGCTACTGGTCCTATACGTTGGATCACTGGAAATGGTCCTACGTATCTTGGACTTAGCTTTCCTTTCTTACCGAATCTAACAACTCCTTTCCAAGGAGAAACTTTCAACAGTACTCTGTCTCCAACTTGGAATTCAAGTGGCTTACATCTATTGTCTGCATAACTCTTCTGGCGATCTCGAGCAGTCTTCAGCCTTTCTTTAATTTGAGTAATCTTGTCAGTCGTCTCTTGCACAATTTCCGGACCTGATAATTGACTTTCTCCTATTTCTGCCCAACAAATTGGGGTTCTGCATTTTCTTCCATACAATGCTTCAAATGGGGCAGTTTCAATTCTTGAATGATAACTATTGTTATAGGAGAATTCAATTAATGGTAAATGATCATCCCAACTTCCACCAAAATCTATTACACATGCTCGGAGCATGTCTTCTAGAGTTTGGATTGTCCTTTCACTTTGTCCGTCTGTTTGGGGATGATATGCAGTGCTCAGATTTAGTCGAATTCCCATAGCTTACTGGAAACTTTTCCAGAAATGGGAAGTGAATCGACTATCCCTATCTGATACAATGGAGAGTGGAACTCCATGTAAGGATACAACTTCATCTACATACAATTTAGCCAGTCTTTCCATGCTAAAGGTTTCTTTCATAGGTAGAAAGTGTGCTGATTTGGTTAATCGATCCACAATTACCCAAATCGCATCATTACCTTTTCTGGTTTTGGGTAACTTAGTAACAAAATCCATTGTTATAAGTTCCCATTTCCATACTGGCATTTCTACTTGTTGTAGTAGACCTGAAGGTTTCTGATGTTCTGCCTTAACTTGTGAACAAGTAAGACATTTAGAAACATAGCTGGCTATGTCCTTTTTCATTCCTATCCACCAAAAGTTCTTTCTTAAATCTTGGTACATCTTATTGTTTCCTGGATGCATAGTGTACCTAGATTTATGAGCTTCTTCTAAAATCTTAGGTCTTAAGTCTCCCTGCTTAGGTACCCAAATTCTACTTTTGTTGAATCTCCAAATTCCATCTGCTCCTTGTTCTAATTCCTTGATTCTTCCTTTCATTCCTTCAGCATCATCCTTGATTGCTGTAGTTTGAACATTTTTCAATTGTTCCATTAAATCTATTTGTAGATTTAATCTGAGAGCACGAACCCGTCGTTGTTTTTCATGATACTTACGACTTAAAGCATCTGCAACTACATTTGCTTTTCCTTCATGATATTGAATATCACAGTCGTAGTCGCTTAAGATTTCCATCCATCTCCTTTGCCTCATGTTTAACTCTTTTTGCCCAAATATATATCTTAAACTCTTATGATCTGTATAGATAGTAAACTTACTTCCGTACAGATAATGTCTCCAAATTTTAAGGGCAAAAATTACGGCTCCTAACTCTAAGTCATGAGTCGTATAATTCTCTTCGTGCTTTTTCAATTGTCTTGAAGCATACGCAATTACCTTCTTGCGTTGCATAAGCACACATCCAAATCCTAATTTTGAAGCATCACAATATACTTCAAAATCTTCAGTTCCTTCTGGTAAGGCTAAGATTGGAGCATGGGTTAGTTTCTGTTTCAAGATTCTAAAAGCTTCTTCTTGTTTGGGTCCCCATTCAAACTTAGTAGCTTTACAGGTTAGCTTAGTTAATGGTACGGCTATCTTAGAAAAATCCTTAATAAACCGTCTATAATACCCAGCTAAACCTATAAAACTTCTAATTTCCATTGCTGTTTGCGGAACCTTCCAATTGGTAATTGCCTCTATCTTAGCAGGATCTACATGAATACCTTCACGATTCACCATATGTCCTAAGAATTGCACTTCTTGTAACCAAAATTCACATTTCGAGAATTTGGCGTACAACTTTTCTTTTCTTAACAAAGTTAAGAGTGCATGAAGATGTTCACAATGCTCTGTCTGACTTTTGGAATAAATAAGTATATCGTCTATAAAGACAATTACAAATTTATCCAAGTACGGTTTACAGATCCTATTCATCATGTCCATAAATGTTGCAGGTGCATTTGTTAATCCGAAGGGCATAACTGTAAACTCGTAATGACCATACCTAGTTCTGAAAGCAGTCTTAGGTATGTCTTCTTCTTGTACCTTCAATTGATGATATCCGGAGCGTAAATCTATTTTAGAAAAATATCTAGCTCCTTGAAGTTGATCAAAAAGATCATCAATCCTAGGTAATGGATATCGATTCTTAATTGTAACCTTATTCAATTCTCTATAATCGATACACATTCTCATTGAACCATCCTTTTTCTTCACAAACAACACTGGCGCTCCCCAAGGGGATGAGCTAGGTTGTATGAATCCTTTACTTAGTAATTCATCTAATTGCTGTTTCAGTTCTAACATTTCTGTGGGTGCTAACCGATAAGGTGCCTTGGCTATCGGTGTAGTACCTGGAATTAGATGAATCCTAAATTCTACTTCCCTATCTGGAGGTAATCCCGGTAAATCTTCTGGAAATACATCAGGATATTTTGAGACTACTGGTATTTCCTTAAGATCTTTACCCTTAGTGCTAATGATTACCGAAATCATATACACTATTCCTTGTTTTCGTTCATAATTAGCAACTTTCATTACTGATATGAACTTCATGGGCTTACGTGGTTTATCTCCTGTAATCCTAATTACTTCTCCAGTAGGTGCCTGAATTTCTATGGAATTCCTATCACAAAGAATTCGAGCATGGTTGGCTATCAACCAATCCATTCCTAACACGACATCGAATTCAGCTAATTTCATAGGTAATAGGTTTGCAGCAAATTTATGACCTGAAAGTTCTATTTCGGCTTTTTGCAAAACCTGATTAATTTTAACTGAATTCCCATCTGCTGTTTCAACTGTAAAAATCTGCCTAATATTGGTTAAAGGTAAACTAAGAGCTTGGCAGAATGAAGTATTTATAAAACTTTGGTTTGCACCAGAGTCAAATAATACTTTTGCGTACACATTGTGAACTAAGAACGTACCAGCTATTACATCTGGGATGAGTTCAGCTTCTTGAGTGGTCAGCTGAAATGCCCTGGCATTCTTCTTAGTAGTTCCTTCGGTCGCCTTGGGTTTGTTATCTACTGGTTTGATCAATTTAGGACATTCTGTTTTATAATGCCCCGCTTCTCCACAGTTAAAACAGATTACGGTCTTCTTTTTGCAGTTTTCTTCACGATGTCCTACAGTTTTGCAAAAATTGCAAGTGATATCGCATCTTCCATAATGTTTCTTTTTGCATTACCTGCAGAATGACGGAGCTGGAGATTGCCCTGTTCCTTTTCTTTTGAAGCTGTTATTATTACCCACACGAAATCCTTGGGTAATTTTCTGAGCTAGTTCCTTTTTCCTATCTTCATCTCTTGTGCGCACCAGTTCATCGGTTAGAGTATTAGCTAATTCTACCGCATCATCAATAGTGCGAGGTCTCGCAGCTTTAACAATATTGCGGATTTCGCTAATTAGCCCCCAAATATAGCGAGAAATGAGTACCGGTTCTGGCGAAGCCAGTGTTGGTACCACTCTAGCATATTCAAAGAATGTCGAGGTATAACCGCGGCAATCTACACCCATCATCCGATGATTTAGAAACTTATTTGTCATCTGTTCCTTTTCGTATTCGGGACAGAATTTTCTTTCCACAAAACCCTTAAATTCTTCCCAAGTCATAGCATAAGCTATTACTCTTCCTTTTGATTGTAACACAGTGTTCCACCATTCGAGTGCTCCTTCTTTGAAGAGATTCGATGCGTACATGACCTGATCATCTTTACCACATTTACTTATTGCAATGACTGCTTCGGTTTTCTCTAACCAACGCAGTGATGCAGTTGCTCCTTCATTGCCTGCAAATTCAGTGGGTTTACAAGCAAGGAATTCTTTGAAAGTGCAACCAGGCGTTGCAGTTTTCATTTTCTTGGGTAATGGAGCTTGATGTGGTTCCCTATTATGATTTACATGATTATTGCCTCCGTTTACACTATTACTGAAGTTATCTTTAGTAATCTGTTTACTAGGGACAATTTGTTGTGGTTCGGGTGGATTCTTTATAGCAGCAACGAATGCTGGAATAGCATTGGCTATCCCTTGAGCAACAATGTTTTCAATATCTTGCCGAGTCATATATTGATCTCCTGGATGTTGCTCAGACTGATTAACCTCATTTACTGGTTCATTATCATTGTTTGCCATCTGATAATATATGTATAAATTTTATTAGTATCTGATAAATAATAATTATACATAAAAACAATCAAACAAAGTTTCAACACACGTATAGGCAAAATTATCGATTTCTCGATTACATTTATATTATATGATAGTATGCATCATTACACACAAATATCTTACAGAGTTTTATTCGTAGTTATTTTACAGACTGATTTTACTATTACTCTTACTATTACACAACCACAGTTTTACCATCCTACTTTCTCTCGTCACTTGTCGTCCTAAAAACGAAGCTCCCTTTCATCGTATTTCCAAGCAATTTGTCCCACTATTTCCCTGATTCTAGTTCCCGCATCAAACAACTCTTCACCAAAGTGGCGACGTTCAACCATGTTTTCATTACTCATGGGTGGATTAGGTAGGGGTTCTGGATCGAATTGTGGAAGAAAAGAATAAGGATCGTTGACAATATTTTGAAATTGCCAATCGTTCGTCCACCATTCATCCATTCCTATGGGTTGGGAGTGGACTATTGGGTCTGGAATTGCTGGTTCCCAATTCATAGGGAGTTGGTTTTCAAGAGGATAATTAAAAATATTAGTATTAACAGGCTGAATAGTTTCACAGCTTGCCAATAGGAAATCTATCTCATCTTGAAAAGTCCTTTCCTGGTTTGGATTGGAGCTCTCTCCGATTTCTATCTAAGTTGGTCTAGAGCCTTGCCCAACTTCCATTACTATTTCTTTAGTACCTTCCTCCATCTGCATTCCTATCTCCTTAACCTCTTCCTTGTCTTCAGTTTCCATTTCCTGCTGTTTAGAACTTTCTCCGGTTATAATTTATTTTCCCTTTTTCAAAGGATTGTTTATTTTGGGAAGTTTTGTAGCTGGCTTTTTCTTACGTATACGACTTCCCCAAACGTATTTCCTTCTTTTCTTGGGTTTTGGCTTTTTCAAGGGTGGAGCATTGAATTCTACAGGTTGTTCTATATCAGGAAAGTATCCAGTAAATTCTTTGGAAACTTCGATATTCACCGGGTAAAGATTAAGGTTCTGAAAGGCTTCAGATATCCCACTCATGCTGATGTAGCATATATGCAAAATGCATAAAATACTAAGTTAAAATTCATAAATAACCTTTTAATTTATTACATACTGTGTACTGATTTATTACAAAGATAACTGGAAAATACACTTAGGTTTTGAAATTTTATTTATTGCACAGGGTTTCTAGATTGTAAGGGTAAGGTGCTAAAACTTTAAAATATTTAAAGATTTATATTTTCTGCTACTGTGGCTAGCATATATAAATTTGCCCATTTCTCATCTAGCTTATCTTCCCAAGGTGATTTATCAATTAATTCCTGGGTTTCCCGTTTAATCTTCTTTTGTCGAATTTGCTCTTTACTTTTCTTAATAATCATCTCCCTCCTTCTAGGAGAAAGTGATTCCTCGTAGTGTGCCTTTCGCACAAATATTCCTTCTTCAGGAATTTCAGCCTGATTCGAGGATTTGGTTCGGGATGAACTTCCCTTCTCATTGGATGATTTATCTAATTTAAGATAGATGCTTGACAGCTTTTGCTTACCCATACTGTAACTAACAAATAATCAGTTAATACACACATAATCACATAATAGTAATCAGGAAAAATTAAGTATTTCTAAATACTTAATTAGCTTAACTCAGTGGCTCTGATACCACCTTTTTCTGTCACGGCCCCCGACCCGGTTTGACCCGTTTCAGGAGCCGCGGGACAGAAATACTGCGGTATTTAGTTAATTGAGTTTAACAGCGGAAGTTTATCATCAGGATCGTTTAAAGCTAAAATTTTCCTGATTTATTTTATTTCACAATTCGGGATAAAACCCCGATAATTTACAATATTATGTTTTTAATACGAAATCGTGATATTACAAAACATATTTCTTTATTTTATAATGAGCCACTATCTTAAGCTTGAAATGCTCCTCAGCACTTTTCCTGAATTACAACAGATCACCTGAAACATGTTTGAAAAAGGTTTTGTCAGCGGGAAATACTGAGTGAATCATTCTATTTACTAAAATGACACATTTGTTATAATTTACAGTATTAAGAGCGATTACAATGTTTCTATTATCAACCAACTACCCACGGTATTTGTCACTCGACCGAATCTGTGACTATGGTCATATCCCCCGATTGGCTGCCCCAATGGTGACGATTATCAAGTAATGTATACAAAACCCCACATACCGGCTGTAACTTGGTGATTACAAAGACTTAATCCCCGTAATTATAACTTTGAAAATAAACATGATTTTGTAAATAGATTTGATAAAAAGAGAGAATGACTCACATTGCTGATTTAATACGGACAGAGTCTAGTCTATGAATTAGCCTGATTAACCTAATTTAGATAATAATGCACACAAAACTGGGTTAGTAATCAATACAGCATTTACGATAACTCACGAGATCAACCATCACAACGAGTGACAAAGTGCTATGCTTAACATCTGTCGAATTAACGACTAATAATAAAGCATCACCCTAATGTGGGTAGCACTTAAACACCCGTTGAGTACATTAATCGATCGGAAAATGAATCGTAGCAGCGATCGTGCTAATACCCTGTTTTGCGGCAGAATTTCGAGACCAGTGTGTGTTTTCAGACTGTTTCTATAATAACTCGAAGTGAATTTGGAATTTAAACGTCAAATCAACGCAGAAGTTCCAGTCCCACAACAACCTATTTATAGTTAAAAATTCACCCCCTCGCGCCACGCGAGGGGTCCTCCTGTTCCTGTCGCGTGGCGCGACAGGCCCTAGTCTACCCTAGGTTTGCTTCGTGTCCCAGTAGCTTGGCTGAGTTGGTTTCGTGTAATTTTAAGTTTTTGACAGCAAACTGTTTAGATTTTACCGAGTAGGGTTTACCCCCCCTGAGTTTTAGGGGCCCTGATCCTGATTCTGATTGTTCTGAAAATTTTAGGGTTTGTTCAGAATCACTTGGGTTTCTCAATTAGGGTTTCCTATTGGATAATTAAAATGCTAAATAGTACTTTTTAATGAGAGTTGTTACATGAACCTAGACTCCATAATGTTTCTCAGCTTTTGTACATGTTACTGATCAGCCATTTGTGTTTGTTGCTGGAGAAAAGGTTGAAATAGATTCCAGAGCTCATTTGCAGCAGGTGCTTGTGGTGGAGCAGGTGCTTGAGGTGGAACAACAGTGGATTGCATCTTTTGTACTTTCAACAACTGTTGTAGCATGTCTTTTATATCTGCAACAGCTGTATCCAGTTTGTCAATTCGTTCCGTCAAATCCATATATTTTAAACCATCACCCAATTTAATGGGATCATCTGATTTCCCACTAGCAGTGGTTTATCAGTGGTTGAGGTAGGGAGTGTACTCCAAACATTAACCACTGATGCCCCTTTTTCTTGGTACTGGGGTCTTCTTCCTTCAACACTTGACAACCTTTTGATGTTGCCAGTGGTTAAAACAAATCCACTGGTGGTTGGCAGAGGTGATATGTAAGTAATTGCCTCCAAGGAAGTCTTATTGATGTAACCACTGTCCAAGTGCAAACCAGTGGGTTCAGCACTTGTAGTGACTGTTTCACTTGGATTACCACCAAGAGTTACTTGTAACTCAAGGGGTGTAACCTCCTCAGGTTGTGTTGGTGGGTTAGCAAAGATTGATACATCAGACCCAGTCATTTGTTGAGGTATATTCTCATTTATAGGTGATTGAGAAGGACTGGTTAGTGTCAGGTTCAAATCAATTGCATCCAACAGCAGTTTAGTTGGTGGGGGAATTGTGGATGTGAGATTTGGTGTGAGAAGAGAATTTGCCCCGGGCAGTGGGCTGTGGATGATGGAATCAAGTGATTCCAGAGCATCATGATGTGGTGTCCCTATATGTACAACCTGTTCTTTTTAAGAAGAGACAGGAGGGGTTTCAGCTATGGGTTGAGATATTTGTACCAACTGCTGTGAGGAAGAAGCAACAGTGGTTTCTTGTGACTTTTGTGCTGTCACAGGCAGTTGCTCTGGTATCTCATCCTCCAGAGTTGCCTTTTTGATTGGTTTGGGAGGTTTTTGAGTTTTTCTTTTTGTTGGCTTTTTGGTGATTGTAGGTGTGGGTTTCAAAGCAGTTGTTTTGCTACTTTGATCACCTTGAGCAGTGGGCTCAGCAGCAGATACCTGAGGAGCAGTGGTAGCTGCTAAATTCTGCTCAGGTACCTCTGCTTGTGTTTTGCAAGGTGTTGACATCCTTGTAAAAGTTTCAGCAGTTAAGCTGTTTATTTGAATTGAGGCACCTTGTTTTATTGCAGCAGGATCACTCTTACCAAGTTTCTTTTCAAAATAATAACTCAAAAATCTTGGAAATAGTAAGAATGCCTTTGTTTCAACATTTTTAACCAGATCATTAAAAATTTCCCGAGAATAGTTAAAATTTTCTCCTTGAAGAATAGCATATCCCAGATTTTGAATTTTTAATGGTATTTCGTTAAAGGCAGTGGTTTTGTTTGAAACACACATTAGGAGGGTATGAAATAAAAATCTTGTTGCAGAAGGGAAGTAACCTTTTTGTAAGGTGTCCTTTTTGACTTCTGCATTATACCCTCTTTCCAGAAAATCATTTTTTAACTCATGTTTGGGAAAAGTAATTTTACCTTCCAGATCGTTGAGTTGAAAGACCTCTGAGATTGATTGTGGTGTAATCTTGACTGCTTTACCCTTTAAAGAAGAGTTAATGGCTATGACAGTGTCACCTTGTTTGTCAAGGGTTACATTCTTCCGGAACTCTCTTTGGGTTGTCAAGTAAATTGGTGCATCTGCTGTTAACAAAGTTTTGTACTTTGACGCAGACATGAGATCAATGATGGAATCGAATATTTTAGTGGTGCCGGGTTTGGTGAGTAAACCCAGAAGATTGTGAGAAGGTTTGTGTGGAATTTCGATGGGTTTGGCCTTTTGAGAGACCTCTTTTGAAGATGATTTGGAAATGGGTTTTGCAGATGGCTTCGATTTTGTCATTTTGGAGATGATGATTGAAGAAGGTTTTGAAGGAATTTGAAGAAAAACTGCTTTGAGAAGAGAATTTTTTAGAATTCAATTCGACAGTAAAACCTTGTTTTGGTGTGAAGTGGGGGTTTTATAGAGGAAAAAGTGAAAGCTGACGTGGCAGCGGTTACAAAAGTACTGACCACAATGTACTGCCCACATGCCAACCTCTGAGGAAATGAAGGATAGTACTTTTATGAAAGTTACTGATGAAGGCAGTGGTTACAACGGTAACAATGAAAGCAGTGGATGATTTTCACTATCAGTGGATAGCATATCAGTGGATAAGACACTGCTTTTGAACAACAGAGTTTATCAAGGAAATGAGAGAACAGGGGATGGCTTTCAGCAGTGGACAGACATTTTGAAGTAGAGCAGACTTTTAAACAAGCAGTGGTTATGGCATACTTTTAAGGATTTTAATGAAAACTTCATTTTTAGCTATTTTTAAGGATGGATTTTTGATTTTCTAAAAACATTTTAATGCTTTTATTCATAGAAAAACAAGATTTTGCTTGTTATTCCATGTTTAGCATGCCAATCCTAGAGACCAAGCATTCAAAAGTGGCAGTATCTAATGCTTTTGTGAGCACATCTGCCAGCTGGTCTTTAGTTGGAACATGATGCAGAGAAATCAAACCTTTTTCATAGCAATCCCTCACAAAGTGATGTCTGATGTCGATGTGCTTGGTGGTAGAATGGGAAACTGGATTTTTGATGATATTTTCTGCTGCCTGGCTATCCAACATGAGTGGTGTCTTTAAGGCAGTGATACCAAAATCCAGCAACTGATTTTGAAGCCACAGGAGTTGGGCTGTACAGCTTGCAGCAGCAATATATTCAGCTTCAGCAGTGGATGTTGAAACAGCTGCTTGATTTTTGCTTTGCCATGAAACTAAGCAATCACCTAGAAACTAGCACCCTCCTGATGTGGACTTCCTTGTGGTGTTACATCCAGCAAAGTCACTGTCTGAAAATCTTGAAAGCTTGATATTCCCATTAGCTGGATACCAGATACCAAGTGTGGGAACACTTTTTATGTATCTGAATATCCTTTTTACAGCAATAAGGTTGGATTTTCTAGGGGCTGATTGACTTCTTGCACAGACACATGTTGCAAACATGATGTCTGCCCTAGATGCAGTTAGGTACAAAAGAGACCCAATCATGCTTCTATAAAGAGTTTGGTCAATCAGCTCATCCTTTTCATCAGACATGACCAACTTATTTGTTGCCATGGGTGTGCTGCATGGTTTACAATCATTCATATCAAATTTGTTTAAAAGTTCTTTTGCATATTTGCTTTGATGAATGAAAGTACCATTTTGCATTTGCTGAACTTGGAGACCAAGAAAGCATTGCAGCTCACCCATTGCACTCATTTCAAACTCAGCTGTCATGAGTTCTCTAAACTCTTCACACATTTTATTGCATGTGCTTCCAAAAATAATGTCATCCACATAAATTTGGACAATCATTAAATCCTTTCCTCTCCATTTTAGAAACAGTGTTTTATCAATGGTACCTCTTTTGAAACCATTTGAGAGTAGAAAGGTGGACAGAGTTTCATATCAGGCCCTTGGTGCTTGTTTCAGGCCATACAAGGCTTTGTTTAACCTGTAGACATGATCTGGATAAAATGGATCCTCAAAGCCTGGAGGTTGACAGACATACACCTCTTCTTGAATTGTACCATAGAGGAAAGCACTTTTGATATCCATTTGAAACACCTTCATGTTGTGGTTGACAGCAAAGGCCAGGAACAGTCTTATAGCTTCCAATCTTGCTACAGGGGTGAATGTTTCATCATAATCAATCCCCTCTTCCTGTCTGTAACCTTGAACCACAAGCCTGGCTTTATTCTTGACAACAATACCCCTTTCATCAGTTTTGTTTTTGAAGACCCACTTTGTGCCAATGGGGCTAACCTCTTCTGGCAGTGGTACAAGCTCCCATACTTGTTGTCTTTTAAACTGTTGGAGCTCCTCTTGCATGGCTTCTACCCAGCTGTTGTCTTTCAGTGCCTCTTGATACTTGACTGGCTGATGGAGTGATAGAAAACCAGCAAAAAGATAAATGTTTTGGGTTTGGATTCTTGTGAGCACCCCTTCATTGATGTTGCCAATGATTTGATCAGGTGGATGAGATCTCAAGTAGATTAAATCTCCTTGGTATGGAATGATGGCATTTGTTGGCGAAGGCTGCAAATGTGTATCATCTGAGCTAACCACTGCTGGTGACTTTGATGATCCAGCAGTGGCTTCAAAAGGTGGATGAATAGGAGGTAATGGTGTGGACACATGCTGACTTTTATCCACTGTTTGGGGACTTTTGTCAGCAGTGTTTGTTGATGTGGAAGCAGTGGTTAAGGGGCTACTTTGGTCAACAACTGTTGAGGTAGCAGTGGTTGAGCTTTGACTGCTGTTTTGAACATCTGCTGCTCTTCCTATTTTGGCAGACCTTTGAGGGATGATGATTTCATACCCATAGTCTGGTGTTGAATCCTCTGATGGACCTGCACTATTAGTCTTGACAGCAGTATTTTCAAAAGTGAATTTATCAAGATCAAACAGATCTGCAGGATTTGCTGGGATTTTCATTGATGAAAGTTCATTGAACTTTACATTCAAGGTCTCCTCCACTGCCTTGGTCCGTGTATTAAACACTTTGTAGGCCTTGGCAGTGATTGAGTATCCCAGATGATAACCACAATCAATTTTGGCTGCAAATTTTGAAATGGAATCTTTTAAGTTCAAAATAAAGCATGGGCAGCCAAATACCTTGAAGTATGAGATCAGTGGTTTGATTTTATACATAATTTCATAAGCAGTCTTTTTGTGCCTGGGGTTTATTAAAACTCTGTTTTGGACATAGCAAGCAGTGTTTACTGCCTCTGCCCAAAAAGTTAATGGCAAACCTGAATCAGCAAGCATGGTTCTGGCAGCCTCAATCAAAGTTCTGTTCTTTCTTTCAACTACCCCATTTTGCTCTGGTGTTCTAGGGATGCTGTACTGCCTTACAATCCCTTTCTTCACACAGAAGGCATCCAACTCCTTATTTTTGAATTCTGTGCCATTGTCACTCCTGAAGACTTTTACTGGAAGGTCAAATTGTTTTTCAACCTGTATCACAAAGTCTTGCAAAATGCCTGCAGTCTCATCCTTTGAGTGTAAAAAGAAAGTCCATGTAAACCTAGAGAAGTCATCAACAATAACCAAACAATATCTTTTCTTCTTGAGACTCATGACATGAACTGGGCCAAACAAATCCATGTGCAGCATTTGCAAACACTGGGTTATTTTGGACTCTTCAATGGACTTATAAGAACTTTTATGTTGTTTTCCTTTTAAACAGGAAATGCAATGTTTAGGACATGAAAACAATTTTTGTGGCAAGCCTCTTACAAGGCCATTTTTTGAAATTTCTGTCATTGTCTTGAGATTTGTGTGTCCCAGTCTCCTGTGCCAAAGTTATGTCTCTTTGTTAGAGGCAGCTGAGAACAGACAGGCATCAGCTCTAGGACACTCTTTTGACATATCAACAACATAAACATTGCCACTTCTTTGAGCAACAAGTTTTGTTTTTCCGGTTTTTATTATTGCTTCAATCTTTTTGACCATTTCTGGCCCAACAATCCTACAACACTCCTTTGTGAAGAATGATCCATACCCCTTGTCACTCATTTGTGAAACACTCAGGAGGTTGAATTTCAGACTGTCTATCTGTAGGACCGGTTTTGACTCCGAAACGATTGCGAAACGGACGTGACACGTGCGGAAACCGTACACGAACGTGACCTAATACACACGACGTAATATAAACGTGATTCTATAGAAAAATATGAAATTGTACACCACCCGAATCACTTTCTCTCTCTAGATTCTCTCTCTAGATCTAGAAAGCTCCAAAACACAAATGAGCTAAAAGTCCCTAATCTATGACATAATCTCCTATTTATAGTCCAAGGCATTTAATGAGATTTCTCATTATTACAATTATGCCACCTTGCCTTTTTGTCTAGCTATCACTAATATAACGACTCATTTTCTTCTGTTTCTTGCTACGGCTCGGATTGACGAAGGCGATAGACATAAATGTACTAACAGACTCCCCCTTGGATATTGCCGCAGTCAATCTCGTAGCGTCTTGTCTTTCTATTTCTCGAACATAATCCCCTTTGATATGTCTTTAGCTTCAGTTTCTCTCCCTCTCCGTAGTCTCTTTCTTCAGGCTCCCCCTTTCGTCAAGCTTCCGTGCTTTT
Source organism: Helianthus tuberosus (assembly GCA_030545235.1). NCBI lineage: Eukaryota > Viridiplantae > Streptophyta > Magnoliopsida > Asterales > Asteraceae > Helianthus > Helianthus tuberosus. Next base: position 13,057,843 of record CM060452.1, on the reverse strand, counting down.
AGGGATCGACACCTGGCTTTCCGATTACAAGCTCTCCCTTGCTTCGAGCTCGTCTTCAGACTCCCCCTTAGATTCAGATTCTGGGATCGTAGTCTGGACTTTTCCTGCAATCACTCATACAACTATAAGTAACAACATTTTAAACTTCCAGATATCGTAATCTGACAATTCAATCTTCTCAAAATTACTTCTCATGAATTTGGCAGTTTCATTGAATCGTATCGGAAACTAGCTCTATAACAATATAAACATCCAAATCCCCCACAGTTAATCATCCAAGTCCAACTTAATGACCTTGGAGATATCACAAACTGTTTTTGAATTTTTTATTTTAAAACTTCAAGTTTCAAATTAATGAACTTGATTTATTTTCAGAAACACGATCAGCTTACTTAGATTTTGAAACCCAGCACTCAGACATCGGTTGTCGAAAATAAAACAGAAATCAAAATCTTTTTGTATTTTCTGAAAATATAAAGCAGTAAAGAAATATGTACAAACATATTTACAGACAATATTTTTGTTTTGAGTATGCGTCAGAGGATCATATCAGTTTATGACAAGTCACAAGTACCGTTGAGCTTAATTTCACTTTAAGAATTAAACAATTCACTTAGATTGTCGATATACTGGTCCACTTAAATTTTCATACAAATTTCAACTGATTTAGGATACGAATTAGGTATTTTAAGAACTTAAACCCATTCATGTGTCCCACCTCTTGAATATACTCCCGTATCCAGATCCCAATATTCAGTCTTACAGGTAATTATAACACAAATGATATCTGTAAGGGGTTAATAAATTATGAAGAATCATGAGAGCTCAGGTCAGAACTACCGTTCAGCAGAGAGATCATGACTCAACTTGGGTGTGTCCCCTTTAGAGGATCTTTTTTACAACAGCATTGCTAAGCAGTTTTATTGTCTTATCATATATGCTGAGGGTGATGCTGTATTTCAAGCATTTGCAGAAAAGTATTATTCGAGGACTAGGTCAGAACTTCCATTCAGCAGAAGTCCCGGAATAATACCCCAGATATCACTGAGTATAAAAACCTAGTATATCAGATTATGAGACCTTTCAAACGAGATTTCAGGGGTTACCTATATATCCAAGTAGTGTTCCCCACGAAATAAGCAAGTGTTTGAATTTAGGTTTATATCCCGAAAAAGTTTACTAAGTGTATAAAAACCTACCGACACATCCACGGTGAGATCGTTTAACACATTTTGACTTTTCAATTCTTTAGCGTACTGTAACTGTCTACTGATGTACTATCATTTCCTCTTTTTACGCAAAACTCAAAATTTTGAATTTTATCATGTTTTTGGCTTTTTCAAATTTTCAAATGTTTTTGGATTTTCTAATGACAATTTTTCTCCCCCTAAAATGCAAAACCATTTAAATAAAATTTGAAAACCAATACTGATAGCTTTGTCTCGCCATCCATTTTCTGCATCTCATGCTCTGTTTTGCAGAAAATATAACATACCCCCATGATTTACAACACATTGATATTTTACAGTTTGAAAACCGTTTTTCAATCTGATGAAAGTAATCATGTTTGTTCAGCCGTGAGGGTTTCGGCGTATTCAATCAACATACATTCAACCAAAATTAAAAACAAACATATTTTTGATTTTTAATTTTTCAAATTTTTAAGGTTTTGAAAATATTGTTTATTTATATACAGAAAACAATCAAACTAAACTCCCTGTTCAACCAAACCAGGGTCCTGCAACCTCTTCCTGTGCCAGGCTGCTCCAACTACCATTCTCACAATCTTCAGCTTCGTTGAGCACCTGCACATTCAAACTTTATCAATCATTTGAACAATTTAGCCCAGGTCTGTTGGACCTTAGGCATTTCAACACAATAATTTTCATTCAACTTTGGAAACTCTTTGTCACTTAAAACGTTTTCAATTTTGACTTCAACTTTCTCATCTTTTACCATCGTTACTTGTTTCTTAGCACTCCATATTTGACCTTCCGGAGTACCTCTTTTGTAAAAATTTGTCTCTTTTTTGAACCTTTTGATTTTGAATAACATTTTTAGGTTTCCAAAACTCTTGAGGTTTTGTCATATCAACAGATGTTCTCCAACTCTGTGTTGTTCTCAATCTGGGTGTGTGAGAATTACAGGTCTGTCTTGAATCGAACCTGTTCGGGTTTGATTTCCAATTTTGATTTGAAGCAAACTTGTTTGTACTGTACCTCCAAGTTTGTTTCGAATCAAATCTGGTTGACCTTGGTTTCACATCCTCAGATTTATGTTTTTCAACATCAACAGGCTTTGGATTTGGACACTTTCGAGCAACATGTCCAATTTGATCACATTTAAAACACACTTTCTTTGAAACATCCTTGGCTTGTTGTTGTTTCTTTCTCATAGCATCAAACTCTTCATTAGACTGTTGTCCAAATTTGAGTTTTTCCTCTTCTTTCAAGCTTTTCCCTTGAACAAAACTCATCTTTTGTTGCAAATTTGGCTTTTTACTTTGATTCCAATTCCGTTTCTTTTTATAACCCAAACCAGCCTTCATGTTTTTCTTCTTAAAACCAGGTTTGTTATAAAAAGATTTATGACCTTTACCAGCAAGCTTTGGAATCTCAGACTTCTCAATCTCAACCATTTTAAAAACTTTATCAACCTTTTCTGAAATCACATTCTGAATCGGGAATACAACATCTAAGAATAATTTGTCCGATCCAATCATGGTATAAACCAATCCTTTTGAATCATCATTCAAATTTTTCTCGGATTTTGTGTTTTTCAGATAACCATCATAAAGATTTCCTTCATCTTCATCTTGTGATTCAGACTTACCTTTTGTTGATTCATCTTTCAAAACGCTTTCAACAACCTTACTTACCACCTCTGAATCATTAGCATCATCAGATTTGGAGTAAGTCACATCGATACTTTCAGGTAACTGGTCAGCTATGTTCAAACCCTTTGCCACCTTTTCCTCATCATAAAAAGTATAATTGTTTCTCAATGGTGGTGGTACCTGATGAAATTCTGAACCAATACCCTTTTTGCAATTTTCAGTATCTTTGTCATCTGGTGTGATGTTGAAAATGCGTTCGAGAATGTACGAAGAGTTATGATAACTTTGAAGTTTTGTAACAACCTTTTCTTTTTCAGCCAAGACTTGTTTAAGATTAGCAATTTCATCAACACATTTGTTTAATTCAATTTGCTTTTCTTTAAACTTTCTTTCATACATTTCTTTAGTGACTAAAGTTTCAGATAATCGTTGATCAAAACTTTTGACTTGGCTCCTCAAAGTATCATAAGCTTCTTGTACTCTCTGACTCGACCACTTTAAAGAATCATACTGTTTTTGTAAATCTTGAAATTTAGATTCTTTTTCAACACAATCGACACATTTTGTAGAACACAATTGTCTATAAACATCATTATCCTTTTCAAGACCTTGACATTTCTGTGTCAATTTTTCAACTTTTAGTTTCAAAATTTCTTCTTTTTCAATCATTTCTTTACATTTTATTGTGAAAACATTTTCAAGTTTAACTATGTCATTATCTTTAGTTTTTATGATATCATCTTTTTCAGTACAGGCTTTGTACATTTCTATGCAATTCCTGCACTTGTTTTCTTTTTCATCAACCAATTCAACATTCAATAGATCAGAAGATTTTCTAACCTCAGTCTCATGCAGCACCGGTTCTTCTGACTCAGTTTTCTGATCTTCCTCCTTTTCTTCTTTCTGAGCTTCTTCATTCTTCTGCACTTCTTCATTCTTCTGCGTTTCTTCAGCTCTCTGTTCCTCTCCAGCAAGCTTTGCAACAATCTTAACTTCTTCAATCATCTTCTTCAATTCTTCTTCTTTTCTCTTCTTCATTTCTACCACCTTCGGTAGACTTGCTTCACAAACCTCTCTAATTTTCTTCTCCAAATCAGGAAAATATGCTTTATCAGATAACCTTCGTGTGTTGAAAGTAGCCTACCTTGGAACCAAATTTGTTATAGCTTCGAAATCCACTTTTGATGGGTCAACAACTGGATTACCCCGTGGATCCATGTAACATTCCAACTCTTCATTCCATCTTTTTGCTCTCTGGGCTTCTTTGAATGGTTCATTTAATTTTCCGATTTCCCATCTTGCATAATCTGCTTTCCAATATCTATCAGGATCAGCATCAGCCACAAATGCATATCCAACTGCATCTTCTTCAGGGCATACTTGACTCCAGTCGTAACCTTCATCATCATATATAACTGCAAGAGCCCTTGATTTTTCTTCAGGCTGTTTCAATCTTGGTGGCTCAGATTTGTTCTGATGGTAAATCGCTTTCTTGTAATAATCTTCGTTGAATGGGTTTGCAGAATCATCATCAGCATACGCATTTCTGCACTCGCGCTTAAAGTGACCTCTTTGTTTGCATTTGAAGCATGTCACCTTAGATTTATCAAATCCCAGTTTGGTAGATGGTCCACCAATTGACTTTCTCCCCGTGATCTCCATGAACCTCTGTGCCCGACGAACAGCACTGGCCATGCACCATCTTATATCCATCAGTTCCATCTCCTCGGGGTCTAATTGATCATAATCTTCTTTTGTCAAGTTGGTGTTGCCAATCTTCTCTGCAACGAGGCTTTCATACGATTCAAGTACAGATGCCAAGAAAACCATCTGTTGTTTTGCCGATTCTTCGCTGAAATTCTGCCCATTCTTCAGATCCACTTCGATATTACACTGAAACAAATTCTTTGAAGCAGATTGGTTTGATGTGTTTGAAGAAGATCCACTGTGAAAACCACTGTGAAGACTTTCATTATTCACTGAACTTGAACTTTCTGCAGAAAATGCTGTTTTTGGAGATCCAGCCTGTGGTGCATTTCCTCTGTAGTAAAGCTCCACATTTTGCTGATAAGCTGGATTATTGACTTTAGATCTCTTTATCTCCAACTCATGGCTTTTAAGTCTTTCAATCAGCAAATCCACTTTCAAATCTTCAGGCTTGATTGTGTTCTTCAACATTAAAGCGAAGTATTGCCACTCTTGATCATTTGGCAATGAATCAAACAATTTATCCACCAAATCCTCTTCAGAATATGAAATTTCATGTCTGGCCAGCTCCATTTTCAGATGCCCAAATCTTTCGATCATTTGACAAACAGATTCATTTTTCATACAACTGAAAAGATCAAACTCTTTACGCAACAATTTCTTTTTGTTTTTAACAATTTCATTACTTCCTACACACTTTCTCCCTAACGCTTCCCACAAACTCTTTGAAGTTTTCTCTTGTTCAAGTAACGAGATAATATCCTCTCTCACTGACTGTTTGATTAATGTGATCATCTTATATTCAGCCACAACATTTTTTTACATCTATGTCTGAGAAATCTTTTGGATCTATTAACTCTCCTCCCTCTTTTACTGGTTCAGTGTATCCATCTGTCATTTTTAACCAGCTTTCAGGAGCGAAAGCTATTACCCAACCCTCAAATCTGTTTTTCCACCAGTGATAATCTTCCACTTTCATTAGCTTTGGTGGCTTCTGTTGACTTCCATACATGTTCTCGAATTTCAAATTCTCCGAAATCTCTCTTGAATATTCTCTCATCTCAGATCTTCTATCTGTCGATTCGGAAATGAACGCGTTGTAGAATGTGTTGTAGAATTCTTCACCGTTGCTCGACATCTTGAATCACCTGAATCAAACAAACAAACAATCAGTTTAAAAACTTATCAATTAACAGAATAAAACTGATACTCGAACTGGTGATAATTCTGTGCGGATTGAAGGTTAACAGACTATGCGGACAGCTATGACCCGGATCAAATACAAACGACCTTTTCCAATGACCTGACTAAAACACACGACCTTGACCCTTTCAAATGATTTTGCAAACTGAAATCAAATCTTTGTGTATATCAAATTCAAGTCACATGAGCCGAGAACACTTTAGTCTGATTGAGCCGTAAACAATTCACTGACTTTAAAATAACCGACAAACACTTCTTTAAAAATCACATGCAATCTTGTTTGATCACATTCACATGTACTGTCTCGGAAGTTGAACCCAAATGCCGACAATGTGTCACATAAAGACTTTAATGATCCGACAATCCTGATCAATCCTAAATGCTCATTGGACCTCAAAACCACTAATCCGAATGTTCACATGCAAACCAATTCTATAAATCTCGAGACTTTGTAACTTGACTTAATAGCCGACAACTTTGATATTAATCAACTTTGATTGGACCGTTCACATATCTAGACTTATCCAAGACACATGATATCATTTACCAACTATCTGACAATCCTTATTTAATGTGTCACATATATCGATGAACTTTCTAAGCGGTGTGTTGATTTCAAGCGAGACTCATGAGCAAAAACCCACACGTATTTTCAAGCGAACTCAAATATATCAAGCGAAAGGGTGTGTCTCGCTTCAAATTGCCACGTGTTTCAAGCAATAGGATACTAGTTCAAGCGAGAGACTCTGTTTTCAAGCGATAGGGTACAGTTCGGTCAAGCGAAACCCAGTTTTAAAGAACTATTCAAGCGAAACCAATCAGATATCTCAAGCGAAAGCCTTAATATTCAAGCGAAACCTCAGAATATTCAAGCGAAAGCCTTTGTTTCCAAGCGAAAGCCAGCTGTTAATCACGAAATCGGACCTAAAACTTTCGATTTCTCCTAAATGGCTTGGAATTAGGATCTGAAACTTGGTAGGATTGTAGATCAGGTGTTTTCGCACAACATATCAAAAAATCAGACGATTTGGACCGTAAAAACCTGTTCAATTTGACGAAAAACCGTTAAAAACGTGAAAAATGAGTAAAAGATGAAGAAATAGATGATATTCAAATCTGAAATCGATGTAATCCTGTGCGAAATCGTGTGATAGATCAGTGCAATCGAGCTCCTGCTCTGATACCACTTGTAGGACCGGTTTTGACTCCGAAACGATTGCGAAACGGACGTGACACGTGCGGAAACCGTACACGAACGTGACCTAATACACACGACGTAATATAAACGTGATTCTATAGAAAAATATGAAATTGTACACCACCTGAATCACTTTCTCTCTCTAGATTCTCTCTCTAGATCTAGAAAGCTCCAAAACACAAATGAGCTAAAAGTCCCTAATCTATGACATAATCTCCTATTTATAGTCCAAGGCATTTAATGAGATTTCTCATTATTACAATTATGCCACCTTGCCTTTTTGTCTAGCTATCACTAATATAACGACTCATTTTCTTCTGTTTCTTGCTACGGCTCGGATTGACGAAGGCGATAGACATAAATGTACTAACACTATCAGATTGACATTTTCAAATGTTACATTTCCAGACTGTACTGTACCAGACCCCAGAACTTTCCCTTTACTATTTTTCCCAAAGGATATATCACCCCCTCCATGGATTTTGAAGTCTTTGAGGAGGGCTTTACATCCTTTCATGTGCCTGGAGCCTCCACTATCTACATACCAAAGGCTATCAAAGCATGCAGAAGCTCCCTGCACATGAAGTAAAAGGATTAGTTCATTAGGGTCTCCAAAGCCAATAGGGCTTTGGATGGGGTCTCAACAGTGTCTGGGATGGATGCAGATTGATGGACAGTGGTTAGGTCAGGGGTTTGGACAGTTTTAGGGCTGTTTCTTTCTAACCACTGTTGTGGGTTTTGCCCAATCACCTGTTGGTACCCAAAAGGATGCCTGTTCACTTTAGGTTTAGAGGGCCTTTTGTAGGCCTCATAAACGTATGGAACCCTAGGGTATGGTGGTTGTCCCTTACCTCTTCTATATTGATTGGCAGGGGGTGCATCAGTAACCTGAACATCTCTTTTAATAGATGTTTGGTTCAGCTGTTTTGTGACAGCTATTTGAACTGGCACAAACAGTGGTTGGTTCTTAGTGAATTTGACAGATGATGTTGATGGACTCAAGGATGTTTTAGCAATGTACTCATTCTTTTTCACATCAAAGTTTTTGAGATACACACATGCTTGAGTTTTGTGGTTTGTTTTACCACAGACGATGCAGCTTTCAGCAGGAACAATGACACTTGTTTTGTTCAAATCATAAGCTTTTAAATGGAAACAGTCTTTTGTTAGATGATTCCTTTTCTCACAAAATTCTCAAAACAAGTTATTGATCTTTTCTTTCTTCTTTCTCTTTTCAGACTCCTTTGCAACAGAGGTTTTAACCTCTGTTGGGATGTCCTTGAGAGGAATGACTTTAGCTTTTGGAGCTTTAACACCGTCAGTGGTTGTAAAGTCCATGGGTTTGAAATTTTCAAGAATGTCAAACTCATCAGACCATGTGGGTTTAAACTGGTATTTTTCAAGCTCCTCAAAAGTAGAGGATCCCACTGGTCTGTCAAGTGTGATTTTGTTACCAAGTTTATCAGTGATTTTCACTTCTTGGCCATTCTTGTTTGTGGGGATGAACTCAGTGGATTCATCAGTGGTTTGAACAGATTTTTCAAAAGCAGTGTTTTCAACTTCATCATGTTTTCTAAAACCAATTCTAAATTTCACATTACTTTTGATCTGTTTTTCCAACAAGAGTTCATAACCTTTGCATGATTCCACCCATTTCTCACATGTGACTTGGGTGGACTCCAACTCTGTAACACCTCGAAAATTCACGTCCTATAATGTATTGACACGTGTCATAAGCTTGAACGTGTGAAAGAATACTCTAGAGGGACTAAAGTTGACAAATAAAGAAACTATGGGAATATAAGGGTTCAGAATGTCAACAACGGATAAATATGCCTTACAATAACCCTACAGGATGTTTATACATTCACACGAATGAATCATGGATCTTACGAAGCTAAATATAAAAGAAAGTGAGAGATTACAAACTACAGGGGTTAAATGTGTCAACATGTTTAAAGTATACCTCTGAGTGACCTTTTAGCAAACCCGAAGCTTTGTAACGATTAAATATGCTCACTAGAATACATGATAAAAATATCATCAAGTTTCGTTATCGTATGAGAAAGTTATGATCAAATTCATATACGAGGGGTTAAAAGCGTCAAAAGTAAATTTAGAAGGCTTATAATGCAAGAAATAATGTGAAAACGACGTTTGGAAGGTCCAGGGGCCAAACTGTAAACATTTGAAAGTTTTGTTGTGTTGGCATGTTGCTTGCGCACCTCAACACTGTGAGCGTTGCGGTGCGCAAGCAGGTCCCAGGTGCAGAATTCTTGACAGCTGCCTGTTAATTCCGGTTGCACCGACTTAAAACGGTGGTATTCGAATTCAGGGGCTTGTTTGATGGTTTTAAAAGGTCTAGGGACACTTGGAATGATCCCATAACATCTCTAGGCTTGTGTGTAATGATCTAAAGGCATTTAGAAACCTATATAAGGGCCATGAACTTGGGTTCTTGATTGCTCATTCACTTATAAACTTCACAACTCTCTTCTTGGAGGTTCCTGGAGCTCAAGCATCCTTCCTAGTGATCATTAGTTGTGCTTAGGACTTTTGTACGTGTAATTAACCTTTCTTAATTCGTTTTAGCTTAGTTAATTAGCTAAAAGTCAAACCATCGTAATTAAGGTTTGACTTCGTGATTAATTAAAATGTGCTCAGTCAAATCACGAATTAAAAGTACCTTTAAGTAGGTAATTATATGGGTAATAAACCCTTAAAAGGGTATTCTCTGATACCCACTCTATCTAGGTCAATTGTCGAGTCAAACTTGATATTAAAAAGTCAACAGGAAGCTTAATTTTAAATTAATGCATAATTAGCAATGTAAAGACTATGCAACCTGTTTTATCATTAATATAACTTGGTAATTAATATAAGAACATGTCTAAACATGTTCAACTCGACAATTTTCAGCTTAGGCTCGGTTCGGAACCGAAAGTCGCATAGTTTGACTTATGCTTTGACTTCCAGTTCTGACCCGTTTAAGCATAGTTTAGAAATGCCTTAGAGCTTTATTAGGACCAAGTTACCTATAAGTATAACCCTCTGTGATTATACAACTTGGTTCATTAGTTATCCGATTCATATGCATGATTCCGTTAAATGCTTAAATGTTGACTATTATGCCCTTTTGACCTTAAAACGTGATTTTTGAAAAAGTAAAAGAGTAGAAACCTTAGATACTAATTTATAAACTTGCACCTAAAATTTGACATCAGTTTGAGGTCTAGATTAAGAGTTATGCTCATTAGCGTAATTTGAAAGCTTTATGTTAATTAAACGGCATAATTAGCGTATAGCCTAATTAAACCCACTTTTTGATATCAAACTTTTTACCCACTGATATAATATAATATTTTGGGATTTTTGAAGATTTTTATTTAATTTTTGGCTGATCATAACATAGGTCTTTAAGTATGATTCGGTTAATGCCGGTTTTACCCTTTTAAGCCATAAAATGAGTTTTACAAATCCTTTTGACCCCAAACCTTTTTCTACTGATCTAATATAATAAATAAAGTATTTTCAGTCTTCTGGAATTATAAAAATATCAGCTTTCCTGTGAAAACCCGGAAATGGCTCCAAATCGCATTTTTGGGCATTTTTGACGCATAGTATGTGTTAAGATTATGTTGAGCACATAAGGTTTGATACCTACTGATATTTTAAGTAAATTATTATATTTTTACAGTAAGCTAAAGTCTTACACTCAGGTTTCCAGTTTTGACCTTTTAAGCCTATGAGAAATTACCAAAATGCCCTTAAGAGGCATAGTTTGGTTATAAAGGATAGATTTCACATATATATGATACCCTACTGATATAACCTAGTAAATTGAGTAATTCTATTGATTTCATCATACCCGAAACTCAGGTTCATATTTAAACTCTTTTATAACCTTTTTAATGACCAAAATACCCCTACGGGGCGTAATGTGAGTCTAAATCCGTTTTGGGCATAATATAAGATATCTTTCTGATGGCACAACATAATTAAAGCATAATAACTTAGGGAACTTTCATATGACTCATTTGGTTACTCGTTACGCACTTTTCGCGTTCGGATCGGCGTATGTAACTAGTTTGCATATATTAGCCGAAACGGGTCAAACCATATCATTTTTGTCTCAAAATCCAGAGTGTGTGTAGATTACCCATATTATACAAGTCTTCAAACTTGTCGGGTCAAAACCACATTCTAATCCAGTCTTCACCTTATCATGCGTTTGAACCGTATCTTTCTGTAAGACTAACCGGTCCAAGCTTAGGCTTAATTAAAGACCCGTTAGCATTCTAATTGGTTATTTATACCATCATTCCAGACTAGAGCCTTCCGGTAAATGGTACCTACGCTTACTTAAGTGAATACGGCTGAGTTATTAAATTCTTACTATTTAAGACAGGAGCTAGCTCAGGTAAATACTCTTAACTTATTTTCCCTATACGGGCTTGGGATACGGTATAAATAATACCGCTTGGTCGGGTATTGAATATTTAGTCGAATTGTGATTAAATTATTGAGGTAACCCGGTTTAATCTGTATTGTTTGAAATAAAGACCTTTAGGGGTTAATGACCATGTCCCGGATATCCTTGACATCATTGTGTTATAAAATGGCCACGCCTTATGCACGGGGTGTAGGCATACACCTGACAGTTGTTTAAGGAAAAACGGTATCTCACTCTCTTGTGGGCCTATACTTGTGGTGTGTCTGTTAATCTGACTCGGTTTCTACATCGGGCCCTGAACGTATAATGAACATGTAAATCTGTATACAAGATTATAACTATAATTGTCCCAAGTTATAAAGAGTTTGTGCCTTGTGCATTCAAATCAATTTTTATTAAACCTTTTCAAAATGAGTCGGTTGTGTGTATTTACCAGTGAAAACTGATGTATTTTCCAAAAGGGTTAAGTGACAGGTACTGGACGTTACTGGCTGGAAGCTCAGGGCGTTAATAAGGAATCTTGCAAGTTCTAGGCGTCTAAAGTCTGTTGAATAATGTTTATGTTTTAAGATCCGCCTGTGGATTCTTTACTTTCCGTTGTAATACTGGATATTACTTTATATTTGGATTGTAATATATTTATCTTTTGCTTCCGCTGTGCATTCATATATATTGTGTTGTTTGACTATGATGATATCAACTACGTCACGATACTCCCCTACCGGGCCCACCGGTGACACGTGGAAATTAGGGGTGTGACAAACTCCTTTTTACAAACATGATATTTTTCTATCATAGTTTGAAGTTGGGTTTTGGTTATGCTCTGCTCTTCTTTGAGACTGCTGATTTCTTTATCCTTTTCAGCCAATTTGTTTCTAAGTTCTTTTAAAGACTTTTCAAATTTGACTTCATCAGACAAGACTTTGTCCCTAAGGTTTTCATTTACCTCTTTGATGTTAGCAAATGCAATGATGCATTGGTCTGAACACAGTTTTTCAAGAACTTGAGGTGATACCTTGGCAGCAGCCATCATGGCACAATCACATTGATGATTTTCTTCATCATCAGCTCTTACTTCCTTCTCACCTGCTCTCTTCTCTTCCTCTTCTTCTTTGTCCTCTTTGGACCAGGGATCTGTCAGTGGTTCAATCAGGGTTTCTGAATTTTCTCTCAGCATCAGTTCACCAGCAATTGCATTAACAACTGCTTCAGTCACCTCATCCACTGTTTCATCACTTAGCTGTTCACCTTCAGTTTCTTCTCCCTCTGGTATTGACTCTAATGCCATCAAACAAAATTCATCATTAGAAGGTTCATTAAAAGCATAGAGTGCAAAATTTTCATCACCAAGCTCATCAGGCATGCTGCTCCAGTCAACAAAGCCTTGAGTGAAGAAGCTTTGCTGATCTGGTTGAACCACTGCTGGAGCAGCTGTTTGAGGTGCAACAGTTTGCACTTGTGCCTGGGGGACAAGGGTTTGAACATACTTAATTTATGGAACAGTGGTTTGGACATAATGCACAGGCACAGGGGTAGCAACATAGTGAGCAGTGTTAACATGGGCTGCAGGGGTATATTGGGTATAGTGCACAGTGCTTTGATTTTGTGGTCTAGGGTTTGAGCTGGGATGAGTTATTATAGGACCAATAGTTTGACTCCTGCATTCCCTAGCAAAATGACCTAGCCTATTGCACTTGTAAAACTTGATTTTTGATTTATCCAACCCAACCCTTAAATTCCCATGTAACCCTTGGAATTTTCTCCCTGTTCTTTTGTAGAATTTGCTTGTTCTTACACTAAGCAAAGCCAATTGATGCAAGATGTCCATCTCTTCTAAGTCAGTGGGATCAAAGTGTTGCAAATCATTGAGTTCAAAGCACAAATTATCTGACATCTGATTCTCACAATTTGCAGTAAAAGCATAATTTGCAGAGTGAGGATCAGGGTTGTTAAAATTTCCACCAGCAGTTATATCAATGAAATGATCATACCCCTGTTCCTTACCACTGCTACCAGATTCTTCCTGACCAAAAAGAGCTGTGCTACCGAATGAGTAATCATCAGTAACTTTTCCAGACTCTTGCAACTTCTTTTTCTGGTTCAACTCCCTTTCATAGGTCAGGAGTCTACCATGAGGTTGGGTCAGGGTCAGATCTTTGAACTCAGCAGAATTTCTAGTGACAAAAGCTATGGTATCCCATTTTTCAGGTAGTGATCTAAGGAACCTGCTATTTTGAGTTGAATTTGGAAATGTTACTTTAACAAGCCTTAGTTCACTAATGAGACAACTGAATCTCTCAAATTGCCGAGTCAATGATTCACCCTTAATGTGACAAAATGTTTCATACTGCTGATTCAGAATTTCCCTATTGTTTTCAATGACTTCTTTTGTTCCCCCAAACTGTTCCTTCAAAGCATCCCATAACTCTTTGGCACTGTTACAATGTAACAGTCCAGCATAGATCTCATTGGGTAATGCAGATGCTAAATGCTTTGGCATCGAGTTCGAACTTTTGAAAATCAGTTTCAGTATAGTTTTCATATGGTTTTGGTACGAACTTCTTTGGATCCTCAGCACTTGGCACCATAGGAACATGGGGACCAAAAACAACAGACCTCCAACATCCAGTGTTCTGTTGAGCAAGGATGTGACCCATCCTTCTCTCCCAGATGTTGTATTCATTACGTTTAAGCATGGGTGGTTTAAAAAGTGAGCCAATGTTATTCTTATCATCTTGTGATTGTGACGTCATCCTGGTTGTTTTACAGGCACTGATTAATCAACTTTGATGGTGATCAAACCTTACTCTGTTTTTCAACAAACCGAACAAACTATCGATATCAACGATTATGAGCTGAACTATTTATGTCAAAATGATTGTTAAATCAAATTTGACTGTCCAGGCTCTGATACCAATTGTTGGATCTGAGTTCGGTTTTGATTGTATTTTTCGTTTGAATTATAATGAAGATGGATGAGTTGTGCAGCGGAATTAAGATGGAAACAAACTTTGCATACAATCAAACGAGAGTATTGCTTTGATTAAACACTTTTTACAAAGAACCGAAAGATTGAATTTAATTTCAACAACGATTACAATGCAATGCTTAATACAAACTCCCCCTCAGCCAGAGCTCAGTGTTTGTTCGTGCAGAGAAGACAATTTTGCAAAGAGCTAATAGAACAGTACAAAGCACTGTTCTATTTATAGGCACTAGCAAACCACTGAGCATCTAAGCTGACGTCACCATGAAAGTGACATCTAACCTCCTAACAAACTCTAACCTCTGATCAATACAAACACTGCTATGCTAACTACTGCTATTACATTTCATTACATAACAGATATCTAAATAACTGCTGCATCCTTCCACTGCTGTGATCCTAGCAGTACTTGTCCGGATCAGCAGTGCTTGACTCAAGGCAGTAGATTGAACAGCAGAGCTTTAGTCTTTCATCAGGCCTTTACTTGATCAGCAGTTTGTAGGTCAGCAGTTTGCACAATCAGTAGATAGGAGGTCAGCAGATGTTGAAATCACTTTCAAGGGGAGAGACTTGTATGTAACATCTGCTTATTCTGGATCCACTGCTCTGATCCAGTTTTGGCTTTAATTATCTGTTCCTCTGGTAAGGTTCAATCCCAACAAGATTTTATTTGTTTAAATATTTATTAATGGATTTTATTTGTTTAAATATTTATATAGTAGAGAAAACGGCTGATGTGGAAGTTTATGTGGAGCATCCCATAATATTTTCACATTCATAAAACATAGTAACTCTAAAATAAACAACAACAAATATAATAAAAAATATTAAACATTATACCACTAAATTTTATTTCATAAGTTACTCTAAAATAAACATCAGCAACAGAAAACAAATTAAACAAGATATTATTCAGCAGCAAATCAACACGTTCACTCTTCAAGTCCCCGTTGTAAGTGAGTCCTTAAGGAGGCGGAAGACCATATCGATAACACGGTGTGATTATAGGTGCCCTTTGTAGATGAGTTCTTCACATTTCTGAGAAGTTCCGTGTGACGCTCTAACACATTCTTACCCTTAATTTGCAGCGGAAAGTACATACCTAAAATTTCTTTCATGATATTCTTTCTTTCACTTAAATACATTAATCCCTTTTTATAAATTAATCAAAAACTAACTTACTTATATCAAATTAAGTGACCACTTACACACCCACGTACAATCCATGTCTTGACTCGATCTTCAACCGCGTACACTTCTTGATGAAACATCCATAAACCTGTACAGCCTGCAGTCACCACATTCAATCACATCATTAGCAACCGGTGACATAATACAAAATCTTAACACATGCATATTAAGGCGTCAACATATCATGCTTTCTCTTATACTAGCCCCTTCATCCATCCATTCGATCACTCACATCGGATTGCAGAGTCAACCTTCACTTCCATTGTTAACATGCCTATACTTCACATTAATTCTCAATAGAAAAACGGTTAGTATCATTAGCTTCCCTTCATATGAACATGTCCTCAAATACATATAACTTATCTTATTCATTCAAGCATATAATTAAATACCCACTCAAGCATGTATTCACTTTCTATTCATACACGTACTTACAATTTACATCCTACATGTACAACTCCTTAATTCATCTTTATGCATAATTCATTATGTAAGTTCCCTTTCTTACCCAAACTTAATCGAATCTCTTTCTTAACCACTTCCAACCCATTTCCACTAAAACTTAACTTATTAATAACATCGATTCATATCTTCTTACATTACATTCAATAATTACCATATATCATAAATACATTACCAAACAAAAGGGTAAGTTCGGAGTTCACTTACCTCGTGCGTCCGAGTTCAAGCATAGCTTCCGTGTTTATCCTTGGCCCGTTGCCCTTCCATGCTTATGTCCATGTTGACATAACTCCTATCCGTACATGTCATCACATTCATCATAACATGGTTAGCATACATGAGCATACATACCTTTTAATGAAGGTTTCTTGCCATATCATCTTATCAAACTAATTTCCCACTTGTAATCCATTCAAAACACATTCCTTATACAAATCTATTATCTAATACATCATCATCACATTCTACATACATTTATTCATTATTAGCATACAATCTCATTTATCATTTTCTCCTAAGCATTTCATCAAACACCTGGTGCGCATATCACTTTCTAAGCATAATGTACAAGTGCTTTAAGCATGTTCTTCTCGGTCTATCATATAACACCTTATACATCACAAGATCACACTATAACATCTACAAGTTCATCATGACATCATCTTCACACTCATGCAATGGGTTTCATTCTAAATCACCCAATTACTTGAAATTATTCATAACATAAGTTTTATTTGGTGTTTCTAACATCTCTACATGCTTAATTTCATACAAATTCATGGATTGATCATAACCCACTTCAAACAAGATCATCAAATCTAAGTTTTAAAACATACCTTATGATCCCCTTGTGAAGGTGATCGTTAATTCATGTTCGGTTGTGAATTTGGGCTTCGTTTAGCCTTTCAATTTGGAGAATTTGATGAAGTTTAGGGTTTTGGCTCCATGGGGGCCTTCCCTGCTCGTTCATGAACACACACACGATGTGTGTGTATGTGTGTGTGTTGTTTTCTTTTAATAAAACAACTTTCAAGTTGTTCACTTTGGTCCCTCATGTTTCGTTTTAATTAAATAAGGCTACAACCCTTTGTTTAATACCAACGATACTAATATTCAACTAGGTTAATTATTCCTAGTTAATATTCATTTACGGGTTCACTTTTACCCCTAACGGTATTTTTACCCGTTCCTTTATATTAACCGGGTTTAAATTACCAAACCCATTTTTGGGGTGTTACATTCCGTCACCCTTTAAGGGTTAAAGCGATCACATCCGTGTTATCTGCCGGGTACCCGTTTCAATCGAAACCGACATTTCTAAAGCTTAGGAAAACGTCATTTTCACAACATGTAAAGACCTTTGTCTCCATTTGTAGACTATAAAAAACAAACGAAACCCAAAAAGAAATCATTGTATAACGCTACTTGGATAGAAAACATAAGATTTTCAAGGGGTATTTATATACGGAAGATTATGAAAAGGGATGAAAATTATAAAAATCAAATTATATGAACAGGGTTGAACTTCAAAAAATTTAAACGGGCCTTCACTTTTGCGTCTGCCAGACCCTTTTTGCGTCACCGGGCCTTCACTAAAGCGTCCGCCAGAACTTTTTGCAGCGTCGGCCAATGCTACAGCGTCCGCCAGACCTTTTTGCGTCGACGGGCCTTCACTTTTGCGTCGGTAATATCCTTTTGCGTCAGCGGGCCTTCACTATAAAGCAAAAAAGTTCTGGCTTCACATCAACATCGAGGAGTCCGTCTGACAGTTTCCCAAGCGTCCGCGGACCAGTCCTTCAGGTGCGTCGGCAGACTCAATAACTATTTACTTTTTTTTTTAGGTTTTCCCCTTTTAAAGTTAATCTTTAATGTTCTATTATCTTTAATTGTAAGAAAATTAACCATTAAAAAAATTATTAAAGTCATTTAAGTTAAAACAAGAAGGGTGGAAGCAGGACTCGAACCCGCGTGCCTACACGGACCAACACAACACTAACAAACACATCCTGAGCGTCCGCAGACTCATTAAATTTTTACTTTTTTTTTTTGAATTTTTTATGCTAAACCTAATTGAAAGTAAAACAACAAAATATTGATGTTAGCGGGACTCGAACCCCCGTGCCTACCGAGTCCAACCCAACAGTAACACACGCATTAATTATTTTTTTTAACATTTGCTAAACATAGCGGCCAACATACAGTTAATCAGCCATAAATCTTCTATATCTCATACAAGCATCTTGAATGTTTCCTTCTTCCCATTCCAGTGAACGGTTTTCAACCAGATTTTGTAGTAATATACATACGATAACCCCAGAATTTCTTCGAACGTGACGAACACACGTAGGCCATACAACATCCCCAGCATATTCTAACGCGTCAGCCTCGCTGACTCCAATTTTTTCCCAGTAACCTATACGTTCTAGAAACCATAGGAATGCCGACTCAAATTCGATAAGAGTTTGGTATATTCTCTGGTGGACGCAAAACGAATCACCACAATTAATTGCATCGCAATTGTTTGTATAATAAATAGTAATACTTAGTGATGGCATTTCAATCTTGATAAGGGTCCAATTTTCTTCATCTGCTGACACCGGTATATACACCTGACAAACGTTAAGTTAACATTAATATTGTAGTTTCGGAAAAAAAAAATTACTATTATTTTTAGGTCCCTTATTTTTACTGTATCGACATCCCACAACGCAGGATATATTCCGCTAGAGCCATTTACATATCCGTAAGCATCATGATGTTGTTCTACAAGGAGATTGAGAAATTGAGGTGGGAGCACCGTCCAACGATAATTAACTGATGACGTCGCAATTCCGGGATTTTCATTTTTCTTCGACTGCACGAGCCAGTTACACCATGCTCCGACATGCTGTGTACAATATTTTCATATTTTAACCTTTTAACATAAAACTTAAATATATTACACAATTACCGTTTCTTGAATAAAACCGTTTCCACAGAAACCTAATAGGCCACCAAACCAGTGTTTATCTAGAGGTTGGCTCCCAATATAGCTGGAACAACAGGAAGAACAATCACCCTCATAATAAAACTCAAGAACATTTGGAGACCAATTTTCATGCTGTTGCTTATCATTGTCCTAGATAGTTTTTTCTACTGATTCCGGTATGTTACTGGAACGCCTCCCGGTTGCCATCATGATCATACACACTAATGGAAAACGTGGTCCAGTATATATAGGCTGAAAATTTAAAAACTTATATTTAACTAATATCTTTAGGTTGTAATATTTTTACATTGGAAAAATTTATGTTTAATAGAATAAAAAAACAAAAAAATATATGTTAGAGAAATCAGCCGAGCCAAACAAATTGGAAGAGTCGGCCAAGCCATTGGAAGCGTCGAGCAAGCCATCGGAGGAAGCGTCGGCCAAGCCGTTCGAAGCGTCTGGGAGCCAAAACTTTTTGGAAGAGATGATGCGTCGGCAAAACTCAAAGCCGGACGCATCAACAAACTTTTTGGTTATGATGCGTCGGCCACCGCCGCTAGAACATGTGGGACATGTGTCAGATTGTAGGAACTGGACGCTTCAACATGATAAACGGACGCTTCCGAGTATGTGATGACCTTCCAAAGACGCAGGAAGGTGACATATTTGCAAATGCACTTGATCAACAGACATTTTGGTAATTTTCCCAAAAGATAAACATATGGCAATAATAGACCCAAACAAAAAACCTCGAGCCCATGAAACATTATTTTTTGACGGCTCATGAAATACTATTATTTAACCACTTCTTTTGCGCTGAAGCTCCGCCACGTGCTACCAAAGGTGGCAAGAACCCCATCATACACCTCACTCTCCCCCCTGCAAAACTCCTCTCGTACTCATCCTTCCACCAAACGCCGGAAAATCAAACAACCAATGAAATGACACCGGAAAGTTTACTAGCATCGGCGGCAATCAACATAGGCCTTGCATTCATCATCCTCTGTCTCTTTTCAGTCTTCCGGAAACAGCATTCAAATGCCAACATATACTACCCTCGTCGTCTCTCTCTTCACCATCCCATTTCCTTTGATCGTTCATTCACTCTTCGCCGGTTTCTTCCCTCCGTTGATTGGATCCGCGACGCCGTTAGGGTTTCTGAGGACGAGATTCTTTGTACATGCGGCCTTGATGCACTCGTTGTCATGCGGTTCTTCAAACTCGGGTTAGTTAATATAGTTTTCTCATTTTATCAGTTTGTATGGGATTTTGTGGAGTTCGTGTATGAGATCGTTGATTTAGAACAGTTGTTTTCGATTTTAGATGATTGAAATTAGGTTAAACAAATCATTTGATGACTTGAGAATACCGGTTCGCAAATCAGTTGCATATCAATTTGATTCATTACAGTATTATAGGTACTTGCTAGCAACGGAAAAAATAAACCCAAAAAAGTAAAGTCATAACATGTCTAAAAGACCATCGACATGTGTTTTATATTGATCATAAACCACAAAATGAATATGAATATATGATAATGATTCGATAGTAATGATACCGCTTTACCGAAAAAGAAAACCCAAAAATTAAAGTCGTCATATGTCCAAAAGTATAAGACACATGTTTTATCTAGATCGAAAAGCAAAAAATAAATAAGGGTAATGATTCCAATTGTACCGATAACGATGTTGCTCGGTCGGAATCAGCACTCACTATAGTTTACAATAAAAAAAAATCTATTTTCAATACACTTCTTTCTCAACATTGTTGGGCCAACCGTTTTAAGACCGAATCTGGGTTGGTGGTTACTTTTTCTATTTTGATTTCTGTCACAAATCGGTCTGTAGTAGTGTAATCAGATTTATATGTATTTTGCAATAATTGTTTTGGCAGGATAAAGTTTTTTGTAGTGTGTTCTGCTGTGGGATTGATGATTCTTCTGCCACTCAACTGTTCTAATTCCTATGGTTCATCATCAACCTCTCGGTCCATGGATTCCCTCACAATTTCCAATATTCCTGAAGGATCAAACAAGCTTTGGATACACTTCGCTACGTTGTGCTTCATATCTTTTTTTGGAATATATATGCTTCACAAGGTAGTTTATGTTATATTTTGTTTGCTTTTGTTGCACTGCATTTGATGTGAATTATTTATTGCATTTGTATATTTTGGTGAGGTTTATAACAGGTGACCATCGTACCTCGTTTAATCTCTAGGAATACAAGATTGTTCTTGGTAAAAGAGTTCAACAATTGCGTAACATGAGACATCAACCAAGTCAACGCACTGTTCTGGTTCGGCAAGTTTCTTTATGTGATGAACACAAGACGTTTAGTTGCAATGTTGATCATTTCTTCTCTAGATATCATCCAAATGCCTATCACTCGTTTCAGATTCTGTATGGTGGAAACCTTATTGAGGTAATGTGACATACACCATGATCGAATGTTATACATGCATCCATATGACTTCCATATATATTAGTCTATATGATTGATGTTTGGAAACCATCAATTAAACACAAAATGAGCGATATAAAATAGTGTTTGGATGTGTTTTTGTATTTGAAGAATTGAAGTTGTAATAATCATAAATGGGGTATTAGGCAACTTCTAATTATTTAATAAAATGATCAAAATGATATGACGGTTTGTGAAATGGAAATAGAAGTCTTTACATATTTGGTTAATAAAAATAGTTAAATTAATTTTCACACTTAGATATATAATGAGTTTTATATGGTTAATAAAAATAGTTAAATTAATTTTCACACTTGGATATGTAATGAGTTTTATAGCAGCTATTATCAAACTAATTATACAAAGTTGATTATTTGCCCCTAAATGATGTGATAACTAGAAGCAGAATCTGTATGCCCAAACACATAAAATTTGAGACACCTATGTATGACGAGGATAGTTGATTGAAGCTTAAAATCTACTATGTTAATCACCATTTAATTTGTACTTTGTAGGAGTTGCCGGTTGCTTTTGTTACATT
This sequence comes from Helianthus tuberosus, assembly GCA_030545235.1. Classification (NCBI taxonomy): domain Eukaryota; kingdom Viridiplantae; phylum Streptophyta; class Magnoliopsida; order Asterales; family Asteraceae; genus Helianthus; species Helianthus tuberosus. The sequence continues at coordinate 13,035,836 of CM060452.1, read as the reverse complement.
TAGGTCTCGTTGGGAGGCTGCACTTGTTTCTCAAACACAACAACATCCAAATCCGTTAATGTGGATTACTCAAATGGCCCCGGAACCTAGAGATGTATTATGGAAGAATTTATCCATCCCTTATAAGCATTTAGTACTCTACAGAACCGGGGTTTATACTGCAGAAGTTCTTTTCACTATATTCTTTGCTATCCCGGTAACTGCTGTCCAAGGAATAGCACAGTTTGAAAAACTAAAAACGTGGTTTCCTCCAGCCATGGCTGTCCAATTGATGTAAGTTTTCATAAGTTTTTAGGGCCAATTGGTTTATAAAATTAAAAAAAAAAGCTCTTATTTAAGTTATTGGGTACCTGGTCAAATGATGATGTTGAGTTGACGTGTTGGTAACGTCGACAATATTAACCTTTTTTTCTTGGACAAGGTGTCTAGAAACCGGTTAACTTGGAAGATCACCAACATAAATCGACAATTTAGTCAAATTGATGGTTTTTGTGTGGTACAAATGTTGGTTACTTTTTAATTAAACAAATTTCTCTCTTTATTATGAAAAAGTATGTTGGTAATGATTTTTGGGTGATAATGTATAACTAGGTCACCCAGTTATTAGAAAGTTTTTCATTAAGTACTACTGAAACAAGTTTAGTTAAAGAGTCCACCCAACTAGAATGGGATTCTTTTATGCCGATCCCCGAAAAGAACTTGTCAAGAAATAGTAGAATGAAAATTCTTCCTGAATTTTGCTGGTCTAGTTAGCCTTGTTTCCATTAAAGACGGTGACACCGGAACGGATAACAGCAGCAACAAGCGACGTTATTCAACACCTTTTGGGAGTTATAGTAGCTAAACTTTAACACCGTTAGGAAGTTATGGTAGTTATGTTAGTTACGATTTACACCATTAGACAGTTAGATTAGATTTGGTAGTGTAAATATGCTTGATTTGTATGAATTCAAATACAATCGATTTTATATGCAAACTCTTTGATCGTGAACATCGAGATCAAATTGTCTCCTCTGACAATAATTGGTATCAGAGCAATACATCAAGAACATCAATTGCCACACATTAATAACATCAATTCAGACTGTAACGGTAAAGGCTTGAGAAGGAAAATACAATTTGTGTGACTTGAATTAAGAGACATTCAAAGGGATCGATTACCGGAAGAAAGCCCAAAACGAAAGAAAAAGGTGGTGATCAAGGGATGCACGAGAAAGTAAAAAATAGAGATGCAACAAAATTCGAAGAAAGGAAATTGAAACCCAGAAGTCTGCTTCTTTGATTTCAACAAACGGAGAATGCAAGAAAGAGAAACAATTAAAGTTCAAAAATTCAAAATCTTGCAAGAACATCCAGACGAACGATTGGCAGAATTCAAAATAAATTTTATGAAGGCAGGATCAAAAGGACACAATCTTCATCGAGAACAAAATTGTTCCACTACATACAATCAAGAAAGAAGCTCGTTTGTTAAAATCTCAGAACCCGATTATCAAAATTCAATGCTCGCATCGAGAAGACAGAGAATGAACCAAGAAGTAATGGTGTGAAGCCAGCAAGTCCAAAACAAGAAGAACAAGACCTACGATAGGGAAGAAGAAGACGAAAACAGAGAGACATACCAAGATGACTGGTAAAGCATCGAAAAATGGATGAATGAAAGCCAACAGATGGAGTAACGGTCAATCTGAAATGTGGGAAATCGTTTAACCGATCCCACGAATTACTCTATATGGGCCATACGTATTAAGCCAATATTGAAAGCTCATGGGTTGTGGGGAATCATTTAACCACCAGAAGGATCTGAAGTAGTTGCGAACAAAGATAGGATCACAATCATCGATCTCTTTCCAATCGACACTCAAAGACATGTGCATGCAACTAGCATCGCACACCACGTCTAAGGATACATGGGAAGCCCTCAAAACACGACACATAGGGACTGATCGTGTACAAAAAAAAACACAAATTCAAACATTGCAAACCAAATTTGAGAAGTTACAAATGAGGGATGATGAGACAATCGATGAATTCTCAAGCAGACCGAGTGAAATCTATTCGAATTTCGAAGGCCAAGACTCTAGGAACGAAATTTGAATATACATCCATGTTTCGAAATCCACTTGATTTAGTGCTGGGCAAATTTCTACAAATCATCGACTCCATTGAGCAATATTCAGATTTGGAGACCATGACCTTGGATGAAGCAATTGGTAGATTGAAGACATATGAAGAACGCCTTCGATCTAAGGATGAAAGGCTGAACATCAACAAAGATAGACTCTTGTTTACACAACATGAACAAAGGTCGACCCGCAATGGGCAACGCAAGATAAATCCAAGTTGTTGCAAAAGTAGGGACCAAGAATTTGAAAGGAAAAATACGGATAATAACTATGAATCTTAAAAGAATGACAAGTCTCAAATCAAGTGCTACTGGTGTGAGAGACTTGGACACTATTTTTATGGATGTCAAGTAAACACAAGAATAACAAATCCCTTTTAACTAAAAGGAAGATGAAGAACCCGCTCTCTTGATGACTACATGTTTAAACAAGTATGAATAGATTGAAACTTGATCGTGTGATACAAAAACAACCTGCAATCCAGTAAATAGATCAAATACGAAACTAGGTCTTGTGAAGCAATCAAAATTGAAGAACATGTTGTGTGACACAACCATGAAGACGAGATTAAATCTCGTGATACGAACATACCGTGGAGGGGTTAATCAAAGAAAACCCATGTGACTTGGATCATCAAAAATTACAGAAAGGTTGTGAAAGCGTAGTTGTGTGAAGCAACAACCAAAGAAGAAAACTGATCAGTGAGGGATTGAAATCAAGAAACAACAAATATTTGTGTGATACGATCAAATTAAACAAACGTGCTTTTGTGCGAGGTAATCAAGAAGCTTGTGGAAAACATTTGTGTGAAACAAACAAAAGGTGTGAGGTCAATTGTGTGAAACGATCAAGTGAAGACAATTTGTGATAGATCGAATAAAGACAAGTAATTTAATCTAGATAGATTTGATCGATCAAGAGAAGTGAAGAATGATCATGTGATATGATTCAAGTAAAGAGGAAGTGACCGAGAATAATCTGCGTGACTCAGATTGAGAAAACGATTTGTGAAAGATCAAAAAGAATAACTATGTAAGACGGAGTTGTATGAGACAACTAAAAGAAAAGGTAAAGAAGTTGTGGAGCCACTAAGTAAGTTTGGAACAAGTAATATTTAAGGGGGAGATTGTTGGGATAAACTAGCCTTGTTCCCATCAAAGACTGATACGAACAAGGATAAAGGCGGAAACAAGTGATGCTATTTAACACGGTCTGGTCAATATGGTAGTTGGACTTTTAACACCATTAGGAAGTTATGGTAGTTATGTAAGTTGCTGTTAACACAGTTGGATAGTTGGATTAAATTCAGTAGTACAAATATGCATAATTTGTTTAATATCAAATACAATCAATTTTTATGCAAACTCTCTATTGTTGAACATCGATCCAAATTCTCGTCTCGACAATAAATTTAATGTTTTTTACTTCTAAAATTGTGAAGTGACAAAATACCCCTTATTTTACTCATATACGCTTTTGACAATCTATCTAGGGGCATTTTTGACTTTTGTAGGTTACGTATGAGTACAATCTTCCCCTTTTGCCAAATGAAACCAAATCAATTGGATGACCTCTAAAAATGTTTTAATCGTTAGGTAAAGTTAGTAGAAAATTTGAATGCTTGGATGGATTATTTGTACAGTAGCCTGCGTTTTGGTTTGTATTATTTTGCATTAATTTAAAATAATGTGTTCTACAGACCAGGATTGAGCTCGGTTATTACAGGATATCTTCCAAGTGTTATTCTTAGTGGGTTTCTTTATGTTGTTCCTTTTGTTATCAAAGGAATGGCGGGAGTAGCCGGTTATGTTTCAAGAAGTGAACAAGAACAAAAGGCTACCAACATGGTTTACTACTTTTTAATGGCTAATGTATTTTTCATGAGTGTTTTATCGGGGTCATTACTTGATCAAATTGGGAAAAGTTTCTTAAACCCACGGGATGTACCAAGCCATCTTGCAAGGGCTGTCTCTGCTCGAGTAAGTAGATGAAATTCTTCTCTCTCTCTTTTTTTTTCTCTTTGCTAGGTTTTTCATACTAATATCCGTCCAGGCAGACTTCTTTATGACATATATATTGACGAGTGGGTTGGCGGGATTTTCAATCGAGATGCTACAACCCGGATTACTTACATGGGATACTCTGAAGCTGCATACGTGGGGCCGAGGAAAAAAGAAATCGAACGATCTTTTTTCATTTCCTTATTATAGAGTTATTCCATTTGTTTCTCTTTTTGTGCTTATTGGCATTGTGTACGCGGTCATTGCACCATTGCTGCTTCCATTTCTCATCTTCTACTTCCTTCTAGGCTATGTAGTATACGTCAATCAGGTTCGGTTTAATTTTATACAAAACATTAAATTCTAATTTTATGTAACTTTATTAAATTTTTGTATGAGTGGATTTTAAACCTTCAAGGGGATGGCACAATGGTAAGCACCCGAGTCTGCTAGTAGAGGTCTTTGGTTCAGATCCACCTTCTACTAGTTTTCTAGCTTTAACCCCTTGAAGGTCATCTCCTAGTGCAAGTTGTGTATTACCCGACCCCATGTCACAAAAAAAAGGAGTAGAATTTATGTTCATTTATCCATCTCATTTGTTTGTGAGATATAACACTAACCGGATAATGTGTGTATTAATACAGTTTCATGATGTGTATGAAACAACATACGAGACGTGTGGACAGTATTGGCCTCAGATCCATCATCATGTTGTTGTAGCGATCATCGTCATGCAAATCACCATGATTGGGCTCTTTGGTCTCAAATCAAAACCCTCTACATCTATTGCGACAATACCGCTCCTTGTTGTCACTATAGCTTACAATGAGTATTGCAAATTCCGATTTCTTCCTACATTTTATAACTGCTCTGTCCAGGTATACTTTATTCTAGTCTTCATATTCTTGATTTACCTACTTATAAAGGGGTGTGAGCCATTTTTTACAATGTGAATATGGTTTTTAAGGCCAGGGGGTGTGGTATACCACCCCTGGCCACGCCATCATCGCTAGCGCCCCATAGCGCCCCTAACCCACTTCCTGGGCGCCCGCCATCGTCCTCTTCGCCATGCCCTTAACGGGCGTTAAGGGCTGCACACCTTTCAATAGCCAATCACATTTTTTTTGTTTCTTTTTTTTCTTTATTAATTGGTAAGAGGCTTTATCCCATTGTATGCAAGTTGAAGGGAGGGACTTTAAAGCCCCCTATGTGACATGGAGCCTAAGTGGCGTGATAAAGCCCCTAGGGGCTTTATACCACACCCGCTAGCCTAAACAAGTTAGATATAACAACCCATAACCTAATTATTTTCATTTCGTCTTTTGGTGATGTCAGTTTTAGTACACCCTTTTCAAAAACCGTCTCCACTTTTTTCATATAAATGTCATATTTGGTGTCTTTAATCTTTATGACTTTATGTACAAACATCTTACTTGTTAAGATTTTTTAGATATTCAATCATCTTCTTATTAGAGTTTAAACAACAAAATAACATCCAAACACTATTTTGTTTGGTCTGGTTTTAATACAAATACTTGTCTTTTTCCGTTTGTCCAGTGTCGCGACTATTTTCTACCGCCTATTTTTCTACACCCGGATTCTTTTGATAGTTATGAATTTAAAAGGGAACTTGTTTTAAACTAAATACTTATCATAACTCTTGATAATTGTGTTGTTATTTAGGATGCCAAGGATAGTGATGAGCTCGACAAATATGGACCAACTGATGCTGATGCTGCTTGTCTTAAAGCTGTAGAGGCATATCGACCGCCTTCTTTGCCTCAAGCGTGTGTCACAATGGAAGAATCAACCTCGAAACAACCGTTATTATTAGCAACACCCTAATGCTTATTTTTCTTTTCCGTAGGGTAAATTTATTAATTTATATACGTTTGTCTCTGAAGAGGTTGTGATAATAGATAGAGAGTTTTACAGTTCGTGAGTTGGTTAGCCTAGCTGAACCAACATAGAATGTGTTGCTTATTGTGAATACACAAAAACAGGCAATCAGTTTCTGTACCAGTGGAATCCCATGTAGGGATGGCAATTGGTCGGGTTCGGGTCGGGTATTGGTAATCTCATACCCATACCCGCTTGTAAAATCGTGTCCCATACCCGACCAATACCCGTCGGGTATCGGGTATACCCATTAATTTGTTAAAAGATACAGGTACCGAACCGTACCGGGTATATTCGGTACCGGTACCCACTTTCCCCGTTTTTCGGTACCGGTAAAACACCGGTAAATACCGGTAACGTACCAGTAACGAACCGGTTTATTCGGTACCGGTACCCACTTTTCCCGTTTTTCGATACCAGTACTTTTGGTACCGGACGGGTACCATGCTCATCCCTAAAAAGATATATGTTGGGGTTTTCCAAATACATTTTTTTACTATTATAACTATTATATATTTTACTAGGTTAGAACCCCGTGTATTACACGGGTTGAATTAATGTAATTTTATATATTAAATAATAAAAAAGTTATATCTTTATGAACCCCGTATATTGTACGGGTTAAATAAATGTAATTTTATATATCAAATAATAAAAAAAGTTATATCTTTAAAAACCATGTGTATTACATAGATTAAATAAATGTAATTTTGTATACTAAATACCAAAAACGTCGTATCTTTAAAAAACATGTGCATAATCGGTTGAATAAATCTACCAAATAATAAAATAAAATAACATCTTTAAAAACCTCGTATATTACACGTGCTGAATAGATCTAAAAAAGAGTTGTATCTTTAAAAACCATGTCTATTACACAGATTAAATAAATGTAATTTTGTATATTAAATACTAAAAATGTCGTATCCTTGAAAACCCGTATATAGTCGGGTTGAAAAATCTACCAAATAATAACAAAAATTATATTCTTAAAAAATCTCGCGTATTACACGTGTTTAATAAATATAATTTTACATAGCAAATGATAAAAAAAAGTTATATCTTTAAAAACTTCGTGTATTACACGGGTTATATAAATGTAACTTTGAATAGTAAATAATAAAAAAAAAATTAAAAGCCCTGCGTTTTACACGAGTTGAATAAATATACTTTTGTATACCAAATAATAAAAAAGTTATATTTTTAATAAATTAGGATAACATTTAATATTAATTTATTTTTATTTATATATTTAATATAAGATAAGTAGGAAAGAGAGGTATTTGTTTTAAAAATATATTAAATTAACAATTTAGATTTGAGGATAATATTTTATTAAAGTATGATAAGATTTAATATTAATTTATTATTTATTTAGTTAATATAAGATATGTATGGATTTGAGAATTTAATATTAATTTATTTATTTAGTTAATATAAGATAAATATAGATTTGAGAATACCTCCCATGAATGACACGTGTCCAAAAGTTAGTTTCTTTTATTATAGTAGATAGATTTATACAGGAACTATTATAAATTAAAAACATACATTACATAATATATGTTTTATCATAAATTAATAACTTTATAATACTTATAATATAAGTTTTTTCATAAATTAATAATAACTTTAATTATAAATTAAAAACATACATTACATAATATAAGTTTTATCACAAATTAATAATAACTTTATAATACTTATACACTTATATGTATAGGGTTAGGATCATGAGTGAACAACATCTATGTTTGTGAACAAAGTGAACCCATCTCAACCATCCATTTAATTAGTTGATGTAAAGGTTATGATTGTAATTTTACATTTATTTATTTTTTTAAATTTCATTTTCTATTATTATTTAGTAGTTACATGTCCTATAATTTTGGTAACCGGAAGATTTCATATGATTTTTTCAAAGATTCACAAAAAATAGCGACAGTCCCCTTCTTCTTTCAATCAATCACTCTTATTTTTTCTGGCGAATCATTCTTCTTCAACCATTCAGGCAACGATTAAATATTCCGGCTACATGCTGAAGGTACCAATGTCTTTATACATCGGTTTTTTTCTTCCTGTATATATTATTCGATTGTGTAGATTCAAGCTTTTTGTTCCAAAATTAGTTTGATATTCTATACCTTTTTCCCAGATTCAAGTTCATCGTTCCTCTTCTTCTTTTTCATCCTATCAATATGTTCATCAGAAGTTCCAGTTTACAAAAGTTTCTTCCATCGGCGAATTGATTATTCCGCGAGTTCTTGGAGGCAACTTACTGGTTTTTCATCCATTAAAGTTGTTTGATTTCATTTGATTTAGGGTTCGTATTATATAACAAGAAGTCTAGGTTAAAGATCTTTATAGTTGCTGGATGTACATTTAATTCATGGATTTGTGGTTGATTTGCTCCGATTTTGTGCAGGTGATGTGTATATGGTTGGGTTCATTCGATTAATAAAGAATAATTGTTAGTATGGTAGTTGAATTTGTTCTGATTTTGTTAAGGGGATGAGTTTATGTTCTGGTTCATACACATATGTATACTCTGTTTTTTTTGGTTCATTCGATTATACACATGTATACTCTGTTTTTTGGGTTCATTCGATTATACACAAAGTCAAACATGTAAGTAACGTTAAATTTATACAATGTTTTTTGGGTTCATTCGATTATACTATGTTATGATGATTAAGCATTACGATGATTTTGATTGTATGTTGACAAGAGGCTATTTTTTGTGTGTGGGTTTTAAGAATGGCGGATTAGTTATGTATTTCCAGTATGTTTTCCTTTTTTTGCAGATACAATAAAATGAATGATTTTTTTAAGATAACAGTTGTATGTACACATATGTATAGATTATATATGCAACCACTTATATTCTTGTGTTAATGATGTATTATTCATGTGTAGTCTAGAAACTGTTTTTGTGTCATTTTTACAAAAGTCTACAATTTGACTAGATTGCCAGTAGGTATTATTTTTAGATACACTGATGTATAAGATTGTTTTATGTAACTTAAATAATTCTAGTTTTTTTGTTTTCTTAACGTTCTGAGTCAGTTGCAAGTAACGTATACCAAACACCCAACGGGAGTAGGTATTGGACGCCAGTTGTTCCGCACAGTTTCAAACCCGTTGTCAATTCGAGATTTAGTTCAATAGAAGCCGCAATTGCAATGTATGCGGAATATGCACAACTTGCAGGGTTTTGCACACGCGTGGGTACATCTAAGAAAGAAAAAGTTGGCGACAAAAAAATTACAAATCTGCAATATGTCTTGTGTTCTAGAGCGAACAAACCTAAAGAAAGGCAACCCAATTAAGGATGACTTATCTACCGACGAAAAAGACGAGGAAGAAGAAAATGAGGAGGACATAGAGTTAGAATCGGACGAATCGGAAAACGAAGCCAACGTTAGCGTAATATAGAATATGGGCCGAAAATACACATTTTTAAAGTTCATCTTTTTTTATAGTCTGTGAACCACTTAAATTGGTGACTGTTTTAAATTCATTTACTAATTAGGTTGATTACACTGTCAATTTTACTGTATTTCTAATGTTAGTTAATAATTAATATAACTTAATGTACAATTGAGAAGCCATTATTAACAGCTATACAACAATTACATAACCACTACCGAATTTTCTATTCTTTTAAATTTGTACATTTGTACAAACACAGTTAACTCTTTACATACAACTGGTCAAGTACATAAAAAACTGAAACTACATCAATATATACACACACGTGTATACTCAGTACTACATCTGTGTACATATATATATGCCTGGGTAGTTAATGTTAATACATTTGTGCACACACATATGTACATTTGGTGTACTCATTCATTAAGGTTTGTACACTCGTACAACATTGTATAATTACCTAAAGCTGAATAGAAAACCATATATGTTGTGCGTTTCCACACCATTGTATATTATGTCCCAAAAACACACCCCAATATCTGACTAAAATAAAACAAACAATCTAAACATCCAGTTTCCTTCAATAAAAAAAGAACCAAACCAAATAAAAAAAACATAGTCATTACTACAATTGTCTGCATGGAACATTTTAAACATCAAGCCTATTCGCTAGGTTGTATCCCATTTTAAAGTTGTTTCTCCAAACCAAGTCTCCACGTGTCGCATGGCGAACATCACACAATCAGCAGTGTTGCCAACTGTCGCCCATTCTACATCCAACCTTTTCGGTATTACTTCTTCAAATTCCCCACATTTTGGATAATTCACTGATTTCAAGCATTTGGTGAATATATATTTCTGCGTTTAAAAAACATTACACTACGTTACCAAATGTAAAACATAAATACGTTTACAAATTAAATTCATACTTACCACTTTATATGGTGTCATCTTCTTGAAAAAGACCGAATCATTCACAAACTCAATATGGCTCTTACTTACATCCATGTTGTCATTCCGGACTATGTTAGGAACACCATTTGCCTGCACATTATCCGTAAACCTAAATGACCAAACAATCATAATATAACCGATGTGTATTCCAGGTTGAAGGCAAATAAACAACCTTTTGTACACCTGTGAATCGAATGCTTATACACGTGTGTACATAGTGTACAACCCAAGTTGCAGACAACTAAAAAAATTACATTTACATCTGTGTACAACCCGGTGTATTAATAAACTTTCATAACCATATCCACATTTGCACATCTCCGTATACACATATGTACACAATTTATCAATAAATATTCATAACCCAGCGTATTAATAAAAAATACCCCTGTACATATGTGTACATCAACGACTTTACAGAATCAATACACACAACCTTATGAGATATCACAAAACCTGTTACAATACATATGTGTACAGCCAATCAGCAGCCTAACATCGCATAAAAAACAGAGCAACATCAAATTTTTTTCCCAATTCAATATCAAACAGTATAATACACAAGTGTACATCAATGACTTTACACAATCAATACACACAACCTTATGAGATATTCCAAAAGCTGCTACAATACATATGTGTACAGCCAACGAACAGCCTAACATCGCATAAGAAACAGAGCAACATTGCATAAAAACAGAGTAAAATCCATGAACAGCCAATCAACACTATACTACAAAAATATTAAACATGTACTCGAACGAAACCCTAACTTTCCGATGAACAACCCAACATCGAAAAAAAACAACTATTACAACTCCAATCTGATATTTATACACCCGATGAACGAAACCCTAACTTTCAGATTTCTTATAAGTAAAAAGAAACGATGTACTGAAAGTAAACACGGGGATGACATCGGTGTACCTTGGTTGCTTGATTATCCTTTCCAGATTCCGACAAAGATGATGGTGATGACAATGAGTGTTCTTCGTCGATAGCTTGATAATCCTTTCCAGGTTACGATAGCTACTACCGTTGCCGGGAGTCTTCTCTCTTCGTCGTCGGCAATTTCTCTCGTCGCTGCCATGACTATTGACGGACGAGGAACCCTAAATCGTCGTCGGTTACAGAGATGATGAAATTGAATTGTTTGATTTTTTATGAGAGAGATTGTTATATTTACAAAATTAGATTTAGTAGACATTTACATTAATGCCCCTATCCTCCTTATTTACTTGTTATATTTTATAAAATATTTACCAAATTACCATTACCATTAAATCTCATCATCTAAGAAATGAAGGGTCAAGATCTGTTCACTTTGTTCACAACTTAACCATTGTTCACTCTAGAACCCTACCCTATATGTATATACTTCATAACATACAAAATATAAATACTATTGTCAAATACATATATTAAAAGAAAATTTATTTTTCCACATTATGAACATACTAAGATAAATCACTAACAGACAAGGGTTAATGGAAAATAAAAATATAAATTAAAAAATCCAGGTATATGATAGGGTAGACAGGCATGTGGTTTCGGGTAATCGGGTCGGGTTTCTCAAGGTAAGAACTCCAACCTGTTTGTTGCTTCTTCGGCAAAATACGATATACAAGTGGGTAACATAACAAACCAAACTGATATCGACCAAACAACATCGGTATCATGATCGGTATTATTGGAACCACTGTTGGTATTTTTCTTATTGATTTCGGTCGATCGATGTAAAACACGGGTCGATTAATGAACTTATTTGTTTTACTGGTTGCAACAATAATTGTTAAGTGATGTTTTCTTCAACGGAGCTTACAAGATCAAACTTACGAATTTGAAGTGGTGATGATTTTACAAATGATGTGTGAAAAGAATATGTAATAAGTTACTTCTACGAATTTGAAGTAGTGATGATTTTATAAATGATGTTTGAAAAGAATATGTAACAAGTTACTTTTAAAAGACGAAAATCCATACAAAAGGTTTAGTTTTGAGGACTCAAAGTGACGGCACCCGACTCTAAATCTATATACCAAAGAGAATAAACTAAAAAAAATCTATAAATCGAATTGTTATATACCAAAATCCTAAAAAGAATAAACTAAAAAAATTTGGTATCCATCACTACTTGTACCGACACAAAGAAAACATTAAAAACCTAAACATTGATCGTGCATAGAATGAGATCACCTTTTACAGAATCAGATACTCTTATTATTTGTTTAGTCATTATTCCCATAGTAACAAACCTTTGCATCCACGATGAGTATCGAGTATCGAACTTTTTTTATGTTTCAACGCACACGTAAAAGAGTTGATAAGTTAAATAAAACTAGTGGCGTTGCGGTGTGGGTGTAAAACCATGATAAATAGCATCAATCTGCACCATCGTCATCAACCATCAACACCACTACTAGAAAACATCATTTTTCCCACAAAATTGTAGCAACAACCATTTTCCCACAGATTTCCTACAAATATGGTTGTCACAAAAAGACCAAATTTCTAGTAGTGCACTGAAGTTATGGCGTGTTAATACGAAAAAATTAGACCGAAACGTAAAACATAGATTATAATAACACTAAGACGATTTAAGATTCGAACATCACGACGAACCTGTAAAATAGGAAAAAAAACAGACGAGGTTGAATCACACATGCATGTTGCTGCATGTTACTCGCAAAATTTAGAACGAAACGTAAAAACATTGAAGCACACACGCACGTTGCACCATGTTAACTCGCAAAATTTGGCAAAAACCATAAAATAAAAAATTTGCGAAATATAAAAAGTATAGGGGTCCAAAGTTGAAAGTAAAAAAGTTGTAAGATTAAATTGAAAAATATGAAAACTTTTAGGTTAAAAGTAAACAATAAAATAATTTTGTGTAGTATGATTTTTTTTTTAAAACCCTAACCATGGGTTACAACACCTTTATGCATCAAAGAATTGTTTATTTATAATATTTAAATTAAACTAGTATTAAACACCCCCTCGTTGCGGCGGGGGCCAGCACTAATGCCACACTACTATCAGCGACCATCGACACTGAAGTTGCGGTGTTAATTCGAAGAAATTTAACCGAAACGTGAAACATATAATAAAATAACCAAGTTGATTTAGGACTCGCGCGTTACGATGAACCCGCGTCTATTTGTTCCTGTTTAATAGGTTCATCGTAATCTATATAATATATATATTGCCACTATAAAAACCATAATGCATACATTACAACAACCATTGCATCAATATGTTGCAAATTATATTTATACAAGATTTTGGCTAAATTAATTAGATTATTATAAATAATAGTAATTTACAAATAAAACAACACAACTTTGAATGGATCAAATCGACTGAATATGGTAAGATAATGAAACCATTATTTGATTAGGGTACAACCACTTAAGCACAATTTACAATCATACATGCATACAAAACATATTGAATTTGGTAAGGTAGTGAAACCATTATTATTTGATTAAGGTACAACCACTTAAGCACAACGTACAACCTATATTTGACTAAGGTACAACCACTTAAGCACATGTTACAATGATGTTGTGATTAAGTTGTAAAATTATTAAAGTATTTGGGTTAAAAGTAAAATAATAATTAAAGACAATAAAAATTAAGGAAAAAAAAGTTTATTGCCACTATACAAACCATAATGCATACATTACAACAACCATTGCATTAATATGTTGCAAATTATATTTATACAAGATTTTGGCTAAATTAATTAGATTATTTAAATAATAGTAATTTACAAATAAAAGAACACAACTTTGAATGGATCAAATCGATTGAATATGGTAAGATAATGAAACCATTATTTGATTAGGGTACAACCACTTAAGCACAATTTATAACCATACATGCATACAAAACATATTAAATTTGGTAAGGTAGTGAAACCATTATTATTTGATTAAGATACAACCACTTAAGCACAACGTACAACCTATATTTGGCTAAGGTACAACCACTTAAGCACATGTTATAACCAATGATGTTGTGATTAAGTTGTAAAATTATTAAAGTATTTGGGTTAAAAGTAAAATAATAATTAAAGATAAAATAAAAATTAAGGAAAAAAAAAGTGGGTACAACCATTTTTGCTAAAATTAGAACTAATAATGCAACAAAATGTTATAAATTAATATATAGATAATAGTTTATGCGGCATTTAAAAGTTATGTATTCATTAGAAATTATGCATGTGTATCGTCCACCCTGTTCACTTGAGTGTCACTGTCAAGCTTTGGGTAATTGGGTCTCTAGAATGGACGGATATTAAATAATAATTTGGTCATTTTAGCTTTTTTTAATAAGAGATAAATTAAATAATAATTTGGTCATTTTAGCTTTTTTTTTAATAAGAGATAAATTTATGAAATAGTAAATTTTAGCTAAATTATACAGATAAAGAACGGAATGAAATGTGATTGCTTTAATTTGAGAGTTTATTATATTTTGAAAGTTTAAGGAAAGATATAAAATTATATTTTGAATGTTTTTATGTATTTCTTCATTTTAGGTGTCATTTGACTATTTATTTACTTGAAATTTCACACAGCATCTAGAATTATATAAATAATTTAATATTGTGATTTCTTTTAACAAATTATATTATACTTCTATTAAATTTAGAACTTTGTGAACAGTTAATATCGCCACGTGTCATTACCTGATTTGCTCTTTTTTCCACTTACTCAATGATGTTATTGCATATATATTTTTTGTTTTTCATATTTGACAAGATTGTGTGTTTGGTAAAGTGGTTTGTATGTTGTCCTTATACACCAGTGGCGCCATTTCGAGCCCCACCCGACCCTTTTTTCTACTTCTTTTGCCACATATTTTCCTACTTTCTCAATCCTTGATACACGAAAGAGATAGATAGGGATATCAAGATTTGGTTTGGGGGCTTCTGCTACAACTCTAAGAAATCGCCAAATCAAGAAGAAATTTTTTAGTTCTTCAAGCAACCTAAGCAGTGTGTTTCTCATAAGGATGTTGTTCAGAGATGAATAATTGATGTTGATTATCAGAAGGATGTCAAAGATGAACAAACAATTGGATCTGGTTACATTTCTTGCTTTAAGGGTTTTTGAGGTACTTCATTTTTACGAAAGAAGGTTGGGTTTTTCATCTCCGATGATGATGATGCTGGTAGGTATTTTCGGTCGGGAAAAAATTCATATGCAAGTTGGTTTTTTCACACTTATAAAGATCATGAAGAAATATTTTTGAGTCAAATCTGCAATACTTTTGTTTTGTTGTTAGTTTTATTAATTTATTTTGTTCGTCGTCTGATCTTCACTCAATTGCAGAGAATAAGTTGAATCGTTTGGAAGAAGTTAGCAGCAATTCAAATCATGGGTCGATAAATGTTTTGGTTTTCTATTTGTATTTCTGGGGAATTTTAGGACTGTTCATTGTTTTCTTAACATTTTTTTTTGTTATTTTTGTTGATTTCGTGGGTCAAAATTCAGAATGGGCCATTTGCATATGTCCATTTTTGTTATTTGGTTGTTTTGTTATCGATTGTAGGCCGATAATTGCTTCATTTAGAATTATAGTGGATTATAGATTTGAAAAACAACTTCCGTCCCGTTTCAACAGTCTGCTCAGAAATTAGCCAATAACAAACGGCGTTTGTGTTAAAGGTTGGACATGTAGCAAAACATGAACATAAAAGTTGGTTTTTGCCGATTTCATAGTGAAAGGTACAAAGTGCAGTTTGGGTATACAATAAAGGTTGATTTTTGCAATTTTGTCAAAATAATATGTTAAAAACAATTACATCAAACCATCTTATAACATAATTTGAACTCCACTCAAGTGAAACTCACATGTCAGGCCCCATTTTGAATGGAAACAACATGATTCACTGTCTAAAAATGTTACTGGGAGGCCTTGGGTAAATAGTTGTTATGTGCTTTTTGACTTTGTAGCATTTCAAAGAGATGTTTCATATCTACACTATTTGCAGGTCCGTCCTATCTTTAATGCTACTATGTGAAAGTCTCACAGACTATGAAATACTTTGCTTTTGGTATATGTTTAGTTCCTAGATGGTTTATTTAAATTTGCTAACCATACGATGAATGCGGACCTACCTTGTAATAAGGGGTAACCTCTGGTGCCCCTTGACGCTCTGACGACGGTGTAAATTTTGGAAAAAATTGACATTTTTTCGATTTCGTTACCCATTTTTTGAAACGTTGTCCCTATAAAGATTTTCCAAATCCGCCAGTTAGTCATTTAATGTTATCGGGAGTTTTTGGGTGAGATTACAAACTTTATTTTGCAGTTTTGTTTGTTGTTATATACTTTATTTTAAAGTTTTGTTTGCTGCACATAAGTGATGGTTTCAATATTCGGCTGCTGGACTTGGGGAGAGCACTTTTGAGTCGAGAGACAGACTCCCACCCAGGGTAACCCGGCGTAACGCGCCGGTTTTCATACCACTAGTTACTTGAAATTTCACACAGCATCTAGAATTATATAAATAATTGAGTTAATTACATAGTTAGTCCCTGTGGTTTGCACAAAGTAACATACTTAGGTACTAATAGTTTAAAATCACATTCTAACATATTAACTTTTCATTTTGTAACGTTTGGAGGTATTAACGTTATTTGTAGGTTTAAAATCACATTCTATTAGTACCTAAGCATGTTATTTTGTGCAAACCACAAGGACTAACTATGTTAATACCCTAGAAGTTAATATCTCCAAACGTTACAAAATGAAAAGTTAATACCCTAAAAAGTGATTTTAAACTATTAGTACCTAAGTATGTTATTTTGTGCAAACCACAGGGACTAATTATGTAATTAACTCATAAATAATTTAATATTGTGATTTCTTTTAACAAATCACTTTTAATTTTATTATTTTTTAATATAATAATAAAATTTGAATTCTGAGACGGAAGTGGCTACACATTGTTTGTTGAAAGGTAAATTTTAGACTTGTCACTATGGTGATCAATTTGCTTAAACGGTTGCAACATCGACAATAAGATAAAAATAGAATTAATTTTTATAATCAAATAATTAATCAAATTGGATGACCAGGTTGTGATGGCAACCAACATACATATAATACATAATTCTTTTATTATTTCTAATAGTTTTTTACAATAAAGAATAATTATAAATCAAATTTATATAATAAAATATTAGTTTAGGTTGGGTTGTGAATGTGAGTGAAAAAATTGATTGGGTTGGGTCTTGTAGGTGAAAGAGAGAAATTAATATTTTAATGAAAGATTGGGTTGGATTAAGTTGGATTGGGTTGAATTGTGATAGTGATAGTGGATAGTCATATAATACGTGCAGTGGGAATGATTTTGGCATAGATTAAATTCTGAATGGTGGATATATGTTGTACGTATTCAAAACAATGATAAAATGATGTATCAAATTGTACATCATTTTTAGAACAACTTTGTAACCCTAAATACCATATACAAGTCAAAGGTGGGGTTGTAGAGGGAACACTAGTGTATTTGTAAACTAAGTGAATAAATCCCTGGCCATTGATTTATATCATCAAATCGTAAATAACACTAGTGTATTTTCATCATCAAATCATGCCCATTGATTTACAATTGTGTATACAATTATGTATCGATAATTAATGGCTAGGATTAGTTCACTAGTGTTCACTACTAAAAGAGTTATTCATAAATGAACCTAACTCTACCAATCAATAGACCACACTAGTACAAAAAGAGACATCTAATATGACAGTTTTTCAATCAAATATGATGGTATATTAATCGTCTTAAAAGACACCGTCATTTTTGGTCATTACCGTCATATTTGGTATTAAAACCTTTTAAGACGTTTCAATAGACCGTCATATGTGATATGTTTTAAGGTTCCATATTAAAGCCTAATATGACGTTTTTGTTTGTTAACCGTCATATTTAATATATATAAAGCGTCATATTAAAGCCTAATAAGACGGTTTGTGGTATGTTAATAAGACGGTTTCGATGTATTAACCGTCATATTTATAAAGCAATATATTAAAGCCTAATAAGACGGTTTGTGGTGGAGCTAATAGCCGGTTGGTTAGGTGGTGCATCCATATATTTCACCCAATTCATGTTGATTCATGAGATTTACAAACACATATATGAAAATGATATACCAAACAATGAACCGTTTTATAAATAGCTAAAGAATCCATCTTGACCCGTTAGTCTAAAGCATTCAATTTAACAAAGAAAAAACATAAAAAAAAATTCGAATCATTCAGTTTTACACCTATGCAAAAAACACTTCAAAAACCTTTGACTTTGTGCAACTTCCTTCATCCACCACAAGCTCTAAGTAACACCAGCTAACCAGAATTCCTTTGCCACTGATCAAAACAAATAAAATGTCTATCAGCAAACATTTAGGATTAAAATAAAACACGATCCCAAAATTAAGAAAATTTTAATGCATAAGTCATGCCAACTATAGTCAACATTAATACAAAGCCATGTGTTGCTCCTAAGAAACCCTAATAATATATGTGTGCCTAGGCCCTTGGGGTCAAATAGACGAACGGGTCAAAGTGACTTAACCATCTTTGCAATTAATTCTCAATATAATGAATCAAAAGACTATGTTCGGAGGCTCACTAAAGTATCCTAAACAAATATTTATAAAAATGTAGAAAACTAAAAAAAATACTATGAATAGATTCGCATACTAATACACTTACCTTCATTGATCCTTCTCATCCTCAACGTCACCAAAAGATGATATAAACACCTTTAAAGTACGCTCTACAAATTCATCAATTTCACCTTGACAAACCATTTTAGTTTTATTTGCCAACTAAAACATAAAGATAGATAAAAGTTAGGTTATAGTTTAATACACATTGTTGTTAAACGTATATAAATAGGAATGTATAAATATACTTACCATTTGTTCTCTGTTACGAATCACAAAATCATACATAGCCAACATAACACAATAACCACACTCCCATCCATTAGGTTGTAGACGACACTAAATAGTTAATTGAGCTTACAATTAGTTAACTAAAATCTAAAAATAAACAAGCTATAGAAAATGAATCAGAACTTACTTTAACCTTAGCCCATGTCATATTTTCTTCTATGGCATGTTCGAATGATGTTGTAATCTCGTAACATGAATAATCATCATCAGCTTTACCTTTACGTGAATCAAATATGTAACTCTTCCAAGTTTTATATACCGGATGATGTTGAAGTATAATTAGTACCCAGTGTTTCCTGCATAAAATGGTCTGATTTAAGAAACACTTAATAAATAAAAACAAAAAGAATATTCTAACATAACTAAAAGAAGGTTGAAGCTTTAATATAAATGATCTTGATATGAAACAAATTGAATACCTGGCTATGTATGGTGCAATAAATGTAACACCTCGTAAAATCACGTCCAATAAAGTATTGGCACGTGTAATAAACCCTAATAAAGTCAAACCTTGAATATAAGGGACTAATTTTTTCGAAAAATCGAAAAACATTAACCATGAAAGAACTGGAAGTATTATCATACCTAAAATAAGTTTCTAAATAACCTTTTACGGTCTTATATTCACAAATGAGCCACTTGTTAATCAAGTGTAGCCGTTTATGTAATTAATTGAAAGTATGCGCAATAAAGGGTTAAAAGCGTCAACATGTTAATTCTTACCTCTGAGTGACCTTTTAACAAACCGAGAGCCTCATGATATTTGATTATACTCTCGGGAATGCCAATCATTGGCCATGCAAGGCTTTTATGCCTAAAAGTGAAGTTATGCGCAACTTTACAAGTATAAGGGACTAGAAGTGTCAACATGTTTAATTATACCTCTGAATGACCTTTTATCGAGCCTGAAGCATTATCATGTTTAATAATACTTTCATGAATTCCTAATATGGTTTAGATAAGGCTTCAATGCTATTAAATGATGAGATGTGCAAGTTTGCGCAAAAGAGGGACCTAAAGCGTCAAACTGCAAAAGTATGTCGATTCGTATGTTATCGGACCTTCCAGAATATGACCATGAGTTATACATACCCTAATTATCCTTTATATAGCTTAGATATAGGTTTAGAGGTGTTTGGTGCGCAAAAATAAACTTTTAAGTCCTACAGGGACTAAAAGTGTCAAAAAGCGCACAAGTTTGCGTTTACGCGCATATCTTACATTCTGAGTATCCCCGTACACCCAAAATTTATGTAAGAACTAAAATATTTTATTTTAGTGTTTGGCTTGATAAAATTCCATTCGTCACGTCGTTTGAATTGTTTTTCGCGTCCGTCCGTGTTTCGTCGTAATTAGCCGAACAACGAAACCGTACGACCAAACGAACCGACATCCGGCATATTTTTGAGCATGTTTTATGTTCCCCATACTTAGGCATCATTGTAGAGCCTTAAAAATGGTTTAACGGGCCTTGGATGTGTCGGAAATGGCATTTGGAAGTGCAGGGGCTAAAACTGTCAACAAATGAATGTTTCTGAATGCTGACCAGGTCCTTACGGACCGTAAGACCTGGACCTTACGGTCCGTAAGCGTTGCCCAGATGCAGAAACTCGTAAATTGCCTGTTCAGCCCATGTAAGCGACTTGTATTGCCCTTTTAACATTTCCAAGAGCCGCCTAAACTATTTCTTAGGCCTTAGGGACACTTGTTAATCATCAGGGATCATGTATAGCATGATTTGTCATGATCTTAATGGATCAAGAACACTATAAAAAGCCCCAATGTTTGCACATTTTGATCATTCATTTCCAACTCAACATCTGATCATTTCTGGAGCTCAAGGCCATTCTCTAAGCATTCCTGGTCGTGCATTAGACCTTGGTAAGCATCCTTGATCTTCCTTAATTGAGTTTTACCTAGTTATTAGCTTAAAAGTCAAACCGTCGTAATTAAGGTTTGACTTATCGATTAATCACTAATGGTCCAGTGATTAGTCCAATTGAAGGTAGTTATAAGTTGGTAATTATGTGGGCAATAAACCCTTAAAAGGGCACCCTCAGATTCCCACTCTAACTAGATCAAATGTCGGGTCAAAATTGTTTAGAAAAAGTCAACAGAAGCTTCATTTGCAAATTAACATGTAATTAGCAATGTAGAAGGCATGTAACCTATTTTATCACTCATATAACTTGGTAATAAGTATAAGAACTGATCTAAGCTTGTTTGATCCGATAATTTTCTGTTTAGACCCGGTTCGGAACCGAAAGTCGCAAAACTTTGACTTTTGCTTTGACTTCACTTCTGACCCAAATTAGATAGGTTTAGAAATGCCTTAGGGCTTCCTTAGGACCAGGTTACATGTTGGTATAACCCTCTGTGCTTGGTTCGTTGATTGCCCAATTCGTTTACGCGTTTCCGTTAATTGCCTAATGTTGACCAATATGCCGTTTTGACCATAAAACGAGAATTTTAGAAATGTGAAAGGACAATAATCTTTGCTACTGATTTATAAATATGTCCCTAAAATTTCACATCAGTTGGAGGTCTAGATTAGGAGTTATTCTCATTAGCGTAATTATAACGCCTCTTAGTAATTAAACGGCGCAATTAGCATAAAGCCCATCTAAACCCAATTTTTGACACCAAACCTTTTACCCACTGATTTAATATAATATTTTGAGATTTTTAAAGATTTTTAATTATTTTTAAACTGATCAAAACCTAGGGTTATCGCCTTAATTCGGTAATACCGATTATACCCTTTTTGTGTATAAAATGAGTTTTACATAATATTTTGACACCACTCCAATTGCTACTGATTTTAAATAATAAATAAAGTATTTTGAACCTTATAACCTGATCAGAAAACTCAGATTTCCTGTATAACCCGGAAATCGCTTAAAATGGTTTTTTAAGCGTATTAAACGCATAGTTTGGGTTTAAAACCATTTTGGCATATAAGACCTATTACCAAATGATATGACCTAATAAAATAAGTTATTCTACTGATGTATTCGGACCTGAATCTCATAATTTTAATTAACCTCTTTTATAATCTTTAAAATAACCAAAATACCCCTACGGGGCTTATTTTGAGATTAAACTCGTTTTGGGCATAATGGAAGATATCCTACTGATATCACAACATATTTAAGGCGTATTAACTTAGGAAACCTATATATGACTCATAGGGTTACCCGTTACGCACTTTTCGCGTTCGGATCGGCTTATGTAACTAGTTTGCATAATTTAGCCGAAACGGGTCAAACCATATCGTTTCATCTCAAAATCCAGAATGTGTTTAAGTTACCCATATTAAACAAGCATACAAGCTTGCCGGGTCAAAACGACATTCTAAACCGGTCTTCGCCTTATCATGCGTTTGAACCGTATCTTTCTTTAAAACTAACCGGTCTAAGCTTAGGCTTAATTAAAGACCCGTTAGCATTCTAATTGGTTATTTATACCATCATTCCAGACTAGAGCCTTCCGGTAAATTGTACCTACGCTTACTTAAGTGAATACGACTGAGTTATTAAATTCTTGCTATTTAAGACAGGAGCTAGCTCAGGTAAATACTCTTAACTTATTTTCCCTATTACGGGCTTGGGATACGGTAATATAAATACCGCATGGTCAGGTATGGGATTCAAAGACCAATAAGTCGGGAAATCCAAATAACCTGTTTTAATTCGTATTGCTTGACTGAAACATTGGGGATTAATGCGACCGTGTCCTGGATATCCTTGACTCATTAAATGCAATGGCCACGACCTAAGCACGGGGTGTAGGCATACACCTAACAGATGCCATATGTTTATTAATTAATTATACCCAATATGGGATTCCCAATAAGGGAATAGTGGTGTGTCGGTTAATCTTGAACCGGCATAGAACTGGGCCCCGTATGTAGGCCAAGTTATGTAAAACTGATAACATGAGATATAGTTTGTCCCAAGTATAAAAGATTAAATTTTGCCTTGAGCATTTTAATCAATGTGTCAACATATTTTCGTGCCTTGTGCACCTAAACCAATTTTCATAAACATTTCCAAATGAGTCGGTTGAGTGTATTTACCAGTGAAAACTGACGTATTTTCCAAAAAGGTTAAGTGACAGGTACTGAACGTAATTGGCTGGAAGCTCAGGTCGTTAATAAGGAATCTTGCAAGTTCTAGGCGTCCAAAGTCTGTTGAACAGTTTTTCCTTTTATTTGATCCGCCTGTGGATCCTTTACTTTCCGTTGTAATACTTGATATTACTTTATATTCGGATCATAATATATTTTATCTTTTGCTTCCGCTGTGCATTTATATATTGTGTTGTTTGACTATGATGATATCAACTACGTCACTATACTCCCCTACCGGGCCCACCGGTGATACGTGGAAATATCGGGGTGTGACAGGTTGGTATCATAGCCAACATTGAGTGAATTAAACACTAGCCTTTTGTGTTTAATCTCAATGACACATTAGCACATTCCTTGACCTCCTGAGTCTAGACTTAACATAGGAATATTCTCAATCCTAATCTGGAAATTCTTCTTCCAAATTTTTATATTTATTGGATACGTCGCCAAGCGAAGAAGCCGTAATAGGAATTCTCCACACCTGGAGCCTTGAAGTGCTGAGCTTCGTACCGCGGCTAGGATGAAACGTGCAACCAAGGAGAAGACATTCAGAAATAATATGAAGAAGAAACTCCTTTTACTGAAGTTCGTTTCCTTAGTAAGTCCTTATAAGGGCATACTTATCTTTCAGTCCTCTCATGGACAACATCATTTCTTTCAAAGTCCCGTTCAGGGAAATTCTGTACCTCCTTTAAAATCATTGGAATGCTTTATAAAAATTTCATTTTTATCAATATATATAAGTATAATACATGAAATAAATGAGAAGTATCATTCCTTTTTAAAAGATCTACCATTATAATAAAATGGCAAAATCTAAAAAGGACAAGACCTAGCCCAGGTATCATTTAAGAACAGGGCCAAGATGGCAGTTCCTCAATTAGATTCAGATCCTTATTAACATCTCAATTTGGGAATGTTCTACGTTAATTATTAAAAAGAATCTTAAGGGTAAACCTAGCCTGTATGACAAGGCCAAGATGGAAGAACCTATTCAAGAGATTCAAATCCTTGTTAACATCTGAAACATGTTAATATTCCTGGCAGACGTGGTTCGATAAAATCGCATAAGTCATCCTTAAATTTGATTACTCCAATTCCCTTATTTATATAATCATCCCTTAAAGATGAAGTGTCTACGGGCTATAATTAACGTCCTCTAAGACTAAAGACAGTGGTAGCCTACAACTCCCTGTCAAGAAAAGGCAATGAACAACGTTCGAGCCTAAATACCTTGATTCTACGAGAATCATGACTTATAAATTAAACTTGTCCACGTGACTAAGCCTTTTGTGCTATTACTAACTTATAATTTAGGATTAATAGTGAAAATCCTGAATAAAATAAATATCATTCCTTTCCTGCCAGTATAAATATTAAAAGAGAATCTTAAAAGGTATAACCTAGCTTGAACGTCAATAAAGACCTACCTAAGATGGTAAAACCTGTTTAAAAAGAGATTCAGATCCTTGTTAACATCTGCAAACATGTTAACACTCCCGGCAACAGTGATGCGATAAATCACACTTGTCATCCTTATATTAGGAATCTTCCAAACCCCTTGTTTTTAGCGTTAATGATCAAGAGGAATCGTGGCTAATAAACGTCGAACATGATGAACACATCAAAACATCCATAGGGATGTATACCTACGGGCAAAGATGTATTCATGAAAAGATAGTTTTATTTCATCACTTCTTGTCAAGACAATGAATTATGAAATTTTCTGATCCAAATGAATCATTGATTATGTTTTAAAATTTCCCTAGTGACAAGGCCTCTGTGCCATCAAAAAGTCCTTGGGACAAGCCCTTATGCTATATAAAACGTCGGTACGACATTGACAGTCATGACTTATGTCCCCTATCTAATAAATATGAAGGATTATATTCCGTTTAAACGCCAAAGATGGTTTATCTAAAAACCTAGGCCAAGCATAATCAAATAAATTTAATACTATCTATTGGTCTATATGGTTGAGTTATGTCACGGGCCCCGACCCACCCTGGACGGAATCGGGAGTCGCGAACAGCCCGTGGTACCGGTGATTATTTTGAAAAATATTGCAGCGGAAATTTCATCAGGACCGTGAGTTAGGAAAAATATCAGAGGTTAGAAAACACCGGATTTTATTTATTAAATAGATGGGATAAACCCATGTTTTACAATGGTAGATTTAATAAAGATAAATTTTATTACATAAAACAATATTTATTAATTTGATTTAATTAATAAAATAAGCCACTTCTTGAAGCCTTTCAGTGCCATATCCATCTCTTACTCCAATCTACTGTAATTACCTGAAACGCGTTTTAAAAAGGTTTTGTCAGCGGGAAATACTGAGTGAGTTCATTCAGGTTTTATAAAACATATTTGTTATACTTCACAACATTAAGAGTTTTTACATTTGCTTCTTTAAGATTGGCAAAGACTTAATCACTGCAAAGGATAACTAGAAAACAGTGTTATAATTTACAGTATTAAGAGAGATTACAATGTTTCAGATATCAAACCAACTACCCACAGTATTTGTCACTCGAACATCCATCGGTAACCTCATTGTCCAATGGAGTCTGTGACTATGGTCATATCACTCATTGGCTAACTCGTTGTCGAATAGTGACGGTTATCAAGTAATGTATACAAAACCCCACATACCGGCTGTAATATGGTGATTACATAAACTTAATCCCTGTAATTATAACCTTTGAAAATAAACATGCTTTTGAAATTAAATTTGATAAAAAGAGAATGACTCACATTATAAGCATGCAGATTCCTACGGCAAAGTTTAATCTACAGATAAGCCTTGATATATTGCAGATACAGGCAGAGCTTAGCCTATTGATTAGTCTTGTAACCTAGTGCACACGAACTAGGTAAGTAACTAATACAACATTTACGATAACTCACGAGATTAAAACCCTCACAACAAATGACAAAGTATAATCACTTAAACATCCGTCGGATTCACAACGAATGACAGAGTATTCCCCGGGGTGGTACTTAAACATCCTGTCGGAATCACGACAAATGACAAAGGATAGTACTAAAACATCCATCGGATAGTTTCAATCGATCGGACATTGAATCGTAGCATCGATTGAGTTAATACCCTGTATCGTAGCAGCACCCCGCTATACTAATTAGTGATTTTGAGACTATTTCTGCTATATCTTAACGTATAATTGGAATTTGATCGTCGAACGAACGCACAGTATCAAGTCCCAGACTCTGCTATTTATACACAAAATTTTTCTCGCTTGCGCACCGTAAGCCTCAACCCTTACGGCACGCAAGGGACACAAAGTGGTCATAGGCTTGCCACGTGTGTTTGGAGTTCAGGTGAGTCGACGGTTTCTCTAAATTTGATTTAGACAGCGAGATATATGGATAATCATTGAGTAGGGAATACCCCCCCCTGAGTTTTAGGGGCCCTGATCCTAATTCTGATTGTTCTGAAATTTTTAGGGATTGTGCAGAATCACTTGGGTGTCACAATTAGGGTTTCCTATTGGATAAAATAATAAAATAAATAGGACTTTTAATGAGGGTTGTTACAAGTTACACCAAGGCTATTTAATCGTCAAGTTCGACAATTCACTATATAATTAAACAAATTGTTACTACTTGGTTAGTAGCCTTCAAAGCTTCACCACGGCTGACTCCTCTGAAGCTCACAGTCATCCAGTTAGTCAGGATGATGTCCATTGACTAGCCTTTGTGGCAAAATAAATTATCTTCCAAAGAGATGACGGCTGTAGTCTTTGACTCTCTGTCCAAAGGTGAAGAACTATGTTCGAACCTTAAGATCTCTGATCCAATAAGATTGCGGCTTATATATCAATGCCTTAAGTGCCATATCTAATATGCCCCTTGGGATAAGGCCTTCGTGCCTATGACTATTAATGTCCTTCGTGACAAGCCTTCCAACTATCTAAAGATTGTCATTATGACAAGGACAGTTGTGACATTGAGTTTCCCTGTCAAAGGGTAATGGATTTGGTCCAAACCTTAAACACAATTGATGGTCCTATTTGACCTAGGCTAAATATAATTGACGTACTTTCTAGTGGCATACTATAATGAAGTTAAAAACCTAACAACCATTATGGTTTAATAATACCATGGCTTATAAATCGTCCATTACGATGATTCCATAATAGTTTGTGGCTAAGCATATGTTATTATTGGTGTTTAGTACCAAAGCTCCAGAATGGAGGTTTCCGACGAAGCATACAGCAGTACTGCGGCTAGAAACAAGGATGCAAATATAAATATAAATGGCACTGCTCTTCAGGCCTTGATTGAAGCAGCAATCAGTGAAGCTGTGGATAAGATCCTTGAGAACAAAAAGGAACCGAGTGGCACTCACTCAAAGGTCCATACGGAATCACATGCATCAGCTCGTAAGGAGAGCTCCGTTCACTCTTCAGATGAAAAGAGCGAACCTCAGAAGTTAGTACTCTATGATAAGCCCCGTTCGACTGAAGACGGGTGCACCTACAAATACTTCGTCTCATGCAAACCCATAGATTTCAACGGTGAAAAAGGAGCAATTGATGCCATGGAATGGCTTGAGGAAATGGAAAATGTTGTGGACATCAGCAATTGTGCTGATAAGGACGTAGTAAAATTTGTTTCACAATCTTTCAAGGGCGAGGCTCTTGCATGGTGGAGGGCCATGATGCAGCCCACGAGGAAAATTCCCCTATACAATATGGGATGGTCCAAGTTTGTGGACCTTATCAAAGAGAACTACTGTCCACAACACGAAGTGGAAAAGGTAGAGACATATTTTCTGGCTCTCACAATGAAGAACCTAAATTGTCAACAATATGTTACCGACTTCAACTCCCTATCTAGATTGGTACCCTATTTAATTACCCCTGAACCAAAACGCATTGCGTGTTTCATCGGTGGTTTGGCACCCGAAATAAAAGGGAATGTTAAGGCTTCAAGGCCAATCACCTTCAGATCAGTTGTAGATCTATCCTTATCTCTCACTCTAGATATAGTGAGGCAAAAGTCAATCAAGAATGAAAATAATGAGAAAAGACAAAGGGAGGAGGATAACTCCTAGAATCTTAAGAAGATCAAATCCGAGTTCAACAATAACCAATTGAACAAAAAGCCTACATGCAAAACCTGCAAAAGAAGACACTGGGGACAGTGTCAATCAAGCCAAAAGATAAAGCAATGTGGCATCTGTAAAAGAACTGGCCACCAGTCCCACGAATGTAGGGACATAAAAAATGCAAACTGTTTCAGCTGTGGCGAAAAGGGCCACATCAGTACTAATTGCCCAGAGGCTGCCAAGGAAGGAGCAACTAATTCTGGGAAGGATAAGAAAGGAAACGCCTGAACTACCGATTGAATGACAGAGACAGTACATATCCATAATAGCATCAGGTACGTCCCATACCATTTAGCATTGATAGTGTCTGCTAAGTATCTTACGTTAATGCAAGGGATAATAAACCTTTAGTAAACCATAAGCCTAGCAAACTCTTGATTACATTCACAAGAACTCCAGATATTAAATGTAAGATATAACTTACCAATGGAATCTATAATGACCATCTCTCCCATCCTCGAAGTTAATCCTCTCATAAGAACCTGGAATACTCTTCCCCAGAAAGAGTACGACAATATATATATTATTTTATTTTATTTTTTCTCATTATTTTATATCGCCTGCGAATGCCAAACTATGTTTGATAAAGGGTGCCATATGAGGATTGGCGTATCCTAGTGTGTCCCATAGATTGCTTCCATGCCTGATCAGTATGGAGGTTTAATGCATGGAATCCCTGAGATATCCCAATGGTCATATCGTACTAAAGTCGACTAGTAGTATTCAAAGAAGATATCCAATATAAAATGTCCCTATAAGTATCTCTACTTAGGACATCCTTGCATTTGTAAAGAGAATGTGTCATTTATCTGACACCGACATCGATAGATGAACCAAAGCCTGAGAATACGGACATCTCTGACATCTATGTGTGTCATAATTATCTTCTTTATAAGAATTACCATCTTTACCTCCTGAGAGGCAAGAGGATGTTAGGACAAACATCCCGCTTAGGGCTGCAGTTATTGTAAAAGCCTTATACCTGTTAGTACCAATGGAATAGGAAGAACTAAGAGCCAAATCGATAAGTTTTTAGAGAAGGTTTCATAAAGCTAAAATTCAAAGTTCTAAGAACTCCGATTTTTGGTAAATAAGAAAGACGGTTCATCTTGCTTATGCATTGATTACCGCAACCCTATTTAGGCAACAATTAAGAATCGCCATCAGCTGCCCATGATCGTCGATTTGTTCGACTAACTGTAAGGATTAGCTATTCCTTAAGATTAGTTGTGAGCAATGGTTAGAATCACCATCTCACCTTAAGGTAAGCTTTTCTATAATAGTTGTTATATAAGTATCAAGGTGGCTCCTTTGGGGACCTTGTATAGATGGAATGTTAAACATCTATTATCAGAACAATAGATTGGTAAGTCCACTTATCAGGATCTGAAGGTTGCATTGGAAACAACAAATAAGATCATTCGAAATTATAATCATCTTAAAGTTGCCAGTAATCGGCAGGAAAAAAATTAAGGATTGATAAAAGTCGCAACCTTCTTAAGTCCTTAATAAGGAATAAGGTTCAATCGAAGGTATCGCCCTAAGAAGGGTATGCTAAATTTTAAATTTCGCAGGGTAAGTTAAGACCTGGATATATAGGAACATTCGGGAAATCGAATGCGACAGAGGTCAATAGCCTATAAGCTAAAACCTATATAAGGAGCTTAGTGGAGTTCGCAGTGCGACCCACACTGATGATTTAAGGATAAGTTTCGCCAATAAGTCTAAACACACTATCACGTAATGATAGGCAGATTAATGAAAATTTATGATTGAACAATAAACCTGTATAGACTGAGAATCGATACGTTAAGAAGCTCCAAAGGAGAGTATGTACCTATTGTATAGGTTAACTGGGATACCCTTAGAGGCCCAAATATACTATGGGAGTTAAGTCCGTGCTACTTCAGAAAATACTTCCATTATTCTAGCAAATCTCAAGGTCGAGATTTCTTTTAAGGGGTGCAATAAATGTAACACCTCGTAAAATCACGTCCAATAAAGTATTGACACGTGTAATAAACCCTAATAAAGTCAAACCTTGAATATAAGGGACTAATTTTTTTGAAAAATCGAAAAACATTAACCATGAAAGAACTGGAAGTATTATCATACCTAAAATAAGTTTCTAAATAACCTTTTACGGTCTTATATTAAAAAATGAGCCACTTGTTAATCAAGTGTAGCCGTTTATGTAATTAATTGAAAGTTTGCGCAATAAAGGGTTAAAAGCGTCAACATGTTAATTCTTACCTCTGAGTGACCTTTTAACAAACCAAGAGCTTCATGATATTTGATTATACTCTCGGGAATGCCAATCATTGGCCATTCAAGGCTTTTATGCCTAAAAGTGAAGTTACGCGCAACTTTGCAAGTATTAGGGACTAGAAGTGTCAACATGTTTAATTATACCTCTGAATGACCTTTTATCGAGCCCGAAGCATTATCATGTTTAATAATACTTTCATGAATTCCTAATATGGTTTAGATAAGGCTTCAATGCTATTAAATGATGAGATGTGCAAGTTTGCGCAATAGAGGGACCTAAAGCGTCAAACTGCAAAAGTATGTCGATTCGTATGTTATCGAACCTTCCAGAATATGACCATGAGTTATACATACCCTAATTATCCTTTATATAGCTTAGATATAGGCTTAGAGGTGTTTGGTGCGCAAAAATAAACTTTTAAGTCATATAGGGACTAAAAGTGTCAAAAAGCGCACAAGTTTGCGTTTACGCGCATATCTTACATTCTGAGTATTCCCGTACACCCAAAATTTATGTAAGCACTAAAATATTTTATTTTAGTGTTTGGCTTGATAAAATTCCATTCGTCGCGTCGTTTGAATTGTTTTTCGCGTCCGTCCGTGTTTCGTCGTAATTAGCCGAACAACGAAACCGTACAACCAAACGAACCGACATCCGGCATATTTTTGAGCATGTTTTATGTTCCCCATACTTAGGAATCATTGTAGAGCCTTAAAAATGGTTTAATGGGCCTTGGATGTGTCGGAAATGGCATTTGGAAGTGCAGGGGCTAAAACTGTCAACAAATGAATGTTTCTGAATGCTGACCAGGTACTTACGGACCGTAAGACCTGGACCTTACGGTCCGTAAGCGTTGCCCAGATGCAGAAACTCGTAAATTTCCTGTTCAGCCCATGTAAGCGACTTGTATTGCCCTTTTAACACTTCCAAGAGCCGCCTAAACTATTTCTTAGGCCTTAGGGACACTTGTTAATCATCAGGGATCATGTATAGCATGATTTGTCATGATCTTAATGGATCAAGAACACTATAAAAAGCCCCAATGTTTGCATAT
Source organism: Helianthus tuberosus (assembly GCA_030545235.1). Classification (NCBI taxonomy): domain Eukaryota; kingdom Viridiplantae; phylum Streptophyta; class Magnoliopsida; order Asterales; family Asteraceae; genus Helianthus; species Helianthus tuberosus. The sequence goes on along the minus strand of CM060452.1, from coordinate 13,003,846 downwards.
TTTGATCATTCATTTCCAACTCAACATCTGATCATTTCTGGAGCTCAAGGCCATTCTCTAAGCATTCCTGGTCGTGCATTAGACCTTGGTAAGCATCCTTGATCTTCCTTAATTGAGTTTTACCTAGTTATTAGCTTAAAAGTCAAACCGTCGTAATTAAGGTTTGACTTATCGATTAATCACTAATGGTCCAGTGATTAGTCAAATTGAAGGTAGTTATAAGTTGGTAATTATGTGGGCAATAAACCCTTAAAAGGGCACCCTCAGATTCCCACTCTAACTAGATCAAATGTCGGGTCAAAGTTGTTTAGAAAAAGTCAACAAAAGCTTAATTTGCAAATTAACATGTAGTTAGCAATGTAGAACGCATGTAACCTATTTTATCACTCATATAACTTGGTAATAAGTATAAGAACTGATCTAAGCTTGTTTGATCCGACAATTTTCTGATTAGACCCGGTTCGGAACCGAAAGTCGCAAAACTTTGACTTTTGCTTTGACTTCAGTTCTGACCCGAATTAGATAGGTTTAGAAATGCCTTAGGGCTTCCTTAGGACCAGGTTACATGTTGGTATAACCCTCTGTGCTTGGTTCGTTGATTGCCCCATTCGTTTACACGTTTCCGTTAATTGCCTAATGTTGACCAATATGCCCTTTTGACCATAAAACGAGAATTTTAGAAATGTGAAAGGGCAATAATCTTTGCTACTGATTTATAAACATGTCCCTAAAATTTCACATCAGTTGGAGGTCTAGATTAGGAGTTATTCTCATTAGCGTAATTATAACGCCTCATAGTTATTAAACGGCGCAATTAGCATAAAGCCTGTCTAAACCCAATTTTTGACACCAAACCTTTTACCCACTTATGTAATATAATATTTTGGGATTTTTAAAGATTTTTAATTATTTTTAAACTGATCAAAACCTAGGGTTATCGCCTTAATTCGGTAAATACCGATTATACCCTTTTTGTGTATAAAATGAGTTTCACATAATATTTTGACACCAGTCCAATCGCTACTGATTTTAAATAATAAATAAAGTATTTTGAACCTTATAACCTGATCAGAAAATTCAGATTTCCTGTATAACCCGGAAATCACTTAAAATGGCTTTTTAAGCGTATTAAACGCAGAGTTTGGGTTTAAAACTATTTTGGCATATAAGACCTATGGCCAACTGATATGACCTAATAAAATAAGTTATTCTACTGATGTATTCGGACCTGAATCTCAGAATTTTAATTAACCTCTTTTATAATCTTTAAAATAACTAAAATACCCCTACAGGGCTTATTTTGAGATTAAACTCGTTTTGGGCATAATTGTCACACCCCCAAAATACCACCTAGGGAATGTCCCTGTTAGGCGTGTAACGTACCGACAACGAGCCACTAATTACATTGAACACGTACAAGTTTCAAAATAAAATCCTTAATTATTAATGAAAGATACCATCAACGAGTTTAAATGAAAATCAACATGTTCAGCGGAAGCAAATAGTAAACCAAAGTTAAATTGTTCAAAACCAATGTGTACTAGCAATAATCAATCACAAGAGTCCCTCCAGTCGACCCATGACCACTCCAGCTACTCCAGACAGCAAGTTCCCAAATTCCAAGATACCTAACGACCTGTGAGCATGCAACAAGTGTATCAGACAACGCTGGTGAGTTCATAGTTGTTACCAAAACGTTGATTACCAAGTGTTTAGTTAATCCATTGAAGTTAATTCCGAAAGTAATGTTGAAAACAATGTTGATAATACCCCCGAATACAAGACGGCTTCTGATTTACATTGCCCTTTCTCCAATGCTCCTATCAAAGCATTGGTCATGACTAGGTCATTAGTTCAACACCCGTCCTCCCAGGAACGGGGTGAGGTTGCCAAACCTAAGTAGCGCTACCAACTAATACCCGTTACCCCCCAGGTAACATAATAAGGGACTTACAAAAATGATAGGTGAGAATATTAACCAATATACCCGTTTTTACCCAAACCACTGACTGTCCCCAACCACTGGGACGCATGCTCGAATGTAGTGAACTCACCTTTGGTTTGCTCGGTAAGATCAAAATACGTGATCCAAGTTAATCAATCAATCCCTATTGTGGTTACCACTAATAGTTAGAATCTCATTCTATCAAGCCGCGTAGGAAACAAATTGCATACAGTGTATCAGTTAATACGTAAACACATAATAAACATTCGAGTCATATACACCTCACATAATCCACGCGCGCCGCACATTAACAATTAACCATTTAATGCATTAACCCAATCAGCTGTGCGGCCCGCACAAATCAGAATGTGTGCGGCCCAACACAAATGGCCCGCGGATCAAATGTGCAGCCCACCCGAGCATAACCCCAAATTTTATATCTGTTTTCTGTATCTTTATATCAATCCCACTTATACCTTAGGAAGCATTATGTAATATTTATTGAAATGTGAACATGCATAACTCAAAGGTTTCATTTATTAAATTAAACATGTATCATGATTGTATAACATAACCCAGATTATCACTTAGTGATTATATCATCACTGTCTCTATTCAACCATATTAAGCTTTGTTGAGTCTTATAAACAGTCATTGCTACGCAAGTCAGAATCATTGGTTAACATCATAAATTACTTTTAGATCCCGGTTCGCACAATCACTCATCAGTTAATAATACTTGATTCAAAACAATTAACACAATGCATCTCTACAATCAAACAATCAGGTTATCGAGACATATAAGACTACCAATAACAATTATCCTATAATCTGATTAAAATCACGATTACCACCATCTTCACCGATTTTCTATAATAAAAGTTATTAAAGTAAGTGAATCACCTATGCCACATTAATTAATAGATCATGTCATGCACTGATGCACAGCTTTTAATACAACCCATGATCAAGATTAATAACACAAACCTTACCACTACATGCTTATTCCCCATGCACCCATGTGACATATTACGTAACCCCAACATCACTGCCACCAAGGTTTGACTTAACTACATGATAGGTACACTCACACACAAAATCTTATATCACTATGTTCATTAACCATGCACATACAGGAACCTCATGTGATATAAATCCAAGGCAATTTCAAAGAAAGCAATCATAGGCCGCCAATTCCTTGTTCATAGTTATCCTCTCTATCAAATCTTTATGAACTGTCCTATCATCATGCAACCCTAGCTTCATATTATTCATTAAATACCCTAGTCATATGTTAATTTTCTCACGATTGGATCTTGTTAATTGCACACCTTGTTCATCACATGCATATACAATTTTTGTTAATTAGTTCACACATAAATCAAGATCAAACAATTAAGAATCTCAACAGATATGAAACTACTAACCAAGGGGCTCAACTAGAGAAGATGATGCCTCGCTGAGACCTACTGCGTCGCTAGTTTAGGGGGCATAGGGTTTACAAGTGGTTGTGTAATCTTATACAAGTTATACGTAGATAAGAGAGAGGAGGGGTTTCCTTGCTGTTGTCGCCGAGTGGAACAAGGAGGGAAGTAGGGTTGTTTGTTACCTAACTTTTGCATTGCAACCTAATATAATTGCTAAACAGTGATTAACATAACTAACGGGTTTGAGAATGGGCTCGGTTTAAACTTCGAGTGATGTGGGCCGAGATCCAATAACCCCAAGTGTTGGCCTTTACCCGCCCCCCATCACTAATTAAGTATTTCTAATTCTCTAAATATGCTAAACCCACAAAGAGATGGGTTCTAGTGATTCGCTCAAGTGATTCGGGCCTGACAATGTTGGCCGAGATGGCTTAAAGGTGGTTGCGGCCCAACGTCCAATTACTTGACACTTATAATAACTCAACTACACACGTAATCATATCCAATTACATTTACTGTGCGTTTATCATCGCCTGAAACGTTTAGCAAGGATGGAGCGTTTGAGGGGAAAATGAGAAGTAAAAATCACGAAACGAAACGACACTAGCCTCGGAAGTTCGAGTTGTCACATCATCCCCAACTTGAAAGAAATTTCGTCCCGAAATTTGATAAGCAAGCACAGAGAAGTGAGGTGATAGATCAAGATTGTTGCGGATTTTCCTCAGATGTGGTGCCACATCATCCCCAACTTGAAATGGAATTTCGTCCCGAAATTCACCAGTAGTACAAGAATTAGATTGGTCATTAGGAAAGAGTTGAGGATACTTAAGTTTCATCTGATCCTCGCGCTCCCACGTGAACTCCGGTCCACGTCTTGAGTTCCAATGATCTCTCACAATCGGAATACGACTATGTTAACCGAACCTTGACTTCCCTGTCCATGTGTTCGAAAAATTTCTCCTGTGAAGGTATTGCACGTGTTTCATCAGACGTCAGTTAAGCTCGCCACGCTTCCCAAGCATCCCACACCCTCCCAGGGTGTTGTGTATTGCCTAACACAGATCATGCATAGATCAAATTCAGGGATGGTAGGAGTTGGCACCTCGTGCCCTAATGCCGCCTATATCAGAGGAATATTCCCAAGCTGTGAAGACTTGTCAGTTCATCGATTGCAAGAAAGTGTGCTAGTAACGTGAGTCCATCAACGATCAGCCAGGTGATAATGTTCCCGTTTCAAGTTGTAAGTGGACTAGTGACAAAATCCATAGCAGTCTGTTCTCATTTCCATACTTGTGTTTCTGGTTGCTAATATCCCACCTTGACTTTCCCACAAGTCAACCATCGTTCTCATGCGTTGCTATGTGGGCCTTCAGGTTCGGTCATCCGTACATGGTCTTCAGGTTTCAATACATCCTATCAAAACTTCAGATAAATAGAATATCGAGGCCCGTGTGCTTCGCCTGCTCCAGTTCCCTAAGGTTGCTGTATAGTGAGCTCCATATTCGTTCCATGAAGTAGCAAATATCGTCTGACCCGCCAACGGTTACTTCCCCATGCCCCGCATGGGTTATTCTTGAGAACTCTCTTCCTTCGAAACAAGGGTATACGGGAGGCCCTTGTGATCGGTCTAGGTAGGGCATTTGGTACCGTCCAATTAATGCCTCCGATTTAAATCCAAAGCTTATGGCTTCCACCGTAGGTTGTGACTCGTGCAGTTCTTCCTGTAAGTCCATCACGTGGGTCATCTCCTTCTCGTGTTGCATCGATGTGCAAATGAGACTCTGATTCGAACTATCATAGTATACCACTAGATCATCAGTACCCTTGGATAGGAGTGATGCTCAGTGCCTTGCAGGGTTGGGTTCAGAAGTTGAAAAGACGTTTCCCCTGTTTTATTTCCCATGAATTCACTACTCCCTGCTGTGCTAAGGAGCTTGAAGTTGCGCAATCTTCGAAAATCCCATGATGAATCTGCGATAGTATCCGGCGAACCCAAGGGATTGCTGTATCTCAGAAAGAATCTGAAATTGCATAAGGTCAATCTGAAATTCCACCTGACGATGTGGAGGTAAACCAGGTAACTTTTCAGAAAACACGTCAGAAAATTCACGAACAACTAGAAGATCCTCGATCTTCCTTTCTTCAAGTTGCAAATCGGTGACGAGAGCTAGAATAGCAGAGTAGCCCTTCCGTAGACACTTCTGGGCTTTCATGGCTGAGATGATGCCAACCATGGCACCACTATGATGATTTTGAAGTGATAAGGATTCCCCACTAGGGAGAGGGATACGCACGATTTTCTCTTTTCATAGAAATTCCGCTTGATGCATAGATAACCCAATCCATGTCAACGACCACGTCAAAACTTACAAGAGTATCGGGAAGTAGATCAATGTCGAACACTTGACCCATGAGATTAAGTTTACAATCAAAGAGAACATGAGAAGCTTCTATCGATTTACTATCAGTTAATCCTACTACATGCTTATTTACAAGAGGGGTGGGAGTCAGTTCTAAGTGACGACTGAACCCCAAAGACACATAACTCCAATCGGCACCAGAGTCGAATAAAACACAAACAAAAATATCATTCAAAAGAAGACGTACCGGTCTCATCATTGCCCTTCATTGCGAGCTTCCCCAGCGCCAATAGTAAATACTCTTCCACGTGCCCCGTTCCCACCGTTGTTCCCGTTGTTATTATTCCCTGCGTTGTTGTTGTTGCCAGCATTCTGGTTAAGCTGAGGGCAATCCCGCTTAAAATGACCCTCTTCACCACACTGAAAGCACCCCTTCTGATTTCCCCGATTCTGTTGGGGCTGCTGTCTCTCCTGTTGCTGCGGCTGCTGCGGCGGCTTTGGGAGCCAAACCCTACAATCTTTGGCCATATGGCCCACCTTGTTGCACCTATGACATACTCGGGTGCATGGCCCGCGATGGTGGAACATACACTTATTACACTTTGGTAGCTTTCCCTCGTAGGGACCCTGATTTGAATTGTTGCTTTGATTCTGGTTCATAGAAGAGGACTGGCTAAAACTACGGTGGATACTGTTGTCTGCCCTTTTTTGAGATTAGCTGGCACTGGTTGCTTTGTCAGTATCGTTCCATTTGCGCTTGCTGTCCGTGGCGGGAGTAGTGACTGTAGTAGCGACAACAGTAGTAGTAGCAGAAACACGCGGTGGCAGTGAATTACTCTCCACCTCTTGATCAACGATCTTGTGAGCCAAACGGACAATCTGAGTCAATTCGTTGAGGTTTGCTGCAGTAACCAAACCCTTCACTCGTGATGGTAATCCCTTGATGAACAATTCAATTCTTCGAGACATAGGTCGGGACAAATTCGGGCACATGTCAGCCAACTCATACGACCGCTTCACGTATGCTTCAATCTCAGATCCTACCATCTTCAGATCATAATACTCGTTCTCCAATTTCTGAATCTCATCGCGAGGACAATACTCCTCCCTGATCAACTCCTTAAAATCGTCCCACGTAGTGGCGTTCGTCGCCTCGATGCCCAACAGCTGAACCTGGGCATTCCACCATGTCAGGGCACCATCCTCGAGCGTGCCCGTAGCATACTTCACTCTGTCCCCAACAGGACAGTTACACAGCGCGAATACGGACTCCGCCTTCTCGAACCAACGCAAGAGTCCTACAGCCCCTTCAGTCCCATTGAAGGTCTGCGGCTTACAATCCATGAAGGTTTTGAACGTGCAAACAGGTGGATGGTGCAGATTCTGTTGCACCTGTTGACCTATTAACGAAAGAGCATAAAACAAACAAGTAAGAATCAAGCATGCGAAGCAAGGAATAAGAGTGTTTGGTACACATCGTACCAGCCTGATAAGCCGCTAAGGCTTCAGCCACGCGAGTGTTGATGAGATCGGTTAACTCAGCCTGAGTCATAGCGATATGGCCACGTCCATGGCCTCGTCCGCTCATGATTCTATAGGAGAAGAGGGAAAAGGTTACGAGTCGAAATAAGGTAGGAGTCAAGTATTACTATGACCTCTATAGACTACTGAGTTCAAACATAACACCAATTAACCGAGCGGGCCCCTTTTCACACTCGTTAAGCCTCACTAGGATTCACATGCACCCCACATTATTATTATGTGTGCACCCATAATAATAAGGTAATTTGCATGCTTATCTCAGTGCCTCTTAACTCGCGCTAAAAGATTCCCCTAATTCGAGCAATAAGACAGATGACACCACAACATAAATCATGAAAATTCAAGAAGAGTCGCACTCTTAAAACACGTAACATGGGTTGGTAACATAGAAACTCATACTGTGGTGCCAAGTGTGTATTCACGTGTAATGTTATACATAAGTGTACACTAGATATACTATGCAACAGTGGGTGAGAAACGAACCTTGCAGTCTGGAGCTGAGTGTCATGGTCGATTTCGGTACTGTTCGGTTATAGTCTGGTTTTATGAAAACGTTTTAAAACCAAGTTCACTATAACCAGTGGCTCTGATACCAAACTGTCACACCCCCAAAATACCACCTAGGGAATGTCCCTGTTAGGCGTGTAACGTACCGACAACGAGCCACTAATTACATTGAACACGTACAAGTTTCAAAATAAAATCCTTAATTATTAATGAAAGATACCATCAACGAGTTTAAATGAAAATCAACATGTTCAGCGGAAGCAAATAGTAAACCAAAGTTAAATTGTTCAAAACCAATGTGTACTAGCAATAATCAATCACAAGAGTCCCTCCAGTCGACCCATGACCACTCCAGCTACTCCAGACAGCAAGTTCCCAAATTCCAAGATACCTAACGACCTGCGAGCATGCAACAAGTGTATCAGACAACGCTGGTGAGTTCATAGTTTTTACCAAAACGTTGATTACCAAGTGTTTAGTTAATCCATTGAAGTTAATTCCGAAAGTAATGTTGAAAACAATGTTGATAATACCCCCGAATACAAGACGGCTTCTGATTTACATTGCCCTTTCTCCAATGCTCCTATCAAAGCATTGGTCATGACTAGGTCATTAGTTCAACACCCGTCCTCCCAGGAACGGGGTGAGGTTGCCAAACCTAAGTAGCGCTACCAACTAATACCCGTTACCCTCCAGGTAACATAATAAGGGACTTACAAAAATGATAGGTGAGAATATTAACCAATATACCCGTTTTTACCCAAACCACTGACTGTCCCCAACCACTGGGACGCATGCTCGAATGTAGTGAACTCACCTTTGGTTTGCTCGGTAAGATCAAAATACGTGATCCAAGTTAATCAATCAATCCCTATTGTGGTTACCACTAATAGTTAGAATCTCATTCTATCAAGCCGCGTAGGAAACAAATTGCATACAGTGTATCAGTTAATACGTAAACACATAATAAACATTCGAGTCATATACACCTCACATAATCCACGCGCGCCGCACATTAACAATTAACCATTTAATGCATTAACCCAATCAGCTGTGCGGCCCGCACAAATCAGAATGTGTGCGGCCCAACACAAATGGCCCGCGGATCAAATGTGCAGCCCACCCGAGCATAACCCCAAATTTTATATCTGTTTTCTGTATCTTTATATCAATCCCACTTATACCTTAGGAAGCATTATGTAATATTTATTGAAATGTGAACATGCATAACTCAAAGGTTTCATTTATTAAATTAAACATGTATCATGATTGTATAACATAACCCAGATTATCACTTAGTGATTATATCATCACTGTCTCTATTCAACCATATTAAGCTTTGTTGAGTCTTATAAACAGTCATTGCTACGCAAGTCAGAATCATTGGTTAACATCATAAATTACTTTTAGATCCCGGTTCGCACAATCACTCATCAGTTAATAATACTTGATTCAAAACAATTAACACAATGCATCTCTACAATCAAACAATCAGGTTATCGAGACATATAAGACTACCAATAACAATTATCCTATAATCTGATTAAAATCACGATTACCACCATCTTCACCGATTTTCTATAATAAAAGTTATTAAAGTAAGTGAATCACCTATGCCACATTAATTAATAGATCATGTCATGCACTGATGCACAGCTTTTAATACAACCCATGATCAAGATTAATAACACAAACCTTACCACTACATGCTTATTCCCCATGCACCCATGTGACATATTACGTAACCCCAACATCACTGCCACCAAGGTTTGACTTAACTACATGATAGGTACACTCACACACAAAATCTTATATCACTATGTTCATTAACCATGCACATACAGGAACCTCATGTGATATAAATCCAAGGCAATTTCAAAGAAAGCAATCATAGGCCGCCAATTCCTTGTTCATAGTTATCCTCTCTATCAAATCTTTATGAACTGTCCTATCATCATGCAACCCTAGCTTCATATTATTCATTAAATACCCTAGTCATATGTTAATTTTCTCACGATTGGATCTTGTTAATTGCGCACCTTGTTCATCACATGCATATACAATTTTTGTTAATTAGTTCACACATAAATCAAGATCAAACAATTAAGAATCTCAACAGATATGAAACTACTAACCAAGGGGCTCAACTAGAGAAGATGATGCCTCGCTGAGACCTACTGCGTCGCTAGTTTAGGGGGCATAGGGTTTACAAGTGGTTGTGTAATCTTATACAAGTTATACGTAGATAAGAGAGAGGAGGGGTTTCCTTGCTGTTGTCGCCGAGTGGAACAAGGAGGGAAGTAGGGTTGTTTGTTACCTAACTTTTGCATTGCAACCTAATATAATTGCTAAACAGTGATTAACATAACTAACGGGTTTGAGAATGGGCTCGGTTTAAACTTCGAGTGATGTGGGCCGAGATCCAATAACCCCAAGTGTTGGCCTTTACCCGCCCCCCCATCACTAATTAAGTATTTCTAATTCTCTAAATATGCTAAACCCACAAAGAGATGGGTTCTAGTGATTCGCTCAAGTGATTCGGGCCTGACAATGTTGGCCGAGATGGCTTAAAGGTGGTTGCGGCCCAACGTCCAATTACTTGACACTTATAATAACTCAACTACACACGTAATCATATCCAATTACATTTACTGTGCGTTTATCATCGCCTGAAACGTTTAGCAAGGATGGAGCGTTTGAGGGGAAAATGAGAAGTAAAAATCACGAAACGAAACGACACTAGCCTCGGAAGTTCGAGTTGTCACATCATCCCCAACTTGAAAGAAATTTCGTCCCGAAATTTGATAAGCAAGCACAGAGAAGTGAGGTGATAGATCAAGATTGTTGCGGATTTTCCTCAGATGTGGTGCCACATCATCCCCAACTTGAAATGGAATTTCGTCCCGAAATTCACCAGTAGTACAAGAATTAGATTGGTCATTAGGAAAGAGTTGAGGATACTTAAGTTTCATCTGATCCTCGCGCTCCCACGTGAACTCCGGTCCACGTCTTGAGTTCCAATGATCTCTCACAATCGGAATACGACTATGTTAACCGAACCTTGACTTCCCTGTCCATGTGTTCGAAAAATTTCTCCTGTGAAGGTATTGCACGTGTTTCATCAGACGTCAGTTAAGCTCGCCACGCTTCCCAAGCATCCCACACCCTCCCAGGGTGTTGTGTATTGCCTAACACAGATCATGCATAGATCAAATTCAGGGATGGTAGGAGTTGGCACCTCGTGCCCTAATGCCGCCTATATCAGAGGAATATTCCCAAGCTGTGAAGACTTGTCAGTTCATCGATTGCAAGAAAGTGTGCTAGTAACGTGAGTCCATCAACGATCAGCCAGGTGATAATGTTCCCGTTTCAAGTTGTAAGTGGACTAGTGACAAAATCCATAGCAGTCTGTTCTCATTTCCATACTTGTGTTTCTGGTTGCTAATATCCCACCTTGACTTTCCCACAAGTCAACCATCGTTCTCATGCGTTGCTATGTGGGCCTTCAGGTTCGGTCATCCGTACATGGTCTTCAGGTTTCAATACATCCTATCAAAACTTCAGATAAATAGAATATCGAGGCCCGTGTGCTTCGCCTGCTCCAGTTCCCTAAGGTTGCTGTATAGTGAGCTCCATATTCGTTCCATGAAGTAGCAAATATCGTCCGACCCGCCAACGGTTACTTCCCCATGCCCCGCATGGGTTATTCTTGAGAACTCTCTTCCTTCGAAACAAGGGTATACGGGAGGCCCTTGTGATCGGTCTAGGTAGGGCATTTGGTACCGTCCAATTAATGCCTCCGATTTAAATCCAAAGCTTATGGCTTCCACCGTAGGTTGTGACTCGTGCAGTTCTTCCTGTAAGTCCATCACGTGGGTCATCTCCTTCTCGTGTTGCATCGATGTGCAAATGAGACTCTGATTCGAACTATCATAGTATACCACTAGATCATCAGTACCCTTGGATAGGAGTGATGCTCAGTGCCTTGCAGGGTTGGGTTCAGAAGTTGAAAAGACGTTTCCCCTGTTTTATTTCCCATGAATTCACTACTCCCTGCTGTGCTAAGGAGCTTGAAGTTGCGCAATCTTCGAAAATCCCATGATGAATCTGCGATAGTATCCGGCGAACCCAAGGGATTGCTGTATCTCAGAAAGAATCTGAAATTGCATAAGGTCAATCTGAAATTCCACCTGACGATGTGGAGGTAAACCAGGTAACTTTTCAGAAAACACGTCAGAAAATTCACGAACAACTAGAAGATCCTCGATCTTCCTTTCTTCAAGTTGCAAATCGGTGACGAGAGCTAGAATAGCAGAGTAGCCCTTCCGTAGACACTTCTGGGCTTTCATGGCTGAGATGATGCCAACCATGGCACCACTATGATGATTTTGAAGTGATAAGGATTCCCCACTAGGGAGAGGGATACGCACGATTTTCTCTTTTCATAGAAATTCCGCTTGATGCATAGATAACCCAATCCATGTCAACGACCACGTCAAAACTTACAAGAGTATCGGGAAGTAGATCAATGTCGAACACTTGACCCATGAGATTAAGTTTACAATCAAAGAGAACATGAGAAGCTTCTATCGATTTACTATCAGTTAATCCTACTACATGCTTATTTACAAGAGGGGTGGGAGTCAGTTCTAAGTGACGACTGAACCCCAAAGACACATAACTCCAATCGGCACCAGAGTCGAATAAAACACAAACAAAAATATCATTCAAAAGAAGACGTACCGGTCTCATCATTGCCCTTCATTGCGAGCTTCCCCAGCGCCAATAGTAAATACTCTTCCACGTGCCCCGTTCCCACCGTTGTTCCCGTTGTTATTATTCCCTGCGTTGTTGTTGTTGCCAGCATTCTGGTTAAGCTGAGGGCAATCCCGCTTAAAATGACCCTCTTCACCACACTGAAAGCACCCCTTCTGATTTCCCCGATTCTGTTGGGGCTGCTGTCTCTCCTGTTGCTGCGGCTGCTGCGGCGGCTTTGGGAGCCAAACCCTACAATCTTTGGCCATATGGCCCACCTTGTTGCACCTATGACATACTCGGGTGCATGGCCCGCGATGGTGGAACATACACTTATTACACTTTGGTAGCTTTCCCTCGTAGGGACCCTGATTTGAATTGTTGCTTTGATTCTGGTTCATAGAAGAGGACTGGCTAAAACTACGGTGGATACTGTTGTCTGCCCTTTTTTGAGATTAGCTGGCACTGGTTGCTTTGTCAGTATCGTTCCATTTGCGCTTGCTGTCCGTGGCGGGAGTAGTGACTGTAGTAGCGACAACAGTAGTAGTAGCAGAAACACGCGGTGGCAGTGAATTACTCTCCACCTCTTGATCAACGATCTTGTGAGCCAAACGGACAATCTGAGTCAATTCGTTGAGGTTTGCTGCAGTAACCAAACCCTTCACTCGTGATGGTAATCCCTTGATGAACAATTCAATTCTTCGAGACATAGGTCGGGACAAATTCGGGCACATGTCAGCCAACTCATACGACCGCTTCACGTATGCTTCAATCTCAGATCCTACCATCTTCAGATCATAATACTCGTTCTCCAATTTCTGAATCTCATCGCGAGGACAATACTCCTCCCTGATCAACTCCTTAAAATCGTCCCACGTAGTGGCGTTCGTCGCCTCGATGCCCAACAGCTGAACCTGGGCATTCCACCATGTCAGGGCACCATCCTCGAGCGTGCCCGTAGCATACTTCACTCTGTCCCCAACAGGACAGTTACACAGCGCGAATACGGACTCCGCCTTCTCGAACCAACGCAAGAGTCCTACAGCCCCTTCAGTCCCACTGAAGGTCTGCGGCTTACAATCCATGAAGGTTTTGAACATGCAAACAGGTGGATGGTGCAGATTCTGTTGCACCTGTTGACCTATTAACGAAAGAGCATAAAACAAACAAGTAAGAATCAAGCATGCGAAGCAAGGAATAAGAGTGTTTGGTACACATCGTACCAGCCTGATAAGCCGCTAAGGCTTCAGCCACGCGAGTGTTGATGAGATCGGTTAACTCAGCCTGAGTCATAGCGATATGGCCACGTCCATGGCCTCGTCCGCTCATGATTCTATAGGAGAAGAGGGAAAAGGTTACGAGTCGAAATAAGGTAGGAGTCAAGTATTACTATGACCTCTATAGACTACTGAGTTCAAACATAACACCAATTAACCGAGCGGGCCCCTTTTCACACTCGTTAAGCCTCACTAGGATTCACATGCACCCCACATTATTATTATGTGTGCACCCATAATAATAAGGTAATTTGCATGCTTATCTCAGTGCCTCTTAACTCGCGCTAAAAGATTCCCCTAATTCGAGCAATAAGACAGATGACACCACAACATAAATCATGAAAATTCAAGAAGAGTCGCACTCTTAAAACACGTAACATGGGTTGGTAACATAGAAACTCATACTGTGGTGCCAAGTGTGTATTCACGTGTAATGTTATACATAAGTGTACACTAGATATACTATGCAACAGTGGGTGAGAAACGAACCTTGCAGTCTGGAGCTGAGTGTCATGGTCGATTTCGGTACTGTTCGGTTATAGTCTGGTTTTATGAAAACGTTTTAAAACCAAGTTCACTATAACCAGTGGCTCTGATACCAAACTGTCACACCCCCAAAATACCACCTAGGGAATGTCCCTGTTAGGCGTGTAACGTACCGACAACGAGCCACTAATTACATTGAACACGTACAAGTTTCAAAATAAAATCCTTAATTATTAATGAAAGATACCATCAACGAGTTTAAATGAAAATCAACATGTTCAGCGGAAGCAAATAGTAAACCAAAGTTAAATTGTTCAAAACCAATGTGTACTAGCAATAATCAATCACAAGAGTCCCTCCAGTCGACCCATGACCACTCCAGCTACTCCAGACAGCAAGTTCCCAAATTCCAAGATACCTAACGACCTGCGAGCATGCAACAAGTGTATCAGACAACGCTGGTGAGTTCATAGTTTTTACCAAAACGTTGATTACCAAGTGTTTAGTTAATCCATTGAAGTTAATTCCGAAAGTAATGTTGAAAACAATGTTGATAATACCCCCGAATACAAGACGGCTTCTGATTTACATTGCCCTTTCTCCAATGCTCCTATCAAAGCATTGGTCATGACTAGGTCATTAGTTCAACACCCGTCCTCCCAGGAACGGGGTGAGGTTGCCAAACCTAAGTAGCGCTACCAACTAATACCCGTTACCCTCCAGGTAACATAATAAGGGACTTACAAAAATGATAGGTGAGAATATTAACCAATATACCCGTTTTTACCCAAACCACTGACTGTCCCCAACCACTGGGACGCATGCTCGAATGTAGTGAACTCACCTTTGGTTTGCTCGGTAAGATCAAAATACGTGATCCAAGTTAATCAATCAATCCCTATTGTGGTTACCACTAATAGTTAGAATCTCATTCTATCAAGCCGCGTAGGAAACAAATTGCATACAGTGTATCAGTTAATACGTAAACACATAATAAACATTCGAGTCATATACACCTCACATAATCCACGCGCGCCGCACATTAACAATTAACCATTTAATGCATTAACCCAATCAGCTGTGCGGCCCGCACAAATCAGAATGTGTGCGGCCCAACACAAATGGCCCGCGGATCAAATGTGCAGCCCACCCGAGCATAACCCCAAATTTTATATCTGTTTTCTGTATCTTTATATCAATCCCACTTATACCTTAGGAAGCATTATGTAATATTTATTGAAATGTGAACATGCATAACTCAAAGGTTTCATTTATTAAATTAAACATGTATCATGATTGTATAACATAACCCAAATTATCACTTAGTGATTATATCATCACTGTCTCTATTCAACCATATTAAGCTTTGTTGAGTCTTATAAACAGTCATTGCTACGCAAGTCAGAATCATTGGTTAACATCATAAATTACTTTTAGATCCCGGTTCGCACAATCACTCATCAGTTAATAATACTTGATTCAAAACAATTAACACAATGCATCTCTACAATCAAACAATCAGGTTATCGAGACATATAAGACTACCAATAACAATTATCCTATAATCTGATTAAAATCACGATTACCACCATCTTCACCGATTTTCTATAATAAAAGTTATTAAAGTAAGTGAATCACCTATGCCACATTAATTAATAGATCATGTCATGCACTGATGCACAGCTTTTAATACAACCCATGATCAAGATTAATAACACAAACCTTACCACTACATGCTTATTCCCCATGCACCCATGTGACATATTACGTAACCCCAACATCACTGCCACCAAGGTTTGACTTAACTACATGATAGGTACACTCACACACAAAATCTTATATCACTATGTTCATTAACCATGCACATACAGGAACCTCATGTGATATAAATCCAAGGCAATTTCAAAGAAAGCAATCATAGGCCGCCAATTCCTTGTTCATAGTTATCCTCTCTATCAAATCTTTATGAACTGTCCTATCATCATGCAACCCTAGCTTCATATTATTCATTAAATACCCTAGTCATATGTTAATTTTCTCACGATTGGATCTTGTTAATTGCGCACCTTGTTCATCACATGCATATACAATTTTTGTTAATTAGTTCACACATAAATCAAGATCAAACAATTAAGAATCTCAACAGATATGAAACTACTAACCAAGGGGCTCAACTAGAGAAGATGATGCCTCGCTGAGACCTACTGCGTCGCTAGTTTAGGGGGCATAGGGGTTACAAGTGGTTGTGTAATCTTATACAAGTTATACGTAGATAAGAGAGAGGAGGGGTTTCCTTGCTGTTGTCGCCGAGTGGAACAAGGAGGGAAGTAGGGTTGTTTGTTACCTAACTTTTGCATTGCAACCTAATATAATTGCTAAACAGTGATTAACATAACTAACGGGTTTGAGAATGGGCTCGGTTTAAACTTCGAGTGATGTTGGCCGAGATCCAATAACCCCAAGTGTTGGCCTTTACCCGCCCCCCATCACTAATTAAGTATTTCTAATTCTCTAAATATGCTAAACCCACAAAGAGATGGGTTCTAGTGATTCGCTCAAGTGATTCGGGCCTGAAAATGTTGGCCGAGATGGCTTAAAGGTGGTTGCGGCCCAACGTCCAATTACTTGACACTTATAATAACTCAACTACACACGTAATCATATCCAATTACATTTACTGTGCGTTTATCATCGCCTGAAACGTTTAGCAAGGATGGAGCGTTTGAGGGGAAAATGAGAAGTAAAAATCACGAAACGAAACGACACTAGCCTCGGAAGTTCGAGTTGTCACAATAATGGAAGATATCCTACTGATATCACAACATATTTAAGGCTTATTAACTTAGGAAACCTATATATGACTCATAGGGTTACCCGTTACGCACTTTTCGCGTTCGGATCGGCTTATGTAACTAGTTTGCATAATTTAGCCGAAACGGGTCAAACCATATCGTTTCATCTCAAAATCTAGAATGTGTTTAAGTTACCCATATTAAACAAGCATACAAGCTTGCCGGGTCAAAAACACATTCTAAACCGGTCTTCGCCTTATCATGCTTTTGAACCGTATCTTTCTTTAAAACTAACCGGTCTAAGCTTAGGCTTAATTAAAGACCCGTTAGCATTCTAATTGGTTATTTATACCATCATTCCAGACTAGAGCCTTCCGGTAAATTGTACCTATGCTTACTTAAGTGAATACGGCCGAGTTATTAAATTCTTTCTATTTAAGACAGGAGCTAGCTCAGGTAAATACTCTTAACTTATTTTCCCTATTACGGGCTTGGGATACGGTAATATAAATACCGCATGGTCAGGTATGTGATTCAAAGACCAATAAGTCGGGAAATCCAAATAACCTGTTTTAATTCGTATTACTTGACTGATACATTGGGGATTAATGCGACCGTGTCCTGGATATCCTTGACTCATTAAATGGAATGGCCACAACCTAAGCACGGGGTGTAGGCATACACCTGACAGATGCCATATGTTTATTAATTAATTATACCCAATATGGGATTCCCAATAAGGGAATAGTGGTGTGTCGGTTAATCTTGAACCGGCATAGAACCGGGCCCCGTATGTAGAGCAAGTTATGTAAAACTGATAACATGAGATATAGTTTGTCCCAAGTATAAAAGATTAAATTTTGCCTTGAGCATTTTAATCAATGTGTTAACATATTTTCGTGCCTTGTGCACCTAAACCAATTTTCATAAACATTTCCAAATGAGTTGGTTGAGTGTATTTACCAGTGAAAACTGACGTATTTTCCAAAAAAATAAGTGACAGGTACTGAACGTAATTGGCTGGAAGCTCAGGGCGTTAATAAGGAATCTTGTAAGTTCTAGGCGTCCAAAGTCTGTTGAACAGTTTTTCCTTTTATTTGATCCGCCTGTGGATCCTTTACTTTCCGTTGTAATACTTGATATTACTTTATATTCGGATCGTAATATATTTTATCTTTTGCTTCCGCTGTGCATTTATATATTGTGTTGTTTGACTATGATGATATCAACTACGTCACGATACTCCCCTACCGGGCCCACCGGTGATACGTGGAAATATCGGGGTGTGACAATAAACCTTTGTTTGTCTTTATGAAAAGAGATGACCTTTTTGATATGGTCAATCACAAAGTCACCATCATCTGAGACAAGTTCACCTTCAATATAACGGGGATGAAAATATGCAGTATTATTTAAACCCTCCCGTTCCCCAGCTGCATATAAATACCTGACATAAAAGTAGAAAAAAATGTGATACGATTAGGAACCCTCGATTATATTGTAAAAAATACTACCATAAATATTTAAATAAAAATTAGCGGAACATACATTGTGAACCAATGCAGAAAGCAAACATCCGCCCAACCGTTGACACATAACTGTATAACCGCCTCAAATTCAACTATCTCTTGAACACGTTCCTCATACATCCCAGTTGGCGAAGTAAAAACCGTAAATAAGGCTTTTTCAGAATGAAGTGCCACTTTTTGTGCTAATCTATATATGTTTTGAGGCCTGGATCTCACCATTTCTAAAAGTTCTAATACTTTTATTTTTTCTTTTGATACTTTTATTTTTTCTGTTGAAGGTTTAGAAGCAACAACAGTCGGTTTAGTATGCTGACAATCACGAATGGGCTCGGTAGATTGATTAGCATGAACGGTCTTCGTAAGTGTCAGAACTTCTGGGATCAAATTAACCAAACAAATATAAAGTGCAAATTTATTCAAAACTTCTTTCTCAAACCAGTACAAGGAAATCAACCAGTCATCACAGATTGACTGGTGAACACATACAGACAGTTAAGCCGTTTGTGCTTAAAATAAGAATCTTGTGAAACATAAGGGTTAAAAGTGTCAACATGTTAAAAGTAACCTCTGAATGACCTTTTAACGATCCCAAAAACATTGTGATAATTTATTTTGATCCCAAGAATAACGGATATTAAATTCGTGGAGTTTCGACGCATATTTTTAGTAAAGCGGTAATTGCAAGTAATAAGGGTTAAATGCGTTAATGTTGCATTTCAAGACCGTTCAGGTGGCCTCGTAACTAACCGGAGGCCTATTGTTAAATGTTTAATGATTCAAGACCCTTAAAAGTCAAGTTTGGGGGTTAAAAGTGCAATAAACGATAGTTAAAACAAGTTTAGGAGGACCTGGGACCAAAATGGCAATTTCTGAAAGTTGTTGACCGGACCAGACCTCTAAGCGGGCCGCGTAGACCCTCGGCCATTGCTTACTCGGGCCGCGTAAAACGCCCAGATGTATACCTTTCTTTAAAACTAACCGGTAAAGTGTGTTTGTGTGCCTTGCATAAAGGTCCGAGAAAGAAAGTTAAGCCCTTCTTTTGGCATTTCTTATTAAAATTGGTTTTTACCTAAAATGATTTTTGGTTGGAACAAAATTAACACACTCTTATGAGAGCTTAGAAATCATGTATGAAAATGTTAGATATGTTTAATTTGATAAGTTAGCAAGCAATAACTGATGCATTTGAAGGATTTCTGTCATAGACAATAAAAATTTACCTAAGAGTGTCTTTCCTTAAGATATATGCCAAATCTTTTGCTACTGATTTTATATGATAAATAAAATATTTTAAGCCTTCTGGGCTGATAAAAATCTCATCTTTCCTTATATAACCCGAAAATCACCTAAAACCGACTTTTTACACGTTTTAAACACATAGTATGGGTTAAAACTATTTTTGGCATATAAGACTTAATACCTACTTATGTTTTAAGTAAATTTTTATACTTTAACAGTAAGAAAAAGTTTTGAACTCAGATTCTAAATTTTGACCTTTAAAGCTTATGTGAAATTACCAAAATGCCCCTACGGTGCATAGTTGGGTTATAAATGATAAATTTCACATATATGCAATACCTTACTGATATGACTTGCAAAAATAAATATTTTTACTGATCATTTAAGACCAGAACCTCAGATTAATATTTAATCTCTTTTATAATCTTTAAAATCACCAAAATACCCCTACGGGGTTTAAATTGACTTTAAATCCGTTTTGGGCATAATGGAAGATATCCTACTGATATCACAACATATTTAAGACATATTAACTTAGGAAACCTGCTCATGACTCTTTTGGTTGCCCGTTATGCATTTATCGCGTTCGGTACGGTTTATGTAACTAGTTTGCATAAATTAACCGAAACGGGTCAAACCTTATCATTTTTACTTCAAAATCCAGAATGTGTTTAGTTTACCCATATTATACAAGTCTTCATACTTGTCGAGTCTAAACCACATTATAATCCGGTCTTCGCTTAATCTTGCGTTTTGAATCGTATACCTTTCTTTAAAACTAACCGGTCTTCGCTTAAGTGAGACCCGTTAGGAATCTAATAGGTTATTAAAACCTTCGTTCCAGATTTAGGAGCCCAGTAAAAGATAGTTGCACTTGCTGATTTGTACGGCTGGGATAAATTTGTATAATTTTCTCAGGTAAATACTTTTAACTTATTTTCCCTTATACAGGCTTGGGATACGGTATATAAAATACCGCTTGGTCGGGTATTGAATTTTTAATAGTATGAAGGTTAAATCATTGAGATAACCCGTTTAATATGTTTTGTTTATTTTAAGCCTTTGGGGGGTTAATGACCAAGTCCTGGATATCCTCGGCTCATTCATTGAAATGGCCAGTACTTAGGCATGGGGTGTAGGCATACATCTGCCGGTACGTATGTAAAATAATGTACCCACCTGTTCGAGAATAACTCGCCGTGGGATATATTATGTGGTGTGTCTATTAATCTTTAACCCGGTTTTCAGCCCGGGCTACTGAACGTATAATAAACATGTAAATCTTTAACAAGTTTATTTTTAAATAATTATCCCAAGTTATAAAAGATATTTTGTGCCTTGTGCATTCAAATCAATTTTCTCAAACATTTTCAAAATGAGTCGGTTAATTGTATTTACCAGTGAAAACTGACGTATTTTCCAAAGAGGTTAAGTGCAGGTACTAAGCGAAATGGGCTGGCTACTCCTAGCATCAATAAAGAGTCTTGCAAGCTTAGATGTTTATAAATCTGTTGAACAATGTTCCTTTTGACTTTGATCTGCCTGTGGATCCCTTACAACCGTTTTTGTAATAATTGATATTACTTTCATTCGGTTTGTAATGTTATTATCCTTAGACTTCCGCTGTGCATTTAAACTGTGATAAATTGACTATGATGATATCAACTACGTCACGATACTCCCCACTGGGCCCACCGGTAATACGTGGAAATATCGGGGTGTGACAACCCGAAACATCAAAATTTGACTAGAAGTAATGTATTTATGATATTAAACTAGTATTGATGCTAGAACACCTTAAAAATCATAAAAACACCCAAACATATTTAAACTAACTTTAGCCCTCTCGTTTGTACTTTAAACCCCTAACTTCCAAAAATTTACACTTTACCCCCCTCCCTTTCACCCTTGGCCGAACCCAATGGGCCCCATATGCTTTTGAATATTTTATTTTCTTGTCCCCTTAATTAAGTGCATACAATCTACATAAAGATTAACATGTTGGAGTTTTGTTTTTATAAAGACCCTAAGTAGCTCACATTGTCCATTATCACAAAAACTCATCATTTTCTTCCCTTGTTCCCGTCTTGCTCTCGGCTCACTACTCCCACACACACAACACCATTTTCACTTCATTACAAGGCAATCCAAGGTAACTAGGAGGTGTATGGAGGCTATCTAAGAAGGTGTGAGGTGCTAGAAGTTGAAGGACCTCACTTTGGAGCTTTTAACCACTTGATTTCTTCCATATTCATCTTCTTCATTCTTGTGCCACTTCCCTTGCCATTAGAGCTACTAGCAAGATTCTTGATCACTAAAATAGTTCATGTTTATGTTATGTACAAGTTTCACCATCTAAACAACTTAACTTTCAAAGTTAAAAATGAAAAGATCTAACATATTCATGAAGAAAACAAGTGATTATATTGATTTTTAGTATATGGAATGAAGTTGTTGATATTATGTCGTGTGTTTATGTTTAGATCAAGTATGTTAACCTTGTTAAAAGCTTAGATCTAACAAGTTTAAGCATGGATCTTGAAGGATCCATGGTTAAACTAGAAGATGAACATATGAAGCATTATGTGAACATGAAAATTGAATTTTTATGCATAAATTTGTAATCTTAAAGTAATAAAGTGTATGTTAAACTAATTTTTGAAACTAAAACCCATGAAAAGTTTGTTAAAAGTTTAACATAAAGCTTGTTTATGAAAGATCTAAAGTTATTAAGCATGGATCTTGAAAGATCCATGGTGAAAAATGATGAAAAACATAATGATCTTTCTAATAAACATAAAAGTGGTTTTAGAACATGATTTACAAACTTTGAAACCATTAAACTCATGGATGAGTTGGTTAGTAAAATAAAGTCTCATAAAAGTTTGTTTAAAATACTAAAGAACACTTATTTTTGGAAAGATCATTATATGTTAAGTGTAGATCTAAAAGTCTACACATTTTTAACAATAATCAAGTTCACCATGATGTTTCATATGAAGAAATTAGTGTATGTTGTTGGTGATTATTGTTGAGAATTGATTTTGGTGTTGAAAAGAAAATAAACACATGTTTTGAAAACATGGGAAACCTCCATTTTTAGGGGAAACTATGTCAACATTTTATAAAATTTTGACACTTAGAAAATATAAGTTGTGGTAAAACTTACTCCCCAAAAATTCACCTAAAAATATTTACGAAGGTTTCCCTAATTTTTGTGTGAAATTTCAAGTTAAGAAATGATGATTTCTACAAGTTAAAATTTATATTAAGTATGTATATTTTCAGGAAAAATATATATATTTAGTGATCACCAAATTTTGTGCTAAGTGTATACTTTGTGTATTATATGTAGTAGTGTATTAGGAACTAGAAAATACACTAAATACTCCCATGGAGTATAAACACCAAAATACACATACAAATACACGAGAATACATAAGTATACAAGTATACAAAATTCCTCACAAGGAAGTAAATGGACAAATACAAGAAAATATATTTATAAAAATATATTCCCTAACATATTATTGAATTTGGACAATATATGGACACTTATGGACTTAAATATATATTTTTAGACAAATATATAACCATTACCAAGTAATGGAATTTATACAAAATCGGGTGGATAACAAGAATAACCATATATATATTTTATAGCGTGACAAAATATATATTTCATACAAGTCTTAAAAATACATTATTTTTAAGAAATATAATTCCGGAAAGTAATAAAAATCAAAGTATTGATTTTTGGGTGAATAATACAAAATACACAAGTATTTACATAAAACACAGGTATACTTTCCAAAGAATACTTGTACAAAAATAATATTACGAATATTATTTCACGAAATACTTATATTTATTTTTGAGAAAATAATATAAGTAACAAATATGAAAAGTTAAAAATATAATTTATTTTTAACACTTATTACTTGGACACAGACTTCATAAACAAATATATATTTTAAGGAATGAAATATATATTTACAATAAACAATACATACTCAAAGTGCAAAACACTTGACAAACGGGCGAGACCCGACAAACAAGAGCACGACCCTCACAAAGAATGAACGTACAAAGAACAAATACATAAACAAAGGATGGCGACTTGTACTTGTGTGATACAAGTCTAGTGACTAACATTAATAGAACACGTGTAGGTTACGACGCTACAAAACCAACCGGTGAAGTTTACGACGCAGGATACGCAGTGTTGTGAGTTTATGTCCCCACTTTTAAACTTTTACTTGTTTTCTAAACTTGGGGAAAATACATGTGCTATGGTATGTTGAATACAAAAACTAAGGAATGATACTATAGATCATGTCATGAATAGGGTGCCATAAGCACCATTAATCAAACTATATCCCTAGACCGCGGAACAAAAGTGTAACACCTCGAAAATTTGGTGTCAAATAAAATAAAGACACGTGTCACATAAGATAAATGTGTCATAAATTTAGGATTAAGTTAAAGGATGTAAGGTATGATTTAAAAGCGTCGACATGTTAATAAATACCTCTGAGCGACCTATGTATAAATCCCAAACCTTAACCTGTGTTATAAACATCTGATAAACTTCCTAATCCGGTTAATGCTAGTAATAATTGATCCAAATTGCAAGGATGGGATCCTATGAGAATGGGTACGACAAACCTTCATGCATGTTCCCTTTCAAAAGAATCCAAGACATTTTTGAAGCATAGCAAGTTGACATAACTGTTCAAGCATGTTCAAGAGGTCCCATACTGATAATAAAGGTCCGGATTCGAAGTTGTAAAGTTGCATGATCAAAGCTTGAAAAGTTACAATGTTTTTTTGTTTTCTGGTGAAGGCTTACGGACCGCAAAGGATACCCCTTACGGTCCGTAAGGAAGCAAACCGGGTGATGTTTTTGAAAAGCGAATACGGACCGCAAGGCCTTAGCCTTACGGTCCGTAAGGCAGTCCCAACATCAGAAAACTTGACAGGTGCCTGTTATAACAAGTTTAACCGACTTATATTGCCATTTTTCATTACCATGTGCAGCACAAACTAGTTCTTAGGCACTAGGGACACTTGTAATTGATCAGGGATCAATCCTAGAGTTGTTTGGCATGATCTTGATCAATCAAGATCACTATATAAAGACCCACATTATTTCATTTTTTGATCATTCATTCACACTCAACTTCTGATCATTTCTGGAGCACAAGAGTCTTCCCTAAGCATCACTAGACGTGCATAGGACCTTGGTAAGCATCCTTGACCTTCCTTAATCGTGTTTTACTTAGTTAATTAGCTTAAAGTTAAACCGTCATAATTAAGGTTTGACTTATCGATTAATCACTATTGGTCCAGTGATTAGTCAAACTTAAAGTAGTTATAAGTTGGAAATTAGGTGGGCAATAAACCCTTAAAAGGGCACCCTCTGATTCCCGCTCTAACTAGGTCAAATGTCAGGTCAAACTTAATCCGAAAAAGTCAACAGAAACTTAATTTTCAATTTAACGCATAATTAACAATGTAGAGGACGTGTAACCTGTTTTACCACTCATACAACTTGGTAATCAATGCAAAAACATGTCTAAGCATGTCCGAACCGACAATTTTCAGTTTAGGACCGGTTCGGAACCGAAAGTCGCATAAATTGACCATTGCTTTGACTTTCAGTTCTGACCCATATTAGCATGATTTAGAAATGCCTTAGAGCTTCGTTAGGACCAGCTTGTATGATAGTATAACCCTCTGCGTTTATACTACTTGACTCGTTGATTGTCCGATGTTTCCGTTAAATGCCTAATGTTGACCAATATGCCCATTTGACCTTAAAACGATAATTTTGGAAATGTGAGAGGACAATAATCTTTGTTACTGATTTATAAACATGTCCCTAAAATTTCACATAAGTTGGAGGTCTAGTTTAGGAGTTATGCTCAATAGTGTAATTAGAAAGCTTTTTGTTAATTAAACTGCATAATTAGCGTAAAGCCTATCTAAACCCAATTTTTGACACCAAACCTTTTACCCACTGATGTAATATAATATTTTGAGATTTTTGAAGATTTTTAATTATTTTTAAACTGATCATAATCTAAGGTTAGTGCCTTGATTCGGTAAATACCGATTATACCCTTTTTGCTTATAAAAGGAGTTTTACATAACATTTAGACACCAAACCTTTGGCTACTGATTTTATATGATAAATGAAGTATTTTGAACTTTATAACCTGATCAGAAGACTAAGATTCCTGTTATAACCCGGAAATCGCTTTAAACGACTCTTTACGCGTATTAAACACATAGTATGGGTTTAAAACCATTTCGTCATATAAGACTTATCACCAACTAATATAACCTATTAAATTAAGTTGTTTTGCTGATTATTTCAGACCCGAATCTCAGAATTATAATTAATCCCTTTTATAATCTTTTAAATGACCAAAATACCCATACGGGGCTTAAATTGAGATTTAACTCGTTTTGGGCATAATGGAAGGTATCCTACTGATATCACAACATATTTAAAGCATATTAACTTAGGAAACCTATTCGCGACTCATTCGGTTAACCGTTATGCGTTATTCGCGTTCGGTTCGGTTTATGTAACTAGTTTGCATAAATTAGCCGAAATGGGTCGAACCTTATCATTTTATCTCAAAATCCAGAATGTGTTTAGTTTACCCCTATTATACAAGTATTCAAACTTGTCAGGTCTAAATCACATTCTATTCCGGTCTTCGCTTAATCATGAGTTCGAACTGTATCTTCCTTTAATACTAACCGGTCTAAGTTTAGGCTTAATTAAAGACCCGTTAGGATTCTAATAGGTTATTATAAACCTTCGTTCCAGAATAGGAGACCCGGTAAAAGCTACGTGTACCTGCTTGTTGTGATTATTACTTGCAAAGGTAAATACTTTTAACTTATTTTCCCTATACGGGCTTGGGTATGGTATATAAAATACCGCTTGGTCGGGCATTGAATCTTTAATCAAATAGAGGTTAATTCATTGAAATGACTCGTTTAAATTGTTTTGTTGCATAAAGCCTTTGGGGGGTTAATGACCATGTCCCGGATATCATTGGCATCATTTTACGAAATGACCACGACCTAAGCACGGGGTGTAGGCGTACACCAGACGGTGCATAAATAAATAATAAGATATAACCGCCGGTTTCGAGAATAAACCGCCGCGGGACTATATAATGTGGTGTGTCTATTAAGCTCTAACCCGGTGTCAACCCGGGCTACTGAACGCATAAGAAATATGTAATTCTTTACAAGATTATATTCAAATAATTATCCCAGGTTATAAAATGTTTGTGCCTCATGCATTTAAATCAGCTTTCTAACCCTTTTCAAAATGAGTCAGTTGATTGTATTTACCAGTGTAAACTGACGTATTTTCCCAAAAAGATTAAGTGCAGGGACTACTCGAAATAGGCTGGCCTTCTCCTTAGCATCAATAAGAGTCTCGCAAGCTTGGATGCATTTCAGTCTGTTGAATAATGTTTCTTTTTATTTGATCCACCTGTGGATTATTTTCAACTATTTTGTGATACTTAATGTTACAATTTTATTCGGTTGAAATGAATCTATCTTTTGCTTTCGATGTGCATTTAAATATTGTGTTATTTGACTATAATGATATCAACTACGTCACGATACTCCCCCACCGGGCCCACCGGTAATACGTGGAAATATCGGGGTGTGACAAAAAGGTTAGATCTAATGGGTTTTAGGCAACCACACTCTTGGCCACACTTTTACCAAGAAGTGCTTTTGTGTCTCTAGTCGTGAATCGACAAGTAAAAATGCCTATGGTTCGGATGCTTCCTATGTCATCGCACATGTTAATGTCCTTGCAAACCATTAGCGATCTCGATTTCCTTATATTTACAGAAGTACTATTTCAGTACAATTACATACCATGTTTTCTATAGCGAATGCTAAACTGTTTTACACAAAACTGCATAAATTCACACCAACATTATGTTGACGATTTTCCAAAACTTACATGTATTTCAGGTAACTAAAGTGGATGTACGTGCGGTCTCACTCTTGCTCCTGGATGTCATTTATGTTTTCAGTCTTGTTGTGTCAAGACTCTTATGCCTATTTTGCGTGATTTGGTCATTATATCCCATCCCGTGTGGTGATATAAAGATCGAAACCCTTATGTTAGTCTTTAAAATAAAGTTGTAAACTTTTCAGACAATACTTATCTTGTGATGTAAACACTAAACTTAAATTATGTTTTAATTAGGTAATGTCAATGGCATTTTGGAGTTGTTTTATGATCATGTAGCATGTTTACCATTCGTATGCAATGAGAACCTTTCAGGATCACACCTCGTGCTTCCGCCTTAGAAATGGGTGTGACAGATTGGTATCAGAGCCGCGATTGTTGTGAACCAGGATTCCTTCTCGAGTCTAGACTACAATCTTTAGGATCCTCTCACTAAAACAATTTTTCAAAAAAATTTCATTGCATAAAACTTTCCGCGACATCCACTACCTGAAACTGTTTTCAAATAGTCAAGTAAGGACACTACGAGACTTAGGGTGCACTGGAGTAGCACTTGTCTTTAACTAAGAATTACTTACAACAATGCGTATAATTATTTGTATATTAGTTAAGTAATAATAATTAATATATACATATACTATGAATAAAATATTACAGGTACACATGTCTTCGTCTGAAAGCAGCGGCCTATCTGAAGAACGTGACCCGATGTCGACTGTCTCTGACGACGAGGTAGCATTAGCTCCGGATATTCTCACGTCCGACTCCGAGACCAACCCTGAGATGATAACCGATGATGATGATCTCGATGATGTCTTAGCCTTACCTTTACCCTTTCTTGACCAGCTCACCATCGGGACTGCTGAGCATCTCGTTGAGCCTATTCCCATTCATGTTATTCCTTTTGCCGCCACCCCTGACGAGAACTGGCCATTCATTGATGATCTGGATAATGATGTGGTGACTCTTGTTGTGTCCGTTACCGATGTCCCTTCCGATTCTGACCTTGAGTCTGATGTCGATTCTTTCGATTCAGTGATGTCTTCGGCCCTTTTTGTTGCTGGACTTAGAGTTTAACCGACTGGTGATGATAATGACACTATGTCTGTTGTGTCATCCACTCCTACTCAGATCAGCTCCCTCATCCGTCGAATTCGTAAGGATGAAGTGACTCATCTTCATAGTTTGATCTTCCCTACATCCCCACCCTCTCCACCAGCCCATTAGATTTTCTTTGCAGGTACTTTGATGGAGCAGTATTTTTGGGTATGAAAGCTATAACCGATATTTGGGTACAACTTGAAGGCAAGAACCGCCAATGTGAAGAAAGATATTTTGTCTTTTATATGTATTAAACTTGTACTATGGGGTGATGTAACCCTTATGCATTTTGTTTTCTTCACAAACAATGATGTAACAAGTTGTCCTGATATCTATAAAGACTCGGTAAATATCTTATGACACATCAGTATTTATCTGTTTATGCATGCTTGTTGCTATATGAATTGATTTATATGTTGGCGGATTGTTTGATAATGCTTATGTGTATATGTTTATACATATATGTACTACTATCTTGTATGATGATATGAAACAAATGTCTAACCCTGTTGTGTTGTGTTCTGACAGAACAAGGCACCCAAGAAGACTGTGAACAATCAGGATTCTGATCAACCCCCTCTTCCTCCGATGTCGAGGACTGCTGAAGAACTGAACTCCCTACTAGAAGAAAGGATCTCCGAAGTTATCGCCCAGTACGAGGTGAACCGTACTGAGCACAGCGGAGGATCAGGCGGTACTAGACGTAATGGACATGGAGATTCATCTGGAGGAAACACAGCACAAGGTAACCTTAAGCTGATTTGCTAAAACATGATGAAATTTATGAACGGTCTTTGTTTCATTGTTCCATTGATTGCTCACGTGTGAATTGGTTGGTTCAATTCCATGCTGCACCTTCAAGCAGTTCCTCGACTGCAAGCCACTGAATTATGACGGCACTGGATGTGCAGTGGCTTTTGTACGCTGGATGGAGAAGACTAATTCCACTATCCGCATGAGCAAGTGTACTGCGGACCAGCAAGTCACTTTTGTTACTGGGTTGTTCGTTGATAAGGCTTTGACTTGGTGGAATTTGCAAGTCCAAACTTTGGGTGATGATGCCGCGTATGGTATGACTTGGGATGAGCTGAAGGAAAGAATGAGGGAAAAGTATTGCTCCCTTGCTGAACTCCAAAGGTTAGAGACTGAATTTTGGAACCTGTCCATGGATGGTGCGGACATTGTTGGTTATACTTGAAGGTTCCATGAGCTGTCAAGAGTGATCCCCTATCTGGTGACTCCCGAATTTAAGCGCATTAAGCGCTACATCTGGGGATTGGCTCTGGAATTTCGCAGCATGGTGACTGCAGCAAAACCAACAACGATCACTCAGGTTGTAACTCTGGCTGTCAGCCTTACTGAGGATGTTGTCCGTATGAAGAAGTTATCACTGAAACCTACTGAGAAAACCGAGACGCATGCTGAGTCGTCTGGTGACAAGAAGAGGAAGCATTCGAATCTGAATCAAGCAACGCGTAACAACAACAAGGGTTCCAGCAACAAGAAACGTGACCCCAATCCACCCAAGGAAACAAAAACACTTGCAGCCGTGAATGACGCTACTACTAGAGGATACCAGGGCACTCTGCCCAAATGTAATCAGTGCAAGCGTCACCATGAAGGAGTTTGTCGCATTCCAAAATATGACGAGTGTGGAAAACTGGGTCACGTACCAAGAACTGTTAGGGAAAAGGAAATGGAAATGGTAATAGGAACGGAAATGGAAATCGAAACAGTGCTGGTAATGGAAATGGCTGTAGGATCGTTTGCGGACCCGAACGAGTCGTTCAGAAGAGATTTATCAGTTTTAGAGGCGGAAACTAAGAAACCGATTGTCGAAACAGCTTGTGTATCACTTTAACACTGATTATATTGATAAACTATCGTTTACAATCAGTCCTCACACCAGCAGCACCTCGGTATGGAATTTCAGAAACACGTTACAAATGATTTAGCTTGAAGGCTATTTATAGTGGTGTTGATTTAGCTTGAAATGACACATGCCACTTTCAAGGGAAATCAACATGTTGATTTAGCTTGAAACTGTCATGTGACACTTTCAAGGGAAATCTTGATTTAGCTTGAAACTGTCAAGTAACATTTTCAAGGGAAATCACCACTTTCAAGCTAAATTACATTAAACACACTCTAAAACCTCCTATACTCTCGTATAACAAGATTTAATCTAACAATTCTAATCCTAGACTCGATACAAGATGAAGTCAATAGATGAATGCACTAACAATGGCAATGGTATTGGTAACAGGAATGGTAATGGAACTGGGTAGAACCAAGGATGCTTTGGATGTGGTAGCATAGAGCATTTCAAGAAATATTGTCCAAGGGAAAACAACGCTCAAGCTCGAGCATTTGTGATTGGAGCAAGGAACGCACGCGAGGACCCTAATGTGGTCACCGGTACGTTTCTCGTTAACAATCACTTTGCATCCATACTCTTTGACACTGGTGCCGATTATAGTTTCATGTCTGTGGAATTTAAATGCATGCTTGGAATAGAATCTAGTAGATTAGACATTCCTTATTCCATAGAACTAGCCGATGGTAAACTTGTCGAATCGGGCAAAGTTGTTAGGGGTTGTACATTAGAACTTGGTGAACTAATGTTTAGTATCGACCTCTTACCTGTTCAACTGGGTAGCTTCGATGTGGTGGTTAGAATGGACTGGCTGTCCAAAAATAAGGCTGAAGTTGTTTGTCACGAGAAAATCATTCGCATCCCTCTTGCGAATGATGAAACACTCATCGTGCATGGAGAAGAAATTGGTGCCAAACGAAGAGGGAACCTGTAACACCTCGAAAATTTATGTCCAATAATGTATTGACACGTGTCACAGGCTTTGAATATGTGAAAGAGCACTTTAGAGGGACTAAAGTTGACAAACAGTGAAACTATGTGAATATAAGGGTCCAAAGTGTCAACAATGGGTAAATAGGCCCTACAATAACCCTACATGGTGTTTATAATCTTAAATGAATAAATCATGGATCATACGAAGCGGAAAATGAAAGAAAGTGAGGAATTACAAACTACAGGGGCTAAATGTGTCAACATGTTGAAAGTATACCTCTGAGTGATCTTTTGGCAAACCCGAAGCTTTGTAATATTAAAATATACTCACTAGAATATGTGGTAAAAATTTCATCAAGTTTCGTTATCGTATGAGAAAGTTATGATCAAAACCGTGCACGAAGGGTTAAATGCGTTAACGTTGAATTTCATGACTTTTCGGGTAAGCACAAAGTTAACCAAGGACCTACCCAAGTTTGTAAATGTCCCAAGGCCCTTAAAAGTCGGGTTTAAGGGTCAAGAGTGCAAAATAAATAGCCAAAACCACGTTACAAAGGACAAGGACTGAATTGTAATTGATGAAAACTTGTTAAGCTGGTTACCCACTTGTACGCGGCCCGCGTAAGGGGTCTCGCGGCCCGCCTATAAGTCACCAGCGAAAAAAATAGCGCAAGTGCCAGTTGCAGGTCTGTTTTCGAGTTGTAACCAGCTGTATCCGATCCCAGAGCCTCACCAATGGATTTACATGCATCTAGGGGCACTTGGACTCATCTTACAACATCCCTAGACTGTTGTGGCAACATCTAATGAGATCAAACTTGTGATAAAAGGATCTTGAAGCTTACAACATTGAACACTTGCATTCACAAAATTCACAAGACAACTTCTGGAGCTCTCTGGACATCAAGCCAACTTCCTAGTGATCTCTAAGCTTAATTAGGACTCTTGTAAGTGTTCATAACTCTTTCAAATTCGTTCTAGCTTAGCTAATTAACCAAAAGTCAAACTATCGTAATTTAAGTTTGACTTTGAGATTAAACGAAATTTGCTCAGTCATTTCTCGAATTGAAAGTACCTACAAGTTGGTATTTATGTGGGTAACAAACCCTTAAAAGGGTATTTTCAGATTCCTAATCTAACTATGTTAATTGTCGAGTCAAAGCTTGTTTCAAAAAGTCAACAAAATTATTATTTGCAAATTTAAGCATGATTAGCAATGTAGGGTACATGCAACCTGTTTGATCATTAAAATAACATGGTAATTAATGTAAGAACATGTCTCAACATGTTCAACTCGACAATTTTCAGTATAAACCCGGATCGGACCCGAAAGTCGCATATTTTGACTTTTGCTTTGACTATCAGTTCTGATCCGTTCATTCATGTTTGAGATCTGTCTTAGAGCTTATTTTGGACCAGGTTTCATATATGTATAACTCTCTGAGATTGTACAACTTGGTTCAATACCTATCCGATTTATATGCATGTTTCCGATTTATGCTTAAAGTTGACTATTATGCCCTTTTGACTATAAAACGTGATTTTTGAAAAAGTGAAAGAGTAGAAACATTTTTTACTGATTTATAAACTTGCACCTAAAATTTGATATCATTTTGAGGTCTAGATTAAGAGTTATGCTCGTTATCGTAATTTGAAAGCTTTATGTTAATTAATTGGCGTAATTGGCATATAACCTATTAAAACCCACTTTTTAATATCAAACTTTTTACCCACTGTTATAATATAATATTTTGGGATTTTTAAAGATTTTTATTTAATTTTTGGCTGAGCATAACATAGGTCTCTAAGCTTAATTCGGTTAATACCGATTTTGCCCTTTTAAGCCATAAAATGAGTGCTATAAATCCTTTTGACCCCAAACCTCTTTCTACTGATTTTATTTGATAAATAAAATATTTTGAGCATTCTGGAATTATAAAAATATCAGCTTTCTTTTAAAAACCTGGAAATGGCTCCAAATCGCCTTTTTAAGCGTTTTTAACGCATAGTATGTACTATAACCATATTAAACATATAAGGTTGATACCTACTGATGTTTTTAGTATATTTTTATAAAATAACAGTAAGTACAAGTGTTTGAACTCAGGTTTCCAATTTTGACTTTTAAGCCCTCGTGAAATTACCAAAATACCCCTAAGGCGCATAGTTTGGTTTTAAATGATAAATTTCATATATGGGTCATACCCTACTGCTATAACATGTTAAATTAAGTATATTTACTGTATAAACCAGACCTGTAACTCAGATTTCCAATTAAACTCTTTTATAATCTTTTAAATAACCAAAATGCCCTTATGAGGCATAAATTGTGTTTAAATCCGTTTTGGGCATAATAGAAGATATCTTACTGATATTATAACATATTTAAGGCATATTAACTCAGGGAACTCGCATATGGCTCTTTTGGTTACCCGTGACGCCCTTTTCGCGTTCGGTTCGGTTCGGTTTATGTAACTAGTTTGCATAAATTGACCGAAACGGGTCAAACATTATCATTTTTGTCTCAAAATCCAAAATGTATTTAGTTTACCCATATTATACAAGTATCCAAACTTGTCGGGTCTAAATCACATTCTATCCGCTCTTCGCTTAATCGTGCGTTTGAACCGTATTGTCTTTAAAACTAGCCGGTCTAAGCTTAAGCTTAAATAAAGACCCGTTAGAAATCTAATAGGTTATTATAAACCTTTGTTCCAGAATAAGAAGAACCAGTAAATGCTACCTTCACTTGCTAATTGTGATTTATACTTTACTCAGGTAAATACTTTTAACTTATTTTCCCTATACGGGCTTGGGTTACGGTATATAAAATACCGCTTGATCGAGCATCAAATCTTACATCTTTGGGTGGTTAATTGAATAATTTGAACGGATCGTTTAAACAGTCTTGTTCACTTAAAGCCTTTGGGGGGTTAATGACCATGTCCCGGATATCCTTGGCATCATCTTACGAGATGGCCACGACCTGAGCACGGGGTGTAGGCGTACACCTGTCAGTGTATAACTCTATAATGTGGTGTGTCTATTGATCTTTAACCCGGACAAGATCTGGGCTACTGAATGCACAAGTAACATGTAATTCGTTCACAAGATTATATTGCATAATTATCCCAAGTTATAAAAAGGTTCCGTGCCACGTGCATTCAAATAAATTTTCAACCTTTTCAAAATGAGTCAGTTAAATTGTATTTACCAGTGTAAACTGACGTATTTTCCCAAAAGGTTAAGTGCAGGTACTACACGTACTAGGCTGGCTGTCTTCTAGAGCGTCCATAATAAGTCTCGCAAGCTTGGATGACAATAAAGCTGTTGAACAATATCTTATTTTATTTTGATCCGCCTGTGGATCCGTTACAACTAATTGTGATATTTAATATTACACTTTATTAAAGTTGAAATGAATCTATCTTTGCTTCCACTGTGCATTTATATATTGTGTTGTTGTCTATGATGATACCAACTACGTCACGATACTCCCCACCGGGCCCACCGGTGACACGTGGAAAATAGGGGTGTGACAGAACCTTATACTTTATGGGACGCATTTAGGTTCCGCTCTATGGCGGTATTCGAGAAGTCATCTTTGATGAAGCTCACAAGTCGAGATACTCGATCCACCCAAGATCGGACAAAATGTATCAAGACTTGAAAGAAATACTATTGGTGGCCAAAACTCAAAAGTGATGTTGCTGTTTATGTTGGAAAGTGCCTAACCTGTGCTAAGGTCAAGGCCGAATATCAGAAACCGTCCGGTCTACTGCAGCAACCTGAGATACCCATGTGGAAGTGGGAGCAAATATCAATGGACTTCATAACAAAATTACCCAGGACTCCTAGAGGGCATGATATGATATGGGTGATAGTTGATCGATTAACGAAGTCTTTACATTTCCTACCAATCCGAGAGAAGGATAGCACTGGAAAGCTTGCTGAGCTGTATCTTAAGGAAATTGTGGCACAAAATGGAGTTCCTATTTCGATTATTTCAGACAGAGATGGACGTTTCGTATCAAGTATCTGGCAATCCTTCCAGGAGGCCTTTGGATCTCAACTAGATCTAAGCACAGCCTTCCATCCGCAAATAGACGATCAGAGCGATCGGACCATACAAACACTAGAAGATATGCTCCGCGCATGTGTTATGGATC
The DNA here is from genome assembly GCA_030545235.1 of Helianthus tuberosus. Taxonomy (NCBI): domain Eukaryota; kingdom Viridiplantae; phylum Streptophyta; class Magnoliopsida; order Asterales; family Asteraceae; genus Helianthus; species Helianthus tuberosus. The sequence continues at coordinate 12,967,885 of CM060452.1, read as the reverse complement.
TAGGTGGCAGCTGGGATACTCATCTACCTTTAGTTGAGTTTTCCTATAATAACAGCTACCATACGAGCATAAAAGTCACACCGTTAGAAGCTATGTATGGTCGCAAGTGCCACTCGCCGTTGTGTTGGGCAGACGCTGGAGACAAACAGTTGATTGGTCATGAACTTGTTCAAGAGACAACAGACAAGATCATGCAGATCCGAGAGCGCATTAAGGCGGCTCGTGATCGACAAAAGAGCTACGCCGATCGTAGACGGAAACCCTTAGATTTCGAGGTGGTAGACAAAGTTTTGTTGAAGGTCTCACCTTGGAAAGGTGTGGCAAGATTCAGAAAACGTGGAAAGTTGAATCCACGATACATTGGACCATTCAAAATCTTGGAAAAGATTGGTACCGTTGCATAAAAGTTGGAGTTACCAGAAGAACATAATGGTGTACATGATACGTTCCATGTGTCAAACCTTAAAAAGAGTCAAACCCAAGAAACAGTTATCATCCCTGCGGATGAGGTGCATATCGACGACACACTCCGATTTACAGAACAACCCGTTGAGGTAACGGATTGGAAGTTCCATAAAATAAGGAGGAGTCGCATTAAGCTTGTCAAAGAACGTTGGAACTCTAAACACGGACCTGAGTACACATGGGAATGCGAAGACCGGTTCGAAGCCAAGTACCCCCACTTGTTCGAGAACGCTCCTAAGGGAGGTAACTCAGCCAGAATTTCGGGACGAAATTCTTTTAACGGGGGGAGACTGTGACAACGGACACATTACCGATAATTTCCGTACTATTTTAATATTATTTAGAGTTAAATGCCATTTTAGTCCCTGTGGTTTGGGCTATTTTGCCAGTTTAGTCCAAAGGTTTCATTTTTAACCTGTGGGTCCAAAAAGGTTTCACAGTTGCCATTTTAGTCCATTGGGTTAACTTCATCCATTTTTTCTGTTAACGAGAAGGCCAATTCGGTCATTTTGTATGTAATTCTGTTAACTAAAAGGGCAATTCAGCCATATAAAATGACCAAATTGGCCTTCTTGTTAACAGAAAAAATGGATGAAGTTAACCCAATGGACTAAAATGGCAACTATGAAACCTTTTTGGACCCACATGTTAAAAATGAAACCTTTGGACTAAACTGGCAAAATGGCACAAACCACAGGGACTAAAATGGCATTTAACTCTATTATTTATTATCTGCAATTATGTGCTTAAATGTCAACATTTTCTGATTACATGCTATACATGTGAATTCATGCACGTTTTATACTTCAAATATTGCTTTATGCATTACTTTAAGCGTTGCGTCAGAAAGACTAGTAAACTCACTGGTAAGACACACTGTGTCAGCATTTCTGCAGAAAGCAGCCAGCCAATAGAATTAGGGCCTAGGAATAGGTCCAACACCTAAAATACATTAAAACCCAAGTGTGGATACAAGGGTTAACATATAAACTTTCCGGAAGCTAAACTATGCACTAAAAGACACCCGGAACTCACTTTAAATGCAGAATTCTGCATAAATCAGCTATAATCAGCTTTTTAACCCTATAATATCATGCAGAATTTATGTTTTATTGTTCAGAATAACTTACAAAGTGTCGGGAATTGAAACTGCCACTAAAGGGGCTTCATACTTACTGAAACTGCGCAATTTAGCACTTTAACGAACCGTAACGAAACGAACAACCGGACACTACTCGGAACATCAAAATTTGACTAGAAATAATGTTTTTATGATATTAAACTCGTATTGGTGCTAGAACACCTTAAAAATCATAAAAACACCCAAACACACTTAAACTAACTTAAGCCCTCTCGTTTGCACTTTAAACCCTTAACTTCCAAAAATTTACACTTTACCCCCCACCCCCTTCACCCTTGGCCGGCCCCAATGGGCCCCATATGCTTTTGACTATTTTATTTTCTTGTCCCCTTAATTAAGTGCATACAATCTACATAAAGATTAACATGTTGGAGTTTTGTTTTTATAAAGACCCTAAGTAGCTCACATTGTCCATTATCACAAAAACTCATCATCTTCTTCCCTTGTTCCCCTCTTGCTCTCGGCTCACTACTCCCACACATACAACACCATTTTCACTTCATTACAAGGCAATCCAAGGTCACTAGGAGGTGTATGGAGGCTATCTAAGAAGGTGTGAGGTACTAGAAGTTGAAGGACCTCAATTTGGAGCTTTTAACCACTTGATTTCTTCCATATTCATCTTCTTCATTCTTGTGCCACTTCCCTAGCCATTAGAGCTAGTAGTTAGCTTAATGATCACTAAAATAGTTCATGTTTATGTTATGTGCAAGTTTCACCATCTAAACAACTTAACTTTTAAAGTTAAAAATGAAAAGATCTAACATATTCATGAAGAAAACAAGTGATTATATTGATTTTTAGTATATGTAATGAAGTTGTTGATTTTATGTCTTGTGTTTATGTTTAGATCAAGTATGTTAAGCTGGTTAAAAGCTTAGATCTAACAAGTTTAAGCATGGATTTTGAAGGATCCACGGTTAAACTAGAAGATGAACATATGAAGCATTATGTGAACATGAAAAATGAAATTTTATGCATAAACTTGTAATCTTAAAGTAATAAAGTGTATGTTAAACTAATTTTTGAAACTAAAACCCATGAAAAGTTTGTTAAAACTAAAACCCATGAAAAGTTTGTTAAAAGTTTAACATAAAGCTTGTTTATGAAAGATCTAAAGTTATTAAGCATGGATCTTGAAAGATCCATGGTAAAAAATGATGATAAACATAATGATCTTTCTAATAAACATAAAAGTGATTTTAGAACATGACTTACAAACTTTGAAACCATTAAACTCATTGATGAGTTGGTTAGTAAAATAAAGTCTCATAAAAGTTTGTTTAAAATACTAAAGAACACTTATTTTTGGAAAGATCATTATATGTTAAGTGTAGATCTAAAAGACTACACATTTTAAACAATAATCAAGTTCACCATGTTGTTTCATTTGAATAAATTAGTGTATGTTGTTGGTGATTATTGTTGAGAATTGATTTTGGTGTTGAAAAGAAAATAAACACATGTTTTGAAAACATGGGAAACCTCCATTTTTAGGGGAAACTATGTCAATTTTTTTATAAATTTTGACACTTAGAAAATATAAGTTGTGGTGAAACTTACTCCCTAAAAATTCACCTAAAAATATTTACCAAGGTTTCCCTAACTTTTGTGTGAAATTTCAAGTTAAGAAATGATGATTTCTTCAAGTTAAAATTTATATTAGGTATGTATATTTTCAGGAAAAATATATATATTTAGTGATCACAAAATTTTGTGCTAAGTGTATACTTTGTGTATTATATGTGGTTGTATATTAGGAACTTTAAAATACACTAAATACTCCCATGGAGTATAAATACCAAAATACACATTCAAATACATGAGAATACATAAGTATACAAATATACAAAATTCCTTACAAGGAAGTACGTGGACAAATACAAGAAAATATATTTATAAAAATATATTCCTTAACATATTATTGAATTTGGACAATATATGGACACTTATGGACTTAAATATATATTTTTGGACAAATATATAACCATTACCAAGTAATGGAATTTATACAAAATCGGGTGGATAATAAGAATAACCATATATATATTTTATAGCGTGACAAAATATATATTTCATACAAGTCTTAAAAATACATTATTTTTAAGAAATATAATTCCGGAAAGTAATAAAAATCAAAGTATTTATTTTTGGGTGAATAATACAAAATACACAAGTATTTACATAAAATACAGGTATACTTTCCTAAGAATACTTGTACAAAAATAATATTACGAATATTATTTCACGAAATACCTATATTTATTTTTGAGAAAATAATATAAGTAACAAATATGAAAAGTTAAAAATATAATTTATTTTTAACACTTATTACTTGGACAAAGACTTCATAAACAAATATATATTTTAAGGAATGAAATATATATTTACAATAAACGATACATACTCAAAGTGCAAAACACATGACAAACGGGCGAGACCCGACAAACAAGGGCACGACCCTCACAAAGAATGAACTTACAAAGAACAAATACATAAACAAAGGATGGTGACTTGTACTTGTGTGATACATGTCTAGTGACTAACATTAATAGAACACGTATAGGTCACGATGCTACAAAACCAACCGGTGAAGTTTACGACGCAGGATACGCAAAGTTGTGAGTTCATGTCCCCACTTTTAAACTTTTACTTGTTTTCTAAACTTGGGGAAAATACATGTGTTATGGTATGTTGAATACAAAAACTAAGGAATGATACTATAGATCATGTCACGAATAGGGTGCCATAAGCACCATTAATCAAACTATATCCCTAGACCGTGGAACAAAAGGTTAGATCTAATGGGTTTCAGGCAACCACACTCTTGGCCACACTTTTACCAAGAAGTGCTTTTGTGTCTCTAGTCGTGAATCGACAAGTAAAAATGCCTATGGTTTGGATGCTTCCTATGTCGTCACACATGTTAATGGCCTTGCAAACCATTAGCGATCTCGATTTCCTTATATTTACAGAAGTACTATTTCAGTACAATTACATACCATGTTTTCTACAGCGAATGCTTAACTGTTTTACACAAAACTACATAAATTCATACCAACATTATGTTGAAGATTTTCCAAAACTTACATGTATTTCAGGTTACTAAAGTGGATGTACGTGCGGTCTCACTCTTGCTCCTGGATGTCGTTTATGTTTTCAGTCCTGTTGTGTCAAGACTCATATGCCTATTTTGCGGGATTTGGTCATTATATCACATCCCGTATGGTGATATAAAGATCGAAACCCTTATGTTAGTCTTTAAAATAAAGTTGTAAACTTTTCAGACAATATTTATCTTGTGATGTAAACACTAAACTTAAATTATGTTTTAATTATGTAATGTCAATGGCATTTTGGAGTTGTTTTATGATCATGTAGCATGTTTACCAATCGTATGCAGTGAGAACCTTTCAGGATCACACCTCGTGCTTCCGCCTTAGAAAGGGGTGTGACAACATGCTTCTCTATAATTTACAGGTTCAACAATTTTGTTCAAGTTAACAGCAAAACACACATTGTCACTAGACATATTTGCATAGCTAACAACTTTATCATAACTGTATTTAGCATTACCAACAATAAAGTCATTAAACCTTTTAGGGGCAGAAACATGTCTAGTGGATTTTCTAAGATTAGGTCGGTTACCCTCAGGAAGGAGTGATTCATCATTTGTACCACTAGACTCAACCCTCACAGACTCACTTTGAGACTCACTATGATGCTGAACATTAGCCATGTCATCTGAAATAAATGATTGCTGAGTATCAGCAACATCAACTGGCTCCTTAGAGCTACTGTGTTGCTGTGTCTCAGGTACAGAATCAGTAGACTCCTTCTCTTCATCATCGGGATTTATATCACTTGAAGGTTCATAAACATAAAAAAAAAATTGAATGATTTAAAGAGTTTGTTTTGTCTAGATCATATTCAGAAAACAACTTGGTATTAAAAGGAAAGACAGTTTCATAAAAGCTGACAACTCTTGAGAAGGAGAATGTCCTTTGATCTAATCTCTAAACTTTGTATCCCTTTTTTAAATTTGAGTATCCCATAAAGACACATCTTTCAGCTCTTTCCTCAAGTTTATCAGTATTATTTAAAACAGTAAAATAACATAGACAACCAAAAACTTTCAAGTGATCAAGAGAAGGTTTAAAACAATAAACTAACTCATAAGGTGTTCTACCACCTAACACAGAGGAGGGGATCCTGTTAATTAGATAGGCAACAGTAAGTATACATTCAGACTAGAATCTTAAAGGAACACCAGATTGAAATAATAAAGCTCTTGTTACATTTAGAAGGTGCCTATGTTTCCTTTCAACAATCCCATTTTGTTGAGGAGTGTAGGTACAAGATGTTTGATGAAGTATGCCATGAGTTTTGACAAAGTTTTCCATTTGAGAATTTATGAATTCAGATCCATTATCACTTCTAAAACTTCTGATGTTAGTTTCAAATTGAGTTTTGACCAAATCATAGAAGTTTTTAATGTTATCAAACACTTCAGTTTTAGATTTCATTAGGTAGACCCAAACTGACCTGGAGTAATCATCCACAATAGTGAGGAAAAATTTATAACCATCAAGACTAGGTCGTTTATAAGGACCCCAAACATCTAGATGAACTAAGTCACCAATTCTTTTAGACTTATGGTCACTTAAGGGAAAGGGAATTCTATGTTGTTTAGCTTTGTGACATGTGTCACAAGGCTCAGCTTGGCCTGTTTCGTTTTTATGGTTTAGGGCATGTAGGACTTGATCTGAGGGATGACCAAGTCTGGAATGCCAGAGCTTTATTGTTTCAGCCTTATTAAAACAAGCAAAAACAAGATTACTAGAATTACCACAGAAATAAAGACCATCCGTTTGCCTACCAATCACCAGGTTTTTCCTTAAGGACACATCCTGAATATAGCAATTATGTTCATCAAAAACAACTTTAAGTTTGTTATCCTTAGCTAGTTTGTGGACATAAATAAGATTCACATAATATTCAGGGACAACAAATACATCTTTCAAAATCACATCTTCAGAAAGTTTAAAGCATCCTATTTGTTTAACTTTAGCATCAGTTCCATTTGGATGTTTAATAGAAATATCATATTCAGACACATCTACCAGGTTAAACATGTTATCATTGCTCATAACCATATGCTGATTAGCACCAGCATCAATAATCCATTTTTGTCACACCCCCAAAATACCACATGCGGGATCACCGAGGGATGTGTGACGTACCAGGATCCAAGCCACCAATCACATTGAACCACGCATAGAATTTAAATAAAACATTTCATTTATTGCCAAATATAAATCCAAATCATAAGTTTAAACCAAAGGAGATGTTCAGCGGTAGCATATAGTAAATCGTTAAACAACTGTTTCATAATAAGTGTTCAAAACCAATGTATCAAATATATATCCAAGAGCCTCGATCCATGACCACTCCAGCACTCCCAGATAGCAAGTCCATGTCAAGAAATCTAACGACCTGCAAGCACGCAAACAAGTGTGTCAGACGACGCTGGTGAGTTCAAAGTTTTGTTAATGCGTTTAGTTACCAGATGTGTGTTTAGAACAGTTCAACGTTATGTTTTGATGATGTTATTAACTCGATTACCGTATGTGGCTACTAGATGTGCTTGCCCAAACCCCAATGCCTCTATCAAAGCATTGGTCAAGTGGTCAAGGTAAATAGTTCACAGTCGTCCATTCCGGCCCGGTGTGAGGGTGCCAAACCTAATAGCGCTATCAACTAAATACCTCGTTGCCTTACCGGCAACAATCGGTAGATGTAAGGGGTCTTATATGATAGAAACTGAGTAATAACCAACATCCCATTAACCTGCATTCCTCCCTGGAACGTTACCCGATATCCCTTCCCGGGATGCATGCTTGGAAAAGAGTAGTGAACTCACCTTAGGTTTTCTCGGAAAGATTAATTATACGTTAAACAGAAATGATCAATCGAATCCTATGATAGTTGCACATAACAGTTAGTTCGCATACAAGCTTAGTGCGTATTGTTTCACATGTAATCATCAAATAGTGCACTAGTATTAAACAGATTGTGCAAGTGGTATCAGTCAATCAACAGTGTCCATGTCCCACAAAGGCATTTATCAATTCATGTCATCTACATTGTTACACGCATAAATCACAAATATTACCCAACACATTGCAACTACTCACAAAACAATTCGACCCAACCATTTAATCCAAACCCAACCCAAAACACTTAACAAAATACCCCTACTTCTCAACAAAGTTAATTTGGTTCATCATCTCATTTATAACCATGTTATCGTACAAAGTCGTTAATCATCAGTTCATAACTCTTAACAAATTCCTCATTATATATATTCAGAAATCATATATAACACGTTAATTCCCAATCACGTACACAACAGTTTGTTATAATCATCCTGATCACTATCATAATATCGAAATTATCAACAATTATAGGATGCCTTAAATCAAGAAACAGTCCAGTCGAGTAACACTATTATAACCTAGCCAACCCTATTCGATCCACATACAGAACCTTTATTAATTCTCATAACCTTATCTAAATTCATACATAGGTGTTGACCACCGATTATGATTCAACAAAAGAAGTAGATTCTGACAATTTGTAGAGCACCATGTGTGGCCCACTCAACTAATCCACCCATGTGATATTGTATGATGCATTCAACCTACTGTTTAGTACTTATATTCATATTATGTTGCAATTGCATGAACCTCATATCTTGCAAACATTCTTTAAAACTAACTTAAATATCATCAGTGGAGTCTTTCATTCATCATTAACAGAGATTGTATAATACATAATATCAAGACATCACCTAATAGTCTTTATTCATGCATTAACCTATCATCAGTTTCTTTACTACGAAGACATAATAACAGCCATAATCATAATCATTCCTTTACCCTACTTGGTATTTTACTTCATCAAAGTATACAAACTAATAACACATAATTTCAACACACATACACATAAAGAAGGAATTAAGATATTAATTACTAACCAAAATTCTTGATAACAGGATGCTATTATGCGAAGGGGGGATCTCTACTGAAGTCGTGCGATCAGAGGGGAAAGCCTTAGGGTTTATGACTTGTGATATAAGTTTAATCTACCTTGATCAATATTACGTATTCATATACAATTGTAAGGTTGGGGCGGTGGACATCTTGACCGAACTGGGCCAAGCCCACAAACAACATGTATTGATGGACTATATTGATGGACTAGGGCTTCCGTAGCAACATATAGTAATTGATTGGCTTTGGGCTTCCAAGAATTGGGGTGTGCCCCAATTAAAACGACCATTTTAATAAAAACACGAGGACGTGGCCCAATCATATACACGACACAGGATTCGGGCACAATTTACACACTTACACAAATTTACTCAAACACGTAATACGGAAGAGAAATAACGAGAAACAAGATCACGTGACGAAGAGATACTGACCTTGAAAGTTAGGGTTGTCACATCATCCCCAACTTGAAAGAAATTTTGTCCTGAAATTTGACAAGCAAGCACAAGGAGTGAAGTGATAAATCAAGATTGTTGCGGATTATGCTCAGGTGCCACATCATCCCCAACTTGGAGAGGAATTTTGTCCCGAAATTCACCAGCTGCATTAGACTCAGGTTCACCAGACTTGGGCTTGTCCTTTGGAATAAATGTGGATACTTGAACTTTATCTGATCCTCACGTTCCCACGTGAATTCTGGTCCACGCCTTGAGTTCCAACGAACTCTAACAATCGGAATGCGACTATGTTTACGCACCTTGACTTCCCGATCCATGATCTCAATAGGTTCTTCGACAAACTGCAACTTGTCGTCGATCTTCAGCTCTTGGAATGGCACAACTAGTGTTTCATCAGCCAAACACTTCTTCAACTGCGAAACGTGGAAGACATCGTGAACATTACCCAGCTCAGCAGGTAACTCAAGCTTGTAAGTGTCACACCCCCAAAACCCACCTGCGGAATACCACCGCTTGGGGCGTGACTGACCAGGATCCAGCCACCGATTATATTGAACAAGCATATAAGTGATTATAAAATCCAACCAATACAATTGGTGTCCAAACAAAACATAGTTAAGTTGCAAGCGGAAGCATAATGTTTAATACCAAAACATAAGTTTAATTGTTTAAAAGTTTAACATGGCACACATCTGTCCATGTCCCATAACGATCATCCTCCATGCAAGCTCCAGCTAAGTACCTATTGTCCTGCAAAGCATGTAGTAACGAGTCAACAACAAGTTGAGTGAGTTCACAGTTGGGTGTTCGTTTTAAGTTGTTTCGAAAACAGTTTTCCTTTATCTGGCATCCTGCCGTGGGGGTTACCCCATAGTTGAAAACGTGACTTGTTTATTCCCGGTTATTTTGGCAATCCAGCCGTGGGGGCTACCCCGTGTTAGTTATCTGGCATTTCGGCCGTGGGGGCTACCCCATGTATACACTAGACTCGTTACCATATCGACTGCTGACTGTAGTCATGTTTATGTGCCCTAAAACTGTCAATGTCTATCATCATTGACGTGCCCCAGATCCATTAGTTCACGCCCGTCCTCTGCGGCACGGTGTGAGGTTTGTCAGACCTAAATAGCGCTATCTAACTAATGACCCGCTCGCCATTGGCCCGGCGATTAAGTTGATATAAAAAGGAGGGACTTCGTGATAGAGTTTTGGTCTAGTACGAGTTATCTGTCTATGAGGACGAGGAATTACATTCCTGAACCAATACTGTCCTACCCAAGGAGGACGAGGAACCCATGTTCCTTAACCCCAATTCCCGACCCCCGGGAATCCCATGCTTTGTAGAGGGTGTGAACTCACCTTGGTTTGCTCGGCAGATACACAGAAAGTCAAGTCTAGATGCTAGTAGTCAACCACGTCCTAACATGGTTATCATACATGTCAGGTTCAAACCAAGTAATGCACGTATGTTTTACACATATTCTACCACATAGCATGCATACAGTTATGTTGAGTTATTGGGCCTGTTCTACTATTGGATCAGTCAACAGTAACAACTAGCACATAGTTCAGTTAAACAGGCAGCCCAAACGAATCACGTCGTGGCCCAATAACTAAAATGAGCAGCCCAGTCGAGACAAGGTGATCCCGACTCGAGAACATGTGGTCTCGAGTCGCAACCAGGAGATCTCGACTTGTATCGGTTGGTCTCGAGTAGTGCAGGCATGACTCGCAACCTCTAAGGTTTCGAGTCCCGTCTCGAGTTGTCACGATGTGGTCTCGAGTCGAGACCTTGATGGTCTCGAGTCCCTGAAGTCCGTTTTTGAGTTGCTTGGTCCGGGTCTCGAGTCGCAACCGTTGCGGTCTCGAGTTGTAGCTTCATGGTCTCGAGTCGAGACCAGTGGTTTCAACTCGTTCACCTGCTGATTCTAATGCACCTCCCCGCGTTGTACTATCCAGCAGAATTCCACTGTTGTGATTTTATGTACTATCCAATGAGGTTCTACAAACATGTCTAATTGTCTAACAATTAACCAAAATGGATCAAACAAGCATTTTCAAATATTATCCAAATCTTCATACCATATTCAACACATATTCATCTAGTTCATCTTTAGGGTTTTCATCCTAAACAAACATGCTCATTTAAACCGATTTATGCCAGCATAAACCACCTAGCTTAATGCACCATCGGTCCTCATCATTCACACCTCCAACCGAGAACATAATAGCACCATATTCAAACATTTTTCTACTCATTCATATGTCAAGTTAGCATGATCATTAACAAACCACTCTATTCTTCCTAACCATCACTTTATCTAGAAATCAAGCATCAACATCGTAGATGAACAACAACAATCTTCATATATTTCATGATTCTTACTCATTATGTCAATCAAGATCATACAAAGGAGGTTAAGCATATGTTTCATTCATCAAGCACACATGACATCTAGCACACATATAACACCTAGGACACATTAGAACACTAACCGGTAGAGACTCGAAGTGTGAGGGTATGAAGAGTCGGTGGGTGAGCTTCCGAGTGATGATTCCGAGCTTGAGTCGAGCTGAGTGTCCTTGTTATCACCGGTTTGGTCCGAGAGAAGGGAAAGGAGGTCTTGTAGTTCTAGGGTTTAAGGTTTTCTAGAGAGAGAGAGTAGAGGAGAGTGTGTGTGAGGGTGAGTGTAGGTTTGGGGCTTTTATACTCGGTTGTGCACTCTAAGTAAATTTCGGATGGATTAAGGGAGTGCTTGGCCCAACCGGCCCATTTGTTTTATTGTTCACTCGAGACCAAGCGGTCTCGAGTCGGGTCCTTGTGTTTCGGGTCACATACATACAAGCATACATATAAACAGAACACATAATCACATAGGATGTTCACTTATATCATTAAACCTACAAGTTAACTAGTCACATAACGTTCAAGCATGTTACATCAAGATACAATGAAAGGTTCTAAATTTCGAGTTGTCACATCATCCCCAAGTTGAAAGAAATTTCGTCCCGAAATTTGGTAAGCACTCACTGAGGAAGCTAGTTAAGTTGTATGGTTTTCCTGGTTTTCCTGGGGTGTCACATCCACCCCTCGTTGATCTGGAATTTCGTCCCGAAATTCCGTAGCTTCAGCCTCAGTAGTGGTTGTACCGTTTCCGAACAGTTGGGGATACTTTTGTTTCATCCGATCTTCGCGCTCCCAGGTGAACTCTGGGCCGCGACGTGAGTTCCAACGAACTCGAACGAGAGGTATTCTAGTGCTCTTGAGGACCTTAACATCCCGGTCCGTGATTTCAACTGGTTCCTCGACGAATCGTAACTGCTCGTCGATAGTGAGTTCCTTCAGAGGAACTATGGGGGTCTCATCTGACAGACACTTCTTCAGATTCGACACGTGGAAAACGTTGTGAACTGCACCGAGTTCTGCTGGTAAGTTCAGTCTGTAGGCCACCCTGCCTATTTTCTCGATGATTTCGCAAGGTCCGACGTATCGTGGGTTAAGTTTGCCTCGTTTACCAAAACGAACCACACCCTTCCAGGGTGAAACTTTGAGTAGTACCCGCTCCCCAACCTGGAGCTCTAGTGGTTTCCTGCCCTTATCGGCGTAGACTTTCTGACGGTCGCGAGCTGCCGCCATGCGTTGTCGGATTTGAGCAATTCGTTCAGTTGTGTCTACCACATGTTCTGGGCCAGTGATCTGACTATCCCCCACCTCTGCCCAACAAAGAGGTGACCGGCATTTACGTCCGTACAATGCCTCAAACGGAGCAGCTTTAATGCTGGTGTGGTAGCTGTTATTGTACGAGAATTCGACAAGTGGCAGATGCTTCTCCCAGCTGTTGCCAAAGTCGATTACACATGCACGAAGCATGTCTTCTAAAGTTTGAATGGTGCGCTCAGACTGCCCGTCCGTCTGAGGGTGATACGCTGTGCTCATGTCTAATCGTGAGCCAAAGGATTTGTGCATTGCTTGCCACAGTTCTGAAGTAAAACGTGCATCTCGATCCGAGATGATAGAGGTGGGCACCCCGTGCCTCGAGACAACTTCCTTGAGGTATACCTCTGCTAGCGTGGAAAATTTATCCGTCTCCTTGATAGCCAGAAAGTGTGCAGACTTTGTGAGTCGATCCACGATCACCCAAATAGTATCATTTCCGCGCTGGGATCTGGGCAGGCCAGTAACAAAATCCATGGAAATTTGCTCCCATTTCCATTGAGGTATCTCTGGTTGTTGAAGTAGGCCTGAGGGTTTCTGGTATTCTGTCTTGACTCTCGCACAAGTCAAACACTTGCTGACGTAGGTTGCTATGTGGGCCTTCATGCTAGGCCACCAATACGTAGTTTTGATATCGTGGTACATCTTATCTGAACCAGGGTGTACCGAGTAGCGAGACTTGTGTGCTTCATCCATCACAAGCTCTCGTAGGTTGCCATAGAGTGGGACCCAAATGCGCCCCGTTACGTAGTAAGCACCGTCTTCCTTCTGTTCCATGCGTTGCCTTGAGCCGTGTAGGGCTTCAGCCCTGACGTTTTCTGGTTTCAATGCTTCTATCTGAGCGTCTCGTATTTGGGAGGGAAGACTAGAATGTATAGTGAGCTGCAATGCTCGCACTCGCCAAGGCGCAGTGCCCTTTCGACTGAGGGCATCAGCCACAACATTGGCTTTGCCAGGATGGTACTTGATTGCACATTCATAATCGTTTAGTAACTCGACTCATCGTCGTTGACGCATGTTTAGTTCCTTCTGCTTGAAGATGTGCTCGAGGCTTCTGTGGTCGGTATAAACGGTGCACTTGGTACTATACAAGTAATGTCGCCATATCTTAAGTGCAAAAACAACAGCTCCCAGCTCTAAATCATGTGTAGTGTAGTTCTTTTCATGAACCTTAAGTTGGCGTGAGGCATATGCAATAACCTTATCTCGTTGCATCAATACGCAACCAAGACCCTGAATTGATGCGTCGCAGTAAACCACAAAGTCGTCTGTGCCCTCTGGCAGTGAAAGGATAGGTGCGCTGCAAAGTCTATCCTTTAAGTGCTGGAATGCTAATTCCTGTGCGTTTCCCCATCGATAAACCACGCCCTTCTGCGTTAGTGAGGTGAGAGGTTGTGCAATCTTGGAAAAATCCTTAATGAACCTCCTGTAGTAACCTGCCAAACCCAAGAATTGGCGAATTTCCTTTGGTGTACGAGGTGCAGGCCAGTTCTTAATCGAGTCCACCTTGGATGGATCAACGTGGATCCCATCCTTGTTTACCACATGGCCTAGGAAATGGACTTCACGAAGCCAGAAGTCGCATTTCAAGAACTTTGCGTAAAGTTGTTCCGTTCGAAGGAGTTCCAAAATGAGTCGTAGATGCTGTTCGTGTTCCTCCTGATTCTTAGAATAGATTAGGATGTCGTCGATGAAGACTATAACGAACTTGTCCAGGTAAGGCTTGCACACTCGATTCATCAAGTCCATGAAAATCGCAGGTGCGTTTGTCAGTCCGAAAGGCATGACCAAAAACTCATAGTGTCCATAACGGGTTCTAAAAGCTGTTTTGGAGACGTCCTCTTCTCGGACTCTCAGCTGGTGATATCCTGATCTCAGATCAATCTTTGAATAGTAGCTCGACCCTTGTAGCTGGTCGAACAAGTCGTCAATACGTGGTAGGGGATAACGATTCTTCACCGTCACCTTGTTGAGTTCGCGGTAGTCGATGCACATTCTAAAGGTACCGTCTTTCTTCTTCACAAACAGAACTGGAGCACCCCAAGGCGTGGAGCTAGGACGAATAAAACCCTTATCCAAGAGTTCTTGTAGTTGCGTAGAGAGTTCTTCCAACTCTGATGGAGCTAAGCGATAAGGTGCACGAGCTATAGGCGCAGCTCCAGGAGCTAGTTCAATCTGAAACTCGACTTGGCGATGAGGCGGAAGACCAGGTAATTCCTCAGGAAATACCTCAGGATAGTCGCGTACAATTGGAAAGTCTTCTATCTTCTTCTCTTTCTCCGAGGTGTCAGTAACGAGAGCCAAAATGGTTGTGTGGCCCTTTCGCAAGCACTTTTGGGCTTTAAGGAAAGAGATGACGTTCTCAACAGCACCCTTCTTGTCGCCACAAATCATGAGAGGTTCATTACCGGAACCAGGAATACGAACAATCTTCTCGTTGCAAAGGATCTCTGCTCGGTGTTAGGATAACCAATCCATCCCAATGACAACGTCGAAACTACCCAAGACAATAGGAATAAGGTCGATAGAGAAGGTCTGGTTAGCAAGAACAAGTTTACAACCCTTGACTACGTGTGTGGCCTCTAAACTCTTACCATTTGCTAGCTCTACAGTGTGCTTGTTGTTCAAAGGTGTTGGAATACGCTTAAGCATTCGACTAACTTCTAGTGATGTGTAGCTAGTATCGGCACCCGAATCAAATAAAACTGTAACATAAAAGTCGTCGAGAAGGAACTTACCCGCCACAACATTGGGGTCATTCCTTGCTTCACCTTGGCCAATCACGAACGCCCGCCCCCTGGCACCATTGTTGTTGTTGTTCCCATTGTTACCATTCCCCTGATTGTTGTTATTGTTGTTGTTGTTGTTCTGGTTCCTGTTCAGTTGGGGACAATCTCTCTTGAAGTGGCCTCAGCTCCACACTGAAAGCACCCTTTGTTGTCACCTTGCTGCTGCTGACGTTGGTTCTGTGGGGCCTGTTGTTGACGATTCTGGTTTGCGGGGTATAAGCTCCTGCAATCCTTTGCAGCGTGACCTGGCTTGTTGCACCGATGACAGTTACCCCTGGTGCACGGCCCACTGTGGTGCAGGCTGCAGCGATTGCATTTGGGGTGATTCCCTTTGTACCCACCATGACCTTGACCACAAGATGATTGCTGACTAGGGCTCTTGTAGTCATCAGTCTTTCTCTGCTGAGGCTGGGACTGAACTGAAGTCGAACCCTTACTTGAAGTTCCATCCCATTTCCGTTTGTTGTCATTAAGAACACCTGAAGTAGTTACCGCACCTATGCGCTTTGGCAACTTGTTCTGCTCCACCGCCTGATCCGGGAGGCGGTGAGCCAATTGTACAACTTGTTGGATGGTGGCGAGATTTGTTGAAGTCACATGGCTTTGGATCTCTGGCACTAAGCCCTTGAGAAAGAGTTCAATTCGCTTAATTGGGGGGTCCACCATAGTAGGGCACAGTAAGGCAAGCTCATTCAATCTCTTAGTGTACGCCTCAATTTCTGACCCCGTCATCTGGAGGATGAAGAACTCGACTTCCAGCTTATGAATGTCATCCCGACTGCAGTATTCTTCCTTGATCATTTCCTTAAAAGTTTCCCATGGGGTGGCGTTGGCAGCAACCAACCCCAGCATTTGAACCTGAGCGTTCCACCATGTGAGGGCCAAACCCTCGAGAGTACCGGTAGCATACTTCACCCTGCGCGCCTCAGGGCATTCACACATTTCAAAAACTGACTCGAGCTTCTCAAACCAGTGAAGGAGACCACGGCTCCTTCAGTGCCGCTAAAAGTAGTTGGTCGGCAGTCCATGAAAGTTTTAAAAGTACACATAGGTGGCTGAACATGTTGACCTATCGAGGGTGAAAGAAAAGACAGAGTTTAACACAAAGGTTGGTTCACGAGAGTAGGATTCTAATGATCCTAGAATGAGTTTGGACTGCAGGATATACCCCCTGCGTGTGCAGCTGCCAGTGCCGCAACAACCCGTTCGTTAATCAGAGCCGTCAATTGGGCTTGTGTCAGGTTAACGCGTCCAGACATGATCTTCATATCAAGTGGAACATGAGTGAGAGGGGTTCGCAAAAATGCGATGACAGAAGTGAGTAAGTACACGCGTGTTCAAGCAACAGTAGTTACACTAACCAAGCATACCATGAGCAATGTACTATGTAACTAACAAGTAGGCAATATATACACAGATCATATCACCTAGGATGTCGAGCCTTGCATGTGGAGTGAAGCGTCGTTGTGGATCGTAGAGCACTGTACAGGTTATAGTCTGATTTTAATAAAACTTTTTCCCCTTATTAAAACCAAGTTCACTATAACCAATGGCTCTGATACCAATCTGTCACACCCCCAAAACCCACCTGCGGAATACCACCGCTTGGGGCATAACTGACCAGGATCCAGTCACCAATCATATTGAACAAGCATAGAAGTGATTATAAAATCCAACCAATACAATTGGTGTCCAAACAAAACATAGTTAAGTTGCAAGCGGAAGCATAATGTTTAATACCAAAACATAAGTTTAATTGTTTCAAAGTTTAACATGGCACACATCTGTCCATGTCCCACAACGATCCTCCTCCATGCAAGCTCCAGGTAAGTACCTATTGTCCTGCAAAGCATGTAGTAACGAGTCAACAACAAGTTGAGTGAGTTCACAGTTGGGTGTTCGTTTTAAGTTGTTTCGAAAACAGTTTTCCTTTATCTGGCATCCTGCCGTGGGGGTTACCCCATAGTTGAAAACGTGACTTGTTTAT
Organism: Helianthus tuberosus; assembly: GCA_030545235.1. Lineage (NCBI taxonomy): Eukaryota > Viridiplantae > Streptophyta > Magnoliopsida > Asterales > Asteraceae > Helianthus > Helianthus tuberosus. The sequence continues at coordinate 12,950,275 of CM060452.1, read as the reverse complement.
TCCCGGTTATTCTGGCAATCCAGCCGTGGGGGCTACCCCTTGTTAGTTATCTGGCATTTCAGCCGTGGGGGCTACCCCATGTATACACTAGACTCGTTACCATATCGACTGCTGACTGTAGTCATGTTTATGTGCCCTAAAACTGTCAATGTCTATCATCATTGACGTGCCCCAGATCCATTAGTTCACGCCCGTCCTCTGCGGCACAGTGTGAGGTTTGTCAGACCTAAATAGCGCTATCTAACTAATGACCCGCTCGCCATTGGCCCGGCGATTAAGTCGATATAAAAAGGAGGGACTTCGTGATAGAGTTTTGGTCTAGTACGAGTTATCTGTCCATGAGGACGAGGAATTACATTCCTGAACCAATACTGTCCTACCCAAGGAGGACGAGGAACCCATGTTCCTTAACCCCAATTCCCGACCCCCGGGAATCCCATGCTTTGTAGAGGGTGTGAACTCACCTTGGTTTGCTCGGCAGATACACAGAAAATCAAGTCTAGATGCTAGTAGTCAACCACGTCTTAACATGGTTATCATACATGTCAGGTTCAAACCAAGTAATGCACGTATGTTTTACACATATTCTACCACATAGCATGCATACAGTTATGTTGAGTTATTGGGCCTGTTCTACTATTGGATCAGTCAACAGTAACAACTAGCACATAGTTCAGTTAAACAGGCAGCCCAAACGAATCACGTCGTGGCCCAATAACTAAAATGAGCAGCCCAGTCGAGACAAGGTGATCCCGACTCGAGAACATGTGGTCTCGAGTCGCAACCAGGAGATCTCGACTTGTAACGGTTGGTCTCGAGTGGTGCAGGCATGACTCGCAACCTCTAAGGTTTCGAGTCCCGTCTCGAGTTCTCACGATGTGGTCTCGAGTCGAGACCTTGATGGTCTCGAGTCCCTGAAGTCCGTTTTTGAGTTGCTTGGTCCGGGTCTCGAGTTGCAACCGTTGCGGTCTCGAGTTGTAGCTTCATGGTCTCAAGTCGAGACCAGTGGTTTCGACTCGTTCACCTGCTGATTCTGATGCACCTGCCCGCGTTGTACTATCCAACAGAATTCCAATGTTGTGATTTTATGTACTATCCAATGAGGTTCTACAAACATGTCTAATTGTCTAACAATTAACCAAAATGGATCAAACAAGCATTTTCAAATATTATCCAAATCTTCATACCATATTCAACACATATTCATCTAGTTCATATTTAGGGTTTTCATCCTAAACAAACATGCTCATTTAAACCGATTTATGCCAGCATAAACCACCTAGCTTAATGCACCATCGGTCCTCATCATTCACACCTCCAACCGAGAACATAATAGCACCATATTCAAACATTTTTCTACTCATTCATATGTCAAGTTAGCATGATCATTAACAAACCACTCTATTCTTCCTAACCATGACTTTATCTAGAAATCAAGCATCAACATCGTAGATGAACAACAACAATCTTCATATATTTCATGATTCTTACTCATTATGTCAATCAAGATCATACAAAGGAGGTTAAGCATATGTTTCATTCATCAAGCACACATGACATCTAGCACACATATAACACCTAGGACACATTAGAACACTAACCGGTAGAGACTCGAAGTGTGAGGGTATGAAGAGTCGGTGGGTGAGCTTCCGAGTGATGATTCCGAGCTTGAGTCGAGCCGAGTGTCCTTGTTATCACCGGTTTGGTCCGAGAGAAGGGAAAGGAGGTCTTGTAGTTCTAGGGTTTATGGTTTTCTAGAGAGAGAGAGTAGAAGAGAGTGTGTGTGAGGGTGAGTGTAGGTTTGGGTCTTTTATACTCGGTTGTGCACTCTAAGTAAATTTCGGATGGATTAAGGGAGTGCATGGCCCAACCGGCCCATTTGTTTTATTGTTCACTCGAGACCAAGCGGTCTCGAGTCGGGTCCTTGTGTTTCGGGTCACATACATACAAGCATACATATAAACAGAACACATATTCACATAGGATGTTCACTTATATCATTAAACCAACAAGTTAACTAGTCACATAACGTTCAAGCATGTTACATCAAGATACAACGAAAGGTTCTAAATTCCGAGTTGTCACAGTAAGCGACTTTACCAATCCGCTCCAAGATTTTAAACGGCCCAACGTAACGCGGGTTAAGCTTACCGCGCTTTCCAAAGCGTACTACACCCTTCCACGGTGAAACTTTCAACATAACCCGATCACCTGCTGCAAACACTAACGGTTTGCTACGCTTGTCAGCGTAGCTTTTCTGACGATCTCGAGCCGCTGCCATACGATTCCTGATCTGGACAATCATTTCCGAAGTTTCAAGCACGAGCTCAGGACCTGTGATCTGGTTGTCACCTACTTCGGCCCAACAGAGAGGAGAACGACATTTCCGTCCATACAATTCTTCGAATGGAGCTGCCTTAATACTGGTATGGTAACTATTGTTGTAGGAGAACTCTATCAACGGCAAGTGTTTCTCCCATCCTTTCCCAAAATCAATCACACATACCCGCAGCATGTCTTCAAGCGTCTGGATGGTGCGCTCACTCTGATCATCCGTCTGTGGGTGATAAGCGGTACTCATATCGAGCCATGAACTGAACGATTTATGCATCGACTACCATAACTCAGAAGTAAAACGTGGATCTCGATCTGAAATGATTGAAGTTGGCACACCGTGCCTAGAAACAACCTCCTAAAGATAAACTGCTGCAAGCTGCGAAAACTTATCTGTTTCCTTGATTGCCAGAAAATGCGCTGACTTCGTGAGAAGGTCGACAATCAGCCAAATAGTATCGTTCCTAGCCTGAGTCCTCGGTAACCCTGTAACGAAATCCATGGCGATCTGCTCCCACTTCCACATGGGTATCTCTGGCTGTTGAAGTAGACCCGAGGGTTTCTGATACTCTGCTTTGACTTTAGCACAAGTTAAACACTTACTCACGTACGTCGCAATGTGAGCCTTCATCTTTGGCCACCAATACATGACCCTGAGATCCTGATACATCTTGTCTGAGCCCGGGTGAACAGAATACCGAGACTTATGCGCTTCATCCATCACAAGTTCTCGAAGATTACCAAACAACGGAATCCAAATCCGCTCCATAAAATAGTAAATGACATCTGACCTCTTCTCGAGTCGTTTTTCCATACCCCGTAAATACTCAGCTTCATAGTTTTCTTCTTTCAATGCCTCGGCCTGAGCTGAATGGATCTGATCAGGCAGGTTAGAATGAATGGTGAGCTGCAAAGCACGAACACGCTTGGGTTTCGATTCCTTTCTGCTAAGTGCGTCGGCTACAACGTTAGCCTTACCCGGATGATACTTGATTGCATAGTCATAATCGTTTAAAAGTTCAACCCAGCGACGCTGTCGCATATTCAAATCCTTTTGATCGAAAATGTGCTGAAGGTTCCTGTGGTCGGTATAAATAGTGCATTTAGTACCGTACAGGTAATGCCTCCAGATCTTCAACGCGAAAACTACAACCCCCAATTCCAAGTCGTGTGTCATGTAATTCCTCTCGTGAACCTTCAACTGGCGTGAGGCATAAGCTATCACCTTGTTTCGTTGCATCAATAAGCAGCCGAGACCCTGAATAGATGCATCACAGTATACCGCGAAATCTTCGGTACCTTCAGGTAGAGACAAGATCGGTGCACTGCAAAGCTTCAGCTTTAATAACTGAAAAGCCTCCTCTTGTTTCGTTCCCCATGAGTATACTACGCCCTTCTGTGTTAGCGAGGTGAGAGGTTGCGCGATCTTCGAAAAATCCTTGATAAATCTCCAATAATACCCAGCGAGACCAAGAAATTGTCGCACCTCAGAAGGAGTCTTTGGTGCCGCCCAATTCTTCACAGCATCAACCTTTTGCAGGATCCACGTGTATACCCAATTCATTAACAATGTGCCCGAGAAAGTGTACCTCTCGAATCCAGAAGTCACACTTAGAGAATTTTACGTAAAGCTGCTCCTTCCTCAGGAGCTCCAAGATAAGTCATAAGTGTCGCTCGTGATCTTCCTTGCTCTTCGAGTAAATCAAAATGTCATCAATAAATACTATAACGAAGTCGTCAAGATATGGTTTGCATACACGGTTCATCAGGTCCATGAAGACCGCTGGTGCATTCGTCAATCCAAACGGCATAACTAAGAACTCGTAGTGCCCATAGCGCGTTCGAAAAGCCGTTTTCGGAACATCCTCCTCTCGGACTCTCACCTGATGATAGCCTGATCTTAAGTCGATCTTCGAATAAAAGCTTAACCCTTGCAACTGGTCAAACAAGTCGTCGATGCGTGGTAATGGGTAACGGTTCTCGATAGTCACTTTGTTGAGTTCCCGATAATCAATGCACATGCGAAAGGACCCGTCTTTCTTCTTTACAAACAAAACTGGGGCTCCCCAAGGCGAAGAACTGGGTCGAATAAAGCCTCTGTCCAATAACTCTTGCAACTGATTAGATAGTTCCTGCAACTCTCCAGGTGCTAAACGGTAAGGAGCACGAGTGATTGGAGCTGCTCCTGGTGCAAGGTCGATCTGAAATTCTACTTGACGGTGAGGGGGTAAACCAGGAAGTTCCTCAGGAAATACATCTGCAAATTCACATACAACTGGCAGATCCTCGATCTTTCTTTCTTCAGATGGAGTGTCAGTAACTAGTGCTAGAATAGAAGGATACCCCTTCCGTAGACATTTCTGTGCTTGCATAGCTGAAATAATACCGACCATCGCACCACTGCGATGCCCCTGAACCAACAATGGCTCTCCACCAGGGATAGGGATACGCACAATCTTTTCCTTACACAGAATCTCAGCTTGGTGCTTAGACAGCCAATCCATACCAACTACTATATCAAAACTACCGAGGGTAACAGGAAGAAGATCAATATCAAACACTTGACCCAAGAGATCTAGTTTACACCCAAAAAGAACATGTGAAGCTTCTATCGTTTTACCATCAGCTAGTTCTACTACTTGCTTAACTTCTAAAGGTGTGGGAGTTAACCCTAGTCGCTGACTAAACTCTAAGGACACGTAACTCCAATCGGCACCGGAATCAAATAACACAGAAGCAATAAGGTTGTTCGTAGAAAACATACCAATCACGACATTGCCGTCATTCCTAACATCCCCAGCCCCGATCGTGAACACCCTTCCACGAGCACAATTTCCCCCATTGTTGTCGTTGTTATTGTTGTTTCCAGCATTGTTGTTCTGGCGGTTGTTGTTGTCGTTAGAATTCTGAATAAACTGAGGGCAATCCCGCTTAAAGTGGCCCTCATCCCCACACTAATAACACCCTTTCTTGAAACCCTGATTCTGATGGGGTTGCTGCCTTTGCTGTCTCTGATAATGCTGATTTTGCTGTTTCTGCTGTTTTGGCTGTGGGGCTCTACAGTCTTTGGCCTCATTACCCACTTTCTCGCACCTACGGCAAGCCCTGACGCACTGCCCATAATGATGATAGCCACACTTGTTGCACTGTGGTTTCTTCCCAACATAAGAGCCCTGATTCTGATTCACCGAAGACGTCTGGCTGAAACTACGATTGCTGCCGGTGTTTGGTCTTTTCTGTGACTGCACCGAATTGGACGCCTTGTCCACATCGTTCCACTTACACTTGTTGTCAGTGGCGGGGGTAGTGGCTGTAGTAGCGGCAGTAGTAGCAGTAGCAGAAACACGTGGTGGTAGTGAATTACTCTCCACCTCCTGATCAACGATCTTGTGAGCCAAACAGACAATCTGTGTCAAATTGTTGAGATTTGCTGCAGTAACCAAACCCTTCACTCGTGGAGGTAATCCCTTGATAAACAACTCAATTCTTCGAGACATAGGTCGGGACAAATTCGAGCACATGTCAGCCAACTCATACGACCGCTTCACGTATGCTTCAATCTCAGATCCCACCATTTTCAGGTCATAATACTCGTTCTCCAATTTCTGGATCTCATCGCGAGGACAATACTCCTCCCTGATCAATTCCTTAAAGTCGTCCCAAGTAGTGGCGTTCGCCGCCTCAATACCCAACAGCTGAACCTGGGCATTCCACCATGTCAGGGCACCATCTTTGAGTGTGCCCATAGCATACTTCACCCTGTCCCCGGCAGGACAGTTACACATAGCAATTACCGACTCTGCCTTCTCAAACCATCGCAGGAGTCCTACGGCTCCTTTAGTCCCATGGAAGGTCTGTGGCTTATAATCCATAAACACCTTAAACGTACAAGTAGGTGGATTGTTTTGGTTTTGCTGACCTATTGGACGAAAGAAAACACACTACAGGGGTAAGAGTCGTGTACGCGACACAAGATTAAAGAGTGTTTGGCACATTTCGTACCGGCTTGGTAGGCTGCCAAAGCCTCAGCCACACGTGTGTTGATTAAGTTTGTCAGCTCAGCTTGGGTCATGTTGATGTTGCCACGTCCGTGTCCTCGTCCACTCATGATTCTATATATGGAGAGAGAACAAATTTAGGTGTCGAGATGAGGTACAAGTCAAGTATCACGTTAAGGTCTACAACTACCAAGTTCACACACAATAGGGCGGAACCCTTCTCACACTGGTTAAGCCTCACTGGGACTTACATGCACCTCACGTTATTATTATGTGTGCACCCATAATAATAAGGCAATTTGCATGCTTATCTCAGCGCCTCTTAACTTGCGCTAGAAGTTTCCCCCACGTTCAAATAGCAGAACAGAAGGTATTACAGGATTACGAAATCACAAAAGTCAAATAGTAGTGGTCAAGTGGTCAAGGTAAATAGTTCACGGTCGTCCATTCCGGCCCGGTGTAAGGGTGCCAAACCTAATAGCGCTATCAACTAAATACCTCGTTGCCTTACCGGCAACAATCGGTAGATGTAAGGGGTCTTATATGATAGAAACTGAGTAATAACCAACATCCCATTAACCTGCATTCCTCCCTGGAACGTTACCCGATATCCCTTCCCGGGATGCATGCTTGGAAAAGAGCAGTGAACTCACCTTAGGTTTGCTCGGAAAGATTAATTATACGTTAAACAGAAAAGATCAATCGAATCCTATGATAGTTGCACATAACAGTTAGTTCGCATACAAGTTTAGTGCGTATTGTTTCACATGTAATCATCAAATAGTGCACTAGTATTAAACAGATTGTGCAAGTGGTATCAGTCAATCAACAGTGTCCATGTCCCACAAAGGCATTTATCAATTCATGTCATCTACATTGTTCCACGCATAAATCACAAATATTACCCAACACATTGCAACTACTCACAAAACAATTCGACCCAACCATTTAATCCAAACCCAACCCAAAACACTTAACAAAATACCCCTACTTCTCAACAAAGTTAATTTGGTTCATCATCTCATTTATAACCATGTTATCGTACAAAGTCGTTAATCATCAGTTCATAACTCTTAACAAATTCCTCATTATATATATTCAGAAATCATATATAACACGTTAATTCCCAATCACGTACACAACAGTTTGTTATAATCATCCCGATCACTATCATAATATCGAAATTATCAACAATTATAGGATGCCTTAGGGCATGTTTGGCTAAGCTTTTTGAAACAACTTATTGACTTATTGGCTTTTTGAAAAGTCATAGGCTTCAAAATGATGTTTGGCAATGAGGGTGTATGTGAGAGGGAAAAGCTAATAAGTCAATAAGTCACTCCATACTGACTTTTCCAAAAATCCAATAAGTCAATAAGTTGTTTTGAAAAGCTTAGCCAAACATGCCCTTAAATCAAGAAACAGTTCAGTCGAGTAACACCATTATAACCTAGCCAACCCTATTCGATCCACATACATAGCCTTTATTAATTCTCATAACCTTATCTAAATTCATACATAGGTGTTGACCACCGATTATGATTCAACAAAACAAGTAGATTCTGACAATTTGTAGAGCACCATGTGCGGCCCACTCAACTAATCCGCCCATGTGATATTGTATGATGCATTCAACCTATTGTTTAGTAATTATATTCATATTATGTTGCAATTGCATGAACCTCATATCTTACAAACATTCTTTAAAACTAACTTAAATATCATTAGTGGAGTCTTCAATTCATCATTAACACGGATTGTATAACACATAATTTCAAGACATCACCTAATAGTCTTTATTCATGCATTAACCTATCATCAGTTTCTTTACTACGAACACATAATAACAGCTATAATCATAATCATTTCTTTACCCTACATGGTATTTTACTTCATCAAAGTATACAAACTAATAACACATAATTTCAACACACATACACATAAAGAAGGAATTAAGATATTAATTACTAACCAAAATTCTTGATAACAGGATGCTATTATGCGAAAGGGGGGGTCTCTACTGAAGCCGTGCGATCAGAGGGGAAAGCCTTAGGGTTTATGACTTGTGATATAAGTTTAATCTAACTTTATCAATATTACGTATTCATATACAATTGTAAGGTTGGGGCGGTGGACATCTTGACTGAACTGGGCCAAGCCCACAAACAACATGTATTGATGGACTATATTGATGGACTTGGGCTTCCGTAGCAACATATAGTAATTGATTGGCTTTGGGCTTCCAAGAATTGGGGTGCGGCCCAATTAAAACGACCATTTTAATAAAAACACGAGGACGTAGCCCAATCATATACACGACACAGGATTCGGGCACAATTTACACACTTACACAAATTTACTCAAACACATAATACGGAAGAGAAATAACGAGAAACAAGATCACGTGACGAAGAGATACTGACCTTGAAAGTTAGGGTTGTCACAATTTTAGTCTATTTTGATGAAAGAAACTAGAGTTAAAACAATGGACGTTTTTATAAGATTCTAGAAAAGAGAAGGCATTAAAACACTTACCACTCATGTTAGACTTGTGTAAAGTCTTCCAACTTATTTTCATTTAGTAGACCTAGCAGCTTGGAAAAATGATCAGCAGTTAAAGCATTCAAAGAGGTACTAGCAGATTGATCATTCACACTATTAGCAACAGAATTATTAGCAGAAACATTTGGTTTTGACCACTGAGAACTGTTTTGGCTTGGTTTATTTCTGTAATTTGAGGGATAACCATGAAGTTCAAAACGTTTTTCAATCACATGACCAATCTTATTACAGTGGGTACATTTTAGGTTGGGATTAGGACCTTTGTTAAAGCGTTTTTATTATCATTATATTGTGTTGCTTTTGCAACAAAACCAACATTTGGTATCTTTGAGGATTTATTTGAATCTCTGTGTGATTCTTCTTTAGAAATAATGGAAAAAGCAGTTTTAACAGTAGGTAAAGGATCCCTGGTTAACAAGTTTGTCCTAACAGGTTGATAAATGTCATCTAATCCCATCAAGAACTACATAAGTTTGATTAGTTGACTGAATTCATTGTATTTAATAGAAGCATCACAAGTACAAGAAGGTAACTGAACCATGGCATCAAATTGTTTCCACATAGTGTTGAGTTTATGATAATATTCGGACACACTAGCCCCATTTTGACTTACTGAATTAATGTTTTGGTATAACCCAAACACAACCGACCCATCAACCCTGTCATAGGTGTCTTTTAAATCACTCCAAACTTCACTAGCAAGCCTCGAATAAACTTGAGCAACATATAGTTCTTTAGAATTAGAATTGATGATCCAAGTTAAAACAACTGAATTGCATCTATCCCATTGACTTGCAAGAACATCATCTTTAGTTGATTTGGTACAAGTACCATTAATAAACCCTAACTTATTCTTAGCAGTTAAAGCAAGTTTCATAGCATTTCACCAAACCACATAGTTTTTAGTTCCTTTCAGTTTGATATTGACAATAGTGAGACTACTAGAGTCACTGGCATGAAGATATAACGGATCACTTGCATCAAATTTACTAACCAAAGTAACAGAGGATTCACCTTGATCATCTTTGTCAGGCATTTTAGCAAGAAATCACAATAAATCAGATAATCACAGAAAAAGCAAGTAGTATGCTCAGCACAGACGCAGTAATAGCAACAGATCAGTTTGACAAGAACAAAAACACACAAGCAGAATCAAAAAATTGGTCAGGGTAAGAAATAGCGAAGCCTGAACAGAGGTCCGATCAGAGGTTCATCACTCAAAAGGTGCCTCCGAAGACAATATTCAGGGAGCTTTTAACACAATGAAACAAAAAAAATGCAACAGAGTGGACCCTCTCTGTATCCCAAGATCAAACCGGTCTCACCTAAAACCCGGTATCAAGATGCCTAGACTCAACAATTATGATGCAAGACAGTAAAAAAAAGAAGGATAGAACGATCTCACAGTGGGTGCGTGCAATATCCAGCGGATCATGACTTGTAACCTTCACTTAGGGTTATAAGAACTTGATTAGAAGACAGAAGACCAGATCTGTTGGTTTGCCCTAAAAGGGACCAACGAGAAATTCTTCAAGAAGATCAGATGAGAAAACCCTAGAAATTAGGGTTTCGTACTTCCAACGGCGGCACAGCAACCACAACCAAGAAGGAGCCAGAAAGTAAAGTCGGCGGACCACAGGACCATCGAGACTTCAAGAACCACCGTAACAACCGTTGATCAGCGTCCTTGGACTGAAACTCGGAGAAACAAGCAACAGAGAGTGCAGCAGAAGAACACCAGAGCACCGATTTAACCTCAGAGCTCTGATACCATGTCAGAACTTCTGGGATCAAATCAACCAAACAAATATAAAGTGCAAATTTATTCAAAACTTCTTTCTCAAATCAGTACAAGGAAATCAACCAGTCATCACAGATTGACTGGTGAACACATACAGACCAAAGGTTAACAATGAACAATCAAACCTCACGAATGAACGTGTGAGGGAAAGGAGATCAAGAGCAAAAAGTATTCGAGAAGGAGAAGTGAGAGGTTGTGCACTGAGGATCCCAAGGCAGCCACACTTTATAACTGAACAGCCACGAAACCCTTAAGCCCAAAGCAAAGATCTATCTCTTGGACCAACCCAGCTAAAGTAATACCGAGCCCACATAAACCAATACCAGCCCACATAAACCGGTCCAAACAAACAAGATAAAAACAAATGGTTAGAGAAGCACAAGCAAGACGACATTTAAAAGTGATAATGAAGAAAATATAAGATATTTTAACAATAAGCCCCATACCAATCAATAGACCACTAACTTATGCCCTATTTCTAAACAATTGGAGAGATTAAATCTCTCGGGTTCCTATGGGTTAAGTACCGGTCGAAGAATTTATCATTAATGTGGGCTCAATGGCGGGATTTCAATGGTCTAGACTGATGAATTGGTTCCTTGCGCGGTGTTTGTTTTGTTCAGTTAGTTTTGGCGGTCTTATAGTCTATTATTGTTGGATGTATCATACGGTTACCTGCTTGCTAAGCCTTAATTAATAAAATTCTATGGCCGATATAAAAATATATGTTAGAATAAAAAAATAACTATCTTTCTCTTGTAAGAGATCTTATTATGTGATTTCTCTTTAATTTGTATAAATTCATTTTTTACTCATAAATGTACATTATGAATCCCAAATCAAGGAGATCCCTACAGTTTTCGATAACTGATTCATCAAATACATATCGCCCAATATTATTTGTGGGCATACATTTGTTTGAGCATATATCAAACAAATAAGACTAGACTTTAAATTTGATCATCTCCATCTGTTTATCCAAAAACACGATAAAAAATGCCAGAACTTGAAGAAAAAACCAATCTTTTTCTAGTGGGTTATGCATTACCCTCAAGAAAGATCGAAGCTTTCATGGTGGAATCATTCATCACCTATGCCAAACAACAAGGCATTCAATTCATCCCGATTGACATTTCAAAACCATTAAACGATCAAGGACCATTTGATTGCATAATACACAAACTTTACGGCCAAGAATGGGACCTCAACCTCCAAAACTTCTCCATCAACCACCCTAACGCCACCATAATCGACCCGCCCTCCTCCATCCAACGCCTCCACGACCGCGTCTCAATGCTCGACCCCATACCGAGTCTCAACATCCCACAACTCAAAATCCCAACCCAAATTGTTATCCAAGATGTCGAATCATTAAAATCTAACGATTTTCGCTTTCCATTGATGGTGAAACCGCTGCTTGCAGACGGGTCTGCCAACGCACATAACATGTCACTTGTCTTTAACCAAGAAGGGTTAACCAACAAGCTCGAACTCGACCCACCCATGGTGCTACAACAGTTTGTAAACCATGGAGGGGTCGTGTTTAAGGTTTATGTAGCGGGTGAATATGTTAAATGTGTGAAAAGGAGTTCATTGCCGGATGTTTCAAAAGAGAGCATGGAGAAACTGGCAGTGGAATCCGGTGGAGTTATGAGCTTTTCGAAGATATCGAGTGCGGTGATTTCGGGTGATGAAGGGGGAAGTAATGAGAGTGTAGAGATGCCTGACCCGGTGTTTATTGATGAGGTGGCTAGAGGCTTGAGACTTGCTCTTGGATTGCATCTTTTTAATTTTGATATGATTAAAGCGGATAAAGAAGATGGGTATCTTGTGGTTGATATTAATTACTTTCCGGGTTATGAGAAGTTACCATCTTATGAATCTGTAATGACTGAGTTCTTCTTGAATGTAAAGAAATCGCAGGAGTTGAAGATGGTGACCATGGAGCTTGTTAAGGATGATGGGTTACACGATTAAAAGTGTTTTTTTTTTTTTTTTTTGGTAATTTTATGTATCCCCGCTAAACTTTCAAAATATCAAATATGTTAAAATCATGCAAGGCATTGTACATGTACCTTAGAGACTTGTGTTCTATAAAATATGATGTTACATATATGTATAGAAGTAGCTATCATGTTTGGACCAAAAAGAAAAAAAAAAGTGGTAAAAGCTTGCATAAAGGTCCAAGAAAGAAAGTTAAGCCCTTCTTTTGGCATTTCTTATTAAAATTGGTTTTTACCTAAAATGATTTTTGGTTGGATCAAAATTAACACTCTTATGAGAGCTTAGAAATCATGTATAAGTGTTAGATATGTTTAATTTGATAAGTTAGCAAGCAATAACTGATGCATTTGAAGGATTTCTGTCTTAGACTATTAAAATTTACCTAGAGTGTCTTTCCTTAAGATGTATGCCAAGCTAACCAAATTATTACCTCAATCAGGCTGCTTAGAGTAGGATCCATGGAATTAGGTGTGGCCAACTGGAATGGTTCTCTGCACTCTGAGGAATTTTGGGGAAAACCCGCGACAATGAGAAAGCTGATCTAGCACTGATATCACATCCAGAGAAATCTGGGAAAACAAGACGACTTCCTCCACCCAAATACCTTATTTATATAGGAATTTTGGATTTTAATAATCTCAACTATTAACATATTGGCCTCCAATAGACCCTGACTAATAGAACCCTAACGTCGTTAGTCTCCTGTCGCCGGAAAACCGTTTATTGGCTAGAAAAAGGTTCCTAAAGGTCCGATATAAGGTTACAAAGAGGTTTGGGACGAAAATGTTGAGTTCTTCGGCCAAAAAGTTGAGTTTCTGACCAAAAAGAAGTTTTCCAGTGATTTTCTGGCGACTTCAATAATTGTGGTTTTTACTAGGAGAAGGTTCCTAAAGGTCCGTAATAAGGTTACAAACAGGTATGAGACGAAAATGTTGAGTTAACATCGTTTTAGACTAACTTAACAAATAGTTTTAGACTAACTTAACATCATTCTATTAGTTATATTCAACTAGGATCCATTGGAGGACAAGTATGGTGTCACCGGTCATGATAATTCCAGCTTCATTCTCGTATATTTAAGTTGTAGTTAAAAAGCTCGTAGTTGGACTTTGGCTTGGGTCGGCTGATTCGCCTTTTAAATGAGCACTAGTTTACTCGTCCCATCGGTTAGCGATGTGCTCCTACCCTAGATTTGGCAAGTCGTGCCTCCGGCGTTGTTATGTTGAAGAAATTAGAGTGCTTAAAGCAAGCCTGTCACTATGTATACATGAGTATGGGATAACCTCATAGGCTTTCGGTCCTATTACGTTGGCCTTTGGGATAGGAGTAATGATTACCAGAGACAGTCAGGAACATTTGTATTCTATACAGAGGTGGAATTCTTCAATTTATGAAAGAGGAACAATTGTTAAAGTATTTTCCAAGGAAGTTTTTTATTAACATAGAATGAAAGTTGGGGGGATCGAGGATGTACAAACACCATCTTTGTCTCAACCATAAACAATGACAACTAAGGATTCTAAGGATTGGTGGATGTTACTTTTAGTACTCCATTGGCACCTTATGAGAAATCAAAGTTTATGACTCCATTGGCACTTTATGAGAAATCAAAGTTTTTGAAAGACTATGATGAGCTCTTTCTTGAGTCCATGGGTGGTGGGGCATAGTCGTTCTTAGTTGGTGGAGAGATTTGTTTGGTTAAATTCGTTAATGAATGAGACCTCAACATGCTAACTAGCTATGTGAAGATATCCCTCCATGGTCGGCTTCTTATGGGACTAGGGGTGTTTTATACCACGGAGGTTTGAGGCAATAATTGGTTCTGTGATTCCTTTAGATGTTATGGGACGCATATGCGCTTGATATAAACAAAAGTGCATCTATTTTTATATCAATTTACACCCACTTTTTATTAAGTTTTGTTAAAGAAATTATTAAAATAGGCTTCTTTTTTGTTTATTTATTTTCATGACAAAAAGAACCCAAATTAAACAAAGGAAGCAAAAAACGAGCGAAAATTAAGGGTGAGCAAGTTTAGGTCCGGACCAAAAATAACCGAGAACCAAATCAAAAATATACCCGATCCGACCGGAACCCAAGTACCTAGGTATTTAGATCGGTTCCAATTTTTCATATAAAATCGGGTCGGGTCGAGTCAGTTCTCGGTTCTTTTCATGGTGAAACCCGACTTGGACCTATGGACCGGAACCGACCCTATATTTAGGGTAGTGAATCGGTTCTGTATTTTATGTTTGATCGGTTCTTGGGTCGGGTCGGGTTTTTCCTTTTGCTCACCCCTAGCGAAAATCTAAAAAAAAATAAAGAAAAGTTGTACATACACGCCCCATGTCTTGGATCCAAAAACTGTTAGCACCTCTAGAAGATCATAGAGTGAAGCCCAAACACACTACATGCCATGATGGCACGTCCCGTGTCTTGGCTCTAAACGACAAGGGTTGACTTTTGGAAAATTTGGAAGATCCGAGAGACCCACAAGAGTTGACCACAACCTGTTTCTGCATACACGGCCCGTGCCTCGCTAACTAGCTATAACAGGTCATATGGCCATACATGGAGCATGCTTGGAAGGCACGCCCCGTGTCTGGGCTTCTAGCAGATTATAAATATAAGGCCAGTTTTACCATATTCACTTGCTCCTTTATACATCTCTACTCCACAACACATTTCAATTCTACTCACTATCTCTAATCATTGTAATCACTAAGAAAAAACACAAGAATCATAGTGTAATCAAAATTTTGATGATTAATATAATCTTGTCCACGGCCATTCTTGATGGTGTTTCGGGGAAACTTACCCCCTTGATGGGGAGTTAACTAAGGCAAACCATGGGTGAATAAGATGTATGTGTGTGTGTGTGTGTTGGCTTTGGTTAATTAATAGTTTATTGAAAGTGAGGAAGTTTTAGTGTTAAAATTAGCTTGGGTCATTAGTCTTTCGGCTTAACCCTTAAAATCTTCCAATAATCTTGCATCACCATTAGCTTGGGTCATTCATGTTTTCAATGTCTATTTAGAGTCAAAACATGTTGATGCTCCGTAAGGAGGTTAAAGGTTTTGGAATGAGACTTGCGGTTGGTAAGCTCTTCCCATTACGTGGCGCTGGTACCAAAGCGTAAAGGACAATTAGTATTTATAAAAGTAACTACCTTAGGGGAATGAGCAACTCACCAAAGGAGTCATAGTGACAAGTAAAACCCCCTTAAAATATTTAATTAACTACAACTAAATCATAGTGGTATATACTTTCCACGCTGATTGGGCGGTACCATTATGGTTTGATCCGGCCTTGAGTGGTGTTTCTTTGCGGATTCAAAACGATATGGTCGAGTGTGCTGGGATCCCGACCCAGGTACTGCACAACTTTATGCATTAAGACAAATAGTTTCTCGTCTGACAATCGAGCCCTTTTAACCCCTAGTAAGATTTAGTTAACAAAGCATCAAGAGTTAAGTTGATCTAAACACCCTTTTTTCTTTTCGTTGACTATTATATTTTGATTGACCTCTTCATTTTTATTTTAAGCCGCTTTTATTTTAAGTCTTTTAACCATTTACTTTTGATTGATTTGACTAGACGCTAACGAAGACTTGGTACTAAAACTCGCTATATTATTGGACGACCTCGGTATCTTACCATCACTATATTACGCAAACAATGGGTGCACTTTCCCAACGTGAAGTGTAGTATAACAGTATTTTATCGTGTTTTTATAAATATTAAAAGTTGAACTAGTGCATAAAACGGCTAAAAATATACCATCTTTTACGTGCACACCACACCATGTCAGCGCTACACTGATGTATTCAACAATTATATAGCCTCGGCCGACAGGCCCAGGAAATCTTCGAAATTTCATCGTGATGAGGATAGATCATTGTAATTATTGGTCTAAAACGATAAATTCCTTATAAGTCGGAGTAATCAGCTAGCATTGACTACATCCATGCCCATTGTGCACATTGCCTCTCGCTAGCTAACGATTGAATATTCCGATGAAGTGTTAGGATTGTGGAGATGTGGGCGGTTCCCTCCTGGGACGTCATAAGAATTCCACTAAACCTTATCATTTAGAGGAAGAAGAAGTCGTAACAAGGTTTCCATAGGTGAACCTATGGAATGATCATTGTCGAACCCAACATGATAGAACTACCCGTGAACAAGTAAAAACAACCGACCTTAGAGGGTTCGAAGCTTTTGTTTTGATCCTTGTGAGGTCTTATCGACGTGAGTTCTTGCTTGCCCCATACCTATTGGACATCATGGATGTCAGATTGACACAATAACATACCATAGCACGACACGTGCTAAGGGAAACTAAACTCAAAGCCCATGGCATTGCGCCTTGTTTGTGATATGCAAGATGTACGTGGTTTTTTTGTAAACCTAAAACGACTCTTGGCAACAAATATCTCGACTCACACATTGATAAAGAACGTAAAAGATGTAAAATTCGGGGTGAATAATATATAAATTAATTAATTAATTAATATTAAGAGAAATAAATTGTACTCATTGCATGTCTCAAAAAAGTCATAATATTTACTTGATACTAAAAAATGACACTAAGATTATTATATTTTTAAAAATTTTATTTTCGCCTATATAAATCTATACTATATTATAATACATATAAAGAGAACATAAAAATAATTTTACATAGTTTTAAAAGTTTAGTATAATTTTTAAAGCATATGGTACAATCCTTTAAAACATATTCTTGACTTTTAACCAACTTTCTACACGATTTTTAAATGACCATAACATTTTCATACATTGATATTTTTTCAATAAATAAATCATGAAAACAAACATTTTATCCTCTTTAATTTGAGTATGACATTACTACAGTTTTTAAATAAAAACTACATTAACATGCTATATTATTTTACCATTGTCTATGTTCCCCGCTGCATCACATGTGATATTCTCCGGTATATAATATACGCTTTGAACCCATTTAACATTTTCTTAATTCTGCTTTTTTTCTTATAGCTCGCATTCATTACATTTAAAGAATATATGTATATGTGGTTTTGTTTAGTTTTCTTTTTTCGAAGTTTCAGTATAAATTTTGATGAAAATCGGGTTGTATTCGAGATAGAGTATTTATTTGGTACCGGAGGCTATATCGAGTGTCAGTGTCGCATCGGTATCAAGATGAACGGAACCAACTCTTACCATACATCGTCAGTAATCGGAAACGGTATTGATTTTCTTTATTATGGTTTTCGGTCGATGTAAAATAAAATTTTATTTTTTTGGTTACACGACTTTATTTTTTGTGTTATATCAAACATTTTTTATAAACAAACTTACTTTAGTATCGAACGAACTTTTTTAATTTGTTCTATACGAGTTGTGTTCGTAATAATATATTTCTTTTTGTGTCGCAAGGCATACGGATTGCTAATATTGTACTAGTAACGAAACGAATTAGACCAATACCGACAGAACAAATTCAGTACCACTATTGGTGTTACTGGAACCAATGAAGGTTTTCGTTTTTCTTGTTTTCAACCAATGTAACATATTTTGTTTTTTTTTCATATATAATGTTTTATTTAATACCGATACATCGTTGCAACGTACTTATTTTTATTTACGTTTAGATATAAACTTTTCAAAACCGAGTTGCCGCAACACATGGATATAAACCACTCGGTTAAACCAAGTTGGTAATTTGAATTATGTATTTGAGGTGGGTTAGAGCATTCACATCCAGTCCATTATATTTTCACCCTAAATTACACTAAAAAACACTACATTTTCTCTCTCATTTTTAATTAAATAATATTTTTTTATACCTTTATCATTACATTTTCTCTCTCCTCCACTCACAACCACTTTCAAAATATATTAAAAAGTTATAGAGGGTGAACAGTGTCCCCCCAAATATACAGATGAATAGTAACATTTTTCTCTTTTCTCCACTCACAACCACTTTTTATACTCTTTATATTTTAAAAACAACACACACATAATTTAATTCCTTGGATGTGAATGCTCTTAAAAACCGTTTATGATATGACATCTTACTACAAGAAAATATATACGTGGGCACTACTTTTTTAGGCCTAAAGGCAATGTTTTAAAAACCGTTTTTTAAATTAAATCGGATTACACTAAAAAATGGTTTAACTGATTGAATCAGGTTGTTCCGAGCGGTTCAATCAGGTTAACTTGTTAACTCTTAATTTCATAAATTACAACATCAACTCAAAAGTTAATACAAAAATGCATGATTACATACTAAAAGATAATTCAAAAGCTAATCCATAATAAAAAGAATAATCCAAAAGATAACTGAAAGTCATTCGATTTTCCAACAAGCTCTTTTAAATGTAAGTATACAATATGTTTAAGCCATTTGAGTGTTGATGCCATTTTTGGATGAGCTTATTTTATCTCCTTATGACTTACTGGCTTTTTGGAAAAGAAGTTTTTTTGTGAAATGGTGTTTGGGTAATAAGGTGAAAATGAGTTTTTAAGCATTGAAAATGAGAAATGAAAAAGTCACTTGGTTGTGACTTTTCTAAAAAGGAGATAAGGATGTTAAAATGTCAATAAGAAGAAATGAAAAAAGCTCATCCAAACATGCCCTGAATACATCAAGTTCATGATCGCATAAAAGATGAAATTCACTATTATCGTTATCCTCATCAACTAGAGGATAACTATTTTCGTTTCATACAATATTAAATAAGAAGTTTTAGTTACGAATAATTATAATATATAAAATTACGTAAGATAAGTAACATATATAATAAAAATAAGTAATAACCCAAACTAAAATAACCTTGGGTCGGTAACGGTATTACGTTTCAAGCCGGTATACCGGATGTTACCGCCGGTACAAACCTTATGTCGTTTCACTTTTTTATCGGGGTGTTTCATACAAGATTTACTTCTGGAAACGGTAATACCGGTATAATCGGCCGATATTTACCGGTTTTTAAAACACTGCCTAAAGGATCTCACATCGTCTTCATAGGTTGGCAAAGTGTGAGGAAATTTTTGGCAGAGTTATGGAAAATTTTGCTTCTTAAATTAAGTACATCTTTTACCCATTAAATTGTGTGGAGATGACATGTCATTCTGTAGGATAAAAATATTTTTTTTATTTTCTTATATTTTCATCACTAGTGAAAAAGAATAAAAAGATATTTATAGTTGTAGAGACGATTTATAGTTTTACAGTCGTCTCTACAAAGTGAAACTAAAAAATGTTTTTAATTTATAAAAAAAACTAGGTTATAACCCCGTGTATTACACGGGTTGAATAAATAAATTGTATATACTAAATAATAAAAAAATATATCTTTAAAAACCTTCTTTATTGCACGAGTTGAATAAATATAATTTTATATATTAAATAATAAAAAGTTATATCTATAAGAACAATATTGTACAGCTTGAATAAATGTAATTTTATATACCAAATAAAAAGTTATATCTTTAAAATCACGTGTATTACACGAGTTGAATAAATGTAATATTGTTTACCAAGTAATAAAATAATACATCTTTAAAAAACCTCATTTATTATACGGGTTGAATAAAAGTAATTTTATATACCAAATAATAAAAAAATTACATCTTTAAAAATATGCGTATTACACGGTTTGAATAAATTTAATTTTCTGTACTACTTAATAAATAAATATATATATATATATATATATATATATAGGGTGAGGTTCATGCGAGAACCACCCTTATTGCGAGAACCGCGAGAACCAATGTGAACACAAAATAAAATCTAAAAAAAAAATCAAAAAAGCACTCAAAAATTTTTTTTTATTTTTTTTAATATTTTTTAATAAAAAATCGCTATATTTCGTTCCCATAAAAAAAAAAAAAAAAAAAAAAAAAAAAACTTTTTTTTTCGAGTAAGAGTTATCCATGCACATGTGCATATGTATCATTACTTCAACAAATTCGGTAATACGTTATCAGGAATAGACAATTGCACTTTAATTTACAATACCATTAGTAATACACTACTTTTTACATTACCAATATTCAAAATGCACATGTGCATAATTAGGTATAACCATAATATAACGTGTTTTGTTACAAAAAGTTTGTGATTTTGAATGGAGAAGTAGACCCATATACATGTTTTTTGGTTAGTTATATCTAGTGGTTGATGGTTTGGTTATAGTTGTCAATTTTTTATGTAATATGTTGATTGGATGGTATAAATGGTGTTTACATACATGTAATAAAGTGAAAATATTGTTAATGGTATTGTATTATGGATGGTAGGAGGTAATGGTATTGTATTATGGATGGTAGGAGGTAATGGTAGTGTATTATGGATGGTATGATAGATGAAAGGGAAAGTGTATTCAAAGTGGTGTACCAAAACACCTTATTTCATGTTGATACATATGAATGCACATGTGCATTTCTAATATTGGTAATGTAAAAAGTAGTGTATTACATATGGTAGTGTAAATGAAAGTGCAATTGTCTAATATATGTAATGAATTACGGAATTTGTCAAAGAAATGACAAAAAATGCACATGTGCATGCTTGTGTATTATGGATGGAATGATAGATGAAAGAGAAAGTAGTGTACTAAAACACCTTATTTCCTGTTGATACATATAGATGCACATGTGCATTTCTAACATTGGTAATGTAAAAAATAGTGTATTACACGTAGTAATGTAAATGAAAGTGCAATTGACTATTATTTGTAATGAATTACGAAATTTGACAAAGAAACGACACATATGCACATGTGCATGGATAACTGTTACTCAAAATTTTTTTATTTTTTTTTTTTTGAAATTTTTTTAATTAACAAAATATAGCGATTTTTTCACAAAAAAATAGTAAAAAAATAAAAAAAAAATTTGGGTGTTTTTTAGATTTTTTTAGGAATTACTGTTTGTGTTCACACTGGTTCTCGCAATAAGGGGTGGTTCCTAACGGATCTTTGTCCTATATATATATATATATATATATATATATATATATCCTTAAAAAACCTTGTGTATTGTACGAATTGAATAAATCTAATTTTCTACATCAAATAATAAAATTATGATTTTGGCCCCCGTGGTTATATCTCTTATACCCTTTTAGCCTAAAAAATGATTTTTTAACATCTAAGCCCTCAACGTCTTTTTTTCTAACCTTTTGGCCCCTAACGTCTTTTTTAAATCCTTTTGCCCCCTAACATTTAATGGACGGGGTTAGTGTTAGGGGCCAAAATGGTTAGAAAAGAAAATGTTGGGGACTCAGATGTTAAAAAATTCTTTTTTGGGCTAAAAGGGTAAAAGTGATATAACCATAAGGGAAAAATCGTAATTTTCTCTAAATAATATTATAAATGAGAAGATTAAAACTAAATAATAATTATCCATAAGATATTAAACTAAATAATATTTAATAAGAGGGTTATCTATAATTAATTAAAAAAATTAAATTAAAATAATAATTATCTATAAGAGATGCCTTAACATGATGACAAGTGTCTACAAAGTGGTTTATTTTATTATATAGTATAGATAATAGAAAAACTATTTTAACCCTATAGGAATGATAGCCTTGCTTAAAAGATAGAAGACGATATAGAAACGACATATCTATAGAGTATCTATAGAGACTAACATTAAAACATTTTCTTGTAGTATATATCTAGTCCCCCAATATTCAAAAAACAACACCCCCAAAAGATATTCCTTGAAAAAAAAAACCCAATTAGGCGAAGTTTATCCAAAGTCGATCTCCCGATACTTTAAAGATGCTTTCATATATTATTTCTTGAAATAAGCCACGTGTAGCTAGCGATGTTAAATTTTTTAATGTGAGACTATTAAAATGTACCTAGAGTGTCTTTCCTTAAGATGTATGCCAAGCTAACCAAATTATTACCTCAATCAGGCTGCTCAGAGTAGGATACATGGAATTATGTGTGGCCAACTGGAATGGTTCTCTGCACTCTGAGGAATTTTGGGGAAAACCCGCGACAATGAGAAAGCTGATCTAGCACTGATATAACATCCAGAGAAATCTGGGAAAACAAGACGACTTCCTCCACCCAAATACCTTATTTATATAGGAAATTTGGATTTTAATAATCTCAACTATTAACATATTGGCCTCCAATAGACCCTGACTAATAGAACCCTAACGTCGTTAGTCTCCTGTCGCCGGAAAACCGTTTGTTGGCTAGAAAAAGGTTCCTAAAGGTCCGATATAAGGTTACAAAGAGGTTTGGGACGAAAATGTTGAGTTCTTCGGCCAAAAAGTTGAGTTTCTGACCAAAAAGAAGTTTTCCAGTGCTTTTCCGGCGACTTCAATAATTGTGGTTTTTACTAGGAGAAGGTTCCTAAAGGTCCGTAATAAGGTTACAAACAGGTATGAGACGAAAATGTTGAGTTAACATCGTTTTAGACTAACTTAAAAATAGTTTTAGACTAACTTAACATCATTCTATTAGTTATATTCAACTAGGATCCATTGGAGGACAAGTATGGTGTCACCGGTCATGATAATTCCAGCTTCATTCTCGTATATTTAAGTTGTAGTTAAAAAGCTCGTAGTTGGACTTTGGCTTGGGTCGGCTGATTCGCATTTAAATGAGCACTAGTTTACTCGTCCCATCGGTTAGCGATGCGCTCCTACCCTAGATTTGGCAAGTCGTGCCTCTGGCATTGTTATGTTGAAGAAATTAGAGTGCTTAAAGCAAGCCTGTCACTATGTATACATGAGTATGGGATAACCTCATAGGATTTCGGTCCTATTACGTTGGCCTTTGGGATAGGAGTAATGATTACCAGAGACAGTCAGGAACATTTGTATTCTATACAGAGGTGAAATTCTTCAATTTATGAAAGAGGAACAATTGTTAAAGTATTTTCCAAGGAAGTTTTTTATTAACATAGAATGAAAGTTGGGGGGATCGAGGATGTACAAACACCATCTTTGTCTCAACCATAAACAATGACAACTAAGGATTGGTGGATGTTACTTTTAGTACTCCATTGGCACCTTATGAGAAATCAAAGTTTATGACTCCATTGGCACTTTATGAGAAATCAAAGTTTTTGAAAGACTATGATGAGCTCTTTCTTGAGTCCATGGGTGGTGGGGCATAGTCGTTCTTAGTTGGTGCAGAGATTTGTTTGGTTAAATTCGTTAATGAATGAGACCTCAACATGCTAACTAGCTATGTGAAGATATCCCTCCATGGTCGGCTTCTTATGGGACTAGGGGTGTTTTATACCACGGAGGTTTGAGGCAATAATTGGGTCTGTGATTCCTTTAGATGTTATGGGACGCATATGCGCTTGATATAAACAAAAGTGCATCTATTTTTATATCAATTTACACCCACTTTTTATTAAGTTTTGTTAAATAAATTATTAAAATAGGCTTCTTTTTTGTTTATTTATTTTCATGACAAAAAGAACCCAAATTAAACAAAGGAAGCAAAAAACGAGCGAAAATTAGGGGTGAGCAAGTTTAGGTCCGGACCGAAAATAACCGAGAACCAAATCGAAAATATACCCGATCCGACCCGAACCCAAGTACCTGGGTATTTAGATCGGTTCCAATTTTTCATATAAAATCGGGTCGGGTCAGTTCTCGGTTCTTTTCATGGTGAAACCCGACTTGGACCTATGGACCGGAACCGACCCTATATTTAGGGTAGTGAATCGGTTTTGTATTTTATGTTTGATCGATTCTTGGGTCGGGTCGGGTTTTTCCTTTTGCTTACCCCTAGCGAAAATCTAAAAAAAAATAAAGAAAAGTTGTACATACACGCCCCATGTCTTGGATCCAAAAACTGTTAGCACCTCTAGAAGATCATAGAGTGAAGCCCAAACACACTACATGCCATGATGGCACGTCCCGTGTCTTGGCTCTAAACGACAAGGGTTGACTTTTGGAAAATTTGCAAGATCCGAGAGACCCACAAGAGTTGACCACAACCTGTTTCTGCATACACGGCCCGTGCCTCGCTAACTGGCTATAACAGGTCATATGGCCATACATGGAGCATGCTTGGAAGGCACGCCCGTGTCTGGGCCTCTAGTAGCTTATAAATATAAGGCCAGTTTTACCATATTCACTTGCTCCTTTATTCATCTCTACTCCACAACACATTTCTATTCTACTCACTATCTCTAATCATTGTAATCACTAAGAAAAAACACAAGAATCATAGTGTAATCAAAATTTTGATGGTTAATATAATATTGTCATGTTTGATGAAAACTAGGTCCATAGCCATTCTTGGCTAAGTTTCTTGATGGCGTTTCGGGGAAACTTACCCCCTTGATGGGGAGTTAACTAAGGCAAACCATGGGTGAATAAGATGTGTGTGTGTGTGTGTGTTGGCTTTGGTTAATTAATAGTTTATTGAAAGTGAGGAAGTATTAGTGTTAAAATTAGCTTGGGTCATTAGTCTTTCGGCTTAACCCTTAAAATCTTCCAATAATCTTGCATCACCATTAGCTTGGGTCATTCATGTTTTCAATGTCTATTTAGAGTCAAAACATGTTGATGCTCCGTAAGGAGGTTAAAGGTTTTGGAATGGGACTTGCGGTTGGTAAGCTCTTCCCATTACGTGGCGTTGGTACCAAAGCGTAAAGGACTTAGTATTTATAAAAGTAACTACCTTAGGGGAATTAGCAACTCACCGAAGGAGTCATAGTGACAAGTAAAACCCCCTTAAAATATTTAATTAACTACAACTAAATCATAGTGGTATATACTTTCCACGCTGATTGGGCGGAACCATTATGGTTTGATCCGGCCTTGAGTGGTGTTTCTTTGCGGATTCAAAACGATATGGTCGAGTGTGCTGGGATCCCGACCCAGGTACTACACACCTTTATGCATTAAGACAAATAGTTTCTCGTCTGACAATCGAGCCCTTTTAACCCCTAGTAAGATTTAGTTAACAAAGCATCAAGAGTTAAGTTGATCTAAACACCCTTTTTTCTTTTCGTTGACTATTATATTTTTACTGACCTCTTCATTTTTATTTTAAGCCGCTTTTATTTTAAGTCTTTTAACCATTTACTTTTGATTGATTTGACTAAACGCTAACGAAGACTTGGTACTAAAACTCGCTATATTCTTGGACGACCTCGGTATCTTACCATCACTATATTACGCAAACAATGGGTGCACTTTCCCAACGTGAAGTGTAGTATAACAGTATTTTATCGTGTTTTTATAAATATTAAAACTTTAACTAGTGCATAAAACGGCTAAAAATATACCATCTTTTACGTGCACACCACACCATGTCAGCGCTACGCTGATGTATTCAACAATTATATAGCCTCGGCCGACAGGCCCAGGAAATCTTCGAAATTTCATCGTGATGAGGATAGATCATTGTAATTATTGGTCTAAAACGATAAATTCCTTATAAGTCGGAGTAATCAGCTAGCATTGACTACATCCATGCCCATTGTACACATTGCCTCTCGCTAGCTAACGATTGAATATTTCGATGAAGTGTTAGGATCGTGGAGATGTGGGCGGTTCCCTCCGGGGACGTCATAAGAATTCCACTAAAACTTATCATTTAGAGGAAGAAGAAGTCGTAACAAGGTTTCCATAGGTGAACCTATGGAAAGATCATTGTCAAACCCAACATGATAGAACTACCCGTGAACAAGTAAAAACAACCGACCTTAGAGGGTTCGAAGCTTTTGTTTTGATCCTTGTGAGGTCCTATCGACGTGACTTCTTGCTTGCCCCATACCTATTGGACATCATGGATGTCAGATTGACACAATAACATACCATAGCACGACACGTGCTAAGGGAAACTAAACTCAAAAGGCCCATGGCTTTGCGCCTTGTTTGTGATATGCAAGATGTACGTGGTTTTTTTGTAAACCTAAAATGACTCTTGGCAACAAATATCTCGACTCACACATTGATAAAGAACGTAAATGATGTGAAATTCGGGGTGAATAATATATAAATTAATTAATTAATATTAAGAGAAATAAATTGTACTCATTGCATGTCTCAAAAAAGTCATAATATTTACTTGATACTAAAAAATGACACTAAGATTATTGTATCTTTTAAAATTTTATTTTCGCCTATATAAATCTATACTATATTATAATACATATAAAGAGAACATAAAAATAATTTTACATGGTTTTAAAAGTTTAGTATAATTTTTAAAGCATATGGTACAATCCTTTAAAACATATTCTTGACTTTTAACCAACTTTCTACACGATTTTTAAATGACCATAACATTTTCTTACATTGATATTTTTTCAATAGATAAATCATGAAAACAAACATTTTATCCTCTTTAATTTGAGTATGACTTTACTACAGTTTTTAAATAAAAACTACATTAACATGCTATATTATTTGACCATTGTCTATGTTCCCCGCTGCATCACATGTGATATTCTCCGGTATATAATATACGCTTTGAACCCATTTAACATTTTCTTAATTCTGTTTTTTTTTTCTTATAGCTCGCATTCATTAAAGAAAATATGTATACGTGGTTTTGTTTAGTTTTCTTTTCTCGAAGTTTCAGTATAAATTTTGATGAAAATCGGGTTGTATTCGAGATAAAGTATTTATTTGGCACCGGAGGCTATATCGAGTGTCAGTGTCGCATCGGTATCAAGATGAACGAAACCAACTCTTACCATACATCGTCAGTAATCGGAAACAGTATTGATTTTCTTTATTATGGTTTTCGGTCGATGTAAAATAAAATTTTATTTTTTTGGTTACACGACTTTATTTTTTGTGTTATATCAAACATTTTTTTTATAAACAAACTTACTTTAGTATCGAACGAACTTTTTTAATTTGTTCTATACGAGTTGTGTTTGTAATAATATATTTCTTTTTGTGTCGCAAGGCATACGGATTGCTAATATTGTACTAGTTACGAAACGAATTAGACCAATACCGACAGAACAAATTCAGTACCACTATTGGTGTTACTGGAACCAATGTAGGTTTTCGTTTTTCTTGTTTTCAACCAATGTAACAAATTTTGTTTTTTTCATATATAATGTTTTATTTAATACCGATTACATCGTTGCAACGTACTTATTTTTATTTACGTTTAGATATAAACTTTTCAAAACCGAGTTGCCGCAACACATGGATATAAACCACTCGGTTAAACCAAGTTGGTAATTTGAATTATGTATTTGAGGTGGCTTAGAGCATTCACATCCAGTCCATTATATTTTCACCCTAAATTACACTAAAAACACTACATTTTCTCTCTCATTTTTAATTAAATAATATTTTTTTATACCTTTATCATTACCTTTTCTCTCTCCTCCACTCACAACCACTTTCAAAATATATTAAAAAGTTATAGAGGGTGAACAGTGTCCCCCCAAATATACAGATGAACAATAACATTTTCTCTTTTCTCCACTCAGAGCATTCACATCCTAACCATCAAATTATGTGAGGAGGGGTTTTTATATTATAAAGGGTATAAAAAGTGGTTGTGAGTAGAGCAGAGAGAAAATGTTACTGTTCATCTGTATATTTGGGGGGACACTGTTCACCTGTTATAATTTTTTAATATATTTTGAAAGTGGTTTTGAGTGTAAGTGATAGAAAAATGTAATGATAATATTATTTAATTGAAAGGAGAGAGAAAAACTATTTGTTTTTAGTGTAAATATATTGATATAGGAGTTGTTTTTTAGTGGAATGTATGTATAATTTGATGGATTGGATGTGAATGCTCTCACAACCACTTTTTATACTCTTTATATTTTAAAAACAACACACACATAATTTAATTCCTTAGATGTGAATGCTCTTAAAAACCGTTTATGATATGACATCTTACTACAAGAAAATATATACGTGGGCACTACTTTTTTAGGCCTAAAGGCAATGTTTTAAAAACCGTTTATTAAATTAAATCGGATTAGACTAAAAAATGGTTTAACTGATTGAATCAGGTTGTACCGACCGGTTCAATCAGGTTAACTAGTTAACTCTATAATTTCATAAATTACAACATTAACTCAAAAGTTAATACAAAAATGCATGATTACATATTAAAAGATAATTCAAAAGCTAATCCATAATAAAAAGAATAATACAAAAGATAACTGAAAGTCATTCGATTTTCCAAAAGCTCTTTTAAATGTAAGCTTTAAATGTAAGTGTACAATATGTTTAAGCCATTTGAGTGTTGATGCCATTTTTGGATGAGCTTATTTTATCTCCTTATGACTTACTGGCTTTTTGGAAAAGAAGTTTTTTTGTGAAATGATGTTTGGGTAATAAGGTGAAAATGAGTTTTTTAAGCATTGAAAATGAGAAATGAAAAAGTCACTTGGTTGTGACTTTTCTAAAAAGGAGATAAGGATGTTAAAATGTCAATAAGGAGAAATGAAAAAAGCTCATCCAAACATGCCCTGAATACATCAAGTTCATGATCGCATAAAAGAAGAAATTCACTATTATCGTTATCCTCATCAACTAGAGGATAACTATTTTCATTTAATACAATATTAAATAAGAAGTTTTAGTTATGAATAATTATAATATATAAAAATTACGTAAGGTAAGTAACATATATAATAAAAATAAGTAATAACCCAAACTAAAATAACCTTGGGTCGGTAACGGTATTACGTTTCAAGCCGGTATACCGGATTTTACCGCCGGTACAAACCTTATGTCGTTTCACTTTTTTATCGGGGTATTTCATACAAGATTTACTTCTGGAAATGGTAATACCGGTATAACGGCCGATATTTACCGGTTTTTAAAACACTGCCTAAAGGATCTCACATCGTCTTCATAGGTTGGCAAAGTGTGAGGAAACTTTTGGCAGAGTTATGGAAAATTTTGCTGCTTAAATTAAACATCTTTTACCCATTAAACTTTGTAGAGATGACATGTCATTCCTGTAGGATAAAAATATTTTTTTATATTTTCATCACTAGTGAAAAAGAATAAAAAGATATTTATAGTTGTAGAGACGATTTATCGTTTTACAGTCGTCTCTACAAAGTGAAACTAAAAAATGTTTTTAATTTATAAAAAAAATAATAGAAAAACTATTTTAACCCTATAGGAATGATAGCCTTGCTTAAAAGATAGAAGACGATATAGAAACGACATATCTATAGATTATCTATAGAGACTAACATTAAAACATTTTCTTGTAGTATATATCTAGTCCCCCAATATTCAAAAAACAACACCCCCAAAAGATATTCCTTGAAAAAAAAACCCAATTAGGTGAAGTTTATCCAAAGTCGATCTCCCGATACTTTAAAGATGCTTTCATATATTATTTCTTGCAATAAGCCACGTGTGGCTAGCGATGTTAAATTTTTTAATGTGAGACTTATTTAACGTTAGAAACTCAAACTGATATGGGTGTAACGATGCTAAATTTTTTAATGTGAGACTTATTTAACGTTAGAAACTCAAACTGATATGGGTGTAACGAGTTTTGAGTCTGAATTTCATATGTGGAACATAACAAAAGTCAATGAGATTAAAGTATAAATATAACTGTAAGTACTTTTATGATATAGTATATAGAGTTAAGTTCACGTACAAAGTGTCTTATTGTTAGGGGTAGGGTATAAACAAGCCCAGAGACTCGAGAGCTACTCGTGATCGGTTCGGTTAAAAGCTCGAACGAGCCGAGCCTTAACGAGCCCGAGCTCGAGCCTGAAATAGAGCTCGTTTTGTTATCGAGCCCGAGCTCGAGCCTGAAATACAAAGCTTGTTTAGGCTCGCAACCCTAAACGAGCCCATACAAATTTTTAATTTTTTTATATATAATATATTAATAATGATGATAACATTGATGAGCCGAGCTTTGGCTCGTTTAAGCGATGTTAAAGTGAGCTCGAGCCTAGCTTTTAGCTCATTTAAGGTTGTTCTCAAAATAGTTCGAGCCAAGTCGAGCCGAGCTCGAGCTTTGGGTTTTACTCGCGAGCCACTCGAGCTCAAAGAAGTAGGCTCGAACCGAGCCGAGCTCGAACTCGAGCTTCATAAAAACCTAACGAGCCGAGCTCGAGCCTGGTCGAGCTCGGGCTCGGCCCGGCTCGTTTACACCCCTACTTATCGTACAAAACGTACGAAAAGCATGAAAAAGCCAAAAAAATACGGTGGCATTTTCGTAATTATTTACTCGTTGAATAATTATCAAAAGTACTCTACAAATGATCCTGTAGAGTAATTTTGATCTTGTAGAGTAATTTTGTAAAATGCTCTTGTAGGGTAATTTTGATCTTGTAGAGTAATTTTGTAAAATATTCTTGTATGGTAATTTTGATCTTGTAGAGTAATTTTGATCTTGTAGAGTAATTTTGAATTGTATGTTGTTTGATATACTTAAAGGAGTAAATTTCAAAGTTCGTCCTTTATGTATGTCTAATATATCAAAGTATGTCATTTATCTTTAATAAGCTCAGAAAACATCCTTAATGTTTGAAAAACCAATCAGGTTATGTCCTTTACCCTAAACCTTGTTTGTTTTCCCAGTTAAGTCAGGTCACATGTAAAGCATATGAGGGCATTAATGTCATTCTACCTACCAATATATATATACACCCACACATACATACAGAACACACACTCTCATCTTTCTGTTTGCTCTCTCTCTCTCTCTACTACCAGCCCCCCCCCCCCTGTCTCTCTCTCTCACTCTCTACGAAAACTCAAACCCTACGATCCTCTTCAATTTCAAGTTTCTACAAACTATCATCTCTCTCTACAAAACAAAAAGAAAAACCATGTCTTTCTAATCTAACGGTTGTGGTGGTGAAATTTGGGGATTTTTGTTGACCTAAAAAAAACTCGAATCTTCAGCCAAATCAACAACAGCAAAATTACCGGTGGCGAAATTTGGGGATTTTTTGTTGACGCCCGGACCACAGAAACGAGCGGTGGCGACCGCTCGTTAAGTCCCTAAAATTACCGTCCACCAACTGTTCGACATCTTGCCTCAATGAATCTTCAGCCAAATCAACAGCAGCAAATCTCAACAATGTGTCGTTAAACACCGGTGCACGTCTTTTCTCCACCACGACGTCGTTCCGATACCCCAATTCCCCACCGGAGGAGACGCCGGAAACCATGATTCGGAAACAGAGTGTAGCGGCGGCTGCAATAATACACACAACACTGAATATAGGACGGATTGACCTCTTCATGTTAACGGTTAAACCCTTTTTCAGTCAACGGTGAGTCAACTCAGATCCGGTGATGAATCGGAATGAAACCCGTTTGATAACCCACATGAAGATGTGAGTAATGATGAGATTGGATCGGAGAATTTGGAGATTTGGTGAATCTAGCAAGTGGGTGTTTGAGGGTAGAAATAATAAGGGGTGAAAACTAAAACTAAAACTGAAAAACCAGAGGGTGTTGTGAAGTAGATGGATTATTTTTGAAGAAATAATGTATGTTTTTACATTTGGGTTTAAAACCGAACCGCTGTTCTCCTCCCCCCTGACGTCTCGCTCTCTTTCTCTCTCTCTCTTTCCGTACCGTCGCCGCCATATGCCACCACCATCTGGTGGTGGCTGTCGTCAATCGGAAATCGGAGGGGGGTGTCGCCCCCGGATTGGGGAACCGAGGAGGGGAGTGGAGATCGAGAGGTGGGGGTGTTTGGCAGTGGATTTGTGTGAGTGTGTGATTTCTCTGTGTTTGATTTGGGCTATGATTGTGTGTGTATGTTGTTTATAAGTTGCAGACTATGAAGAAGATGGATGGGTGATGTAGAGAAATGAAATTGTGAAAGGGCTTGGTAGGTAGAATGACATTAATGCCCTCATGTGCTTTACATGTGACTTGACTTAACTGGGAAAACAAACAAAGTTTAGGGTAAAGGACATAACCTGATTGGTTTTTCAAACATTAAGGATGTTTTCTGAGCTTATTAAAGATAAAGGACATACTTTGATATATTAGACATACATAAAGGACGGACTTTGAAATTTACTCTACTTAAAGAGTAATTTTGATATACTTGTAGAGCAATTTTGATAATTATCTTACAAGATCAAAATTACTTTACAAAAACATTTTACAAAATTACTCTAAAAGATCAAAATTACTCTACAGAATCATTTGTAGAGTAATTTTGATAATTAGTAATAATTACGAAAATGCCACGGTATTTTTTCAACAAAACATTCAGTTCGTATGTTTTGTACGTTAAAGTTATTTGTATTTGATCTTTCGTCATAGTATATAATATAATTATAATTTATAATTATATAAAAGACAATTACATATAAAAATAGTCTGGGAGTTGAACTTGTACCATTGCTTAAGAATCAAGCTCGAACAATAGCGATATGATTTTGAAAAGAACTAAACGTGAAGTAGTTGAACTCGACCTTAGTCAGATTTAGATTCTGCCAACTTGTTTACAACGTAACGTGATGATTTATGACTTTTCGATATGCTTCTCAAATTCTCTTTTCACTTGATTCAAAATACTCTCATCGACTCCCATATGCGTTTCACTTTTTAAATCAAAGAAACCAGTTTTCGCTGACAATATTGAACCACTTAATAAAATATTAAAAGTCTTTTTAAAAAAACAAATAATAAAATAAAATAATTTAAATTTAAATTTAAATACTATAAATTAGCAACTTAGTTATGTATATATGTGTTGTACATGGTGCTTTGGGAGTTTTTCAAAAATAAATTTGAAATTTTCATTTCTAACTCTAAACTTTACATATTTGGTAAATTAGGTTCAAAGTTTTAATCTTAAGTAATTTAACCCTTTGATTAATTTGATATTTCACTTTTAATTCTAAAGTTTTCATCTTTTGCAATTAACCCCTTTGATTTTTTTTGCTTTTAACACAAAGTTTTTCATCTTTTACAATTTAACCCGAACACTTTTTTACTTTCAATTTTGATCCCCTAGACTTTTCATCTTTCGTAAATTTTCCGTTTAACGTTTCGTTCTAAATTTTCTGAGTTAACACGTCGCAATGTGTGTGTGAGGTTCAATGTTTTTTCATCTACTTTTCCTGTTTGACAGGCCCATCGTAGCGCGTCTATTTTTCCCGTTTGATAGGTCTGTCGCAACGCGTGGATCAGAAACCGACTTAGTTATTCTTTTCTATGTTTTACACACAGACTCGTGGTCGTGTAAGAAACATTGGCATTTATCTAATACGATATATAACTAAAGAATCCCCGCCGCATTGCGGCGGGTGATAATTCTAGTTAAAAAAAAACAATATAGAAACAATGAACATTAATATCCAGGCCCGAATTAAATGAATGGAAGTGTGAAACCGTCCTCATCAATCCCCAAAGGAAAAAACAATATATAAAATCAGTGGGCGGGCATAGAGATTCGTTTACTTTAATTTATTAAATTTGGTAGAATCTCATTTTTTTTCTTTTCCAGATTTTAATACGTATAAAAACCTATTTTAGTATGTATAAAAACCAATTCATCTCATCAAACAAAACCCACCTCTCCAACACACACAAACACACAACAAAATGCCAGAATCCAAAGCAGAAAAAACTTGTATTTTTCGAGTGGGTTACGCGTTACCCACAAGAAAAACCGATGCATTCATGGTGGAACCATTCATAACATACGCAAAACAAAGACACATTGAATTCATCCCAATAGACACCACCAAACCACTAACCGAACAAGGTCCATTTGATTGCATAATTCACAAACTATACGGTCATGAATGGAACCACAACCTCGAACACTTCTTCAACACCAACCCTAACACCACCATCATCGACCGCCCCTCGGCCATCCAACGCCTCCACAACCGCATCTCAATGCTCGAACCAATCGCCCAACTCAACATCCCCAACATCAACATCCCAAACCAACTTCTCATTCAAGATTTCGACTCGTTTAAAAACATTCAAACATTAACTAGATTAACATTTCCACTGATAGCAAAGCCTTTGCTGGCTGATGGGTCCACCAACGCACACAACATGTCATTAGTACTTAACCATGCAGGGTTAACCAAAGGGCTCAAACTAGACCCACCCATGGTGCTTCAACAGTTTGTTAACCATGGTGGTGTAATCTTTAAGGTTTACGTAGCCGGGGAGTATGTGAAGTGTGTGAAAAGGAGCTCGTTACCGGACGTTTCAAGCGAGATGATGGAGAAGATGGAATTGGAATATCCCGGTGGAGTTATAAGTTTTTCTCAGATTTCAAGTGCTGTGATTGCTGGTGATGATGGATGGGATGGTGATAAAAAGTCCGAGAAGCCGAAAATGCCGGAACCGGAGTTTGTTTTTGAGGTGGCTAGTGGATTGAGAGAGGCTCTGGGGTTGCATCTTTTTAACTTTGATATGATTAAGGATGATAAGAGTGATGGGTATCTTGTGGTTGATATAAATTACTTTCCGGGTTATGAGAAGTTACCATTATATGAATCTGTGATGGTTGATTTCTTCTTGGATGTAAAGAAATCACAGGAAGAAAAGAAGAAGATGATGGAGAATGAGAACAAGAATGTTGATGATCATGACCTAACACAAGCTTAGATTTAATATGTGTGTGGTCAGGATCGAATGATATGAGAAAGATTACGACAATAATTCAATGAATCTTTTGGTTTGTTCTTTGTGTTGGTTAGTCATTTCAAGGATGAGTTTCATGTTTAGAGGATGCTTTTGAGTTTTGACGCATAGTCATCACTTTTTGTTGTTGTATACTGTTATTTGTTCTTTTTGTATGTTAAAAGGAGGTGACTGATTTTCATACAAAACCTTGGATTATTAGGGTGAAGGGAGTGGGCGGCAAAAGGGTCGGCAAACTCCCTTTGCCGCGCGGTAACACCGCCCCCACCCCACTTTCACCGATCGACAAAATTGATGTGCGGCATACCCACACCGATCGACAAACAAAAGTGATGTGTGTGTATTGTTGACTTTAACACATATATATATATATTTTTTAAATGAAAAAAAAAAGTTTACCACTTTCAAGTGTTTAACCAATGCCAACACTTTTCATCAAAGTTTAAACTCTTCACACCTGCTGACATGGCACACTCTGATTGGTCCATTTTAAAGTTTGTCACTTTCAAGTGTCTAACCACCCCTTCACGCTTAGAGCTAAAAGTTATAATATGTCACATCACTTAAAATTTTCGTTTTATTCGATCATGTAACTTCCTTCTATCTCCTTGTGTCACATCATTTGTATATCTCCTACCGTCTTTATAGAACCACTTATATATTCCTACCATCTTTCTCTTTTTTTTTTTTTTTTTTACGTAAACAAATATATCATATGAATTTAAAATATACAAAACAATATATTGATTAAAATTAAAATCCACATAAAATACATAATTAAACTTACAAAAACTAGATAAATAAACGGAAACAGACTACATAGTTAAACGGACACAAACATGACAATTAAACGTACGTAAACAAACTAGATAATCAGACAGACAAAAACTAGATAAATAAAAATACTAATCATGAATGCCTGAAGAACCATCGGAGTTGGCATGCGAATGCACAAGTTGTTGCATACGAGGATGGTTTCTTAGTAATCGCCAAGGCTCGATGTAAGTAAATTCTCCGTTGTATCTAATTTGGTATTCACAACAGGCCTAGGCAATCCTTTGTGCCTTTGTTAAGTCGTGACCGTTGGCCATCGTAATATGTAGAGTTGATGAAATTTGCAACCTCCCTAAACATAAAACAAAACTTAACCCAAGCTCGGTGCGAAGAGCGATAGGTTTCGCCTACACATTGGCGGAATCGTTGAAATAAGTCTATTCTAAATTCAACGTATCCTCGTCTGTTTTTATAACGTGCAACCAAGAGTTGACCAAAAGTAATTCTTCATCTATGTTCCACTCTTTTGCCATTTTTTAGAGTATGTGAGAGTGTATTGTTGAGTTATTTTTATAAAATTGGTGTGAGATGTGTATGTATCTATAGTGGGTTTTAAATAAATAATAATAATAAAATTTAATAAAAATGATCATTCAACGGTCAAATGCATTCAATGTATACAATAGTATCGAGCGGCAAACACCTAAACCCTCCCCTACATGTCAGGCTATACCCGCACCACCAGCGGTGATGTGTGAGTTGCGAATAGGGGTACTTGCTGGCTCAGGATCGGACGCCTCGGGTCCTTTAATAAGTAATAACAACTAGGATTAAGCACCCCCGCGTTGCGGCGGGGGCGAACACCAATGTCACGCTACTGCCAACGACCACCAACCTAAAGTTGCAGCGTGTTAATGCGAAGAAATTAAACCTAAACGTAAAACATATAAAAGAATAACTAAGTCGATCTAGAACCCGCGCGTTACGATGAACCTGTCGAACCGAAAAAAATAGACAACGTAAAAATGTTTAACCACACACAATGTTGCGTCGTGTTAACTCGCAAAATTTAGAATAAAACGTACAGCGAATATTTTGCGAAATATGAAAAGTATAGAGGACCAAAGTTGAAAGTGAAAAAGTTGTGAGGTTAAATTGTAAAAGATGATGTACAATAGTTTAATGCATACAAATGTTACAAATTATATCTATACTAGGAGCCACATGGGAGGAGCTTAAAGTTCAAGCCCCACTACACATGGTCTTATGCTTGCTACAGACTCACGCATTCTCATGGGGCACCCTACGCAATAATCACTTGTACTTTCTTGTGGCTCAAAGTTGTAAACCCACATTGGTTATAACCATATGATGCATAATACATCTACAAAGCTTGATGTACAAGCTTTAATGCTAAAAAATGTCTACAAAGCTTAATGTACAAGCTTTAATGCAATAAAATGTTGCAAATTATATAGTATATAATTTTTAGAGTAAACTGCCATTTTGGTCCCTGTGGTTTGGTCAATTTTGTCACTTTAGTCCAAAATTCAAACTTTTTGCATCTGGGTCCCTGTGGTTTCAGTTTTATTGCCATTTTGGTCCAAAAATGAAATCGGGTCATATTTGTCTTATAAAATCCTGTTATTTTGTCATTTTCTGCAGAGGCAAAATGATCATTTCTTTTTTATAAATAAATACCATATTTATAAGACAAATATGACCTGCTTTGCCCCTGGGGAAAATGACAAAATTGCAGGATTTTATAAGACAAGTATGACCTTATTTCATTTTTGGACCAAAATAGCAATAAAACTAAAACCAGATGGACCCAGATGCAAAAGGTTTGAGTTTTGGACTAAAGTGGCAAAAGTAACCAAACCTCAGGGACCAAAATGGCAATTTACTCTAATTTTTATAAAAGTAAATACATAATAACAATGACAATTGTAGAATTCATAAAAACAAATAAGATCGGCTATATTAGTAGTGACTAGTGAGTTATCATATCTGGTGATTAGTTGTGACTAGTGAGTTATCATATCTAGTGATTGAGTTATTTGCTTGATTTCAAGAAAGAAAATCATAATTTCGTATTATTATATAACGAGTGGGTAGCGTGTGAAATTCCTTATTCATATATATATGTATTAATTTACATCTGTCGGTGCAACAGTAATGTTTGGTTTATTTACTTTTTGACCACCACATCACAAAAGTCTTCTGCTTCATTCAAAATACATTACATACTTGCAGAGAGTCAGTGGTGAGAGACAGAGATGGTGAAAGGAAAATGACTTCCATCGTGATAAGAGCGAAACCTCTTCTGTTAGATATTTTAGTGTAATCGGGGATTGACTTGGTGATCAAAGCGAATAATAATACACATCAAGCAAGTTAGGAGGTGCGGGAGTGCACGCTTGTTTGAGTTATTATTATTCGGAGTGTACGGGCGGAACCCGTACCCTACGGGGGTTCCAAGGGGGCAGCGCCCCCTTGGCGGGGGTCCGGGGGCAGCGCCCCTGGGAGGAGGGTCCAAGGGGCGGCAGCCCCTGGCGGGGTCCAAGGGGCAGAGCCCCTGGCTGGGGTCGAGCTAAATTTTGGACAAAGTGTTCGGGTTAATTAAATTGCTTTATGGAAAATGCCTTAGAAAAAATATTTTGTGAAAAATCGTCCTAATTTTTGGACAAAAATTAAGGCATGTTTTAATGCAATTTTAATTAAAATTAGAAGATAACTGCCTCAAACTCGAAAACACAGTTTTTGATTACAATTCTCTGGTTCATCAATTCACGCAAAAAAAAACAGATACTCAGGTTCAATTTCTCGAAATCAGAGTTGTATCCGATTGAATTATTCGGGTGAACCACCGAAATAATTTGATCTGAGAGTGATTACACGCCTCTCTGATCATCCGTTTCTAAAAATTCCCCAACATCTTCAACAGTCTCTTGGAAGATCATCCATCTTCTTCACCACCAAGATAGCATCACAAACCCTAGGCAATGGAAGCTAGGATTTCAGCGATCCGATTCCATGTTAGTTCTCTTTCCCTTTGCTTAATTTTGCTGGAGTAAGTAGATACGGTACGCTCATTTCCCCCCTTTCGCATTGTTCAATTGTGATTTCTGAATGGCGATTAAGATATTTTCTTTCTTGAACAAAATTTCCCTAGAAAGGGGTGTTGTATTTTGGGATGATCACATAAATCGTAATTTCAAATTGCAGCCTCCTCCTCCTCCTCTTAACTCATATTAAGAAAAAAATCTTTAAACAAAAGCTAATTCGTGTTTTCACCAGCACTATCCATTCTTAGGAATCCACGTTAATAAATAAATAAATAAAACTCCACATGCTCTTTATGTTTGGAAATTAGACATACTAAATGTATTGTAGTGAAAAAATCTTCCAGTTTTAAATTTGTGACGGTATTCAATATAGCTAATACGATAATATGAAGTGAAGAAAAGGAAGGACCACCTATTATTCATGTTCTCCAATTTATTTTAAGTTACTGTTGTTATTGCTGAAGCTCTTAAGAACTAAACAAAAGGTTTCTTCTAATTAAATTAGTCTACCATGAATATGATTAGAGAAATGTGTATACAAAGTTACAAAACGATAAGTAAAAGAAATACACTTACAACAATTGCCTTTCTATTGGAGGATAATCACATTCGTCCCGAATATTCACAAGGTTTGAATTTTTGCGATCATTTGTGATTTTTCAGTATTGCTATGTCTGATGTTTTCGCTACCAGTTCTTTTTTTACCATTTTTTGAACATCTAGATGGTATGTCTTTCTTTCAATAAATATGAGTTAGGGTAAATTACTTTTTGAGTCCCTGTGTTTTATGGGTTTTAACCAGTTGAGTCCAAAATCAAAAAGTTTAACGACCTGAGTCCCCATAAGCATTTTCTTTAACCATTTGAGTCCAAATTTCTAACACCATCCAGAATGTCTGTTAACTCTAAGGGCATTTTGGTCAATTACACCAAATGTACAAGTCAATAATGCTTAATGTATTTACAAGTTAATTTTACCAATATATATACACACAAACAAATACATAAACCTCTGTTTTTTTCTCTCCGCCTTAACCACACAACACTACCAATATACCACCACCACCGCACTAGCCACCACAACCGCCGCCATCACCAATATTAACCACCACCCGTACCATCAACGCCACCACCAACTGCCACAATCATAAACCCCCATCATCAACGCCATCACCTCTGACCACTACCCACAGAACCCCTGTTTCTCCTGCTAAACTTCACAGGTTTCTCATCAACACCATCACTATTAGATTCAGAACTCATAGCAGAAACCGAAATCCCTTATCAGTAAAAAGCTCCTCTATCTACACAAACACAAAAAGTAGCAGCAGAAATTATCACATTACAAAACCCCTCTATCCTTCAACACGACCCATGCCCTAGACTGAACAAAACCCCCTTATCTTTCAACCCGACCCATGCCCTAGACTGAACAACATTTACAGATCACCTGGAAGCCAAACGAGGGGAATTTGAGCAGGTGTTACTAGTGGAAAATGGGTTTCTGCAGGTTTTAGATTTATCTCTGGCTCACCGGATCTCTGTTCCCGGTGCATCTCCAGATGCATCTCTGGCTCACCGGATCTCAGTTCCCGGTGCACACGGGTATCATCAGCCGGAGAAGAACACATGAGATCTGTTCCCGGTGCACACGTGTATCATCAGCCGGAAAAGAACACATGAGATCTGTTCCCGGTGCACAGTGTTGTAAGAATCGCTAGGCGCTAATCGGGCGGTGAGGTACCGACTTGCGATTAATCGGGATTAATAGGGATTACTCGGAATTAATCGGATTGAGTTTTTATATGTAATTTTTAGTTGTATATATACACACACATTTTTATATGTAGTTTTTTAAAGTAGACCTGTTTTAACCCCTCATTGACCCACTTTTTTAAGTAATTGGATGAAATTTATATGGTTTGGTCGAAATTTGGCCGACGTCTAGCCAAAATTTGCCCATAATAGGACCGCCATTGACTGTCTAACGATTAATCAGCCATTAATCGGTGAACCTCCGATTAGTGATTAATCGGCGATTAATCGAAAACTAGTCGGGATTTTTACAACCATGCCGGTGCACAAGGGTATCATCAGCCGGAGAAGAACACACGGGTATCATCAGCCCTAGACTGAACAACATTTACAGCAACCAGTGATTATATCTGAATCTGTTACTCAACCGAAAGAAGAACACATGAGATCTGAGTTGATTTCAGAGAAGAGGACGATCGATGATGAGAGAGAGAGAAATATGAGAGTGAAAGTTACAGAGTATTTGAGAGAGATAGATATGATGAAAGACAGATGTATCAGAGAGAGAAAATCTAAATAAATTAGTCTTTTTTATTTTTTAATTATAGGGGTAATTTAGTCATTTAACAAAACTTAACAACAAAACTCTAACTGTGTTAGAAATTTGGACTCAAATAGTTAAAGAAAATGCTTATGGGGACTCAGGTCGTTAAACTTTTTGATTTTGGACTCAACTGGTTAAAACTCATAAAACACAGGGACTCAAAAAGTAATTTACCCTATGAGTTAAGATGCAGACTACGATTTATTACTATTGATGCCTAATTGTTATTGCTGATGTTAGTTATTGTTTTCTTTTGTGAAGTGGGTTTTTGGTAGAGTTTATTATATGTACAGGTTGCATGGAATTGTGGCTACCGGCTAAGGGTGCCAATTAACTGTCTAGGTGAAGTATGATCAACAATTGTATAGATATTCACTATGAAACTTTTATGGATGAGGAACCTTCAATGATGATGCTCGGTGATTGAAACGGCTAAGAACCATTAACGTCTTGATGATG
The DNA here is from genome assembly GCA_030545235.1 of Helianthus tuberosus. Taxonomy (NCBI): domain Eukaryota; kingdom Viridiplantae; phylum Streptophyta; class Magnoliopsida; order Asterales; family Asteraceae; genus Helianthus; species Helianthus tuberosus. The sequence continues at coordinate 12,908,321 of CM060452.1, read as the reverse complement.
GCAAAATATGGTGGTATAAGATCAGTAGGGCATGAAGAACCATTTGCACAGTTACATCATCAAAAAACGATGATCAAAGTTTGTTATCAAGGTAGAACTTGCATTAAAAGGCAAGTCAACTCAGTGATACATAAATCAATTGAGGTCAACATTGAGGTCAAATAGTGATATAATTTTAACAACAATGTTGATGCCACTCATGCCATACACACTTTACTTTTTATAATTTCTTTCGCATACCTTGCAACCTCTTGCATAAATTTCTATTTTTATGTATGTTTCTGTATATAGTTTGTGATGACCAGTAATTCGCTTTTGGTTTCTGATTTGGATGTACGCTAAAATCATGTTAAAAACCGCCTCCACATCGCGGGGGGTCATTCTAGTATGTATTAATTCATAAGAATATGAGCAACGCTAACTTTTTTTTTGTTTTATTATGGTTTTGTCTTTTATGCTTTTCTTTTTTCATATATATAAACTTTAAGATTATATTTATGTAACAAAACTTTGGCTTTGCGATAATTTTGTAACAAAAATTAAATTAGTTTAGTTTTTTTATATTTTGTTTTACGTATTTTCTCGGGTTTGTTGTTGTTTGGTTGCTATATAGCACAATGTTTGTTGGTCACATTTTGTCTATTTTTACCCCCTCAAATTTTTAATATGTGTCGGTATATATTTGAATTCGTCTATGGTTTACGTCACGTGAGTCACTAAGCGTTAAAATTCATGATTTTATTTCATAATTTTTCTCGGTTTTGGTCTTCGTTTAGTTGCAACTTAGCACGACTTTACGCCTCCCGCCCCACAACACTGGTAGCATGGTTTTACACCCCCTACCCCGCAACGCGGGAGGTTAAGACTAGTATGTATTAATTCATAAGAATATAAGCAACAGTAACTTTTTTTTTTTTGTTTTATTATGGTTTTGTCTTTTATGCTTTTCTTTTTTCATATATATAAACTTTAAGATTATATTTATGTAACAAAAATTTGGCTTTGCTATAACTTTGTAACAAAAATTAAATTAGTTTAGTTTTTTTATATTTTGTTTTACGTATTTTCTTAGGTTTGTTGTTGTTTGGTTGCTATATAGAACAATGTTTGTTGGTCACATTTTATCTGTTTTTACCCCCCTCAAATTTTTAATATGTGTCGGTATATATTTGAATTCGTCTATGGTTTACGTCACGTGAGTCACTAAGCGTTAAATTCACGATTTCATTTCATAATTTTTCTCGGTTTTGGTCTTCGTTTAGTTGCAACTTAGCACGACTTTACGCCTCCCGCCCCGCAACACTGGTAGCATGGTTTTACACCCCCTACCCCGCAACGCGGGAGGTTAAGACTAGTTAAAACTTATATCGAAACGTGGAAAAAAATTAGTACATCGCAGTAATATATTTAGAATTTTATAAAACCATGTATTTACTAAGAAAAAAGATATGGTATATTAAAACATCGAAGACAATAGAAACCAATATCGTTATCGGTACCAACATTGTTCGGTCGGTATCGGCGTGGTTTGTGTAGATTTCTAGTAAGGTACCGGTAATCGATAGATTTACGAAGAATAAATTACATTATTCATAACACAACCCACTTTGTTATGATACCGGTACTCGGTATTGTTTACGATAATAAAAGTACGACAGTTTCATTACATAAAAGTTGTCTTGTGTAACCCAAGAAAATAAAGTTGTGGTTTGCATCGATCAAAAACCATAGTAAGGAATATCGTCGCCATTTCCTGTAATATCGATGATGACACTCGATATAGCCTACAATACGAAAAAAAATTGATATTTCAAATATAACTTTGTTTTTAATAAAACTTATACTGGACGATCCAGAAAAAAATTAAACACAGTTGTGTATTAAGTTTTTTTACAAAACTTAAATAAACGAAAGTTATATGAGAAAAATCAAATTAGTAAATATTAAATAGATTAAAGACTATATTATAAGTCTTAATTCATTTTACAAGTTGATGAATGAAAGTTATTAATGAATAAATAAAAATTTAATAGATTAAAGATGTATATCGTCTTGGTATAAAAAGTGAAAATGAAATTAATAAAAAGCCCAAATACACTTGCACATTAAAACATACAAATACATGCTAAAAAAATTTGAGGTGTAATTGTTCATCACTTATGTTGTATAGTAAAGCGCAACGCTTCGCAACAAGCTTTTGGTCGATATTAGCTAGGTTCCATAAAGTGCTAATCGGCACTCATAATAGAAACCGAAAACAACACGTAATACTGCCACGTGTTTTAAATCGATAGAAACCTATATAAAAAATAAATTACGGTACTAGTACCGTTGTTCAACTTGTACCAATTCGGTTCCTCACGGTAACTGTTACTGTACTACCACTCATGATAGCTTACGGATACTGAATAATACTCTAGTGCAAATACAAATTCGTTTCCAATAAAAGTTATAAATGAAAAACATAACATGGTTAAAAGTAATTATTATAATAAAATAGCAAATAAAATTGTTCATGATAATATAATAAAAAAAAGTTAAAAGCTAAAAAGAAAAGAAAACATTAATAAAATATCAGTAATAAAGTAAAAGAAAAACAATTATAAATCATTAGTTATTGTATCAATTACAAAAGCCTTTTCTTATTTGAATAGCACAAAAATATTGATAAAAAAAATATGCACCAAAAAGAACAAAAAGCAGGTGTCGAACTCATTTCCAACTAATCTATTATATATAATAAATGAAAGTTATTTGGGCCACGTGTCACTTGATTAGGGCATCCTCAGTTCTCTTTTCCCGCCCAACAGTGTCATCCCATTTTCCTTATATAATCTCTCTTCTCACTTCTAATCTTTGTTTACAAACCTTGGGTTCTTTCTCTCTCTATATTCAGCCGATTCAAATTCAAATTTCACAAACCCTGCAAATTATTGAGATAATTCTTTCCATCCAAACCTTAATCTTCTTCAGACGCCACCATAAAATCTTCTTTTGTTCATCGATTACTTCATCAAAAGGTTTGTTCTTTTTTTTAGTTGAAATACTTTCATGATTTCCTCTTATTTACACTAATCCTAATTTCTACTCGTAATCTAATCATATGGTTCCAGGGTTGTTGTCATCAAAGTTGAAATCCGCTTAGCTGCGGATAAGAGAACTGCCATAAGCTGGTATGTTTGAATATGTTTTGAAATTAGCGTTTTTTTCTAGATGGTGATGATTTGAGTATAACATCTGTTGATTGTTGATGTTTGAGTATGTTCAGCCATTATTCTTTCTGAAATTAGAGTTTCATTGGTATTATTTGTTTGTAACAGCAGTGGTTCAGCATCTCCAGTGGATTCAACATCAGGTGTTTGCTATTATTGTTTGATGTTGTTTGCTATTGTTGTTTGATGTTGTTTGCTATTGTTGTTTGATGTTGTTTGCTATTGTTGTTTGCAGTTGAAGATATCTTAATTAAGGTAATAATTGTACTACATCCTGTTGAAAATTAGATTTGATGAATTTAGGGAAAGTGAGGTTGAAAGTTAATAACCCAACAGTGGAGCATTTCATTCTACAGGTTCCATAAATTAAGGGTATTCTCATACAATGATGATGATTGTTCCACGGTAGTTTTCCAGTATTATTGTTCCAACATCGTTTAAAGTATGTGTTTTTTGCTACTCTGATTTTCAATTTTGAGTTTTTTATTTTGAAGTGATATACTCTAATTCTCGGTTTATATTTCAGTCTAATCACAGTTGTTTGAAATTCATACAATCTGTTGCGGGTTATTATAGGTTTGTATTCAAAGAAGCATAAAGTTTAATTAAACACAAAGAAAGATTATTAAATTTATAGTTTACTTGCTTATGTCTAAATGATGATGATGATTATAATTCACTTGTGCAGAAGATGATGATGGAGAACCCACAGTAGTTCCTACTAAACGCAAGAAAGGATCTGCTATTGTTGTAAGATAAGATTTTATGTTACTAGAGAGTCTAGAGTAATGGTGTTTCCTACCTTTTTTGTATTAAAAGAAGCATAAAGTTTGTTTTAAAGGAGCTCTTTATGAACAAAGACTGATGAGGCCTATCCACTGTTGAAGACAAGGTCCTGTTAAAGACAACCACTTTATGTACCTAGAGTTTGATTAATCAAAGGAAAACGACTGTTTAGTATCAGCAGTGGTTCAGCATCTACAACGGATTCAAATTTAGTATTTAATTATCAGTGGTTCTTGTGTAACTTTAGTATTTCATTATGAGTTTGTTTCATGTTGTAAGAATCAGTGAATTCTCAGATAATAGATTGCTTTGCCGGATTAGATTATGTGTTAAATTATAGTTCTTTAAGTGATTGTTTCATTTTCTTGAATTCTATGTAATTTTGTAAAGAAGTACAATAACAAACAGTGGTTTTACCATCTGTTTGCAATTTGGTCAATAGTTAATGGAAACCCCTGTTAGGTTGAACAGTAGATGTTATTAACTTAAACATATGTTCAGGAAAATGACTGTTTGCACTTTATGTACCTAGAGTTTGATTAATCAAAGGAAAACGACTGTTTAGTATCAGCAGTGGTTCAGCATCTACAACGGATTCAAATTTAGTATTTAATTATCAGTGGTTCTTATGTAACTTTAGTATTTCATTATGAGTTTGTTTCATGTTGTAAGGATCAGTGAATTCTCAGATAATAGATTGCTTTGTCGGATTAGATTATGTGTTAAATTATACTTCTTTAAGTGATTGTTTCGTTTTCTTGAATTCTATGTAATTTTGTAAAGAAGTACAATAACAAACAGTGGTTTTAACATCTGTTTGCAATTTGGTCAATAGTTAATGGAAACCCCTGTTAGGTTGAACAGTAGATGTTATTAACTTAAACATCTGTTCAGGAAAACGACTGTTTGCACTTTATGTACCTAGAGTTTGATTAATCAAAGGAAAACGACTGTTTAGTATCTGCAGTGGTTCAGCATCTACAACGGATTCAAATTTAGTATTTAATTATCAGTGGTTCTTATGTGACTTTAGTATTTCATTATGAGTTTGTTTCATGTTGTAAGAATCAGTGAATTCTTAGATAATAGATTGCTTTGCCCGATTAGATTATGTGTTAAATTATAGTTCTTTAAGTGTTTGTTTCGTTTTCTTGAATTCTATGTAATTTTGTAAAGAAGTACAATAACAAACAGTGGTTTTAACATCTGTGTGCAGTTTGGTCAATAATTAATGGAAACGCCTGTTAGGTTGAACAGTAGATGTTATTAACTTAAACATCTGTTCAGGGTTAAACAAATGTTTGTGGTTTAACAGATGTTTGGCTCTAAACCAAACATCTGTTTAAGGTCAACATCTATTTGAGTATTGGTCCTGTTGTAAAATTTGTTTGACCCAACAGTGGTTTTCCTAAAAAACAGCCACTGCTCACTTTTTTGTTATTGATGGTGTTAATTAGTGATAGATTGAAATTATCAAATAAAAACTAGAATTACAATGATATTACCATTTTACCTCATCTTTACATACCAATGAGGTAAGATTTCCTCCAACATTGTTTTGATCATACAATTTAAAAAATTCTTTATAACTATTTGTTGGAAATCAAATCAGTAATTAATGCTAATTTCTTGAGCTTTGGACATTTAAAACATGCAAAATGTGAATTTCAAACTCACGGTTTAAAAATTAGAAAAGTCATCATGACAATGACAGTTGCTTTCAAATCATCATCAGTAATTACTGATAATATCAGTAATTACAGAAAAGTCATAATGACAATTGACGTTCGGTATCTACTGATAGGAAAAAATAGCCACTGGTCACTTTTTTATTCTTGACATCCATTGATATTTACCATCCATGGTGTTAATTAGTGATATATTGAAATTATCAAATAAAAACTAGAATTAAAATGAAATTACCATTTTACCTAATCGTTACATTGCAATGAGATAAGAGTTCCTCCAATATTGTTTTCCTGATGAAATTTAATGTTAAATTAAAAAAAAAATACTTGATGGGTATTTGTTGCAAATCAAATCACTAATTAATGGTAATTTCTTCAGCTTTGTACTTTTAAAATATGCAAAATATGAATTTCAAATTAAATTTATGCAAGATGGTAATTTAGAATTGACGTTCTCTCTTTTTTTTTTCCTACTTTGCATATGATTAGTAATATTTATTTACTTTAATAAGGAGGGATATAAAGATATACATTACTTACCTTTCAGTTCCCAATAAACATCAGTTCCCAATAAACATCATCACAATTGCGGTCAAATCAAATCAGTAATTACTAATAATATCAGTAATTTTGAAATTCAAAATTCAAACCATATATATTTTTATCCTTAATGTTAAATTAAAAAATTAAAAAAAAATACTTTTTGACTATTTGTTGCAAATCTAATCTAAAAGGTAATTTAAAATATGCAAAACTAGAATTTCAAACTGACGGTTATTATCTCTCAGTAATTTTGAAATTTTGAAATAAAAAATATGTAAAAGGTAATTTAAAATTCACGTTCTCTTTTTTTTTCCTACTTTGCATATTTCAATTCCCAAAAAACATCATAACAATTGCTTTCAAATCAAATCAGTAATTACTAATTAATATTAGTAATTTTGAAATTCAAATTTCAAACCATATATATTTTTATTATTCTATAAATAAGATACAATTATCTGGTTTCACATTCAAATCTCACTCGCTCATATATGTGACCGTATCTTTCTCTCTCAAATGCATCTTTCTTGTGATTTAGCAGCTAATTTCCCATTACACTTATGTGTTCGAATGTTTGTTGATAATGTTTACATGTTATCGTTCCTGTATCATTGTTCCAACATCGTTGTTTCAATGTAAATTCGCATCCCACATCAACCTTTCAACATCGATGCTGCAGTATAATTGTTGCAACATCGTGAAAAGTTGCATGTGTTACCTTTTTTGATGGCAGAGATGCAACTTTAAAGTTACATGTGCCATTTTTTTTTATTTCCGTTAAATCCAAAGTCACGTTTTCTTGCTCCAGGAAGATTTTCTTCTTTTAAAGAAAGTATACATTCGTCCAAAGCTCGTGAAAACTCAGATGTGCAATAAAAATGAAAAAGACACGTTTGAATTTTAGATTAGTTTCTTATTCTTATTTGTGTTGTCAGTAATATGGAGTGTGGTGATAGAGACGTGCAGTTTATGGCGATGCTAAAGGACATACATCAAGAGGTTCAGTAATAGATGTAGTGGAAACTAAAGTTTATTAGTTCTTGCTGTTATTCTTAGATTTGAACTTGAATATTGTTCAGTATGTCATGTAATTGTTGGACTTTTAGTTTTAAGGTCCTGAATAAATGATTAAATATAATTTTATGAATCTTTGTTGTGTTTTATTTTTATTTATTATTTTTTGTTTCAGTAATATTTAGATTACGTTGATGTTGAATTGTGTCTTAAGATCTGTTTGGTAAGTCAACAGAGGATTAATAGTGTCAAGGATTTGTTTAATTGTCCAACTCTGAAAGGGTGGTGTGGTTATAACAGCTGATCATGCTAAGGACTGTTATAATTAATTCCTGCTCCATATAAAGACTGATGGGCTTATTGTCTCATGAGGGCTATGCACTGTTGAAGGCAAAGTCCTGTTAAAGACTAGCACTTATGGTGTAGTTATAACAGCTTCTACAGCGGATTCAACTTTAATATTTATGTATCAGTTTTTCTTATGTAACAGTGTTTAGGACAAACATTGGTTCTCTATAGTTTATCTCTCGAGACAAACCTATACAAACTCAAAGATTAACCATTGCCCAACAACAAAAGTGGTTCATCATCAGCAGTAGATATTCTATCTTTGTTTTTGTTAACAGTATTTATATGTCCAAACTATTAATATTATATCTCTGTTTATGTTAACAGTATTTATTTAATTTCAAACATCTGTTTATGTTCAAACAGATGTTTCAGGTCGAATATTTATTTAATTTCAAAATTTTGTTTATGTCCAGATTAGATGTTTAACAGTATTTAATTTAAAACATTGTTTTAATGATAAAATGGCAAGTTAAATTACAAAATAAAAAATATTCTTGATGACTATTTGTTGCAAATTAAATCAATATCTATCCACTGTTAGATAAAAAACAACTACTGCTCACATTTTGGAGGTTGACATCCACTGAATAAAAGTGAAGTACACTTGAATGATTATTAAGCTCCTCATTTTGATTGTTTGGGTATAGTATTCTTCAAATTGGTCTTTTCTTGCAAACAGTTTTTAATGTCAAGCATTTGTTTAAGCGCAAACATGTGATTGTTAAATGTTATACACTGCTGAAGGCTATCCTCTGTTTCTTCATAAAAAACTGTTGACCATTGACTGACCAAACATCTATGTTACATTTTGTTGGGTATCCACTGATAGTTAAAAAATAGTCACTGCTCCTCTTTTATTGTTGACATGCACTGAAATTTACAATCATTGGTTTTTTTAAAAATCATCCACTGCTCACATTTTTATTCTTGATGTGGTTAATTAATTATAGAATGATATTATTAACTGAATACTAGAATTACAATGATAGGTTAACTATATTATCTAATCGTTACATTCCAGAGATAAGAGTTCCTCGAATATTGTTTTGGTGATAAAAATTAAAGTTAAAATAAAAAATAAAATAAACTGTTGTATAAAATCAGTGTTTTAACACACTGATGGCTATCCACTGCTAGCAAAAACTTACTCACTGTTCTCATTTGTGACTGTTGCAAACCACTGTTATTGTTCCATCAGTGGTTTCCTACCAACTGTCCTCCATTATCATCAGAGGTTGGCACGTGGACAGTACATAGCGGTAAGATCTATTAGTAACCGATGGCACGTCAGCATTCACTATTTCACCAAAAAAAATAAAAAACCCTGATCAAAACCCCCAAACAGTGTTTTTACTGTCGAATCGAATTCTAAATTCTTTTCTAAAAGCAGTTATCATCCATTTCTCTCAAAATCACTCATCCTCTTCATCGTCTTCTTCCTCTCGCAATCATAATCAAATCACGATGTCTCTCCCACGCAAATCCACACATAACTACTTAGGTCTACTTGAAAAACCCAGTCACACCAAAACCTTCAATTCCATCATTGATGTTCTGTCTTCTTCAAAGTACAGAACTTTGTTGACTTATGATGCTCCGATCTACATGGATACCCAGCAAGAATTCTGGAAAAATGCTAAGTTGGAAACTAAGGATAAAAAGCCCTTAGCCATCAATTCTTCTATAAAGGACGTTCCAGTCACAATAACACCTCAAACCATTTCGGAAGTTTTTGAACTCGATGATCTTAAAGGTAAAACATCTTTCCCTAAAGAAGGGTATCAAACGTTTTTCATTCAAATGGGTTATGAAGAGGAAATAAAAAAAGACACTTTAGAAAAAGGCAGTTTTCCTCCTGCCACAAGGTTTTTGTTTCATACCCTACTGATGTGTGTCTCAAACAAGACCACTGCTTTCAATGAAATCCCATTGAAGATTCAATATCTAGGTTATGCTATATTACATGGTGAAAATTTTAACTATTCCCAGGTAATCTTCAATTATCTTGTTAGAAATGTTAATAAAAAGGCGTTTTTGCTCTTTCCAAGGTTTTTAAGTTACTATTTTAAAAAGAAATTTTCAGAAGATAATGCCCATGTGCTTATCCAGGGTAATCATTTTTCAATTAAGAGCCTCACTACTGAAACCTTTATAAGGATGTCAAAACTTTCCAAAACACAAGCAGAGGTTCCTGAGCAGACTTCAGCAGCTACCACTGCTCCTCAGGCACCCGCTGTTGAGCCCACTGCTCAAGGTGATGATAGCAATAAAACAACTGTTGTTAAACCCCCACCTAAAACCACCAAAAGACCAAAACAGAAAAAATCACAAAAGCCCCCCAAACCCAAAACAAAGGTAACTCTGGAAGATGAAATCCCAGACCAACTACGAGTGACAGCACAAAAGTCACCAATAACCACTGCTGCTACTACCTCACAGCAGTTGGAAGAAAGATCTCAACCTGAGCCTCAAACTCCTCCTGCTTCTTCTAAAAAAGAGCATGTTGTAATAACAGGGACACCAAATTATGATGCTCTGCAATCACTTGATTCCATCATCCACAGCCCACTGCCCGGGGCAAATTCGCTTTCTACATCTATCCTCACTTCTCAAATCCCCCCAGAAACAAAACTTTTGTTGGATGCAGTTGATTTAGCCCGGACACAAACCAGTTCTTCTCAAACACCTGTTAATGAGGATATACCTCAACAAGTGATTGGGTCTGGTGTCTCAATCATTGATAACGCACCAACAACTGAGGAGGTTACACTGCAGGAAATACAAGTACTTCCTGTCAGTAGTTCAATTGGAGCAGCAACTACAGGTGTTGGATCCACTGATCTACACCTGGCCAGTTGTTTCATCAATAAGACTCCTCTGAAGGCAATTTCCTCTCCAGCAACTGTGATATCCGCTGCTGTCTTTGTTCCAACCCCTGGTTCTATTAAAAGGATTCCAATTGCTGAGGAAAGAAGTCCCCAGTACCAAGAAAAAGGGGCATCTGTGGATGACTTTTGGGAAACTTTCCCTAAGTCAACTGCTGATACAACCACTGCCAGTGGGAAATCAGATGATCCCATTAACTTGGGTGATGGTTTAATGTACAAGGAATTGAGGGAGAGGGTTAAGAAATTGGAAACTTCTGTTGCAGATATTAAGTCAATGCTCCAACAGTTGTTACAAGCCCAAAAGGCAACACCCACTGCAGCACCAGATACAACATCTGCTCCATCATCTGCTCCTACTCCCATTGAGCTTTGGAGTTTATTTCAACCTGTGCTTTACCAACAAAGGGCATATTCTGATCATCAACATGAAATACAGATTCAAAAGATCAGAAATATGATGGAAGCTAGGTTTATGGATACACAAGCAGACATAAAGGCATTGAAGGCCCACTCGCTGAAAACCACTGGTTCTGCTCCTCCTACTATCATCTTTGTGGACAACCCACCACCAGCTGATGCCAAAAAGTGTGAGAAAATGAAGCAGCTAAAGAAAAAGGGATATGAAGATGGTTTGTACATTGCACCAGACAAATCCACTATGCTTGCAGAGATACCTAAGCCAGATGGTACTAAAAAGGTTGATGTAACCACAAATGCCATTTCTGATGCAAAAGGAACGGTAAAAAGGGATATGGAGGCAAAGGATAAAGCAAGGTGGGAACAGGAGAAAAGAGTTTGTATGGAGAAGGATGAGCAGGGTGTTTCTGAGGCCAAGAATGAAGAAAATCCTGAGCCTAAAAGAAAACAGCCCACTAGAAAAGTGAAGGAATCCAAATCCACACCTCCCAAAAGCTCCACACATCAAACCTCTAAACGAGCAGATGTTAAAACATCTGTTGTATCGACAGCTGTAGATACTTCAGTTGTTTCAACATATGTTACACCAACAATTTGCACCACTTCAACACAAATTCAATCCACTGCCTTACCACAAATCCCATTACCATCAAAAACATCCTCATTACTACCAACACCACCTGCCAAAAAGGAAAATACTTCAGGTGACACATCATCTGTTGTAATGGTAACAGTGGTTGAAACACCAGTTGTTTCAACAACTGTTAGTCAACCATCTACCACTCAAATCACTACCACTCAACGCACCAAAACACCACCAACCACTCCAAAACATAAAAGGAGAAGGATAATTCTGAATGTTGATCCTTCAACACCGCAAACATCCACCCAACCATTGTCCCTTGTTACCATTCCCAATGCTGTCCCATTCTCTTTAGCACAAGTTTCAAATTCAAACACTTCCATTCTTCCTGCGGGAGTCCTGTATCCATTAGAACTGGAAGCAGTTAGAGAGGAGATCAGGTCCTTCTACTCTGAAGATGACCCTGCTAAAAGGAACTTGCCATCTGTTGAAGGATATCCAAGGCCTAATAACATTAATGAATACTTGAAGTTAAAGGCTGAACAAGCAGAGGATATCTCCAAAAGAAATACACAAGGAAAATCTGACAGAGAGATTCAAACATTTTACCAACATTTGCTAACCCAAGTGAAAATTTTGGAGCAGTTTTCAAAAGATCTCTGTCAAAATTTATCAGAAAGAGCTGATGAAACTTTGAGGAAAGATTATATTGACTATATCATGACTTACAAAACATACAAGGGAGAAAAGTACAAGTACAAAGAATGGACCATCAGTGAGCTAGAAAGTGAAACAACCAGAATTCAAGATTTGATCAAAAAGAAGGTGAAGCAGACTCTTCCTATCTGGGCAAAGTTTAAGAAAAATGTACCAGATAGGTCTCTGCAGCTGAAGAGAATGAAAGAAGAGTTAATAACAGCTAATTTTGGGTCAAAGAACCAAGTGTCAAGGTGGAAAGAGGATAAAGTGTTTTTCTCTTACAAAAAGTTGGAAGAATTAAGAAAGAAAGATCCTAATGTTCCCCAAAAGCCTGTTTACCCTGAAGCAGTGGTTCCAGCTATGCCAAAAAAGCTACAAATCAGGAGATCCTAATACAGATTCGTTGGACTTTGAATTACAATTCAAAGGGCAAGTCAGGGAATTTTTGATGAGGCAATAAAGATTCACAATGGAAATGTGATATTTGGGTTTGTGTTTTACAGTTTATAGCAGAGTTAAGATTACTAGGTGTGGTAATGTTTACAGTTATATAAGAAATTTTATGTATTTGTGAATTTGGTAAGTAACTGAATTGACTTTGAAAGTCAAAGGTGAAAGAAACATGGTTGACTTCACTATTGGCATTGTTTGTTAATCCTGTTTTGTAGTAAAATACTCTTTGAGCTTTTTTTTTGAGCTGTTTAATTTGTTATCCTTTTAGTGAATTTTCTTTTTCAGTTGACCCATCTAATATAAAACACATGATTAAATCATATGGTCAAATTGTTAAGGGTCTTGATGATTTAAGTTGCTAATTGTGTGCCGTCTATTAGCTAATTATTTGTAATTTATGTTAACAGTGTTTATATTTTAACAGATGTTGACCAAAAGTCGAACAGATGTTGGCGAATAGTGAAACAGATGTTGACCTCAAGCAGATGTTTTGGTTTGTGGCCAAATATCTCTTTATGAGCAAACATCTGTTTAACTTCAAACATTTGTTTAAGGCCAAACATATCTTTATTGGCAAATTCTGTTTATGGCCAAACATCTGTTTAAATCCAAACATCTGTTTAAGTCCAAACAACTGATATAGAATGCCAAACATTTGTTTAAGCCCCAACATCTGTTTAGGTCTAAACAGATGTTTAAATATCTGTTCAAAACACTGTTCAATCTAACATGGGTTTCCATGCATCTGTTGACTAAAAGTCAAACAGATTTTCAAACCACTGATTGACTTATCCAAATTTCTGTTGAATACTAAATGAGATGTTGACCAAAACTCAAACAGCGGTTGACCAAAAGTCAAACAGAAGTTGACGAAAAAATGGGATTATCCGACCCGGTTACATGGGATATTTTTAAACTTCTAACATTTTAAAGATCCTCAGAAAATCTCGGTTCATTTCTCTCTCCACGTTTCTTTCTACACTTTCTCCAACAAAATCTGTCATCTTCTTCGATTTCTTCCGATCTTCATCAATATCATCTTGTATAATAATAATAAAGGTATTGTTAAATAATCTGATTTGTTTTGTATTTTTTATGTTTATTCTTTTAGTTATGAATTCTTTGGGCGATTATGGTTCTTGCTATTTAAATGAAGAAGTTGTAGTCGACGGTAGTGTATTCATGTATGTCCCTGTTTTTTTTTTCAATCCATTGTTGGTTATGATTGCGTTTATTGTTGCGGCTTATACTTGAACAATTTTTGATAGTCCTAATTTTTTTGAATATCCGATTAATATGTAGTTATTATGCATGAGACATATATGTTTCTAAAAAAAGTGATCTGCATTTCCTGTATCTACCATTTGTGTTATCTATTGTTGATTTTATTGGATTTCACTTTGCTCATGTATTTATCTTATTCTGATTTATGATATACCATCTGATGTATTCTCATGTGTATTTAAAAAAGTTGAATTTATTTTGATTAGTACTTGGTATACTGTTTTTAAGTTTTTCTTTTGAATAGACACAAGTCACTATCCTGTTTTTCTATACAATTTATACAGCTGTTGATCGTTCTTGTATATTTGTGATACTTAATCGGAAAAGTAGGTTTTAAGTTTTAATTATATGATTTGATGTAAAAATATATATATATTTCGATATGATAAGAAATTACATGTATTCTCACATTTTTGATGTTGTCTATTGTTATTTTGATATATATTAGTTGTATCATCTTTTATTTAGATGTATTGCATACCTTAATGCATTGTATTCATTTGTTTCTTAATGTTATTAATTTTGATTATATATGATTGATACTGTTACAGTTTTATGTGAGAATGATTTATGGATTTTCGTGTTACCTTCAAAGCAGTAAAAGGAAATGTTTGGTTAGTAGTTTTATCCGATCTTAGTTTAACACTTAATTTTAATTTTTTGGTATGATAATTAGCAATAAAAGTGTTTCTTTTATTTATGCTTAGATTTTGCCAAAACAGTATCAAAATTGGATTCAACAGTTTAATTATCCAATTGGAAATACAAATATCCGAACCACAGCTGGAAATGTTTTTAAAGTCAAGATCTATCCCCTAAGCAATGGCAGATATTATTTTTATAATGGTTGGTGTCAACTGGTAGACAGTTTGAAAATACCTTCAGATTCATGGTTGATATTTCATTATGAAGAAGCTTTACAAAGTTTCAGAATATTGTATTTTTATCAAGACATTGCTCTTTCTCCTTGTGAAGAGTTTTACTACAAACCATCTGGTAACGAAGATTTTGTGGTATGTAACTTGGAATATTATTCATCATGTAATTTTATTGGAGATACAATTGTTTATTTGTTGTGTTTTATTTTTTTACTTAATTTTCTGATATATTTTTACTAATGTACTATATAATGTGTTTTATTCTGATTGTAGAGTATTAATCGTTCTTTTGTTCATCACAAGATGTTAAACACTATTCCTTCATATCCGGTCGTTATTAAAGGATCTGAAAACAAGAACTGGTCTGTAGGGGTGGAAGATATCAACACTGAACTTTACATAATTACCGGATGGAAGGAGATAAAGAATGACTTGTCATTAACTGCTGATCATCTCATTGTCTTTGAGATGATAGATCTTCAGACTTTTCATATCACTGTTTTCAATTGTGCTACCTGTGATTTAGTGCTTCCACCTGAGGTTTGTGCTGTTGTTAAACAAAAGGTGATAGAAGAGATTGTGTTGAGTTCAGATAGTGAAGCTGTACAGGACGTCGTTGATGTCAATAATAGTGGTATGGTTGTTGGGAATGAAGATGATCAGATCGTACCTCTTTCTTTCCGTGTGGACGGTCATTTTGTAAGTTTGTGATGATGAGTTTACTAATATATAATACTTTAGTCAGATTTTAAAGATGTGTTAATTCTTTGTTTATTGAATTGTTCGTTGTTTGTTATAGCACCTTTTTAAAAAACAGGCTGAAGATCTTGGACTGAATCGTAAGATGGGTTTGAAGATTGTGGATGTGGCAGGTGATGTTTGGAATATTCAAGCTGCTATAGGTTCATCTCGAGGTCAACCAAGATATTATCTGCAAGGAATGAGAAAGTTTGTGAGAGATAAAGGCATGGTTTCAGGTCAAGCATTTACACTTAACTTTGTGAAAGGTAAAAAGTTTTTTATGTTCGGATGAATGTTTGTGGTTTGAAGAAGGCAAATGCAGAAGCATACATTGAACTAAATTTTCGGGTTGTAGTTGTTTGCTTTTCGAAACTGACACTAGACTTGTTTGTTTAGTTTTGAAGTTGTGATTCTAAAACTATATATGTACATGTAAATTATTAGCTCCATGTCTAACGGAAACAATGTGGAGTTGTGAACTAAAAACAATATACTCCGTTTTACTTTTGGTCAACATCTGATTGACTTTTGGTCGTATTAATAACAGTATAAGATGGTTGATGTAATGCGGTCGTATTAATAACCAATGGTAATTAATTAATCTAAATAACTTTCCCGAGCCCGAGAAGCAATCCCAGGTAAAAACCTAGTAAAGTTATAAACGCTTGTGTAGTTGAGCGTGATAAAGGGGTTATGTAACCCATAGTGTCTCATGGCGTTCAGAACACCGTCCCAGACTCTTGGGGCGCTATGAGGGGATTAATTGAAGGGGTGATATACATAGCGGCGGTATAGGGGACTTTCTCTCACACAAACATATATATACAGTATATACATACATATATAACCACCTATCTATATAATCTCTCACTACACACTCTAGTTACGTAACCCACTTTTTTTACACATTTATCACGTGTCATATATGTCACACCCCGACCCGCAGCGCAATAGGTGACTGGGGCATAATCCGATTGCTCATAGCTTATGACAACATCATTAAAAGTTGAAATATTAAATGATTTAATTTGATAACTCACAAGTACAAACAATGATTGTAATACAACATAAATCCGGTTTATTTCTGTAAGGCATCTTCCCTAAATGTCATCATCCAATCTTTAAACATGTTTACATGTATCATTTGGAAAAATGATTTTTTGGTCAACAAAAGTTGGTGAGCAAATCAAAACGGTTTTAATGAAAAATGGTTTTTGTTTACTTGTTTTGAAATGAGTAATTAATAACATGCAACTCAAATGGTAATTAAGTGAACAAATGTACACAACATGTAACCAAATGATACAACCACACAAGCAACTGAATATGTAACTGCTGTAAATGTACTGAACAAAATATGAGACTGAAGCCAACAATGAGCCAGTCTAAATGTAGTGGCGATACTAGACTATAACCCATGGCCGTGGGGAATCTAGTCAGCTGATGGTAGCTGTAACATCCGACCCCTCCATGGGTTGCCCATCCAGGAACTCACGGCTTTGTATTTAGTTGCCCTACTACTCCTACCTGAGCACGCTTAACTATGGAGTTCTCTCATCCACTAGTATTAAGCCCAAAACGCGTTGGTGATTTAAGAGGAATTTGATTACTTATGAACCAGGGATCTCTCCTGGCCACGGCCGATGTGGGATGTGCCTAGGGTGTCACAATGGTCCATGTTAATCTTTCGGTGGTCGTTATCGGTATCGTTACATAGGATTTGAATAAGGTGTTTTAGTAATCTTCACTCTGTTATTTGTAGGTTTTGTGTGTGTTTTATGGCTGAAATTGTGGTTTTTATGACTTTGTACACTTTGTAAGAAAAATGGACTTGGTTGCCGAACTCCACCTTATATATATACACACAAATTGAAGCAATCTGATTGTTTTGAACTTGGTTTTATAATGTACATATATGTTCCTTGAAGAATTTGATTGTTTTGAACATGGTCAGATGTATGTACATATTTGTACATTGAAAAAACAAATTGATTGTTTTTAATAGAGTGAGGGTATTGGTACATCCCCCAAAAGTAATGACACCCCCCCCCCCAGCAGCCCCGTATAAGGCAATGAGGGTTGTATAGGGGTTGAGTGCATTAATTATGTCAGAAAAAGTAAAGTTATACGACCCTCATTGCCCTATGAGCGGTGTATTAGAAAGGTGGTAGTTGGAGCATTAAACCCTATACGCCTCTCATTGCTTTATACACTGCTCATTAGTACTATAATATCTGAATTTAAGGTATATTGCTGACAAGATAGCGGAGTTCAGACTGAAAAGGCTGAAAAGGTGATCTGCATATACGCGCTCATGGCCCTATACGCTGCGTATTGTTTCGAATTTTTTCCCTTTACCCCAAGCTTACGAGATTCATGTAATACAAATGTTCAAAAATCCCAAAAAAGTGATGAAAATGATAAAAATTTTCAAATAAACGGTCTGGTTAAATTAGATTCGAATCACGATGTCAAATTGGGACTTTGGATATTTTTTTGAAATTTCGAATGAGTCATACGTCTTCGAAAGCGTTTGGTTACCCGGCGTTGATCGAGGTGAGGAGGAGGTGGTTTCCGTGCGTCGTTGTGATTAAGGGAGTGTGCGGCCCGTGGTGCCTGATTTGAACCAGGTAAAAAATTCATATTGGCGTTATGGTTATTAAAGTCTAACCATTAAGTTGTTGCAGGTCGTAGAGGAGGCGGGACCATCTTACGTGGCTCAAAGCTATCCGCAACACGCCGGAACTTACCATTCGCATCAGGAAGGGAGTGTGCGGTCCGTGATGCCTGATTTGAACCAGGTAAAAAATTCATATTGTCGTCTTGGTTATTTTAGTATAACCATTAAGTTGTTTCAGGTCGTAGAGGAGGCGGGACCATCTTACGTGGCTCAAAGCTATCCGCAACACACATACGGGACTTACCATTCCCATCAGGAAAAACAACGCAAGAAAAAGTCCGAGGAAGGTGCTTTTGACTTCGAGGAAGACAAGAACGAAATCGAGAAAGGTGTTACACACTTCGAGGAAAGTGATCAAGACGAGGAAGATGGTGGTGGCTGGGACGATGGTGGTGGCTGGGACGATGGTGGTGGCTGGGACGATGGTGCTAATGACCCAAAAAAACAAGGAAAGGTATAACATAACCGTCACTTACGTGTTATTCGTTATGTATAATGTTTATTAAATTTTAGACAATTTTGATTTTGTATACGTGTTATTCGTTATGTATAGGTTTATTAGAAGGGTGCCTATTAGAATTTAGACAAAGTTGATTTTGTTTACGTGTTATTCGTTATGTATAAGGTTTATTAGATTTTAAACAAATATAGTTTTAAACATAGTTTTAAATTACCGTTGTTTCAGGTATTTGCGACACTTCACGAGTTAAAGAATTGGGCTTACAAAACAGAAATTGCGAAAGGTTACGTCATTGTGACCCAACGAACGGTAACAAAAGGTGAAGATTCGTCAGCAAGGACAGTGAAGATATGGTTGCAATGCGACCGTGGAGGCACATGCAAAAGTAAAGCAACAGTTCGGCGTTCTGGTAGCAAGAAGATTGGGTGTCCTTTTAAAATGATAGGGAAACTAGACGCAAGTAGTGGCAATTGGAGCTTAGTGGTGAAGCAAAAGGATCATAACCATGAGCCTGCGGTATTTCTCGAGGGTCACGCGTTTGCGAGAAGGTTGACCCCAGACGAAGAATCATTGGTAGAGAGACTTTATATTCAAAACATGGAGCCTACGAACATACATTTAACCATAAGAAAACAAAACCCACAGAGCGTGTGCATTCTACGAGACATACAAAACGTGATAAAAAGATTAAAGTTAAAATGTACGGTGATCGGACTCCAATGCAGATATTGGAGCAAATGTTGCATGAAGGAAGGTATGTTTACCACACCCGGGTGAATCCCGAAACAAATGCGGTCGAGGAGGTTTTTTTTTGTTCATCGGTACTCGTACGATATGTGGCGTGCTTTCCCATATGTGTTGATGATTGATACCACTTACAAAACGAATGAGTATAGACTTTCGTTTGTTCAAATTGTGGGTGTGACATCGACACACAAGTCGTTTTGTGTCGCTCATGCTTTTATCTCTAAAGAAAAACATGATAACTTCTTGTGGGTCCTACAGAAGCTCAAAGGATTGTTGGAAGAGGGTATGGAACCGCGCGTGATAGTAACAGATTGCGATAAAGCTTTGATGAATGCTTGCGATAAAGTATTCCCAAAAGCATCCAAATTGCTATGTAGGTGGCACATCTCACAAAATATTCTAAAACACACCAAGGCAAAATTTGCAACGGCTGAAGAATGGAAAATATTCAAGCTTTCTTGGTCTCGATTGTGTAATTCTCCCACTGAGACGCTATACAATTATAACTTTGAGCGGCTATTTACACGACTGACTGACGATCATAGATCAGGTACGTATTATATTACAAACTATAGGGGCCTATTTTGACATTTTATGAAACTATAAGTTGAGGGACTTGTTTGTCGTTGTTTGAAACTTGCTTAAAAAATGGTTAAAACCAAGTCCAGGGACTAAACTGTCATTTATTGAAAGTTATAGTCTAGGGGTTATTTTGACATTATTTAAAAGTACAAAGTATTGGGCATAAAATGTAATTATTGAAATCTAAAGTATAAGGGTTGAAATAGCCTTGTTTGAAACTTATTTTAACTCTAAAATCTTAACCAAGTTAAATGTTGAATAAGAAATCCTTTAAAAAAAAATTAACTTAGTTAACTAGGTTAATTAGAATAACAAAAAAGGGGGGTTTCTTGTATAACCCGCCCCTTAGCAAGGATCGAACCTGGACCACTCGTGTAAAAGCACCCCTTCTTTACCAGTTTATCCTCCTGTACAGGAGCTGATGGATACCCTAACATTAGTTGTTTTATACTTTAAAAAAAAGTTAACTTAGTTAACTAAGTTAATTAGAATAACAAAAAAGGGGGGTTTCTTGTATAACCCGCCCCTTAGCAAGGATCGAACCTGGACCACTCGTGTAAAAGCACCCCTTCTTTACCAGTTTATCCTCCTGTACAGGAGCTGATAGATACCCTAACATTAGTTGTTTTATACTTTAAAAAAAAGTTAACTTAGTTAACTACGTTAATTAGAATAACAAAAAAGGGGGGGTTTCTTGTATAACCCGCCCCTTAGCAAGGATCGAACCCGGACCACTCGTGTAAAAGCACCCCTTCTTTACCAGTTGATCCTCCTGTATAGGAGCTGATAGTTACCCTAACATTAGTTATTTTATACACTTCTTAAAATCCAACCGGGCACACACCTTTTATTTTATTTTTACGTTTTTTTATCACTTTTATAAAAACTAACATTTATATAAACTCATATACATCAAACCTGATTTACTAAAAATATAAACTATAATTATTTCCGGTTTTATCTAATTATTATGAATTAAGTTAGTTTTAATCTTATTAAATTCAATAAAAATAGTAAACTAATTTTATAAAACCTGAAAATTTTTATATAATTATTTTAACATCAGAATGATGTTCGAAAATATAAAATTGATATTTTTCCCAAAATTCGATTTTTAACCAATTTAATCCAATAATTACATAGTTTTATTTGTTTAATTAATTATTTAAAAATAGTTAATTTATCAGAAAAATTTTGTTTCAGCCTTTGGTCGGGGTGTTACAATACAAATATTACAAATCGTTATATTCTGTTTTTTTTTCAGGAGTTTTGAACTATTTGTATACTGTTTGGCTACTACCCTATAAAGAAAAGTTTGTTTCAGCCTGGACTAACACAAGCCCTAACTTTGGTCAACATACAACCAACAGAGTTGAAAGCCAACATGCTAAGTTTAAGAGATACCTTAAGGGGCCAAACAGCTCACTCCATAGACTTGTGTGGCTTGTTGACAAAGTTGTAGAGTCACAACGTATACAAATAAACCTCACTATAGCTGGTCCTTGAAAATGGGGGACCACATGATATCATTCTTTGATAACCTACGTGGTAATGTTTCCCTGAAAGCATTAGATTTGTTGCTTGTGGAGAAGAAAAAGATACGTACGTTGCTCGCAGCAGGGGGGACTTGTGGTCATGTGCTTTTTACGAGTTGTGGGTTGCCATGTGCTTCTCGGATGGAGTGGTGGGAAAATACAAGTAATAAAAACAAGCTTCAACCGCTTATTCTACTTCATATGAATACCCACCCCCTCATTTCTAACTATTGTTTTTAAAATACAGATTGCAAAATTCCTCTTGCCGCCGTAGACAAATTCTGGACAAAACTAGATTTCAATGCTGAAGAACTTAAGGAAGACGATAATAATCTTCCGGAGGAAATGGACAGAGTCATGCAACAACTGAAGGCGCAACCACCGATAGTGTTAAAAAGTATGTTGTCGAAGATAAAGGAGGTGGTGAATCCAAGTATGACTGACCATCAACCGCCTGAGGTACAACAAGATACTCGGGGGTGCCCAACCTCTAAAGCACAACAAAAAAGAAGGAGGAGGTTGCGAGACGTAAAGATACCCGGTCCGAAGCAAAAGGAAAAAGCCAAAAGAAGGACGAGGACACTTAAAAGCCAGCAGTGCAACGCAGTCGTTCAAAGAAAAATAAGGCTAAAAAGACAGTTGAAATTATAGATGAAGATTTTCCACTGTTGGTGGGGGATAGGTACGTCAACAATCATTGACCTATATAATATCCTACGTATTTCCATACATACATTTTCCCTGATAAAGATTTTCCACAATATATTTTCCAATTACAGGTACAAAAACATGATCGATCGTTTTAAGGACTGGCTTCCATCTATGTATAGAAGATACATAACACAAATGGAAGATGCCTAGCCTGACGGTAACTGTGGGTTTCGATCGGTGGCTATGGGTTTGGGGTTGGACCAGAATGCTTGGATGTGGGTCCGCCAAGAGCTACTGGATGAGATGTTCATTAACAAAGCCCGGTGGTGGCCTATTCTTGACTCTTTTGATCCGGGATTTTACACTACAGTATATCGATCAATAAACTGGTTGCACGTGGAACCTGCACCAATGGCATGCTGGATGTTCTTGCCATACACCGGATTGTTGGTGGCTAAAAAATTTGGTGTCGTTGTTCAACATTTAAGCAATGGTGTTTGTCAAACATACTTTCCCATGTTTGATGGTCCGGCGGAGGGCCATTCTGTTCTTTCGATTGCCTATGTGGAAGATGGCCATTTCATCATGGTTAAGTTAACGGATGATGGTCCGATGCCTCCACCGAATGGACTATGGAATATGTATCGAAGTACTGAAGCTATGGAGTGGGAGACAATGTACATGTCTCGTCTTTCAGAGGGTAAGAAGTTACTTCGTAGTAATAGAAGTGTTCGAAGAGACTTTATTAACTTGTTGTAGGTTCTCGTTGTAACACGTAAAACTGTTTAATCGTATTATTATGTTTTATTTTTTTTAATTTACATTCTATTATCTTTTGAATATAGTGTAAGCAACATTTATTTTATAAAAAATGTTAATTACATTGTTTTATAATGTAAAAACACTTATTTACATCACTATTTTTATTAAAAGAAAGGCATCATATGCAGCATATTGGGCAATGAGAGGTGTATACCAGCCTCTATATGCCGCTCATAGCACAATAAGCGGCTGCTGGTAAGCAATCTATAAGCCACGTATTGGCTTATGAGGAGTGTATACCGACACAAACAATATTTCAGCTCACTAAAGAGGGAAAACTAGATCAAAATCAATTCAAACACAAACACACCAAAACACCAAAAACACACACAACTCTCTCCCGTATACCATTTCTATCCCGTATCGAACCATACGGTGCGAATTTTCACAAGAGGTTAGTAACATCTTCATCTTTCCTTTTTGTTATTGTTTTTTTACGGGTCTTTTTTTTTTGTTTTTTCTGAAATATTTTGGTTGTGGTGTTTGGCGGTAGAGGTGTTTGACGGTGGTGGTTGTTAGAGTGGTTTAGGTTAGGACGGTGGTGGTTGTTAGAGTGGTTGAGGTTAGGACGGTGGTGGTTGTATCTATGGGTTAGGGTTTGACGGTGGTTGTGGGTTGGATGTGGTGGTTGTGGGTTGGCTGTGGCGTTTGTGGGTTGTCGAAATTTTATTAATATTTTGACAAAATATTAACTTTTAATTGTTGCAGATATGTCGTCAGATGAGGAACAACAGGCACCAAATGGTGGTCCGGTATTCAATCCGATGGCCGGGGGTAATTGTGAGTAGTACGATTTTTTAGACTTCCCCCAGAGCAGTACAGAATACAGACGTTTTGCCAAGTTCCGGGGTATGAGAGTGAGGCAGCAGAGGGCGTTGTGTTGGGACGCGTTACGGGAGTGTGGCGAGGAGCAGAGGGCCCGGGGTATAATCGGGGAAAATAACCCGTGGGATCGTATGTTTTTTTATGCGGCTGGGCCTTCTTATAGGCCTATGGTGGTGGAGTTCCTCTCCACGTTTATCTATCGACCACGGCCTGCTGAGCAGCCTAACTCAGATATGGACGATCCAATGGTGGAACCACCCCCTGCTGAGGTAACTTTCTGTTTATTCGGGGAGCGACATAATATGTCGCTGCGTCAGTTTGCTTTGGCCACCGGATTCTACACTGATGAGGAGTTGGTTCAGGATATTTATACCACAGCGATCACATCTATGCCTGATGATCAGTTGCTTGCTTGGTGGCCCACCCTCTGTGATGTACCCTTCGGTCATAAGGCCCGTGTCTCGTTGATTACTGACCCACTCGTTCGCTACATACACTGTTGCATTGCCACGTCGATATCTGGGCGTGGCAAAAGCAACGAGTGGGTCACGAAAAACGACATGTTCTATCTTTACTGTTTATTCACGGGGACGCCGTGCGCCCTCCATCGCTGCCTGGCGGAGTATTTCGCCTCATTTTCCCGACGTCAGAAGCGTGGCGGATTGCACGGAGGGGCGTTCATCACGCGTATTGCCCAGCATTGCGGTCGGTATTTTCCATTCATCGGTGAGTTGCCACCGCCTGCCCATTTCGAGTATTTGGGTATTAGGACGATGAGAGGGATGAACTTGGCGGTGAACTTTCCGGGCATTGGTTTTCGGTTTGTCGGTGAGAACGAACAAATTTTCGTAGCCCAGCCGTTAGTACATCAACATCTGCTGGACGCTGCGGAGGTGGATATGCCCCATGTTGTTGATGAGCCTATTGGAGAGGGTGACGTCGAGCCTGAGGTTGAGTAGGGGCATCCGCAGGAGCCGCCACAGCATCCTCGACGCGTCTATCATGCGGTGAGGTTGCCTCAGTCCACTCAGCGTCTCCTCGAGAGGCTTGTGGCGGGTCAGACGGCTGTGATGGGGAGGTTGGCGCTGCAGGATCGGCGGATGGACCGGATGGAGGATATGATGGAGTGGATGATGGCTAGCGAGGCTGTTAGGCGTAGCGAGGCGGGGTTGCCGGTTCGAGACCCGCCACAACCACGAGTGTATCCGGGGTTCGGCTCGGAAGCCGGCCCGTCCGGCACGCAGGCAGGCCCTTCCGGCACGCAGGCAGGCCCGTCCGGCACGCAGGCAGGCCCGTCTGACACGCAGATGCAGTTGACATGTTATGATGATAGTGGTTCTGATGACAGTGACGAGGAAATGGCTTAGGAGTAGTATTTATCTGTTTCGTTTGGTTGTATTTTGGGTTTAATTTGGTTGTACGAACAAATATTTATTCGTATTTTGTTATTTATGTTTAGTTGTATGCCCGGTTGTTTTTGTATAAACGTTTAATCTTTTATCAGCATGTATGGATGGTAACATGTTTAATATTTTATCAGCATCTATGTTGTATTTTGGGTTTAATGTGGTTGTACGAACAAATAGGTATTGGGATTCTTATAACGAAGGGGTATATTGGTCTTTTTTAAAGGTATTGGGATGTGCAGAAGGGGTATAAACGGTTATAAGAATTTCAGGGACTGGATTTGAAAAATTAGAATTACAGTTAGTTTTTAATAACTGTGCAGGGACTGTTCTTGTGCAAAACAAACCTCAGGGACTGGATTTGAAAAATTAGAATTACACAAATAAAAAAGGGTTTAATGTGGTTGTACGAACAATTAGGTATTGGGATTCTTATAACGAAGGGGTATATTGGTCTTTTTTAAAGGTATTGGGATTCTTATAACGAAGGGGTATATTGGTCTTTTTTTAAAATGCTAAGCATGTGCAGAAGGGGTATAAACGGTTATAAGAATTTCAGGGACTGGATTTGAAAAATTAGAATTACAGTTAGTTTTTAATAACTGTGCAGGGACTGTTCTTGTGCAAAACAAACCTCAGGAGTTGAAGATGGTGACCATGGAGCTTGTTAAGGATGATGGGTTACACGATTAAAAGTGTTTTTTTTTTTGGGGGGGGGGGGGGTAATTTTATGTATTCCAGCTAAACTTTCAAAATATCAAATATGTTAAAATCATGTAAGGCATTGTACATGTACCTTAGAGACTTGTGTTCTATAAAATATGATATTACATATATGTATAGAAGTAGGTATCAAGTTTGGACCAAAAAGAAAAAAAAAAGTGGTAAAGTGTGTTTGTGTGCCTTGCATAAAGGTCCGAGAAAGAAAGTTAAGCCCTTCTTTTGGCATTTCTTATTAAAATTGGTTTTTACCTAAAATGATTTTTGGTTGGAACAAAATTAACACACTCTTATGAGAGCTTAGAAATCATGTATGAAAATGTTAGATATGTTTAATTTGATAAGTTAGCAAGCAATAACTGATGCATTTGAAGGATTTCTGTCATAGACAATAAAAATTTACCTAAGAGTGTCTTTCCTTAAGATATATGCCAAGCTAACCAAATTATTACCTCAATAAGGCTGCTCAGAGTAGGAGCCATGGAATTAGGTGTGGCAAACTGGAATGGTTCTCTGCACTCTGAGGAATTTTGGGGAAAACCCGCGACAATGAGAAAGCTAAATCTGGGAAAATAAGACGACTTCCTCCACCCAAATGTCGCATTAGATCCAACATATATACCTTATTTATATAGGAATTTTCGATTTTAATAATCTCAACTATTAACATATTGGCCTCCAATGGACCCTGACTAATAGAACCCTAACGTCGTTAGTCTCCGGCCGCCGGGAAACTGTTTATTGGCTAGAAAAAGGTTCTTAAAGGTCCGATATAAGGTTACAAAGAGGTTTGGGACGAAAACGTTGAGTTCTTCGGCCAAAAAGTTGAGTTTCTGACCAAAAAGAAGTTTTCCAGTGATTTGATTTTCTGGCGACTTCAATAATTGTGGTTTTTACTAGGAGAAGGTTCCTAAAGGTCCGTAATAAGGTTACAAAGAGGTTTGAGACGAAAATGTTGAGTTAACATCGTTTTGGACTAACTTAACAAATACTTTTAGACTAACTTAACATCATTCTATTAGTTATATTCAACTAGGATCCATTGAAGGACAAGTATGGTGTCACCGGTCACGATAGTTCCAGCTTCATTCTCGTATATTTAAGTTGTAGTTAAAAAGACCGTAGTTGGACTTTGGCTTGGGTCGGCGGATTCGCCTTTAAATGTGCACTAGTTTACTTGTCCCATCGGTCAGCGATGCGCTCCTACCCTAGATTTGACAGGTCGTGCCTCCGGCGTTGTTATGTTGAAGAAATTATAGTGCTTAAAGCAATCCTGTCACTCTGTATACATGAGTATGGGATAACCTCATAGGATTTCGGTCCTATTACGTTGGCCTTTGGGATAGGAGTAATGATTACCAGAGACAGTCAGGAACATTTGTATTCTATACAGAGGTGGAATTCTTCAATTTATGAAAGAGGAACAACTGTGAAAGTATTTGTCAAGGATGTTTTTTATTAACATAGAATGAAAGTTGGGGGGATCGAAGATGTACAAACACCATCTTTGTCTCAGTCATAAACGATGACGACTAAGGATTGGTGGATGTTACTTTTAGTACTCCATTGGCACCTTATGAGAAATCAAAGTTTATGACTCCATTGGCACCTTATGAGAAATCAAAGTTTTTGAAAGACTATGATAAGCTCTTTCTTGAGTCCATGGGTGGTAGGGCATAGTCGTTCTTAGTTGGTGGAGAGATTTGTTTGGTTAAATTTGTTAATGAATGAGACCTCAGCATGCTAACTAGCTATGTGAAGATATCCCTCCATGGCCGGCTTCTTATGGGACTAGGGGTTTTTATACCACAGAGGTTTGAGGCAATAATTGGGTCTGTGATTCCTTTAGATATTATGGGACGCATGTGCGCTTGATATAAACAAAAGTGCATCTATTTTTATATCAATTTACACCCACTTTTTATTAAGTTTTGTTAAAGAAATTATTAAAATAGGCTTCTTTTTTGTTTATTTATTTTCATGACAAAAAGAACCCAAATTGAACAAAGGAAGCAAAAAACGAGCGAAAATTAGGGGTGAGCAAGTTTAGGTCCGGACCGAAAATAACCGAGAACCGAACCGAAAATATACCCGATCCGACCCGAACCCAAGTACCTAGGTATTTAGATCGGTTCCAATTTTTCATATTAAATCGGGTTGGGTTGGGTCAGTTCTCGGTTCTTTTCATGGTGAAACCCAACTTGGACCTATGGACCGGAACCGACCCTATATTTAGGGTAGTGAATCGGTTCTGTATTTTATGTTTGATCGGTTCTTGGGTCGGGTTTTTCCTTTTGCTCACCCCTAGCGAAAATCTAAAAAAATAAAGAAAAGTTGTACATACACGCCCCATATCTTGGATCCAAAAACTGTTAGCACCTCTAGAAGATTATAGAGTGAAGCCCAAACACACTACATGCCCTGATGGCACGTCCCGTGTCTTGGCTCTAAACGACAAGGGTTGACTTTTGGAAAATTTGGAAGATCCGAGGGACCACAAGAGTTGACCACAACCTGTTTCTGGCATACACGGCCCGTGCCTCGCTAACTGGCTATAGCAGGTCATATGGCCATACATGGAGCATGCTTGGAAGGCACGCCCTGTGTCTGGGCCTCTAGCAGTCTATAAATACAAGGCCAGTTTTACCATATTCACTTGCTCCTTTATTCATCCCTTCTCCACAACACATTTCTATTCTACTCACTATCTCTAATCATTGTAATCACTAAGAAAAAACACAAGAATCATAGTGTAATCAAAATTTTGATGATTAATATAATCTTGTCATGTTTGATAAAAACTAGTTCCATGGCCATTCTTGGCTAAGTTTCTTGATGGTGTTTCGGGGAAACTTACCTCCTTGATGGGGAGTTAACTACGGCAAACCATGGGTGAATAAGATGTGTGTGTGTGTGTGTGTTAGCTTTGGTTAATTAATATTAATAGTTTATTGAAAGTGAGGAAGTATCAGTGTCAAAATTAGCTTGGGTCATTAGTCTTTCGGCTTAACCCTTAAAATCTTCCAATAATCTTGCATCACCATTAGCTTGGGTCATTCATGTTTTCTATGTCTATTTAGAGTCGAAACATGTTGATGCTCCGTAAGGAGGTTAAAGGTTTTGGAATGGGACTTGCGGTTGGTAAGCTCTTCCCATTACGTGGCGCTGGTACCAAAGCGTAAAGGACTTAGTATTTATAAAAGTAACTACCTTAGCGGAATTAGCAACTCACCGAAGGAGTCATAGTGACAAGTAAAACCCCCTTAAAATATTTAATTAACTACAACTAAATCATAGTGGTATATACTTTCCACGCTGATTTGGCAGTACCATTATGGTTTGATCCGGCCTTGAGTGGTGTTTCTTTGCGGATTCAAAACGATATGGTCAAGTGTGCTGGGATCCCGACCCAGGTACTACACAACTTTATGCATTAAGACAAATAGTTTCTCGTCTGACAATCAAGCCCTTTTAACCCCTAGTAAGATTTAGTTAACAAAGCATCAAGAGTTAAGTTGATCTAAACACCCTTTTTTCTTTTCATTGACTACTATCTTTTAATTGACCTCTTCATTTTTATTTTAAGCCGCTTTTATTTTAAGTCATTTTTAACCTTTTACTTTTGATTGATTTTACTAGACGCTAACGAAGACTTTGTACTAAAGCTCGTTGTATTCTTGGACGACCTCGGTATCTTACCATAACTATATTACGCAAACAATGGGTGCACTTTCCCAACGTGAAATGTAGTATAACAGTATTTTATCGTGTTTTTATAAATATTAAAACTTGAACTAGTGCATAAAACGGCTAAAAATATACCATCTTTTACGTGCACACCACACCACGTCAACGCTACACTGATGTATTCAACAATTATATAGCCTCGGCCGACATGCCCAGGAAATCTTCGAAATTTCATCGTGATGAGGATAGATCATTGTAATTATTGGTCTAAAACGATAAATTCCTTATAAGTCGGAGTAATCAGCTAGCATTGACTACATCCATGCCCATTGTACACATTGCCTCTCGCTAGCTAACGATTGAATATTCTGATGAAGTGTTAGGATCGTGGAGATGTGGGCGGTTCCCTCCTGGGACGTCATAAGAATTCCACTAAACCTTATCATTTAGAGGAAGAAGAAGTCGTAACAAGGTTTCCATAGGTGAACCTATGGAAAGATCATTGTCGAACCCAACATGATAGAACTACCCGTGAACAAGTAAAAACAACCGACCTTAGAGGGTTCAAAGCTTTTGTTTTGATCCTTGTGAGGTCCTATCGACGTGAGTTCTTGCTTGCCCCATACCTATTGGACATCATGGATGTCAGATTGACACAATAACATACCATAGCACGACACGTGCTAAGGGAAACTAAACTCAAAGGGCCCATGGCATTGCGCCTTGTTTGTGATGTGCAAGATGTACGTGGTTTTTTTTGAACCTAAAACGACTCTTTGCAACAAATATCTCGACTCACAATTGATAAAGAACGTAAAAGATGTGAAATTTGGGGTGAATAATATATAAATAAATTAATTAATATTAAGAGAAATAAATTGTACTCATTGCATATCTCAAAAAAGTCATAATATTTACTTGATACTAAAAAATAACACTAAGGTTATTATATTTTTTTAAAATTTTATTTTCGCCTATATAAATCTATACTATATTATAATACATATAAGGAGAACATAAAAATAATTTTACATAGTTTTAAAAGTTTAGTATAATTTTTAAAGCATATGTACAATCCTTTCAAACATATTCTTGACTTTTAACCAACTTTCTACACGATTTTTAAATGACCATAACATTTTCATACATTGATATTTTTTCAATAAATAAATCATGAAAACAAACATTTTATCCTCTTTAATTTGAGTATCACAATACTACAGTTTTTAAATAAAAACTAAATTAACATGCTATGTTATTTGACCAGTGTCTATGTTCCCTGCTGCATCATGTGGGATATTCTCTGGTATATAATATACGCTTTGAACCCATTTAACATTTTCTTAATTCTGTTTTTTTTTCTTATAGCTCGCATTCATTACATTTAAAGAAAATATGTATACGTGGTTGTGTTTAGCTTTCTTTTCTCGAAGTTTCAGTATAAATTTTGATGAAAATCGGGTTGTATTCGAGATAGAGTATTTATTTGGTATCGGAGGCTATATCGAGTGTCAGTGTCGCATTGGTATCAAGATGAACGAAACCAACTCTTACCATACATCGTCAGTAATCGGAAACGTTATTGATTTTCTTTATTATGGTTTTCGGTCGATGTAAAATAAAATTTTATATTTTTGGTTACACGACTTTATTTTTTGTGTTATATCAAACATTTTTTTTATAAACAAACTTACTTTAGTATCGAACGAACTTTTTATTTGTTCTATACGATTTGTGTTCGTAATAATATATTTTTTTGTGTCGCAAGGCATACTGATTGCTAATACTCTACAAGTAACGAAACGAATTATACCAATACCGACCGAACAAATTCAATACCACTATTGGTGTTACTGGAACCAATGTAGGTTTTCGTTTTTCTTGTTTTCAATCAATATAACAAATTTTGTTTTTTTTTTCATATATAATGTTTTATTTAATACCGATTATATCGTCACAACGTACTTATTTTTATATACGTTTAGATATAAACTTTTCAAAACCGAGTTGCCGCAACACATGGATATAAACCACTCGGTTAAACCAAGTTGGTAATTTGAATTATGTATTTGAGGTGTCTTAAAAACCGTTTATGATATGACATTTTACTACAAGAAAATATATACGTGGACACTACTTTTTTAGGCCTAAGGGTGAAGGGAGTGGTTAAACACTTTGGAGTGGCAAACCAAAAAACCGATCAATCAGAGCGCGCCATGTCAATCAGTCAAAAGTGTTTAAACTTTGGTGAAAAGTGTTGGCAATGGTTTAAACACTTGGTGAAGTGGTAAACTATTTTTTTAAAAAAAAAAGGAAAAAGTTGTGATTGGTTGAGATAGGAATGGACCCCACCCCCACACCCCCTCTCTCTCTTCTTCCTCCCCTTGCCGATTCGGTAATGCCTCACCGAAAACACCCCATTTCGACAAACACCTCATGCGGCAAATGGGTTGGCGGTGGTTTGCCGCCCATTGCCGATTCGGTGATGTGGGTTTGCCGCATCGACTCCCTTCACCCTAAAGGCAATGTTTTAAAAACCGTTTTTTAAATTAAATCGGATTAGGCTAAAAAATGGTTTAACCGATTGAATCAGGTTGTACCGAGCGGTTCAATCAGGTTAACTAGTTAACTCTATAATTTCATAAATTACAACATCAACTCAAAAGTTAATAAAAAAATGCATGATTACATATTAAAAGATAATCCAAAAGCTAATCCATAATAAAAAGAATAATCCAAAAGATAACTGAAAGTCATTCGATTTTCTAACAAGCTCTTTTAAATGTAAGTGTACAATATGTTTAAATCATTTGAGTGTTGATGCCATTTTTGGATGAGCTTATTTTATCTCCTTATGACTTACTGGCTTTTTGGAAAAGAAGTTTTTTTTTTGTGAAATGGTGTTTGGGTAATAAGGTGAAAATGAGTTTTTTAAACATTGAAAATGAGAAATGAAAAAGTCACTTGGTTGTGACTTTTCTAAAAAGGAGATAAGGATGTTAAAATGTCAATAAAGAGAACTGAAAAAGCTCATCCAAACATGCCCTGAATACATCAAGTTCATGATCGCATAAAAGATGAAATTCGCTATTATCATTATCCTCATCAACTAGATGATAACTATTTTCGTTTCATACAATATTAAATAAGAAGTTTTAGTTACGAATAATTATAATATATAAAAATTACGTAAGATAAGTAACATATATAATAAAAATAAGTAATAACTAAAACTAAAATAACCTTGGGTCGGTACCAGTATTACGTTTCAAACCGGTATACCGGATTTTACCGCCGGTACAAACCTTATGTCGTTTCACTTATTTATCGGGGTGTTTCGTACATGATTTACTTCTAGAAACGGTAATACCAGTATAAGCCGATATTTACCGGTTTTTAAAACATTGCCTAAAGGATCTCACATCGTCTTCATAGGTTGGCAAAGTGTGAGGAAATTTTTGGCAGAGTTCTGGAAAAATTTGCTGCTTAAATTAAACATCTTTTACCCATTAAACTTTGTAGAGATAACATGTCATTCCTATAGGATAAAAATATATATATTTTTTTATTTTCTTATATTTTCATCCCTACTGAGAAAGAATAAAAAGATATTTATAGTTGTAGAGACGACTTATCGTTTTACAGTTGTCTCTACAAATTGAAACTAAAAAATGTTTTTAATTTATAAAAAAAATAATAGAAAAACTATTTTAACCCTATAGGAATGATAGCCTTGCTTAAAAGATAGAAGACAATATCGAAACGACATATCTATAGATTATCTATAGATCTATAGAGACTAACATTAAAACATTTTCTGGTAGTATATATCTAGTCCCCCAATATTCAAAAAACAACACCCCCAAAAGATATTCTTTGAAAAAAAACCCAATTAGGCGAAGTTTATCCAAAGTCGATCTCCCGATACTTTAAAGATGCTTTCATATATTATTTCTTGCAATAAGCCACATGTAGCGATGTTAAATTATCCAAAGTCGATCTCCCTATACTTTAAAGATGCTTTCATATATTATTTCTTGCAATAAGCCACATGTAGCGATGTTAAATTTTTTAATGGCCGACACTTTATGCTTTCATTGTATTATTTCTTGCAATTGCAATAAGCCAGGTGTAGCGATGCTAAATTTTTTAATGTGAGACTTATTTAACGTTAGAAACTCAAACTGATATGGGTGTAACGAGTTTTGAGTCTGAATATCATATGTGAAACATAACAAAAGTCAATGAGATTAAAGTATAAATATAACTGTAAGTCTGTAAAGTAATTTTGTATATAGAGTTAAGTTCACGTACAAAGTGTCTTATCGTACAAAACGTACGAAAGGCATGAAAAAACAAAAAAAAATGCGTTGACATTTTCGTAATTATTTACTCGTTGAGTAATGATCAAAATTACTCTACAAATGATTCTGTAGAGTAATTTTGATCTTGTAAAGTAATTTTGTAAAACGTTCTTGTAGAGTAATTTTGATCTTGTAGAGTAATTTCGTAAATTGTTCTTGTAGGGTAATTTTGATCTTGTAGAGTATCATAATTACTCTACAAATGATCTTGTATGGTAATTTTGATCTTTTAAGATAATTTTGTAGAGTATCATAATTACTCTACAAATGATTTTGTACAGTCATTTTGAATTGTATGTTATTTGATAATTACCATACAAGTTCAAAATTACTCTACAAGATACAGTTGTAGAGTACAAGATCAAAATTACTCTACAATAACATTTTACAAAATTACAAGATCAAAATTACTCTACATAATCATTTGTAAAGTCATTTTGATAATTACTAATAATTACGAAAATGTCACCGTATTTTTTCAGCAAAACCTTCAGTTCGTACGTTTTGTACGTTAAAGTTATTTGTATTTGATTTTTTGTCATAGTGTATAATATAATTATAATTATATAAAAGACAAGTATACATATAAATATAGTCTGAGTTGAACTTGTTGTACCATTGCTTAAGAATCAAGCTCGAACAATAGCGATATGATTTTGAAAAGAACTAAACTTGAACTCGACCTTAGTCAGATTTAGATTCTGCCAACTTGTTTACATCGTAATGTGATGATTTACGACTTTTCGATATGCTTCTCAAATTCTCTTTTCACTTGATTCAAAATACTTTCTCATCGACTCCCATATGCGTTTCACTTTTTAAATCAAAGAACACCAGTTTTCGCTGACAATATTGAACCACTTAATAAAATATTAAAGGTCTTTTCAAAAAAAAAAAAAATATCTATCTATCTACTGTAATAAAAGAAACCACTTTAGGGACACTTGTCATTATATTAGGCCATCTTTTATAGATAATTATTATTTTAATTTAATCTGTTATAATTAATTATAGATAATCATTCTACTAAATATTATTTAATTTAATATCTTATATTACAGATAACCCTCCTACTAAATATTATTAGTTTAATATCTTATGGATAATTATTATTTAGTTTAATCTCATTTTCATTTATAATATTATTTATTTGAATTAATTATATTTGAACGTTTTGTTTAGTTTGGTATCAAATAAATTTTACGAAACTTAAAATAAAATTAACTAATAGTATTTATCATTTATACATTTACGGAGTTTTAAATAAATGGTTAAATTTATTGAGACTTCGTTAACATATTTTGCAACAACAGAATAATCTATTTTTATCACGAAAACCAAACTTTGTATTAATATATTAAATATTTTTATTTTCACTATACAAAATTACATTTACTCGATCCATGTAACACATGAGGTTTTTAAGATATAACTTTTTATTATTTGATATATAAAATTAGATTTATTCAATTCGTACAATACACGAGGTTTTTTAAGGATACATATTTTTTATTATTTAGTACAGAAAATCACATTTATCCAAACCGTGTAATGCGTGTATTTTTAAAGATGTATTTTTTATTGTTTGGTATATAAAATTACATTTATTCAACCTGTGTAATAAATGAGGTTTTTTAAAGACGTATTATTTTATTATTTGGTAAACAAAATTACATTTATTCAACCCGTACAATAAATGAGGTTTTAAAGATATATTGTTTTATTATTTAGTATATAAAATTTATTTATTCAATCCCGTGTTATACACGGAGTTATAACCTAGTAAAATAATAAAAAAACAAGTTGATAGAAACAATGAACATTAATATACAGGCCCGAATTAAATGAGTGGAAGTGTGAAACCGTCCTCATCAATCCCTAAAGGAAAAAAACAATATATATAAAATCAATGGGCATAGAGATTCGTTTACTTTAATATCTATAAAAAACCTATTTTAATACGTATAAAAACCAATTCATCTCATCAAACAAAACCCACCTCTCCAACACACACACAAACACAACAAAATGCCAGAATCCAAAGCAGAAAAAACTTGTATTTTTCGAGTGGGTTACGCTTTACCCACAAGAAAAACCGATGCATTCATGGTGGAACCATTCATCACATACGCAAAACAAAGACACATTGACTTCATCCCAATAGACACCACCAAACCACTAACCGAACAAGGTCCATTTGATTGCATAATTCACAAACTATACGGTCATGAATGGAACCACAACCTCGAACACTTCTTCAACACCAACCCTAACGCCACCATCATCGACCGCCCCTCGGCCATCCAACGCCTCCACAACCGCATCTCAATGCTCGAACCAATCGCCCAACTCAACATCCCCAACATCAACATCCCAAACCAACTTCTCATTCAAGATTTCGACTCGTTTAAAAACATTCAAACATTAATTACTAGATTAACATTTCCACTGATAGCAAAGCCTTTGTCGGCTGATGGGTCCACCAACGCACACAACATGTCATTAGTACTTAACCATGCAGGGTTAACCAAAGGGCTCAAACTAGACCCACCCATGGTGCTTCAACAGTTTGTTAACCATGGTGGTGTAATCTTTAAGGTTTACGTAGCCGGGGAGTATGTAAAGTGTGTGAAAAGGAGCTCGTTACCGGATGTTTCAAGCGAGATGATGGAGAAGATGGAATTGGAATATTCCGGTGGAGTTATGAGTTTTTCTCAGATTTCAAGTGTTGTGATTGCTGGTGATGATGCATGGGATGGTGATAAAAAGTCCGAGAAGCCGAAAATGCCGGAACCGGAGTTTGTTGTTGAGGTGGCTAGTGGATTGAGAGAGGCTCTGGGGTTGCATCTTTTTAACTTTGATATGATTAAGGATGATAAGAGTGATGGGTATCTTGTGGTTGATATAAATTACTTTCCGGGTTATGAGAAGTTACCATTATATGAATCTGTGATGGTTGATTTCTTCTTGGATGTAAAGAAATCACAGGAAGAAAAGAAGAAGATGATGGAGAATGAGAACAAGAATGTTGATGATCATGACCTAACACAAGCTTTGATATGATTAAGGATGATAAGAGTGATGGGTATCTTTTGGTTTGTTCTTTGTGTTGGTTAGTCATTTCAAGGATGAGTTTCATGTTTAGAGGATGCTTTTGAGTTTTGACGCATAGTCATCACTTTTTGTTGTTGCATACTGTTATTTGTTCTTTTTGTATGTTAAAAGGAGGTGACTGATTTTCATACAAAACCTTGAGATTATTAGAGCTAAAAGTTATAATATGTCACATCACTTAACATTTTCGTTTTATTCGATCATGTAATGTCACTATATACATAAGGGGTAAACCATCTACTATTAACTCCTACCTTCTTTAGTAGTGCCACTTATATATTCCTACCATCTTTCTTTTTTTCTCTTTTTTATATAAACAAATATATCATATGAATTTAAAATATACAAAACAACATATTCATTAAAATTAAAATCCACATAAAATACATAATTAAACTTACAAAAACAAGATAAATAAACGTAAACAAACTACATAGTTAAACGAACACAAACATGACAATTAAAAGTACGTAAACAAACAAGATAATCAGACAAACAAAACCTAGATAAATAAAAATACTAATCATGAATGCCTGAAGAACCATCAGAGTTGGCATGCGAATGCACAAGTTGTTGCATACGAGGATGGTTTCTTAGTAATCGCCAAGGCTCAATGTAAGTAAATTCTCCGTTGTATCTAATTTGGTATTCACAACAGGCCTAGGCAATCCTTTGTGCCTTTGTTAAGTCGTGACCATTGGCCATCGTAATATGTAGAGTTGATGAAATTTGCAACCTCCCTAAACATAAAACAAAACTTAACCCAAGCTTGGTGCGAAGAGCGATAGGAAGAGCGATAGGTTTCGCCTACACATTGGCGGAATTGTTGAAATAAGTCTATTCTAAATTCAACGTATCCTCGTCTGTTTTTATAACGTGCAACCAAGAGTTGACCAAAAGTAATTCTTCATCTATGTTCCACTCTTTTGCCATTTTTTTAGAGTATGTGAGAGTGTATTGTTGAGTTATTTTTATAAAATTGGTGTGAGATGTGTATGTATCTATAGTGGGTTTTAAATAAATAATAATAATAAAATTTAATAAAAATGATCATTCAACGGTCAAATGCATTCAATGTATACAATAGTATCAAGCGGCAAACACCTAAACCCTCCCCTACGTAAAAATGTTTAACCACACACAATGTTGCGTCGTGTTAACTCGTAAAATTTAGAATAAAACGTAAAGCGAAAATTTTGCGAAATATGAAAAGTATAGAGGACCAAAGTTGAAAGTGAAAAAGTTGTGAGGTTAAATTGTAAAAGATGATGTACAACAGTTTAATGCATACAAGTGTTACAAATTATATCTATACTAGGAGCCACATGGGAGGAGCTTAAAGTTCAAGCACCACTACACATGGTCTTATGCTTGCAACAGACTCACGCATTCTCATGGGGCACCCTACGCAATAATCACTTGTACTTTCTTGTGGCTCAAAGTTGTAATCCACATTGGTTACAACCATAGGATGCATAATACATCTACAAAGCTTGATGTACAAGCTTTAATGCAAAAAAATGTCTACAAAGCTTAATGTACAAGCTTTAATGCAATAAAATGCTGCAAATTATATAATATATAATTTTTATAAAAGTAAATACATAATAACAATGACAATTGTAGAATTCATAAAAACAAATAAGATCAGCTATACTAGTAGTGACTAGTGAGTTATCATATCTAGTGATTAGTTGTGACTAGTGAGTTATCATATCTAGTGATTGACTTATTTGCTTGATTTCAAGAAAGAAAATCATAATTTCGTATTATTATATAACGAGTGAGTAGCGTGTGAAATTAAAACTTATATCGAAACGTGGAAAAAGTTAGTACATCGCAGTAATATATTTAGAATTTTATAAAACCATGTATTTACTAAGAAACAAGATATGGTATATTAAAACATCGAAGACAATAGAAACCAATATCATTACCGGTACCAACGTTGTTGTTCGGTCGGTATCGGCGTGGTTTGTGTAGATTTCTAGTAAGGTACCGGTAATCGATAGATTTACGAAGAATAAATTACATTATTCAGAACACAACCCGCTTTGTTACGATACCGGTACTCGGTATTGTTTACGATAATAAAAGTACGACAGTTTCATTACATAAAAGTTGTCTTGTGTAACCCAAGAAAATAAAGTTGTGGTTTGCATCGATCGAAAACCATAGTAAGGAATATCATTGCCATTTCCTGTAATATCAATGATGACACTCGATATAGCCTACAATACGAAAAAAAATTTGATATTTAAAATACAACTTTGTTTTTTATAAAACTTATACTGGACGATCCAAAAAAAAATTAAACACAGTTGTGTATTAAGTTTTTTTACAAAACTTAAATAAACAAAAGTTATATGAGAAAAATCAAATTAGTAAATATTAAATAGATTAAAGACTATATTATAAGTCTTAGTTCATTTTACAAGTTGATGAATGAAAGTTATTAATGAATAAATAAAAATTTAAAAGATTAAAGATGTATATCATCTTGGTATAAAAAGTGAAAATGAAATTAATAAAAAGCCCAAATACACTTGCACATTAAAACATGCAAATACATGCTAAAAAAATTTGAGGTGTAATTGTTCATCACTTATGTTTTATAGTAAACTGCAACGCTTCGCAACAAGCTTTTGGTCGATATTAGCTAGGTTCCAT
The DNA here is from genome assembly GCA_030545235.1 of Helianthus tuberosus. NCBI lineage: Eukaryota > Viridiplantae > Streptophyta > Magnoliopsida > Asterales > Asteraceae > Helianthus > Helianthus tuberosus. The sequence continues at coordinate 12,868,521 of CM060452.1, read as the reverse complement.
AAAGTGCTAATCGGCGCTCATAATAGAAACCGAAAACAACACGTAATACTGACACGTGTTTTACATCGATAGAAACCTATAAAAATAAATTACAGTACTAGTACCGTTGTTCAACTTGTACCAATTCGGTTCGTCACGGTAACTGTTACTATACTACCACTCATGATAGCTTACGGATACTGAATAATACTCAAGTGCAAATACAAATTCGTTTCCAATAAAAGTTATAAATGAAAAACATAACATGGTTAAAAGTAATTATTATAATAAAATAACAAATAAAATTGTTCATGATAATATAATAAAAAAAGTTAAAAGCTAAAAAGAAAAGAAAACATTAATAAAATATCAGTAATAAAGTAAAAGAAAAACAATTATAAATCATTACTTATTGTATCAATTACAAAAGCCTTTTCTTAATTGAATAGCACAAAATTATTGATAAAAAAAATATGCACCAAAAAGAACAAAAAGCAGGTGTCGAACTCATTTCCAACTAATAAAGTTATAAACGCTTGTGTAGTTGAGCGTGATGAAGGGGTTATGTAACCCATAGTGTCTCATAGCGTTCAGAACACCGTCCCAGACTCTTGGGGCGCTATGAGGGGATTAATTGAAGGGGTGATATACATAGCGGCGGTATAGGGGGCTTTCTCTCACACAAACATATATATACAGTATATACATATATATATAACCACCTATCTATATAATCTCTCACTACACACTCTAGTTACGTAACCCACTTTTTTTACACATTTATCACGTGTCATATATGTCACACCCCGACCCGCAGCGCAATAGGTGACTGGGGCATAATCCGATTGCTCATAGCTTATGACAACATCATTAAAAGTTGAAATATTAAATGATTTAATTTGATAACTCACAAGTACAAACAATGATCGTAATACAACATAAATCCGGTTTATTTCTGTAAGGCATCTTCCCTAAATGTCATTATCCAATCTTTAAACATGTTTACATGTATCATTTGGAAAAGGGTCTACATATTTACACACCTCATTGCCTATTTCCACACCCTCCAAGACGTCTCGTATAAAGCTATAGGAGGCGTATAGGTTTACTTTTCCGACCAGCTTCTACACCAGTTACATCAGTCACCTCAGACGGGGAGTCTAGGCCTGTACGAGGAAGGATACGAGGGGCATAAGACGCCTCGTATAGGCCTATACGAGGCGTCTTAGAGACTGATTTGACTACATGACTGACATGTGACTTAAAGCTATACGGGGTGTCTAGAGCTATACGATGCGTCTATTTCTCACATAAAGTGCAACATACAGTGTATTCTTTGTCCACCCCCGAGCATTCAACATTTCATTCTGCTTCTGCTTCTTCTTCTTCTTCTTTCATTCTGCTTTGCATTTGTGTTCTTATCATCCCGAAGTGTTGAAATGTCATCATACTGGGACGGCAACTATGTCTTCGGGCAGTATTCTAGCGACAACTGGGTGCCCGAAAGCGATCCGGTAACAGTTATTAGCTTAAATGTTTTAATTAGTTGTTTTAGTTTATTATTTACTAATGATGATACGGTTCTTTATTTTGGAGGAGTCTTGCGTTCCCGATTCTAATGAGCAAGAGGAGGTTGTGTCTAGTATACAAGGAGAACAAAATAGACCGTTTCTAGATTTGAACAAGCATCCCCCTGTTGATGAAACAGCCCATGTAGATGACTCATACCATGCTGGTCAACCAAGTTATCTGACGCAACAAGGGTATCCGGATTATAGATACGGGTGTGAATATTCTTACGGAGGAGACGGTGGATACGGAGGATACGGTGGATACGGAGGAGACGGTGGACACGGAGGAGACGGTGGATACGGAGGAGACGGTGGATACAGTGGATACGGAGGGTATGGTGGATATGGTAGATATGGTGGTGAGACACCTCCCATCCAGGACAGTCCGTACTTAAAAACGCAGGTATTAATTACTATTTTTTTATTATTATTTAATTTTTTTTATTATTTATTATTATTATTATTACTATTTTTATTATTATTAATATTATTAGTATTATTATTGTTATTATTATTAATATTATTATTATTTATTATTTATTTATTTATTAAAATTATTTATTATTATTGTCGATGTTACAGGTTTTCAACTCTTTAGATGAACTAAAGAATCGGATACAAGAAATAGCAAACGCGGATGGTTTCGTTATTGTCACCCGTCGATCAAAGAAAACCGGGGGAAGAACCGGGAGGGTATGGCTTGAATGTGATCGTGGTGGTGAGCACCAGACTACAGCAACACTTAGAAAAGCCGGAAGCAAAAAAACCGGTTGCCCGTTTTACCTGCTGGTTGTGCGAAACCACCCGTATGAAACCTGGGAGATTAAAGACGGAAAAATTGAACATAACCACGAACTTTGTGAGGACCTGTCGGCCCACGCGTTTGTGCGAAGGTTTACTCCAAGCGAAATGAAACTGATCGAGCAGCTGACAGCTCAAAACATGGAGTCGCGCAAAATATTTCAAACGATAAGGAAGCAAGACCCCGACAGGTTTCATGTTCAGAAAGACGTTCAAAACGTTGTGGCGAAGATTAGAGCCGAACAAAGACAAGGATTGACTCCCATACAGTCACTAGAAAACATATTGATAAACAACGACTTTATTTACGAGACACGGGAGGAACCCGGAACAGAGATCGTAACAGAGATCTTCTTTCTTCATCGGGACTCGAGATGCATGTGGCATGCATTCCCCCACGTCATGCTGATCGATGCGACGTACAAGACAAACATATAAAATATGCCCTTTATCCAGATTGTTGGTATGACGCCTACCAACAAATCGTTTATTATCACGCATGCCGTTGTTAGTAAAGAACGGGGTGATAACTTTGTGTGGGTGCTTCAGAGGGCAAAGTCAATGTTGGATGAATGCATGGAGCCACGTGTGATTTTAACAGATAGAGACCTAGCCCTTATGGGCGCGTGTGCTAAAGTATTTCCAGACGCCTCCAGGCTTCTTTGCAGGTGGCACATACAACAGAATGTTATGAAGAACTGCAAGGGTGCCTTCATAGACGAAGACTGGAAGAAATTTTTGTCATTCTTGGGGACATTGATTGAGTCTCCATCCATACCCATCTACGAGTACCACTTGCGCAACATGCGAAAATGACTTGTGGAGTGCAAACGTTCTAGTAAGTTTTTATAATAACATACGACTCACCTATGCAAATTTTATTAAATTATTTTTACTTTTTAGGAGTCTTCAAATACGTGTATGATAACTGGCTAAAAAACTATAAGGAGATGTTCGTCTTTGCGTGGACTGATAAGAGGCGCAACTTTGGTAATCGTACCACAAACAGAGTTGAGAGCCAACACGCCAACTTAAAGAGATACGTCCTAGATAGGAGCTCGCTGGACCGTGTAGTTGGTTGTGTCCATGATATAGTTGAGACACAGTTCGGTGAAATAAGGAAGACTTTTCGAGATAGCATAAAAAAAATGACCCACCACAAACACCCGTTGTTTCAAAACCTACTTGGAAAAGTATCCCATACAGCCCTTAACTTGTTGAGGGGAGAGGCAATTAGGAAGCTAGATGTCTTGGAGCGCTTTCATTCATCATCTCTTGGACGAGGCCTCTCGTATAGATGAAGAATTGAGGAGAAGCTCATTCGGTGATGAAAACACGTGCTTTGAAGGTTCCCGACAAAGTAAGTACGATAAACCTCGCCACAGCTCGTACGTTCTGTCACAGGCCTCTCAACAGTCGGTTATATGGTCCCAAAAACCCAAAGCGAGCCTAAGCCGTTCAAAGAGTTCTAAGAAGAAAGAGACACGAGATGCTCACGGTTTTCCGTTAATCATTAGGGACGAGTACGTGGGAATCATCAAACAGTTTAAGTATGACATTCCGCTAGTGTTCCATCCGTACGTCTCGTGCATACGAGATGTGATGCCAGACGGTCATTGTGGGTTTCGGTCTGTGGCTGTGGGCTTAGGTATGGATCAGAGTTCATGGGGGCTCATTCGAAGGGACCTTGTCCAAGAAATGGATCAGAACGAATCGATCTGGTTCCCAATATTTGAAGCATGGGGTAAAGGTTATTTTTACACGCATCGTCAAGGCCTAATTTGGGATTCAGTGTCCGGTTGTGGGGGGGATCACTGGATGGACTTCCCCTTTGCAGGACTTCTTATTGCACAAACGTACGGTATCGGGGTGCACCTGTTAACGACAACCATGGGTGCGAGTTCCACTTTCTTCCCGATACTAAGTCCTCCGGCTAATCAACAACCATTGTTCATAACGCTTACACATGTTGACGAGAACCACTTCATACATGTTAAGCTGGAAGGGGATTATCCAATGCCACCCGCACACGGACTATGGTTGACCCACCGAACACCCCATACGGAACAATGGGAAGATATGTACTTGCCACGACTAGAATGGTATACATCGATAATGAATCCTCCGCCAAGATCAAACCCCAGTCTTAATTACATCGACAGTGATACGGAAGAATGATTTTTGTAATTAATAGTATTTTTTTATTAATTCCTATAATTTTCTACAATTTCTATAATTTTAGATTATCTATAGAGACTAACATTAAAACATTTTCTTGTAGTATATATCTAGTCCCCCAATATTCAAAAAACAACACCCCCAAAAGATATTCCTTGAAAAAAAAACCCAATTAGGTGAAGTTTATCCAAAGTCGATCTCCCGATACTTTAAAGATGCTTTCATATATTATTTCTTGCAATAAGCCACGTGTGGCTAGCGATGTTAAATTTTTTAATGTGAGACTTATTTAACGTTAGAAACTCAAACTGATATGGGTGTAACGATGCTAAATTTTTTAATGTGAGACTTATTTAACGTTAGAAACTCAAACTGATATGGGTGTAACGAGTTTTGAGTCTGAATTTCATATGTGGAACATAACAAAAGTCAATGAGATTAAAGTATAAATATAACTGTAAGTACTTTTATGATATAGTATATAGAGTTAAGTTCACGTACAAAGTGTCTTATTGTTAGGGGTAGGGTATAAACAAGCCCAGAGACTCGAGAGCTACTCGTGATCGGTTCGGTTAAAAGCTCGAACGAGCCGAGCCTTAACGAGCCCGAGCTCGAGCCTGAAATAGAGCTCGTTTTGTTATCGAGCCCGAGCTCGAGCCTGAAATACAAAGCTTGTTTAGGCTCGCAACCCTAAACGAGCCCATACAAATTTTTAATTTTTTTATATATAATATATTAATAATGATGATAACATTGATGAGCCGAGCTTTGGCTCGTTTAAGCGATGTTAAAGTGAGCTCGAGCCTAGCTTTTAGCTCATTTAAGGTTGTTCTCAAAATAGTTCGAGCCAAGTCGAGCCGAGCTCGAGCTTTGGGTTTTACTCGCGAGCCACTCGAGCTCAAAGAAGTAGGCTCGAACCGAGCCGAGCTCGAACTCGAGCTTCATAAAAACCTAACGAGCCGAGCTCGAGCCTGGTCGAGCTCGGGCTCGGCCCGGCTCGTTTACACCCCTACTTATCGTACAAAACGTACGAAAAGCATGAAAAAGCCAAAAAAATACGGTGGCATTTTCGTAATTATTTACTCGTTGAATAATTATCAAAAGTACTCTACAAATGATCCTGTAGAGTAATTTTGATCTTGTAGAGTAATTTTGTAAAATGCTCTTGTAGGGTAATTTTGATCTTGTAGAGTAATTTTGTAAAATATTCTTGTATGGTAATTTTGATCTTGTAGAGTAATTTTGATCTTGTAGAGTAATTTTGAATTGTATGTTGTTTGATATACTTAAAGGAGTAAATTTCAAAGTTCGTCCTTTATGTATGTCTAATATATCAAAGTATGTCATTTATCTTTAATAAGCTCAGAAAACATCCTTAATGTTTGAAAAACCAATCAGGTTATGTCCTTTACCCTAAACCTTGTTTGTTTTCCCAGTTAAGTCAGGTCACATGTAAAGCATATGAGGGCATTAATGTCATTCTACCTACCAATATATATATACACCCACACATACATACAGAACACACACTCTCATCTTTCTGTTTGCTCTCTCTCTCTCTCTCTCTACTACCAGCCCCCCCCCCCCCTGTCTCTCTCTCTCACTCTCTACGAAAACTCAAACCCTACGATCCTCTTCAATTTCAAGTTTCTACAAACTATCATCTCTCTCTACAAAACAAAAAGAAAAACCATGTCTTTCTAATCTAACGGTTGTGGTGGTGAAATTTGGGGATTTTTGTTGACCTAAAAAAAACTCGAATCTTCAGCCAAATCAACAACAGCAAAATTACCGGTGGCGAAATTTGGGGATTTTTTGTTGACGCCCGGACCACAGAAACGAGCGGTGGCGACCGCTCGTTAAGTCCCTAAAATTACCGTCCACCAACTGTTCGACATCTTGCCTCAATGAATCTTCAGCCAAATCAACAGCAGCAAATCTCAACAATGTGTCGTTAAACACCGGTGCACGTCTTTTCTCCACCACGACGTCGTTCCGATACCCCAATTCCCCACCGGAGGAGACGCCGGAAACCATGATTCGGAAACAGAGTGTAGCGGCGGCTGCAATAATACACACAACACTGAATATAGGACGGATTGACCTCTTCATGTTAACGGTTAAACCCTTTTTCAGTCAACGGTGAGTCAACTCAGATCCGGTGATGAATCGGAATGAAACCCGTTTGATAACCCACATGAAGATGTGAGTAATGATGAGATTGGATCGGAGAATTTGGAGATTTGGTGAATCTAGCAAGTGGGTGTTTGAGGGTAGAAATAATAAGGGGTGAAAACTAAAACTAAAACTGAAAAACCAGAGGGTGTTGTGAAGTAGATGGATTATTTTTGAAGAAATAATGTATGTTTTTACATTTGGGTTTAAAACCGAACCGCTGTTCTCCTCCCCCCTGACGTCTCGCTCTCTTTCTCTCTCTCTCTTTCCGTACCGTCGCCGCCATATGCCACCACCATCTGGTGGTGGCTGTCGTCAATCGGAAATCGGAGGGGGGTGTCGCCCCCGGATTGGGGAACCGAGGAGGGGAGTGGAGATCGAGAGGTGGGGGTGTTTGGCAGTGGATTTGTGTGAGTGTGTGATTTCTCTGTGTTTGATTTGGGCTATGATTGTGTGTGTATGTTGTTTATAAGTTGCAGACTATGAAGAAGATGGATGGGTGATGTAGAGAAATGAAATTGTGAAAGGGCTTGGTAGGTAGAATGACATTAATGCCCTCATGTGCTTTACATGTGACTTGACTTAACTGGGAAAACAAACAAAGTTTAGGGTAAAGGACATAACCTGATTGGTTTTTCAAACATTAAGGATGTTTTCTGAGCTTATTAAAGATAAAGGACATACTTTGATATATTAGACATACATAAAGGACGGACTTTGAAATTTACTCTACTTAAAGAGTAATTTTGATATACTTGTAGAGCAATTTTGATAATTATCTTACAAGATCAAAATTACTCTACAAAAACATTTTACAAAATTACTCTAAAAGATCAAAATTACTCTACAGAATCATTTGTAGAGTAATTTTGATAATTAGTAATAATTACGAAAATGCCACGGTATTTTTTCAACAAAACATTCAGTTCGTATGTTTTGTACGTTAAAGTTATTTGTATTTGATCTTTCGTCATAGTATATAATATAATTATAATTTATAATTATATAAAAGACAATTACATATAAAAATAGTCTGGGAGTTGAACTTGTACCATTGCTTAAGAATCAAGCTCGAACAATAGCGATATGATTTTGAAAAGAACTAAACGTGAAGTAGTTGAACTCGACCTTAGTCAGATTTAGATTCTGCCAACTTGTTTACAACGTAACGTGATGATTTATGACTTTTCGATATGCTTCTCAAATTCTCTTTTCACTTGATTCAAAATACTCTCATCGACTCCCATATGCGTTTCACTTTTTAAATCAAAGAAACCAGTTTTCGCTGACAATATTGAACCACTTAATAAAATATTAAAAGTCTTTTTAAAAAAACAAATAATAAAATAAAATAATTTAAATTTAAATTTAAATACTATAAATTAGCAACTTAGTTATGTATATATGTGTTGTACATGGTGCTTTGGGAGTTTTTCAAAAATAAATTTGAAATTTTCATTTCTAACTCTAAACTTTACATATTTGGTAAATTAGGTTCAAAGTTTTAATCTTAAGTAATTTAACCCTTTGATTAATTTGATATTTCACTTTTAATTCTAAAGTTTTCATCTTTTGCAATTAACCCCTTTGATTTTTTTTGCTTTTAACACAAAGTTTTTCATCTTTTACAATTTAACCCGAACACTTTTTTACTTTCAATTTTGATCCCCTAGACTTTTCATCTTTCGTAAATTTTCCGTTTAACGTTTCGTTCTAAATTTTCTGAGTTAACACGTCGCAATGTGTGTGTGAGGTTCAATGTTTTTTCATCTACTTTTCCTGTTTGACAGGCCCATCGTAGCGCGTCTATTTTTCCCGTTTGATAGGTCTGTCGCAACGCGTGGATCAGAAACCGACTTAGTTATTCTTTTCTATGTTTTACACACAGACTCGTGGTCGTGTAAGAAACATTGGCATTTATCTAATACGATATATAACTAAAGAATCCCCGCCGCATTGCGGCGGGTGATAATTCTAGTTAAAAAAAAACAATATAGAAACAATGAACATTAATATCCAGGCCCGAATTAAATGAATGGAAGTGTGAAACCGTCCTCATCAATCCCCAAAGGAAAAAACAATATATAAAATCAGTGGGCGGGCATAGAGATTCGTTTACTTTAATTTATTAAATTTGGTAGAATCTCATTTTTTTTCTTTTCCAGATTTTAATACGTATAAAAACCTATTTTAGTATGTATAAAAACCAATTCATCTCATCAAACAAAACCCACCTCTCCAACACACACAAACACACAACAAAATGCCAGAATCCAAAGCAGAAAAAACTTGTATTTTTCGAGTGGGTTACGCGTTACCCACAAGAAAAACCGATGCATTCATGGTGGAACCATTCATAACATACGCAAAACAAAGACACATTGAATTCATCCCAATAGACACCACCAAACCACTAACCGAACAAGGTCCATTTGATTGCATAATTCACAAACTATACGGTCATGAATGGAACCACAACCTCGAACACTTCTTCAACACCAACCCTAACACCACCATCATCGACCGCCCCTCGGCCATCCAACGCCTCCACAACCGCATCTCAATGCTCGAACCAATCGCCCAACTCAACATCCCCAACATCAACATCCCAAACCAACTTCTCATTCAAGATTTCGACTCGTTTAAAAACATTCAAACATTAACTAGATTAACATTTCCACTGATAGCAAAGCCTTTGCTGGCTGATGGGTCCACCAACGCACACAACATGTCATTAGTACTTAACCATGCAGGGTTAACCAAAGGGCTCAAACTAGACCCACCCATGGTGCTTCAACAGTTTGTTAACCATGGTGGTGTAATCTTTAAGGTTTACGTAGCCGGGGAGTATGTGAAGTGTGTGAAAAGGAGCTCGTTACCGGATGTTTCAAGCGAGATGATGGAGAAGATGGAATTGGAATATCCCGGTGGAGTTATAAGTTTTTCTCAGATTTCAAGTGCTGTGATTGCTGGTGATGATGGATGGGATGGTGATAAAAAGTCCGAGAAGCCGAAAATGCCGGAACCGGAGTTTGTTTTTGAGGTGGCTAGTGGATTGAGAGAGGCTCTGGGGTTGCATCTTTTTAACTTTGATATGATTAAGGATGATAAGAGTGATGGGTATCTTGTGGTTGATATAAATTACTTTCCGGGTTATGAGAAGTTACCATTATATGAATCTGTGATGGTTGATTTCTTCTTGGATGTAAAGAAATCACAGGAAGAAAAGAAGAAGATGATGGAGAATGAGAACAAGAATGTTGATGATCATGACCTAACACAAGCTTAGATTTAATATGTGTGTGGTCAGGATCGAATGATATGAGAAAGATTACGACAATAATTCAATGAATCTTTTGGTTTGTTCTTTGTGTTGGTTAGTCATTTCAAGGATGAGTTTCATGTTTAGAGGATGCTTTTGAGTTTTGACGCATAGTCATCACTTTTTGTTGTTGTATACTGTTATTTGTTCTTTTTGTATGTTAAAAGGAGGTGACTGATTTTCATACAAAACCTTGGATTATTAGGGTGAAGGGAGTGGGCGGCAAAAGGGTCGGCAAACTCCCTTTGCCGCGCGGTAACACCGCCCCCACCCCACTTTCACCGATCGACAAAATTGATGTGCGGCATACCCACACCGATCGACAAACAAAAGTGATGTGTGTGTATTGTTGACTTTAACACATATATATATATATTTTTTAAATGAAAAAAAAAAGTTTACCACTTTCAAGTGTTTAACCAATGCCAACACTTTTCATCAAAGTTTAAACTCTTCACACCTGCTGACATGGCACACTCTGATTGGTCCATTTTAAAGTTTGTCACTTTCAAGTGTCTAACCACCCCCTTCACGCTTAGAGCTAAAAGTTATAATATGTCACATCACTTAAAATTTTCGTTTTATTCGATCATGTAACTTCCTTCTATCTCCTTGTGTCACATCATTTGTATATCTCCTACCGTCTTTATAGAACCACTTATATATTCCTACCATCTTTCTCTTTTTTTTTTTTTTTTTTACGTAAACAAATATATCATATGAATTTAAAATATACAAAACAATATATTGATTAAAATTAAAATCCACATAAAATACATAATTAAACTTACAAAAACTAGATAAATAAACGGAAACAGACTACATAGTTAAACGGACACAAACATGACAATTAAACGTACGTAAACAAACTAGATAATCAGACAGACAAAAACTAGATAAATAAAAATACTAATCATGAATGCCTGAAGAACCATCGGAGTTGGCATGCGAATGCACAAGTTGTTGCATACGAGGATGGTTTCTTAGTAATCGCCAAGGCTCGATGTAAGTAAATTCTCCGTTGTATCTAATTTGGTATTCACAACAGGCCTAGGCAATCCTTTGTGCCTTTGTTAAGTCGTGACCGTTGGCCATCGTAATATGTAGAGTTGATGAAATTTGCAACCTCCCTAAACATAAAACAAAACTTAACCCAAGCTCGGTGCGAAGAGCGATAGGTTTCGCCTACACATTGGCGGAATCGTTGAAATAAGTCTATTCTAAATTCAACGTATCCTCGTCTGTTTTTATAACGTGCAACCAAGAGTTGACCAAAAGTAATTCTTCATCTATGTTCCACTCTTTTGCCATTTTTTAGAGTATGTGAGAGTGTATTGTTGAGTTATTTTTATAAAATTGGTGTGAGATGTGTATGTATCTATAGTGGGTTTTAAATAAATAATAATAATAAAATTTAATAAAAATGATCATTCAACGGTCAAATGCATTCAATGTATACAATAGTATCGAGCGGCAAACACCTAAACCCTCCCCTACATGTCAGGCTATACCCGCACCACCAGCGGTGATGTGTGAGTTGCGAATAGGGGTACTTGCTGGCTCAGGATCGGACGCCTCGGGTCCTTTAATAAGTAATAACAACTAGGATTAAGCACCCCCGCGTTGCGGCGGGGGCGAACACCAATGTCACGCTACTGCCAACGACCACCAACCTAAAGTTGCAGCGTGTTAATGCGAAGAAATTAAACCTAAACGTAAAACATATAAAAGAATAACTAAGTCGATCTAGAACCCGCGCGTTACGATGAACCTGTCGAACCGAAAAAAATAGACAACGTAAAAATGTTTAACCACACACAATGTTGCGTCGTGTTAACTCGCAAAATTTAGAATAAAACGTACAGCGAATATTTTGCGAAATATGAAAAGTATAGAGGACCAAAGTTGAAAGTGAAAAAGTTGTGAGGTTAAATTGTAAAAGATGATGTACAATAGTTTAATGCATACAAATGTTACAAATTATATCTATACTAGGAGCCACATGGGAGGAGCTTAAAGTTCAAGCCCCACTACACATGGTCTTATGCTTGCTACAGACTCACGCATTCTCATGGGGCACCCTACGCAATAATCACTTGTACTTTCTTGTGGCTCAAAGTTGTAAACCCACATTGGTTATAACCATATGATGCATAATACATCTACAAAGCTTGATGTACAAGCTTTAATGCTAAAAAATGTCTACAAAGCTTAATGTACAAGCTTTAATGCAATAAAATGTTGCAAATTATATAGTATATAATTTTTAGAGTAAACTGCCATTTTGGTCCCTGTGGTTTGGTCAATTTTGTCACTTTAGTCCAAAATTCAAACTTTTTGCATCTGGGTCCCTGTGGTTTCAGTTTTATTGCCATTTTGGTCCAAAAATGAAATCGGGTCATATTTGTCTTATAAAATCCTGTTATTTTGTCATTTTCTGCAGAGGCAAAATGATCATTTCTTTTTTATAAATAAATACCATATTTATAAGACAAATATGACCTGCTTTGCCCCTGGGGAAAATGACAAAATTGCAGGATTTTATAAGACAAGTATGACCTGATTTCATTTTTGGACCAAAATAGCAATAAAACTAAAACCAGATGGACCCAGATGCAAAAGGTTTGAGTTTTGGACTAAAGTGGCAAAAGTAACCAAACCCCAGGGACCAAAATGGCAATTTACTCTAATTTTTATAAAAGTAAATACATAATAACAATGACAATTGTAGAATTCATAAAAACAAATAAGATCGGCTATATTAGTAGTGACTAGTGAGTTATCATATCTGGTGATTAGTTGTGACTAGTGAGTTATCATATCTAGTGATTGAGTTATTTGCTTGATTTCAAGAAAGAAAATCATAATTTCGTATTATTATATAACGAGTGGGTAGCGTGTGAAATTCCTTATTCATATATATGTATTAATTTACATCTGTCGGTGCAACAGTAATGTTTGGTTTATTTACTTTTTGACCACCACATCACAAAAGTCTTCTGCTTCATTCAAAATACATTACATACTTGCAGAGAGTCAGTGGTGAGAGACAGAGATGGTGAAAGGAAAATGACTTCCATCGTGATAAGAGCGAAACCTCTTCTGTTAGATATTTTAGTGTAATCGGGGATTGACTTGGTGATCAAAGCGAATAATAATACACATCAAGCAAGTTAGGAGGTGCGGGAGTGCACGCTTGTTTGAGTTATTATTATTCGGAGTGTACGGGCGGAACTCGTACCCTACGGGGGTTCCAAGGGGGCAGCGCCCCCTTGGCGGGGGTCCGGGGGCAGCGCCCCTGGGAGGAGGGTCCAAGGGGCGGCAGCCCCTGGCGGGGTCCAAGGGGCAGAGCCCCTGGCTGGGGTCGAGCTAAATTTTGGACAAAGTGTTCGGGTTAATTAAATTGCTTTATGGAAAATGCCTTAGAAAAAATATTTTGTGAAAAATCGTCCTAATTTTTGGACAAAAATTAAGGCATGTTTTAATGCAATTTTAATTAAAATTAGAAGATAACTGCCTCAAACTCGAAAACACAGTTTTTGATTACAATTCTCTGGTTCATCAATTCACGCAAAAAAAAACAGATACTCAGGTTCAATTTCTCGAAATCAGAGTTGTATCCGATTGAATTATTCGGGTGAACCACCGAAATAATTTGATCTGAGAGTGATTACACGCCTCTCTGATCATCCGTTTCTAAAAATTCCCCAACATCTTCAACAGTCTCTTGGAAGATCATCCATCTTCTTCACCACCAAGATAGCATCACAAACCCTAGGCAATGGAAGCTAGGATTTCAGCGATCCGATTCCATGTTAGTTCTCTTTCCCTTTGCTTAATTTTGCTGGAGTAAGTAGATACGGTACGCTCATTTCCCCCCTTTCGCATTGTTCAATTGTGATTTCTGAATGGCGATTAAGATATTTTCTTTCTTGAACAAAATTTCCCTAGAAAGGGGTGTTGTATTTTGGGATGATCACATAAATCGTAATTTCAAATTGCAGCCTCCTCCTCCTCCTCTTAACTCATATTAAGAAAAAAATCTTTAAACAAAAGCTAATTCGTGTTTTCACCAGCACTATCCATTCTTAGGAATCCACGTTAATAAATAAATAAATAAAACTCCACATGCTCTTTATGTTTGGAAATTAGACATACTAAATGTATTGTAGTGAAAAAATCTTCCAGTTTTAAATTTGTGACGGTATTCAATATAGCTAATACGATAATATGAAGTGAAGAAAAGGAAGGACCACCTATTATTCATGTTCTCCAATTTATTTTAAGTTACTGTTGTTATTGCTGAAGCTCTTAAGAACTAAACAAAAGGTTTCTTCTAATTAAATTAGTCTACCATGAATATGATTAGAGAAATGTGTATACAAAGTTACAAAACGATAAGTAAAAGAAATACACTTACAACAATTGCCTTTCTATTGGAGGATAATCACATTCGTCCCGAATATTCACAAGGTTTGAATTTTTGCGATCATTTGTGATTTTTCAGTATTGCTATGTCTGATGTTTTCGCTACCAGTTCTTTTTTTACCATTTTTTGAACATCTAGATGGTATGTCTTTCTTTCAATAAATATGAGTTAGGGTAAATTACTTTTTGAGTCCCTGTGTTTTATGGGTTTTAACCAGTTGAGTCCAAAATCAAAAAGTTTAACGACCTGAGTCCCCATAAGCATTTTCTTTAACCATTTGAGTCCAAATTTCTAACACCATCCAGAATGTCTGTTAACTCTAAGGGCATTTTGGTCAATTACACCAAATGTACAAGTCAATAATGCTTAATGTATTTACAAGTTAATTTTACCAATATATATACACACAAACAAATACATAAACCTCTGTTTTTTTCTCTCCGCCTTAACCACACAACACTACCAATATACCACCACCACCGCACTAGCCACCACAACCGCCGCCATCACCAATATTAACCACCACCCGTACCATCAACGCCACCACCAACTGCCACAATCATAAACCCCCATCATCAACGCCATCACCTCTGACCACTACCCACAGAACCCCTGTTTCTCCTGCTAAACTTCACAGGTTTCTCATCAACACCATCACTATTAGATTCAGAACTCATAGCAGAAACCGAAATCCCTTATCAGTAAAAAGCTCCTCTATCTACACAAACACAAAAAGTAGCAGCAGAAATTATCACATTACAAAACCCCTCTATCCTTCAACACGACCCATGCCCTAGACTGAACAAAACCCCCTTATCTTTCAACCCGACCCATGCCCTAGACTGAACAACATTTACAGATCACCTGGAAGCCAAACGAGGGGAATTTGAGCAGGTGTTACTAGTGGAAAATGGGTTTCTGCAGGTTTTAGATTTATCTCTGGCTCACCGGATCTCTGTTCCCGGTGCATCTCCAGATGCATCTCTGGCTCACCGGATCTCAGTTCCCGGTGCACACGGGTATCATCAGCCGGAGAAGAACACATGAGATCTGTTCCCGGTGCACACGTGTATCATCAGCCGGAAAAGAACACATGAGATCTGTTCCCGGTGCACAGTGTTGTAAGAATCGCTAGGCGCTAATCGGGCGGTGAGGTACCGACTTGCGATTAATCGGGATTAATAGGGATTACTCGGAATTAATCGGATTGAGTTTTTATATGTAATTTTTAGTTGTATATATACACACACATTTTTATATGTAGTTTTTTAAAGTAGACCTGTTTTAACCCCTCATTGACCCACTTTTTTAAGTAATTGGATGAAATTTATATGGTTTGGTCGAAATTTGGCCGACGTCTAGCCAAAATTTGCCCATAATAGGACCGCCATTGACTGTCTAACGATTAATCAGCCATTAATCGGTGAACCTCCGATTAGTGATTAATCGGCGATTAATCGAAAACTAGTCGGGATTTTTACAACCATGCCGGTGCACAAGGGTATCATCAGCCGGAGAAGAACACACGGGTATCATCAGCCCTAGACTGAACAACATTTACAGCAACCAGTGATTATATCTGAATCTGTTACTCAACCGAAAGAAGAACACATGAGATCTGAGTTGATTTCAGAGAAGAGGACGATCGATGATGAGAGAGAGAGAAATATGAGAGTGAAAGTTACAGAGTATTTGAGAGAGATAGATATGATGAAAGACAGATGTATCAGAGAGAGAAAATCTAAATAAATTAGTCTTTTTTATTTTTTAATTATAGGGGTAATTTAGTCATTTAACAAAACTTAACAACAAAACTCTAACTGTGTTAGAAATTTGGACTCAAATAGTTAAAGAAAATGCTTATGGGGACTCAGGTCGTTAAACTTTTTGATTTTGGACTCAACTGGTTAAAACTCATAAAACACAGGGACTCAAAAAGTAATTTACCCTATGAGTTAAGATGCAGACTACGATTTATTACTATTGATGCCTAATTGTTATTGCTGATGTTAGTTATTGTTTTCTTTTGTGAAGTGGGTTTTTGGTAGAGTTTATTATATGTACAGGTTGCATGGAATTGTGGCTACCGGCTTAGACAAGGGTGCCAATTAACTGTCTAGGTGAAGTATGATCAACAATTGTATAGATATTCACTATGAAACTTTTATGGATGAGGAACCTTCAATGATGATGCTCGGTGATTGAAACGGCTAAGAACCATTAACGTCTTGATGATGGCAAAATATGGTGGTATAAGATCAGTAGGGCATGAAGAACCATTTGCACAGTTACATCATCAAAAAACGATGATCAAAGTTTGTTATCAAGGTAGAACTTGCATTAAAAGGCAAGTCAACTCAGTGATACATAAATCAATTGAGGTCAACATTGAGGTCAAATAGTGATATAATTTTAACAACAATGTTGATGCCACTCATGCCATACACACTTTACTTTTTATAATTTCTTTCGCATACCTTGCAACCTCTTGCATAAATTTCTATTTTTATGTATGTTTCTGTATATAGTTTGTGATGACCAGTAATTCGCTTTTGGTTTCTGATTTGGATGTACGCTAAAATCACGTTAAAAACCGCCTCCACATCGCGGGGGGTCATTCTAGTATGTATTAATTCATAAGAATATGAGCAACGCTAACTTTTTTTTTTGTTTTATTATGGTTTTGTCTTTTATGCTTTTCTTTTTTCATATATATAAACTTTAAGATTATATTTATGTAACAAAACTTTGGCTTTGCGATAATTTTGTAACAAAAATTAAATTAGTTTAGTTTTTTTATATTTTGTTTTACGTATTTTCTCGGGTTTGTTGTTGTTTGGTTGCTATATAGCACAATGTTTGTTGGTCACATTTTGTCTATTTTTACCCCCTCAAATTTTTAATATGTGTCGGTATATATTTGAATTCGTCTATGGTTTACGTCACGTGAGTCACTAAGCGTTAAAATTCATGATTTTATTTCATAATTTTTCTCGGTTTTGGTCTTCGTTTAGTTGCAACTTAGCACGACTTTACGCCTCCCGCCCCACAACACTGGTAGCATGGTTTTACACCCCCTACCCCGCAACGCGGGAGGTTAAGACTAGTATGTATTAATTCATAAGAATATAAGCAACAGTAACTTTTTTTTTTGTTTTATTATGGTTTTGTCTTTTATGCTTTTCTTTTTTTCATATATATAAACTTTAAGATTATATTTATGTAACAAAAATTTGGCTTTGCTATAACTTTGTAACAAAAATTAAATTAGTTTAGTTTTTTTATATTTTGTTTTACGTATTTTCTTAGGTTTGTTGTTGTTTGGTTGCTATATAGAACAATGTTTGTTGGTCACATTTTATCTGTTTTTACCCCCCTCAAATTTTTAATATGTGTCGGTATATATTTGAATTCGTCTATGGTTTACGTCACGTGAGTCACTAAGCGTTAAATTCACGATTTCATTTCATAATTTTTCTCGGTTTTGGTCTTCGTTTAGTTGCAACTTAGCACGACTTTACGCCTCCCGCCCCGCAACACTGGTAGCATGGTTTTACACCCCCTACCCCGCAACGCGGGAGGTTAAGACTAGTTAAAACTTATATCGAAACGTGGAAAAAAATTAGTACATCGCAGTAATATATTTAGAATTTTATAAAACCATGTATTTACTAAGAAAAAAGATATGGTATATTAAAACATCGAAGACAATAGAAACCAATATCGTTATCGGTACCAACATTGTTCGGTCGGTATCGGCGTGGTTTGTGTAGATTTCTAGTAAGGTACCGGTAATCGATAGATTTACGAAGAATAAATTACATTATTCATAACACAACCCACTTTGTTATGATACCGGTATTCGGTATTGTTTACGATAATAAAAGTACGACAGTTTCATTACATAAAAGTTGTCTTGTGTAACCCAAGAAAATAAAGTTGTGGTTTGCATCGATCAAAAACCATAGTAAGGAATATCGTCGCCATTTCCTGTAATATCGATGATGACACTCGATATAGCCTACAATACGAAAAAAAATTGATATTTCAAATATAACTTTGTTTTTAATAAAACTTATACTGGACGATCCAGAAAAAAATTAAACACAGTTGTGTATTAAGTTTTTTTACAAAACTTAAATAAACGAAAGTTATATGAGAAAAATCAAATTAGTAAATATTAAATAGATTAAAGACTATATTATAAGTCTTAATTCATTTTACAAGTTGATGAATGAAAGTTATTAATGAATAAATAAAAATTTAATAGATTAAAGATGTATATCGTCTTGGTATAAAAAGTGAAAATGAAATTAATAAAAAGCCCAAATACACTTGCACATTAAAACATACAAATACATGCTAAAAAAATTTGAGGTGTAATTGTTCATCACTTATGTTTTATAGTAAAGCGCAACGCTTCGCAACAAGCTTTTGGTCGATATTAGCTAGGTTCCATAAAGTGCTAATCGGCACTCATAATAGAAACCGAAAACAACACGTAATACTGCCACGTGTTTTAAATCGATAGAAACCTATATAAAAAATAAATTACGGTACTAGTACCGTTGTTCAACTTGTACCAATTCGGTTCCTCACGGTAACTGTTACTGTACTACCACTCATGATAGCTTACGGATACTGAATAATACTCTAGTGCAAATACAAATTCGTTTCCAATAAAAGTTATAAATGAAAAACATAACATGGTTAAAAGTAATTATTATAATAAAATAGCAAATAAAATTGTTCATGATAATATAATAAAAAAAAGTTAAAAGCTAAAAAGAAAAGAAAACATTAATAAAATATCAGTAATAAAGTAAAAGAAAAACAATTATAAATCATTAGTTATTGTATCAATTACAAAAGCCTTTTCTTATTTGAATAGCACAAAAATATTGATAAAAAAAATATGCACCAAAAAGAACAAAAAGCAGGTGTCGAACTCATTTCCAACTAATCTATTATATATAATAAATGAAAGTTATTTGGGCCACGTGTCACTTGATTAGGGCATCCTCAGTTCTCTTTTCCCGCCCAACAGTGTCATCCCCTTTTCCTTATATAATATCTCTTCTCACTTCTAATCTTTGTTTACAAACCTTGGGTTCTTTCTCTCTCTATATTCAGCCGATTCAAATTCAAATTTCACAAACCCTGCAAATTATTGAGATAATTCTTTCCATCCAAACCTTAATCTTCTTCAGACGCCACCATAAAATCTTCTTTTGTTCATCGATTACTTCATCAAAAGGTTTGTTCTTTTTTTTAGTTGAAATACTTTCATGATTTCCTCTTATTTACACTAATCCTAATTTCTACTCGTAATCTAATCATATGGTTCCAGGGTTGTTGTCATCAAAGTTGAAATCCGCTTAGCTGCGGATAAGAGAACTGCCATAAGCTGGTATGTTTGAATATGTTTTGAAATTAGCGTTTTTTTCTAGATGGTGATGATATGAGTATAACATCTGTTGATTGTTGATGTTTGAGTATGTTCAGCCATTATTCTTTCTGAAATTAGAGTTTCATTGGTATTATTTGTTTGTAACAGCAGTGGTTCAGCATCTCCAGTGGATTCAACATCAGGTGTTTGCTATTATTGTTTGATGTTGTTTGCTATTGTTGTTTGATGTTGTTTGCTATTGTTGTTTGATGTTGTTTGCTATTGTTGTTTGCAGTTGAAGATATCTTAATTAAGGTAATAATTGTACTACATCCTGTTGAAAATTAGATTTGATGAATTTAGGGAAAGTGAGGTTGAAAGTTAATAACCCAACAGTGGAGCATTTTATTCTACAGGTTCCATAAATTAAGGGTATTCTCATACAATGATGATGATTGTTCCACGGTAGTTTTCCAGTATTATTGTTCCAACATCGTTTAAAGTATGTGTTTTTTGCTACTCTGATTTTCAATTTTGAGTTTTTTATTTTGAAGTGATATACTCTAATTCTCGGTTTATATTTCAGTCTAATCACAGTTGTTTGAAATTCATACAATCTGTTGCGGGTTATTATAGGTTTGTATTCAAAGAAGCATAAAGTTTAATTAAACACAAAGAAAGATTATTAAATTTATAGTTTACTTGCTTATGTCTAAATGATGATGATGATTATAATTCACTTGTGCAGAAGATGATGATGGAGAACCCACAGTAGTTCCTACTAAACGCAAGAAAGGATCTGCTATTGTTGTAAGATAAGATTTTATGTTACTAGAGAGTCTAGAGTAATGGTGTTTCCTACCTTTTTTGTATTAAAAGAAGCATAAAGTTTGTTTTAAAGGAGCTCTTTATGAACAAAGACTGATGAGGCCTATCCACTGTTGAAGACAAGGTCCTGTTAAAGACAACCACTTTATGTACCTAGAGTTTGATTAATCAAAGGAAAACGACTGTTTAGTATCAGCAGTGGTTCAGCATCTACAACGGATTCAAATTTAGTATTTAATTATCAGTGGTTCTTGTGTAACTTTAGTATTTCATTATGAGTTTGTTTCATGTTGTAAGAATCAGTGAATTCTCAGATAATAGATTGCTTTGCCGGATTAGATTATGTGTTAAATTATAGTTCTTTAAGTGATTGTTTCATTTTCTTGAATTCTATGTAATTTTGTAAAGAAGTACAATAACAAACAGTGGTTTTACCATCTGTTTGCAATTTGGTCAATAGTTAATGGAAACCCCTGTTAGGTTGAACAGTAGATGTTATTAACTTAAACATATGTTCAGGAAAATGACTGTTTGCACTTTATGTACCTAGAGTTTGATTAATCAAAGGAAAACGACTGTTTAGTATCAGCAGTGGTTCAGCATCTACAACGGATTCAAATTTAGTATTTAATTATCAGTGGTTCTTATGTAACTTTAGTATTTCATTATGAGTTTGTTTCATGTTGTAAGGATCAGTGAATTCTCAGATAATAGATTGCTTTGTCGGATTAGATTATGTGTTAAATTATACTTCTTTAAGTGATTGTTTCGTTTTCTTGAATTCTATGTAATTTTGTAAAGAAGTACAATAACAAACAGTGGTTTTAACATCTGTTTGCAATTTGGTCAATAGTTAATGGAAACCCCTGTTAGGTTGAACAGTAGATGTTATTAACTTAAACATCTGTTCAGGAAAACGACTGTTTGCACTTTATGTACCTAGAGTTTGATTAATCAAAGGAAAACGACTGTTTAGTATCTGCAGTGGTTCAGCATCTACAACGGATTCAAATTTAGTATTTAATTATCAGTGGTTCTTATGTGACTTTAGTATTTCATTATGAGTTTGTTTCATGTTGTAAGAATCAGTGAATTCTTAGATAATAGATTGCTTTGCCCGATTAGATTATGTGTTAAATTATAGTTCTTTAAGTGTTTGTTTCGTTTTCTTGAATTCTATGTAATTTTGTAAAGAAGTACAATAACAAACAGTGGTTTTAACATCTGTGTGCAGTTTGGTCAATAATTAATGGAAACGCCTGTTAGGTTGAACAGTAGATGTTATTAACTTAAACATCTGTTCAGGGTTAAACAAATGTTTGTGGTTTAACAGATGTTTGGCTCTAAACCAAACATCTGTTTAAGGTCAACATCTATTTGAGTATTGGTCCTGTTGTAAAATTTGTTTGACCCAACAGTGGTTTTCCTAAAAAACAGCCACTGCTCACTTTTTTGTTATTGATGGTGTTAATTAGTGATAGATTGAAATTATCAAATAAAAACTAGAATTACAATGATATTACCATTTTACCTCATCTTTACATACCAATGAGGTAAGATTTCCTCCAACATTGTTTTGATCATACAATTTAAAAAATTCTTTATAACTATTTGTTGGAAATCAAATCAGTAATTAATGCTAATTTCTTGAGCTTTGGACATTTAAAACATGCAAAATGTGAATTTCAAACTCACGGTTTAAAAATTAGAAAAGTCATCATGACAATGACAGTTGCTTTCAAATCATCATCAGTAATTACTGATAATATCAGTAATTACAGAAAAGTCATAATGACAATTGACGTTCGGTATCTACTGATAGGAAAAAATAGCCACTGGTCACTTTTTTATTCTTGACATCCATTGATATTTACCATCCATGGTGTTAATTAGTGATATATTGAAATTATCAAATAAAAACTAGAATTAAAATGAAATTACCATTTTACCTAATCGTTACATTGCAATGAGATAAGAGTTCCTCCAATATTGTTTTCCTGATGAAATTTAATGTTAAATTAAAAAAAAATACTTGATGGGTATTTGTTGCAAATCAAATCACTAATTAATGGTAATTTCTTCAGCTTTGTACTTTTAAAATATGCAAAATATGAATTTCAAATTAAATTTATGCAAGATGGTAATTTAGAATTGACGTTCTCTCTTTTTTTTCCTACTTTGCATATGATTAGTAATATTTATTTACTTTAATAAGGAGGGATATAAAGATATACATTACTTACCTTTCAGTTCCCAATAAACATCATCACAATTGCGGTCAAATCAAATCAGTAATTACTAATAATATCAGTAATTTTGAAATTCAAAATTCAAACCATATATATTTTTATCCTTAATGTTAAATTAAAAAATAAAAAAAAATACTTTTTGACTATTTGTTGCAAATCTAATCTAAAAGGTAATTTAAAATATGCAAAACTAGAATTTCAAACTGACGGTTATTATCTCTCAGTAATTTTGAAATTTTGAAATAAAAAATATGTAAAAGGTAATTTAAAATTCACGTTCTCTTTTTTTTTTCCTACTTTGCATATTTCAATTCCCAAAAAACATCATAACAATTGCTTTCAAATCAAATCAGTAATTACTAATTAATATTAGTAATTTTGAAATTCAAATTTCAAACCATATATATTTTTATTATTCTATAAATAAGATACAATTATCTGGTTTCACATTCAAATCTCACTCGCTCATATATGTGACCGTATCTTTCTCTCTCAAATGCATCTTTCTTGTGATTTAGCAGCTAATTTCCCATTACACTTATGTGTTCGAATGTTTGTTGATAATGTTTACATGTTATCGTTCCTGTATCATTGTTCCAACATCGTTGTTTCAATGTAAATTCGCATCCCACATCAACCTTTCAACATCGATGCTGCAGTATAATTGTTGCAACATCGTGAAAAGTTGCATGTGTTACCTTTTTTGATGGCAGAGATGCAACTTTAAAGTTACATGTGCCATTTTTTTTTATTTCCGTTAAATCCAAAGTCACGTTTTCTTGCTCCAGGAAGATTTTCTTCTTTTAAAGAAAGTATACATTCGTCCAAAGCTCGTGAAAACTCAGATGTGCAATAAAAATGAAAAAGACACGTTTGAATTTTAGATTAGTTTCTTATTCTTATTTGTGTTGTCAGTAATATGGAGTGTGGTGATAGAGACGTGCAGTTTATGGCGATGCTAAAGGACATACATCAAGAGGTTCAGCAATAGATGTAGTGGAAACTAAAGTTTATTAGTTCTTGCTGTTATTCTTAGATTTGAACTTGAATATTGTTCAGTATGTCATGTAATTGTTGGACTTTTAGTTTTAAGGTCCTGAATAAATGATTAAATATAATTTTATGAATCTTTGTTGTGTTTTATTTTTATTTATTATTTTTTGTTTCAGTAATATTTAGATTACGTTGATGTTGAATTGTGTCTTAAGATCTGTTTGGTAAGTCAACAGAGGATTAATAGTGTCAAGGATTTGTTTAATTGTCCAACTCTGAAAGGGTGGTGTGGTTATAACAGCTGATCATGCTAAGGACTGTTATAATTAATTCCTGCTCCATATAAAGACTGATGGGCTTATTGTCTCATGAGGGCTATGCACTGTTGAAGGCAAAGTCCTGTTAAAGACTAGCACTTATGGTGTAGTTATAACAGCTTCTACAGCGGATTCAACTTTAATATTTATGTATCAGTTTTTCTTATGTAACAGTGTTTAGGACAAACATTGGTTCTCTATAGTTTATCTCTCGAGACAAACCTATACAAACTCAAAGATTAACCATTGCCCAACAACAAAAGTGGTTCATCATCAGCAGTAGATATTCTATCTTTGTTTTTGTTAACAGTATTTATATGTCCAAACTATTAATATTATATCTCTGTTTATGTTAACAGTATTTATTTAATTTCAAACATCTGTTTATGTTCAAACAGATGTTTCAGGTCGAATATTTATTTAATTTCAAAATTTTGTTTATGTCCAGATTAGATGTTTAACAGTATTTAATTTAAAACATTGTTTTAATGATAAAATGGCAAGTTAAATTACAAAATAAAAAATATTCTTGATGACTATTTGTTGCAAATTAAATCAATATCTATCCACTGTTAGATAAAAAACAACTACTGCTCACATTTTGGAGGTTGACATCCACTGAATAAAAGTGAAGTACACTTGAATGATTATTAAGCTCCTCATTTTGATTGTTTGGGTATAGTATTCTTCAAATTGGTCTTTTCTTGCAAACAGTTTTTAATGTCAAGCATTTGTTTAAGCGCAAACATGTGATTGTTAAATGTTATACACTGCTGAAGGCTATCCTCTGTTTCTTCATAAAAAACTGTTGACCATTGACTGACCAAACATCTATGTTACATTTTGTTGGGTATCCACTGATAGTTAAAAAATAGTCACTGCTCCCCTTTTATTGTTGACATGCACTGAAATTTACAATCATTGGTTTTTTTAAAAATCATCCACTGCTCACATTTTTATTCTTGATGTGGTTAATTAATTATAGAATGATATTATTAACTGAATACTAGAATTACAATGATAGGTTAACTATATTATCTAATCGTTACATTCCAGAGATAAGAGTTCCTCGAATATTGTTTTGGTGATAAAAATTAAAGTTAAAATAAAAAATAAAATAAACTGTTGTATAAAATCAGTGTTTTAACACACTGATGGCTATCCACTGCTAGCAAAAACTTACTCACTGTTCTCATTTGTGACTGTTGCAAACCACTGTTATTGTTCCATCAGTGGTTTCCTACCAACTGTCCTCCATTATCATCAGAGGTTGGCACGTGGACAGTACATAGCGGTAAGATCTATTAGTAACCGATGGCACGTCAGCATTCACTATTTCACCAAAAAAAAATAAAAAAACCCTGATCAAAACCCCCAAACAGTGTTTTTACTGTCGAATCGAATTCTAAATTCTTTTCTAAAAGCAGTTATCATCCATTTCTCTCAAAATCACTCATCCTCTTCATCGTCTTCTTCCTCTCGCAATCATAATCAAATCACGATGTCTCTCCCACGCAAATCCACACATAACTACTTAGGTCTACTTGAAAAACCCAGTCACACCAAAACCTTCAATTCCATCATTGATGTTCTGTCTTCTTCAAAGTACAGAACTTTGTTGACTTATGATGCTCCGATCTACATGGATACCCAGCAAGAATTCTGGAAAAATGCTAAGTTGGAAACTAAGGATAAAAAGCCCTTAGCCATCAATTCTTCTATAAAGGACGTTCCAGTCACAATAACACCTCAAACCATTTCGGAAGTTTTTGAACTCGATGATCTTAAAGGTAAAACATCTTTCCCTAAAGAAGGGTATCAAACGTTTTTCATTCAAATGGGTTATGAAGAGGAAATAAAAAAAGACACTTTAGAAAAAGGCAGTTTTCCTCCTGCCACAAGGTTTTTGTTTCATACCCTACTGATGTGTGTCTCAAACAAGACCACTGCTTTCAATGAAATCCCATTGAAGATTCAATATCTAGGTTATGCTATATTACATGGTGAAAATTTTAACTATTCCCAGGTAATCTTCAATTATCTTGTTAGAAATGTTAATAAAAAGGCGTTTTTGCTCTTTCCAAGGTTTTTAAGTTACTATTTTAAAAAGAAATTTTCAGAAGATAATGCCCATGTGCTTATCCAGGGTAATCATTTTTCAATTAAGAGCCTCACTACTGAAACCTTTACAAGGATGTCAAAACTTTCCAAAACACAAGCAGAGGTTCCTGAGCAGACTTCAGCAGCTACCACTGCTCCTCAGGCACCCGCTGTTGAGCCCACTGCTCAAGGTGATGATAGCAATAAAACAACTGTTGTTAAACCCCCACCTAAAACCACCAAAAGACCAAAACAGAAAAAATCACAAAAGCCCCCCAAACCCAAAACAAAGGTAACTCTGGAAGATGAAATCCCAGACCAACTACGAGTGACAGCACAAAAGTCACCAATAACCACTGCTGCTACTACCTCACAGCAGTTGGAAGAAAGATCTCAACCTGAGCCTCAAACTCCTCCTGCTTCTTCTAAAAAAGAGCATGTTGTAATAACAGGGACACCAAATTATGATGCTCTGCAATCACTTGATTCCATCATCCACAGCCCACTGCCCGGGGCAAATTCGCTTTCTACATCTATCCTCACTTCTCAAATCCCCCCAGAAACAAAACTTTTGTTGGATGCAGTTGATTTAGCCCGGACACAAACCAGTTCTTCTCAAACACCTGTTAATGAGGATATACCTCAACAAGTGATTGGGTCTGGTGTCTCAATCATTGCTAACGCACCAACAACTGAGGAGGTTACACTGCAGGAAATACAAGTACTTCCTGTCAGTAGTTCAATTGGAGCAGCAACTACAGGTGTTGGATCCACTGATCTACACCTGGCCAGTTGTTTCATCAATAAGACTCCTCTGAAGGCAATTTCCTCTCCAGCAACTGTGATATCCGCTGCTGTCTTTGTTCCAACCCCTGGTTCTATTAAAAGGATTCCAATTGCTGAGGAAAGAAGTCCCCAGTACCAAGAAAAAGGGGCATCTGTGGATGACTTTTGGGAAACTTTCCCTAAGTCAACTGCTGATACAACCACTGCCAGTGGGAAATCAGATGATCCCATTAACTTGGGTGATGGTTTAATGTACAAGGAATTGAGGGAGAGGGTTAAGAAATTGGAAACTTCTGTTGCAGATATTAAGTCAATGCTCCAACAGTTGTTACAAGCCCAAAAGGCAACACCCACTGCAGCACCAGATACAACATCTGCTCCATCATCTGCTCCTACTCCCATTGAGCTTTGGAGTTTATTTCAACCTGTGCTTTACCAACAAAGGGCATATTCTGATCATCAACATGAAATACAGATTCAAAAGATCAGAAATATGATGGAAGCTAGGTTTATGGATACACAAGCAGACATAAAGGCATTGAAGGCCCACTCGCTGAAAACCACTGGTTCTGCTCCTCCTACTATCATCTTTGTGGACAACCCACCACCAGCTGATGCCAAAAAGTGTGAGAAAATGAAGCAGCTAAAGAAAAAGGGATATGAAGATGGTTTGTACATTGCACCAGACAAATCCACTATGCTTGCAGAGATACCTAAGCCAGATGGTACTAAAAAGGTTGATGTAACCACAAATGCCATTTCTGATGCAAAAGGAACGGTAAAAAGGGATATGGAGGCAAAGGATAAAGCAAGGTGGGAACAGGAGAAAAGAGTTTGTATGGAGAAGGATGAGCAGGGTGTTTCTGAGGCCAAGAATGAAGAAAATCCTGAGCCTAAAAGAAAACAGCCCACTAGAAAAGTGAAGGAATCCAAATCCACACCTCCCAAAAGCTCCACACATCAAACCTCTAAACGAGCAGATGTTAAAACATCTGTTGTATCGACAGCTGTAGATACTTCAGTTGTTTCAACATATGTTACACCAACAATTTGCACCACTTCAACACAAATTCAATCCACTGCCTTACCACAAATCCCATTACCATCAAAAACATCCTCATTACTACCAACACCACCTGCCAAAAAGGAAAATACTTCAGGTGACACATCATCTGTTGTAATGGTAACAGTGGTTGAAACACCAGTTGTTTCAACAACTGTTAGTCAACCATCTACCACTCAAATCACTACCACTCAACGCACCAAAACACCACCAACCACTCCAAAACATAAAAGGAGAAGGATAATTCTGAATGTTGATCCTTCAACACCGCAAACATCCACCCAACCATTGTCCCTTGTTACCATTCCCAATGCTGTCCCATTCTCTTTAGCACAAGTTTCAAATTCAAACACTTCCATTCTTCCTGCGGGAGTCCTGTATCCATTAGAACTGGAAGCAGTTAGAGAGGAGATCAGGTCCTTCTACTCTGAAGATGACCCTGCTAAAAGGAACTTGCCATCTGTTGAAGGATATCCAAGGCCTAATAACATTAATGAATACTTGAAGTTAAAGGCTGAACAAGCAGAGGATATCTCCAAAAGAAATACACAAGGAAAATCTGACAGAGAGATTCAAACATTTTACCAACATTTGCTAACCCAAGTGAAAATTTTGGAGCAGTTTTCAAAAGATCTCTGTCAAAATTTATCAGAAAGAGCTGATGAAACTTTGAGGAAAGATTATATTGACTATATCATGACTTACAAAACATACAAGGGAGAAAAGTACAAGTACAAAGAATGGACCATCAGTGAGCTAGAAAGTGAAACAACCAGAATTCAAGATTTGATCAAAAAGAAGGTGAAGCAGACTCTTCCTATCTGGGCAAAGTTTAAGAAAAATGTACCAGATAGGTCTCTGCAGCTGAAGAGAATGAAAGAAGAGTTAATAACAGCTAATTTTGGGTCAAAGAACCAAGTGTCAAGGTGGAAAGAGGATAAAGTGTTTTTCTCTTACAAAAAGTTGGAAGAATTAAGAAAGAAAGATCCTAATGTTCCCCAAAAGCCTGTTTACCCTGAAGCAGTGGTTCCAGCTATGCCAAAAAAGCTACAAATCAGGAGATCCTAATACAGATTCGTTGGACTTTGAATTACAATTCAAAGGGCAAGTCAGGGAATTTTTGATGAGGCAATAAAGATTCACAATGGAAATGTGATATTTGGGTTTGTGTTTTACAGTTTATAGCAGAGTTAAGATTACTAGGTGTGGTAATGTTTACAGTTATATAAGAAATTTTATGTATTTGTGAATTTGGTAAGTAACTGAATTGACTTTGAAAGTCAAAGGTGAAAGAAACATGGTTGACTTCACTATTGGCATTGTTTGTTAATCCTGTTTTGTAGTAAAATACTCTTTGAGCTTTTTTTTGAGCTGTTTAATTTGTTATCCTTTTAGTGAATTTTCTTTTTCAGTTGACCCATCTAATATAAAACACATGATTAAATCATATGGTCAAATTGTTAAGGGTCTTGATGATTTAAGTTGCTAATTGTGTGCCGTCTATTAGCTAATTATTTGTAATTTATGTTAACAGTGTTTATATTTTAACAGATGTTGACCAAAAGTCGAACAGATGTTGGCGAATAGTGAAACAGATGTTGACCTCAAGCAGATGTTTTGGTTTGTGGCCAAATATCTCTTTATGAGCAAACATCTGTTTAACTTCAAACATTTGTTTAAGGCCAAACATATCTTTATTGGCAAATTCTGTTTATGGCCAAACATCTGTTTAAATCCAAACATCTGTTTAAGTCCAAACAACTGATATAGAATGCCAAACATTTGTTTAAGCCCCAACATCTGTTTAGGTCTAAACAGATGTTTAAATATCTGTTCAAAACACTGTTCAATCTAACATGGGTTTCCATGCATCTGTTGACTAAAAGTCAAACAGATTTTCAAACCACTGATTGACTTATCCAAATTTCTGTTGAATACTAAATGAGATGTTGACCAAAACTCAAACAGCGGTTGACCAAAAGTCAAACAGAAGTTGACGAAAAAATGGGATTATCCGACCCGGTTACATGGGATATTTTTAAACTTCTAACATTTTAAAGATCCTCAGAAAATCTCGGTTCATTTCTCTCTCCACGTTTCTTTCTACACTTTCTCCAACAAAATCTGTCATCTTCTTCGATTTCTTCCGATCTTCATCAATATCATCTTGTATAATAATAATAAAGGTATTGTTAAATAATCTGATTTGTTTTGTATTTTTTATGTTTATTCTTTTAGTTATGAATTCTTTGGGCGATTATGGTTCTTGCTATTTAAATGAAGAAGTTGTAGTCGACGGTAGTGTATTCATGTATGTCCCTGTTTTTTTTTTCAATCCATTGTTGGTTATGATTGCGTTTATTGTTGCGGCTTATACTTGAACAATTTTTGATAGTCCTAATTTTTTTGAATATCCGATTAATATGTAGTTATTATGCATGAGACATATATGTTTCTAAAAAAAGTGATCTGCATTTCCTGTATCTACCATTTGTGTTATCTATTGTTGATTTTATTGGATTTCACTTTGCTCATGTATTTATCTTATTCTGATTTATGATATACCATCTGATGTATTCTCATGTGTATTTAAAAAAGTTGAATTTATTTTGATTAGTACTTGGTATACTGTTTTTAAGTTTTTCTTTTGAATAGACACAAGTCACTATCCTGTTTTTCTATACAATTTATACAGCTGTTGATCGTTCTTGTATATTTGTGATACTTAATCGGAAAAGTAGGTTTTAAGTTTTAATTATATGATTTGATGTAAAAATATATATATATTTCGATATGATAAGAAATTACATGTATTCTCACATTTTTGATGTTGTCTATTGTTATTTTGATATATATTAGTTGTATCATCTTTTATTTAGATGTATTGCATACCTTAATGCATTGTATTCATTTGTTTCTTAATGTTATTAATTTTGATTATATATGATTGATACTGTTACAGTTTTATGTGAGAATGATTTATGGATTTTCGTGTTACCTTCAAAGCAGTAAAAGGAAATGTTTGGTTAGTAGTTTTATCCGATCTTAGTTTAACACTTAATTTTAATTTTTTGGTATGATAATTAGCAATAAAAGTGTTTCTTTTATTTATGCTTAGATTTTGCCAAAACAGTATCAAAATTGGATTCAACAGTTTAATTATCCAATTGGAAATACAAATATCCGAACCACAGCTGGAAATGTTTTTAAAGTCAAGATCTATCCCCTAAGCAATGGCAGATATTATTTTTATAATGGTTGGTGTCAACTGGTAGACAGTTTGAAAATACCTTCAGATTCATGGTTGATATTTCATTATGAAGAAGCTTTACAAAGTTTCAGAATATTGTATTTTTATCAAGACATTGCTCTTTCTCCTTGTGAAGAGTTTTACTACAAACCATCTGGTAACGAAGATTTTGTGGTATGTAACTTGGAATATTATTCATCATGTAATTTTATTGGAGATACAATTGTTTATTTGTTGTGTTTTATTTTTTTACTTAATTTTCTGATATATTTTTACTAATGTACTATATAATGTGTTTTATTCTGATTGTAGAGTATTAATCGTTCTTTTGTTCATCACAAGATGTTAAACACTATTCCTTCATATCCGGTCGTTATTAAAGGATCTGAAAACAAGAACTGGTCTGTAGGGGTGGAAGATATCAACAATGAACTTTACATAATTACCGGATGGAAGGAGATAAAGAATGACTTGTCATTAACTGCTGATCATCTCATTGTCTTTGAGATGATAGATCTTCAGACTTTTCATATCACGGTTTTCAATTGTGCTACCTGTGATTTAGTGCTTCCACCTGAGGTTTGTGCTGTTGTTAAACAAAAGGTGATAGAAGAGATTGTGTTGAGTTCAGATAGTGAAGCTGTACAGGACGTCGTTGATGTCAATAATAGTGGTATGGTTGTTGGGAATGAAGATGATCAGATCGTACCTCTTTCTTTCCGTGTGGACGGTCATTTTGTAAGTTTGTGATGATGAGTTTACTAATATATAATACTTTAGTCAGATTTTAAAGATGTGTTAATTCTTTGTTTATTGAATTGTTCGTTGTTTGTTATAGCACCTTTTTAAAAAACAGGCTGAAGATCTTGGACTGAATCGTAAGATGGGTTTGAAGATTGTGGATGTGGCAGGTGATGTTTGGAATATTCAAGCTGCTATAGGTTCATCTCGAGGTCAACCAAGATATTATCTGCAAGGAATGAGAAAGTTTGTGAGAGATAAAGGCATGGTTTCAGGTCAAGCATTTACACTTAACTTTGTGAAAGGTAAAAAGTTTTTTATGTTCGGATGAATGTTTGTGGTTTGAAGAAGGCAAATGCAGAAGCATACATTGAACTAAATTTTCGGGTTGTAGTTGTTTGCTTTTCGAAACTGACACTAGACTTGTTTGTTTAGTTTTGAAGTTGTGATTCTAAAACTATATATGTACATGTAAATTATTAGCTCCATGTCTAACGGAAACAATGTGGAGTTGTGAACTAAAAACAATATACTCCGTTTTACTTTTGGTCAACATCTGATTGACTTTTGGTCGTATTAATAACAGTATAAGATGGTTGATGTAATGCGGTCGTATTAATAACCAATGGTAATTAATTAATCTAAATAAGTTTCCCGAGCCCGAGAAGCAATCCCGGGTAAAAACCAAGTAAAGTTATAAACGCTTGTGTAGTTGAGCGTGATAAAGGGGTTATGTAACCCATAGTGTCTCATGGCGTTCAGAACACCGTCCCAGACTCTTGGGGCGCTATGAGGGGATTAATTGAAGGGGTGATATACATAGCGGCGGTATAGGGGACTTTCTCTCACACAAACATATATATACAGTATATACATACATATATAACCACCTATCTATATAATCTCTCACTACACACTCTAGTTACGTAACCCACTTTTTTTACACATTTATCACGTGTCATATATGTCACACCCCGACCCGCAGCGCAATAGGTGACTGGGGCATAATCCGATTGCTCATAGCTTATGACAACATCATTAAAAGTTGAAATATTAAATGATTTAATTTGATAACTCACAAGTACAAACAATGATTGTAATACAACATAAATCCGGTTTATTTCTGTAAGGCATCTTCCCTAAATGTCATCATCCAATCTTTAAACATGTTTACATGTATCATTTGGAAAAATGATTTTTTGGTCAACAAAAGTTGGTGAGCAAATCAAAACGGTTTTAATGAAAAATGGTTTTTGTTTACTTGTTTTGAAATGAGTAATTAATAACATGCAACTCAAATGGTAATTAAGTGAACAAATGTACACAACATGTAACCAAATGATACAACCACACAAGCAACTGAATATGTAACTGCTGTAAATGTACTGAACAAAATATGAGACTGAAGCCAACAATGAGCCAGTCTAAATGTAGTGGCGATACTAGACTATAACCCATGGCCGTGGGGAATCTAGTCAGCTGATGGTAGCTGTAACATCCGACCCCTCCATGGGTTGCCCATCCAGGAACTCACGGCTTTGTATTTAGTTGCCCTACTACTCCTACCTGAGCACGCTTAACTATGGAGTTCTCTCATCCACTAGTATTAAGCCCAAAACGCGTTGGTGATTTAAGAGGAATTTTATTACTTATGAACCAGGGATCTCTCCTGGCCACGGCCGATGTGGGATGTGCCTAGGGTGTCACAATGGTCCATGTTAATCTTTCGGTAGTCGTTATCGGTATCGTTACATAGGATTTGAATAAGGTGTTTTAGTAATCTTCACTCTTTTATTTGTAGGTTTTGTGTGTGTTTTATGGCTGAAATTGTGGTTTTTATGACTTTGTACACTTTGTAAGAAAAATGGACTTGGTTGCCGAACTCCACCTTATATATATACACACAAATTGAAGCAATCTGATTGTTTTGAACTTGGTTTTATAATGTACATATATGTTCCTTGAAGAATTTGATTGTTTTGAACATGGTCAGATGTATGTACATATTTGTACATTGAAAAAACAAATTGATTGTTTTTAATAGAGTGAGGGTATTGGTACATCCCCCAAAAGTAATGACACCCCCCCCAGCAGCCCCGTATAAGGCAATGAGGGTTGTATAGGGGTTGAGTGCATTAATTATGTCAGAAAAAGTAAAGTTATACGACCCTCATTGCCCTATGAGCGGTGTATTAGAAAGGTGGTAGTTGGAGCATTAAACCCTATACGCCTCTCATTGCTTTATACACTGCTCATTAGTACTATAATATCTGAATTTAAGGTATATTGCTGACAAGATAGCGGAGTTCAGACTGAAAAGGCTGAAAAGGTGATCTGCATATACGCGCTCATGGCCCTATACGCTGCGTATTGTTTCGAATTTTTTCCCTTTACCCCAAGCTTACGAGATTCATGTAATACAAATGTTCAAAAATCCCAAAAAAGTGATGAAAATGATAAAAATTTTCAAATAAACGGTCTGGTTAAATTAGATTCGAATCACGATGTCAAATTGGGACTTTGGATATTTTTTTGAAATTTCGAATGAGTCATACGTCTCCGAAAGCGTTTGGTTACCCGGCGTTGATCGAGGTGAGGAGGAGGTGGTTTCCGTGCGTCGTTGTGATTAAGGGAGTGTGCGGCCCGTGGTGCCTGATTTGAACCAGGTAAAAAATTCATATTGGCGTTATGGTTATTAAAGTCTAACCATTAAGTTGTTGCAGGTCGTAGAGGAGGCGGGACCATCTTACGTGGCTCAAAGCTATCCGCAACACGCCGGAACTTACCATTCGCATCAGGAAGGGAGTGTGCGGTCCGTGATGCCTGATTTGAACCAGGTAAAAAATTCATATTGTCGTCTTGGTTATTTTAGTATAACCATTAAGTTGTTTCAGGTCGTAGAGGAGGCGGGACCATCTTCCGTGGCTCAAAGCTATCCGCAACACACATACGGGACTTACCATTCCCATCAGGAAAAACAACGCAAGAAAAAGTCCGAGGAAGGTGCTTTTGACTTCGAGGAAGACGAGAACGAAATCGAGAAAGGTGTTACACACTTCGAGGAAAGTGATCAAGACGAGGACGATGGTGGTGGCTGGGACGATGGTGGTGGCTGGGACGATGGTGCTAATGACCCAAAAAAACAAGGAAAGGTATAACATAACCGTCACTTACGTGTTATTCGTTATGTATAATGTTTATTAAATTTTAGACAATTTTGATTTTGTATACGTGTTATTCGTTATGTATAGGTTTATTAGAAGGGTGCCTATTAGAATTTAGACAAAGTTGATTTTGTTTACGTGTTATTCGTTATGTATAAGGTTTATTAGATTTTAAACAAATATAGTTTTAAACATAGTTTTAAATTACCGTTGTTTCAGGTATTTGCGACACTTCACGAGTTAAAGAATTGGGCTTACAAAACAGAAATTGCGAAAGGTTACGTCATTGTGACCCAACGAACGGTAACAAAAGGTGAAGATTCGTCAGCAAGGACAGTGAAGATATGGTTGCAATGCGACCGTGGAGGCACATGCAAAAGTAAAGCAACAGTTCGGCGTTCTGGTAGCAAGAAGATTGGGTGTCCTTTTAAAATGATAGGGAAACTAGACGCAAGTAGTGGCAATTGGAGCTTAGTGGTGAAGCAAAAGGATCATAACCATGAGCCTGCGGTATTTCTCGAGGGTCACGCGTTTGCGAGAAGGTTGACCCCAGACGAAGAATCATTGGTAGAGAGACTTTATATTCAAAACATGGAGCCTACGAACATACATTTAACCATAAGAAAACAAAACCCACAGAGCGTGTGCATTCTACGAGACATACAAAACGTGATAAAAAGATTAAAGTTAAAATGTACGGTGATCGGACTCCAATGCAGATATTGGAGCAAATGTTGCATGAAGGAAGGTATGTTTACCACACCCGGGTGAATCCCGAAACAAATGCGGTCGAGGAGGTTTTTTTTTGTTCATCGGTACTCGTACGATATGTGGCGTGCTTTCCCATATGTGTTGATGATTGATACCACTTACAAAACGAATGAGTATAGACTTTCGTTTGTTCAAATTGTGGGTGTGACATCGACACACAAGTCGTTTTGTGTCGCTCATGCTTTTATCTCTAAAGAAAAACATGATAACTTCTTGTGGGTCCTACAGAAGCTCAAAGGATTGTTGGAAGAGGGTATGGAACCGCGCGTGATAGTAACAGATTGCGATAAAGCTTTGATGAATGCTTGCGATAAAGTATTCCCAAAAGCATCCAAATTGCTATGTAGGTGGCACATCTCACAAAATATTCTAAAACACACCAAGGCAAAATTTGCAACGGCTGAAGAATGGAAAATATTCAAGCTTTCTTGGTCTCGATTGTGTAATTCTCCCACTGAGACGCTATACAATTATAACTTTGAGCGGCTATTTACACGACTGACTGACGATCATAGATCAGGTACGTATTATATTACAAACTATAGGGGCCTATTTTGACATTTTATGAAACTATAAGTTGAGGGACTTGTTTGTCGTTGTTTGAAACTTGCTTAAAAAATGGTTAAAACCAAGTCCAGGGACTAAACTGTCATTTATTGAAAGTTATAGTCTAGGGGTTATTTTGACATTATTTAAAAGTACAAAGTATTGGGCATAAAATGTAATTATTGAAATCTAAAGTATAAGGGTTGAAATAGCCTTGTTTGAAACTTATTTTAACTCTAAAATCTTAACCAAGTTAAATGTTGAATAAGAAATCCTTTAAAAAAAAATTAACTTAGTTAACTAGGTTAATTAGAATAACAAAAAAGGGGGGTTTCTTGTATAACCCGCCCCTTAGCAAGGATCGAACCTGGACCACTCGTGTAAAAGCACCCCTTCTTTACCAGTTTATCCTCCTGTACAGGAGCTGATGGATACCCTAACATTAGTTGTTTTATACTTTAAAAAAAGTTAACTTAGTTAACTAAGTTAATTAGAATAACAAAAAAGGGGGTTTCTTGTATAACCCGCCCCTTAGCAAGGATCGAACCTGGACCACTCGTGTAAAAGCACCCCTTCTTTACCAGTTTATCCTCCTGTACAGGAGCTGATAGATACCCTAACATTAGTTGTTTTATACTTTAAAAAAAAAGTTAACTTAGTTAACTACGTTAATTAGAATAACAAAAAAGGGGGGGTTTCTTGTATAACCCGCCCCTTAGCAAGGATCGAACCCGGACCACTCGTGTAAAAGCACCCCTTCTTTACCAGTTGATCCTCCTGTATAGGAGCTGATAGTTACCCTAACATTAGTTATTTTATACACTTCTTAAAATCCAACCGGGCACACACCTTTTATTTTATTTTTACGTTTTTTTATCACTTTTATAAAAACTAACATTTATATAAACTCATATACATCAAACCTGATTTACTAAAAATATAAACTATAATTATTTCCGGTTTTATCTAATTATTATGAATTAAGTTAGTTTTAATCTTATTAAATTCAATAAAAATAGTAAACTAATTTTATAAAACCTGAAAATTTTTATATAATTATTTTAACATCAGAATGATGTTCGAAAATATAAAATTGATATTTTTCCCAAAATTCGATTTTTAACCAATTTAATCCAATAATTACATAGTTTTATTTGTTTAATTAATTATTTAAAAATAGTTAATTTATCAGAAAAATTTTGTTTCAGCCTTTGGTCGGGGTGTTACAATACAAATATTACAAATCGTTATATTCTGTTTTTTTTTCAGGAGTTTTGGACTATTTGTATACTGTTTGGCTACTACCCTATAAAGAAAAGTTTGTTTCAGCCTGGACTAACACAAGCCCTAACTTTGGTCAACATACAACCAACAGAGTTGAAAGCCAACATGCTAAGTTTAAGAGATACCTTAAGGGGCCAAACAGCTCACTCCATAGACTTGTGTGGCTTGTTGACAAAGTTGTAGAGTCACAACGTATACAAATAAACCTCACTTTTCAGGATAGCTGGTCCTTGAAAATGGGGGACCACATGATATCATTCTTTGATAACCTACGTGGTAATGTTTCCCTGAAAGCATTAGATTTGTTGCTTGTGGAGAAGAAAAAGATACGTACGTTGCTCGCAGCAGGGGGCACTTGTGGTCATGTGCTTTTTACGAGTTGTGGGTTGCCATGTGCTTCTCGGATGGAGTGGTGGGAAAATACAAGTAATAAAAACAAGCTTCAACCGCTTATTCTACTTCATATGAATACCCACCCCCTCATTTCTAACTATTGTTTTTAAAATACAGATTGCAAAATTCCTCTTGCCGCCGTAGACAAATTCTGGACAAAACTAGATTTCAATGCTGAAGAACTTAAGGAAGACGATAATAATCTTCCGGAGGAAATGGACAGAGTCATGCAACAACTGAAGGCGCAACCACCGATAGTGTTAAAAAGTATGTTGTCGAAGATAAAGGAGGTGGTGAATCCAAGTATGACTGACCATCAACCGCCTGAGGTACAACAAGATACTCGGGGGTGCCCAACCTCTAAAGCACAACAAAAAAGAAGGAGGAGGTTGCGAGACGTAAAGATACCCGGTCCGAAGCAAAAGGAAAAAGCCAAAAGAAGGACGAGGACACTTAAAAGCCAGCAGTGCAACGCAGTCGTTCAAAGAAAAATAAGGCTAAAAAGACAGTTGAAATTATAGATGAAGATTTTCCACTGTTGGTGGGGGATAGGTACGTCAACAATCATTGACCTATATAATATCCTACGTATTTCCATACATACATTTTCCCTGATAAAGATTTTCCACAATATATTTTCCAATTACAGGTACAAAAACATGATCGATCGTTTTAAGGACTGACTTCCATCTATGTATAGAAGATACATAACACAAATGGAAGATGCCTAGCCTGACGGTAACTGTGGGTTTCGATCGGTGGCTATGGGTTTGGGGTTGGACCAGAATGCTTGGATGTGGGTCCGCCAAGAGCTACTGGATGAGATGTTCATTAACAAAGCCCGGTGGTGGCCTATTCTTGACTCTTTTGATCCGGGATTTTACACTACAGTATATCGATCAATAAACTGGTTGCACGTGGAACCTGCACCAATGGCATGCTGGATGTTCTTGCCATACACCGGATTGTTGGTGGCTAAAAAATTTGGTGTCGTTGTTCAACATTTAAGCAATGGTGTTTGTCAAACATACTTTCCCATGTTTGATGGTCCGGCGGAGGGCCATTCTGTTCTTTCGATTGCCTATGTGGAAGATGGCCATTTCATCATGGTTAAGTTAACGGATGATGGTCCGATGCCTCCACCGAATGGACTATGGAATATGTATCGAAGTACTGAAGCTATGGAGTGGGAGACAATGTACATGTCTCGTCTTTCAGAGGGTAAGAAGTTACTTCGTAGTAATAGAAGTGTTCGAAGAGACTTTATTAACTTGTTGTAGGTTCTCGTTGTAACACGTAAAACTGTTTAATCGTATTATTATGTTTTATTTTTTTTAATTTACATTCTATTATCTTTTGAATATAGTGTAAGCAACATTTATTTTATAAAAAATGTTAATTACATTGTTTTATAATGTAAAAACACTTATTTACATCACTATTTTTATTAAAAGAAAGGCATCATATGCAGCATATTGGGCAATGAGAGGTGTATACCAGCCTCTATATGCCGCTCATAGCACAATAAGCGGCTGCTGGTAAGCAATCTATAAGCCACGTATTGGCTTATGAGGAGTGTATACCGACACAAACAATATTTCAGCTCACTAAAGAGGGAAAACTAGATCAAAATCAATTCAAACACAAACACACCAAAACACCAAAAACACACACAATTCTCTCCCGTATACCATTTTTATCCCGTATCGAACCATACGGTGCGAATTTTCACAAGAGGTTAGTAACATCTTCATCTTTCCTTTTTGTTATTGTTTTTTTACGGGTCTTTTTTTTTTGTTTTTTCTGAAATATTTTGGTTGTGGTGTTTGGCGGTAGAGGTGTTTGACGGTGGTGGTTGTTAGAGTGGTTTAGGTTAGGACGGTGGTGGTTGTTAGAGTGGTTGAGGTTAGGACGGTGGTGGTTGTATCTATGGGTTAGGGTTTGACGGTGGTTGTGGGTTGGATGTGGTGGTTGTGGGTTGGCTGTGGTGTTTGTGGGTTGTCGAAATTTTATTAATATTTTGACAAAATATTAACTTTTAATTGTTGCAGATATGTCGTCAGATGAGGAACAACAGGCACCAAATGGTGGTCCGGTATTCAATCCGATGGCCGGGGGTAATTGTGAGTAGTACGATTTTTTAGACTTCCCCCAGAGTAGTACAGAATACAGACGTTTTGCCAAGTTCCGGGGTATGAGAGTGAGGCAGCAGAGGGCGTTGTGTTGGGACGCGTTACGGGAGTGTGGCGAGGAGCAGAGGGCCCGGGGTATAATCGGGGAAAATAACCCGTGGGATCGTATGTTTTTTTATGCGGCTGGGCCTTCTTATAGGCCTATGGTGGTGGAGTTCCTCTCCACGTTTATCTATCGACCACGGCCTGCTGAGCAGCCTAACTCAGATATGGACGATCCAATGGTGGAACCACCCCCTGCTGAGGTAACTTTCTGTTTATTCGGGGAGCGACATAATATGTCGCTGCGTCAGTTTGCTTTGGCCACCGGATTCTACACTGATGAGGAGTTGGTTCAGGATATTTATACCACAGCGATCACATCTATGCCTGATGATCAGTTGCTTGCTTGGTGGCCCACCCTCTGTGATGTACCCTTCGGTCATAAGGCCCGTGTCTCGTTGATTACTGACCCACTCGTTCGCTACATACACTGTTGCATTGCCACGTCGATATCTGGGCGTGGCAAAAGCAACGAGTGGGTCACGAAAAACGACATGTTCTATCTTTACTGTTTATTCACGGGGACGCCGTGCGCCCTCCATCGCTGCCTGGCGGAGTATTTCGCCTCATTTTCCCGACGTCAGAAGCGTGGTGGATTGCACGGAGGGGCGTTCATCACGCGTATTGCCCAGCATTGCGGTCGGTATTTTCCATTCATCGGTGAGTTGCCACCGCCTGCCCATTTCGAGTATTTGGGTATTAGGACGATGAGAGGGATGAACTTGGCGGTGAACTTTCTGGGCATTGGTTATCGGTTTGTCGGTGAGAACGAACAAATTTTCGTAGCCCAGCCGTTAGTACATCAACATCTGCTGGACGCTG
Organism: Helianthus tuberosus; assembly: GCA_030545235.1. Lineage (NCBI taxonomy): Eukaryota > Viridiplantae > Streptophyta > Magnoliopsida > Asterales > Asteraceae > Helianthus > Helianthus tuberosus. The sequence goes on along the minus strand of CM060452.1, from coordinate 12,827,136 downwards.
CGGAGGTGGATATGCCCCATGTTGTTGATGAGCCTATTGGAGAGGGTGACGTCGAGCCTGAGGTTGAGTAGGGGCATCCGCAGGAGCCGCCACAGCATCCTCGGCGCGTCTATCATGCGGTGAGGTTGCCTCAGTCCACTCAGCGTCTCCTCGAGAGGCTTGTGGCGGGTCAGACGGCTGTGATGGGGAGGTTGGCGCTGCAGGATCGGCGGATGGACCGGATGGAGGATATGATGGAGTGGATGATGGCTAGCGAGGCTGTTAGGCGTAGCGAGGCGGGGTTGCCGGTTCGAGACCCGCCACAACCACGAGTGTATCCGGGGTTCGGCTCGGAAGCCGGCCCGTCCGGCACGCAGGCAGGCCCTTCCGGCACGCAGGCAGGCCCGTCCGGCACGCAGGCAGGCCCGTCTGACACGCAGATGCAGTTGACATGTTATGATGATAGTGGTTCTGATGACAGTGACGAGGAAATGGCTTAGGAGTAGTATTTATCTGTTTCGTTTGGTTGTATTTTGGGTTTAATTTGGTTGTACGAACAAATATTTATTCGTCTTTTGTTATTTATGTTTAGTTGTATGCCCGGTTGTTTTTGTATAAACGTTTAATCTTTTATCAACATGTATGGATGGTAACATGTTTAATATTTTATCAGCATCTATGTTGTATTTTGGGTTTAATGTGGTTGTACGAACAAATAGGTATTGGGATTCTTATAACGAAGGGGTATATTGGTCTTTTTTAAAGGTATTGGGATGTGCAGAAGGGGTATAAACGGTTATAAGAATTTCAGGGACTGGATTTGAAAAATTAGAATTACAGTTAGTTTTTAATAACTGTGCAGGGACTGTTCTTGTGCAAAACAAACCTCAGGGACTGGATTTGAAAAATTAGAATTACACAAATAAAAAAGGGTTTAATGTGGTTGTACGAACAAATAGGTATTGGGATTCTTATAACGAAGGGGTATATTGGTCTTTTTTAAAGGTATTGGGATTCTTATAACGAAGGGGTATATTGGTCTTTTTTTAAAATGCTAAGCATGTGCAGAAGGGGTATAAACGGTTATAAGAATTTCAGGGACTGGATTTGAAAAATTAGAATTACAGTTAGTTTTTAATAACTGTGCAGGGACTGTTCTTGTGCAAAACAAACCTCAGGAGTTGAAGATGGTGACCATGGAGCTTGTTAAGGATGATGGGTTACACGATTAAAAGTGTTTTTTTTTTTGGGGGGGGGGGGGGGGGTAATTTTATGTATTCCAGCTAAACTTTCAAAATATCAAATATGTTAAAATCATGTAAGGCATTGTACATGTACCTTAGAGACTTGTGTTCTATAAAATATGATATTACATATATGTATAGAAGTAGGTATCAAGTTTGGACCAAAAAGAAAAAAAAAAGTGGTAAAGTGTGTTTGTGTGCCTTGCATAAAGGTCCGAGAAAGAAAGTTAAGCCCTTCTTTTGGCATTTCTTATTAAAATTGGTTTTTACCTAAAATGATTTTTGGTTGGAACAAAATTAACACACTCTTATGAGAGCTTAGAAATCATGTATGAAAATGTTAGATATGTTTAATTTGATAAGTTAGCAAGCAATAACTGATGCATTTGAAGGATTTCTGTCATAGACAATAAAAATTTACCTAAGAGTGTCTTTCCTTAAGATATATGCCAAGCTAACCAAATTATTACCTCAATAAGGCTGCTCAGAGTAGGAGCCATGGAATTAGGTGTGGCAAACTGGAATGGTTCTCTGCACTCTGAGGAATTTTGGGGAAAACCCGCGACAATGAGAAAGCTAAATCTGGGAAAATAAGACGACTTCCTCCACCCAAATGTCGCATTAGATCCAACATATATACCTTATTTATATAGGAATTTTCGATTTTAATAATCTCAACTATTAACATATTGGCCTCCAATGGACCCTGACTAATAGAACCCTAACGTCGTTAGTCTCCGGCCGCCGGGAAACTGTTTATTGGCTAGAAAAAGGTTCTTAAAGGTCCGATATAAGGTTACAAAGAGGTTTGGGACAAAAACGTTGAGTTCTTCGGCCAAAAAGTTGAGTTTCTGACCAAAAAGAAGTTTTCCAGTGATTTGATTTTCTGGCGACTTCAATAATTGTGGTTTTTACTAGGAGAAGGTTCCTAAAGGTCCGTAATAAGGTTACAAAGAGGTTTGAGACGAAAATGTTGAGTTAACATCGTTTTGGACTAACTTAACAAATACTTTTAGACTAACTTAACATCATTCTATTAGTTATATTCAACTAGGATCCATTGAAGGACAAGTATGGTGTCACCGGTCACGATAGTTCCAGCTTCATTCTCGTATATTTAAGTTGTAGTTAAAAAGACCGTAGTTGGACTTTGGCTTGGGTCGGCGGATTCGCCTTTAAATGTGCACTAGTTTACTTGTCCCATCGGTCAGCGATGCGCTCCTACCCTAGATTTGACAGGTCGTGCCTCCGGCGTTGTTATGTTGAAGAAATTATAGTGCTTAAAGCAATCCTGTCACTCTGTATACATGAGTATGGGATAACCTCATAGGATTTCGGTCCTATTACGTTGGCCTTTGGGATAGGAGTAATGATTACCAGAGACAGTCAGGAACATTTGTATTCTATACAGAGGTGGAATTCTTCAATTTATGAAAGAGGAACAACTGTGAAAGTATTTGTCAAGGATGTTTTTTATTAACATAGAATGAAAGTTGGGGGGATCGAAGATGTACAAACACCATCTTTGTCTCAGTCATAAACGATGACGACTAAGGATTGGTGGATGTTACTTTTAGTACTCCATTGGCACCTTATGAGAAATCAAAGTTTATGACTCCATTGGCACCTTATGAGAAATCAAAGTTTTTGAAAGACTATGATAAGCTCTTTCTTGAGTCCATGGGTGGTAGGGCATAGTCGTTCTTAGTTGGTGGAGAGATTTGTTTGGTTAAATTTGTTAATGAATGAGACCTCAGCATGCTAACTAGCTATGTGAAGATATCCCTCCATGGCCGGCTTCTTATGGGACTAGGGGTTTTTATACCACAGAGGTTTGAGGCAATAATTGGGTCTGTGATTCCTTTAGATATTATGGGACGCATGTGCGCTTGATATAAACAAAAGTGCATCTATTTTTATATCAATTTACACCCACTTTTTATTAAGTTTTGTTAAAGAAATTATTAAAATAGGCTTCTTTTTTGTTTATTTATTTTCATGATAAAAAGAACCCAAATTGAACAAAGGAAGCAAAAAACGAGCGAAAATTAGGGGTGAGCAAGTTTAGGTCCGGACCGAAAATAACCGAGAACCGAACCGAAAATATACCCGATCCGACCCGAACCCAAGTACCTAGGTATTTAGATCGGTTCCAATTTTTCATATTAAATCGGGTTGGGTTGGGTCAGTTCTCGGTTCTTTTCATGGTGAAACCCAACTTGGACCTATGGACCGGAACCGACCCTATATTTAGGGTAGTGAATCGGTTCTGTATTTTATGTTTGATCGGTTCTTGGGTCGAGTAGGGTCGGGTTTTTCCTTTTGCTCACCCCTAGCGAAAATCTAAAAAAATAAAGAAAAGTTGTACATACACGCCCCATATCTTGGATCCAAAAACTGTTAGCACCTCTAGAAGATTATAGAGTGAAGCCCAAACACACTACATGCCCTGATGGCACGTCCCGTGTCTTGGCTCTAAACGACAAGGGTTGACTTTTGGAAAATTTGGAAGATCCGAGGGACCACAAGAGTTGACCACAACCTGTTTCTGGCATACACGGCCCGTGCCTCGCTAACTGGCTATAACAGGTCATATGGCCATACATGGAGCATGCTTGGAAGGCACGCCCTGTGTCTGGGCCTCTAGCAGTCTATAAATACAAGGCCAGTTTTACCATATTCACTTGCTCCTTTATTCATCCCTTCTCCACAACACATTTCTATTCTACTCACTATCTCTAATCATTGTAATCACTAAGAAAAAACACAAGAATCATAGTGTAATCAAAATTTTGATGATTAATATAATCTTGTCATGTTTGATAAAAACTAGTTCCATGGCCATTCTTGGCTAAGTTTCTTGATGGTGTTTCGGGGAAACTTACCTCCTTGATGGGGAGTTAACTACGGCAAACCATGGGTGAATAAGATGTGTGTGTGTGTGTGTGTTAGCTTTGGTTAATTAATATTAATAGTTTATTGAAAGTGAGGAAGTATCAGTGTCAAAATTAGCTTGGGTCATTAGTCTTTCGGCTTAACCCTTAAAATCTTCCAATAATCTTGCATCACCATTAGCTTGGGTCATTCATGTTTTCTATGTCTATTTAGAGTCGAAACATGTTGATGCTCCGTAAGGAGGTTAAAGGTTTTGGAATGGGACTTGCGGTTGGTAAGCTCTTCCCATTACGTGGCGCTGGTACCAAAGCGTAAAGGACTTAGTATTTATAAAAGTAACTACCTTAGCGGAATTAGCAACTCACCGAAGGAGTCATAGTGACAAGTAAAACCCCCTTAAAATATTTAATTAACTACAACTAAATCATAGTGGTATATACTTTCCACGCTGATTTGGCAGTACCATTATGGTTTGATCCGGCCTTGAGTGGTGTTTCTTTGCGGATTCAAAACGATATGGTCAAGTGTGCTGGGATCCCGACCCAGGTACTACACAACTTTATGCATTAAGACAAATAGTTTCTCGTCTGACAATCAAGCCCTTTTAACCCCTAGTAAGATTTAGTTAACAAAGCATCAAGAGTTAAGTTGATCTAAACACCCTTTTTTCTTTTCATTGACTACTATCTTTTAATTGACCTCTTCATTTTTATTTTAAGCCGCTTTTATTTTAAGTCATTTTTAACCTTTTACTTTTGATTGATTTTACTAGACGCTAACGAAGACTTTGTACTAAAGCTCGTTGTATTCTTGGACGACCTCGGTATCTTACCATAACTATATTACGCAAACAATGGGTGCACTTTCCCAACGTGAAATGTAGTATAACAGTATTTTATCGTGTTTTTATAAATATTAAAACTTGAACTAGTGCATAAAACGGCTAAAAATATACCATCTTTTACGTGCACACCACACCACGTCAACGCTACACTGATGTATTCAACAATTATATAGCCTCGGCCGACAGGCCCAGGAAATCTTCGAAATTTCATCGTGATGAGGATAGATCATTGTAATTATTGGTCTAAAACGATAAATTCCTTATAAGTCGGAGTAATCAGCTAGCATTGACTACATCCATGCCCATTGTACACATTGCCTCTCGCTAGCTAACGATTGAATATTCTGATGAAGTGTTAGGATCGTGGAGATGTGGGCGGTTCCCTCCTGGGACGTCATAAGAATTCCACTAAACCTTATCATTTAGAGGAAGAAGAAGTCGTAACAAGGTTTCCATAGGTGAACCTATGGAAAGATCATTGTCGAACCCAACATGATAGAACTACCCGTGAACAAGTAAAAACAACCGACCTTAGAGGGTTCAAAGCTTTTGTTTTGATCCTTGTGAGGTCCTATCGACGTGAGTTCTTGCTTGCCCCATACCTATTGGACATCATGGATGTCAGATTGACACAATAACATACCATAGCACGACACGTGCTAAGGGAAACTAAACTCAAAGGGCCCATGGCATTGCGCCTTGTTTGTGATGTGCAAGATGTACGTGGTTTTTTTTGAACCTAAAACGACTCTTTGCAACAAATATCTCGACTCACAATTGATAAAGAACGTAAAAGATGTGAAATTTGGGGTGAATAATATATAAATAAATTAATTAATATTAAGAGAAATAAATTGTACTCATTGCATATCTCAAAAAAGTCATAATATTTACTTGATACTAAAAAATAACACTAAGGTTATTATATTTTTTTAAAATTTTATTTTCGCCTATATAAATCTATACTATATTATAATACATATAAGGAGAACATAAAAATAATTTTACATAGTTTTAAAAGTTTAGTATAATTTTTAAAGCATATGTACAATCCTTTCAAACATATTCTTGACTTTTAACCAACTTTCTACATGATTTTTAAATGACCATAACATTTTCATACATTGATATTTTTTCAATAAATAAATCATGAAAACAAACATTTTATCCTCTTTAATTTGAGTATCACATTACTACAGTTTTTAAATAAAAACTAAATTAACATGCTATGTTATTTGACCAGTGTCTATGTTCCCTGCTGCATCATGTGGGATATTCTCTGGTATATAATATACGCTTTGATCCCATTTAACATTTTCTTAATTCTGTTTTTTTTTCTTATAGCTCGCATTCATTACATTTAAAGAAAATATGTATACGTGGTTGTGTTTAGCTTTCTTTTCTCGAAGTTTCAGTATAAATTTTGATGAAAATCGGGTTGTATTCGAGATAGAGTATTTATTTGGTATCGGAGGCTATATCGAGTGTCAGTGTCGCATTGGTATCAAGATGAACGAAACCAACTCTTACCATACATCGTCAGTAATCGGAAACGTTATTGATTTTCTTTATTATGGTTTTCGGTCGATGTAAAATAAAATTTTATATTTTTGGTTACACGACTTTATTTTTTGTGTTATATCAAACATTTTTTTTATAAACAAACTTACTTTAGTATCGAACGAACTTTTTATTTGTTCTATACGATTTGTGTTCGTAATAATATATTTTTTTGTGTCGCAAGGCATACTGATTGCTAATACTCTACAAGTAACGAAACGAATTATACCAATACCGACCGAACAAATTCAATACCACTATTGGTGTTACTGGAACCAATGTAGGTTTTCGTTTTTCTTGTTTTCAATCAATATAACAAATTTTGTTTTTTTTTTCATATATAATGTTTTATTTAATACCGATTATATCGTCACAACGTACTTATTTTTATATACGTTTAGATATAAACTTTTCAAAACCGAGTTGCCGCAACACATGGATATAAACCACTCGGTTAAACCAAGTTGGTAATTTGAATTATGTATTTGAGGTGTCTTAAAAACCGTTTATGATATGACATTTTACTACAAGAAAATATATACGTGGACACTACTTTTTTAGGCCTAAGGGTGAAGGGAGTGGTTAAACACTTTGGAGTGGCAAACCAAAAAACCGATCAATCAGAGCGCGCCATGTCAATCAGTCAAAAGTGTTTAAACTTTGGTGAAAAGTGTTGGCAATGGTTTAAACACTTGGTGAAGTGGTAAACTATTTTTTTTTTAAAAAAAGGAAAAAGTTGTGATTGGTTGAGATAGGAATGGACCCCACCCCCACACCCCCTCTCTCTCTTCTTCCTCCCCTTGCCGATTCGGTAATGCCTCACCGAAAACACCCCATTTCGACAAACACCTCATGCGGCAAATGGGTTGGCGGTGGTTTGCCGCCCATTGCCGATTCGGTGATGTGGGTTTGCCGCATCGACTCCCTTCACCCTAAAGGCAATGTTTTAAAAACCGTTTTTTAAATTAAATCGGATTAGGCTAAAAAATGGTTTAACCGATTGAATCAGGTTGTACCGAGCGGTTCAATCAGGTTAACTAGTTAACTCTATAATTTCATAAATTACAACATCAACTCAAAAGTTAATAAAAAAATGCATGATTACATATTAAAAGATAATCCAAAAGCTAATCCATAATAAAAAGAATAATCCAAAAGATAACTGAAAGTCATTCGATTTTCTAACAAGCTCTTTTAAATGTAAGTGTACAATATGTTTAAATCATTTGAGTGTTGATGCCATTTTTGGATGAGCTTATTTTATCTCCTTATGACTTACTGGCTTTTTGGAAAAGAAGTTTTTTTTTTTTGTGAAATGGTGTTTGGGTAATAAGGTGAAAATGAGTTTTTTAAACATTGAAAATGAGAAATGAAAAAGTCACTTGGTTGTGACTTTTCTAAAAAGGAGATAAGGATGTTAAAATGTCAATAAAGAGAACTGAAAAAGCTCATCCAAACATGCCCTGAATACATCAAGTTCATGATCGCATAAAAGATGAAATTCGCTATTATCATTATCCTCATCAACTAGATGATAACTATTTTCGTTTCATACAATATTAAATAAGAAGTTTTAGTTACGAATAATTATAATATATAAAAATTACGTAAGATAAGTAACATATATAATAAAAATAAGTAATAACTAAAACTAAAATAACCTTGGGTCGGTACCAGTATTACGTTTCAAACCGGTATACCGGATTTTACCGCCGGTACAAACCTTATGTCGTTTCACTTATTTATCGGGGTGTTTCGTACATGATTTACTTCTAGAAACGGTAATACCAGTATAAGCCGATATTTACCGGTTTTTAAAACATTGCCTAAAGGATCTCACATCGTCTTCATAGGTTGGCAAAGTGTGAGGAAATTTTTGGCAGAGTTCTGGAAAAATTTGCTGCTTAAATTAAACATCTTTTACCCATTAAACTTTGTAGAGATAACATCTCATTCCTATAGGATAAAAATATATATATTTTTTTATTTTCTTATATTTTCATCCCTACTGAGAAAGAATAAAAAGATATTTATAGTTGTAGAGACGACTTATCGTTTTACAGTTGTCTCTACAAATTGAAACTAAAAAATGTTTTTAATTTATAAAAAAAATAATAGAAAAACTATTTTAACCCTATAGGAATGATAGCCTTGCTTAAAAGATAGAAGACAATATCGAAACGACATATCTATAGATTATCTATAGATCTATAGAGACTAACATTAAAACATTTTCTGGTAGTATATATCTAGTCCCCCAATATTCAAAAAACAACACCCCCAAAAGATATTCTTTGAAAAAAAACCCAATTAGGCGAAGTTTATCCAAAGTCGATCTCCCGATACTTTAAAGATGCTTTCATATATTATTTCTTGCAATAAGCCACATGTAGCGATGTTAAATTATCCAAAGTCGATCTCCCTATACTTTAAAGATGCTTTCATATATTATTTCTTGCAATAAGCCACATGTAGCGATGTTAAATTTTTTAATGGCCGACACTTTATGCTTTCATTGTATTATTTCTTGCAATTGCAATAAGCCAGGTGTAGCGATGCTAAATTTTTTAATGTGAGACTTATTTAACGTTAGAAACTCAAACTGATATGGGTGTAACGAGTTTTGAGTCTGAATATCATATGTGAAACATAACAAAAGTCAATGAGATTAAAGTATAAATATAACTGTAAGTCTGTAAAGTAATTTTGTATATAGAGTTAAGTTCACGTACAAAGTGTCTTATCGTACAAAACGTACGAAAGGCATGAAAAAACAAAAAAAATGCGTTGACATTTTCGTAATTATTTACTCGTTGAGTAATGATCAAAATTACTCTACAAATGATTCTGTAGAGTAATTTTGATCTTGTAAAGTAATTTTGTAAAACGTTCTTGTAGAGTAATTTTGATCTTGTAGAGTAATTTCGTAAATTGTTCTTGTAGGGTAATTTTGATCTTGTAGAGTATCATAATTACTCTACAAATGATCTTGTATGGTAATTTTGATCTTTTAAGATAATTTTGTAGAGTATCATAATTACTCTACAAATGATTTTGTACAGTCATTTTGAATTGTATGTTATTTGATAATTACCATACAAGTTCAAAATTACTCTACAAGATACAGTTGTAGAGTACAAGATCAAAATTACTCTACAATAACATTTTACAAAATTACAAGATCAAAATTACTCTACATAATCATTTGTAAAGTCATTTTGATAATTACTAATAATTACGAAAATGTCACCGTATTTTTTCAGCAAAACCTTCAGTTCGTACGTTTTGTACGTTAAAGTTATTTGTATTTGATTTTTTGTCATAGTGTATAATATAATTATAATTATATAAAAGACAAGTATACATATAAATATAGTCTGAGTTGAACTTGTTGTACCATTGCTTAAGAATCAAGCTCGAACAATAGCGATATGATTTTGAAAAGAACTAAACTTGAACTCGACCTTAGTCAGATTTAGATTCTGCCAACTTGTTTACATCGTAATGTGATGATTTACGACTTTTCGATATGCTTCTCAAATTCTCTTTTCACTTGATTCAAAATACTTTCTCATCGACTCCCATATGCGTTTCACTTTTTAAATCAAAGAACACCAGTTTTCGCTGACAATATTGAACCACTTAATAAAATATTAAAAGTCTTTTCAAAAAAAAAAAAATATCTATCTATCTACTGTAATAAAAGAAACCACTTTAGGGACACTTGTCATTATATTAGGCCATCTTTTATAGATAATTATTATTTTAATTTAATCTCTTATAATTAATTATAGATAATCATTCTACTAAATATTATTTAATTTAATATCTTATATTACAGATAACCCTCCTACTAAATATTATTAGTTTAATATCTTATGGATAATTATTATTTAGTTTAATCTCATTTTCATTTATAATATTATTTATTTGAATTAATTATATTTGAACGTTTTGTTTAGTTTGGTATCAAATAAATTTTACGAAACTTAAAATAAAATTAACTAATAGTATTTATCATTTATACATTTACGGAGTTTTAAATAAATGGTTAAATTTATTGAGACTTCGTTAACATATTTTGCAACAACAGAATAATCTATTTTTATCACGAAAACCAAACTTTGTATTAATATATTAAATATTTTTATTTTCACTATACAAAATTGCATTTACTCGATCCATGTAACACATGAGGTTTTTAAGATATAACTTTTTATTATTTGATATATAAAATTAGATTTATTCAATTCGTACAATACACGAGGTTTTTTAAGGATACATATTTTTTATTATTTAGTACAGAAAATCACATTTATCCAAACCGTGTAATGCGTGTATTTTTAAAGATGTATTTTTTATTGTTTGGTATATAAAATTACATTTATTCAACCTGTGTAATAAATGAGGTTTTTTAAAGACGTATTATTTTATTATTTGGTAAACAAAATTACATTTATTCAACCCGTACAATAAATGGGGTTTTAAAGATATATTGTTTTATTATTTAGTATATAAAATTTATTTATTCAATCCCGTGTTATACACGGAGTTATAACCTAGTAAAATAATAAAAAAACAAGTTGATAGAAACAATGAACATTAATATACAGGCCCGAATTAAATGAGTGGAAGTGTGAAACCGTCCTCATCAATCCCTAAAGGAAAAAAACAATATATATAAAATCAATGGGCATAGAGATTCGTTTACTTTAATATCTATAAAAAACCTATTTTAATACGTATAAAAACCAATTCATCTCATCAAACAAAACCCACCTCTCCAACACACACACAAACACAACAAAATGCCAGAATCCAAAGCAGAAAAAACTTGTATTTTTCGAGTGGGTTACGCTTTACCCACAAGAAAAACCGATGCATTCATGGTGGAACCATTCATCACATACGCAAAACAAAGACACATTGACTTCATCCCAATAGACACCACCAAACCACTAACCGAACAAGGTCCATTTGATTGCATAATTCACAAACTATACGGTCATGAATGGAACCACAACCTCGAACACTTCTTCAACACCAACCCTAACGCCACCATCATCGACCGCCCCTCGGCCATCCAACGCCTCCACAACCGCATCTCAATGCTCGAACCAATCGCCCAACTCAACATCCCCAACATCAACATCCCAAACCAACTTCTCATTCAAGATTTCGACTCGTTTAAAAACATTCAAACATTAATTACTAGATTAACATTTCCACTGATAGCAAAGCCTTTGTCGGCTGATGGGTCCACCAACGCACACAACATGTCATTAGTACTTAACCATGCAGGGTTAACCAAAGGGCTCAAACTAGACCCACCCATGGTGCTTCAACAGTTTGTTAACCATGGTGGTGTAATCTTTAAGGTTTACGTAGCCGGGGAGTATGTAAAGTGTGTGAAAAGGAGCTCGTTACCGGATGTTTCAAGCGAGATGATGGAGAAGATGGAATTGGAATATTCCGGTGGAGTTATGAGTTTTTCTCAGATTTCAAGTGTTGTGATTGCTGGTGATGATGCATGGGATGGTGATAAAAAGTCCGAGAAGCCGAAAATGCCGGAACCGGAGTTTGTTGTTGAGGTGGCTAGTGGATTGAGAGAGGCTCTGGGGTTGCATCTTTTTAACTTTGATATGATTAAGGATGATAAGAGTGATGGGTATCTTGTGGTTGATATAAATTACTTTCCGGGTTATGAGAAGTTACCATTATATGAATCTGTGATGGTTGATTTCTTCTTGGATGTAAAGAAATCACAGGAAGAAAAGAAGAAGATGATGGAGAATGAGAACAAGAATGTTGATGATCATGACCTAACACAAGCTTTGATATGATTAAGGATGATAAGAGTGATGGGTATCTTTTGGTTTGTTCTTTGTGTTGGTTAGTCATTTCAAGGATGAGTTTCATGTTTAGAGGATGCTTTTGAGTTTTGACGCATAGTCATCACTTTTTGTTGTTGCATACTGTTATTTGTTCTTTTTGTATGTTAAAAGGAGGTGACTGATTTTCATACAAAACCTTGAGATTATTAGAGCTAAAAGTTATAATATGTCACATCACTTAACATTTTCGTTTTATTCGATCATGTAATGTCACTATATACATAAGGGGTAAACCATCTACTATTAACTCCTACCTTCTTTAGTAGTGCCACTTATATATTCCTACCATCTTTCTTTTTTTCTTTTTTTTATATAAACAAATATATCATATGAATTTAAAATATACAAAACAACATATTCATTAAAATTAAAATCCACATAAAATACATAATTAAACTTACAAAAACAAGATAAATAAACGTAAACAAACTACATAGTTAAACGAACACAAACATGACAATTAAAAGTACGTAAACAAACAAGATAATCAGACAAACAAAACCTAGATAAATAAAAATACTAATCATGAATGCCTGAAGAACCATCAGAGTTGGCATGCGAATGCACAAGTTGTTGCATACGAGGATGGTTTCTTAGTAATCGCCAAGGCTCAATGTAAGTAAATTCTCCGTTGTATCTAATTTGGTATTCACAACAGGCCTAGGCAATCCTTTGTGCCTTTGTTAAGTCGTGACCATTGGCCATCGTAATATGTAGAGTTGATGAAATTTGCAACCTCCCTAAACATAAAACAAAACTTAACCCAAGCTTGGTGCGAAGAGCGATAGGAAGAGCGATAGGTTTCGCCTACACATTGGCGGAATTGTTGAAATAAGTCTATTCTAAATTCAACGTATCCTCGTCTGTTTTTATAACGTGCAACCAAGAGTTGACCAAAAGTAATTCTTCATCTATGTTCCACTCTTTTGCCATTTTTTTAGAGTATGTGAGAGTGTATTGTTGAGTTATTTTTATAAAATTGGTGTGAGATGTGTATGTATCTATAGTGGGTTTTAAATAAATAATAATAATAAAATTTAATAAAAATGATCATTCAACGGACAAATGCATTCAATGTATACAATAGTATCAAGCGGCAAACACCTAAACCCTCCCCTACGTAAAAATGTTTAACCACACACAATGTTGCGTCGTGTTAACTCGTAAAATTTAGAATAAAACGTAAAGCGAAAATTTTGCGAAATATGAAAAGTATAGAGGACCAAAGTTGAAAGTGAAAAAGTTGTGAGGTTAAATTGTAAAAGATGATGTACAACAGTTTAATGCATACAAGTGTTACAAATTATATCTATACTAGGAGCCACATGGGAGGAGCTTAAAGTTCAAGCACCACTACACATGGTCTTATGCTTGCTACAGACTCACGCATTCTCATGGGGCACCCTACGCAATAATCACTTGTACTTTCTTGTGGCTCAAAGTTGTAAATCCACATTGGTTACAACCATAGGATGCATAATACATCTACAAAGCTTGATGTACAAGCTTTAATGCAAAAAAATGTCTACAAAGCTTAATGTACAAGCTTTAATGCAATAAAATGCTGCAAATTATATAATATATAATTTTTATAAAAGTAAATACATAATAACAATGACAATTGTAGAATTCATAAAAACAAATAAGATCAGCTATACTAGTAGTGACTAGTGAGTTATCATATCTAGTGATTAGTTGTGACTAGTGAGTTATCATATCTAGTGATTGACTTATTTGCTTGATTTCAAGAAAGAAAATCATAATTTCGTATTATTATATAACGAGTGAGTAGCGTGTGAAATTAAAACTTATATCGAAACGTGGAAAAAGTTAGTACATCGCAGTAATATATTTAGAATTTTATAAAACCATGTATTTACTAAGAAACAAGATATGGTATATTAAAACATCGAAGACAATAGAAACCAATATCATTACCGGTACCAACGTTGTTGTTCGGTCGGTATCGGCGTGGTTTGTGTAGATTTCTAGTAAGGTACCGGTAATCGATAGATTTACGAAGAATAAATTACATTATTCAGAACACAACCCGCTTTGTTACGATACCGGTACTCGGTATTGTTTACGATAATAAAAGTACGACAGTTTCATTACATAAAAGTTGTCTTGTGTAACCCAAGAAAATAAAGTTGTGGTTTGCATCGATCGAAAACCATAGTAAGGAATATCATTGCCATTTCCTGTAATATCAATGATGACACTCGATATAGCCTACAATACGAAAAAAAATTTGATATTTAAAATACAACTTTGTTTTTTATAAAACTTATACTGGACGATCCAAAAAAAAAATTAAACACAGTTGTGTATTAAGTTTTTTTACAAAACTTAAATAAACAAAAGTTATATGAGAAAAATCAAATTAGTAAATATTAAATAGATTAAAGACTATATTATAAGTCTTAGTTCATTTTACAAGTTGATGAATGAAAGTTATTAATGAATAAATAAAAATTTAAAAGATTAAAGATGTATATCATCTTGGTATAAAAAGTGAAAATGAAATTAATAAAAAGCCCAAATACACTTGCACATTAAAACATGCTAAAAAAATTTGAGGTGTAATTGTTCATCACTTATGTTTTATAGTAAACTGCAACGCTTCGCAACAAGCTTTTGGTCGATATTAGCTAGGTTCCATAAAGTGCTAATCGGCGCTCATAATAGAAACCGAAAACAACACGTAATACTGACACGTGTTTTACATCGATAGAAACCTATAAAAATAAATTACAGTACTAGTACCGTTGTTCAACTTGTACCAATTCGGTTCGTCATGGTAACTGTTACTATACTACCACTCATGATAGCTTACGGATACTGAATAATACTCAAGTGCAAATACAAATTCGTTTCCAATAAAAGTTATAAATGAAAAACATAACATGGTTAAAAGTAATTATTATAATAAAATAACAAATAAAATTGTTCATGATAATATAATAAAAAAAGTTAAAAGCTAAAAAGAAAAGAAAACATTAATAAAATATCAGTAATAAAGTAAAAGAAAAACAATTATAAATCATTACTTATTGTATCAATTACAAAAGCCTTTTCTTAATTGAATAGCACAAAATTATTGATAAAAAAAATATGCACCAAAAAGAACAAAAAGCAGGTGTCGAACTCATTTCCAACTAATAAAGTTATAAACGCTTGTGTAGTTGAGCGTGATGAAGGGGTTATGTAACCCATAGTGTCTCATAGCGTTCAGAACACCGTCCTAGACTCTTGGGGCGCTATGAGGGGATTAATTGAAGGGGTGATATACATAGCGGCGGTATAGGGGGCTTTCTCTCACACAAACATATATATACAGTATATACATATATATATAACCACCTATCTATATAATCTCTCACTACACACTCTAGTTACGTAACCCACTTTTTTTACACATTTATCACGTGTCATATATGTCACACCCCGACCCGCAGCGCAATAGGTGACTGGGGCATAATCCGATTGCTCATAGCTTATGACAACATCATTAAAAGTTGAAATATTAAATGATTTAATTTGATAACTCACAAGTACAAACAATGATCGTAATACAACATAAATCCGGTTTATTTCTGTAAGGCATCTTCCCTAAATGTCATTATCCAATCTTTAAACATGTTTACATGTATCATTTGGAAAAGGGTCTACATATTTACACACCTCATTGCCTATTTCCACACCCTCCAAGACGTCTCGTATAAAGCTATAGGAGGCGTATAGGTTTACTTTTCCGACCAGCTTCTACACCAGTTACATCAGTCACCTCAGACGGGGAGTCTAGGCCTGTACGAGGAAGGATACGAGGGGCATAAGACGCCTCGTATAGGCCTATACGAGGCGTCTTAGAGACTGATTTGACTACATGACTGACATGTGACTTAAAGCTATACGGGGTGTCTAGAGCTATACGATGCGTCTATTTCTCACATAAAGTGCAACATACAGTGTATTCTTTGTCCACCCCCGAGCATTCAACATTTCATTCTGCTTCTGCTTCTTCTTCTTCTTCTTCTTCTTTCATTCTGCTTTGCATTTGTGTTCTTATCATCCCGAAGTGTTGAAATGTCATCATACTGGGACGGCAACTATGTCTTCGGGCAGTATTCTAGCGACAACTGGGTGCCCGAAAGCGATCCGGTAACAGTTATTAGCTTAAATGTTTTAATTAGTTGTTTTAGTTTATTATTTACTAATGATGATACGGTTCTTTATTTTGGAGGAGTCTTGCGTTCCCGATTCTAATGAGCAAGAGGAGGTTGTGTCTAGTATACAAGGAGAACAAAATAGACCGTTTCTAGATTTGAACAAGCATCCCCCTGTTGATGAAACAGCCCATGTAGATGACTCATACCATGCTGGTCAACCAAGTTATCTGACGCAACAAGGGTATCCGGATTATAGATACGGGTGTGAATATTCTTACGGAGGAGACGGTGGATACGGAGGATACGGTGGATACGGAGGAGACGGTGGACACGGAGGAGACGGTGGATACGGAGGAGACGGTGGATACAGTGGATACGGAGGGTATGGTGGATATGGTAGATATGGTGGTGAGACACCTCCCATCCAGGACAGTCCGTACTTAAAAACGCAGGTATTAATTACTATTTTTTTATTATTATTTAATTTTTTTTATTATTTATTATTATTATTATTACTATTTTTATTATTATTAATATTATTAGTATTATTATTGTTATTATTATTAATATTATTATTATTTATTATTTATTTATTTATTAAAATTATTTATTATTATTGTCGATGTTACAGGTTTTCAACTCTTTAGATGAACTAAAGAATCGGATACAAGAAATAGCAAACGCGGATGGTTTCGTTATTGTCACCCGTCGATCAAAGAAAACCGGGGGAAGAACCGGGAGGGTATGGCTTGAATGTGATCGTGGTGGTGAGCACCAGACTACAGCAACACTTAGAAAAGCCGGAAGCAAAAAAACCGGTTGCCCGTTTTACCTGCTGGTTGTGCGAAACCACCCGTATGAAACCTGGGAGATTAAAGACGGAAAAATTGAACATAACCACGAACTTTGTGAGGACCTGTCGGCCCACGCGTTTGTGCGAAGGTTTACTCCAAGCGAAATGAAACTGATCGAGCAGCTGACAGCTCAAAACATGGAGTCGCGCAAAATATTTCAAACGATAAGGAAGCAAGACCCCGACAGGTTTCATGTTCAGAAAGACGTTCAAAACGTTGTGGCGAAGATTAGAGCCGAACAAAGACAAGGATTGACTCCCATACAGTCACTAGAAAACATATTGATAAACAACGACTTTATTTACGAGACACGGGAGGAACCCGGAACAGAGATCGTAACAGAGATCTTCTTTCTTCATCGGGACTCGAGATGCATGTGGCATGCATTCCCCCACGTCATGCTGATCGATGCGACGTACAAGACAAACATATAAAATATGCCCTTTATCCAGATTGTTGGTATGACGCCTACCAACAAATCGTTTATTATCACGCATGCCGTTGTTAGTAAAGAACGGGGTGATAACTTTGTGTGGGTGCTTCAGAGGGCAAAGTCAATGTTGGATGAATGCATGGAGCCACGTGTGATTTTAACAGATAGAGACCTAGCCCTTATGGGCGCGTGTGCTAAAGTATTTCCAGACGCCTCCAGGCTTCTTTGCAGGTGGCACATACAACAGAATGTTATGAAGAACTGCAAGGGTGCCTTCATAGACGAAGACTGGAAGAAATTTTTGTCATTCTTGGGGACATTGATTGAGTCTCCATCCATACCCATCTACGAGTACCACTTGCGCAACATGCGAAAATGACTTGTGGAGTGCAAACGTTCTAGTAAGTTTTTATAATAACATACGACTCACCTATGCAAATTTTATTAAATTATTTTTACTTTTTAGGAGTCTTCAAATACGTGTATGATAACTAGCTAAAAAACTATAAGGAGATGTTCGTCTTTGCGTGGACTGATAAGAGGCGCAACTTTGGTAATCGTACCACAAACAGAGTTGAGAGCCAACACGCCAACTTAAAGAGATACGTCCTAGATAGGAGCTCGCTGGACCGTGTAGTTGGTTGTGTCCATGATATAGTTGAGACACAGTTCGGTGAAATAAGGAAGACTTTTCGAGATAGCATAAAAAAAATGACCCACCACAAACACCCGTTGTTTCAAAACCTACTTGGAAAAGTATCCCATACAGCCCTTAACTTGTTGAGGGGAGAGGCAATTAGGAAGCTAGATGTCTTGGAGCGCTTTCATTCATCATCTCTTGGACGAGGCCTCTCGTATAGATGAAGAATTGAGGAGAAGCTCATTCGGTGATGAAAACACGTGCTTTGAAGGTTCCCGACAAAGTAAGTACGATAAACCTCGCCACAGCTCGTACGTTCTGTCACAGGCCTCTCAACAGTCGGTTATATGGTCCCAAAAACCCAAAGCGAGCCTAAGCCGTTCAAAGAGTTCTAAGAAGAAAGAGACACGAGATGCTCACGGTTTTCCGTTAATCATTAGGGACGAGTACGTGGGAATCATCAAACAGTTTAAGTATGACATTCCGCTAGTGTTCCATCCGTACGTCTCGTGCATACGAGATGTGATGCCAGACGGTCATTGTGGGTTTCGGTCTGTGGCTGTGGGCTTAGGTATGGATCAGAGTTCATGGGGGCTCATTCGAAGGGACCTTGTCCAAGAAATGGATCAGAACGAATCGATCTGGTTCCCAATATTTGAAGCATGGGGTAAAGGTTATTTTTACACGCATCGTCAAGGCCTAATTTGGGATTCAGTGTCCGGTTGTGGGGGGGATCACTGGATGGACTTCCCCTTTGCAGGACTTCTTATTGCACAAACGTACGGTATCGGGGTGCACCTGTTAACGACAACCATGGGTGCGAGTTCCACTTTCTTCCCGATACTAAGTCCTCCGGCTAATCAACAACCATTGTTCATAACGCTTACACATGTTGACGAGAACCACTTCATACATGTTAAGCTGGAAGGGGATTATCCAATGCCACCCGCACACGGACTATGGTTGACCCACCGAACACCCCATACGGAACAATGGGAAGATATGTACTTGCCACGACTAGAATGGTATACATCGATAATGAATCCTCCGCCAAGATCAAACCCCAGTCTTAATTACATCGACAGTGATACGGAAGAATGATTTTTGTAATTAATAGTATTTTTTTATTAATTCCTATAATTTTCTACAATTTCTATAATTTTTTTTTATAATTTCTATCATTTTTCTATAATTAGAATTGATTAAAACAGGTTAATAACATTTTAATAAAAAATTAAACATATACGACTCGTATAGAGCTAGACGTGTCGTATATGGTTGACCAAAAGACCATTTTGCCCCTGGTTTGCCCCCATTCTAGGCTTATTTCAGGGGCTAAAAAGTCATTCTACCAACCCCAGACGCCTCGTATAGATCTATACGAGGCGTCTACTTGAGCGGGTTTTTGAAAATTTGAATTTTGAATATTTGAAAATCAAAATTTGAATTATTTAAATAAGGACGATTCGTATAGACCTGTACGTGTAGTCTATAGGGGCGGCAACAATTCTTTTTTTTTAAATTTGAATTTTGAAAATATTTTATGTTAATTACTAATATACCCCTGAAGGTCCCTAGTATAGGCCTTTAACAGGGGCTTAAAGGTAATTTAACAACCCAGACGCCTGGTATAGATCTATACGACGCATACAACTAAGGCGGCCACTTTTACACTTTTTCTTTTTTAATTATTAAAAAATGTTTATTAAATGACCATTTTGCCCCTGTAAAGCCCCCAGTATAGGCTTTAATCAGGGGCAAAATCGTAATTAACCATTCCAGAAATATCTTTTTGGAATGGTTAATTACCATTTTGCCCCTGACTAAAGCCTATACTGGGGGCAATACAGGGGCAAAATAGTCATTTAATAAAAAGCGAGAACGACGCATATAGGTCTATACGAGGCGTCTAAGCCTTGTATAAGGCTGGGGGGCCTAGACGAGGCTGGTTATCACCCCAAACAAAAAAACAAAAACATATACGGAGCACACACCTCTATACGCCCCGGATTAGTATTTCGACCGTATTTTCGAAGATTTGAAGCATCACTGGTACGTATTTCATCCCGTAGTTTAGTATTTTTGCCTCGTTTTTTCCTTTAGACCGTAGGTTTGCCCTGAAATTTGGTTTTTGTTGGGTTTGGGGGTTTGAATCTAATGTTGAAGATGAAGTTTGTAGAACAGGACGCCGAGTATAGCCCTATACGAGGGCTATACGAGGCTCTGCAACTTTTTTTTTTTTTTGTTATTAATATTATTATTATTGTTATTGTTATTGTTATTATTATTTATTTATTTATTATTATTATTATTATTATTATTATTATTGTTAATATTATTATTGTTATTGTTATTTATTTATTTATTTATTATTATTATTACTATTTATTAATTATTATTATTATTAGTATTGTTATTGTTATTATTATTAGTATTATTATTATTATTTATTAGTATTATTATTGTTATTATTATTATTATTTATTATTATTATTATTATTTATTAGTATTATTATTGTTATTATTATTATTTATTAATTATTATTATTATTATTAGTATTATTATTGTTATTATTATTATTATTCGGATTTATTTATTATTGTTGTTATACGTATACGTTATTTACCTGCAGATTGATTATGGAGGGCGATGACATTCAGATAGAGCTTGATGGGGTACCGCCGGGGGTCAGCCGGCTCAGCAGGTTCAGCCGGTTCAGCAGGGTCAGCCGGTTCAGCAGGGTCCATGACGGAGACGGCGGCCGGCTCTGGATACGCTGCAGGGTTGTCCGTATCTAGAGTTTCCCGACGACACCGATGCCTCCCGCCATTGCCAGAAGCTTAGGAGGATGCACATTGGATCGCATGCATCGATCGACTGGGATGCGATGGACCAGCTTGCTGAGATGGCTAGAGTGCGCCGGTTTATACCTCTCGATTCGCCGTGGCATCGTCTTTTTGATTTGGCGCACACGCCGTCCTACAGGGAGCTGCTGGTCGAGTTCCTTTCGTCATTCACATTTCACCCTCCTGGGGTCCCAGTGCCGCTTCCGTACCCAGATGCTCCCCATCCGCCTGAGATTTCTTTCGGTTACCTAATGATTGTTGTCTTAAATTGAGATAATACGGAAACAAAATATGTTTTGAATATAATACGGAAACAATATATCCCCTGAATATAATACGGAAACAATATTTGAACGAGATAAAATTTTAATCGAAGAATAATATTTAAAAAAGTAAAATGTTAAAAACATTATAATATTTAATCGACATAATATATTTAAAGAGCCAATTTTTAAAATAGTTGATTTTTAAAAAACAAAACTTTTTTTAAAACCAAAAAAATTTTCAACCACAAAACACATCTTCAAAAACTATCAAAAAAACCATACCAAAACCCACCAAAACACCCCTCATTTCAGCCAAAAAAAAAAACCCAAGACTAGACGCCTCATATAGGTCTGTACCATTCGTATAGGGTTCCTTAAACTTTGTGCCTGACACCCTCTGAGACCCCCCTTGAATCCAGTTCTTAGACGCCTCGTATAGGCCGGCCTATACGAGGCGTCTAGGGCACAAAAAGTGTGGAAATAAGAGCAGAGGGTGTCCAAATATCTTCAGCCTTTGGAAAAATGATTTTTGGTCAACAAAAGTTGGTGAGCAAATCAAAACGGTTTTAATGAAAATGGTTTTTGTTTATATGTTTTGAAATGAGTAATTAATAACATGCAACTCAAATGGTAATTAAGTGAACAAATGTACACAACATGTGACCAAATGATACAACCACACACAAGCAACTGAATATGTAACTGTTGTAAATGTACTGAACAATGAATATGAGACTCAAGCCAACAATGAGCGAGTCTAAATGTAGTGGCGATACTAGACTATAACCCATGGCTGTGGGGAATCTAGTCAGCTGATGGTAGCTGTAACATCCAACCCCTCCATCCACCAGTATTGTCTGCTTTGCCCCCGATGGGTTGCCCATCCAGGAACTCATGGCTTTGTTTTTAGTTGCCCTACTACTCCTACCTGAGCACGCTTAACTATGAAGTTCTCCTCTCATCCACTAGTATTAAGCCCAAAACGCGTTGGTGATTTAAGAGGCATTGGATTACTTATGAACCAGGGATCTCTCCTGGCCACGGCCGATGTGGGATGTGCCTAGGGTGTCACAATGGTCCATGTTAATCAGTCGTTATCGGCATCGTTACATAGGATTTGAATAAGGTGTTTTAGTAATCTTCACTCTGTTATTTGTGGGTTTTGTGTGTGTTTTATGGCTGAAATTGTGGTTTTTATGACTTTGTACACTTTGTAAGAAAAATGGACTTTGTTGCCGAACTCCACCTTATATATATACACACAAATTGAAGCAATCTGATTGTTTTGAACTTGGTTTTATAATGTACATATATGTTCCTTGAAGAATTTGATTGTTTTGAACATGGTCAGATGTATGTACATATTTGTACATTGAAAAAACAAATTGATTGTTTTTAATATGGTTGTATTTATATGTACATATGAAGCTGATTATTCTGGCATTGTTTGATAATGCGCATCTGTGTACCTAACTGTGCTAACCATGGTCTTGATAATGTACATGTATGTACACACCGACGTGTTCTGAACATGGTTTGATAATGCACATATATTTATAATGTAACAAATTATTCAACTGGTGAGAGATATGATAACGTATAAATTTGTATAAATTTATATAACTATGACAGAGAATGATAATCTGCATATATGTACAAATTATTTAGTTAAAATATAACAAATGATAGATAATGTAACTAAATAATCAGTAGAAGAGAGAAAAATGTAAACTTTACCGTTATGCCCGTGCTACTTTAACTCTTAATATGAAAAAAAAAATAAGAATAAGTGGTACACATTGGTTCTTTTAAGTTCAAAATTCCCTTTGTTTTAATTAGAATCTCTACCATATAAACAGGGGCGGTTCTTAGAAGAGCCGTGGCAGGGCCACAGCCCGGGCAAGTTTTTCGGCCGTAGTGCTAATTTTCCGTATTTTGATCGAAATTTTTTATATATACTATGTTTGGCCCGGGCTTGTCCGGGCTTTTTTTAGTGCCCGTGTCTTCCGGCCCTGGCATGTTCAACGGACAAGATCCGCCACTGCATATAAACACACACATACATTAGTGGCGTGGGCGCGCAATACGTGCCAAAAATAGTCACTTGTAATCGCATAACATGTTAGTTTTTTAAATAAAAAGAAATTATAGCAATACTATACTCAAATAGAGCCAAATACTTGTTTTAATAGTATAACTTTAAAAAACATATGAAAAAATTATGATCATATAAATATCATAAGAGAGGAAGTTGGTTTAAAAGTCAACTAACATGTTTTAAAGTTTGTATAACCAACTCTAAGAGTAAGATTCTGTTTATTAACATTACATTTTTCATAATGAGAACTATTATATAAAAACAGGTTTAGGATTAAATATAAAGGCTTTTAAAAATAAGAAGTCGTACAAAAGGTATCAAACGGAATTCGATTGGTCTCATTCAAGCGACATTGCAACCGTCTCATCGAACTCTACGATATGAGATTTTAGGTTTTCACTTTTGAATTTACAGGTTATAGATTTTAGAAATTTTGTTTATTGTCATTGTGTCTTTTATTTATCATTGTGTCTTTTCTATATTTGCGTCATTGTGTCTTTTTGCGACTCCTTTGTCTTTTTCCTCGACATTGTGTTATATTTTGCTTAACATTGTATCATCTTGTGCGATGCATTGTGTTTTTGTACACTTCTTATTTTTATGAGCCTTTGTAGAATAACTTAACCCAATAAAAATAATAATAATAATAATAATAATAAAAAGATGTCACGCTAAGAGCATTCACAATCCGTACCCCAAAATCGGTGAGGGAGTTTTTTATATTATGAAAAGTGATTGTAGGCGGTTGGAAGTGGTTGTGAGTAGAGGAAAGAGAAAATGTCACTATTCATCTGTAAATTTGAGTGGACATTGTTCACCCTAGAGGTGTACAAATCGGTTTTTTTTTTAAACCGGTCCGGTTTTTAACCGACCTGGTTTTTCATCCAAAACAAAAACCTTTTTTTTTATAACCGGTTTCGGTTACTAACCGGTTTTTCAAGCCCAAAACAATAACCGGTGTAACCGGTTAGGATCGGTTTTTAACCGCTATTTGCCTAAA
This sequence comes from Helianthus tuberosus, assembly GCA_030545235.1. NCBI lineage: Eukaryota > Viridiplantae > Streptophyta > Magnoliopsida > Asterales > Asteraceae > Helianthus > Helianthus tuberosus. Next base: position 12,802,413 of record CM060452.1, on the reverse strand, counting down.
AACCGGTTTCGGTTATTAACTGGTTTTTCAGATCAATAATAGTAACCGGTCACAAACCACCGGTTCGGTTCGGTTCTAAAACCGGTTTTAAAAACCGGTTTCGGTTTTTTTTTCCGGTTACGGTTCTAAAACCGGTTTTTTTGTACACCCTCTATAATTTTTTAATATATTTTTAAGAATTAATTACTTTTTCAGTCCCTGAGGTTTGCAAAAAATAACGGTTTCAGTCCATTAGTTTAAAAATTGCCATTTCAGTCCATTAGTTTCATTTTCATAACCATTTCAGTCCACTAACTTAACTCCATCCATTTATTTTGTTAACTTTGGGGTGAAATTACCAAATTACCCCTGCTAACTTAACAAATTGTAATAAAAATCATAAAAATTCAAAAAAATTCCAAAAAATCTAAAAATCAAAAAAAATTTTAAAAATTCAAAAAATCAAAAAAATTCAAAGAAATTGAAAAAAAATATAAAAATAAAAAAAATAATAAAAAATTTCTAAAAAATCAAAAATTCGACGCGAACCGTTTCGACCCGTACCGTTTCGAGCCGAACCGTTTCGACCCGTACCGTTTCGAGCTGAACCGTTTCGACCCGTACCGTTTCGACGCGAACCGTTTCGACCCGTACCGTTTCGAGCTGAACCGTTTCGACGCGAACCGTTTCGACCCGTACCGTTTCGAGCCGACCCGTTTCGACCCGTGCCGTTTCGACCCGTGCCGTTTCGACCCGTGCCGTTTCGACGCGAACCGTTTTGACCCGTTCCGTTTCGAGCTGAACCGTTTCGAGTCGAACCGTTTCGACCCGTACCGTTTCGACCCGTTCCGTTTCGAGCCGAACCGTTTCGACGCGAACCGTTTCGACGCGAACCGTTTCGACCCGTACTGTTTCGAGCCGAACCGTTTCGACGCGAACCGTTTCGACCCGTACCGTTTCGACCCGTACCGTTTCGACCCGTTCCGTTTCGAGCCGAACCGTTTCGACGCGAACCGTTTCGACCCGTACTGTTTCGAGCCGAACCGTTTCGACGCGAACCGTTTCGACCCGTACCGTTTCGAGCCGAACCGTTTCCGTTTCGACGCGAACCGTTTCGACGCGAACCGTTTCGACGCGAACCGTTTCGACCCGTACCGTTTCGAGCCGAACCGTTTCGACGCGAACCGTTTCGACCCGTACCGTTTCGAGCCGAACCGTTTCGACGCGAACCGTTTCGACCCGTACCGTTTCGATGCGACCCGTACGGTTCGCGTCGAAACGGTTCGCGTCGAAACGGTTCGCGTCGAAACGGTTCGCGTCGAAACGGTACGGGTCGAAACGGTTCGCGTCGAAACGGTTCGCGTCGAAACGGTACGGGTCGAAACGGTACGGGTCGAAACGGATCGGGTCGAAACGGCACGGGTCGAAACGGTACGGGTCGAAACGGCACGGGTCGAAACGGCACGGGTCGAAACGGCACGGGTCGAAACGGTTTGCGTCGAAACGGTACGGGTCGAAACGGTTCGGGTTCGAAACATTTTGGATTTTTTAGAATTTTTATCATTTTTAAAAAAAAAAATTGATTTTTAGATTTTTTTGAATTTTTTGGATTTTTTTTATTTTTAGATTTTTTAGAATTTTTTTATTATTTTTATTATTTTTATATTTTTTTTCAATTTCTTTGAATTTTTTTGATTTTTTGAATTTTTTAAAATTTTTTTGATTTTTAGATTTTTTGGAATTTTTTTGAAATTTTTTGAATTTTTATGATTTTTATTACAATTTGTTAAGTTAGCAGGGGTAATTTGGTAATTTCACCCCAAAGTTAACAAAATAAATGGATGGAGTTAAGTTAGTGGACTGAAATGGTTATGAAAATGAAACTAATGGACTGAAATGACAATTTTTAAACTAATGGACTGAAACCGTTATTTTTTGCAAACCTTAGGGACTGAAAAAGTAATTAACTCTATTTTTAAAGTGATTATTTGTGGAGGAGAGAAAAAAAGTAATGATAAAAGTACAAAACAAATATTATTTAATTGAGAAAAAAATATAGTTGTTCTTAGTAAAATTATAGCAAAAAATATGATGAAAGGGATATGAATACTATGTATCCGGTTCGACTTGCACTTGCTCAATAAAGAACAAAGTGTAATTATCTTTTATAGGGAAAAAAATTATTACCAACGCGGACGAACAATGTATAATTATCTTTTAAAATAAAAAATATATGATTATTACCAATGCCGACGAATAAAGTTATGCCTATGATAGAAAATCCATTCGGATGATGCCAATATCTATTTTCAATGGAGTACAACAACAATGACAGAATCGCATTCCGGACCCAACTTGAGTCGTGAACTTTATGTATTTTCTAAGGACGATTATGCTTTTACACCATAACTATTCCAAAAAGATGGACCAAAATATCTACTTGTTTCGTTGATAGATACAACTAAAGGAACCAATAATCATAGTCCCAGACTCAACAGGATCCTAGATTCCTAGACATATTGCACGGCCAGCCATGGGTCTTTACAGTTGACCAATTCAAACCGTGAATTTTAAGCACTAATATACCAACTTCTCCCAGGCCCAGTTTGTCTTGATCTAGTTAGTTGTTCCTGTGAAAAAATGTTTTTAGTCGGAATAAATTGTTATAACAAATTTTATTAATTTATACATGGTCTCCATTGGCGCGTAGTGGACACAACTAAAGAGTCGCCACCACCTGCAATACCATGGATATTGTATGGCGTGAACATTGCAAGTTCGACGATTTTGTTACGTGACACTTTCAGAAATCTTGGTAGAAAAGTCAAGTGGTAGAGCCAATCATATGAGTCCGTCCATGTATATTCAATATAATGATTATATTATCATTCAACTATATATGGAAGACGTGTGCACTGAACATTTGTACTAAGGGCATAAAGATTCATACAAAATTGCATAGTGATACTGAGAGAGAAGAGAAAGTTGCACATTAATATATAGATAATAAATCTATCACGGTGACAATCGTTGTTGATTGGAGTCCGTTTAAGACTTCCGAAGAAGAGGTTTTCAAAGTGGAGGGGTTTTGTGGTTTCCCTTTTCTCTCCCTACACGTGTAATCAAACGAAGGCAAGTGGTGTTTCAACACCCCACGTGGCAAGTCATGCACTAGAGTGGTGTACGCTAAGTCTTAAGATTTGTTGATAGGGAACAGTAAATCTCACTCACAAACGAAGTTTGATTTTTAAGAGTATATATAATTTATAGGCTTCTATACACAAATTCCCTTAGTACTCAAAAGATTTTACTAAGATAGACTCAGTTATTAAAACAATCTTAGATCCAACAACCAATCAAAGACAAAACACTTCAACTAGGCTTGCTAAGAAGCTGACAAAATGTTTTACAATGTTAGATAATTTGCAAAAAAAGACAATGAAGAAGAAGATAAAACCATGGATTTTTAGTATTTAGATGACATCTAAAGACTTTGATTTATTTATTATTTTGTATATTAATGTTGTATTTTAGCTTTCCTCTTATTTAATGTTTTGATGCCACCTAATGAATATGGTTTCATTTATATAGATTTTAACAAAAAAAAAAAAATTACTTATCATAAAATAATAAAGAGTAAATTACAAGTTTTGTCCTTTATGTTTGTCCCAAATTTCAGGCGCTGTCCTTTACCTTTAAAATTGACGAGTTTTATCCTTAATGTTTCAAAATCCTGCACGTTATGCCCTTTAGGGCAAACCCAGTTATAATTTTCAGTTAAGTTATATCATGTGCACTGCACATGAGGGTAGAACGGTCATTGCACCTCTCCACTTGTATTTCCACCTTTTAATACCCAAATTTGATTCATCTTCAACCTCGTAACATTAACCCCCAGTTGTCAAACCCTAACCCTAAACCCCCTGCGTAAACTTCCAACCAAGTTCTGCTATTTCAACCATTTTCGCCCCAGTTTTGACCTAATTCCTTGTTCTCTGTTCAGTTTTCAGTATCAAACCATGAAAGGAGGTAAATCAACCGGTGCTCAGACGAAATCGAACGCCAGGTACGGATTTTATGGTAATTTGCTTGTTCTCTGTTCAGTTTTCAGTATCAAACCATGAAAGGAGGAGTTTTCAGAAGAAATCGAAAGCCAAGTACCGTTGCTCAAAAGAAATCGAACGCCAAGTATGGGTTTTTATGTTTGTTTTGGTTGAATTGATGAAGGGAGGAGTTTAGATGCAGTTTAAAGCTGAGAATCCTGACAACAAATCTCACAACTGGTAATTTCCAGATTCAGCAAAATCATCAAACCATTATCAAAAAACTTCACAAAACAAGAAAATTACATACTTTGTGAGCAACTCTTCCAAAAGGAACTGTTAATCAGGAGCCCATTCAACAGATAACCCTGGATTATGCCTCAAAGCAGACCTAGTAGGAACCACCACCGAATTCTCCAGCGCCGCCGCACCGTCATCGTTAATGGTGGCGCCATTTCGGTTACTGGTTATTGCAGGTGGTTTTTTACGGTTGGGATGTGTGGGGTGGGTGGTGTTGTGGTGGTTGCTGGTGGTAAATGGGTGGGTGATGGTGGTTTGGTAGACGATAAAGGAAAGGGGTGGGCACTGGGCAGTGTTGGTTTGTCAGGAAAGATTAGAGATTGAGAGAGAAAAAGGGATATAGGGTTAGTTAAAGTAGAAATGACAAAATTGCCCTCATGTGCAATGCACATGATCATATTTAACAGAAAAAGTTAACTAAGTTAGGGCTAAAGGACATAACGTGCAGGATTTTGAAACATTAAGGACAAAACTCGTCAATTTTAAAGGTAAAGGACAGCGCCTGAAATTTGGGACAAACATAAAGGACAAAAATTGTAATTTACTCAATAATAAAATACCCCTAGGTTTTAAATTATTCACATCTAAATATTCCAAAATGATTAAAATGTCATAAATCGACTTAAAGAATCAATAGACATAGACTGTCATTTAATAACAATTTTTTATCATTTACAAAACTCTAGACATGAAAATGTAAAATTTGTGAGCATTTTATTACTTCATAACTTTTTAAACAAAAATCTTGTTAGTGTGAGAATAATCAAAATAAGAGATCAGAACCAGAACCCCTTGCCATCCTACATTTCTTGATATATTAATATACTATAATATTAATTAATATTAATATACTATAATCTTAAAAAGTAACATATTTGATATATTAAATCAATTTTTAAGATAAGTCTTAGATCGGGTTTTGGTAATGGGCATTGCAACAAATATTTATAAATATTTTAGGATAATCATACATCCATGTATTGTATTCCAAACCACACTATTCACTTCATAATAAAAATAATTTAATTTAATGAACAACTAATTACATATTATGGAACCAAGATGGCACTAAGAAGCCCTCTTTCTACATTTCTTGTTAACTTCCTTCAATCTACTATCACCACCTGACCTCATCCTTGGTGAAATTCCAGATTTGCCCCTTTTCCCTGTCATATTTACATGTGTACCCCCATTAACTTTGCCATTGCTACATGTTCTCTGTTTTCTAGTCCTCTTACTCTCTCTTGCACTTGCATTACTTTGTTGAATCTTTGTGTCAACATATTCAACCCCACCCACTCCTCCTATGTGACCCTGGTGTTTATATCAACAACAATAATAACAAAAAGATTAGTTACATAAATCTTTTTCGGTGATCGTGAGAAACCGTCACAGGAACACTCACGAGACCCACCAATACCCTACTAACAAGTGGAATCAGTACATAAATTTTGCGTCAAACAAAGTTGGAAGTGTACCGATAGCTCGTCTTCAAACTTTTTTGCTACATTTTTCATTTTGGGTAGATCTCCTCTCATTGAAAGGGTTCGGTTCATCCCACAAGTACAATTAGAAAGTTCTTTATCTGCATAACCAAAGTTTAATACGATGTTAACAACACTTCCATAATAATCTGGTTAACAGAAAGTAGTTTCTTGTAGGTATACCATGGAAAACGCATATGGGATCAACACGACAGTTACAATTAACATGTGCCACATAACAGTCCCGTTTGCAAATGCTGCAGCTAACGCTTTCTTTCAAATTCGACAAGATACTAAGTGATCGATCCAATGACTTCAGATATGATATTGCATCATCATATTTATGTATAAGAGATGCAAACGGGCCCTTGACGAAACGGTTAAAATCTGCATCAGGGTCACACGCATAATCTTTTTTAGGATTTTTTGAGGAAAGAAGCATAGCTTCTTTGCAGAGAATTTCTTCATAAGGGATAATGGGCTTCTTTTGAAGAAATGCATATCGCTCATTAGCAGACCCACCAAACGGGAACCAATCACGAGCTGCAAAATTCACCGCCTCTCCACAATTGAAGCCTGCATGCAAAGTTAAGTTGGTCGGTCAAACTTTTGACTTGAAAAGTAACATATTGATTCCTGAATGTATAATATCATATACCGTGACTGAAACCGGCATGATACGCTCTAGGAAATGTGCCAACGAACTCCCCCGGTAATTGCACAAGTTTGTAAACCGGAACGTGATTCTGCAACAGGATCTTTGGAGAAAACATAGTTGTTTTTTCTGCAAGCATCTCAAAGGCTCCTTCTGACCCGTTTGTTGATAATATTTCTCTAGTGTAAACATGATTCTGGATAACTTTCTCAAACTCATCAGCAGCACTACTGGGAACTCCGTACCATGTTTTTGGTGCCCCACAGTGATGATAATTTATGCTGGAAAAAAAAAAAGCGTTCAAGTCTTATACCAGAAACCAAGTTACCAAAAATGGGCGCGGGGTCGTAAAATCGTGCCAAGTAGTAAGAAACGACAATCAAAACTGGGAAAAATCGTAAAACAAAAATTGCAAATTTGTATCATCACGTGATGTAAACATAAGCAAAGACAAACGCGAACTTATACCGCAACCTGGCCTAAAACGTAAACAAACTCAAATTATACGAGAAAGCTTTAACTTAAAGACCAAAAAAAGGGCAAAACATAAAGGGCCAAAAGTAAAAAATACAATCCCAAGGGACTGAAAATGAAGAAAAAAAATTTCACTACAAAACAAAAGACAAAAAAATTTACTACTCCTAAGAACCTATGTGAATTGTTATTATATATTAATGGCCGAAAAAGAAGAAACTGGTTAATCGGGTTGAAAATTGACTAAAGTGTATTTCTAACGTATAAAACCTCAAAAATCATTTTATTCAAGAAACTATATTATGATTAAATTATACACTTTTGGTTTATCATATTTGACACACTAACTTTCTATATTAAAAAATACAAAATTGAAGAAAAAAAGTGGTTTCGGGTCAACTCAACCCATTTTGACCCATTACCTAACCAGCCTAACAAGCCCATATCGCCTCATCTAGATATTAAGTTGCAGAAAGCACTAGAATTGTAGTATACCTATACAAGTAGTGATCTTCTACATGCCATGCAAACATACTGAAAAGCATTCCAATATACAACATGGGATCAGTCACTCCCTGAAAAACGTCAAATGCAAAGGATATGGTCAAATGTGCAGAAAAATCTTACATTTGTGAGCATATCTATAAGACTAAATTGCATTTTACGTCCTTTAAGTTTTAACGAAGTTGCAAGCATTGTCCTTTAACTATAGAAATTACACCATATGTCCTTTATGTTAACACTTTTATGCACATTTCGTCCTTTTACCCTTACCTAGTTAGTTTTTTAAGTTAAATGTAACCATGTGCCACTCATGTGAGGGCAAAATGGTCATTTCACTTCCCATAAAAAATAGTAGCATAAAGGGCATCCATAAGATTCTTCAAAGAAAAAAGGTAAAAAGACCAAAATGCCCTCATGTGAGAGGCACATGGTCAGACTTAACCCAAAAATTTAACCAGGTTAGGGCTAAAGGACACAGCCCGATGAAAAATAGTAACAAAAAGGACATCGAGTGTAGTGTATTTCTGTAGTTAAAGGACAACTTAAAGGACGTAAAATGCAATTTAGTCATTCTATAAAGATAAGTATCACATTACTGGAATATCGTTTTCGAAGAAACGAAGTGCTGATCTTGGCAACCTAGGAAGTTTCTGAAACCAAAATAGGAAATAAATGATAACTACACTTATTAGATGTATATAAATGTTAATGAAATCAAACACATTGCTGAAGGATAACTATGAGACCTTAAGATTCCATTTGCTGTTTGCAAGATGATCATCAGAGGAAGATGAGAACGCACTCCCATCTACGTTTACTCCATATTCAACCGTTCCCTTCTTGCCACGTGTCATCTCAAGCCAAAATTCCCGTTCCATGTATGCAGATGGAAGGCATCCGGATAAACAGTATTTATTAGCCGATGCCCTATTCGCCATTACCTCAAAATCACGAAGAGTGTAGCTTCTGAAACAAAGTTATTATAAGTAAATATAATGTTTGTCTTATAGACAACATATGGTAAAAGGTAAACAAATCATAAAAAAATATGGCATAAAAAAATTGTTTACTTGCTGCTGATGAGGAATGAGTTCTTGTCATTCAAAGTCCATCTAGAAAACCGAAGGGGCTGCACTTTAGGTGTAAAACGGAAACCCGGCTTCTCCTTCTTTATTACGACACCAGTTGGAGCCGTAGGGATTAAAGGAGGAACAATCTTGCAAATTCCTATGAACGACTAGTTAGTTCCAAACGCGATAAAATAAACGTTAGTTGACTCAAAGAGAAGAAGATGAGAGAATCGAACTTCACCATATTTTGATGCTTCTGGTGCAATTTGCTGAAAATAACGTAACGGGTCTTCAAACTCCTCAACTGAAGGATGATAAACAGGACATTCTGTAATTCGATTTGTCCATTCCAGATCATCATTTGTGCGGTCTGCGTGAAACGCCTTTAAATGTTTTGTGGATTTACTTGATTTCGGTGATTGCTTATGGCTTGAAAACGATGAAAAATCCGTCTTTTGCTTCAGTTTCATCGGCATAATTCGACTCAACACTCCAACCTGAAGAAATAAGAAACAAGTTTGCAACAAAAAGTTAAGATCTAGTAGTCATTTAGAAGTTCCATCATTAGTACACCAAATCCCACTTCATAAACTGTTTAAACAGAAAGATTTTCACCAGAGAATGATCATTTACACACAAAATCCTTTAAAATGTGTCTGCACACAAGTATTCGCTTTATTTCCAACGACATTTAAACTCTATATAGATATATATTTGATCATTTATATACAAAATCCCACTTTAAAAACTGTTCAAACAGAAAGATTTTCACCAATGAACGATCATTTATGCACAACATCCTTTAACATGTCTATGCACACCAAGTGTTTGTTTTATTTCCAACGAAAATTGAAACGCTATATTAGAAATTTGGTCATTTATCTACAAATCCCACTTCATAAACTGTTCAAACAGAAAGATTTTCACCAACGAATGAACATTTACACACAACATCCTTTAAAATATCATTGCACACCAAGTGTTTGTTTTAATTCCAACAAAATATATCCGATATTTGATCATTTAATACAAAACCCTTGTGCATAAACAATCAAATTGAGATAATTTACAGGAGGAAAGACGTACAGTTTACAGATGAACTAGGGATATGATTCTGGAACTGATTATATGATGATAAAAGTTAATCAGATGTAGAAATTAACTAACGATTAACTGCCCAACGTTCCAAATTTAATTTATAGGTTTCGGGGAGACGAGGTTGTTTGCTGTTGTCTTGACGGTTATCGCCAATTTATATTGCCACGTCATACCATTATTTTTGAAATAATATTAACTAGTATTTAAGACTCACACGTTGTATTGGGACTGTTAAATCAAATAAAAAAATAGATGTAAAAACGTTGAAACACGCACACATGTTACAGTGTGTTAATTTGCAAAAAAGACCAAAACGTAAACCATAGAAAGAATAACTAACTCGACTTATGACCCGTACGTTACGACTTGGCCATTAAACCAGAAAAAATAGACGTAAAAATAATGAATGACACATGCATCATGAATTTAATACGGAATATAAAACAAAATTTTTGAAAATGATATAACATGAATATGTAAGGTAAATAATGAAATGTATTTAAAAATTTTATTTTAAAATGGTAAGTTTCTGTTAATTTGTGATCACCCACTTTAATTACTAAAAAACACACAAACTCATGCATTATCAAATGTGTCATGTGTCATTTAGGCTATTGTCTAGTGATCAAAAGAAATTATAGGGAGACCAATGTTCAATTCTTGAAAGATGTAATTATTAAGGAGAGAAAATTAACGGTTAAAAAAATCAAATGTGCCATGTATTTGAAAATATGTAAAACTTTGAATAAAAGTTATCTTACATTCTCATTTCTTTAATTAATAAATATAGATGATAGTAATAGTAATATACTTACATGCGAAGTAACACAAGTTATATCTTTTAAGAACATTCTTTTTTTTACTTCTGAAAACCATCTAATCAATTTGTATTTGATACGATTTAAACTCACATAACAATTGGTAATGAGTAATATTTAAACTCACACGATAATTGATAATAAATAATCATTAATGTCACTAGATTATAAGGTCATTAAGAATAAAGCATGGAATTAACTTTGACAAATGCTTTATTGTATCTCACTTACATAAAAACATGTACTTTTGAATCACTAATTCTTTAATTCTCGTGTTTTACTAATTAATATATTTTTTAACATGTAGTTGATATATCATTGGTGTTAAATTGTCATGTGAAAAGGTAAATCATGTAACGCTGGGTAATATTAAAATCGGGGAACTTGCTTTAAAAGTATCAATTTTGTATTTTGTGTAAATATAAAAACTTGTTATTTTAACTATAGGATTTAGGCTATAAAATATACAATTTACTTACCAGTTTGTTTTAGTTGCATTTTTATTCTCAACATTACAATTGTAGTTTTTAGTAATTGTACATTAACACCACTGAAGATTTTTATTTTTTTTTTTCTTATCTTAACTGGTCAAATTAGGCAGGGGTATGATGGTGCAAGCATAAAAGGAGAGTTTAATGGATTAAAAAGTTTGGTATTGAAAGATGATTTATAGTTCTGCCTATTATACATGCATGCATCAATGATACAGGACCAGCCCATGCACACGTGGATGTGGCCCATGCAGACACTCCAATGGGCCGACCCATTCATTTGACTAAAAAGCCTAGAAGATTTTAAGATTAATCTCAGTTATTTAGTTCCTATTGTTTATACATAAGCTATTGTTCTCCACGATTCCCCCCCCCCCCCCCCCCCCCCCCCCTTCACAATTGTTACTACATCATGTTTCCATTACTCCATTTGTTAGTGATAGGTTGAGCTCTTGCATATTTCCTTCATGTATTTATGTATTGAGTATGGAATGAGAAAAACTCAGAAAATTGCCCCAATGCTCTAAGGATTTATCAATTGGTGCTTTCATTGAGATGGTATAATTAGGCCGAGTACTAGTCTATATTCCTCGCCGGTTCTTCTAGTAAAAAAGAAAGATGGATCATGGAGATTTCGTGTAGACTACCGCACTTTAAATGCCATAACTATTCGTGATCGGTTTCTAATTCCTACAGTTGATGAACTGCTAGATAAATTACATGGGTCTGTTGTTTTTTCTTAGGTCGATCTTCGTGCCGGTTATCATCAAATTCGAGTGTTTGATACTGACATACCAAAGACGACATTTCGAACTATAGACGATCACTATGAATCATTGGTTATGTTGTCCGGACTAATAAATGCGCCATCAACTTTCCACACAGCAATGAACAACTTATTCCCCTCAGTCTTGTGAAAATTTGTCTTGGTTTTCTCTGATGACATACTTTTCTATAGTTCTTCACTAGAATTACATTATCAACATCTACAGTTTGTTTTTGAAACATTTCTCCATCATCAATACCGTGCAAAGGCGTCAGGGTATTTCTGAGCATCGAAATTGCCATTCATGGGCCACATAATATCTGTTCACCTGATTCTGAAAAAAATCTCAAACATACAATCTTGGCCACGGCCAGATTCGTTGACAGCTTTACGGGCCTTCTTAGAGTTCACCGGTTAATCCTAGTGCTTTGTCAAACGCTATGCTCACCTAGCTGCCCTTCTCACAGACCTTTTAAAGCAACACAAGTTCATATAGACAAAAACCACACAAGTGATGACTGTCAAACGGGTCATGCAAAAACCTAATTAACCTAAGTAGCTAGGGTAGGCAGGGTATCAAATCCAGAGGAGTCTGGTGGAAAGTGTTATAAATTAAGTACTGAAAACCAATTGCATAATTGTAAACTCGGTTGTTTGTTTGTTTGATTAAACTACCAATTACTGAAATAAGTTGTAAACAATGGGAGAAAACAATGGTTCCTCCGGTTTTTAGATTCAAGTCAAACGTCAATTATGTGTTTAATTGTAACAATCACATAGACATGATTGTTTAATTTGATTATCTAGTTGTAATTACCTAAAGACTACTTACTTCGATTGCAAAACAACGGAAGGTTATCATATATGCAATCAATTGAAATTACCAACCCTAATCCCTATCAAATATATCCCAATTACTAGAACTCTCGGGAATTGAATGAATCAGAATTAACGTTTAAATAAAATCAATCGTTACAATCAGTCAATCAAATCGAATGGTAAAAAGCATCGAATGCTTAGATTACAAATGTTCACAAACGATTCAAACACATAAAATCAGTTACTTACAAGAATCCTCCATCCGGAGGAAACCATAAAAAGATTAGCCGCTCATCTCATTCAATTGATCGTCAAAAGCTTGATAATCGGCTGAAATCATGTTCTTGATCTTGGATTTTGTGAAGGAATGATGATATGATGATGAAACAATGGTGCTCAATAGTGCTTTGTACCTCCCAAATTCGTCCCTACTGTATGCGTGTGTTTTAAGAATTAAGGTTTAAACCCTATTAATTGCCAACCACAAGTCAACATGCGGCGCCCCCATCTCTTTATGATGTAAGCTACGGTTACGGACCGTAGCTTACGGTCTGTATCTCCTGTCCATTTGTTCTTGCTGGTCCGTATTCTACGCATGCAAACCATATGTTACGCTCTGATGTTGCTGGAACTATTTAGTGCATCCTCAATCAACCGTACGTGTCACACCCCAACCGATGACGGAAACATCGGGGCATGGCACTGAGCGAAACAGATTGTCCAGAAGTTTCCATAACAATTATCAATACTATTTAATTTAAATAATACGTCCCATACCGTATCTCAAACAGTAAAATAATTATTACAAACATAATTCCAGGCAAATATTCTGTCTCGACAACTCAGATTTAAAGTAGTCAGCAATTGTTTATCTGCTTCTAGAGACCCTTAGTTTGACCACTACAGACAACTATTTGTTGGGCTCTAAAGCTTTATTATAGCTTCAAATTACTACCAAGTGTGCGTCCTAAGCACCTGTCACATACGTTAAAATAAAGTCAATACATAAAATGTAAAGGTGAGCATACAAGTTTAATAATAGCATATAGAGTTCAAATTCGTTCACGCATAACCAGCACGTACACATAGTGAAATGAAGCACATTAGTTATCGACATAGATCCATCGATACCAATGACTGCGGGTTGACTGTCCGAGGCAGTTCGCAATACATGATTACTACCGTAATCCATGCAAGTAATGGTCCTTAACAACCCCCGTGTGAACGGGTGCTGAGTCCAAACTATAGTACTATCGTTGCTAAGGCAGGTAGACAGCATTCCATGTGTAAACATAACAAACAAGCATTCATAAGCCACGAATACATGCATTAACGGTTAGCGTTCAAATAGTATTGAGTAGTGTGATTGTTGTAGTTTGAATATTCGTAACGTATGTAACACCCAAAAGTGCTTAAAGCAAAAAGGGATCGAGTATACTCACAGCGGTTGATGGATTGAAGGGAGCGCTTAGCGAGTAAGGTTAGCCTGAATAGATTCGATAGCATAACGATAAGTGATGTTTTACGCGTCAAATGGTGCAAAGTGCAAATGGGTCGGATAGTGGTTCGATCGGATGGTAATCCGATCGGACAGCAGTCCGTGCGGGTAACAGTCCGTTCGGGTGGTCATCCGGTCGGATAATGGTCCGGTCGGATGACGATTCGAGTGGATTGTTTCTTCCTATAAGAAGTATGTGTTTGTGTATGATGGCTTGACTTTGAAGTTTTCGTTGTAGCATTATGAAAGCATTGAAGTATCTCTATCCATCAAGTCGTTAGATCGGATGATGGGTCGTGCGGATGACAATCCGGTCGGATGGTCATCCGGTCGGACGGTAACTTAGTGGTGAGATTACTTCGTGAAGGCAAGCTCCAAGCTGAAGTGTCACTCGATCGGATGTCCATCCGATCGGGTGGCAACCCTAGTAATGAACATGTTGAAAATTGTTCAAGTCTTTAAAGTCTTAGTATCTCATGATCCGAAGAGTAATCCAGTCAGATGGTCGTCCGATCAGATTGCAATTCGTTCGATACTCAAACTTCAGATAAGATTGTTCTAAAGGTGGGACCCAAGTGTGATCCGTTCGGATGGTAATCCGTTCGGATGACCTATCCGATCAGACAGCAATCCGCTCAGATAGCAATCCGTTACAGTTGTTCCGTTCGTCCTACACTTGGTCGTTTTGATGGTTTGTCATTCTGTCGAGACACTTTGACAACGTGTTAGCCAACAGAACTCCTAGTTCGACCTAGATGACCAACCCGACCAGGAATCACCCTAGTCCGGCCGGTTACCGACTCGAGATGGTTGTTCTTGACTAACCCGAAATCGGTAGTCTCGTGGGTAGAATCCGGATTTTGAGCTAGTACAACACTACGATAGAGTAGAAGACTAGATCAGGGTCGGATCCTACCGGTTTTGAGTACCTTGAGTGCAAAAGAGTTGGAAGAAGGTTAAAACCATCTTTCAATCCTTTTTCACCATGTTTGTGTCGAGATCTTTACAAGATCTTTGTGGAAATCGGTTAGATCTAAATTGTTCTTGGTGGATTGAGGCCAAAACATGAAGTTCTTGAAGAACACATGATGACATCATCCTAGAACACCCGAAATCTAGTGATTTCACGGTTAAAAGTTAAGATTTAAAAGATAGAAAGGTGTATAAGTGCGTGTAGATCAAGAAAGTACAAGATTTAGGACGAGATCTTATCTTGATCGAGAGAAATCGAAGAAAAGGTGGGGAGCACGAGCTGTTCGGACAGAGGGTTTCCAAAAGTAGAAAGAATGACAATGACAGGGGTATTTATAGGATTCCAAAAGAGGAAAGGGCTGTCCGATCGGATGGCACACCGCTCGGATGACATATCCGGTCGGATGACATTCCGGTCGGATGGCACCTGGCTCGAGGCATTGTGGCTATCCGGTCGGATGGCTATCCGGCCGGATGGCACTTGGTTTAAGTGTTTGACGCGATGATTTTTGCTGAGTCGAATTCGATTGCGAGCAGTTCGATACGATAGGGTTTCCTGGTCAAATTACTTTCAGTCCCAATCACTCATATCGAGCACTATGTCACACCCCAACCAATGGCGGAAACATCGGGATGAGACGAAGTGTGAAGATTGCTCGAGACATCATAACGCTAATTGTGACAATAGAATTAAAGATAAATTGATTTCTTTCATAAATAAATGTTACAATACATGAAAGTTGAAATACAACATGTTAAATACAAGAAAAACAATACGACAACAAATATGACATTTATACAATGTATTTGACCTAAACGTCTATATGTGTATCTAGGCATCAACGCTACTTCATTTCATAGCATCATCATCCTCAACCTGTAACATGTTTAAAATACAATTCAATGCAAAAGCAATGGCGAGTATACAAGTTTGGTACGTACATAACAAAAGATAAGTTTTGAACAATTCCTCATAGCAAGCATGTGATTCAAGATAAACATAAAAACATGGTATGTGTCTAACATATCAAACCAAGAAAACGCAATATGCTCATGACATAACCACAAGTTACGGGCAGCGGGTCGTTAATCCTATAGCTCTAAAATTGGCAGATGTTACAGTCTCCCCTACTTTAGGAGATTTCGTCCTCGAAATCTAAGATTAACGTATTTTCATAAAAATTTAGAACAATCCACATGCCATACTTAGTTAACAAGATTAACGTATCCCTGGCATGTGAATACACAGGTCAACCCATCATGTATGTTAAGGTGTGGCTTCTTACGAAGTTAATGACAAGTTTATCACATAAAGTTTCACCCAAGTAACACGAATCCAGTATAACGTATTAGCATGCACGTGAAATAAATTCCAATTTTTTTTTGAAAAGGAACGTTCAATCATAAAACTTCATTGAGAACGAAGAAAAGTTGGTAACTACCTCCGAGGTAAGAGAATCACCTCTTGCTCGTTGGTGAAGTTAGAAAGTGAGTGGAGCTAATCATCAAGGTTTGGGAATCACCCCTATCTTGATGATAAGTTTCCATTTTTAGGAATATGAGTATTAACAAGCATCAAGATGTATCAATATTCATATATAATGTATTATTTTGTGCATTGCATAAGAAAAATGTTCATGTGTAAGTTTTTGATAAATAAACATGTTACACCCCAAAAGTGGTAAAAGTAAAAGGGGGAAATACGAGTATACTCACAAAGTTTGCATATGCTTTCCGATTATCCAATTATTGACGAGTTGATGAGGTTAAAAGATTGAATGTGTAAGGGTTAAAGTTCAAGTATGCTTAGAGTCGAGATTCGGTGTTTAAAACAACATAACAATAAGATATAACATATGAAAATAATCATCTTCAACCCTTAACACTTGTATGACACTTGGTAACCACAAGGGTTATGATAATGTTTTCATGAGTTGAACACCCATAAGAATCACAACAAGGTTTAGGTCTTAGATGATGGTCTACTACTTTAACATATAAACACAAGTTCACATTAAAGGTTCGAATGAGTGTATATTTATATATCTAGGTTAATTATTACATATTATTTAGTCCAATAATTCAAGTAGGAGGTAGAAGATTAGGATCTTCCTTTAGGCACCTCGAGTATCATAGATGTCATGTATGGGGTAAGAAGAACATGCTTCCATTTAGGAACCCCTTGTATGTTCACCACTTCACTTGATGTAAAAACAACCAAAGAGGGTCACGAACTAGGATTTAGTACAATAATATAATCAATCTAATCAATAAGAAATCATCAAATCATGTGAGGATTGTATGTAGGACAACCCAAGTTGTTCCATAATCACTCATTCATCAAGATCTAAGCTTGACATGATTTGTGGGTTAAACACCCTAACAAAACAGAAAGTATTTGAGGTTTAATCATCTTATTTCAAGTGTCTCAACCTTGTTTTTAAGCCTAACCAACCATAGAAGGGGTTGTAAGCATTGGGACATAGGTATGAGATGTGTTAGACACAAGTTTGTTGAAGTTTAAACAAGTTTGAAGAACATAAATCAAAACAGAAAGTTTTTGGATCATTTCAGGGGATTTCCAGGTCTGATTTCTCCAAGGAGAAGTCAAGGAATCATACCCTATGATTATCCAAGCAAGTAGGAAGAAGAATTGAGTGATTTCGTTGAGAAATGAGCAAGTTATGCTCACTTTAGTGCAAGTGTATGAATCTGTCCGAAAATGCATATTTGCAACTGATTTGAGAGTGAATTTGTGAGTTGTAGAGAGTTGTGAAAGTGTAAAATGGTGAGGAGAAGGTGTATATTTATAGTGGAAGAGTTTGAGTGTGATTGGAGGTGTTTAGAGGTGGCTAAATGGTGATTGGGGAGTGTTTAGAAGTTGGATTTCGTGCCATAATCGCGTATATCAGCAGCTGTGTTTGTTTTCTGCGAAGATAGAGGCCATGCGGCCCGCATTAGATAACCAGTAAGCTGAAGCGGGCCGCCCGCCACTTCTGATTCGTGTACAAGTTTCAAAAAAATACAATTTAGCCCCCAGACTTGTTCATTTGATCATTTTAGGGCTTTTAAGAACCACACTTGCCATAAAAGCATATTTTAAGATAATTTCAAGTATGAGGAGTATAAACCAAGTATAATTGAGTGTAAAGGTATCATAATCAAGTGTCGTTTACGTTCAAAGCACGTATTATGCATAAGATTTATGTATCTACAAGTTTAGCACGTAGTTTCCAAGAATTACGAATAAGTACCAATTGTTCCACGAAATTGAATGTATGAGACTATATAAAGTATGTGTATCATGTAATTAACAAAATACGAGTTTAAATCATAATCCAAGTCTTGGATTTTACATCGTTTTTAAATGAAAGGACGATTAAAAGACTTACGAAGTTTCCAAAAATAGTCTTACAAACGATGGTTACTAAATATAGAAAGTATGAAAACGCGGGGCGTTACAGTCTCCCCTCCTTTAGGAAATTTCGTCCAGAAATTTATTCAAGAGGTAGACTTGAAAAGTTTTAGTAAAAGTTTGAGACTTGAAAATTTTGAAACATTTTGAAAGTACAAAATTTTGGGAGAATAAAAATAGGGTTGTAAAATGATTGGTTTGGCTAAAATGGTTCAGAGGCATGAGCATGCGTGGAACATGTATAGGTAAGAATGATTTTGAATAGCTAAATTGGAGTTGTTTTTTTTTTTTTAAATGTATTGTATTCACGAAAGGGATATTCGTATAATGGTTTGAGATCAAGAAGGTAAGGTAGGTTGCGTAGGAAGTTTTGAGGTAGTATAAGGTCACATATTCGTAAAATTTGCTTCTCGAGTGAAGCGAGAAGGTTTGGTAAAATAAAGTATTGACGACCCAATAAATGTGTTTACGCAAGAATAAAGATTAAAGGGGCGGTTCTAAAGGTAATAAGATAAGTTAGGATTCGAATGATTAAACAAACTTGGTTGTAAACGAGGTTTGTATGAACTAGAAGGATAAGGTGAATAATACGAGCATAGAATGAACGAATGACTCTTAAGAGTGCAAGTATAAAAATAGCGCAAGTGTTGGATGGATGAACGTAGTGTGTTAAGGATGAAGTCTCGTCATGGATAATTGGATATAATGCGTTTGTGAGTTGTGTGAAGTTGTATTAGGTCTAAAAGGTCTGCAAAGCACTGAATTTCTCATGGCACGTTTTACGAAATTTGGTAATATGGTGAAAACACTTATATATAGGAAGTACCAGCGGCGTATCCACCATGTTTTAACCACATTACGTCTGTTCCGTATTCGGTGCCATGTTACGTTCCGTGTCTTACCATACACAGTAGTACACTCTATGGTTCTCATACGCCTATCACTATAATCCCGTGTGCACCCGTGATTATATTGATCGTCGCCTGATCCGCATAGCTTGTACTAGTTGTGTATGAATTAGGGTATCCATAACTTAAAAATTAAGAATGTGCACGTGTAGAATGTAGTATGTAAGCAAGTCCATGCCTAAGTATGTATAGGACCCACGCAAGCGAATCACTTGGATTCTGCTCGCGTATGGGTACGAATGTATGGTTCATGTGTATAAATGAAAGTATGAGCATAAGTATAAGTTTAGGTATGAATAAGCACGCAAGTATGAGTATCAACATAACACGTACGAGTAGTATGTGTATACGTATAAGCACGCAACGTATGAGTATAGGTAAAAAACATGAAACATATGAGTATAAGTAAAACATGAAACGTATGAGTATAAGTATGAATACCATTATGAGTATAGACATAAAACGTAGGAATGTAAGTGTGGGTACGAATATTTAAATTTACGTATATAGTGTACGCTGGAACATCACGGATTTAGGCGTATAAAATCGTCCACAAGGTTAAGTATGTAAACACGAATGATTATAGGTGAATTGTTGCGTTAAAACAACTAAAACGTGTAGGACGGTACGTGGGTATAGTTGTTTAAATGAAACGTTGAGTTTATCGTATCAAAATTAGATTGAGCTTGGTTTGAAAGGTAGAATGTAGTTGCATATGAAAAAGGACATAAGGTACTCATTGGTTAAGCCCAATGCATTTTGTAATAAATGGAAATGCTACTTTTGTTTTAAAAAGGTTTACGAAATCCAAGGGTGGTCGGTCTCTAAGAAGTCTTCTTGCCCACGTGTTTTGTAAATTGGTGTAAAAAGGTTTTCAATCAAAAGTAATTTCATTTCATCAAACAAGAAGTTATGAATTTAGGAGGTTCTTATGAAAACGAGGATTCTTAGAAAAGAATTTTAGCAAAAGGACTTTGAGATTGTTAAAAGTTCTAACAAATGATTTGTTGATGTGAAAAGAATCTTTGATCATATAACATCCATAAGATCTTATAGGTGTAAAAGAAAGGTTGGTTTGATCCTCCGATTGAGAATGAAAGTCTTTAGTTTGGTGATATATATCATGAGTGCGTTTTAGTGACTAAGTCGATTATGAAGTTCATGGGCAAGAGATTTGTTTGACCGATTAAAGTGATAGGTAGCATTTCGTAAGGTTTGGAAATTTTTGTAGTAAAACGTTTAAGATAAGTTAAGAATCCGTGTATGTGAGTTAGGTAAGAATAAGTTGTAGGATAGAAAGTATGCTTGATGAAACAATGTATTTTGAAATCGTACACGTATGTATTTTGAATAATGATCAATAATTTAGATATAAACATGATGGAGTTTGCATAATAAGATATTTTGAAGAGGCGTTTTGGTAACGATCACCTAGGTAAGGGAATCACCCCGAACTCGTTGGTGAGGTCGTTTTAAGAAAAGGGGAGTGGAGTTAATCATCAAGGTAAGGAAATCACTCCTATCTCGAGGATATGTCTCCACTTGTCGTTACAAGGAATATGAATTTAAATTACATGAAATCTTGCATATGTATAAATGTATGGAAAAGATTCAATATGTTGGGTGTGTGAGAAGAAAATATCGAAAGTAAATTCGAATTTGAAAGGTTGCATCGCGTAAGATAAATAGTAAAACACGTTTGATTAAAATTCGGATGGTTCCAAAACGGAACCTTTGACTAACCAAAGTAGTCGAAAAGTCTTTCGAACTTGAGGAGCATGCTTTGGCCTAATAGGTGAAATACTCTCGCCGACAAGTCGGTTGACGGTATTTACCCTTCCAGTTACTACATGTCCCCAATTCAATCGAAATTTCGAGACTTGGCGGGATTAATGAAAATCAAGGAGTGGAAGTAGTCGACAAGGTGCGGGTTTCACCCCTAACTTGGCGATTTAGTATCCTAAGTGTGGTTGGTACTCGTCGGGTCAAAAGTTAATTTCGACACTTTGGCGAGGGTCCACTAGAATTTGAAATTCGAATTTCTTCATCAAGGTGAGGGTTTCACTCCTAACTTGATGGTGAATTTCGTGTAAAAGAAAAGTAAAAGGATTGAGAGTTATTCACCAAATTGTGGGTTTCACGCCTATTTTGGTAAACTCATCTCTTTTGTATAATACGAGTGTTTGTGAATTTAGAATAGTCGAGTAAAACGTATGAGGAAAAGCGCATGTTGAAGATCACGCAAACAAGTATAAACATGCCAAGAGTGGCACAAAAGGATGACATATTAAAACAAATATTAACACATAATAAAACATGTATTAACACATAAGAATAGCATGTCAAGTATGTTACATGGGGATAAGTGACACATATGTTTAAAAGGCTCAAAGAGAATGCATAAGAAACACATAAAGTGGCCTGCATGTAGTTTCAATTAAAACATAAGAATAAGGCTCTAGAACTATAGACTAGGTAAAAAGCATGGAAATTCTACCTAATTCCCTATAGTTATGGCTCTGATACCAATATGTCACACCCCAACCAATGGCGGAAACATCGGGATGAGACGAAGTGTGAAGATTGCTCGAGACATCATAACGCTAATTGTGACAATAGAATTAAAGATAAATTGATTTCTTTCATAAATAAATGTTACAATACATGAAAGTTGAAATACAACATGTTAAATACAAGAAAAACAATACGACAACAAATATGACATTTATACAATGTATTTGACCTAAACGTCTATATGTGTATCTAGGCATCAACGCTACTTCATTTCATAGCATCATCATCCTCAACCTGTAACATGTTTAAAATACAATTCAATGCAAAAGCAATGGCGAGTATACAAGTTTGGTACGTACATAACAAAAGATAAGTTTTGAACAATTCCTCATAGCAAGCATGTGATTCAAGATAAACATAAAAACATGGTATGTGTCTAACATATCAAACCAAGAAAACGCAATATGCTCATGACATAACCACAAGTTACGGGCGGCGGGTCGTTAATCCTATAGCTCTAAAATTGGCAGATGTTACACACTATCCCTTCTCCACTAATTATCATAGTTTGACTGTGATTCGAGTTCGATTTCGAGTTTCGATTGATTACCACAACACAACATAAATAAACATGCACAGATAACACGTAAGGCACACACACATGTATAACAATAATTAAAAATACGTAACTCGAGTTGCGATTCGTTGTCGATTTGATTAGCATAGCTCGATTATCAGTTGATTAAGTTTATCGCATTGTTACTTCCTATAGTTCACAGTCGTAAGTTGATTAGATAGCGATAAACATACGTCGGTTATCGTCATTAACAACACTTACTCCACACAATACAATCAAAATAAAGAAATTTCTATAAGTCAAACCCGTATAACCGGTCGTTGACTTTGACCTTGACTTTGACTTTGACTCGTGGAAACACGGGGTGTTACAGCCTCCCCTTGTTTAGGGAATTTCGTCCCGAAATTAGGCTGGAAGCTGTTCAACGCCGTGAGTCACGTTTGAGAACTTTCTCTTACTAGACTTTCTCTTTAAACAACTGCGGATACTTCGCCTTCATGTCGCTTTCGAGTTCCCAAGTTAACTCTGCGCCTCGTTTGCCTTCCCATCGGACTTTCACGATAGGAATGCGAGAGCGTCGGAGTTGCTTGGTTTGGCGATCCATGATTTCGACAGGCTTTTCCACGAAGTGTAATGTTTCGTTCACTTGCAGATCATCGAGAGAAACGTGTAAGTCGTGGTCGGCTAGGCACTTTCGGAGGTTTGACACGTGGAAAGTCGGGTGGACATTACTAAGTTCCTCTGGTAGTTCGAGTCGGTAGGCGACTTTTCCGATCCTTTCCAGAATCTTAAAAGGTCCAACATATCGAGGCGCGAGCTTTCCCTTTTTGCCGAATCGGACCACACCCTTCCAAGGTGATACCTTTAGGAGTACGTAGTCACCAACGTCAAATTCAAGGGGCTTACGTTTCTTATCGGCGTAACTTTTCTGTCGATTCCGAGCTTTCACCAGGTTGTCTCGAATTTGGAAAATTTTGTCTGTCGTTTCTTGTAATAGCTCAGGACCGGTTAATTGCGAATGACCGATCTCGTGCCACACAATGGGCGATCGACATCTTCTTCCGTATAATGCCTCGAATGGTGCCATTTGGATGCTAGAATGGTAGCTGTTGTTATACGAGAATTCGACTAATGGCAGGTATTTATCCCAATTACCACCGAAGTCTAAGACACACGAACGGAGCATGTCTTCAAGAGTACGAATCGTTCTTTCAGTCTGACCGTCGGTTTGAGGGTGGAAAGCGGTACTTAGATTAAGCGACGTACCGAGTGCTGTTTGAAACGTTTCCCACAGTCGCGAGGTAAACCGAGCATCACGATCAGAGATGATGTCACGAGGTGTCCCATGATTACAAATGATCTCGTCGGTGTAGATTTGGGCTATTCGTTCTACCTTGTAGTCTTCCCGTATTGGCAAAAAGTGAGCTGATTTAGTCAAACGGTCGACCACAACCTAAATGTTGCCGTGACCTGATGGCGTGTGCGGTAGCTTGGTTATAAAGTCCATAGCTATACTTTCTCACTTCCACATGGGAATTGGTGGTTGTTCGAGTAAGCCAGAGGGTCTTTGATGTTCAGTCTTGACTCTAGCACCAGTTAGGCATTTTCCAACGTAGAGAGCGATATCCCTTTTCATCCCCGGCCACCAGTACTTATAACGAAGGTCCTGGTACATTTTATCGGCGCCGGGATGAACAGAATACCGGGATTTGTGGGCTTCGTCCAT
Organism: Helianthus tuberosus; assembly: GCA_030545235.1. Classification (NCBI taxonomy): domain Eukaryota; kingdom Viridiplantae; phylum Streptophyta; class Magnoliopsida; order Asterales; family Asteraceae; genus Helianthus; species Helianthus tuberosus. The sequence goes on along the minus strand of CM060452.1, from coordinate 12,778,302 downwards.
CAAGATCTGTCGCAAATTGGTTCGTTTGGGAATCCAAATTCGGTCCAAAAAGTGGAATATCCCGTTCGATTTGCTCACAAGCTGGGCTCCATCGTGGTAGACTCTTTCTTTCTTCAGCGTGCGTTCGTTAAAACATGCATGTTGAGCGTCGCAGATGAGGGTTTCGAGATCGTGTTGGGCTTGAACATTACGAGTGCTAAGCAGATAGCTCCGCCTGCTAAGTGCGTCGGCAACAACATTCGCCTTGCCTGGGTGATAACGGATCTCACAGTCGTAATCGTTGAGAAGTTCTACCCATCGGTGTTGGCGCATATTAAGTTCCTTCTGATTAAAGATATGTTGCAGGCTTCTATGATCGGTGAAGATCGTACACTTGGTACCATACAGGTAGTGTCGCCAAATCTTTAACGCAAAAACAACTGCGCCTAGCTCGAGATCATGGGTTGTATAGTTCTTCTCGTGGACTTTGAGCTGACGAGATGCGTAAGCTATGACCTTGTCCCGTTGCATGAGAACACAACCAAGACCAAGGTTGGAAGCATCACAATAGACAATGAAATCATTGTTTCCGTCGGGCAATGTGAGAACAGGAGCGTTGCAAAGCATGTGCTTGAGGGTTCGAAAGGCAGACTCTTGTTCAGCTTTCCAAACAAAAGGCTTGTCTTTATGTGTGAGAGAGGTAAGCGGCACAACGATCGTTGAGAATCCCTCGATAAATCGTCGATAGTAGCCCGCTAGTCCGAGAAAAGAGCGGACTTCAGACGGGTTCTTTGGCGTACTCCAGCTCTTGACAGCTTCAATCTTCGCAGGATTGACGTGAATGCCTTGACTATTAACAATGTGACCCAGAAACTGAACTTCCTCCAACCAGAATTCGCACTTGGAGAACTTAGCATAGAGTTGGTTCCCCTGGAGTAACTCGAGAACCAAACGTAGATGTTGCGCGTGTTCGGTTTTCGATTTGGAATAGATCAATACATCATCGATAAATACGATGACGAAACGGTCGAGATACGGTTTACTAACGCGATTCATCAGATCCATGAAAACCGCTGGTGCATTGGTTAAACCAAAAGGCATGACAACGAATTCGTAGTGGTCGTAACGAGTGCGAAAAGCGGTTTTGGGTATATCCTCCTCTTGAATACGTAGCTGGTGATATCCTGAACGTAGCTCGATCTTTGAGAAACACGTAGCGCCTTGTAGTTGATCAAACAAATCATCGATGCGAGGTAGGGGATAGCGGTTCTTGATAGTTAACTTATTCAATTCCCGATAGTCGATGCACATCCAGAACGATCCGTCCTTCTTTTTGACGAAAAGGACTGGCGCGCCCCAATGAGAGGTGCTCGGGCGAATGAAGCCTTTTTCAAGTAGTTCCTGGAGTTGGTTTGAAAGTTCGCGCATTTCGGACGGCGCGAGTCGGTAGGGAGCTTTGGCAATAGGGTTGGCTCCAGGAATGAGGTCGATACGAAAGTCGATATCACGACTTGGCGGTAGCCCGGGAAGATCCTCTGGAAAAACATTAGGAAATTCTCGAACCACAGGTACGTCTTTCACTTCCTTCTTCTCTTTCTTTTCCTTCTCCGCTACTACAATGTTAGCCAAGAAAGCCCTGTATTCCTTGCGGAGGTACTTGCTAGCTTGTATGCATGACATAAGCTTGAGACCCTTTGAAGTAGTATCACCGTATACACACAATAAGTCACCATTCGCGAGCGAGAATCGAATCATCTTGTCGAAGCACACAACTTCAGCATGGTTTTCTCGAAGAAAGTCCATGCCTACTATGACGTCAAAACTTCCGAGTTGCATCGGAATAAGGTCGATTGGGAAGATGTGATTGTTGAGCTTAAGGGTACAATCACGAAGAACAGAATTGACGGCGACGGTTCTTCCGGTAGCGACTTCAACATCGAACGTCGAAGAGAGTTGGGAGCGTTTATGACTAAGGAGTTTCTCGAATTCGAATGACACAAAGCAATTATCGGCTCCAGTATCAAACAAACAGGAAGACAATGGATCTTATTATTTCATGGACCGTCTGTGGGTCCGAAGCCAAGATGGACTTCGCACTCTGCTTATGGATGAATCTCATAAGTCTCGTTATTCTGTCCATCCTGGCTCAGACAAAATGTATAAGGATCTTCGTACTCAGTATTGGTGGCCTGGTATGAAGAAAGACATTGCCTTGTATGTTTCAAAATGCCTTACTTGTCTTAAGGTCAAGGCTGAACACCAACATCCTTCTGGTCTTTTGGAGCAACCAGAGATCCTAGTTTGGAAATGGGAAAACATTTCTATGGATCTCGTTACCAAACTTCCGCGCACTAAGAAAGGTCATGATGCCATTTGGGTAGTTGTTGATCGTCTTACAAAATCAGCGCATTTCTTGCCAATCCGTGAGGATTTTTCTGCTGAAGTACTAGCTAAAATCTACGTGGATGAAATTGTAGCTCGACATGGTGCTCCTTTGAACATCATTTCTGACAGAGATGCTCGTTTCACTTCTCATTTTTGGAGAACCATGCAATCTGCTATGGGGACCCACCTTAATCTGAGCACAGCTTATCATCCGCAAACGGATGGTCAATCTGAAAGAACAATCCAGACTCTGGAGGATATGCTTAGAGCTTGTGTGATCGATTTTGGTGGTAGTTGGGATTCACATCTTCCGTTGATTGAATTCTCCTACAACAACAGTTATCACTCCGGCATTAACATGGCTCCTTTCGAGGCTCTCTATGGTCGAAAATGTCGTTCACCAGTCTGCTGGAATGAGATCGGTGAGGCTCAGCTTACTGGACATGCCCTCATTTTAGAGACAACTGATAAGATTAAGAAAGTTTGTGATAACCTTCAGACAGCTAGAAGCCGTCAAAAGAGTTACGCGGACCCAAAACGCAAGCCCTTGGATTTTCAAGTCGGTGATCGAGTCTTACTTAAGGTCTCACCTTGGAAAGGTGTGATCAGATTTGGAAAGACAGGAAAACTTGCACCTAGATATGTTGGACCATTCAAGATCGTCGAAAGAATCGGTAAGGTAGCCTATAGACTTGAGTTACCTCCTGAACTTGGAAATGTTCATCCAACCTTCCATGTGTCCAATCTCAGGAAGTGTTTAGCTGATGAGAACCTCCACATACCACTTGACGAAATTCGTGTTGATAAAACACTACATTTTGTTGAGAAACCTGTGGAAATCATGGACCGTATGGTCAGATGGCTTAAACGCAAGTGCATTCCGTTGGTTAAAGTTCGCTGGGAATCTAAGCGTGGACCTGAGTTTACTTGGGAACGTGAAGATCAAATGAAGGCGAAATATCCACATCTTTTCCCACGAGTTTCCTCTAAATAAATTTCGGGACGAAATTTCCTCAAGTAGGGGAGACTGTGACATATGTGCTTGTAATCATTGTAAACAGTTCAGTTATCAATGAAATAAAGTTATTTGATCCCAATGTTTATTTATTTATGTTTTACATTTTTCATGTTTTGACTTTTATTCAATTTCAAACTCTGTATCGCTTTCTGGAGAGTTATACGCAAACTGGTGCGTAAACGTAATCAGTTTAATGCGACAAATACTCCGTAACATCAACATATACTTAACATACCCTAAATAACCTTTACATAACTTAGAAATAAGTTTTAAAGGCTTTGGTATGGCAAAAACAAGTTAATTCGCCTACAGGGACTAAAATTGACAAACTGCGAAAGTATGCCAATTTGAACTGTAACAGACATTCCGGAACATGGCCATAAGTTAAACACACCCTAAATATCCTTTACATAGCTTAGAAATAGGCTTTGAGGGGTTCGGTGTGTTAAAATAAACTTTATGCTCATTCAGGGACTAAAAGCGTTAAAAAGTGCATAAGTTTGCATTTTCACGCATAACTTACGCTCTGAATACATCCGGACATCCAAAAATTTATGTAAGCATTAAAATATTTTATTTTAGTGTTTGGCATGAGAAAAATCCATTCGTCGCGCAATTTGGATCGTTTTTTGCGCTTATGCACATTCCGTCATAATTAAGCAAACATCGCGATCATACGACCAAACGAACCGACATCCGGCATATTTTTGAGCATGTTTCATGTCCACAATGTTTAGGCATCATTTTAGGGCCTTAAATTTGGCTTAACGGGCCTTAGAAGTGTCGGAAATGGTCTTAAAACACAACAGGGACTGAAACTGTAATTCCGCAAACTTGTTTCTGAACTGTAACACTCAGGCGGCCCGCGTAGACTTCCTCAGTCTCTTACGCGGCCTGCGAGGCCTCCCAGATGTGCAGAATTGCTGTAAACAGCCTGTTCCAGCTGTTATACCTCCATTCTCCACTTGCAAATGGTATTTCTCAAACCATGGACTGAATCTATGGGCTCTAATGGTTTTCCAAACCAAGGGGCACACATGGACGGTTGAGATCGAGGCACGTTTCTCAACGAACGATCCTAACGGTGGTCCATTTCCTATAAATACCCCCAACCCATTTCATTCCAAACCCACTTGATTCTGAGATTTTCTCTAAGTTGGAGTGGTTATCACTTCATACCTGAGAAATACTTGGATAATCAATCTTGCGGGGACCCTTTGTAAGTGTTCTTTCGTTCTTTTATGCGTTTTTATGCTTGAAAGTCAAACTGTGTTTGACTTTCTGCATTGACCAGTTTATTTTGTAACCAAACTACGTAGTTTCGGGCAAAATGCGTGTTCTTGCGTATTTTGTAAAATGCGTGTTCTTGCGTATTTTGTAACCAAACTACTCTAGGGTATCAAAACCGTTTGTTTTGATATCAAAACCTGTTTTCTATCTTAACTAAACATGTTCTAGCATGTTTAGCTCGTCACTTTTAGATTTGTGCTTGTTTAGGGTCGTAAGGGTAAGCGATCTAATAAATCGCTTATGCTTTCGAACCCGACCCATTTGGTCGATCATTAGGATCCGACCAAATACTTTAGGTGACCATAGTAGTATAGGGAATAACCTTCCGAGGTTATACCTTATGGTCACGTCGTTTAAGTAGTTGTATGATAAGTAATTCCTATGCCTTAGGTAAATTACCAAAATGCACTTTTTGCGCCAAAATTCATTTTAAGCCTATGTAACATAACTTTTGCCATCTAAACTGATTTAACAACAATATTAAACATGTTAAGGCATATCTTACTTATCATAGGGCTAGATAGGCGGTCCAAACGCGTTTACGCGAACGACGCGTTAAAGTAGCATAAGCTACCTAAACGGGTCGTAACGGGTCAAAAGCACTTAGGCTAGGTTCCGTTTTAGTATGTAGGCTTTGTTGAACCATATTACATGAGTTCCTACACTCATATGGTTTACGAACCCTCGTACTACCCGATCCTCCGAATAGGTTCGTTTATTAATATAGTTGCCTATATTAGGTGCCGTTTGATTCCGTAACCTTCTAGCTTTGCTTGGTGGATATCTAAAGTCTATTGAGCAATCTCAAGTGAGTACATAGACCCCTCTTTTTCTGTTTTCAAACTGTTTTGGGGTGAAACACATGTGCCTACTTGTTATTTTCATGCTTTCCATGCTTTCATATCATATACTTGCTATGTTTATTAGTACATGATTTCCATTGTGTTTTTGCTATGTATGTCCTTTGTAGCATACTTAGTACATCGTTTTACATGACATTTTATGCTATGTATGTTCATTCAGTGCATACTTAGTACATTGTTTTACATTACCTTTTTATGCTCGGTATGTTCATTATGCTTAGTACATTTTCATTTCATCACATGCTTACATTTTGATATGACATTTGGTTTGTTAAGTGGGACCATATACATTCATTAACTTTGATCACGCCGCTCGTTAGTAGGTAATGGTACCATAGGAATTGACAACTCCCGTTCCTAACATCCTAGGTATGTTTGGATGAAAGGAATGACCGAATTCGATAAAACATAATACAGATAGACCTTTAATTTGTTTAAAGGCTCATCACCACAGTCACAAGGCTTGGATGTATGCATTTTAACAATACCGCATAGATGTTTGTATTCAGTATAACATGCATTTCCACAAGACATAACGTTGATTTAAACCACGTTTTACTTCAATACATTGTCTTGTGCATTTTATCTGTGGCTCAGTATATATATATATATATATATATATATATATTCTTGCCATACATGACATTTTGTTTACACATTTCATATTTGACATTTGACATAGACATTTGGATACTGATATACATATCTACATTTTGACATAGACATTTTGACATGATTTACACAAAGACATTTGACAAATGGTTTAGACATGGGCAATTTACATTGGTGGTTGTTTGGGTAAAATGATTTGAATAACGAGGCGTGTGTAATACGATACAAGCATGGTGGATACGCCGCTGGTACTTCCTATATATAAGTGTTTGTATGGTATTACATATCGTAGCATTATTTAAACCATTTCAGTTTATACATATTACATCTACAATACAATCTTCACATAAACATCGTTTTACAAATAACTTAACTTATACAAACCCATTTTACATGGTTATTCACTTAACCATACAGTATTCTTTTATATACATATCATTTGATTTATTCATTGCTTTTCAAATGATTTATGAAAGAAAACACTCAACAAGATTCATGACTACTTTTTATTAAACAGTTTCTTTAAACCCAAGTCATGAATCCTATTTTCGCAAAACCTATGTGTCTCACAGGCATTTTTATGCTGACGTACCTATTTTCACATGTGTTTCAGGAGCTGTTGCTTAGGATGATCGTGACATTAGGGCGGACCTGTGCCTTAGAGACTTAAAAATAAAGATAGACTTAGTTTAATTATATGATGTACTCTTTGGTTCTTGTTTTGAGACAATGTATTCCACCTTTGGTTGATGAATAAAAATATAATTTTAATTACCATGGTTGTGGAACAATAATTTTGTTACAACACTCCCCGACGTTTCCGCCACGATTTGATGTTTTACGTGGTCGGGGTGTGACAGGTCGCCACATGCGAAGCAGGCTCTGGCTTTGATCGCGGGTGCCGGAGGAGCTTGTTGACCCTGAGGGGCAATGAGTAGAGCTTGATGAGCAGGAGCTGTTCTTTCTCTTGTTCTTCCTGTTGTTTCTCGATGAGGTGGGTTCAGCAGTTGGTGCGGTGGCGGTAGCTTGATGCAGGTGCTTTGATGATGACTATTGCACCTATTGCACAAAGGTGCATTCCGTTCATACCGCTTCTATCCTCGACGCGAAAACCAGATAGCGACTGCCGAACTGGCCGAAATCATTGCGCAGCAGATGGCTGCTCAATTCCCAAACCTCTTTGCTCAATGGAACCAAGCCAACAACAACAACAATGCTCCATGCAAATACAAGGATTTTAACTCGGCTAAACCACTCAAGTTTAGTGGTTCTGAAGGAGCGACTGGGCTTCTTCAATGGTTCGAGAGCATTGAGAATACTTTTTGTCACGTTCAGTGTCCTGATAATCGCAAAGTTGAGTTTGCTTCAAGCGTATTTCAGAAGAGGGCTTTGACATGGTGGAACGGGGTTATGAGAGATCGTGGTGCTGAGGTTGCCTTGGCACAATCATGGGCTGAACTTAGGAATCTTATGATGAGGGAGTTCTGTCCTCGTCATGAGCTGCGAGCTTTAGAAAGGGAGTTTGATGATCTAGAACAGGATAGTGGCGAGCACCGGGCGTATACTGATAGATTTGAGGAGCTGAGTTTGTTATGCCCAACAATGGTTACCCCACTCGACAAGGCTATCGAAAGGTACATCGATGGTCTACCTGACTCCATACAAGACACCGTTACTGGTAGTAATCCTACCACACTCCGTCAGGCAATCGAGCTATCCGCAACATTGACCGAGTCGCAGATTCGAAGGGGTAAGCTGCATAGAAAGGGTGACAAGGGTAAGAAGCAGTCGTCCGACAAAGAGGATAGCAAGAAAGGTAAAAACAAAAAGGGTAAGGATTCTGGATCCTCAAGGAATTCAAGGAAGCGTAAGGCTTCCCAAAACTACGCCGTTACTGCACAGGCAAATCAAGCTGCACCAAATCAGCCAGCGCAACTGTAACAACTCTCATCAAAAGCCATAATTATTAAATTAAATAATCCAAAAGGAAACCCTAATTGAGACACCCAAGTGATTCTGAACAAACTCTAAAATTTTCAGAATTTTCAGAATCAGGATTAGGGCCCCTAAAACTCAGGGGGGGTTAAACCCTATTGACGATTATCCAAATTGTGAGCTGTAGAAATCAAATTTTCGAAATCCACCAACTCAGCAAGCCTACCCATGCACGTAGCTACCCTATGAATATAGGTTGGCAGTAGCGTAGCGCGACGACTAAGGGGTAGGCAGTCGCGCTACGCGACGGTGTAAAATTTTCAGTATAAATAGGTTGGTTTAGGACTTGAATTCTGGTACTGAAACGACGGAAAAATTCGAAGTATACTCTAAGTTATAGCAGGAATACTCTAAATAACACACACGGGTCTCGAAATTCTGCTGCAAAACAGGGTATTAGCACAATCGCTGCTACGATTCATTTATCCGACGATCAATATATCCAATGAATGTTTAAGTGCCGCCCACATTAGGGTTATACTTTATTATTCATCATTAATTTGATGGATCATCGTTAATTCGATAGATAAAGTATTATACTTTGTCGTTCGTTGTTAATTCAACGGATCATCGTTAATTCGATGGATGAAGTATTGCATTTTGTCATTCATTGTGAGAATTTGATCTCGTAAATTATCGTAATTGCTGGATTGATTACTAACCCAGTTTTGTGTGCATTGTTATTTGTATTAGGTTAACAAGGCTAAATCATAGATTAGACTCTGACCATATTAAATCAGCAATGTGAGTCATTCTCTCTTTTTATCAAATTACTTTACAAAACCCTATTTATTTCAAAGTTATATTTACAGGGATTAAGTTTATGTAATCACCATATTACAGCCGGTATGTGGGGTTTTGTATACATTACTTGATAATCTTCACCATTGGGGCAGCCAATGGGTGATATGACCATAGTCACAGACACCATTGGACGGAAGGGCCAATGGGTCGAGTGACAAAGTACTGTGGGTAATTGGTTTGATATCAGAAACATTGTAATCTTCCTTAATACTGTAAATTATAACAAATGTGTCATTTTAGTAAATAGAATGATTCACTCAGTATTTCCCGCTGACAAAACCTTTTTCAAACATGTTTCAGGTGATCTGTTGTAATTCAGGAAAAGTGCTGGGGAGCATTTCAAGCTTAAGATAGTGGCTCATTATAAAAATAAAGAAATAAGTTTTGTAACATAACGATTTTATAGTAAAATCATACTATTGTAAATTATCGGGGTTTTATCCCGAATTGTGAAATAAAATAATCGGGGAAAATTTTAGCTTTAAACGATCCTGATGAAAACTTCCGCTGTTAAACTTAATCAATTAAATACCGCAGTATTTCTGTCCCGCGGCTCCTGAAACGGGTCAAACCGGGTCGGGGGCCGTGACAGAAAAAGGTGGTATCAGAGCCACTGAGTTAAGCTAATTAAGTATTTAGAAATACTTAAATTTTCCTGATTACTATTATGTGATTATTGGTGTTATTAACTGATTATTTGTTAATTACAGTATGGGTAAGAAAAAGCTAGCAAGTATCTATCATAAATTAGATAGATTATCCAATGAGAAGGGAAGTTCATCCCGAACCAAATCCTCGAATCATGATGAAATTCCTGAAGAAGGAATATTTGTGCGAAAGGCACAATACGAGGAAACACTTTCTCCTAGAAGGAGGGAGATGATTATTAAGAAAAGTAAAGAGCAAATTGTTACGACCGCATATTTCCGACTTTATAAAATTACTTACTAATATGGTTTAATAGACATCAAAAGTACTAACTTTGTAGATGACAAAAACTTTACAAAAATTGGGCATGACCCGTTCGTAAAGCGTACATACCCCCTGTTTTTAAACATAATAGACAACATCCATCTACGACCCTATTAGTATTAACTACCCCAAACAAAGACAACAAGTTTTCAAGTGTAAGACTGCAAACAAGATGAAACAAAATAACAAGACAAGGACCCAAAAGGTATGTTTATAAACTAGCGGAAGCGTTCGGTATAAAAGAAAGACATAGACATGTGCTCGCTCCAAGCTCCAGATCGCCTATAGTGAGGTTTTACCTACATTCAGCAAGGATTTTAAAAGTTAGTCATCATACTAGTTATATATATATAACCCTTTCGTTTTAATTCAATCCATTATGAACATCATCTTCCTTGTGCATTAGACTACCCAAATACTTGGGTTGTGCATAAACACTCTCAATGAGAGTTAAGCGTACATAAGACTACCCCAATTACTTGGGTTTGGCATAAACACTCTCAATGAGAGTTAAGCATACATATCCAAACCGTTTAACCGGGATGATTGCTTATAACATAAATTCTTCATCCTATCCGTATAACGGATTAAGCTTCTAGCATTTAGCATAGCATACGATACCATCCGTTCAAAACGGATGGAAGCTTGTTCATGAGCGACTTGTTCACTAGAACCGGTCGACTCGCATAACTTATCACAATCCTCATAATAGCCAAACCCGCAAGGGATTTGCTAGTTAGTTCTAATCACTATAACATTTTAACAATATCTAATTATGATGTTGTAACAATACTTATAAATAAGATATTTGTATGCAACGAAACATACCTCGGTCTTGTGATCCTTCCGATTTCTTAGGATTCGAGCCTTCTTCCTTCACACCTAGATCAACATATTCATTCATCCGTTTAGTACCCTTACTTCCATTGCATCACATTTCAATTTACACAAAATTGCTCTTTCAAGCATTTCATCAAACACCTAGTGTGCGTTACATAAATGAAGCATAATGTACAAGTATTTCAAGCATGAGTTGCTATATCATCCTATATGTCATTACTAGCCATCCTAATTCTTTCAATTCCTTTAATCTTCATCAACTTATCTAGCATTCGGGTACTACAAACATAATTACAAGCCAATTACATACATTCATCATCCTAAAATCTTCACATTCATAACACAACTTTTACAAAGTGGGTTTATAGAGAATTTCCTTCAATTGACAAAATCTAAGCATGATTTCTACCTTAGGGAGCATCCTTAACATCTAAACAACACAAATCATAACACAATTTCATGATTGGGTCAAAACCCTTCTTCTACAATTCATCAAATCTAGAAATTCGACTTACCACTTGATGGGGTATGGGTAATTGATCAATAATTCACCACATGCAACTGATAAGCATAAACTTTTCCTTGTTAATTTGGTGATTTTGATGAGAACAAGGTGTACCCTTGTTCTTTCTTGGCTCCTGGTCGATCCACACACACGTACTGTGTGTGGGTTATGTTTGTTTTTCTTTTAATTAACCCCCCCCTCATTCATTAGTTACATATTTGGTCCTCCCACTTGAGGGAGTACTTAATTTAAGTCTTTTACTTAACTAGTTATCATTCAATCAAAACTTTTCACTAACCAAGTTAATTTCTTTATTTATCATTTTCCATATTTTGGGGTGTTACAAGTCTACCCCCCTTAAAAGAGGTTTCGTCCCCGAAACCTGATTATATAACAATTTTAAATATTGACATACCAAAAAGAAAAGGATAGTATTTCCTCATTTCATCTTCTGCCTCCCATGTGAGATCCGAACCTTTTCGGTGTTGCCATTGCACCAACACTTGTTTAACAGTTTTGTTGCGGAGATTCTTTACTTTGAAGTCTTTAATGGCTACGGGTCTTTCAACGTAGTTTAATCCCTCGTCCAACTCAATATCATCGAGCGGTACTAGTGCTGTTTCGTCCGTAGGACTCTTCCTCAACTGCGACATGTGGAAGGTATTATGAATCCCGTCTAGAGTAGGCGGTAATTCTAATCGATATGCGACTCTTCCAACTCGAGCCAAGACTTTGAACGGTCTAATATATCGAGGACCTAACTTGCCCCGCTTGCGAAAACGGATTATACCCTTCCATGGGGACACTTTCAACAGAGCGAAATCTCCGACTTGAAATTCAATAGGTCGCCTTTTCTTTTTCGCGTAAACTTTTTGCCGATCCTGGGCCGCTTTCAGTCGCGCTCTTACCAATTTTATCTTTTCATTTGTTACTGCTATTAGATCACTTGGCGCAAGCTCTCTTTGCCCCACTTCACCCCAACATACGGGAGTTCTACATTTTCTTCCGTACAGGAGTTCATATGGAGCCATTTTAAGGCCACTATGATAACTATTATTATAAGAGAATTCCACTAGGGGTAGATGGTCAGCCCAGCTTCCCCCAAAGTCTAATGCACACGCTCTCAGCATATCGATAAGAGTTTGAATGGTTCTTTCTGACTGGCCGTCAGTCTGAGGGTGGTAGGCGGTGCTTATGTGTAACCTCGTGCCCACACTCTCATGAAACTTTCGCCAATAACGTGAGGTAAATCTGGTGTCCCGGTCCGAAACGATTGACACAGGCACCCCGTGTCGAGATATGATTTCATTCATATATATTTCTGCCATTATCTCGGAGGAGTAAGCCTCTTTGATAGGTAGAAAATGAGCGCTTTTCGTAAGCCGATCTACGATTACCCATATTGTATCGTGCCCCTTTTTCGTTCTAGGAAGCTTAGTTACCAAATCCATTGTTAGTTCCTCCCACTTCCATACCGGGATCTCTAAGGGCTGCAACTCCCCGTATGGTTTTTGATGCTCTGCTTTCACTTGGGAACATGTTAAGCATTTCGCGACATACTTAACGATATCACGTTTCATGCCCGGCCACCAATAGTTGGTCTTCAAATCCTGATACATCTTTGTAGCCCCGGGGTGAACCGAATATCGTGACTTATGAGCTTCGTCAAGTAGCGCAGTCTTGACTTCGCAGAAACGGGGTATCCAAATTCGGCCAAATCTCGTTTTGAGCCCGATCGAATTTTCTTCTAGCTTATCGGTTATTCCTTTCAATCTTTCTTTCTTTACATCTTCAGCTGCGAGTGACTTTATTTGGGAATCACGTATCGTCTCGAGTAATCGCGGCGTAACTATCATCTTCATGGATTTTACTCGAATGGGAGGCGGATATTCCTTTCGGCTTAACGCGTCGGCTACTACATTCGCTTTTCCCGGGTGATAAAGGATATCACAATCATAGTCTTTGATAAGTTCTAACCACCTCCGTTGCCTCATATTCAAGTCTTTCTGCTCAAAGAAATATTTAAGGCTTTTGTGATCCGAATAAATTGTGCACTTCACGCCATATAGATAATGCCTCCAAATTTTTAAGGCAAATACTACCGCTGCCAATTCCAAATCATGTGTTGGGTAGTTTACTTCATGCAGCTTCAGTTGTCGTGAAGCATATGCGATAACTCTTCCCCTTTGCATCAAAACGCAACCTAAACCTTGATGTGACGCGTCTGAATAGACCACCAGGTCTTCAGTCCCATCCGGTAATGTCAAAACCAGTGGACATGATAATTTCTCTTTTAATACTCGGAAGGCTTCCTCCTGTTCTTTACCCCACACGAACTTCTCTTTCTTCCTCGTCAGCTTTGTTAAAGGCAAAGCTATCTTTGAAAAATCCTGTATGAACCTTCTGTAATATCCCGCAAGGCCTAGAAAACTTCTTATTTCAGTCGGGTTCTTCGGAGGAACCCATTTCATTACAGCATCGATCTTTGATGGATCTACTAGGACACCCTCCGAATTGATCACATGGCCCAGAAACTGCACCTCTCTGAGCCAAAAGGCGCATTTTGAAAATTTCGCGTAAAGTTTCTCCTTACGGAGAACTTCAAGTACTTCACGCAAGTGTTTTGCATGTTCGGCCTTGCTTCGCGAGTAGACTAGAATATCATCTATGAACACGATCACAGATTTATCTAACATGGGGCGACATACCCGGTTCATAAGATCCATAAACGCAGCCGGCGCATTCGTCAACCCGAAAGACATGACTAAAAATTCATAATGCCCATAACGGGTTCTGAACGCGGTTTTCGGAATATCTTCTTCCCTTACTCTAACTTGATGGTACCCCGAACGCAAATCTATCTTGGAGAACCAACTCGCCCCTTGCAATTGATCAAAAAGATCGTCAATTCTTGGTAAAGGGTAGCGGTTCTTGATAGTTAGCTTGTTTAATTCTCTGTAGTCGATGCACATACGCATTGACCCGTCTTTCTTCTTAACAAATAAGACAGGCGCTCCCCAAGGTGATACACTCGTACGTATAAAGCCCTTGTCTAACAGGTCTTGTAACTGTGTCATTAGCTCCCGCATCTCGGTGGGAGCCAATCTATAAGGAGCCTTCGCAACCGGCTTCGCAACCGGATTCAATTCAATACGAAACTCTATTTCTCTTTCGGGAGGAAGTCCCGGTAATTCATCCGGAAATACATCCGGAAATTCATTCACGATCTCTACATCTTCAAGCTTCGGAAAATCTCGTTGAGCATCTACCACGTAAGCCAGGTATGCCTTACCCCCGTTAAGTGTATACTTAGCGGCCTGAACGAGGGTACAAAGTTTCGCTTCCATCCTTCTCTCTCCTTGAATAGCTATTCGTTTTCCACTTGGGGACTGAACATGTACCGTTTTGGTTTCACAATTAATTCCCGCTTGGTGTCGGGTCATCCAATCCATACCCACAATCATTTTAAATTCCCCCAAAACCATAGGTACGAGGTCAATATCGAATTCTTCATCTTCAATGGTAAATTTGCAATTTTTACAAATTTCGTGTAACCTATAAATTTTGCTATCAGCTATTTCTACTTCTAGAGGCATCGGCATTCGTTCGATCTTAAATGAAGGATGTTGTATGATTTCATTTGATATAAACGACATAGTGGCCCCGGTATCAAACAAGACATAAACCGGTATGGAGTTGAGTAGAAAGATACCTGAAACCACATTTGGGTGAGACTTAGCTTCTTCGGAGGTGATTTGGAACATCCTCCCCTTCGCTTTAGAGCTTTCTTCATTCTTTCCTTCTTTCTTTGATCCTTGTTGGAGTTTTGGACACTCCGACTTAACATGCCCCTTTCCAAAACAGTTGAAGCAAGTCTTCGAGTTATCTGGACATGGAAAAGACGAGTGTCCTTCCTTACCACACTTGTAGCACCCCTTCTTGCCTAACAAACACTCCCCGGTATGAAGCTTTCCACAAGTCTTACAAGAAGGAATACCACTTTTCGACTTATCTTTCCTTCCTTGATCTTGATACCTCCCTTTTTTGGATGGACTCGAACTTGCACCTTTCTCGATTGATCTCTTTTCCCCACGTTCTTCTTGTCTCTTAATTTCGATTTCTCTATCCCGTGCCAGATTGATGAGCTCATCTAGGGTCTCACATTTCGAGGGAGTAATGAACTCCCTAAATTCCGCCTTTAAAACCCCATAAAAGCGATTGATCTTCATTCTTTCAGTCTTCACAAAATCCCCACAGAACTTCATCTTATCCAAGAAAGTATTTGATATTTCATTTATCGACTCGTTTTTCTGTCGGAGGCGCAAGAAATCCTCCTGAATCTTATCAATAGCCGACTGAGGGCAATGGTATCTCATAAAAGGTTCCTTGAATTCTTGCCAAGTCATCACTTGTAGTCTATCCTCTCCTATTTCTTTACTGTGTGCATCCCACCAATCCTTCGCCTGAAGCGTAAGTTGGCCAGTAGCGAACATCACCTTATCTTCATTATCGCAACGACTTCGAATAAATACTGCTTCGATATTTGAAATCCATCTTTGGCATGCTATCGGGTCGATTTTACCATCATACGTTGCGGGATTGCACGCCATAAAGTCTTTATACGTGCACCTTCGTTCTTTGCTTTTGTTTCTAGATCCCTCTAACAGTTCTTTCAGTTCTTCAATCTTGCTAGTCATCATGGCGTCCACAACTCCCAACACCCGACTTTCTACTTCTTGAGCTAACCGTGGAAGATTAGCTTGCATAACCCCTTCTGCCACTTCCGTAACCTTATTGTACATTGCTTCTTGACGAGAAGTATCATCGTCATCATTAACGTTTCTTGCATCAGCCATCTACATAATATCATGCTTCTCGTTTAATATAAATCACAAACTTTCAGTTTATCATTACTCATTAATCATCATTCACTTAATTCATTTCATGTTATTTGCTTCATTTCTTTTGATTCTTACGAATCCATTCTCGTTGTAATCGCTAATTGTGATTACATGCACTTATTAGACCTTATGTGGACACTACGTATCCATGAAATAAGCATTTCGGACAACCCGGAACACGAAATATGAAAACAAAAAAATTTCAGCAAACTGTTCTTTACGTAAGCCGTCGGCGACGGCTTGTATGCCCGTCGGCGACGGGCCTTCAATAAGGCCGTCGGACGTTTTAACCCGTCGGCAGTAGGTTAGGGCGTCGGAGATAGGGGTGCCGTCGGCGACGGGGTGCCAACCCGTCGGCGACGGGCTTTCTTTTTGCAGAAACACTGCAGCTCGTTTTTGGCTGTTCCGACTAGTATCCGAGCCCGTTTTCAACTCCCCGGGTCTCGAGATTTCTCATTTAACCCCTCTTAACACTTCATAACATAATAAACCTTAATTCTTAGTCCGTAGTGTACCATACATGTTCATATTAAACGAATGTTTAAAATTTTTACCTCTTTGGCGATCTTGGAGCGAGCACTTCTTTTGAACGAGCCATCGGGTTGAGTTCAAGCGTCGCATTTAATGCTCGAATCCCTCAATCCTTGGCTCTGATACCAACTTGTTACGACCGCATATTTCCGACTTTATAAAATTACTTACTAATATGGTTTAATAGACATCAAAAGTACTAACTTTGTAGATGACAAAAACTTTACAAAAATTGGGCATGACCCGTTCGTAAAGCGTACATACCCCCTGTTTTTAAACATAATAGACAACATCCATCTACGACCCTATTAGTATTAACTACCCCAAACAAAGACAACAAGTTTTCAAGTGTAAGACTGCAAACAAGATGAAACAAAATAACAAGACAAGGACCCAAAAGGTATGTTTATAAACTAGCGGAAGCGTTCGGTATAAAAGAAAGACATAGACATGTGCTCGCTCCAAGCTCCAGATCGCCTATAGTGAGGTTTTACCTACATTCAGCAAGGATTTTAAAAGTTAGTCATCATACTAGTTATATATATATAACCCTTTCGTTTTAATTCAATCCATTATGAACATCATCTTCCTTGTGCATTAGACTACCCAAATACTTGGGTTGTGCATAAACACTCTCAATGAGAGTTAAGCGTACATAAGACTACCCCAATTACTTGGGTTTGGCATAAACACTCTCAATGAGAGTTAAGCATACATATCCAAACCGTTTAACCGGGATGATTGCTTATAACATAAATTCTTCATCCTATCCGTATAACGGATTAAGCTTCTAGCATTTAGCATAGCATACGATACCATCCGTTCAAAACGGATGGAAGCTTGTTCATGAGCGACTTGTTCACTAGAACCGGTCGACTCGCATAACTTATCACAATCCTCATAATAGCCAAACCCGCAAGGGATTTGCTAGTTAGTTCTAATCACTATAACATTTTAACAATATCTAATTATGATGTTGTAACAATACTTATAAATAAGATATTTGTATGCAACGAAACATACCTCGGTCTTGTGATCCTTCCGATTTCTTAGGATTCGAGCCTTCTTCCTTCACACCTAGATCAACATATTCATTCATCTGTTTAGTACCCTTACTTCCATTGCATCACATTTCAATTTACACAAAATTGCTCTTTCAAGCATTTCATCAAACACCTAGTGTGCGTTACATAAATGAAGCATAATGTACAAGTATTTCAAGCATGAGTTGCTATATCATCCTATATGTCATTACTAGCCATCCTAATTCTTTCAATTCCTTTAATCTTCATCAACTTATCTAGCATTCGGGTACTACAAACATAATTACAAGCCAATTACATACATTCATCATCCTAAAATCTTCACATTCATAACACAACTTTTACAAAGTGGGTTTATAGAGAATTTCCTTCAATTGACAAAATCTAAGCATGATTTCTACCTTAGGGAGCATCCTTAACATCTAAACAACATAAATCATAACACAATTTCATGATTGGGTCAAAACCCTTCTTCTACAATTCATCAAATCTAGAAATTCGACTTACCACTTGATGGGGTATGGGTAATTGATCAATAATTCACCACATGCAACTGATAAGCATAAACTTTTCCTTGTTAATTTGGTGATTTTGATGAGAACAAGGTGTACCCTTGTTCTTTCTTGGCTCCTGGTCGATCCACACACACGTACTGTGTGTGGGTTATGTTTGTTTTTCTTTTAATTAACCCCCCCTCATTCATTAGTTACATATTTGGTCCTCCCACTTGAGGGAGTACTTAATTTAAGTCTTTTACTTAACTAGTTATCATTCAATCAAAACTTTTCACTAACCAAGTTAATTTCTTTATTTATCATTTTCCATATTTTGGGGTGTTACACAAATTCGACAAAAGAAGATTAAACGGGAAACCCAGGAATTAATTAATAAATCACCTTGGGAAGATAAACTCGATGAAAAATGGGCAAATTTATATATGCTAGCCACAGTAGCAGAAAATATAAATCTTTAGAGTTTAGCACCCTACCCTCACAATCTAGAAACCCTGTGTGATAAATAAAATTTCAAAACACTAAGTATGTTTTCCAAGTTATATTTGTAATAAATTACACGGTTATTTATAAATTTTAACTTAGTATTTTATGCATTTTGCATATATGCTACATCAGCATGAGTGGGATATCTGAAGCTTTTCAGAACCTTAATCTTTACCCAGTGACTATCGAAGCTTCTAAGGAATATACTAGCTACTATCCCGATGTTGAACAACCAGTAGAATTCAAGGTTCCACCTTTAAGCAAGCCAAAACAAAAGAAAAGGACTTATGTAGGATGGAGAAAAATACGTAAGAAGAAGCCAGCTAAAAAACTGCCCAAAATAAACAATCCTTTGAAAAAGGGAAAAGAAATTATAACCGGAGAGAGTTCTAAACAACAGGAAATGGAAACTGAAGACAAAGAGGAGGGTAAGGAGATAGAAATACAGATGGAGGAAATTACTAAAGAAGTAGTAATGGAAGTTGGGCAAGGGTCTATACCAGCTCAAAGAGAAATCGGAGAGAGTTCCAATCCAACCCAGGAAAGAACTTTTCAAGATGAGATAGATTTCCTATTGGCAAGCTGTGAAACCATTCAGCCTGTCAATAATAATAATAATAATAATAATAATAATAATAATAATAATAATAATAATAATATTTTTAATTATCCTCTTGAAAACCAACTCCCTATGAATTGGGAACCAGCAATTCCAGACCCAATAGTCCACTCCCAACCCATAGGAATGGAGGAATGGTGGACAAACGATTGGCAATTCCAAAATATTGTCAATGATCCCTACTCTTTTCTTCCACAATTCGATCCAGAACCCCTACCTAATCCACCCATGAGTAATGAAAACATGGCTGAACTTCGCCACTTTGGTGAAGAATTGTTTGATGCTGGAACTAGAATCAGGGAAATAGGGGGACAGATTGCCTGGAAGTACGATGAGAGGGAATTGCGTTTTTAGAACAGTAAGTGACGAGAGATAGTAGGATGGTAAAACAGTGTTTGTATAATAGTAATAGTAAAGTTAGTCTGTAAATAACGAATAAAACTCTGTAAGATATTGGTGTGTAACGATGCATACTATACTAGATATAAAATAAAATCGAGAAATCGATTGTTTTGACTATACCTGTATTATAAAATTTTCTGATTGTTTGTATGTAATTATTATTTAGCAGATACTAATAAAATTTATATATATATTATCAGATGGCAAACAGTGGTAATGAACCTATAAATGAAGTTAATCAGTCCGAGCAACATCCCGGAGATCAATATATGACTCGGCAAGATATCGAAAACATTGTTGCTCAAGGGATAGCTAATGCTATTCCAGCATTTGTTGCTGCTATCAAGAATCCACCAGAACCACAACAAATTGTCCCTAGTAAACAGATTACTGAAGATAACTTCAGTAATAGTGTAAATGGAGGCAATAATCATGTTAATCATAATAGGGAACCACATCAAGCTCCATTACCCAAGAAAATGAAAACTGCAACGCCTGGTTGCACTTTCAAAGAATTCCTTGCTTGTAAACCCACTGAATTTGCAGGCAATGAAGGAGCAACTGCATCACTGCGTTGGTTAGAGAAAACCGAAGCAGTTATTGCAATAAGTAAATGTGGTAAAGATGATCAGGTCATGTATGCATCCAATCTGTTCAAAGAAGGAGCACTCGAATGGTGGAATACTGTGTTACAATCAAAAGGAAGAGTAATAGCTTATGCTATGACTTGGGAAGAATTTAAGGGTTTAGTAGAAAGAAAATTATGTCCCGAGTATGAAAAAGAACAGATGGCGAATAAGTTTCTAAATCATCGGATGATGGGTGTGGATTGTCGTGGGTATACCTCGACATTCTTTGAATATGCAAGAGTAGTACCAACACTGGCTTCGCCAGAACCGGTACTCATTTCTCGCTATATTTGGGGGCTAATTAGCGAAATCCGCAATATTGTTAAAGCTGCGAGACCTCGCACTATTGATGATGCGGTAGAATTAGCCAATACTCTAACCGATGAACTGGTACGCACAAGAGATGAAGATAGGAAAAAGGAATTGGCTCAGAAGATTACCCAAGGATTTAGGGCGGGTAATAGTAATAATTTCAAGAAAAGAGGAACAGGGCAATATTCAAATCCACCTTTCTGTAGAAATTGCAAAAGGAAGCATTACGGAAAATGTAATTTAACCTGCAACCTTTGCAAGGGTATAGGACACCGTGAAGAAAACTGCAGAAAGAAAACCGTAATCTGTTTTAACTGTGGAGAAGCGGGGCATTATAAAACAGAATGTCCTAAATTGGTCAAACCAGTAGATAACAAACCTAAGG
Organism: Helianthus tuberosus; assembly: GCA_030545235.1. NCBI lineage: Eukaryota > Viridiplantae > Streptophyta > Magnoliopsida > Asterales > Asteraceae > Helianthus > Helianthus tuberosus. Next base: position 12,757,219 of record CM060452.1, on the reverse strand, counting down.
CGACGGAAGGAACCACAAAGAAGAATGCCAGAGCATTTCAGCTGACCACTCAAGAAGCAGAACTCATTCCAGATGTGATAGCGGGTACGTTTTTAGTTCACAACGTGTACGCAAAAGTATTATTTGACTCTGGTGCAAACCAAAGTTTTATAAATACTTCATTCTGTCAAGCTCTTAGTTTACCTTTAACCAATATTAGGCAGATTTTTACAGTTGAAACCGCAGACGGAAATTCAGTTAAAATAGATAAAGTTTTGCAAGAAGGAAACATAGAACTTTTAGGATATAAATTCTCTGCAAGACTATTGCCGATGAATTTAGCTGAATTTGATGTTGTATTAGGAATGGATTGGTTAGTAGCCAACCATGCTAGAATCCTTTGTGATCAGAATTCCATAGAAATTCAATCACCTACCGGAGAAATGATTAGGATTACAGGAGATAAACCACGTAAACCCATGAAGTTCATATCAGTAATGAAAGTTGCTAATTATGAACGAAAACAAGGAATAGTGTATATGATTTCAGTAATCATTAGCACTAAGGGAAAAGATCTTAAGGAAATACCAGTAGTATCAGAATATTCTGATATATTTCCAGAAGATTTACCGGGATTACCTCCAGATAGGGAAGTAGAATTTAGGATTCATCTAATTCCAGGAACTACACCGATAGCCAAGGCACCTTATCGGTTAGCACCCACAGAAATGTTAGAATTGAAAAAGCAATTAGATGAATTACTAAGTAAAGGATTCATACAACCTAGCTCATCCCCTTGGGGAGCGCCAGTGTTGTTTGTGAAGAAAAAGGATGGTTCAATGAGAATGTGTATCGATTATAGGGAATTGAATAAGGTTACAATTAAGAATCGATATCCATTACCTAGAATTGATGATCTTTTTTATCAACTTCAGGGGGCTAGATATTTTTCTAAAATAAATTTACGCTCTGGATATCATCAATTGAAGGTACAAGAAGAAGACATACCTAAGACTGCTTTCAGAACAAGGTATGGTCATTACGAGTTTACAGTCATGCCCTTCGGATTAACGAATGCACCTGCAGCATTCATGGACATGATGAATAGGATCTGTAAACCGTACTTGGATAAATTTGTAATTGTCTTCATAGACGATATACTTATTTATTCCAAAATTCAGACAGAGCATTGTGAACATCTTCATGCACTCTTAACTTTGTTAAGAAAAGAAAAGTTGTACGCCAAATTCTCGAAATGTGAATTTTGGCTAAAGGAAGTGCAATTTTTAGGACACATGGTAAATCATGAAGGTATTCATGTAGATCCTGCTAAGATAGAGGCAATTACCAAATGGAAGGTTCCACAAACCGCAATGGAAATTAGAAGTTTTATAGGATTAGCTGGGTATTATAGACGGTTTATTAAGGATTTTTCCAAAATAGCTGTACCATTAACTAAGCTAACCTGTAAAGCCACTAAGTTTGAATGGGGACCCAAACAAGAAGAAGCTTTTAAGATTTTGAAACAGAAATTAACCCATGCACCAATCTTAGCCTTACCAGAAGGAACTGAAGATTTTGAAGTATATTGTGATGCTTCAAAATTAGGATTTGGAAATGTGCTTATGCAACGCAAGAAGGTAATTGCGTACGCATCAAGGCAATTGAAAAAGCACGAAGAAAATTATACGACTCATGATTTAGAATTAGGAGCCGTAATTTTTGCCCTTAAAATTTGGAGACATTATCTTTACGGAAGTAAATTTACTGTCTACACAGACCACAAAAGTTTAAAATATATATTTGGGCAAAAAGAGTTAAACATGAGGCAAAGGAGATGGATGGAAATCCTAAGTGACTACGACTGTGATATTCAGTATCACGAAGGAAAGGCGAATGTAGTTGCAGATGCCTTAAGTCGTAAGTATTATGAGAAACAACGACGGGTTCGTGCTCTCAGATTAAATCTACAAATAGATTTAATGGAACAATTGAAGAATACTCAAATTATAGCAATCAAGGATGATGTTGAAGGAATGAAAGGAAGAATAAAGGAATTAGAACAAGGAGCCGATGGAATTTGGAGATTCCACAAAAGTAGAATTTGGGTACCTAAGCAGGGAGACTTAAGACCTAAGATTTTAGAAGAAGCTCATAAATCTAGGTACACTATGCACCCAGGAAACAATAAGATGTACCAAGATTTAAGAAAGAACTTTTGGTGGATAGGAATGAAAAAGGACATAGCCAGCTATGTTTCTAAATGTCTTACTTGTTCACAAGTTAAAGCAGAACATCAGAAACCTTCAGGATTACTACAACAATTAGAAATGCCAGTATGGAAATGGGAACTTATAACAATGGATTTTGTTACTAAGTTACCCAAAACCAGAAAAGGTAATGATGCGATTTGGGTAATTGTGGATCGATTAACCAAATCAGCTCACTTTCTACCTATGAAAGAAACCTTTAGCATGGAGAGACTGGCTAAATTGTATGTAGATGAAGTTGTATCCTTACATGGAGTTCCACTCTCCATTGTTTCAGATAGGGATAGTCGTTTTACTTCCCATTTCTGGAAAAGTTTTCAGCAAGCTATGGGAACTCGACTAAACCTAAGCACTGCATATCATCCACAAACAGACGGACAAAGTGAAAGGACAATCCAAACTCTAGAAGATATGCTCCGAGCATGTGTAATAGATTTTGGTGGAAGTTGGGATGATCATTTACCATTAATTGAATTCTCCTATAACAATAGTTATCACTCAAGCATTGATACTGCTCCATTTGAAGCATTATATGGAAGAAAGTGTAGAACTCCAGTTTGTTGGGCAGAAATAGGAGAAAGTCAATTATCAGGTCCTGAAATAGTGCAAGAAACAACTGATAAGGTTACTCAAATCAAAGAAAGGCTGAAGACGGCTCGAGATCGTCAGAAGAGTTATGCAGACAATAGATGCAAGCCGTTAGAATTCCAAGTTGGAGACAAAGTACTATTGAAAGTTTCTCCTTGGAAAGGAGTAGTCAGATTTGGAAAGAAAGGAAAGCTAAGTCCAAGGTACGTAGGACCATTTCCAGTAATCCAACGTATAGGACCAGTAGCTTATCGTTTACGACTACCAGAAGAATTATCTGGAGTACATGATGTATTTCATGTATCCAATCTCAAGAAATGTTTAACAGATGAATCTTTGGTAGTACCTCTTCAAGACATAGAGGTAAACGAAAAGATGAAATTTATGGAGAAACCTATTCAGATAGAAGACAGAAAAGTCAAGTTTCTCAAGCACAAACGACTAGTTCTAGTCAAAGTCAGATGGGATTCAAAGAGAGGAGCTGAGTACACTTGGGAACTGGAATCAGAAATGAAGAAAAAGTATCCTCAATTATTCCAGTAAATCTCGAGGACGAGATTTTTTTTAAGGTGGGGAGAATGTAACAACTCTCATCAAAAGCCATAATTATTAAATTAAATAATCCAAAAGGAAACCCTAATTGAGACACCCAAGTGATTCTGAACAAACTCTAAAATTTTCAGAATTTTCAGAATCAGGATTAGGGCCCCTAAAACTCAGGGGGGGTTAAACCCTATTGACGATTATCCAAATTGTGAGCTGTAGAAATCAAATTTTCGAAATCCACCAACTCAGCAAGCCTACCCATGCACGTAGCTACCCTATGAATATAGGTTGGCAGTAGCGTAGCGCGACGACTAAGGGGTAGGCAGTCGCGCTACGCGACGGTGTAAAATTTTCAGTATAAATAGGTTGGTTTAGGACTTGAATTCTGGTACTGAAACGACGGAAAAATTCGAAGTATACTCTAAGTTATAGCAGGAATACTCTAAATAACACACACGGGTCTCGAAATTCTGCTGCAAAACAGGGTATTAGCACAATCGCTGCTACGATTCATTTATCCGACGATCAATATATCCAATGAATGTTTAAGTGCCGCCCACATTAGGGTTATACTTTATTATTCATCATTAATTTGATGGATCATCGTTAATTCGATAGATAAAGTATTATACTTTGTCGTTCGTTGTTAATTCAACGGATCATCGTTAATTCGATGGATGAAGTATTGCATTTTGTCATTCATTGTGAGAATTTGATCTCGTAAATTATCGTAATTGCTGGATTGATTACTAACCCAGTTTTGTGTGCATTGTTATTTATATTAGGTTAACAAGGCTAAATCATAGATTAGACTCTGACCATATTAAATCAGCAATGTGAGTCATTCTCTCTTTTTATCAAATTACTTTACAAAACCCTATTTATTTCAAAGTTATATTTACAGGGATTAAGTTTATGTAATCACCATATTACAGCCGGTATGTGGGGTTTTGTATACATTACTTGATAATCTTCACCATTGGGGCAGCCAATGGGTGATATGACCATAGTCACAGACACCATTGGACGGAAGGGCCAATGGGTCGAGTGACAAAGTACTGTGGGTAATTGGTTTGATATCAGAAACATTGTAATCTTCCTTAATACTGTAAATTATAACAAATGTGTCATTTTAGTAAATAGAATGATTCACTCAGTATTTCCCGCTGACAAAACCTTTTTCAAACATGTTTCAGGTGATCTGTTGTAATTCAGGAAAAGTGCTGGGGAGCATTTCAAGCTTAAGATAGTGGCTCATTATAAAAATAAAGAAATAAGTTTTGTAACATAACGATTTTATAGTAAAATCATACTATTGTAAATTATCGGGGTTTTATCCCGAATTGTGAAATAAAATAATCGGGGAAAATTTTAGCTTTAAACGATCCTGATGAAAACTTCCGCTGTTAAACTTAATCAATTAAATACCGCAGTATTTCTGTCCCGCGGCTCCTGAAACGGGTCAAACCGGGTCGGGGGCCGTGACAGCAACCTCCAGCAAAGAAGCGGTATGAAGGGAATGCACCTTTGTGCAATAGGTGCAATAGTCATCATCAACAGCAACTTCCGTGCCGTTTCTGTATGAACTGTGGGAAGTCTGGACACCTTGCAGAAGTTTGTCATTCTGCTCGTAATCAAGCAGCTCAGAACCCGGCTCAACAAGTTGCTCAGCCTCCTGCTCAGCAACAGGGTCAAGCTGCACGACCTCACTATCCTCCTGGCTCGTGTTATAATTGTGGAGACCTGACTCATTATCGAAACCAGTGTCCAAAACTGGTTAATGCGAATCCGAATCAGGCTCCAGCTCGAGGTCGAGTTTTTAACATGAATGCACAAGAAGCGCAAGCAGACAATGAAGTGGTGAACGGTACGTTCTCTGTTAATAATCAACCCGCATCTGTTCTTTTTGATTCTGGTGCTGATAAGAGTTTTGTGTCATTATCTTTTGAGCCATTGATTCACGTGTCTAGAATGAAACTAGGTAAACCCTTGACAGTAGAGTTTGCCAGTGGTGAACCCATTGTTCTTAATTTTGTCCTTCGCAACTGCCAGTTGAACCTTAATAACCATCTTTTTCCCATCGACCTCACGCCAATGCAACTTGGAAGCTTCGACATTATAGTGGGCATGGATTGGTTAGCCAAGCATCGCGCAGAGGTAGTTTGCTTTGAGAAGATCGTTCGTGTGCCACTTCCGACAGGTGAGATCCTACAGGTTCATGGTGAGAAACCTGCTGGTGGTCTCAAACTCATGTCTTGTTTTAAAGCTCGGAAGTATCTGCGAAAGAATTATGTGGCCTTCTTGGCACATGTCACAGCAGATAAAGGCAAAGGTAAGTCTATCCAAGATATTCCTGTTGTTCGGGATTACTCTAAAGTATTCCCTGAAGATTTACCTGGTCTACCCCTAGCACGCCAAGTCGAGTTCCGTATTGATCTCGTACCTGGTGCAAATCCCATTGCCAGAGCTCCATATCATCTTGCACCATCTGAGATGCAAGAGTTGTCTAAACAACTTCAGGAACTTTCTGACAAAGGTTTTATCCGTCCTAGCTTTTCACCTTGGGGTGCTCCCGTTCTTTTTGTCAAGAAGAAGGATGGATCCTTCAGGATGTGCATCGATTACCGTGAGCTTAACAAGCTCACCATCAAGAATCGATATCCCCTACCTCGCATCGATGACCTCTTTGATCAGTTACAGGGCGCTTCTTATTTCTCGAAGATTGATCTTCATTCGGGGTATCATCAACTTCGTGTGCATGAAGAAGATATTCCCAAGACAGCGTTCCGTACTCGTTATGGGCATTATGAGTTCACAGTTATGCCATTCGGTTTGACTAATGCTCCTGCTGTTTTCATGGAATTAATGAATAGGGTCTGCAAGCCTTATTTAGATAAGTTTATCATCGTTTTTATTGATGACATTTTGATATACTCTAAGACGCAAACTGATCACGAGCAACATCTTCGTCTTACTCTGGAACTCCTAAAGAAAGAGCAACTTTTCGCCAAATTCTCCAAGTGTGAATTCTGGCTTAAAGAAGTTCAATTTTTAGGACACATCGTCAACGAACAAGGTATTCATGTAGATCCATCCAAGATCAGTGCGATTAAGGATTGGTATACGCCTACTACTCCTACTGAGGTTCGTTCATTTCTTGGTCTTGCGGGTTATTACCGCCGCTTCATAGAGAACTTCTCGAAGATTGCAGTTCCTCTAACTGCTCTAACTCAGAAGAACAAGCCCTTTGAATGGGGTTCTAAACAAGAAGTAGCATTTCAGACCTTGAAGCAGAAGCTTTGTGACGCACCTATTCTGACTTTGCCTGAAGGCAATGATGATTTTGTCGTGTACTGTGATGCATCCAAATTAGGTCTTGGCTGTGTTCTGATGCAAAGGAACAAAGTCATAGCATAAGCATCAAGGCAGTTGAAGGTGCATGAGAAAAATTACACCACTCATGATCTTGAATTGGGTGCAGTTGTGTTCGCTCTTAAGATCTGGAGACACTATTTGTACGGTACAAAATGTGTGGTTTTCACTGACCACAAAAGTCTTCAGCATATCTTCAATCAGAAAGAACTCAACATGAGGCAAAGACGTTGGGTAGAGCTTCTGAACGACTATGACTGCGAAATTCGCTACCATCCTGGTAAGGCGAATGTCGTAGCTGACGCTTTGAGTCGTAAGGAACATGTCAAGCTTCATTGTGTCCGTGTTCAATCTGATATTCAAGCTCGAGCTGATATTCAAGCCCGCATTTCTCAGGCTCAACATGCTTATGTTTCACAAGACTTGATGGGTAAGGAATTACCCTATCACATTAAGCCTGATCTTGTTTTGAAAGACAATGGATCTTATTATTTCATGGACCGTCTGTGGGTCCCAAGCCAAGATGGTCTTCGCACTCTGCTTATGGATGAAGCTCATAAGTCTCGTTATTCTGTCCATCCTGGCTCAGACAAAATGTATAAGGATCTTCATACTCAGTATTGGTGGCCTGGTATGAAGAAAGACATTGCCTTGTATGTTTCAAAATGCCTTACTTGTCTTAAGGTCAAGGCTGAACACCAACATCCGTCTGGTCTTTTGGAGCAACCAGAGATCCCAGTTTGGAAATGGGAAAACATTGCTATGGATCTCGTTACCAAACTTCCGCGCACTAAGAAAGGTCATGATGCCATTTGGGTAGTTGTTGATCGTCTTACAAAATCAGCGCATTTCTTGCCAATCCGTGAAGATTTTTCTGCTGAAGTACTAGCTAAAATCTACGTGGATGAAATTGTAGCTCGACATGGTGTTCCTTTGAACATCATTTCTGACAGAGATGCTCGTTTCACTTCTCATTTTTGGAGAACCATGCAATCTGCTATGGGGACCCAACTTAATCTGAGCACAGCTTATCATCCGCAAACGGATGGTCAATCTGAAAGAACAATCCAGACTCTGGAGGATATGCTTAGAGCTTGTGTGATCGATTTTGGTGGTAGTTGGGATTCACATCTTCCGTTGATTGAATTCTCCTACAACAACAGTTATTACTCCAGCATCAACATGGCTCCTTTCGAGGCTCTCTATGGTCGAAAATGTCGTTCACCAGTCTGCTGGAATGAGATCGGTGAGGCTCAGCTTACTGGACCTGCCCTCATTTTAGAGACAACTGATAAGATTAAGAAAGTTCGTGATAACCTTCAGACAGCTAGAAGCCGTCAAAAGAGTTACGCGGACCCAAAACGCAAGCCCTTGGATTTTCAAGTCGGTGATCAAGTCTTACTTAAGGTCTCACCTTGGAAAGGTGTGATCAGATTTGGAAAGACAGGAAAACTTGCACCTAGATATGTTGGACCATTCAAGATCGTCGAAAGAATCAGTAAGGTAGCCTATAGACTTGCGTTACCTCCTGAACTTGGAAATGTTAATCCAACCATCCATGTATCCAATCTCAGGAAGTGTTTAGCTGATGAGAACCTCCACATACCACTTGACGAAATTCGTGTTGATAAAACACTACATTTTGTTGAGAAACCTGTGGAAATCATGGACCGTATGGTCAGATGGCTTAAACGGAAGCGCATTCCGTTGGTTAAAGTTCGCTGGGAATCTAAGCGTGGACCTGAGTTTACTTGGGAACGTGAAGATCAAATGAAGGTGAAATATCCACATCTTTTCCCACGAGTTTCCTCTAAATAAATTTCGAGACGAAATTTCCACAAGTAGGGGAGACTGTGACATCTGTGCTTGTAATCATTGTAAACAGTTCAGTTATCAATGAAATAAAGTTATTTGATCCCAATGTTTATTTATTTATGTTTTACATTTTTCATGTTTTGACTTTTATTCAATTTCAAACTTTGTATCGCTTTCTGGAGAGTTATACGCAAACTGGTGCGTAAACGTAATCAGTTTAACGCGAAAAATAATCCGTAACATCAACATATACTTAACATACCCTAAATAACCTTTACATAACTTAGAAATAAGTTTTAAAGGCTTTGGTATGGCAAAAACAAGTTAATTCGCCTACAGGGACTAAAATTGACAAACTGCGAAAGTATGCCAATTTGAAATGTAACAGACATTCCGGAACATGGCCATAAGTTAAACACACCCTAAATATCCTTTACATAGCTTAGAAATAGGCTTTGAGGGGTTCGGTGAGTTAAAATAAACTTTATGCTCGTTCAGGGACTAAAAGCGTTAAAAAGTGCATAAGTTTGCATTTTCACGCATAACTTACGCTCTGAATACATCCGGACATCCAAAAATTTATGTAAGCATTAAAATATTTTATTTTAGTGTTTGGCATGAGAAAAATCCATTCGTCGCGCAATTTGGATCGTTTTTCGCGCTTATGCACATTCCGTCGTAATTAAGCAAACATCGCGATCATACGACCAAACGAACCGACATCCGGCATATTTTTGAGCATGTTTCATGTCCACAATGTTTTGGAATCATTTTAGGGCCTTAAAGTTGGCTTAACGGGCCTTAGAAGTGTCGGAAATGGCCTTAAAACACAACAGGGACTGAAACTGTAATTCTGCAAACTTGTTTCTGAACTGTAACACTCAGGCGGCCCGCGTAGACTTCCTCAGTCTCTTACGTGGCCCGCGAGGCCTCCCAGATGTGCAGAATTGCTGTAAACAGCCTGTTCCAGCTGTTATACCTTCATTCTCCACTTGCAAATGGTATTTCTCAAACCATGGACTGAATCTATGGGCTCTAATGGTTTTCCAAACCAAGGGGCACACATGGACGGTTGAGATCGAGGCACGTTTTTCAACGAACGATCCTAACGGTGGTCCATTTCCTATAAATACCCCCAACCCATTTCATTCCAAACCCACTTGATTCTGAGATTTTCTCTAAGTTGGAGTGGTTATCACTTCATACCTGAGAAATACTTGGATAATCAATCTTGCGGGGACCCTTTGTAAGTGTTCTTTCGTTCTTTTATGCGTTTTTATGCTTGAAAGTCAAACTGCGTTTGACTTTCTGCATTGACCAGTTTATGGTCAATGCGAAGTTCGTTTGAACTTCATAACGTGAGCGTAATCACGATGGCCATAGTCCCTAGTGATTATACCTACTGATTACCACGTTATCTAGGCTCAGTGACGAGTCGTAGTTTCGGGCAAAATGCGTGTTCTTGCGTATTTTGTAACCAAACTACTCTAGGGTATCAAAACCGTTTGTTTTGATATCAAAACCGTTTGTTTTCTAACTTAACTAAACATGTTCTAGCATGTTTAGCTCGTCACTTTTAGATTTGTGCTTGTTTAGGGTCGTAAGGGTAAGCGATCTAATAAATCGCTTATGCTTTCGAACCCGACCCATTTGGTCGATCATTAGGATCCGACCAAATACTTTAGGTGACCATAGTAGTATAGGGAATAACCTTCCGAGGTTATACCTTATGGTCACGTCGTTTAAGTAGTTGTATGATAAGTAATTCCTATGCCTTAGGTAAATTACCAAAATGCCCTTTTTGCGCCAAAATTCATTTTAAGCCTATGTAACATAACTTTTGCCATCTAAACTGATTTAACAACAATATTAAACATGTTAAGGAATATCTTACTTATCATAGGGCTAGATAGGCGGTCCAAACGCGTTTACGCGAACGACGCGTTAAAGTAGCATAAGCTACCTAAACGGGTCGTAACGGGTCAAAAGCACTTAGGCTAGGTTCCGTTTTAGTATGTAGGCTTTGTTGAACCATATTACATGAGTTCCTACACTCATATGGTTTACGAACCCTCGTACTACCCGATCCTCCGAATAGGTTCGTTTATTAATATAGTTGCCTATATTAGGTGCCGTTTGATTCCGTAACCTTCTAGCTTTGCTTGGTGGATATCTAAAGTCTATTGAGCAATCTCAAGTGAGTACATAGACCCCTCTTTTACTGTTTTCAAACTGTTTTGGGGGTGAAACACATGTGCCTACTTGTTATTTTCATGCTTTCCATGCTTTCATATCATATACTTGCTATGTTTATTAGTACATGATTTCCATTGTGTTTTTGCTATGTATGTCCTTTGTAGCATACTTAGTACATCGTTTTACATGACATTTTATGCTATGTATGTTCATTCAGTGCATACTTAGTACATTGTTTTACATTACCTTTTTATGCTAGGTATGTTCATTATGCTTAGTACATTTTCATTTCATCACATGCTTACATTTTGATATGACATTTGGTTTGTTAAGTGGGACCATATACATTCATTAACTTTGATCACGCCGCTCGTTAGTAGGTAATGGTACCATAGGAATTGACAACTCCCGTTCCTAACATCCTAGGTATGTTTGGATGAAAGGAATGACCGAATTCGATAAAACATAATACAGATAGACCTTTAATTTGTTTAAAGGCTCATCACCACAGTCACAAGGCTTGGATGTATGCATTTTAACAATACCGCATAGATGTTTGTATTCAGTATAGCATGCATTTCCACAAGAAATAACGTTGATTTAAACCACGTTTTACTTCAATACATTGTCTTGTGCATTTTATCTGTGGCTCAGTAGATATATATATATATATATATATATATATATTTTCTTGCCATACATGACATTTTGTTTACACATTTCATATTTGACATTTGACATAGACATTTGGATACTGATATACATATCTACATTTTGACATAGACATTTTGACATGATTTACACAAAGACATTTGACAAATGGTTTAGACATGGGCAATTTACATTGGTGGTTGTTTGGGTAAAATGATTTGAATAACGAGGCGTGTGTAATACGATACAAGCATGGTGGATACGCCGCTGGTACTTCCTATATATAAGTGTTTGTATGGTATTACATATCGTAGCGTTATTTAAACCATTTCAGTTTATACATATTACATCTACAATACAATCTTCACATAAACATCGTTTTACAAATAACTTAACTTATACAAACCCATTTTACATGGTTATTCACTTAACCATACAGTATTCTTTTATATACATATCATTTGATTTATTCATTGCTTTTCAAATGATTTATGAAAGAAAACACTCAACAAGATTCATGACTACTTTTTATTAAACAGTTTCTTTAAACCCAAGTCAACAAACAACAACAACAACAACCATACCCAGTAAATCCCACAAATAGTAAAGCTACTTATAGGGTCTGGGGAGGGTGGGATGTAGGCAGACCTTGCCTCTATCCATAGGGATAGAGAGGCTGCTTCCAGAGAGACCCTCGGCTCGAAAACGAACAACAAACCAACACACTAAGTCAAAGAATATACAAATAAGAAGTCCCCCATACCAAGAAATTGATCCGAGTTGGCACAATATAATGTAAATCATGTATAATAGCATGCATACAACATCATTTGGGCATAAACACAAGAAGGTAATCACCGAAAAAGTCCCTTAAAGACTAGGAAAAACCTACCTCCTTAAAATACACCTAAGACCGTACTGTAGTATCTTCTAGAAGTCCTTAACCCTAATCCTATGCTTCCACGCAGTCCTATCTTGGACCATGTCCTCAGAAAGATGCAACTCTACTAAATCATGCCTAATCTGCTCATCCCATGTCAGTTTGGGTCTGCCTCTTCCTCTCCTCCCCTCGACAGTAAGAGTTTCCACTACTCTAACTGGTGCCGTCGTTTCCCTCCGCTTCACATGCCCAAACCCTCTCAATCTCCCCTCCTTAATCTTCTCCGATATACTAGCCACTCCTAACCTTTCCCTAAAAACCTCATTTCTTATCCGGTCTAACCTCGTTTGTCCACACATCCACCTCAGCATCCTCATCTCTGCTACCTCCATCTTGCGCACTTGTGTTCCATATAGCATAGCGGGTCTGACTGCTACCCTGTAAAATTTCCCCTTTAATTTAGTTGGGAACCTCCTATCGCACAATACCCCACTGGCTGCCCTCCATCTACACCAGCCAGCCTGTATGCGATGGGTTACATCACTATCTATGTCACCATCTCTTTGTACAAACGACCCCAGATACTTAAACCTAGTTACCTGCGGGACCAATTGATCCTCAATGGTGATTTGGGTGTCATCGTCATCGGCTACACCACTGAAATCACAGTGTAGATACTCAGTCTTTGATCGACTAATCCTTAGGCCCTTGCTCTATAAGGCTACTCTCCACTCCTCTACCCTCGCGTTCAGGCACTGTTTAGTCTCTGCAATCAACACAATATCGTCTGCAAAAAGCATGCACCACGGAACAGTCTTCTGAATCAACTTGGACAACTCATCCAAGACAACCACAAAAAGAAAAGGGCTCAACGCAGACCCCTGGTGGAGTCCTACCTCGACAGGAAAGAAGTTTGTATCTCCTACAGGCGCGCGGACACTAGTTTCCGTTCTTTAAACCCAAGTCATGAATCCTATTTTCGCAAAACCTATGTGTCTCACAGGCATTTTTATGCTGACGTACCTATTTTCACATGTGTTTCAGGAGCTGCTGCTTAGGATGATCGTGACATTAGGGCGGGCCTGTGCCTTAGAGACTTAAAAATAAAGATAGACTTAGTTTAATTATATGATGTACTCTTTGGTTCTTGTTTTGAGACAATGTATTCCACCTTTGGTTGATGAATAAAAATATAATTTTAATTACCATGGTTGTGGAACAATAATTTTGTTACAACACTCCCCGACGTTTCCGCCACGATTTGATGTTTTACGTGGTCGGGGTGTGACAGGTCGCCACATGCGAAGCAGGCTCTGGCTTTGATCGCGGGTGCCGGAGGAGCTTGTTGACCCTGAGGGGCAATGAGTAGAGCTTGATGAGCAGGAGCTTGTCGGATACGACAGTTGGCAGTAAAATGGCCATATACATTGCAATGAGCACAAAAACGGCAAGCAATGGCAGTTGGGTGGTGGCAGGTGCAAGTAGGGAAAAGCGGGTGTGGCCCAGTGTATGCACGCTTTGCAGGTGGTGCATTAGCCACAGGCGCCGCTACTTGACGTTGTTGGGCTGGTACAGCTTGAATCGGTGCAGCAGTGATCGCACAGTTCTTGTTGCTGGAGCTGTTCTTTCTCTTGTTCTTCCTCTTGTTGCTCGATGAGGTGGGTTCAGCAGTTGGTGCGGTGGCGGTAGCTTGATGCAGGTGCTTTGAAGTTTTATCCCAGACACCAGCCTTGACCCTTTTGTCGTTGATTTCGGCGGCCGGTAGGTAAGTTTCTTCGATTGTCTTAGTCTTAGCCGCTTGCACGAAATCTGCGACGCAATCGGGCAAAGCTCGGATGTACTTCTTGATTGTGATCTCCGGAGTCTTGACTTGATCGGGACAGATGATGCTGAGCTGTTTGAAACGAGCAGTGAGAGCAGCGTTGTCACCCTAATGTTGGTGTATGTGCCAAAATTCATCGTCAAGCTTTTGACGTTCGTGAGGAGGGCATAATTCATCTAGCATGACTTCCTTGAGCTCTTCCCATGACAGACCGTAGGCTGCATCGTTCCCTCGCTTGTTCCTCTCGGCCGTCTACCAGTCTAGTGCACGGGACTGGAAAACGCCGGTAGCATTCATAGTTCGAAGGTCATCAGGACAACCACTCTGTCGTAGAGTGACCTCAATGGAATCAAACCATTGGAATAGTACAGTCGGACCTCCCTCGCCAGTGAATTCTTTTGGCCCACACGACTTGAATTGCTTGAAACTGAAGGGCCTTGTGGTAGCTTTAGGAGCGTCGGTCCTTGATTCCTCAGATGACTTGCTAGCGTTCTCGTAAGCATTACTTACAGCCTTTGCTACGCTTTTAGCGATGATGGCAGCAAGGCGTTTGTCCCTCTTTTCTTGACGAGAAAGTGTGTGATGGGATCCAGACGACATTGTCTGCAATAGACACCGTCACAGGACTCAACACATTGTATTCGAATCTCACCTCACACGTCTACTACTTACTAAAGCTCAGGAAGACGCATATTCACGTAAACATATAACATGTAGAGCACAAAATCGCATTTACACACAAGCACGTAGAGCACATAATCACATAACACCTAAGCAAGTAAGGCACAAAAGCAAGGAAACACATACGCATTTAATTACTAGAGGCAGTCAGAAAACAGAAACCTATTATTCAAGGTCTGCGATTGTTCGGAAATAGCGTAGTATAAGCGTATATCGTAGTATAAGTTGCCCATAATTCAATGATTTGTTAACGTTTTGGGGTGGAAATGCAGTGCGAGTCGTGTGTGTCGATCGAAGCGACGACACAAATCGATTAATTCCTCCAAAGTTAAGCACATAAACAGGTAAGAGCACATAAAACTCATAAAATTGACGAATTACCACATTTGAGACTTGGAAGCTTTGAAGGTTAGAGAGAGAAGCTAGAGAGAGAAAGTGACATCGTGATTCAGGTGCTTTGTACGATCTTAGATCTGTCAATAGAATCACTGATTATATTACGTTCTCGTGTGTTCGGTCACGTTCGTGCACTTGGAGTCCGTTGAGGCCTTGGTGGAAGTTTTGTAAAAGGTGCGGAACAAGTCGTCAAGGTTAGGGTTTCACCCCTGTCTTAACAACTTCGTCCCTGTTTTGATAAAATGGAGGGGATTATTCATCAAAATATGGGTTTCACCCCTGATTTGGTATATTTTCCCCTGCTGAACAAGCGTTCGTTATTGAAAAAAAAATAAAGAGATCATTGATAAGTTGACAAAATAGCATCGATTGAGCAATTTAGTCGGGAGTTTGCGGTTTTCACACCTAATCTCGACTTTATCGCCCTTTTTATAGTTGAAAATTCGAGTGTAGTGATAGTGTAGTATGAGTGTGAATAGCGAGGAGTAAGCTCGTACATAATCCCTACTGGATGTACTCAAGTCGGTCTGTTGGCTCCTAACTATAGTCTAGGTCTCTAAGACTCCGACCCGGACTAGGTCGAGTCTTGCCTAATTCCCTATAGTTATGGCTCTGATACCAATCTGTCACACCCCAACCGATGGCGGAAACATCGGGGCATGGCACTGAGCGAAACAAATTGTCCAGAAGTTTCCATAACAATTATCAATACTATTTAATTTAAATAATACGTCCCATACCGTATCTCAAACAGTAAAATAATTATTATAGACATAATTCCAGGAAAATATTCTGTCTCGACAACTCAGATTTAAAGTAGTCAGCAATTGTTTATCTGCTTCTAGAGACCCTTAGTTTGACCACTACAGACAACTATTTGTTGGGCTCTAAAGCTTTATTATAGCTTCAAATTCCTACCAAGTGTGCGTCCTAAGCACCTGTCACATACGTTAAAATAAAGTCAATACATAAAATGTAAAGGTGAGCATACAAGTTTGATAATAGCATATAGAGTTCAAATTCGTTCACGCATAACCAGCACGTACACATAGTGAAATGAAGCACGTTAGTTATCGACATAGATCCATCGATACCAATGACTGCGGGTTGACTGCTCGAGGCAGTTCGCAATACATGATTACCACCGTAATCCATGCAAGTAATGGTCCTTAACAACCCCCGTGTGAACGGGCGCTGAGTCCAAACTATAGTACTATCGTTGCTAAGGCAGGTAGACAGCATTCCATGTGTAAACATAACAAACAAGCATTCATAAGCCACGAATACATGCATTAACGGTTAGCGTTCAAATAGTATTGAGTAGTGTGATTGTTGTAGTTTGAATATTTGTAACGTATGTAACACCCAAAAGTGCGTAAAGCAAAAAGGGATCGAGTATACTCACAGCGGTTGATGGATTGAAGGGAGCGCTTAGCGAGTAAGGTTAGCCTGAATAGATTCGATAGCATAACGATAAGTGATGTTTTACGCGTCAAATGGTGCAAAGTGCAAATGGGTCGGATAGTGGTTCGATCGGATGGTAATCCGATCGGACAGCAGTCCGTGCAGGTAACAGTCCGTTCGGGTGGTCATCCGGTCGGATAGTGGTCCGGTCGGATGACGATTCGAGTGGATTGTTTCTTCCTATAAGAAGTATGTGTTTGTGTATGATGGCTTGACTTTGAAGTTTTCGTTGTAGCATTATGAAAGCATTGAAGTATCTCAATCCATCAAGTCGTTCGATCGGATGATGGGTCGTGCGGATGACAATCCGTTCGGATGGTCATCCGGTCGGACGGTAACTTAGTGGTGAGATTACTTCGTGAAGGCAAGCTCCAAGCTGAAGTGTCACTCGATCGGATGTCCAACCGATCGGGTGGCAACCCTAGTAATGAACATGTTGAAAATTGTTCAAGTCTTTAAAGTCTTAGTATCTCATGATCCGAAGAGTAATCCAGTCAGATGGTCGTCCGATCGGATTGCAATTCGTTCGATACTCAAACTTCAGATAAGATTGTTCTAAAGGTGGGACCCAAGTGTGATCCGTTCGGATGGTAATCCATTCGGATGACCTATCCGATCGGACAGCAATCCGGTCGGATAGCAATCCGTTACAGTTGTTCCGTTCGTCCTACACTTGGTCGTTTTGATGGTTTGTCATTATGTCGAGACACTTTGACAACGTGTTAGCCAACAGAACCCCTAGTTCGACCCAGATGACCAACCCGACCAGGAATCACCCTAGTCCGGCCAGTTACCGGCTCGAGACGGTTGTTCTTGACTAACCCGAAATCGGTAGTCTCCTGGGTAGAATCCGGATCTTGAGCTAGTACAACACTACGATAGAGTAGAAGACTAGATCAGGGTCGGATCCTACCGGTTTTGAGTACCTTGAGTGCAAAAGAGTTGGAAGAAGGTTAAAACCATATTTCAATCCTTTTTCACCATGCTTGTGTCGAGATCTTTACAAGATCTTTGTGGAAATCGGTTAGATCTAAATTGTTCTTGGTGGATTGAGGCCAAAACATGAAGTTCTTGAAGAACACATGATGACATCATCCTAGAACACCCGAAATCTAGTGATTTCACGGTTAAAAGTTAAGATTTAAAAGATAGAAAGGTGTAGGAGTGCGTGTAGATCAAGAAAGTACAAGATTTAGGACGAGATCTTACCTTGATCGAGAGAAATCGAAGAAAAGGTGGGGAGCACGAGCTGTTCGGACAGAGGGTTTCCAAAAGTAGAAAGAATGACAATGACAGGGGTATTTATAGGATTCCAAAAGAGGAAAGGGTTGTCCGATCGGATGGCACACCGCTCGGATGACATTCCGGTCGGATGGCACCTGGCTCGAGGCATTGTGGCTATCCGGTCGGATGGCACTTGGTTTAAGTGTTTGACGCGACGATTTTTGCTGAGTCGAATTCGATTGCGAGCGGTTCGATACGATAGGGTTTCCTAGTCAAATTACTTTCAGTCCCAATCACTCATATCGAGCACTATCCCTTCTCCACTAGTTATCATAGTTCGATTGTGATTCGAGTTCGAGTTCGATTTCGAGTTTCGATTGCGTTTCGATTGATTACCACAACACAACATAAATAAACATGCACAGATAACACGTAAGGCACACACACATGTATAACAATAATTAAAAATACGTAACTCGAGTTGCGATTCGTTGTCGATTTGATTAGCATAGCTCGATTATCAGTTGATTAACTTTATCGCATTGTTACTTCCTATAGTTCACAGTCATAAGTTGATTAGATAGCGATTAACATGCGTCGGTTATCGTCATTAACAACACTTACTCCACATAATACAATCAAAATAAAGAAATTTCTATAAGTCAAACCCGTATAACCGGTCGTTGACTTTGACCTTGACTTTGACTCGTGGAAACACGGGGTGTTACAGTACGCTACGGTCGTTGGACCGTAGCTTACGCCGCTACTTGTCTCCCCATATTGTACATACATTTTAACTTTCAACAAATGACTCGCAAGCCCCTTAACTTCATTCATTGGTGCTTCTTGAGCTTCCGAACTAACTTTTGACTCAAAACAAGTCCCAGTTAATACGATATGCCTTGATCATCATCCGTGGTAGTTCCGTTTCATCACCAAGCGTTCCAAACTTCACCGGTTTACGCGATTAACATGTGAAACATAAAAACTCGTAGTTAACACATTCAACGCGCATAGTCGCTTAAAACACAATAAAACATGTATTATAACACACTTAAGGCTCGTGTTTCACACTCTCCATCACATCCCCACACTTATCTTTTTCCGTCCCGAAAAATTATTTGCAATGGAATCACAATCAAATCACTGGCTCCCAATTTATTCGGTTATCTTATTAACAAGTAACCTACTGGGGCCTCCGCTAAAAAAATGATATATGCTAACTATTAATATTAATGCAAACTTATATTGTTTTATTGATTCCTTAAACAAGCGAACCACTTTTTGTTATAGTTGTGTTAGATTTTTTCTTGGTTCCAAGCACGGATAAAAGAGTATCATTTATAACAATAAAAAAAGGTAAAAGGTCCCCGAAATTTTATTTCACCTTGAGCCTTTAAAAAGGTTGGACCAGCCCGGTTAATGTCTTATATACACCATGTTAATAACCCGGTTATTAAACATGCATATGTTAGTTTTTAGGAAAATGATAAGTTTAATAAATAAATTGTGTTTGGATTCACTAGTTGTGTTAATCTTGTGATGTGAATCACGACTTGTTTAACACTACACGACAACTGTTTAAAACCTACTAAAATGCAGATGAATTGATTAGTGACATTTTAGTTACTTATTA
Source organism: Helianthus tuberosus (assembly GCA_030545235.1). NCBI lineage: Eukaryota > Viridiplantae > Streptophyta > Magnoliopsida > Asterales > Asteraceae > Helianthus > Helianthus tuberosus. The sequence goes on along the minus strand of CM060452.1, from coordinate 12,737,699 downwards.
GCCAGTTTGACTCCTTTTGTAATTGATAAACTCTTTACGAATAATTTCTTGTTTCAAAAATATACAAATAGACTATATGCCGTTCCCCAAAAGAAAAAAAAATGTATATATAAAACCGACATTAAATCCTCAATTTTTGTTCCAAAAGGGAAAAAAATGTATATATAAAACCTACATTAAATCCCCAATTTTTGTTAGATTTTTGTTTACCCCGTAAACTCTCAGATTTATACTTTTGTAGAAAGAAAAAAACAAGAATTTATAGGTTTAAATGCATGTGTGACTTTTTACTTTGATGCTCTAGAAAATATATACATGTTTATGACAACTAAAAAGCAGTTTTTGATTTATCAAGATTTTACATGTGATTAAAGAAAACTTTCTGTAAATCTTAATGGGTCCCACGCACATACATGCCCCCAACTAACATGTGTCTTTTATTTGATACCCAGGAATTATCTTTTGTGTTTTATAATCTCCGATGCTCTTACAAATCATATATGCAATGCAATGCAATAATTGTAAAATAAAAAACTAAAAGAGGTCGAATTTGATGCTAATCTTCTTTAAAACTTTGATTATATAGTCAAACTTCTTCCATAAGGGTGTTTTTTTTATATAACTTTCTATAGAAGAAATCTGTGAGTAAATTACATTTTGACTATCCTTAACATGTTATTACGATTTTATGTTGTAATATTTTGCTTTTAGTGTTTGAATTGTTTTTGCTTACAATTTATTGATCTTTATAATTTTGATGCTAATTGTAATCAAGCCAATGGTGGACTTAGGCATCTGTACGGGGATTAAACAACAACAAGAGAAATTTTTACGTTTTGGAAGTTGATTATGCGGGTGTGTTTGTCGTTAAAAAAGTATGTATCTAATTCATTCTATCATCTATCATAAATTCTAGAGTAAACTTCAATTTTCGTCCCCGTAGTTTGCTAATTTTAATACCATTAGTCCAATAGTTTAAAAATTGCATTTATCATCCAATAGTTTGTATATTCTAACACTTCTAGTCCACCACTCTAACAACCATCCAATAGAGTGGTGTACTAGAAGTGTTAGAATATGCAAACTATTGGATGATAAATGCAATTTTTAAACTATTGGACTAATAGTGTTAAAATCAGCAAAGCACAGGGACAAAAATCGAAGTTTACTCTTTAAATTCTATGTACACTTTGTCTAAGAAAACTAGTGGAGTTTTCAAGTGCGATGAGAATTGAATTTAGTATATGAACAATGCACAAAACATAAGATATTGTTTACAACAATATCATACCCAATAAAATAAAAGATATAAACATAAAGTTGCAAGTTACAAAGTTACGTTGTGGTACGGTACCGCTTCGATACCGGTAGTGAAAAATACAAAATGGAGAAGTGTAGGGTGTAAATAATATGTTTAAGAGGTGTAAGGTGTAATTTTAAGTGATTCAAACATCTATAACCAATGATGTAACATGATAAATAGTAAAATATGAGCATCATCCTAGTTGCTTTCTTATCAAATATAATAATATAATATATGTGATACAATTAGTCGATCCTTTGTATGTAAAACATTCATGTGTGTAAAGGGTGATCCGGTTATGTTTCTTAATAACCAAGTTTCATGGTTTCGTAATAATTATGTGTATAGATTACTAAAAACAACTGAACCAGTCGACCTTTGTTAAACTAACGTTACACATGGAAAAAAAGGCATGACTCGATTTGAATGTTAAGTTATCTAATTGGGACAAAAACGATTCGAGTGACCTAATTAGAACACTTTTAGAACTTGGTTACTATTTTATGACATTTTCCCTTGTTTTTTTTATATTAGTAGGCATAACTTTTTTTATTTGATCTAAAATCTAATTGGGTTGAATTTATTAAATTAATTCGTTAACCAAATTGGTAACCGAATTAAACTAACTTAGTTTCATAAAATTAAAAAAATTACTTTAGTTGGTCAACTACTGTAACCAAAAGTCATCAACCTTATTCGAGATACTGAGATAGGGACCAATAATGTAAAACAAACTAAAAGAGAGAGTAAAACAGCAAAAAATATTTCTAGTATATGCCAAAATATCAATTTGGGAAAAGATAAGGGGGTAAACATGTAAATCACTCCATCAGTTATATCGTTCATGTTGTTTGATTGAAATCTGTTCACAACGATACGCACAATGAGAATATGAAAAAGAAAAAAAACTTCAATTTTGAATATTGTATAAAGATCATGATCGAGTGGCGATTGAATGCATGTAAAGCTTGATGATTCATTGCGTCAATTCTATTGCAGATGCATAATAAAACGGATTTCGATCATGTTTCAGGTAATAATCGTGTTTTCTATGTTGTTGTGTTTGTTAATTATGGTTAGGCTTAGAAAATGATTATTAATGCCGGTAAAGTTGTGTATATTATGATTGATAAGCGGATGAAATGCAGATGTGTAGATAGTTTGATGATTTGTGGCTGCATTTGGATTTTAGAGGCGCAAATGTCTACGACGGAGAAGAAAAAGGATTCCGATAACGTCTCAGGTAATGATCGAGATGTTTGTATAATGTTTGAGGTTATGATATTATGCTTCTTGTATGAAATATTGAAATGATGTTTGTAAGTTTAATGCTTTCAAAATGTGCTATGATCCAAATTTTTAAAAAGTTGTGTGTTTTGTTGTTGATGTGGATTACTGGATTGTGGCGTTTTTAACGGTTAGAATAAGTTTTGAGCATTTTGAATTGTGGCTTTTCGTAGCGAACACGAAGGGGAAAAACTCTCAACCGGGAGACAACAGGGACAACTGCCAAAATGTAACAAGTATGATTGTTTTCTTTTGCACTTGCATTTTCATTATTGTGAGTTCAATATGGTGGCATTGATAGCTGAAAGACAAAAGGGTACATGCACTAATCGGCCTTTGTCCCGATTGTTGAGTGTTATGTGCCTTAAGTGCAAGGCTTGATGCAAAACTACTATCGAGCCGGGGGTCTCACTGGAAGCAGTCTTTCTATTCCTACGGGGTAGAGGTAAGGCTGTCTACATCTTACCCTCCTCAGACCCTACCTTAGCTTTGCTATTGGTGGGATTTACTGAGTATGATGATGATGAGTTCAATGCTTTCAAAATATGCTATGATCCAAATTATTAAAGAAGTTAATTGATGTGGATTGTGGCGTGTATAACAGTGAGAATAAGTTTTGACCATTTTGAATTATGACTTTTCATAGCAAACACAAAGGGGAAAAACTCTCAACTTGGAGACAACAAGGAAAGCGGTCAAAATTTAACGAGTATGATTTTTTTTCTTTGAACTTACTTTTCGTGTTTGTGTGTAAAGTTGCTCATTCTTGCAAATTACCGTGTTCCTTTTGGTGATCTCACAAGAATTATAAGGTTAGTTAGCAACAGAAAACCAAATATGATGCATAAAAAAGTTGTTAATGAGATATATGGGATGTAACTCGAAAATGATTTTAATAATTTCATCTTGATAATAACTTTTATCTTGAAGCGTGATTAGTTAGACGCATATATAGTTTATTAATTTGTGGCAGCATTTCGATTTCAGAGGCACAAATGTCTACGACTGAGAAGAAAAAGGATTCTGAAAATGTATCAGGTAATGATCATGAGTCCTTTGTGTTATTTTATTTATTTAATTGCTGATTTTATTTTATAAAATGTTTGGGGCCATGATATGCTTCTTATTTGAAATTGATGTCTTAAGTTCAATGCTATCAAAATATGCTTTGACCCAAATTCGAAAGAAGTGGTGCTTTGTCATTGATGTGAATGGTGGCGTTTTTAATGGTCAGAAAAAGTTTTGATCATTTTGAATTATGGCTTTTCATAGCAAACACAAAGGGGACAAACTCTCAACTTGGAGACAACAAGGAAAGCTGCCAAAATCTAACAAGTATGATTGTTTTCTTTTGCACACACAAAAGTCGTTCTATCTTCATATTATCGTGTTCCTTTTGGTGATATCACAAGAACTAAGGTTAGTTAGCAACAAAAAACCGAATATGATGTTTCAAAAAGTTAAAATGAGATTTTTGGGTTGTAACTCCAAAATGGTATTAAAATTTTTATCTAGATAGGAACTTTTACCGCAACACATTTAAACTTTACTTGTTAATTACACATCATTTGATTTCCCAAAGTGAATTATAGACTGTATTTGAATGGAGGGATTGATCTTATTTTCATGGGTTCCCAACTTCCCATGATTAAATGGTAATGATTGACATTATAGGGATGATCTACTCTATGATGTAAAAGAAAACAAAGAATGGAACTAATTCAGACAAAATATGTATAAATAGTAGAATTATATGTGGCACTCCTTAATTACTAGCTATCCTATTTCACCTTGATGTAATGCTAAATGGTATAACTATCAACTCAGGATCTTCCCTTTATGACCTCTTATGTTTAGAAAATAAAGAAAAATACTTATTGATGTCACCAGTGGCGAAGCTTGAAGTTTTCGCCGGGGGGGGTCGAAAACGTATATACCCAAAAATTTCTTTAGAACCGGGGGGTCGAAAACGTATATACCCAAAAATTTCTATACGAAAACTACATGTACAACACTACTGAGCGAAAAGTTCGGGGGGTCGGGCGCCCCTCCCGGCCCCATAAATGCTACGCCCCTGGATGTCACTGATGTTGCAAACTTTTGGATATCATGATGAACAATGCGGATGAAATGCATATGCATAGGTAGTTTATTAATTAACTTGTTGCATTTGGATTTCAGAGGCACAAGTGTCTACGGCGGAGAAGAAAAAGGATTCCGAAAATGCATCAGGTAATGATTGAGTCCACCGTGTTATCTATAAACTTATATGCTGATTGTTATTTATATCATGTTTGGGGCCGTGATATGGGTCTTTTATGAAATGTATTTTTCAAATTCAGTGCTTTCAAAACATGCTATGTTCCAAATTCCAAAGAGGTTGTACTTTTATTGATGTGAAATGTGGCGTTTTTAAGAGTCGGAATAAGTTTTGACCATTTTGAATTACGGATTTTCATAGCAAACACGAGGGGGAAAAACTCTCAACCTGGAGACAACAGGGAAAGCTGCCAAAATTCAACGAGTATGATTGTTTTCTTTTGCACTTACTTTTTCATCTTTTTGTAAAGTTGCTCCTTCTTGCAGTTGGTGATGTTACAAGAATTAAGGTTAGTTAGCAACAATAAACCAAATATGATGTTTCAAAAAGTTAATAGTGAGATTTTTGGGCTCTAACTCCAAAATGATTTTAGTACTTTCATTTGGATAAGAACTTTTACCTTGAACCATGATTAATAAGGTGGACGATAATGCAGAGGCATAGATATTTATTAACTGTGGCTGCATTTCGATTTCAGAGGCACAAATGGCTACGACAGAGAAGAAAAGGGATTCCGAAAATGTATCAGGTAATGATCAAATTCTCCGTATTATCTATTTATTTATTCGCTGATTGTTGTTTATGTTTGGGGCCATGATATGCTTCCTTTATGAAATTGATGTTTGTAAGGTCACTGTTTTTAAATTATGTTATGGTCCAAATTCCATAGAAGTCGTGCTTTGTTATTGTTGTAGATTGTGTCGTTTTTAACAGTTAGAATAAGTTTTGACCATTATAAATTATGGCTTTTCATAGCAAACACCAAGGGGAAAAACTCTCAACTTGGAGAACACCTGGAAAGCCGTCAAACAAGTATGATTGTTTTCTTTTGCACTTACATTTCCGTTATCATTTAAAGTTGCTTATTCTTGAAATTTATTGTGTTCCTTTTGTTTATTTCACAAGAATTAAGGTTAGTTAGCAACAAAAACCAAATATGATGTTGTAAAAAGTTAACTAACTCTGAATTACGTGCAAATGTGAATGATTTTCTGTACACTCCTTAATTCCTGATCATACTTATTCACCTTGTTGTAATGCTAAATGGTATAACTATCATCTCAGGATCGTCCCTCTATGACCTCTTATGTTTAGAAAATAGAGAAAAATGGAGGCGCTTGTCTGGACAAATTACTCGACCTTACAGTATGTTTAATCCCATTCTTCAAAACTCATTGGCACCTGTTTTGCACCATATATTATGATTTGGTTATAAACTGTCTTTTCATTTGTTGTGACAAAAATGACTTGTGTAATCATCAATCAGGTGAACTAAACAACGTGTTTTTTTACTGTGAATAACATGTCTTGCGGACCTTGCGGTTTACAATATAAGTTATACTGATCAGATTATAGTTAACTAGTTGGTTGTTTCTGATGCAATATGATTCTTTTCACTTATTAGGCCCCCAAGAAAAGCTGGCGGGATTTATCTCTGAATCGAGTAATATGGTATGTGCGGATTGTGGAACTCCAGATCCAAAATGGGTGTAAGTGTTAAGCTCCATATTCCATATTGGCATGACATACGATGATATGACACGATTATATTAATTTCTCATTTATTCATTTATGTTACTCTATGCATGTAATTTTTGGCTTCATCGGTCATATAATATATAGCAACCAAAATTACATTTTGTTTGGGTGACCAGATCTGTTAGCTTTGGAGCGTTTATCTGCATCCAATGTTCTGGAGCACATAGAAGCCTCGGTGTTCATATATCAAAAGTACGGTTTATATATATTATATTTGAAAGTGAACAAAATAATCCTAAAATGAACTCTAGTCAGTTTGTGTGTTAATTGGGTAAAAGTATTTGCGTACAGGTGTTATCGGTCAATTTAGATGAATGGACACACGCAGAAGTGAATACCGTAATAAATTGTGGTGGGAATGCAATGGTTAATTCAAAATTTGAAGCCATAATTCCTGAAAAATGTAAAAAACCGAAGTCAGATTCTTCTATAGAGGAACGACTTGATTTTATCAGGTAAATTAATCTTGTTTGATTTATCATAACTTGAGTATTTACTAATTTGTAATTAGTAAATCGATTAATGCACAACGTACCAGGAGAAAATATGAGATGCAAGAATTTGTGGACTCCAGTAAAGAAATGTCTCTTGGGCCTTGTTCAGCTATGCAGTGTGCTTCCACAAATTTTGTTGGTGCAATTATGGACAAAAAGAACGCGAATAATGTTCGTGCGCATAGTATTGGTCAAGCATTTCGCAACAGCTGGAAGAAAAAAGATGCTGAAGTTAAGACTACTAAAAAAAGTAGTTCAATGGTAATTTTTGTGTGCCTTTGTCTTGTAAAAACAATGGGTGACCCGCAAACACTTTTTTGCTCATTTGTTTAAGTTTTGTCATAAAATAAAGGAATAATGAATTTTAATAATCTCAACTATTAGCAATTGGCCGGCAACAGTCCCAGCTACAGAAATATCTATGGATGGTCCCACCTTTTAACCTATTTTCTCTCAATGAGCCTTTTCTAACTCAGGTCTAACCCAATTAGTTTTTTGGTGACGTGGATGCTGACAGGGCACAAACCTTTGTTATTTGATGAGGTGGCTGCTTATGTGGCACTCTCACCACCACCTCACCTCCACCACCACCACGGCCGCCGTCAGCCATCACCACCACCCACCACCATCAGCCACCCTCAAAACCCCCAACCTTTCTGGAAAATCGCAAAATAATATCACCACCACTACGATTTTCTGGAAAATTGCTAATAGTTGGGAGTATTAAAATCCATTATTCCTAAAATAAATAATGTAGTTATTCTGCCTCTTAAAACAATACCATTTTGACTAAATTTGACACATTTGACTTGTTCCTTTTTTAACTAAATTTGACCCGTTTGAGATTAAATAGACCCTAGATGGACTCATTGATGATTAGATGAGTCGAAACTGCAAAATCAACCTATTCTATTCAAAACATAATTAATGTGTACGTCTTATATCTTGTGTATAGGCAGGTATGGTTGAATTTATTGGTCTGATCAAGGTCAACGTGGTCAAAGGCACCAACCTAGCTGTCCGAGATATGATGACAAGTGATCCTTATGTTATCCTCTCATTAGGAAACCAAGTAAGCCTCAAATTAGACAGATGTTTCGGTAATAATATAATTAAGGTTCATAGGTAGTTAAAAGTAATGAAATCAATCGTAACATTTGATGCAGTCGGTGAAGACACGGGTTATAAAGAGCAACCTTAATCCTGTGTGGAATGAAAAACTAATGTTATCAATTCCTAACAACATTCCTCCACTGAAAGTGGTAAGTCAAAGTTATTAATTATTCTACATTTTCATATTAAATAATTTTAATATATATAATATACTTTTGTATTGATAAAATTATATCATGTTGCAGATTGTTTATGACAGGGATACATTCAAAGCTGATGATTTTATGGGCGATGCTGAGATCGATATCCAGCCATTGGTTTCTGCTGCCAAAGCATCCGAGAATTCTGAAGTTGACGAGTCAACAATGCAACAAGGAAAATGGGGAGAAAGCAAAGATGGTTTCATTACAATCTCAAAAGGAATTGTGAAACAAGAAATCGCTCTTAAACTTAAAAATGTCGAAAAGGGTGTGCTGCAAATCGAGCTTGAATGTGTCCCTCTAACCCAATGACGCTTACATCGTATAAGAAGACTTTTTTGTATCATAACTGAACACGGTCATTATGAATCGTTATGTTGTCATATTCAAATCTTGAAACCTTAATGTAGCTATATGTTACAGGTTGTTGGTGTTAAAACAGATTACGACCCATGTGCTGGTCTAGCATGGATGCAAAATGATCCCCTGGTATTTGTGTGCCTCGTGAGTTTTTTGGTAACGGGTTCTCACCGTTAAAAAAGTAAGTTTTCAGTCTAAAATGGATGAAAATAAACAATAAATAAATCAAGATATTTTCCGAGAATTTTGTTAAAGCACACAAACATAAAAGAGAGGAACAATCTTAGTGTTTCTTCAATCATGCCAAAAAGGTAAAGTTTGATTCTTTTTGTGCTAAAAGTGTGAATTAATTACCCTCATGCATGCTTATTACTTCTTTTCATTATTTATTGACAGTATTTTAACTACGAAGTTTAATTAAGAATTGATGAATACCCATACATAAATATGAAATCATAAAAAAATACTTTTGCATATACCTTCATAGTAATGTTAGAAAAAAACAAGTATATAGTCATGAGATATGTGACTTCATACTCTTGTATCGGTCTATATTTCCATTAATATTGACTTAAGCTTGATGATACTTGACATATCGCGTATCAACTTTAAGTTATCGTAATATCATTAAACATTCATTCGGCGCTCGCTAGCTTATAAAAATTCACTAAATACATGACATTTTATGCGTGAATCAGATTCGAGAATGACAACACAATATTTTGCACTGACAAACCTATTTATAGATTGATTTAAGTAACAAATCCTTTAAATAATCGAACATAAGTCGTGTATCACTGAAGGCGACATTTTTTTAATTTGAGATGAAGTTAAAAATATGAGTATCACTTAAATACATTCATTTAAACATGTATTGTATGGAATCGGAATCCATCGAATGAGTATATAATGTCTTTCAAATCACAAGATCAATGGTTGCTCGTGGTTAGTTCGTAATCTATGGCTGACTACTCGTGTGATTCATGATGTCTGACTTTATAAGCTATCACCCTATTGAGAGGCGAGGTACACTTATTCACAATCAGTGGCGAAGTTTGAGATTTCCGACGGGGGGTCGAAAACGTATATACCCAAAAATTTCTGTAAAACCGGGGGGTCAAAAATGTATATACCCAAAAATTTCTATACGAAAACTACATACTCTCCACTACTAAGCGAAAAGTTCGGGGTGTCAGCCGCCCCCACTATGTTGCGCCATTGTTCACAATCATCGAATGGGTTGTTGGTGTGAGATTAGTATTAACTTCTTCATTCTACTTGCTACACAATAGTTTTAAGAGATATTGTATACATTTCATCTATCTCAAATGTTGTAATATATGCTAGTAATTTGTTGAAAATTCATGCTCTGTTGTAACGTCCAAAATTTTTTCAAAGTAATTATTAATACTATATCAGGAAGTAATTGAGTAAGTTGATTTTTTTTAAGAATTTATGGATTCTATTGGTAAGTCAAGCATTAGTCGAAGGAGAACCCTAACCATCTGTAATGGTTAATGCCTTTTAAAGGAGCATTTTTCATCACATCAGCATCATAACGTGTCTTTAAAAGTGTGTAATGGTTAACACCTCTTAATGCCCTTTCACTCATTACTTTCCAATTTTTTTCTCCTCATTTGACATTATACTAGAAACGTCACTCTCTCTTAGAGCCGGCAATCACAACCCAAACCATCATTTTCGGGTAGGTTTGGGTTATTTTTTTTCTACCTTCGGGTTCATTTGGGTATAGCAAAAGTAAAGGACGGGTCAACCTGGACATCCAACAATTTCTTGATTTGAAAAAGCGGGTCAAAATGGGTTTTTAGCATGTGACCAACGGGTCAGAACGGGTCGTAGCAGTTAATGAACAACGGGTTCTTCATCATCCATATTGAAGACTGATGAGTTAAACATGCTATACCATGTGTATACTAAGCCTCCTTCATCTACGCCTTAGTCGTCGACCCCGCAGCCTTTATCTACCGCTGTCGTCCATTTGCCACCGTCCATCACCTTCGTTTAGGGCCGGCCCAAGGGTAAGCCAAATGAGGCTTGGGCCTTGGGCCACCAAAACTATAGGGCCTCCACAATTTGATGAAACTACAGTCCATTTATAAAAGATTTAGGGTGTGGGTTATCAACAGATTGATGGTTGGTAGTGTAGTGGTTTTGTGTATGTATGGATGTTGGTGAGACCTGGGTTCGAATCCTTGGTTCAGCAATTTTTTTTCTTGTTTTTAAATTTTAACACAATCTTTCAAATAATTACACTTGGGCCCTTCAAGTTTAACTTTCAATTACATACATTTTTTTGGGAAAAAGGCCACAAGATTTTACTTCGCCTTAGGCCACCAAAATGGTTGAGCCGGCCCTGCCTTCGTTCACCGCCGTCGTCCATCACCGTCGTCCACCGCCTTTAATTTTGATGAGGCAAAAAAGTCACAAAATCGATTCTCACATTTTTTTTTGAACGAATCGCCAACAAAAATTAACATATAAAAAGGATTCTCACAGTATTTTTTGGTTATTCACAAGTTGTTTGTGAGTCACAGAGATTGTTGAGAAGGAGTCTGAGGGCATGTTTGGATGGGCTTCTCAAAACAACTTATTGGCTTATTGACTTATCAAGAAGCCAATAAGTTGTTTTTGTGTTTGGATAGACTAAAAGGACTTTTGGAAATAGCTTTTTGCAAAGAAGGAAAATCAGATTTTAAAAAGCCAAGATTTCATGACTTTTGGATCCAAAAGTGACTTTTCAAAAATGAATTTACTAAATTACCCCTTCTTTACCCCCTTATATTTAAAAGAATGCCCATTTTAATCATTTTACACCAATAAGCTAATCCAAACACTTTTTTTAAAAACTCCTTTTCAAAAAGTCCTTTTCCCAAAAGTCATTTTCCCAAAAGTCCTTTTTAACTCTAATAAGCCCATCCAAACATGCCCTGAGTATAGAAAAATGAGGGTAATTGAAAATAGGATAGGATGTGTGATAAAGAATTAAAGACTATTAGAAATATACGTGGCAAGTATGTAACCATACAACTTGCTTCTCTCAATGAATTTAGCTTTTTTGACTTTTTGGTTGTACAAGTTACTGAGAAATGCTAATCTTTTCGCATTTTATGTTAAATTTTATTTCATTTTTCTTATATATTAAATCAGATATGAACCAACACACTCGCACACATACATATTTTTTAATGAACCGTTTGACCCGAAACCCGTTCCGACCCGAAACCCGTTTTGACCCGAACCCGTTCCGACCCGAACCCGTTCCGACCCGAACCCGTTTTGACCCGAACCAAAACAACCCGTTTTTTAATTGACCCGTTTTGACCCGAACCCGTTTTGACCCGAACCCGTTTTGACCCGAACCCATTTTGACCCATGACCCGACCCGACCCAACCCGACCCGTTTGCCAGGTCTACTCTCTCTTCATACCTTATAACGCCCAGGGGAACGGTGTTGGGGGCATTATCAAGCCCCTTCACGCCCTACAGTGCCCATCACACATGTTTTTTAGGCCATTCTTGGAAAATAAATTATGCTGGAGCTAACTAGAAATGAAACTTGACTTTTGTCAAATGAAAAAAGGAAGAGATGAACGTAGGGAAGGAGAGAGATACAAGCTAACGAGTTGCTCTTCCTTGTTAAACTTTTCTAGTGAAGCTTTAACAGCGACTATAAACTTTTATTCAGAAAGAAAGTATTATATACACATGCTTGACAATTTAGTGACTACTAATTAAGCACAACTAGTTATACCTAATGCATTTATATTAGAGGTCCATGGTTCAAAACATTTCCCATACACATCATATTATTTTTTATTGTACTACATGGTCAATCGATTTTCTGTAGCATATGTAACATATGGAAAAACACTGGGTCCATTAGGTTATGTTTTGCCACACATTATACTCGACACCTAGTGCACTTTGTCACCACTCCAATTCAACCATTCGTCAAAAACATGTGACATACCAGTGGCGGACTTATAGTGTTAGTAGGGGTAGCACAGGCTACCCCTCAACCCCGTCTCCGTAGTGTAAAAATACCCCTTAACTCCATTTCCGTAGTGTAAAAATATTTCTCAACTCCGTTTCCGTTATATAAAGGATACCCATGATCCTAAAAAAAAATAGGATACCCCTAACTTTTTGGGCTAGTTCCGCCACTATGACATACATCTATATATTTTTAAAGTTTTATTTAACTACAAACTATCTCTCGTTCTGCAATCATGAATTTTCTTAACTATCAAGTGCGGGATTGTTATAATCGGTTGTTGGAGTATTTGACGTGCTAGGAATGGTGCTAAATTCTCTAACAATCAAGTGCGGGTGGAAGAATTATTAGTGAAATTAAATCGGTTGGGTTTCTTTGGGTTAGAAGTAGATTGAAAGTGAGGTCCGTGTCGTGGATCAAGTGGTGTGAATTTGTTTTTTTTTTTTTTTTTTTGTAATTATGTAGTGTTCTTGTGTGTCCGCCCCTTTTTGTGGGTTATTGGTTTCTAATGAAGTTTGCTTTTAAAAAAAAAATGAATTTTCTTGACTAGATTGAGTACAACCCAACCTGTAAATCCAATTTGACATAGCTAATGGCTTGTCGGTTCAACCTTAAAATTTTAATTTTCAATTTCACCTCTTATACTATATATAATATACGCCTTTAACCCAGTTACTTTTCATTTGATTTGTTTTGTTTTTTCTCCATAAGCTTGCATTCATCAACTTAGAAATAAAGCTAAATACGTCGTTTTGTTTAACATTTTTCTCGGTGTTGGTATAGATTTCGTTGAAAACAAAGTTTTATCTAAAATAACAAGTATCTGTATCATAACAAACTATACCGATACTGACCGAACTTTCACCGTTATATAGACAAATTCCGTCAATTCTGGTCTATTATTAACACATACAGACAGATATATAAACACAAAAGTCTTTTTTCTATATCTGACCTAACCAAAAGGATATAAATACAAATATAAAATCGACTATTTTCACAAGTATACGAAACTATTAGGTACTACACCTTGGAAAGTTAGTGGAAGAAAGAGGGCGGTGTAGGGCTTCAAATCCAACAACAGTCAAAAGCTAAACGTTCACAATCATTTTATCTTCTTCTGCTTTGCTAATAAACAAATTAAAACGTTCATGTGCACACCACCCAACACTGCCGCAAGCAACCCTTTTTCTTTCACACACTCTCTCTCATCAAAAAGCTTGCATCTTTCTCTACTCTCTTCACCCCCATTTCCCCCATTTCACTTCTTCAATGGGCTCCTGTTTCTGGGTTCCTCTCAGAACTTTTCAAACCCACCTAAAATGGTTTCTTTGCTGCTAAAAAGCTGCTACCAAATTGGGGAAATAAAGATAAGGCAGTCAGCAATGGTGGGTGTTGTGAAGTTGGTGGTTATGTTGGTGGTGTTTGGGGTTGTGTGTGAGTGTCAGGAGAGTACAGATGATGGTTCTTATTCTTCTTCTGCTGGTGTGTATATGGTTACTCTTAAACAAGCTCCTTCTGCTTTTCACAATTACAGGCCCAATGTGAAGAAGATTGTGCATCCTTTTGGGGTTCCTGATTCTACTTCTGGAGGAGCTAATACACTTGAAAATCCAAGGTTAGATTATAAAGTTTTGATTTTTAGTACTTGGTTTATGCAAATTTGACATGGGTTTTGCTAGTTTTGTTGCTATTTTTAATCTTTTTATTTCTTTTTTTGATTTTAAAGTTGTTGGACTTGAAATGGGAAATTGCAAATGTGAAAATCCTAGGTTAAAATTATAAAGTTTTGATTTTTAGTACTTGGTTTATGCAAATTTGATATGGGTTTTGATAGTTTTGTTACTTTTTAATCTTTTTTTTTAAGTTGTTGGATTTGAATTGGGAATTGCGTTAAATTATAAAGTTTTGATTTTTAGTACTTAGTTTATGCAAATTTGATATGGGTTTTGTTAGTTTTGTTGCTATTTTTAATCTTTTTTTTAAGTTGTTGAATATGAAATGGGAAATTGCAAGGTTGTGCTAGTTTTTAGTACAAATTTTAGGGTTGAAACTTGAAAGTGGACCTAATTAGTGAAAAAAAAGTGTTAGGCAATATATAAGTTGTATCTTTTTGGTGCTTCCTACATGACCACCAGGTATGATGACAAAATAAATGTGTTGTGATAGTCATTATACCAGTTTATGAAAGTTTACTTGTGATGAATTGGTATGCACTTTGACTTCGGGGGTCAAAAGTAATTACTTTTTAACTTTACTAGTTACTACTGATGTAGTTTCTTGAATTATACTTATTATAGTAAAGAAAATCAAGAAAGTCTAAGTTTGTAACTAATCATGATAGAATTAAATGAGGATTAAAGCTAATTCTGATTGTGGTTGAGCATTTAATTTCATTTCTATAAGTGAACCAGCTATAGTACCTTACAACGTTACTTATGTTGTTTGTTTCCTCTTTTTGTTTTTTTCTAATGTAGTTTTGGTAACGTCACGAAAAGGGGCCACCACCATTTTGGTTCCCGTATTGCAAGAGTTCACGATTCACTATTGAGACGGGTTCTAAAAGGGGAGAAATATCTAAAACTATACAGTTACCATTACTTAATTAATGGATTTGCTGTTCTTGTTACTCCTCAACAGGTATATTATAATCTTTGTATGCTCTATTTTTAGTTATCGTTTGACGTTTATCGTAATTATCATGCTAGAATAGCAATCTCATAAATATTATAAATTTATGACGATCGATTTATAGAATACATTTTCCCGAGTTCTATAAATATTAGAGTAAATTGCATTTTACGTCCTTTAACTTTGAGCCAAATTGCAGACGTGGTTCTTATACTAACGAAATTACATTGGATGCCCTTTTGTTACTGTTACTTTCTCATCAGGCGGTGTCCTTTTGCCCTAACTTAGTTAACTTTTTTTGTTAACTATTATTAACACATGCCACTCATATGAGGGCATAATGGTCATTTTCACTTATTTTGTTGTTAATATATATTATTTTTATTTAATTTTGTTTTAGTTATTAAGTGAAAATGACCATGATGCCCTCATATGAGTGGCACGTGTTAAGAGTTAACAGAAAAAATTAACCAGGGTTAGGACAAAAGGACACTGCCTGATGAGAAAAATTACGTAAAGGACATCCAGTGTAATTTTGTTAGTTAAAGGACAACGCCTGAAATTTGGCTCAAAGTTAAAGGATGTAAAATGCAATTTACTCTAGATATTATATTTATCCATATCCTTGACTGTATGAAAATGACTTGTCTTATTTCGATGTTGTTTGAAATGCGAAGGCACAAAAGTTATCGGGTCGAAAAGAGGTGGCAAATGTGGTGCCCGATTTCTCCGTCAGAGCTGCAACCACACACACCCCACAGTTCCTCGGTTTACCTAAAGGGGCATGGCTGCAAGAGGGTGGTTACAAGACAGCTGGCGAAGGGGTTGTAATCGGGTTCGTTGACACCGGTATTGACCCGACCCATATAAGCTTTGCTGATAGGCTCTCCGAAAACAGTTATCCGGTTCCCAAACGTTTCACGGGTGTTTGTGAGGTCACTCGAGATTTCCCATCTGGGTCCTGCAACCGAAAACTCGTTGGGGCCCGCCATTTTGCAGCGTCTGCTATTACACGTGGAATTTTTAATGCTTCTCAAGATTATGCGTCACCGTTTGATGGTGATGGCCATGGGACGTGAGTAATTTTCGTTTGTATTGTTCCAGCTGCAATATTTTCTGCGGTGTGTTTTCATTTTTAATTTCAGTAATAATCTAAAATATTAAAAAATATATATTGCAGGCACACAGCTTCTATTGCTGCAGGAAACCATGGTATTCCAGTTGTAGTAGCCGGGCATCACTTCGGTAATGCAAGTGGAATGGCCCCTCGTGCACAGTGAGTAAATTTGATTTCAAACAATCTTGATTTATTGCTAAAATTTTAACAAAAGTCAAAGTCTACATGAAAAAGTCAACTCAAATTTCCCACTCCCCTGTTGAAGATAACATATTAAATTATAGTTTTCCTGAGGTTACTCAACAAAACCATATTGGATTGTTACTGCATAATTATACAATTTGTTACTAGTTATGGTATAATATTTGGATTTAGTTTCTTTTCGGCGTGTATAATTTCTTATTTATTACCGTGGGTGTATACTTTTCAGCATTGCTGTTTACAAAGCACTGTACAAAAGCTTCGGTGGCTTTGCTGCTGATGTGGTTGCTGCGATTGATCAGGTATGAATCACAAATGACGTTAATGTCCTTAAGAATATTTCATCGTTTACTTTCCATTAGAAAAGGTATATATTAATTAATATATAGTTTCTAACGGATATAGCAGATTAGGAAGGTCTTATGATTAACAATTACCATTTTTTATAAACCAATGAATCGATTTGGATGGTGTTTTATCTCAAATTTGAGCTAAATATTTTTCTAACAAAGATTTAAATTACTTTTCGAATAATATTTTTTTTTTTATAATCGTATTAACATATTAATTGTTTATAATAGTTTTAGATAAATGAACAAAACAATGTTTGTGGGTCAACTCAACCGGAACTAGCCTGTTTCAACCCGTACTAAAACCGACCCATTTCAACCTGCACCCGTTGTGACCCGGGTCAAACAGGTTAACAGATGCTCAAGAGTCTATTTTTAACGCATACAACCTTCTACATAGTTCTATTTAAAAAAATAATAATTATTTTTGTAATAGTTTCGATAACTGTGCTCACACACTAATTGTTCATAATAGTTTTTTTATAAAATGGACAAAATGTTTGTTGGTCAACTCAACCTCACATTAACATACATTTTTTCTCACTTTTGTCGTTGATTTTTACAGGCAGCACAAGATGGAGTAGATGTCATAAGCTTATCGATTACTCCTAACAGACGTCCTCCAGGCATTGCAACGTTTTTTAATCCAATAGACATGGCATTATTCTCAGCATTTAAAAGCGGTATCTTTGTGGTACAAGCGGCAGGCAACACCGGTCCATCACCTAAAAGCGTTTCTTCCTTCAGTCCCTGGATCTTTACGGTGGGTGCAGCTGCACATGATCGCAAGTACAGCAACTCTATTCTACTTGGGAGCAACGTCACCATTACCGGAGTTGGACTTGCACGTATGTTAATTTATTAAATGATTGTTTCTATTCTCTGCCCTTTTTAATTTTTTTCCAGTTTAATTTTTGTTCTGGTTCTAATACTATAGGTGGGGATAACGGTTCGAACTGGTAGAAACAGGCCAGATTGGGTTGACCCAAAATACTTGATCCAAAAGTTACAACATTTTAACAAGTCATATTTTGCATTATCAAATTTAATTACGAGTAAAATGCGATTTTCATCCCTAGGTTTGGTCAGTTTTTCGATTTTCGTCTTTGTTTTTCTGCATCTGGATCCAAAAGGTTTGAAATCTTACCATTTTCATCTGGCCCGTTAAATCCATCCATTTTTTTCTCAGGAGTATTTTCGTCTTTTTTTGTAAACTTAAAGGGCAATTCGGTCTTTTTCACTTAATGTACAAGTATTCAAAAGACCGAATTGCCCTTTAAGTTAACAAAAAAGACGAAATTACCCCCGACTTAACGAAGAAAAATGGATAAAGTTAACGATCCGGATGAAAATGGCAAGATTTCAAACTTTTTGGATCCAGATGCGAAAAAACGAACCTTCGGACGAAAATCGCAAAACTGGCCAAACCTCAGGGACGAAAATGACATTTTACTCTAAATTATGATTACAAAAATTGTGTTATGTTGATATTAATCTAACTATTGAGTGAAATAATTTAGGTGGATTTATGCATTAAAAATGGGCAACTTTAGACTCGTTTCCTTTTTAGTTTTACCCGTTTGAGTGTTAGAGATTAATAGCCTAATACATGAATAACAAAGAGAACATACCTATAAAATCTAAAGTCACCGGAGATCTTGCATGTCGAGAGACGACAGAGTTTGCAATGTGTGTGTGCGTGAAGTCTTTCTTGCCTTGTTGTATCATATAAAAAACTAACATGCTGTGTTTTCTCAGCGGGAACCAACGACAGTTACACTTTGGTATCTGCAAACGATGCATTAAAAGATTCAGAAACACCAAACGATGAATACGTGAATGAATGCCAAGATTCTAGTAGCTTGAACCAGACCATTGTTGAAGGGAATCTCTTAATTTGTAGCTATTCCATAAAATTTGTTCTCGGACAATCTACTATAAATAACGCTGTACAGACAGCTAAGAATTTGAGTGCAGCTGGAATCGTGTTCACCATGGATCCTTTTATTATTGGCTTTCAGCTTAATCCTGTTCCAATGAGTTTGCCTGGCATAATTATTCCATCTGCTAATGATTCAAAGGTGAGTAGTATTATTTAAGAGTGTTTATTAACTTTATAGAATTAATTTCTTTAAAGGTTTCTATAACTTTAATTCGAGTAAAATGCCATTTTCGTCCTCGAGGTTCGCCAGTTTTGCGACTTTCGTCCAAAGGTTTGTTTTTCCGAATCTGGATCCAAAAGGTTTGAAATCTTACCGTTTTCATACGGCTTGTTAACTCCATCCATTTTTCTCTGTTATTTCGGGGGTATTTCCGTTTTTTTTGTTAACTTAAAGGGCAATCGGTCTTTTTCACTTTATGTAAAAAATACCAAATGAAAAAGACCGAATTGCCCTTTAAGTTAATAAAAGAGACGGAAATACCCCTGGCTTAACAGAGAAAAATGGATGGAGTTAACGAGCCAGATGAAAATGGCAAGATTTCAAACCTTTTAGATCCAGATGCGGAAAAACAAACCTTTGGATGAAAGTCGCCAAACCGGCCAAACCTCGGGGACGAAAATGGCATTTTACTCCTTTATATCAATCCATTTATGTAAATGGGTCAAAAGGTTTAAGTTTTACACTTTTACTGGTGACTTGAATCGGCAACTAAATGTATGGCATGAGTATTATTGCACTTGATACTTACTGGTGATATGAATTTATCCGCAGATTTTACTTGAGTACTACAATTCGTCATTGGAAAGAGATCCGGTTTCGAAAAGGATCATCAAATCCGGGGCGTGTGCATGCATTGCGGGTGGAGTAGAAGCAAATTTTAGTTACAGTGCACCAAAGATAATGTATTATTCGGCTAGAGGACCAGATCCAGAAGATAATTCTTTTCAAGATGCTGAAATATTGAAACCGAATTTAGTCGCACCGGGAAATTTTATCTGGGCTGCTTGGAGTTCTGGTGGCACAGAATCAGTCGAATTTCTTGGTAATAGTTTATTTTTCGGTTGTAGTGCAATGAATACTTAGGTTACAAAATCCAGGTAGGCGGGAAATGAGTACCTGTTTTCTCAATCTGTAACTATTTGAGTCCAAATTTTAACTCCATCCAATAAGTCAGTTAAGTACAAGGGTATTTCAGTCATTTTCACCTAGGTGCAACCCTTTAATGCATAAGCTACTTACAAAATATTTAATAAACTATTATATTTCATTTTTATTGTTATTGGTAAATGGTAAGGGTATTTTGGTCATTTCATAAAAAGTTAACAGAGAAAATCTGACAGAGTTAGTCAATTTGGACTCAAATTGTTGCAATTGTTGGTCAATTGGGCTCAAATAGTTACAGATTGAAAAACCAGGTACTCAGATAGTTAAAAATTTTGATTTTGGACTCCAGTAGTTAAAACCACCAAAACTTAGGGACTTAAATAGGAATTTACTCAAAGTAAATAATTGTATTAAATAAGATTATAAGAAACTAAATAAGATTATAAACGGGTCGTAGTCGTACACTAAGTTTAGGTTCTTTTGATGTTTTTTAAGGCGAGGACTTTGCAATGATGTCGGGAACGAGCATGGCAGCTCCACATATTGCCGGGCTTGCAGCATTAATTAAACAAAAATTTCCATATTTTAGTCCTTCAGCAATCGGATCTGCATTATCAACAACCGCTTCTCAACATGATAAAGGTGGTGGGCCCATAATGGCCCAACGGGCTTATGCTAATCCCGATCTAAACCAGTCTCCAGCAACACCTTTTGACATGGGAAGTGGTTTCGTAAATGCTACCGCAGCATTAGACCCGGGACTGATTCTCGATATAGGTACATCAACTTTCTAATCGACAGTGTGGATTAAATATTTAAATCTAAACCAACGGCTAGGATTAAATGATTTAAGTCTAAACCGTATTATGTGTATTTGCAGGCTATGAAGACTATATGTCATTCCTTTGTGGCATAAACGGGTCAGAACCTGTGGTCCTAAATTACACAGGCATAAATTGTGGGCCCACAAAGGTTAATGGTGCGGACCTGAACCTACCTTCGATCACGATTGCGAACCTGAACCGGACTCGGACCGTTCAACGAACCGTGACCAACATCGGCGGGAACGAGTCCTACAGTGTGGGTTGGAGTGCGCCTTATGGGGTTTCCATGAAGGTGACCCCATCGCACTTTTTTATTGCCAACGGCGAAAAACAGGTTCTGAATGTGTTCTTGAACTCGACAATGAACAGCAGTGTTGCAAGCTTTGGAAGAATTGGACTGTTTGGTGATAAGAGTCATGCGCTTAACATTCATTTGTCGGTTATTGTTAAAACCGCGCATAACATGAGCAGTAGTAGTTGAGGCTTCTATGATTGTTTTGTTAGCATGGTCTGATTGTTATTATTTGGTTTTTTTTTGTGGTTTTATGTCCAGTTTTTGGTGTGTAAATTATGTAGTGTATTGATATGGGGCTAATGAGCTAATCCATTTGTATGATTCTGATCATAAGTTGTTTGACTTTTGACCTTTTGACTTTTCTTCTTCAGAATGTATGATGAGTTTGAGATGAATACAAATACAATGATTGTGTTACAAAGAGTTAACAACTTTGTTGGGAAAATAGTGACAATGGAAATATGAGTTGTATCAACTATAGAATATGGTTTTTCATCAACTTTGTACACACTATTTAGAGAAAAGTGCCCGGATAGTCCCTGTGGTTTGCCTATTTTTCACCTTTAGTCCATAACTTTCTAAAATTACAGTTATAGTCCCCAAGTCCGAACTTTTGCAATTTTGTTCAGGAATAGTCCCTGGCGTGGATGGGCGTTAGTGACTGGTGTTAAATGTAAAGCCTGAGCCACAATTTTTCTTTGGTTCATGTTTTTCCTTGGGCTTGGTTATTCACACGTCCTCCTTGGTTATTTGCACATCCCTTGAACCCTATAGGAAGTGTATAGGGCAATACGGTTCCTCTGGGTCCAAGCGTATTGAGCAATACACTTCCTATATGTGTACTTGAAGTACAAACTTTTCAGAAGATGGTCAGCTAATGATTAGGGGACCAGAGGAAGCGTATAGGGCAATACGGTTCCTCTGGGTCCAAGCGTATTAAGCAATACACTTCCTATATGTGTACCAAACTTTTCAAAAGATGGTCAGCTAAAAGGAAGTGTATAGGGCCATACGCTCCCTTAATGATTTTTTTTTTCAAAAGACGAGCAATCATATAGGGCCATACGTTCTTTGTTTTGCAAGAACAACATATTGTTACTAGTATCTTGTTGAACTTTATTTTTTTAAACATTAATTAAGTTGTTTTTTTGTTATAAAATGATGTTAGTTTTTTTGTTATACATTTTATAAAAGACGTAGTGAAATTAAGGAATCCAAACAAATTAAACATATCCACATTAAACAAATATTACAAATACTTAAAATTAAATTCAATTGTTCGTACAGTACTACATAATATGATAATAAAAACCACTATCATCATCAATACTTGTCAGACTCCTCGTCAGACTCAGCGAGCTCCTCCTCTGTAAAGTTTGGGTCACGCCTAGTAGAGGGTGACGAGCTGTGCCGTGTATAGGACGTGCCTGGAGCCTATAAAAAATTCAAACAAAATACTCATTATATAACATTAAAATTGTTCGTAGAAAATGAATAAAACAAAATAACATACATGCATGGAAAGGTCGGACAGAGGAAAGAGCGGCATGGTCTGGCCGGACCGAGGAAAATGTGGCAAGGAAAGGTCGGGCTGATTATAGGACGGGTCGTAAGGCTATAAGAATTTAAACAAAATACCCATTACATCACATTAAATTGCTCGTAGATAAATGAAATAAAAATAAGATAATATACCTGCATGGACGGGAGGGGCTGGGTAAAGGATGGCATGGACGGGTCGGGCTGCTGCGTAAAGAACGGGCCTTGGTCCGGATAAACTCGTGGTGGTGGACGGGGTGGAACCGATATACCCATGTACTTGTACATTTCACCCATGCCAGTCATCAGCCACCCTATGTCATCATGCATCTGATCCATCTGGCGACCGTGGGATGTTATCTCCTGACCATGCAGTGTTAGAAGTCGCATTTGCTCATCTTGGTTACGCAAAATCCTATCGAGAAGACGGTTGGTTGACCGAGGCAACCTAACCGCGCGATAAGCTCTCTGTGGATGCTGATGATCCCCCTGTTCATGCTGAGGCGGGACCTCAACATCATCATGCCCGCCATCCTGCTCAGCCATCTAAGGCATGTGAACCTCCTCGGCCTCCAAACGCGGGTGATGTACCAACGGCTGCCATGCCCAAACCTGACGGTTCGTCCCGACAAACCTATAACCAACATTAGGAATGTTTGCCGCCACTTTCATCCCTGTCATCGACCTCATGTCCAAATATTTGCAGGGAGCCGGCGGTGGATACCTATCCTCGACCCAACCAAAGTACCGACTAACACTCTGGGCTATCCGGCCGATAAACGATCCTCCATATATACTACCACGACACTGCTTTTTCCAACGTGTGACAAAATAATCCACCAGGCAGAGATGGAGGGCGCACGGACGACCAGTAAATAAACAATAGAGATAGAAAAGATCGGCCTTCGTTACGTTCTCGCAACTCTTGCCACGGGCCGCGATGCCCGTGCTAAAGCAACGATGCAAGTAACGAACTAACGGGTCGCGAATCTCTGAGGATCGGACCTCCTTCGCCTTGGTGTATGGACCTTCACCGATGGTGGGCCACCAGGCAATCAACTCATCCTCGGGCATACGATCGATAGCCGTGGTATACACGTCCTGAACCAACTCCTCGTCTGTGTAAAAACCGGTGGCGACGGAAAATTGACGAAGCGACATCTCAAATACCTCGCCGAAGAGACGGAATGTGATCTCGGGTGATGGGGCCGGCAAGTTCGGATCATCAAAATCCGAGTTCGGCCGGTCATCCGGTCGAGGTCTATAGCGGAATGTGGAAAGAAACTCCACCATCAACGGCCGATAAGATGGTGCGGCTCCTATTCGAAATAAACGATCCCACGGGCTATCCTGCCCGATAACCTGTCGAACAGTGTCCGCCACCTCACATGTCTTTAACGAATCCCAATGTATCCCTCTCATGCACCCCACCTTCATCTCCCTAAGTTTATTGAACCGTTTCGCTTCATACGTTTAGGAAGAGTATATCATATATGGATATCATGAACAATCGTCACCGGCCCATGGATCGAAATCTCCCGCGCCATCCATCTCATCATCTGACGCCATATCTGCAAATTTGAAATGAAAAGAATTTAAGTTATACAAATAATGTATAAACGTTTTTTTGACACATTTTTATAAAAAGGATTTAGATTAGGGGACCAGGGGAACCATATTGCCCCATACGATTCCTATACTTTGGGTCTAGGGGAACCATATTGCCCCATACGCTTCCTATTATACCAATAGGAATCGTATTGCCCAATACGCTTCCTATTGATTTAATGCGTTCACCAACCCAAGCCCTATGGGAAGTGTATTGCCCTATACGCTTCCTATTAAACTTATGGGAATCTTATTGGGCAATACGCTTCTTATTGGGTCACTTTTCAGACCTGTATAGTTTTGAACTGCGTGCGCGTCAGAGAATATTGTACCAATAGGAACCGTATTGTCCAATACGCTTCCTTCCTATTGGTGTCGCATTTAATGCTTCAAACCCTATGGGAAGCGTATTGGCCTATATGGTTTCTATTGAGGGATGTACAAAAATTTTAGGAGATGTGTAGATACCATCACCCTTTTCCTTTTATGATTATTGTAACCTAAAATTTAATCCAACTAATCTTCTAAAACTTAATATTTGGAAATAATTTTAACAACCATATGATAAACAAGGAAACAGATTCAAAGGACAACGGAAACAATGTAATCATGTGATTGCTGAGTCACTTTTGTTGATGCATATTTTGTGGACACGACTCGGCTTGGTTCAACTTGGCTCAGTTCGACTTGGTTTCGACTTGAAGACACGAAGATCAAGACGAAGACTTGTGTTTGTACTTTGTCTGTATTCGGTCACGATGTAAACGATGTCCTTGTCAGTCCTGTAAGTTGACCAAGTCAACCGTCCTCCTGGTTTGACTTGGCCAATCTGTTAGAAATATGGTTGTCTATGTCGAAGGATAAGGCATCGAAGGATAGTGTAAATCCTTCGATGCCCACGAAAGATATGCTTCGATGGAAACTAATAGACCTCGAAGGATACACCATCCTTCGAGGTGCTTGTGAATCCTTCGATGGCTTTGACATCGATAGATGATCCTTCGACCATCTATCGAATCCTTCGGACAGACAACCAATGCTGGGTATATATATACCCATGTATTGTGTGTTCAAAGTATGACTTGAGAGACTTGGAAGACAGATACACACACACTCTCTTGAGAGCATTCTGTCCAGGAACACACACACACTAGAGGGTTTGCAAAACTGATTTGTAAACATTGTGCTTGTAACCGAAACCTTTCATTCGCATTAATACAAGTGGTGTTAATCGGTGAATCTTTGTGTGTTTGTGTTT
Source organism: Helianthus tuberosus (assembly GCA_030545235.1). Taxonomy (NCBI): domain Eukaryota; kingdom Viridiplantae; phylum Streptophyta; class Magnoliopsida; order Asterales; family Asteraceae; genus Helianthus; species Helianthus tuberosus. Next base: position 12,712,198 of record CM060452.1, on the reverse strand, counting down.
GTGCTTGTTTCATCCCGGTTTGCTCACTATCTTGGATTCCGCACTTGCTAGTGGGTTAGTATAACAAGGTTTAGGTTCGTCATCCCCCGGAGAAGGGACCTACAAGTGGTATCAGAGCTAAGGCTCTTTTCCTTGTTTAAAACCGGTTTTTGTTCAAGTCTTGGGTTAATTTTCGTCAGATCTGGAAAACTAACAGTCGCTGTGTTCTTGATGATCTTATCATCTTCATATTTCGAAAGATAAAGTTCATCATTTTCTTCATATTTCGAAGGATCATCTAAGAACCTCGACAGATCAAAACAGTACTTCGAAGGATCATCAAAATTTTCGAAAGGTCATCTCTTGCTTTGAAGGGTCATCTTGATATTTTAGAAAGATCAGCCTTGGCTTCGAAGGGTCATCAAGCAATAGTTCGAAGGATCAACATCATACAAGACTTCGAAGGATCAACTGTGTGTGTGTCGAAGGATCAACCACAACAATTCGAAAGATCATCTATCTGATTTCGAAAGATCATCTTGATAACTTTACTTCGAAGGATCAATCTGATTTCGAAAGATCAAAGCATTCGAAGCATTCGAAGGATCAAGATCACTTTACTTCGAAAGATCAGCATTATCCAGGCTTGTTGTGTATCAAAGGATCATCATACTAATCGAAAGATCAGTTGTTTCGAAGAATTGAAAGTCGGCTGGATCGGTTTGATTGGTGGTTGCTGGTCATTGATCATTGACCCAATCACATTAAAAGCACCACCCAAAGCACCGATAGTTGTTGCTTGTAGTGCACCGCCCAAGACAATTGGTTGTTTGCTGTTGATTGTGCACCGCCCAAGCCCAAGTAACAAATAACTTTGTTGTTTGTTGTGTGTGTTCTCGGCCCAAGTAACCGCCCCAATAAATCAATAAGCTTTGGTTGGTTGTTGTTGGATTCACGACCAAGGCACCGCCCACGATAATAGATCAGATATATTTGAAAGACACTTTCTTGTTGATTGGTGTGCACCGCCTTGAAGTAACAAATAAATTTGTTGTTTGCTGTTGGTGTTCACTGCTAAAAGCACCGCCCCACTAAGAAGAAAAAGGCCAACAGCCCATGTGCTTCAATTAAAGCTTTGTGTTCAGTCCAATGCACCGCCCAAGTGACCAATTTCGCCAAATTTCAAGTGGTTTTTAGTGAAGTTTCGGCCAAAACTCGTGTTCAGGAGTGTCGATTTTCTGGAAAATTCAAATTTTTCTGGGTCTTTTGATCAGAGATCTTTCGGCTGTTTGTTTCTCTTCAATTTTTTTAATATAGTTTGTGAAAATAAATTTTTTTTAAATCAATTTTCATTTAATATATTAATTTTTAAAATGGGAACAAGCGGTGAGTGGTGGAATCAATTGATTTCGACTTCACAATCATCAGCTAAACAACCTGAGCCAGAATTCGACAAAAATGCATTCTTGCGAGCACTTGCCACACCTCAACCCAAATTTGATCCAACTGCCTATTTTTGGAAACCACCTCAATCCCAACCTCAACAAGGCAACCAAAATCCTTTCATAAATCAAACAAGTACATCCACGTCCAACTCAAATAAAGCCGATGATGGGTGTGACTGGTCTGTACAATGTGGAGGTGGAAATCAAGGTGGAACAGCATGTTATGCTAAGGTGACTGAGAAGGTTGTAGAACCCGCGTCTGCTGGTGAATCTTCAGAAGATGAAGATAGTTCGGGTTATAGTGGGAGCACAGATGGAGAATCACTTGATGCTGGTGATTTATCAAGTGATGTTCTAGATTTGAAGGTTGATGAACTTTTGGCTGAAGCTGAAGTATTATGCAAGAGGAGATCTATTCTATGCCAGAAATCTGCTGGAACTTCCGAGAAGCTTGCTAAGTTCTTCTCTAAAGATGGATCTTTTTCTTTCCATTCAGCCTTTACGGCTAATGTCGACAGTTCATCAGGTCAGGTAAGTGCCAATGAACCCACTGTAGTTAGCTGTGAAAATTGTGATAGCTTAAAGGTTAAATATGCTGAACAGGAAAGTAAATTTGAAGTCACACACAAACACAATCAAGAATTGATTGTAGATCTTTCCAAAGCAACTGAAGCTAACTTGTTTTTGACCAGAAATGAAAAGGAATTTAAAGCTACAATTGCGTCATTAAAACATGATGTTTCTGAATTACAAAAGGCTGTTTTAAGAAAACAACATGTTAACAATGATTTAATTGACACAATTGAAAAGCAAATGGTAGAGTTAGCTACAGCTCGGTGTGAATGTGAGACAATCAAGCAGAAATTGGAAAGCTATTCCAATTCCCGCTATGTTTTGGATCACATTATTGACGTTCAGAAGAAAAAGGGGGATAGGAAATGTAATGGATTCAAATCATGTCCTCCCCCAATGAATCACAATTACTCCAAATTGCCTGATGACGAGGATATGCCCCGTTTTGAACCTACCGTGCCACTCAATCTAGATGATTTTGCAGCAGGCCTTGGGTTCACAACTGGTACATCATCCTCAGGACAATCAGAATCTGAATCTGAGAATGTGACAGATTCATCATGTGTTAAGGAACAGAGTCCTCCCACTGTTGAGGATACTGATTCTTCGGATGATGAATCTGATTCATCGGATGATGAGTCTATAAAAATTGTGAATCAGCAGTCTAACTCGGTTACAACAGATATTCCAATTGAGAATCACATCTTGTGTGATCCACCAGTGGAACCGAGTAAGACTGAAATGTCAAAAGGAATGGAGTCCCTTGTTTCTAGTTGTGAAGGGAATAACTTGTTGTATACGCTCAAAGGAGATGACAAAATCTACTCTAACAAAGATTTTCCAATTAAAAATGTAAATCAAGATTTAATTGAGCAAATTTTTGAAGGATGTATTGATAAGTTTTTGGGAAACAAAAGTGGCAAAGTCACCGTCACTCAATGTGATCCAATTCCGTGTGAACAAGTTAGAAAACAATACGAAAACCAAAAACAATCAACTGAGCGAAAACAACAAGTTAATTCCGGAAAAGGGAAGGTACAGGGGAAGAAAGCTCAGAACAAGAATGTTCAAGCACCTAAAGTTCAGCAGCAAAAGGTGCAAAACAAAAGAGCTCCCGTTAAGAAAAGAGAACAGAAGGTGAACTTTGTTGGATCAAAGGGTACAGATAAACTGGAAACATTTCAGAATAAATCTAACATTGATTTTGTAAAACAAGTTAGAATTTTAAAACGAAATGATCAGAATAATTACACCCAACACACCAAGGGATGTGATTTAGGTCCAAGTACATCTAGATCACAGAGTTCATTGTCTGGTTCTCAGTCTGGTCATCAACATGTTTCTCCGAGGTTTGTAGAGCGGAGAATGTGTTTTGAGTGTGGCACAATTGGGCATATTGTGAGATACTGCCCATACCTGCAAAAGTTGAAGGCTCCCCAAGAAACCAATTACCAAAAACGATCTGTTTCCCCGAAACAAGACCCGCGTGTCTTGAAAGAAAGGGAAAAGAAGTTGAAACAAAAGAATCAAAAGGTAATTGAAAAGGCCTTAAAAACAGAGGTCAAAGAAGAAAAACCTGTTCAAACAAAACCTAAAACGGTAAAACCAGTAAATGCAAAAACAAATTCAAATACTGGTAAAGAACAAACAGTTTGGAAACCAAAACAGGTAATTCAGTCAGGGGGAGCACCGCAGGTTCTTTTTCCCAATCATCAGGAGATTGAAATCACTTTCCTTGATGATCAAGGACGACCCAAGTCCACAAAGGCTTGGGTCCCCCTCTCCGTCTAATCTTTGAATGAGTGTGTAGGATATTCCAGGAGGAACTATCGATAGTCGTAAGATTGTTGATAGTGGAGTGTCCATGCACAAAATAGGCGACAGAAGAAATTGTTGCCTGTGATGGAGAGAAGAAAAGAAAAAGATAAGGGAAAACAGATTGTATGTTGAAAGAGTTTGAAAAGCTTCGACAAAAATGCAAAGCCTTTTACAATCAAGCTTTAATCGGGTCCCCAGGATAGATTCAAATCAAAATGTACGCACCTGCAGCATGTCTGAAGTTCAACAATCTACAAGATGAACGTGCAGTGTACATTTCTTTGCGGTGTGATTGAAGAAAATGTGTTGGTTGTACTAACCAACCGGGTGTGCGGATGCCTTGGTTTGGATTGAACAACCGCACACTACTTCTGAAAGAGAAAGACAAAGACCTTCGCTGGTGAAATGTGGAAGACCAGCCGGACCCGGAGGTTTATGATCTTGTTGCTATAAAGAGATTTCTCAGAAAATTAAAGTGGCTACAAAATCGACTTTGAAATCCACACCGGGTGGATATCCAGTTTGGGAGAGCACTCAGGTTCCTGGCAATGCACGAAGCAGTTGCAGGATACGGTTTTATATTTCTAATCTCTCCTATACTTGTCGATATTTAAGCTGCTTTTTGAATTATGATCTCTTACAGCACTCTTTGGTCAGACAATGCTGTCATGGCCCGCACCGCAAACCGACATGCCAACTGATTTTTCCAAAATTCGATAAATCTTTTCTGATTCAAAATTAATTTTGGTAAACGGCATTGAGGTACAACATGAGTTAACCAACATCGGAAAGTCATTTTTGTAAATACCTTTGTGTTTTTAATTTTTATCTTAGTTTGTTGATTTTAGGGGGAGTAATTCCAAATTTGAAAAATCCAAAAACATCGAAAAATTTCAAAAGCACAAAAACAATAGAAAAACAAAAATGAGTTTCCTGGCGAGAAAAAGAGAAAATGATAGTACATCAGTGGTCTGTCTAAACCTCTTTAAACCTTAAATGAAAAAGCGATAAGCAGCTCTATATAAGATGTATCGGTAGGCTCACAATCATTTTAAAGTGTGCAGGGTGATATATACTTAAATCCGACTGAAGACTGGGTGGGAACCATTCATTGGCATATGGTCTTAGTACCGAAATTTCGTTTGAGAGATTGCCGAGGTTCTGAGATATTCGGTCTTTATGCTGCTTATCATCTGGGTATCATGGTTGTATCTTTTACCGAAAAATAACGGGGACGCAAGTCTAGATCTTCCATGATACTATACATACGTGTACATACTGCATACGACCTCAATAAGTGATAAACAATCACATGTCCAAACAAATAAGTGATAATATATCACAAATTCTTTCCGGGAGTCAAGTTCGTCTCTCTGCTGTACGAAAGTACTGACCTGTTCACGGACTTGCTCATGTGCCCTCATGCATTCGAAAATCAAGTTCCTCATCAATAAGTGATTATATCACAAAGGGCTTGTTTTCACAATCAAAATAAGTGAGAATCTCACATCATATACGGTCAAACAGATGATAATCGGTATACTCACCGGTAAGATGAATCCTCGTGCATACCTTGATACGGGAATGTGTCGTGATGTGGATGAACACCGGTCGGTAAGTATAAATTATACCTTAACGTATCCCCTCGCCATGATTACAAATGATAAGCTGAGCTTATGTGGACAACAATACCGATAATTGTTATAGGATGCTTATCTAATGTTAACTAAAAGAACAACAAGAGCGTTTTAACATGACCATACACTGATATGATTCTCTTACCCTCGAAACTCGCAAAAAGAATGTCTGTAAATATTTATTTACTGCTTTTAGTTTCTGCATATTTGTATATATTTATTTATTGCTTTCCGTCTTAACATTTGAAAAATGAAAATTCCAAAAAGATTTTAGGTGTGTTTTAATATAAACTTTATGAAAACCAAAAAGATTTTGCTTCTAGTTTATTTTTGATTGACTGATGTTGGAACTCGAGTCTATCCTACCCAAAATCCTGATTGTAAGCCGGAAAACAATTGCATCTTCATAAACAGTCGAAGTTAACGAGTTTTGAAAGTTAAAGGATTAAAATGAATATTTTTTCTAAACTTTCAAACTATTGTCGGTTGGTGTTTGATTGAGATTTGATCTCATATGTGTCGTTAGTTTAAATGTTAACTATATTCCAAGCAGTTGTTCTCATTATGCGTTTAGCCTTCTTGCATGTGCAGATGCTAAAGGCGAGGAAAACATGGTCAATGACAAGCTTCGGAATGAAGACACGAAGTGGAGGCACTCAAAGTGATGAAAATGATCGAGTTGCCGCTGACACTTCATCAACACCACAAGGATCTAAAGAATTGACAAGTCAAAAGATTCACGAGCATGACTCAATGGAGAGTTCAATCTAAGGGGGAGTTTATTGACACACTTCCTAAATGAAAAAGGGAGTTTGTTGATACACTTTCTACTTACGTCGCGTGAAGACTTTGAAGATCATCCGACGTGAAAGACATCGAAGTTGAATCTTACGAATAGCGTTGAACCTCACAAGAGTGTGAAAGGGGGAGTTGTTGATGCAAGTTGAACCTCACGAGTAGCGTCCAAGGGGGAGTTTGTTGATGCATATTTTGTGGACACGACTCGGCTTGGTTCAACTTGGCTCAGTTCGACTTGGTTTCGACTTGAAGACACGAAGATCAAGACGAAGACTTGTGTTTGTACTTTGTCTGTATTCGGTCACGATGTAAACGATGTCCTTGTCAGTCCTGTAAGTTGACCAAGTCAACCGTCCTCCTGGTTTGACTTGGCCAATCTGTTAGAAATATGGTTGTCTATGTCGAAGGATAAGGCATCGAAGGATAGTGTAAATCCTTCGATGCCCACGAAAGATATGCTTCGATGGAAACTAATAGACCTCGAAGGATACACCATCCTTCGAGGTGCTTGTGAATCCTTCGATGGCTTTGACATCGATAGATGATCCTTCGACCATCTATCGAATCCTTCGGACAGACAACCAATGCTGGGTATATATATACCCATGTATTGTGTGTTCAAAGTATGACTTGAGAGACTTGGAAGACAGATACACACACACTCTCTTGAGAGCATTCTGTCCAGGAACACACACACACTAGAGGGTTTGCAAAACTGATTTGTAAACATTGTGCTTGTAACCGAAACCTTTCATTCGCATTAATACAAGTGGTGTTAATCGGTGAATCTTTGTGTGTTTGTGTTTGTGCTTGTTTCATCCCGGTTTGCTCACTATCTTGGATTCCGCACTTGCTAGTGGGTTAGTATAACAAGGTTTAGGTTCGTCATCCCCCGGAGAAGGGACCTACAACTTTCCCATTAAATATGAGATCCAATATAGCTTTTGGTGATGTAGAATGTAATCATGTGATTGTTGAGTCACTTTCCAATTAAATATGATATCAAGTTTTTAGTGGAGAATAAAGATCAAATACAAATACATGTAACGTACAAAACGTATAAACTGAAGGTTTTGCTAGGCTCAACCTATTCACACACCCTATCTGCATATTTAGACACCCTTTGCCTCGTATATGCCTCGTATAGGCCTATACGAGGCGTATAGGGTTACATCAAAGTCAGTGTCTGACTCATGTCACTTCTGGTTTGACTGCTTCAATATGCCTCGTATAGGCCTATACTGGGCGTATATGGCCCCTCGTATAGGTCTCATATATGACCATTTGCCCCTTATATGCCTCGTATAGGCCTATACTGGGCGTATATAAGGTTTTTTTTTAACAAACATTTTATACAATATTAATCGTTTTAACAAACTTTTATACAAAAACACGTTTTTTATTTTAAATAATTAATATTAGGACCCCTCGTTGGTGTTTTTTTGAGTTGAAAAATGGATGTTTTGGTAGGGTAATTTGATTGTTTTTGGAGGGTGATGTTTTTTTGAGTAAAAAAATGGGTGTTTTGGTGGGGTAATTTGAGTTGTTTTTTAAGAAAAATTTTATTTTTTTTATAAAAATATTTTACCGTTTTCAAGATCGGCCTTTAAAAATATTCGATCGTAGAAATATTACATTGTTTTTAACATATAGTGTAGTATAGGTCTCGTATAGGTCCCTTATAGGTCTTGTATAGGCCTATCGACGTATACGGGCATTGTATCATATCCTATAGTATCGTATCGTATCGTATTGTATCGTATAGTGTAGTATAAGTCTCGTATAGGTCTCGTATAGACCTATATGGGACCTATACGAGACTTATACTATACACTAAACGATACAATACGATACCATACTATACGATACAATACGATACTATCGTATCATATAGTGTAGTATAGGTCCCTTATAGGTCTTGTATAGGCCTATCGACGTATACGGGTGTTGTATCATATCCTATAGTTTCGTATCGTATAGTGTATAGTATAAGTCTAGTATAGGTCCCCTATAGGTCTTGTATAAGCCTATAGGCCTAAACGGGACCTAAACCACACCTATAGTCCTATACGAGTGTTGTATCTTATCCAATAGTCTAGTATCATATTGTATTGTATCGTATCGTATAGTGTAGTATAAATCTCGTATAGGTCTCGTATAGGCATTGTATGGGCCTATGGATGTAGTATCGTATCCTATAGTATCGTGTTGTATCGCATCGTATCGTATAGTATAGTATAGTGTAGTATAAGTCTCGTATAGGTCTTGTATAAGCCTATCGTGTTGTATCGTATCGTATAGTGTAGTATAAGTCTCGTATAGGCATCGTATAATTAATATTAGTGTTATTATAATTAATATGAGTTTTTTATAATTAATATTAGTGTTACTTATATTAATATGAGTTTTTTATAGTTTGTTGATGCAGATTTTGTGTCCGATGCTTGTCGAATAGATTAGATTTATTTTACGCTGAATTTGTAATAGTTAGTGAAACGGTCTATCGAACGTGTATAGACCCGCTCGTTTGAAGTGGTCAAACGAGAGGGTTATTCGGTTGACCGTGTGGGTTTTGCTAGACAAACAGTTAGATTATGGTTGTATAATGTTTGGTGTCGAAGGATAAGGCATCGAAGGATTGTGTATATCCTTCGATGAGCTCGAAAGATATCCATCGATAGATGAAGATGGACCTCGAAGGATATGTCATCCTTCGAGGTATATGTGTATCTTTCGATAGCTGGATGATCGACAGATGATCTATCGATCAGTCAGTTAGATCCTTCGACCACACAACCTGTGTTGGGTATAAATACCAACACTTTGTCATTTGCAAGACCAAGAGAGTGAGAGGAGGTTTGAGACCTCACCCAGGGAGAGATCACCACTTGATCTCTCCCGGAATGTATACTCCTTTGGTATTAGTTCGGTTATCATGTAATCGGGCCGACTTGTAACGTTTTACTACCGGATTAATACAAAGTTGTTTGTTTATCATTGCTAATCTCTTCCGTCTTTGAACATAATCACAAGAATCACGGTTTCGGTCCCCAAACCCGGTCCTACAATTGGTATCAGAGCCATGGTGCCCGATTTAGTAAAACTAACCGTTTACTAAGTCACATGTGCTCTAGATCTGTGATTTTTGTGCGTTTTTGTTCAAGATGTAAAAAAAAGGTGAAAATGAGAAAAACTCAGATCTGGACCCGAATATTCAGATCTGTGCTAAAACGAGTGTTGGGTTTTATGTTTTTCTCTAAAATATTCAAGTTTTCTTCATCAAAAATCGTGTACAAAGTGTTTTCATCGAATCTGCAGATTTACACAGTAGCTGTGTTCTTGATGTTCTTGGTGCCTTCATGTTTCGAAAGATGTATAGGATGCTCGAAAGATCTAACTGTTTTCGAAAGTTCAATCACAACTTCGAAGGATCATTCTTTTTCTCGAAGGGTCATATTTATGTTCCGAAGGATCTAGATATTTTGTGGATGTTTGAAAGATCAACAATTTCGAAGGATCATCAGCTCAACAACTTCGACAGATCCCTTTACCCCTAAGCAACTTCGAAGGATCAGCAAATTCGAAGGATCAACAGTTTTTCTTCGAAGGATCATTTGCTTCATTCTTCGAAAGATGTAAGCTAATCATCTTTCGTTTGTATCACGAAAGATCATCTTTCGAGGCCTGAAGTTGCTGTTGTTTGTTCATGGTTGCTGCTGTTGTTTGTATCGAAGAAGAAGAATTTGTTGTCGGCTGAAGTGAATCGCAGAGAGAAAGAAGAGTTGTCGGCTGTTTCAATGTATAGTAATTTTGGGGTTTTGATTGTTAAAGATGATGGTAGTTTTTGTCTGCTCATGGTTTGAAATGGGTATTGTGTTTATCGAAGAGTGTGAGGGAAGATGATGAAATTGTTTTGAATTGGCAGCTAGGGTAACTGGTAAGTCAACAAAACAAAAGTAGAAGTTGGGCCTATTTGCTTAGACAATTTTTGGGCTGATGATTAAAGATTGTTTGACAAATTTTTAATTGGGCTGACTAAGGTAATTGGGCTGTTAATCAAGTATATGACGAAGACAAATTGTTCATTGAATTTGGTATCAACGAAGATTATTAAAAAAAAAAAAAAAAAAAAAAAAAAAAAAAAAAAAAGATGATGAAAACTTGATTATTTGAAAAATGTGGGGTAGTCACGGTTACCGATGCAAATGTCAAAAATGGTGACGCGACTATTATGGGCCAAAAACCAAAAACGAGAACGGTATGTTCACTTCCGCACGTCGATAGTTTATGATTGTTATTGGTTATTCGAAAATGTTCGAAAGCATTTTGTTATTTGTCATATTCTCGCATTTGAAGACGAACGTATGAACCTTGAACGCCAACACCGGTCCTAACGAGTTCACAAAGTCTTTGGAGGGATACAAGTCGGATCCGATGGGGTACTAGGCGATATTGCTTTATCAACTAGAATATGCAACGAAGAAATCCTTTTTGTTTATTGTCATATTCTCGCATTTGGTAACGAATGAATGAACCTAGAATGTCAACACCGGTCCTAACGAGTTCACAAAGTCTTTGGAGGGATACAAGTCGGATCCTACGGGGTACTAGGGGACGTTCTTATTCAACTAGCTTATGCAAAGAAGAAATTCGTTTTCGTGATTTTTCGAAAAACCAAGAACATTCAACGGAGATTGATGACAGTTCCGCTTAGTGGAGGGAACTGGTGAACATTTGACGACAGTTTCTTTGAAGTGGAGAGAATCTGTTAAGGTTTAGAAATCTTACCAAAGAAATGGGGGGATAAAAATTGAATTTCTTCGGTAAATTTCTAAACGCAATCACAGGTGGTAGAGTTGTGATTTTCTGGTGATACAATCGGTTCGGCGTGGAATGTTTTGCACATACACATATTTGAGGATTTTAATTAATTCTCCAGCCAGCGTGAAGGGTTTTGCACGGAAAAATACAGGTTTCTGAAGTCTACAGTAGTTACAAAAGCGCTGTTCACTGAAGACCTGGGGAATCTTTATGGAAGCTGATAGTTCAAGGTTGAAGACCTGCAGGATTCGGTTTTGGGTTTGATGTTTCTTTGGGATTTTACAGGGATCTGGGGGTAACTCAATTCGTTGAGTTTGCAAACGATGTACTTGGTCAAGCTGACTTCCTGAGTACTGATGCTGAAGATCCGTAGTGCATTACGTGGTCAACTTCACAAAGGCGAGACAATGAGATCTGGATGTAGTTCAACTAAGCATGCTGGTTGAGCTTGCAAGGGATACACTTGGTCTAGCTGACTTTCCTGAGTGTTGATGCTGAAGATTAAAGTGCATTACTTGGTCGATTCCACAAAGACGGTTTACAGAAGACAGTTCACCAGAAATCTCTATCGATGTAGTATGCTTGTATGAAATAGAGTTCTTATGACAAGATCAAGACTTGATGCAGTTCTTAAAGATTGGAACCCTTATCAAATGCCGGTTGGAGTATTGGAAGATCAGCGGAAGATCGGTCAATTGAGGAAATTGCACAACACCCAACACGGATACGCGTACTTTAAGGGGGAAATATTATACAAGGAGCATCAAGATACTACTTACCTGGATCATCGGTCAAGGGGGAATTTGTTAACACAGAGAAGATGAATACTTGACTGAAGATCGATTGCAGTTGCATTTTCAGCATTCGACAGCAACGGACAAGGGGGAATTTGTTGATGCAGATTTTGTGTCCGATGCTTGTCGAATAGATTAGATTTATTTTACGCTGAATTTGTAATAGTTAGTGAAACGGTCTATCGAACGTGTATAGACCCGCTCGTTTGAAGTGGTCAAACGAGAGGGTTATTCGGTTGACCGTGTGGGTTTTGCTAGACAAACAGTTAGATTATGGTTGTATAATGTTTGGTGTCGAAGGATAAGGCATCGAAGGATTGTGTATATCCTTCGATGAGCTCGAAAGATATCCATCGATAGATGAAGATGGACCTCGAAGGATATGTCATCCTTCGAGGTATATGTGTATCTTTCGATAGCTGGATGATCGACAGATGATCTATCGATCAGTCAGTTAGATCCTTCGACCACACAACCTGTGTTGGGTATAAATACCAACACTTTGTCATTTGCAAGACCAAGAGAGTGAGAGGAGGTTTGAGACCTCACCCAGGGAGAGATCACCACTTGATCTCTCCCGGAATGTATACTCCTTTGGTATTAGTTCGGTTATCATGTAATCGGGCCGACTTGTAACGTTTTACTACCGGATTAATACAAAGTTGTTTGTTTATCATTGCTAATCTCTTCCGTCTTTGAACATAATCACAAGAATCACGGTTTCGGTCCCCAAACCCGGTCCTACATAGTTAATATTAGTGTTATTGATATTTAAAAAGAGAAAAAAAAAATAGACGCCCAGTATAGGGCTATACTGGGCGTCTATGTGGACCAAAAGACCATTATACCCATGAGTTAGGCCTATACTGGGGGCAAAACAGGGTTATAATGGTCTTTTGGACCCCTCGTATAGGCCCAGTATAGCCCTATACTGGGCGTATACTGGTGTCCAAAAGACCATTATAGCCCTGAATTAGGCCTATATTGGGGGCAAAACAGGGCTATAATGGTCTTTTGGACCCCTCGTATAGCCCCAGTATTGCCCTATACTGGTGTCCAAAAGACCATTATAGCCCTGTTTTGCCCCCAGTATAGGCCTAACTCAAGGGTAAAATGGTAATTTGAATTATATACATACGTTTCATATAGGCCTATACTAGGCATATAAGAGAGGCAAAAAAGACCAATTTACCCCCAGTATAGGCCTAAATCAGGGGTTAAATGGTTTTTTTTCCGCCTAGACGCCCAGTATAGGCCTATACGAGGCATATACGAGGCAAATAAGACAAAATATGACATAATCAGAGATTCTCTTGGAAATTGAAAAAGGTAATACGCCTCGTATAGGTCTATACGAGGCGTCTTGAAGGGTGTGGAAATAGGGAGTTGGGTGTGTGAATATGTAGACCCTTTTGCTAAAAGAAACGAAGGATTTTTGGTTGACTTTTTTCATCACTAGTTTTATCATAGGTAAATGAATGTATTTTGTTTAGGGCAAGGATAAAAATGGTCACTTGGACTAAGCTATACTTTCTATTTACATACACCTGTCCAACTAGTAACAATCTCACAAGTGGCATCTTTGGACTCAACACCTATCCAACTAATAACAACATCACAAGTGGCATCTTTGAACTCAAATAATACGTGGATAATTACGAGGGGACACGGACACAAGTGGTTACAAAATAGGCTAGCTTATACCATGTGACATGTGGTTGAGTTGACACAATGGACAACGCTCATTCCCATCAATGAGATGGAGACATGTTGCACGACACAATTACGCACGTTGGTTACTCATTGTGCACAAATACGTCGAGCGCTACCATTTGCATGCCTAATGGGTTTTGACCAGCCAATAAGAATGTGACGCATGTCCTTGTTGAAACAAAATTATTTGATATACACACCTCGAGAACGTCCATGTAAACCAAAACAATTGTTTAGCTTTTATTGCGTGTGTTTTTAGAATATGCAAGTATTACATTCCTGAAAAACTTTAATCATTTTAAAACTTTTAACACAAACTAATAGAAAAAAAAATCGGCTCTAAACGTTCAACCTTCAAAACTGAACCGGTAAAAATGACAGGACCGACGAGCCACCCAACCCGATCAATTTGTTTTGGCGTTCCTCAAAACCATAGTTAACAACTCAGTTTATAACTTTGATATAAAATCAAATCCTATGGATGAAGGGAGCATTTCGGGACAAGGAATTGGGTTCATCAGGTACACCGTCGCAAATGATTGAGATCAATTTTTTGGCTAGTGAACTCGAGATTTTACTGAAGAAAGAGGTTGGATGCATAAGAGGTGACACTCGGAGTAGTTGAGAACATAACCACAGCTAATTTGGGTACTTTAGGATCAATCTGGGTAAAAATGAAATTACACTCCCATTGATAATTTAGATTCTTTAAGTTTATTTAGGAGTACCCCACACTTAAACACCCCTAACACTCCTTCACCTCAAACTCCTTGATTATATTATATTATATCTAACATTGATGAACTTATGAGGTACAATAAAGTTTGTTATGTTGTATTGTGGACACTATTTTTGTGCCCTTTTGCTTTTACTTATATTTTTAATTATTTTTTTCTCAATGTTATGGTATAAATTTTGTTGAAAATAGCGTTGTATTCAAAATACAGTATTTTTTCTGGTATTGTAAGTTATTGCGAAACAAGTACCAGTCTTTGTTTGTTATGATTTTCTATCAGTATAGAACACGTATCGATATCCATTTAAACATATAAATCGTTAATAATCAATCATACGTAACAAAAACCCTAAATAAATCTTGAACGCAGTCGATATGCCTCCAAAGGCTGCAAAATCGAAGGAAGCTCCTGTTGAGAGGCCCATCCTTGGCCGCTTCTCATCGCATTTGAAAATTGGAATTGTTAGTTCCTTAAAATACTTTTATCCGTCATGAATCACGATCATTGTTTCGTTCATTTTATACAGTTTCCTGATGTAATTTACTGCAATTTTATCTGAATTTGTGTGTTTTCTACAAAATATAAATGATTAGCTTTTCATTACCATTGTAAATATTAATCATAATATTAGAAATGAGGATTTTGTTTCAATGCTGTTCATAAATCAAGATACAATCTTTGCTTTTGTGTGTTGTGGACTTGTGATTGTAGTTAAGTTGCCTCAAATTTGGTTATCTTACTATGATTTGGCAATTTTTTTCTTTTATGATTAAACTGATGTCATGATATTGAATTTTAATGTGATCACATTGGTGAGTTGGTGTCAAGTTTTAGTGGTTGATTGTTTGAAAAGAAAGCGCACATCTGTTTTGGTAGAATATGGACTCATGTTGTTGTTGTTAGCTGCTGATTGCAGGTTGGATTACCGAATGTAGGGAAGTCTACGCTCTTCAACACTCTCACGAAGCTGTCGATACCTGCTGAAAACTTCCCATTTTGTACCATTGAACCTAATGAGGCCCGTGTCAATATTCCTGATGAACGGTTTAATTGGCTTTGTCAACTTTTCAAGCCAAAGAGTGAGGTACTTCTATATGTGGCTATCTATATATATTTATACACACACAGAGTTACGAGTGAGTATATTCACAATGTTTGTATATTGAATTATTCACTACTATCAGTCACAGCACCAACATGTAATTGCTTATGGAGCTGCCAATTAAACAGACTGACTTTTTGGCTTATATTCAAATTGTGCATAATTGTCGTTGCGTTGCTTGATAGGTCTCTGCATTCTTAGAGATACACGACATTGCGGGGTTGGTTAAAGGTGCTCATGAAGGACAAGGACTTGGAAACAATTTCTTATCTCACATTCGTGCAGTTGATGGCATATTCCATGTGTTACGTAAGACTTCACTTTCGTACTCCTTAAATAATTTGTTTTTGAATTATCTGAATTTTGTTTTTTTTTTATCAATACTCATAACCATACATCAAGTTTGTGTTTAGATCTTACCATGCATGAACCAAGTTCCAATAAATTTTTGTCCTTCAAATGTATATTAATTCAAATCATTGTGAATTCAATGGAGCAAGATGAATCTAAATTATTGTAAACATGACATAATAACCAAAAATATATCTAAAGCAACTTAAATGGACCCAATGACGTCTTTATTAACGGAAGTTCTTATGAATTTTTGTTCTACTTATTTGTTTTTCTGAAGGTCAAAACTTGGCTTGAGAGTGGAAAAGATGTTTGGTTAGGGGACTGGAAAGCTGCTGAAATTGAAATACTGAATGCTTTTTAATTGCTCACTGCAAAACCTGTTGTTTATTTGGTAAAACTATTTCTTGCATAATTTTTTAACATTTCTTAAAAAAATGTGAGTTATGTGATACTTCCTTTGCAGGTCAATATGAATGAGAAAAATTATCAGAGAAAAAAGAACAAATTTCTTCCCAAGATTCATGCTTGGTTGCTTTAGTTGCTAAATTCTTTTGAGCTATTCATTTTAAAACACCCAAATCATCAACATATGTATCCGTAATCATGATTTTTAAAGCAAACTAGAAATGGGATTTTCTGTGTTACATGTTAAGTACAGCTTTGGATTTTTTGTTTTTTAAAGAGTAAAATGCCATTTTCGTCCCTGAGGTTTGGCCAGTTTTGGTTGGTAAATAACAATTACTAGGGCTTGAAATTCAAAATTTTAAATTGAAAATTAAGGAACATGGGCTATGGTTGAATACTTGAAGATCCTTGTTTATTTTTTATGTGATAGAATTAGGAAGGAACAATGAGTAGGGAAGTTACGCCGCGATTTCTCAAGAGGAAATAGGTTGAACCACTTTTTTTTTGCCGGATTATTCTAATTAAAGACCAATGTATGTTTTAGATAATTTTTTTGTTCTTTTATTTAATGATTAAGAGATATAGAAGTAGGGATGGTTTAAACTTTGATTTTTTTTGTTTGTTAATGTGATAGGAAGTTAGGAACTAGGGTTTGATTGTTTGAAAATTGAAATGGACCCGACCCGATTTGATTCGACCCGCTATGAAACTTTGTTTGTTTGTGTTTACTTGTTTTACATGACACGACCTGATCCGACCCGCTATGAACCGATTTCTTTTATATAGCCAGGGGTCTAAAATCTTTCAAAAATTTCTGCACCCCCAGGAAAAAAATCTTGGGTTCGCCACTGGTTGTTTGATTAAAAGATTCTTTACGAGGAGTAGCTTGTAACTCGCATTTGTCTGATAAACAAAAATTCTTCCAATTGTGACCTTTTTTTATGAAGTTATATTTTAATTTCTTCTTCATCGTCTTCTTTCTTTTAAGTTTGTTTTTCTAAAATCTATGTTTCTGTGTGTTTATAACATTATGCGGGTTTCTGTGTCATCGATAGATCCATCTGCTTTTCTAGTTGACATACAAGTTGGAGCTTCAGTGGTGTATGTGTGGTTCAAAACAAATAAATGTTGTATGCAGGTGGGAATTGGGAACTATGATTCATAAAAAAATGGACGGAGTTAACCCAGTGGACTAAAATGGTAACGCTTGAAATTATTTGGACTAAAATGGCAACGTTCCAAACCTTTGGACTAAACTGACAAAATGTCAAAATGGCCCAAACCACAGGAACTAAAATGACAGTTAACTCGTTTTTTTTTCTTTCTTATTGGTAAGTAAAAAAAATGTTCAACTTCGAACTAAACCTTAGTAAAAAAAAACTTATCAATAATAGAAAATGGATTAACTATGTTTGGGTGGGGTTCAACTACAAAGTACATTTTTCTTACAAAGTGTACAAAGTCATAAATCACCACAATTTCAGCCTTAAAACACAGTCAAAATTACACCTGGCAAACGGGTTGGGTCGGTTCGGGTTAATACGGGTTCGGGTCAGAACAGGTCATTTCAAAAACGGGTTGTTTTGGTTTGGGTCGAAGCGGGTTCGGGTCAAAATGGGTCCGGGTGATAATGGGTTTCGGGTCGGGTTGGTTTAAAAATGTTAGTTCATACTCTTAAGACCAATAAATCTCCAAAAAACAACAAACTTTTGCAAAGTAACCATCATAAGTTATAAGGCAATATATATTTAGCCATCACAATAATAAAGACCTGGCAAAATGGACGGGTTGAGTTGGGTCGGATGATTGGTCAAAATGAGTTAACTCTACTTTATATTCTTATCTTCACGGTTAAAATATTGCATGTATTTGTTCAAAAAGAACTATATTACATGCAGGCATATGTTCATTTGTGTTTCAGATGCAAGAGATCTTGAAAAAATGTGGGCTAAATTAAAATATAAAGAATAACATAAAAAAAAGTTAATAACTGAAATAAAAAATAAAAAGATATGTGAAGTTTTGTACCATAAAATTGTAATGAATATTTTAGTAATTTATAAGCAAAGTTAGATAAAAGAAGCAAATGGTTTCATAACCCAATGATTTCTCTCTCTCTACTCGTATCTTCTTTAAATTCTATAAGCAGGGCCGGCTCAAGGGGGAGTAAAATAAAGCAAGAGTTTTAGGCCTCCATTTTCCTAGGGCCTCAAGTTCTAAGAAAATATATTATATTTTGGTAATTTTGGCTTTGAAATTGTTAACATTGAGGTTTATGATCTATAATTATGCGTATACAAAGATGATATATGAATAATAGATTCATAGCAATTTTTTTCGTTTACAAAAAGGGCCCCAATTTTGCTATCCGCTTTGGGCCTAGAAAAAATTAAAAATTTTTGAGCCGGCCCTGTCTATAAGGAGAAGTTTACACACACCTGGTCAAACAAGCATAATGTTAATCTGTTAAATAGAAATGTGGAAATCGATGGCGCTTTTGGTTTAGTCAGTTGCTAATCCAAGAAGAAAGAATTTTAAATTTCATAATCGAGGTTTCTTATTTTCTGTTTAACAAAGCAAAGACATTGACGACGGTGTTAGACGGAGGCGTGAACGATGGTGGACGACGACGTGTGACGGAGGTGGGAACAATGGTGGGCGACGAAGACATGGATGGCGGTGGTAGGCAGGGCGACGACCAAGGCGGTAGATGGAACTATACACGACGACGGAGGTAATTGCCTGCTCTAGTCGGAGACATGGGCGGCGGAGGCGTTGAACAACCCGTTGGTCACCTGCCTTGACCCGTTCTGACCCGTTGGTCAGAATGCCTTGACCCATTTTGACCCGCTCTTTCTTGTTAAGATTTTGTTTGATGTCCGTAATGACCCGTTCTTTATTATTTTTTTTTTTTTGTTAACCAGATGAACCCAAAAGGTAGAAACTCTGACCCGAACTAACCCGTAAATGATGGAACGGGTTGTAATTGCCTGCTCTAGTCAAAATTAGGGCTATTCACGAGCCGAACCGAACCGATCAGACCTTTGCTCGTGCTCGGTTCGTTTACAAACCGATCCGAACCGAACCGAGCGTTTTTTCAACCGAGCCAAAGTCGAGCGAGCGTCTTTCGATCCGAGCATTTTTCGAACGAACGTCGAGCGAGTATCGAGCGTTGCAGAATAAACAAGGAAAGTGACGATGGGAGTGCTAGTTATTAGAATAAAGTGCACTTTTCATCACTGATGTTTTGTCCAATAGAACATATGTAAAAAATTAACAAATAACTAGGAATACAAAAACACTCAACTAGTTCTATTGAGATTAACTAAGCGGGAAGATAAATTGTCGACCGATTGAAACACACCCTTGTTCTATCGGAAGTTTGAAATTGAATGGATCGATTGAAGCTAAACCCTTGAGAATTGGCGTCTTAGTGAGTGGCGATGGTGAAATCGAATAACGATGGCCAATAGGGGTTTTGATTAGGGTCTTGCACTTCTGAATCAAATAGCGAGTTGAGACTTGAGTATTGATCGATGTTTCACATTTTAGTATTTGAAATTTTGACTCAATTACTCAAATGGAGATTTAAGTATTGGATAATGGACTGGTGGTATTGGATTTCAATTCTAATTACTTAAATGGGCTCTATTTAGATCTTGGACCAAACATTATTTATGTTGATTTCTAGTCATTTCATTAAAAATAATACACACACAAACACAAATATATATATATATTAAAAGATAAATCGAGCCAATCGAGCCGAACCGAACTGAGCGGACCTTTGCTCGTGCTCGGTTCGTTTACAAACCGAGCCGATCCGAACCGAGCATTTTTTTAATCGAGCTGAATCGAACGAGCAAATTTCGAGCATTTTCCGAGCGAGCATCGAACGAGCGTCGAGCGTCGAGCAATTTGAACAACCCTAGTCAAAATCCACAAATAATTGAGTGAAAATCACAAAAACACAATATTCAAACTCTAACAGTTCATAAAAACTTCAAACACACCATCATAGAACTATAAATATAAAACACAAAATGATAATCAACATAAAACACACTAATGTTAGTAATTCGATAATCAAAGCCTTATCATCCAAAAGACAACACAAAACCCATAAATATGGTGTTTTAGTAATCTTCACTTTGTTATTTGTGGGTTTTGAGTGTGTTTTATGGTTGACATTATGGTGTTTTATAACTTTTTACACTTTGTAGAAAAAATAGAGTTTGTAGCCAACTCCAACCCAACTATATTTAATTATTTTCTTTATATTTAATTACTTTATTCATATTTATATATTCAATAATAGAACAACTGAAAATGGATTAAAAACAAAATATAAAAAATAGTGATGATGTGGAAATGTAAATATTGATAGGAATGTTTGTAGGGTTGGACATAAAATAAGTGTTTTTAATGCATTTATGAAAATCTGATGTGACAGCTGATTGGTTGTGTTTATAGGTGCATTTAGACCATGTGTAGTGGAAGACACAAATAATGCCCCCACCCTCACACATTGCACTGGTGATGGTCAAGTGGTAAACTGAAGTCTAAACATCCCTCACACATTACAAGTCCCTGCTCATTTTCCCATCAATAACAAACAGACCACTCCAAGCAGGTTGGAAATTTTGATGCATCAAATCTGTCAATCCTCATTTTTAAATATAGAAACAAGACCCATACCCTTAATAACTACCTGATTCCAGGTCTTTTTACGTGTTTAGGTGAGTGTGGTAGATGTTATGACGGTGTGTGGGACTGGTGGTTTTGACAAAAATGTAAAACGAGTGATGGTAAAGCTGAAGTGGGTCGGTTGGTAACTGTGATAAACTTTAAGATGCAAGCATAGTTTTTTTTTTCACCCGAGTAGGTCTGTACTCTGTAGCATTCGGTTATGGAGTCTCGATGATGAAGGCTTTTAACTAAACTCCAGTCTTTTGTTGTTTCTGTAGATACTAAACTTAAAACATAGAAACACGAAGAATTGTCCCAGTAATGAAATTATCCGTGACTATGCCTCACACGTTAAGCCTCCCTTATCAAGTAACAAGCCCTACACACTTAACATAGATCAAACTTTTATAAACAATTAAGATTCCCATAACCATATAAACTAACTTTTACAGGCTAAGCTAGCTGAGCTTTTAGAACAAGAGGCGTCGAATGCTCTAACCTGTCAAAGTGTGGTGGTCTTGGTTTAACTGAAAAGGTATTCCCCATTTTGACCAATTGACCCATAATCCCGTTACCCCCCATCAAGAATATGATATGCTTGAATGATTGCTATCTGTTAACCCATGATGTGTGCATCTGGATTAAGTGCAGTTACCACACCAATGGCCATCACAGCAGGGGTTGCAGGAGTAGCAAGAGTAAGACATGTTAGATTTGAAAATAGGGTGTTGGGCCAGCGATTAACAAGCTGAACGACGTGTTTGCAATAATTGTGAAACTTAGAAAAATTGCTGATTCCTTAGGGCTGTGGGTAGGATCTGTCAGTTGACTTAAGCTTCCAGTTTGATCCAAACAGGCCAATACATATATAGTTGTAAGTAAATGAATTTCCGTTTCTTGATAAACAAAGTTTTCAACAAACACAAAACATTACTAAAACTTCCTGTTTGATCATCAGTTTAGTACCAGATATAAACATATTGCGCAACGGTAAAGAAATGAACTACAATCATAGTACCTAGAAGCGCATATTTAATCACCCTAATAATGAAAACGATTTAAACAAACCAATTTGTCTTTTAGAAATAAGACAAGGTTTCAGTGTAACGATGGAAATTTTCAAAGGGGTACTCGCCAAAATCAAATATCTCTTTGAAACTCTTGTCATGAACATTGCATTTTATAATCTTTTTAGGAGTTTTCAGCACCACGAATGTATCTTTTTCTTCTTCGCCTCTAACCACATCAATGACATTGAAAATATAACCATTATGACGAAGCATATCCGGGAAAGCATTGGGAAGCGCATCAAGCTCTACTTGATACTTGACAAACCACCCGGAATGATGGCTCAACATCTCATACAAATTCAAAAGTAACCTATTTTCTTGGCGATTATTGTATGCTATTAAATGTAGATGACCTCTAGATTCTCCAAAGTACGAACAGATGAAGCCAACAGGCAAAGGTAACGTTTGCAGCTGTTCAGAATCCATTTTGAAGTACAAGAAATTGCTATTGTCAGGAAAAGGGGCCCAATAAACAGCTCCATTCCAGTAAACCCCCGGGCCGGCGGGGAATATAGACAACGCAGGGATGGATTGGATAGCTATCTTCCATTTCCTTGCATCAGACGTGTAGATTTGAATCTGATACAAATCCACACCAGGCCCTACAGCAGAAAGAACACAAACAAGTTTGTAGTTTGGACAATCTGTTTGATGAAATGCCAGACCCATAAACCATATAGTTTTACGACCTCCTCCGGGAATGGGTGGAACGAGTGCCAACTGCTTGGTGGTGGGATTAAATACGTAATATTTAGGAGCACCTTTGCCGCCTTTGGGCCCTCGATTGGTAGAGCAAAGTAGTAAGCCATTACAAGATTGGATGATTTTGACCCCCGGAAGATCAAAACAGGAAGCAAGACTGGGAAAAGGAGGAGTGCTTGGGGATTCAACATCAAAGGGGACATATGCATCTGGAGCTGAAAGATATCTATAGGAAGCAAAAAGACCAAGAGCAGGAGATTTTGAAATGTTATCATACCTTTGGGTGAAATGTTTGTGACTCAAAAGCAAACGCCAGTGTTTGGAAACAGATTTGAAGCGGAGGATGGAGGTAACTGGTAGCCGGAGAAGGATCTCCGTTAAAAGGTCATCGTTTGAACCAATTATTTCTCCAGACTTCTTGCTTTTGGCTCTTGTCTGCACCATTTTTCGAGTGATTGTTGAAGAAGATGTGTTGTTGATTAGGGTTTCAGAAACTCCTTTTGTGAGTTGTAGGGCTGCAAACGAACCAAATGTTCGGCGAACAGTTCGTGAACTGTTTGGCGGGAAGTTCGTTTGTGTTCGTTTGTTTATTAAACAAACGAACACAAACAAGAAATTTCGTTCGTTTAGTTAAATGAACAAACATGAACAGAGGGCACGTTCGTTTATTTATGTTCGTGAACGTTCGGTAACATGTTCGTTTATGTTCGATAGTTCATTAGTTTTTTAGCTTTTACATTTTATTTAAATAATTCAAAATTCTGACAAATAAAATATTTAATAAGTGTCAATGTATTATATATTTTGTTCATGAACATTTGTTTGTGTTCGTTTGTTAGTATTTGTGTTCATGAACATTAGTTTGTGCTCATTTGTGTTAATTATCGTTCGTTTTCATTTGTTGCCTAAAATTAACAAACAAACACAAACGAACATGAATAAGTTCATTTCCTTAACAAACAAACACGAACATAAAATCTTGTTTGGTAAGCGTTCATGAACAGTTCGTGAACACATATATTTCTTAACAAACAAACACGAACAAGGACTTGTTCGTGTTTGTTCGGTTTGTTTGCAGCCCTAGTGAGGTGTATACTTTTTTTAAGGGAAAATTACACTTTTCCTCCTTTATGTTTGTATCAGATTGCAATGGATAGCCTTTAACTTCAATAATTCCAGTCACAATCATTTATTTGAAAAACTCAATACATCTTTTGTCCTTTAGCACTAACTAGGTTAAAATTTTCAGTTAAGTCTACTTATTTAAGGGTAATTTAGTCTTTTTACTTCATTAGTTATAATATAAATAAAATCAAATATAAATATACCCATTTCTCTTTCACTCTCTCTCTCACACACACACACTTTGAACTCTTCCTCTCTCTTTAAATAAACCAGTAGCCACCACCATCAAACCCACAAACAACCACCATCACCAGAGATCTGAAGCTTGTCACCAACAACCCACCATCAGATCTGAAGCTTGCTCGTGTTTCAACCACTGCTGCCATCACCTCCTTCCACCACCACTAGACGCCGTCACCTCCTGCCATCACCAGCAGCCACCGTCGGCACCCCACTGAAGCTTGCTTGCTCGTGTTTCAACTACCGCCGCCGCCATCACCTTCTGCCACCACCACTAGACGTCGTCACCTCCTGCCACCACTTCCAGCCACCGTCGGCACCCCACACCTCCTCTCTCTACATCCGACGCCCATGCTACCAACATTGCAGTTCCTTCTCTTTTAGATTCGTTGTTGCAGTTTAGTGGATTTAGGACTGGTTTTGATTTTGAAATATGGTTTTGGATTAGATTTTAGTTGTTAAGGAATTTTGCTTGTTTGGGTTGAATGAGCTTATAGAGTATTTATCTTTACACTGTTCTAAGAAATTGGGGTTTTTTTTTTTCTTCTGATTGAGCCTACGAAATATGGTGGTGGTGGTTGCTAATCTTGTGGTTGCAAGAAATTGAAGTTTTTTTTTTCCTTCTGATTGAGCCTACGAAATTTGGTGGTTGTTAATCTTGTTTTTTTTTTTTTTTTTTTTTTTTTTTTTTGCAGCAGACACGAGTTCAGAGCTGTTCTTCAACTTATTGGCTGATCGACATGTCTACTTCTTCCAACTCTTCATGTAATACGAACCGAATCCCTAAAATATTCAAGGTGGACATGGATGGGAAGTTGTATTGTCATCACGAGATCAGAGCTGTTATTCGCGTAGCGGGAAGGAGAAGTGTTCGATGTGGTGCTGAATTTTACGGTTGCTCACAATGGCCGGTAAGTCCTGTGTATTGAATTTAACATGTTTTTGAACTGACGACATGATGTTGGTTTGTAGCTAGACGACTGCAAGTTCTTTATGTGGAAAAAAAGATTTCGACAAATTATTCGAAGTTCATTCAACTTGCAGCTCAAGTGCAGTTACAGAAGTGATGCTATGACCGGCAATGAATATAATTTGCAATTGCGGAACAACTTGCTATCTCAAGAGAACAATATGTTGAAACGGCAAATTTGTGCGAAAGAATTCATGTTGAAGCAGCAGTTTGTCTTTAGTTTGTTTGTAATCATTGGCATGTTGTTTTACGTAGTGTATCGAATATAACTTGTTTTTGATTGTACGTTCTTTGAACACATGAATGAATGAATGTAGTCTTTATTTCAAACACATGAATGGATTGAGTACCATATGTGCAAACCATTAGACCATTTGCAGACCAAAACCCATGTGACCACAAGGGACTTTGACTTTGAAAACAAGTAAATAACTACCATTGTGCAGACCATTGAAACCACATGTGCAGACCAAAACCCCTGTGACCACAAGAGACTTTGACTTTGAAAACAAGTAAATAACTACCATTATGCAGATCATTTGAAACCACAACTACTATATATGCAGACCAAAACAAGTGTGCAGACCATTTGAAACTGTCCTTTGAAACAACTACCATATATGCAGACCAAAACAAGTGTGCAGAATGACCATTCTACCCCTGTGACCATATATGCAGACCTGTTTAACATACAAGTGTGCAGAATGACCATTCTACCCCTGTGACCATATATGTGCAGACCTGTTTAACATAGATATGCAGAATGACCATTCTAACCCTGTGACCAAATAATGTGCAGACCTGTTTAACATACAAGTGTGCAGAATGACCATTTTACCCCTGTGACAATATATGCAGACCTGTTTAACATACAAGTGTGCAGAATGACCATTCTACCCCTGTGACCATACATGTGCAGACCTGTTTAACATAGATATGCAGAATGACCATTCTACCCCTGTGACCATACATAGTCATAAGTTTACATAGTCATTACACAACCAACAAAAGATTCATCACAGCAGTCATAAGTTTACATAGTCTTAAGTTTACACAGTCATTACACAACCAACAAAAGATTAACCATTCATAACAGATTAACTAACTGCAGCCTTCTCTGTTGGCCTTCCCCTCTTAGTTGGCCTTCCCCTTTTAGTTGGCCTTCCCCTTTTACTTGCTTTTTTCCTTCCAATTCCTGCCGCATTTTGAGAATCTGTTAACAGTAAACAAATTTAGGAAACAATAATATAATCAATAAACCAACTGAATCTATTGAGTTCACCTTTAACTGTGCATTTTCTCTTGTTGTGACCTCTTTCTCCACAAATCCCACATGTCATTACCACCCCATGCTTAGTCAGTTTGCCTGGTTTCTTGGGATCCTCATGAGGGTCCCTCTTTCTGTGTTTCTTAGGCCTACCAGGTGCCTTTTTGATTGGAGGTGGATCCAATGGATAATCAACCTTGGGCCAAAACTTTTCACTAGGCAATGGTGGGATTGAGTACTCATAAGTTCTCATGTATGTTTCTTTGTGGTAACATGGGTCAACATAATCCTCAGCATTCTTATGCAAAAATCCAGCCACAGCACACACATGCTTACAAGGATACCCCCTTAATTGCCACTTTCTACATGTGCAGGTCTTATTTTCCAAGTCAACTGTAACATCATCAACATCTCAACTTGAAAAACCTGATAAGATGAGGGGTATACCTCACACCTAAAGGCTGCATCTTTTGAGAAATCAAGTTTCTCCTGGATATTGGGGCAAATGAGCACATCTTTGGCTTCCATTTCAGTTCTTTTGATGACCAATCTACTCATGATTTGAACCCTAATGTCCTCTAGCATGTATATAATATGCTTTGACCTTGCAGTTATGATATAACCATTAAATGTTTAAAGGCCTACCATTAGCTACTGAGTACTGCCTCACTGCCTCTTTAAAGGCCTCCCTTGATGCAAACCTTATTCCCACCTTCCAAATAAATTTCTTCCAATTTGTATGTTCACCTACAGATGGGGCTGCTTCCTTGTACTTCTTGCCCCTGATATCATCATCCTCACTATCACCAGGTGTTAAAATGTCCCCGTCAGATTCCTCGTAACTACTGTTTCCATCTACCCTTGCATCTTCAGTTTCATGCAAATTACCCTCTGTTTGTCTTTCATTTACTACCTCATCAAGCACTTTTTTTTTTGCTTCCAAATCTATCTTGCTTGACTCTCTAAGTGCATGTTGTGACTGTATCCACTCAACATCCTCTCTGTCTGACTCTAATCCAAGTACATCATCCGCAGCTTCCTCTTCATCACTGGTCTCAACTAGTTCATCATAATCTTCATCATCAGAATTTGACTCTTCATCTTCCACACTGAACTCACTATCTTCACTGTCATCGTCTGCTTGCTTACCTATTGAGTTAGAGCTGCATCCAGGGGAAACCCTAGAATATTGGGCTTTTAGTTTACTGGATTGGGCTTCAGGTTTACTGGGCTGGGTAACAGGGTTACTGGGCTGGGTAACAGGTTTAATTGGCCTAGAACTGGAGTGGGCTTCAGGTGCACTCAATTGACGTTCTTGAACAAATACTTCCATAAATGTTTCACTCCAATTAAAAACCTTCTTAACCAACTCCAACACATCTCTATCATCACGAAAATGCCTAATTTCACCATCATCCGCATCCAACGCATACATATGAAAGTTCCTTGATTTATAGCATTTCGTTTCCAATGCATAATCTGCTAGTTCAAAGTATGAAATGTGGTCTACATCAACTTTAATTAACCTAGATGCACCCCCAACATACTGTGGTACACCAAAACCTAACTCAATGTAACCACCATACCAAAGCATGACATCAATCATTTCCCCCATTGCATAATCTACTAGTTCATGTGAAATCGTACCTTGATCGGAGTTTAAACTTGATGGATTGTTGATTTTGAGAAGCTAGGTCACGTCACACTTGATCGTTCCCTCCAAAATGAACAGAACAACAATGCCTGCTTTCAACATTTTGCATCTTATAACATGTGTTAGCCACGTCACTCGTGCCATGTAGGATTAATGATGCCACCTAGGATTGAAAACTAACTCAGTTATTGATTTTTTAACTGAGTGGTGAAATGACAAACGAAATTAAAAGTTTGGGGTGTCACAGATCAAAGTGTTAGTTGCGGGTGTTATCGGCCAACTCTTCAAAGTTAAAGGTGTTAAAATCCAATTGGCCTATTTTAAATAGGGTTCCTATGAATTAAGTGTTTTATTTATTGATTTTTTAATAAATTGGTAAAAAGACAATTATACCCTCATCTTCAATGCATATGACTAGATTTAACCATGAAAAGTAACCGGGTTAGTGCTAAAGGACGAAAGATGTACTGAGTTTTTCAAATAAAGGATTGTGACTGTAATTACTGAAGTTAAAGGTTATCCATTGCAATCTGATACATTCATAAAGGATGAAAAGTGTAATTTACCCTTTTTTGAATGGCTAAAGTTGCACACCATGGGGGATTGAACCCCTAACCTTCTCCTATCCTATAACAACCCGCTTTTTGGAAAGTCAAAGTACAAGTCAAAGTCAAAGTCAAAGGAAGAAAAGATTGCTAATTGCGATCTGTCACTCATTGCTTAACTACAGGCTGTGTTTCTTGACTTGTAATCGAATTCTATTAATTAATTGCTTTAGTTGTATTATGTGGAGTACTTGATAATAATCGAGGTTTAATCACTGTTTATCGATAATCAACTTATCGCTAATCGCATCGCTATCGCATTCGCAACTCGAATTATGTGTTCTGGATATTGCTTTACGTGTGTGTGCTATTATGTGTTACTTGTGCATGTTATGTTTATGTTGAGGTGGTTAATCAAACGCAATCGCAATTCTATTGCAACGCAATCTAATCGCATACGCTAAACGCAAGTTATTTATAGTGATTGTATATTAGATATAGTAGTTAGGTTATTTGTGTAACTAATGGGTAATGCTATCGCATCGCGCTCGAAACGCATCGCAACGCTCAACACGCAAAAGAAATGCCAAAATCCAACTTGCCGGACCACTCGATCGAATGACCGAATGGTCATCCGAACGGATGACCATCCGATCGGATGGCCATCCGATCCGATCCAAGTGCCACTTTCCTCTTTTGGAAACCTATAAATACCCCCTGTCACATCACCAAAGTGATGTGACAGCTCTCTCTCGTTCGACCAGCGATCCAACCCATTTTTCTCTCGATTTCTCGCGATTCTTGTAAGTTTTCAACTCAAATCTTGTACTTCTATGATCTACATGCACTTCTTCATCATTTTCACCTTTGAATCTTCACTTTTAACCGTGAAATCAACGGATTTGAGGTGTTTTAGGATGATGTCATCATGGAGTTCTTATGAACTTCAAGTTTTGGCATTATTCAACCAAGAACGACTTAGATCTACATGATTTCCACATGTTTTAACACTATTTTCACCTAGATCTGAACATTTTCAAGGTTAAAAGGATTGAAAGATGGTTTCTAACTTTCTTTCAACTCTTTTACACCCAATGCACTCAAAACCGATAGAATCAGAGCTAGTTCAGGCGTTCTACTCGTTCTCTAGTGAAGTGTCGGTCCCAGATCTGATTCCTATCAACGAGATGACTGACTTCGGGCTGAACATGAACAACCGTCAAAGAACAGTTGACTGGTCGGATCTGGGTGATTCCTGTTCGGTCGGACGACTTGGGACTTGACGAGGTTCCGTTGTTTAGTACGTTGTTATAACCGTCTCAAGCCAACCGTAGAAACTTACCAAAATCATCAAGTTCAAAACGATCAGATAGTCGGGACGGATTGCCGTCCGATCAGATTGCCATCCGATCGAACGAAAATCCGATCGGATTGCACTTGGACTTCAACACTTAAACTTTTTGAAATTTTCAAGGATCATTAGTTTCTAACGGATTGCCATCCGATCGGAAGACCATCCGATCAAATGACAACCCTGCTGTGAACTTGTTATCACAAAGTGTCCTGCCAATCGGATCGCGTCCGATCGAACGACCTGAAAGGTAGAGATATTTCTCTGTTTTCAAAATGCTACAGCGAAAACTTCAAAGTCACATCATACACAAACACATCCATCCCAAACGAATGCCAATCCGATCGAATGGCCATCAGAACGGATGACCATCCGAACGGATTGTCATTCGATCGAATGACCATCCGTTCAGATTGTTATCCGATCGGATGACAATTCGTCACTTGGTTCACTTGCACCGTTTTACGCGCCGCTCTTCGCTTATGCTATCATTAACTGTTCAGGCTAATCACTCTAGCGCTCCCTTCAATCCATTAACTTCCATCGCTGTGAGTATACTCGATCCCTTTTTGCTTTACGCACTTTTGGGTGTTACATACGTTACTTATTCTAAATCACATCGATCACACAACGCAAACACTTTATACGCTGACCATTAATGCATGTTATACGTGTTACTCGATGAATGCTCGTATGTTATGTTAACACAGTGATTGTTGCCTGACGCCTTAGCAACGATAGTATTATAGTTTGGACTCAGCACCTGTCGTGGACAGGGGTTCTTAAGGTTATTTCTTCACGTATCGCAGTGGTGGTATGTGTTGCGCATTCTACAGCTCGTAGTCATGTCTGTGCATATTTCATTGTCGATAACCTACTAGCTTCACATTATACACGTTACATGTTGGTTATGCGTAAACGCTTTCGAACTCTACTATTACTATTAAACTTGTATGCTCACCTTTACACTATGTGTGTTGACCTCTATTTTAACGTATGTGGCAGGTGATTGAATGCTTAGGATGCTGTGCTATCGCTTTTGTGGAAATCAAGTAGGAGAGTCTAGAAACAAAAACAATTTATTTATTTGAGTTGTCGGAACAATGAATTGCCTAGAGATATCTATGTCTGTAATAATTGAATTATTTGATGGGTTATGGTATGGGACATAATATTTAACTATCCGGTAATTTAGTTGTTATGGAATTTCTCTTGGACAATCTGTTTCGCTCAGTGCCGCACCCCGATGTTTCCGTCATCGGTTGGGGTGTGACAGATTGGTATCAGAGCCATAACTATAGGGAATTAGGCAAGACTAGACCTAGTCTGGGTCGATGTCTTAGAAACGACCTAGTCTATAGTCTAGGTACCAACAGACCGACTTGTGCATACCCGGTACGGGTTTTGTACGAGCTTACTTGCTATTTCTCGCTCGAA
This sequence comes from Helianthus tuberosus, assembly GCA_030545235.1. NCBI lineage: Eukaryota > Viridiplantae > Streptophyta > Magnoliopsida > Asterales > Asteraceae > Helianthus > Helianthus tuberosus. The sequence goes on along the minus strand of CM060452.1, from coordinate 12,680,972 downwards.
CTCGCTAAGCTCGCACTGCTTACTATAGCCTTAGGAAAGGAACGCTGGTAACACACACAAACGGACGATCTGGCTGAGATTAGGTGTGAAAACCGCAAACTCTTGACCAAATCACTCGTTCGATTCGCTATTTTTACTATAAACAAGAGAGTTTGCGTTGAATTAGGAGTGAAATCCATACTTCGACGCAATTCTCCTTATCTATCTCGTGATTCTATCACACAAACAGGGATGTAGTCGCTAAGTTAAGGGTGAAACCCGAACCTTGATGACTCGTTCTAATCTCTATTGTGGTTTTACAAAACTCTCACCAAAGTCTCGACGGACTCCAACGACTTGGTCGCGCTGTAACTGGAAGGATGCGTGCCGATCGCCCAAATTGAGGCGAGAGCACAGTCCAGAAGGCCAAAGTGTGTGCCTAAGGT